>JAWIIS010000015.1:0-1384575 GCA_033682625.1 Helicoverpa zea x Helicoverpa armigera | reverse complement strand
TAACCTAACCTAACCTAACCTACCTAACCTAACCTAACCTAACCTAACCTAACCTAACCTAACCTAACCTAACCTAACCTAACCTAACCTAACCTAACCTAACCTAACCTAACCTAACCTAACCTAACCTAACCTAACCTAACCTAACCTAACCTAACCTAACCTAACCTAACCTAACCTAACCTAACCTAACCTAACCTAACCTAACCTAACCTAACCTAACCTAACCTAACCTAACCTAACCTAACCTAACCTAACCTAACCTAACCTAACCTAACCTAACCTAACCTAACCTAACCTAACCTAACCTAACCTAACCTAACCTAACCTAACCTAACCTAACCTAACCTAACCTAACCTAACCTAACCTAACCTAACCTAACCTAACCTAACCTAACCTAACCTAACCTAACCTAACCTAACCTAACCTAACCTAACCTAACCTAACCTAACCTAACCTAACCTAACCTAACCTAACCTAACCTAACCTAACCTAACCTAACCTAACCTAACCTAACCTAACCTAACCTAACCTAACCTAACCTAACCTAACCTAACCTAACCTAACCTAACCTAACCTAACCTAACCTAACCTAACCTAACCTAACCTAACCTAACCTAACCTAACCTAACCTAACCTAACCTAACCTAACCTAACCTAACCTAACCTAACCTAACCTAACCTAACCTAACCTAACCTAACCTAACCTAACCTAACCTAACCTAACCTAACCTAACCTAACCTAACCTAACCTAACCTAACCTAACCTAACCTAACCTAACCTAACCTAACCTAACCTAACCTAACCTAACCTAACCTAACCTAACCTAACCTAACCTAACCTAACCTAACCTAACCTAACCTAACCTAACCTAACCTAACCTAACCTAACCTAACCTAACCTAACCTAACCTAACCTAACCTAACCTAACCTAACCTAACCTAACCTAACCTAACCTAACCTAACCTAACCTAACCTAACCTAACCTAACCTAACCTAACCTAACCTAACCTAACCTAACCTAACCTAACCTAACCTAACCTAACCTAACCTAACCTAACCTAACCTAACCTAACCTAACCTAACCGATAACTTTTTCAAAAGGAGACCGATTTTGATGCGGTTTTTTGCGTATAATAGCTACAACAGGCTTGTAAGCACGCGATAACCCTTCAAACGCGACATCGAAGCGGTGTGACCCGATTTTTTGACACCCCCACCCTTCTCGACCTGTAAAAAACACAAAATTAATTATTTATCAAAATTCTGACTAGATTTTTTTATTGTAAAAATTTTATTAAATACTTACCACTCCGACCTGTCTTCCTGACTGCATTTTGCACGATTTTGGGTAGGTTTGGACGTCGAAATTAAATATTTTCTATTAAAAAACACTAAATTTTACAGTTTTTCTAGCAAAATTTTCAAAATTTCTAGGAAAGCCTATTCTAGTTTCTGGACAGCTGGCTAGGGCTCGCCGAGACGCGTCTTTTGACGTATCGCACGTCCCTCTACGCCGCACCAAACGTCAAAAAATGAAAATTTACTATAGGAAAGGGTGTGACTTTGGGACAAAATCTTTGAAAATTATTTTTTGACGGATTTGGCATCACAGTAGTCTCCTGACTCAGATAACATAAAATTCGCTTCAATCTAGGCTCTTTTACTCAAATTAAGCGGTTTGTAGCGTAGGTTGAAGTACTGTTTTATCCAAGAAAAGTTATCAAAACATTTTGACCAATCAGTTGACCGGGGCGAAGTCCCCAACATAAGTTATCTTTTCTCACGCAGTGTAACGTGTCTATTGACCGCTGCACTTAGATTTTATTCTAAAAATTTGAACCCACAGCTTTTCTGGCTGCCCTTATCTACTCTAGTCAACTGTGACCGAAATTGTATTTCGTACTTTTTTATCTATGCCTATTTATTTTATTATTTTATTTTTCTAATATATTTGACTGTTTTAACAAACTATTTTAAAAGCTATACAATCACCACAAAACATTATTAGATCTTTTGATCCGTTTTGATTTTACTTTTGAAACTATTAACAGCACCTTCCAGCCCTATACACTGGACGGTGCATTGCACAAGGACGAGCACGCGACGGCAATTAGCTTCGTGAAGTATCCACAGGCTAACCAGGGCCCTTTGGACCCTTCTTCCTAGCAAGAAGAGTAGCCCTGCTAAGGTGCCCACACAGCTAGCTGCTCGGACGCCGCCATCCATCTCAAAAAATTGTCTTTTTGTCCTTCGCCAGCAAACAAACTCGAATAATGTTTGGAATCCGAACGCCCGTTAACAGGAAGACTGCTCCTCCAGCCCAAGATGCTTCTCCTGGCATTTCTTCAAATGTGAGTCCGGCTCAGCCGACAAACACAAACGTCAGGAGGAGCATCGAGGCGTTGGAGTCCAGCCAAACCCCCTTGCTCAGCTCGGCACCTGCCGCCCCAGTGAAACCTAAAAAGATCACAACACTAAAGAGCGTGTCACCAGCTCCAGAGAAACCCGCTGGGGCGGCAGAGGCCCCAAAACCCCCAGCCTCCGTCAGCAGGGTGCAAGAAGCCAGAAATTTGGTGACTAAGGCCAAGATTGCTCTTGGCCAAAGCCGGAACCTCCGGACCGACATCAAGGAGGATGTCACCCTGGCTATTGACACCCTCTATCGCATGGTGAGGGATGGGGAAGCGGACAAGGGGAGGGGCCTTATATCCTCAAAAAAGGAGCAGCCAGCCACTGTCGATGCGGTGCCACCGGAACGTTGCAGTCAAGAGTACTCCCAGCTGCTCTCCTCACTGGCGGACCACAGCAGGCTCGTGAAGGAGAGCACCGAAAAAATGGAGGAACTCCAACAAAGTCTGTCCAAACACACGACAGCGTTGGACGCGACCACATACGCGGGAGTGTTAGCGGCACCAAAGCCGCTCGCAGCATCGCCGCGACCAACACTACACTCGGTTGTGGTCGCCTCCAACGATAAACAAGAAACTGGCGAGCAGGTGCTGGATAAAATCCGCACTGCTATTAACGCCAAAGAAGGTGGTTACCGCATTGACAGGGTCAGGAAGGCAAAGGACAGCAAGGTCGTCATCAGCTGCAGGGACGAGAAGGAGCGGAGCAGGGTCCGGGAAAAGCTTAGGTCGGCCGGTCAACACCTGACCGTCCAGGACGCAGCAAACCTAGACCCGCTCATTATCCTCAGGGACGTCCTCAGCTACAACACCGACGAGGACGTCACGAAAGCCCTGAGGACGCAGAACACCAAGCTCTTCGCCGACCTTGCGGCTGAGGATGACCGCGTCATAATAAAATATAGAAAAAGGGCTCGGAACCATCTGATGTGCCACATTGTAGCGAGAGTCTCCCCCACCCTCTGGAGCAGACTGACGGGGGCGTCTGCCGTGTATATAGACATGCAGCGGATCAGGGTGGAAGACCAATCTCCCCTGGTTCAATGCTCCCTATGCTTAGGATATGGGCACGGCAGACGCCTTTGCACTGAAAAAGAAGAAGCCTGCAGCCACTGCGGTGGCCCTCACTTACGCAATTCTTGCCCAGAATCGAAAGCCAATGCGCCCCCATCCTGTTGTAACTGCACTAGAGCCGGGCTGGAGGGAACGACGCATAATGCGTTCAGCCCGGACTGCCCGGTGAGACGCAGATGGGACGCATTGGCCAGGTCAAGAATCGGGTACTGCTGAGGGCGCAGCAGTGGACACCAGGTCATACAAAGTTCTGCAGGCCAACCTTCAGAGAAAGCAGCTGGCGACCGCCGAGCTGCTTGAGGCCGCTTCACGGTCGAAGGCGTCCTTCGCTCTCATCCAAGAGCCTTACGTGGGCTCTGTCCGGAGAATGCGGAGCTACCGGGGGGCGCGGATCTACCAGGCTTCGGAGGAGGGAGAGGGCACTGTAAAAGCTGCCATTGTAGTGCTCGACCACGACCTCGACGTCATACAGTGCCCAGAACTCACCACCCATAACATCGTCGTGGTGAGGATCCGGACCCAAGCCTGGGAAATCGCAGCAGCATCGGTGTACTTCGAACCGGACAAGCCCATGGACTCGTACCTGGAGCACCTCAGAGCGGTCAGGCGGAAGCTGGGAAGTCGCCACCTTCTCATCGGAGGCGACTTTAACGCAAAGAGCCCATGGTGGGGGAGCCTTACGGAGGACAGCAGGGGGGAGGAGCTATGCTCCACATTGGACGAGCTGGAGTTGCAGGTACTCAACAGCGGCACCCTGCCCACTTTTGACACCATCCGAGGGGGCAGGAGATACTGCAGTCACGTCGATGTGACGGCATGCTCGGCGGATCTTCTCTGCCTGGTCGAAGGCTGGGAGGTAGACGAGGGACTGACGAGCTCGGACCATAACGGCATAAAATTTAGGATGAATTTACAAAAATCTTTAGGCATAGCAGTAAAATCTACTACTAGGATGTACAACACCAAAAAAGCAAACTGGGTCCAGTTTCGTGAGAAACTGGCCCAGTTTAAAATAGAAGAAAACATAAATAAGTCAAAATTCGAAGAAATTGAAAATAGTCAAAATTTAGAAATAATCATAAACAAATATTTAGAAGTAATACAAAATTCATGTCAAGAAACTATACCGAAGAAGAAAAACTCGGAAAAAATTACCTTGCCGTGGTGGTCCCAGGAGCTCGAAAGCCTGAAGAAGGAGGTCGCCACCAGGAAGAGAAGAGTCCGCTGCGCCGCTCCAATCCGAAGGCAGTCCGTCGTCGAAGAGTACCTGCAACACAAAACAAACTATGAAATTAAAGCCATGATAGCCCAAACGAGGAGCTGGACGGAGTTCTGCACCAAGCAGGACAGGGAGGGGATGTGGGAGGGCATTTACAGGGTGATAGGGCGTACCGCAACACGGCACGAGGACGCAACCCTAATTAAAAGCGGTGTATATTTGACTCCGGCAGAATCCGCATCGCACCTGGCTGAGACATTTTATCCGCACGACCTGGGAGAAGAGGACACTGAAGAACAAAAGGACATCCGGCGTTTGGCCATGCGGGTAAACGACCGGGTTAATGATGAAGAACATGACCCGCCTTTTACTCCGCATGAGCTCATAACAGCAGTGTCCTCTTTTAACCCTAAAAAGGCGCCAGGCGCGGACGGTCTCACCGCGGACATCTGTCGCCAGGCAATTCTCCAGGACCCCGAGGCGTTCCTTGCCCTGGCCAACAAATGCCTCAGTCTGGGCCACTTCCCCAAGAAGTGGAAGGAAGCCACAGTTGTGGTACTGAGGAAGCCGGGCAAGGACAACTACACAAACGCCAAGTCATATAGGCCGATCGGGCTCCTGCCCGTGTTAGGAAAGGTCCTGGAGAAGATGGTTGTCTCGAGGCTCCAGTGGCACCTAGTGCCGAGGCTGAGTACCCGCCAGTACGGCTTCATGCCCCAGAGGAGCACCGAGGACGCCCTCTATAATCTGGTGAACCAAATAAAGGTTGAAATCAAGAACAAAAAGTTGGTCACCATTGTCTCGCTGGATATAGAGGGCGCCTTCGACAGCGCCTGGTGGCCAGCCATAAAGGTCAGACTGGCGGAGGAAAAGTGTCCGGTCAACATTAGGCGGCTACTCGACAGCTACCTTGGCGACAGATGTGTGCGACTAAGGTATGCCGGAGTCGAACATTGTAGAAACACGCAAAAGGGTTGCGTCCAAGGCTCGATCAGCGGGCCGATACTCTGGAACGTCCTCCTAGATCCCCTCCTAAAGAATTTACATGACCGCGGGGTTGTGTGCCAGGCGTTCGCCGATGACGTGGTTCTGCTGTTTGCCGGGGATACTGCGCTGGAGGTGCAGCGACATGCCAATGCCGCCCTCGAGTTTGTTCAGGAGTGGGGTGTCAGGAACAAACTCAAGTTTGCGCCACACAAGACCTGCGCAATGCTGCTGACAAACAAGCTTAAGCATGACACCCCACTTCTGCGCATGGGCGGGGTCGACATTGGCATGTCTCGCGAAATAAAGATCTTGGGCCTGACTATAGACGATAAGCTGACCTTTAACACCCACGTCGCCAACGTCTGTAGGAAGGCCCTAAATATCGCGAAGCAACTCCAACGAGCTGCAAAAATAAGCTGGGGACTGCACCCCGACGTCATCCGCACAATCTATACGGCAACAGTGGAGCCCGTCATTCTTTATGCTGCGGCCGCATGGTCGCCCGCCGCTCAAAAAATTTGTGTCCGCAAGCTCCTAAACACCGTCCAGCGGGGCTTCGCACAGAAGATCTGCAAATCCTACCGCACCGTCTCCCTAAACTCGGCCCTACTACTCGCCGGGTTACTACCTCTGGACCTACGCATCAAGGAAGCAGCCGGCCTATATGAGGCTCGCAAAGGGTCAACCCGGCTAGTGCTAGGAGACCGGGAGGTCGAGCGGGCGGTTGGATTTGCAGAGCTACCACACCCCGCCTTGCGTATGGACCTGAACTTCAGGTGTCTTGATGACCGAAGCCTGGTGGACCAACACAACGTGCAGTCGCTCAGAATTTTCACAGACGGCAGCAAGTTCCAGGGCAAAGTCGGTGCTGCGTTGTCCATATGGGACAACCAGACCGAACTGCGAAGCCGAAAACTGAGCTTGCCAGCGTACTGCACAGTCTACCAGGCTGAACTTCTGGCCATATGCAGGGCCACTAGCGAAGCCCTGAACAGCGGAGCGGAGAGCTGCGGCATTTATAGTGACTCACGGGCGGCCTTGCAGACTGTGACCAACCCCGGGTCCATGCACTCCCTCGCAATCGAGGCGCGCCGAAACCTCAGCGTGGCCTTGACCCGTGGCAAAGCTGTGACCTTGTTCTGGATCAAGGCCCATGCTGGCATCGATGGCAACGAGCGCGCCGACGAGCTAGCAAAAGAAGCAGCACTCTCGAGCCGGAGGAAGCCTGACTATGACCGGTGCCCGGTCTCATTCGTCAGGAGTGAACTTCGTGGAGACTCTCTTGACGAATGGAACCGGAGATACAAAACGGGCGAGACGGCCTCCGTCACGAGAGTGTTCTTCCCGGACGCGAGGGAGGCATATCGTCTGGTGCGAAAAATACAACCGCAGGGAATCTTAACTAACATCTTTACAGGCCATGGGGGGTTCTCCCAATACCTGCACCGCTTCAAGTGTCGGGAGAGCCCGTCATGCGTCTGCGACCCTGCGGTTGAGGAATCCGTTCAGCACATTCTATTTCAGTGCCCTATATTCGAGAGAAAACGTTTTGACCTCGCCCAAAGACTTGAGACAGATGTGGCAGCCAGTAGAGCCTACGAGCTCATCGCAAATAAAAAATCAAGAGGCGATTTTCTTACGTTTGCTGAACAAATTTGCAAAATTGTCGTGGACAGAAACGCTTCGGATTAAACCGGAGCGTCTTTGTCCACAGCAAACAAATAAAAAATCAAAAAGACAAACAAAGTCTCTGATTCCGTCAGAGGAACTTTAGCAGTACCCATGATGGCGGGTGCAATAAAAATTTAAAAAAAATAAAAAAAAACCTAACCTAACCTAACCTAACCTAACCTAACCTAACCTAACCTAACCTAACCTAACCTAACCTAACCTAACCTAACCTAACCTTTTTTTTTTTTTTTTTTTTTTTTTTCTCGGGGGGAAATCCTCATGGACTTCCTCCGCCTGGGGAGAGGCGGAGGGGTGTGCCGGACTCCTACCGGCTAAAACCCCCCTGTGTCCTCCTTACACGTGGGCGCGGGGCCGCGGGAATCCAAATTCTTCCGCAGCCCCGCACTGGTGCTGGCCCGCCTTGCGGGCCTCGCCTCGGGCACGGGGGGGTGAGGTGTTAAACTCCCCCGTGCAACGCCTCAGAGGCGCGCGTCGACACCCGCGCGCGCCTCCGCCTCGGGTCCGTTGAATAGGGGGCGGGGACTTCCCCAAGTCCTTCGCCCCTGGACCCGTTCATGGGGGGCGGAAGAGGGCGTTGTCTGCCCTCCTCCGGCGCCCGGAGCGCCTGCTGCGGGCGGGATCGGCAGTTGAAATCTCCCTCTCCCGTTCCGCAGCTTCCTTCTGCGACATCACGTCCTCGCAGAAGGACACCACTGCGTCCCACGACTCTGCGCTGCCGACCATCTTCCGTACCACGGCCGGCAGCGACAGATCGCCTCCTACTTCATTTGTGAGGACACGGCGCTGCTCCTCCCAAGCAACACACTGAACGAACGTGTGTTGCGCCGTGTCCTCCCCGCCAACCTAACCTAACCTAACCTAACCTAACCAAAATTTTTTTATTACGGAAATATAATCCCTGGAGTGTCCTGGTTCCGGGGCGATAAATTTTGCTCTCACCGGCGTCCTGGTACTCGACTAGGAACCCCCTCAACCTTCAAAATAGCGTTTATTTCTTTCTTACTTTATATTATTCTGAATAATTTCTGTTTTATTGTGTAAACATTTTCTCGTCTATAAAATCCCTTGTATTCGGTCCCGCCCAGAGTTCCACAGCGCGTGAACCGGTGAAAACTCTTGTGGACACCGCGATGGCACCGTCTAGCGGCGAAGTCTTATCTCTTCCGGCAACGGCAGCAGATGCCACTAGCACCGAGTCGTGCATCAGCACGTTAAACAAACTCGCGGAGTGCATCGCGGCTGCTATTGCCGAAGGGAAAAGCGTCACGACAGCCAACAAGCGACTCATAAGTTCTGCGGCAAATGAGATTCGGTGCGTGGCCGCTAAAATACCCACCTTTTCCGCCCCGCAGGAAATCTGCGCGACCCAAGACGGAAACCTGCGACAGGAAATAGCTACATGCGTGCGCGAGGAGCTTAGCAAGCACCTCGCCACGATCGCGACACCACTCACTCCCGCACCGTTGCCCAGAAGTTACGCGCAGGCGGCTAGCGCCCCGGCTCCTCGTCCAGTCTCTAAACCACCTCCGCCTAACAAACCTGCTCTCATCGTTGCGCCGCAGGGCGACAGCACGTCCCAAACACATCAGGACGTAGTGCAGTCGTTCAAAAACGCAGTCAGTTTCCGCACCACTTCGTACGCACCGTCTAGAATACAGGCCGTGTCTAATAATAAGTTACGAGTGGAGTTCGAGACTGAGCAACAGCGCGATGAAACGCTCAAAAAACTCGAAAAGTCCTCACAAATCACTGCTGAACCAGCCAAACTATTGAGACCAATGATTATTCTTAAAGGCATATCATTGGACACGCCATCGGAAGAGCTGGTCGACGTCATCCGCGGCCAAAATGAAGAGCTGACTGCCCTCGCTGTTGACAGCGATGACCTGCGGCTCGCATTCAAGCGAAATAACCGCAACCCTAAATTGTACAACGCCGTCCTTATCGCCAAGCCCACCATATGGCGCAAAATAATAGACATGGGGCGCGTCTGCGTGGACTACCAACGGGTACACGCAGAAGACTTCTCCACATTCCTCCAATGCAGGAAATGCCTGCAGTTCGGTCACATTAAAGCAAAATGTACCGCGACACAGGCACCCTGCTCTTACTGCTCGGAAGAGGGGCACAACACCAGCAGCTGCCCTCTGCGCGAGAAGAAAGGCGCACCCAAGTGCTACAACTGCTTGCAACACAATATCAAATTCAAGACTACCCATGACGTCGGACACTTGGCCACCTCCAACAACTGCCCTCGAGTGAAATCAGTCAAGAACAAAATTATTAACCGTACTGATTATGGACAATAAACGCATTAAAATATTACAGTGTAACATTGATCGATCTAAAAATAGTCTTCACGAATTTTTTACGTATTTTTATAATGGCCAATATGACATCGCCTTGCTGTCCGAGCCTTATATAGGCTCTGGCAAAGAGGTGAAGCCGATTTCCGGAATAGACATCTTCCAGTACTCGAGAGGGTCTAACGTCAAGGCGTGCATTCTTGTGAAGCAGGGGCGCGCTGTGGTTTTGGGAGAGTCCAGTCTATCGACTGCCAATCTATGCGTCATCCAACTCAAGACTGGTCATCAGAAATTGTACCTAGGATCCGCTTATGTGGAACCTAACGACGATACATCGTCCACGCTAGCGGCCATCGACTACTTCCTCAAAACTACATCGCGCTACAAGTGCATACTTGGAGGTGACTTCAACGGCTGGCACCCAGCATGGGGAAGCACTAGATCAAATCCGAGAGGCAACGACTTAATGGAATTAGCACACACTAATGACATGTACATCTGCAACACTGGCGACACCCCGACATTCGAGACGGTGACGCACGGGCGCGATCGATCGTCTATCATAGACGTGACATTAGCGTCCGGCCAAGCCTTCGATATGGTCGGAGAGTGGAGGGTCAACCTTGAATGCTGCACCACGTCACAGCATAATGCCATAGAGTTTCACATAAACACAGAGAAACCAACATCATCTGGTACAGGCAACGTCTCAACTTTCATGTTTAACACCGAAAAAGCGGACTGGGCAGCATTCAGGGATGCCGTGCTGCAAGAGGTGGCACTTTCCGACATACTCGACAGCGACGTCAGCACTCTAGACAAGGAACAACTTGAGGCTCTCATCAGTCGTATAACATCGTTGATACGAGATTGCTGCAAGGAAACGATGCCCATCAGAAGTGGAAAAGCCAAGCAGAAGCCTCCTTGGTGGAGCGATACGCTGCAGCGGCTCAAGGAGGAAGTCATAAGCCTTCACCGGCAAATTCACTCGGCAAAACTATCTGGCCAGCCCCTTGATGCCCTGCTTGAGGAACAAGTCATCAAAAAGAAGCAGTATAGCGAAGAAATGAAACGCGCATCCACCGAAAACTTCCGTAAGTTTTGCGAGCTACAAACCAGAGAGAACGTCTGGTCCCTCACCAATCGCCTCCTTAAGGAAACGGCACCAAAGTCAAAGTCAAAGTCAAAATCGTTTATTGAAAATAGGCTAGATTCTAGCACTTTTTCACGTCAAAAAATACAAAATGACAGCACCCCCAAAACGCCCCCCTTTCACCACTTCCTAGTGTTATGGCTGGGAAGAAGAAGTGGTGAAGAACAAACTTCCCAGCAACACAGCTGTCTATTACAATTTAATTATAATTAAATTACAATTATACAATTCAATATTAGTCGCAAAATATATATATATAAAAAAAAACACTTGTTGTCCACTTCAGAGCTGCCATCTGCGTGTATCTGTGAAATAATCATTAATGTTATAATAAGCCTTTTTAATCAGAATATCCTTAATTTTGATTTTAAAAGAACTGTCCGTTAGTTCTAGCAAATGAACTGGGATTCTATTATAAATGCGTATACAAAGGCCCACAAACGAACCGTGCACTTTATGCAATCGATAGTTGGATGCGGTTAATTTATGTTTATTTCTAGTGTTGAAATTGTGCACGTCACTCTTTTTACTAAACAACTCTATGTTTTGCCTTACATATATTATATTGGCATAAATATATTGAGACGCCACAGTCAGAACACCAATATCCTTAAACCTTTCCCTTAGGGAGACTCTAGTACCTAGTCGGTATATAGCACGGATAGCACGCTTCTGTAACACGAAGACATTTTCTATGTCGGCAGCATTGCCCCACATAAGAATTCCGTAAGACATAACACCGAGAAGACCTCCCACCACCTTAAAAATAGGAGACAGATACACTGCTGATGCAGAAGAGACTGCAAGCGCCTTGCTCAAGCACTTCTACCCCGATGACTCTCCGGATCAAACGCCGGAGCAGAGACAGTTGCGCACCCACTTCAACAATTATTCCATGAACACCCCGGATGATCTCCCCTTCACGGAGGAAGAGGTGCTTGAGCAACTTAGCTCCATAAGTCCGAAAAAAGCCCCCGGATTGGACAATCTAACATCAGATATTTGCCATAAGTTCACAAAGATATACCCCCGGCTCATGACAGATATTTTAAATAGATGTCTCTCACTCCAGTACTTTCCTGGAGCGTGGAAGGAGGCCTACGTAAAGATCATTCCCAAACCGGGCAAAGACGACCACATGGATCTTAAATCCTACCGCCCCATAGGACTGCTTCCGGTCTTCGGGAAGTTACTGGAGAAATTATTTATCAAAAGGGTCGTCCATAAAGCAGAGTCGGAAAATAAACTCAACAACAACCAGTTTGGCTTTCGGCAACAAAGAAACACGACGCTAGCCGTTCACACCGCTCTGGACTTCATCCGCCTCGCAAAAGAGAGTAAAAAACTTGTAATCGCGGTCTCTTTGGATATCAAGGCGGCGTTTGACAATGCTTGGTGGCCCGCACTCTTCCAACGTCTCGCCAATCTTGGTGTGCCCAATAACATCTACGGGCTCATCAAGGATTACGTCAGGGATCGAGTAGTCACTTTGGATCACGCCGGAGTGCGCGCGCGTAAAACACTCACAAAGGGGTGCATACAGGGGTCTGCGTGTGGCCCCGTTCTGTGGAACATGATCTTGGATGAACTCCTAGACATGCAGCTGCCAGCGGGATGCCACATGCAGGCCTTTGCGGATGATGTTCTCCTCGTAGTCACCGCTGACAACACTGAAGAACTCCAGGTGGTGTCAAACACCGTCCTGACAAAAATTAGAAACTGGGGAACAAACGTTAAACTTAGTTTTGGACCAGCTAAAACACAAATTATTGCTTTCACGCCGAAGGCCAAGTCTGTGCAGCTCCACATGGACGGCGCAGACTTGGCATTCGTGCCTGAAATTAAATTGCTGGGCATCATCATTGATGAAAAGCTCTTATTCAAAAGACACCTAAAATACGTGCTAGGTAAGGCCTCGCGCATTTACAACAAACTGTGCATCTACGCGAGGCCAACCTGGGGCACACACCCCGAAAACACAAGCACCATATACCTGCATGTCATCGAGCCGATCGTCACCTACGCTGCGGGAATATGGGGTCAAGTGGCAAGGCAGAAGAGCGCACGAAAGGATCTGGCCAGCCTGCAACGAGGCTTCGCGCTAAAGGCCATCCGCGCCTTCAGGACAGTGTCCACTAACGCTGCACTGGCGCTGGCGCAGCTCATTCCACTTGACCTCAGAGTCCTCGAGGTACATCAAATCGAGCAAACTCGCCTTACCAACACCACTTCCTTTTTGCCAGAAGATATTCTGCTGGAGCGACCCACACCTGTACGCGAACTACTGCACCCAGCTTTGAGAATCACTAAATCCCATCTAGACCACGAAGAAACGGACGAAACGCACCAAATATATACCGACGGCAGCAAGCTGGACAGTTGCGCTGTGGGAGCTGCTTTTGTGTGCTTTGACCCAGGTGGCTCAGAACAACCGACCATAATTAAAAAACTTAAACTACACGACTCTTGCACGGTCTTCCAGGCTGAGCTCTTCGCCATCCTGGAGGCCTGCAAATGGGCGACTCGCAAATATCAAAAGACCGTCATCTACACAGACTCCCAATCTTCACTACTAGCAATAGCAGACAGAAGCAACACTCATCCACTCGTCACACAGATACACAAAATTATACACACGCATCGCGACACAAAACAGATCACATTAAAATGGGTCAAGGCACACAGGGGCAATGTCGGCAACGAGGCTGCCGATGCCGCGGCAAAACTGGCGACTCAGCTTCACAAAACACCTGACTACAGCTCGTTCCCAATCTCGTATGTTAAACATAAGCTCCGTATGCATAGCCTGGACCTCTGGCAGGCACGTTATTCATCCAGCGAACAAGGACAGTACACCAAAAATATTTTCCCAAATCTTACCGACATCAAACAATTCCGAAAACACACAGACATTCACTTCCACACAACACAAATACTCACCAACCACGGCTTCCATAAAACATACCTACGTCGATTCCACATCACTCCGGACGACTGCTGTCCCTGCAACACCAGTACACCCCAGACAGTGACGCACCTGCTGACAGATTGTCCGAGGTTCGCTGCGGGGCGAGTGCGCCATGAGTCGCTGTGCGCGTACTATGACATTGACCCGTATAGCTTGCCAGAACTACTTAAGAAAGAGGAAGCGCTGGCAAGTTATACGGAGTTCGTGCGTCACATATATTCGGGTCTTAAAGCCTACAATGGAACCTAAAATAATATATTATATTTAATTATTTATATATCTATTTTCTTTATCTATTAAAATCCTATTTATTTATATCAAATATCCTATATTACTCCCTTTTTTTGTATTCAAATCACAAACTGCGACATCTTGGGTTACGGCAGCAAACGTATCAAATCGCGCGAGCTGCCGTCACCAACCACAATGTGAAAAAACATATAAATTAACTGAAAACAAAGTTCAATAAAAAAAAAAAAAAAAAAACCTAACCTAACCTAACCTAACCTAACCTAACCTAACCTAACCTAACCCTGAGCAAACCTAACCTAACCCTGAGCAAACCTAACCTAACCCTGAGCAAACCTAACCTAACCCTGAGCAAAC
Source organism: Helicoverpa zea x Helicoverpa armigera (assembly GCA_033682625.1). Taxonomy (NCBI): domain Eukaryota; kingdom Metazoa; phylum Arthropoda; class Insecta; order Lepidoptera; family Noctuidae; genus Helicoverpa; species Helicoverpa zea x Helicoverpa armigera. The sequence continues at coordinate 1,370,157 of JAWIIS010000015.1, read as the reverse complement.
CTAACCTAACCCTGAGCAAACCTAACCTAACCCTGAGCAAACCTAACCTAACCCTGAGCAATGATGACACATATGGCAGAAGCAGTACATATAAGAAGTATTTGAGGAGAGTACAGAATAATATGGATTTTAGATGCTAAGAGATTACATTATAGAAGTTCATAAAAGGGGTACTTAAGGAAGTACATATGGGGATTACAAGTTTATAAAGTGACTTTGACTTTAATTTTGACTCACTTTCACTAACTTTGACTTTAATTTTGACTTACTTTGACTATTACCCTGACACTGACAATGCCACTGCCACTGACACCGACACTGACTATGACACTTGGCTTTTACTTTGACGTTAAGTTTGACTTTGACCTTGCACAAAGTTAAGATGTAGTAAGTTAGGTTGTACAAAGTTAGGTTTTAAAAAGTTAGGTTGTACAAAATTAGTTTTCACAAAGTTAGGTGGTACAAAATTAGGTTTCACAAAGTTAGGTTGTACAAATATAATAGGTTGTACAAAGATAGGTTGTACAAAGTTAGGTTGTACAAAGATAGGTTGTACAATGATAGGTTGTACAAAGATAGGTTGTACAAAGATAGGTTGTTCTAAGTTAGGTTGTGCAAAGATAGGTTGTTCTAAGTTAGGTTGTACAAAGATTGGTTGTTCTAAGTTAGGTTGTGCAAAGATAGGTTGTTCTATGTTACGTTGTATAAAGTTAGGTTGTACAAAGTTAGGTTTCTGAAAATTTTTGTTGGACAGAGATAGGTTACAGATTGTTCGATTACAGAAAATATATTGAGAATTCATGAGTTTTGGCTTCAGCGGCGTAGACTTCAGAAGACCTGGTTCTAGATGTCGTTTTGTGTTTGCTTAGAAGGTAAGACTACTGCAGGTGTTTCATTAAAAGTTTTTTTACATTATTACTTGATTAAAAAAAAAAAAAAAAAAAACAGTTTTTCGACCATAACTTTTAAATTTTAGTCTAAACTTACTTATTATTATATACTATTGGATAGCCCTCGCTGAGACGCTTCTTTTGACACTACTTTTGTTTCGATATCTTTTACGAAACGTCAAAATATGCAAGGTGTGTACAGGGCAGGTAAACTTGGCCTCAAGGTCATATTGTGATTACTGCGTTTTGAATGAAATGTGTCCCGAAATGGCTTGTTGTTGCCTGCACAAACGTCTTTTGTTCTAACAAAACCTTCATAGTCGTGTAAGGGAGTGTCAATGCGAGTGTTTTAATATCATTTTTTCAATATGGCAGGTCGCTTAGTCGCGTAGGTCTTGTAGAAGACTGGTTCCTACTCATCTGCATGTGATTAGTATGGAACATTTATAAGACCCCCCCTGCCCCCCTAACACCACCAATCGGAATCTCAGGCTGGGACCGTGCCTGCACGTGCTGCATGTATTATGTAGAATAAAGGTTTTTTAGTCTTAGTTCATCCAAAACCTAACTTTCAATTTAAATGTAAATGTCGAGTTCATAAAACTGTCATCAGTGAGTTCACAGTCAGTATCCGCCGCCACGGAGCCGGCCGGGGGAGGGACAGGGGGGGGTGACCCTCCTCTGCCGAGCAAGAGCCTTCTCGACGCCAATTTCCACGGAATATAAAACAATTTGTTCCGTTCACAAAAGGGCTCGGCGGGACTTCTGTTCACTATCCAGTCGCATTAGCATAATAACTCGACGGACGAACATTTCATCATAATGTAATAGTCCGAGCCGAGCACGCGACCAGTGCGAGTGCGAGTGCGAGTGCGTAGGCTCAAGCGCGTGCAAGTGAGTACTCGCCACGTACCATTCCCGTGGATTTGATGCGGATCCTGCGGGATCACAATAATGACGAAACTCACTCTAATTTATTTCAAATGTCTTCCAACGCGGACGGTCCTTCATCGAACTGTAGATCCTCTAGCCGCCAGAAATGAAAGACAGATATACTTAATTATTCTTTAAATGGTTCAATGTTTTGCGAATTCCTTTTTTGTGATGGCCTCCATGCTGAACTACATATAACATGCTCGAATGTTATGCTCGACTATGTTAGAGCACCCGACAGGACGCGTGCGGCACTCACACAGCGCTCGCACGCGCGTGCGGCTGACACACAACACTCGGAACAAGTTTTTATTAGCAAAGTTTAACAGGAAGAAGGCGCTCACCGTGGAAAACTAAAAAGAGATGCGTTGATGAAGTTTTTTAATCAACGACGCTTACCGAAGTGTTCCAAAGTGTGCGAACCGCGCAAACTCCACTGCCACGCCATCTCCACAGCCACGCTGCAGCATCTAAAGAGCACCTAACACCGCGCGTCTTCTGCTTCCCAACAAATAAATGCATCTGGAAAATCATCTATGCTTGTCGAAAGAATTTATGTTCTATATAATTTAGTATTGATTAGTAAATGATACAGTAGAGCTCAGACAGTAGGGCGAGGTGAGGATGCCGCGTCCGCGCGCGCTCGCTCCGCGTCACTCGTCAACTTTTAATTGTAAAACTTGAATCATTGGTGGACTTTGCAGGTTTTATCTCGTCACCAGTAATCGCCGCCACTAGCCTCCGCCTCGGTGCCCTCAGCATCGTCTTCACAAGTCGGAGAGAGTGCGATCTCCTAATGTGTGAACTGAAACTGACGTTTGTGGTATTGTGTTGTGTCATCAGCAGCGAGCGGCTCGTAGATGCAGCAAAGTTCCGGCAATCATCGGCATCGCGAGGGATCTCAGAGAGCGCGTGGCCGGCGCGATGCGGGCGAGAGTGCACGAGGCGAGGGGGGGGATCGTGTTTGAGCTCAATCAGGCTTCAGGCTCGGCCCGTATTTGCATATCTTTTGTGGGGCGCTGCTGACGCGGTGCCGAGTGTCGCGCACACTCCCCCCCCCTGCCCGCCGCCCCTCAGCACCCCCGCTGCACTACTACACGTCCTGCTACAGACGTATTAGCCACACTGTCGTCAACACCTTGTCTATATCAACTTACGTAATTCTTAGCTAGGGAGGCATTTTACACTTACACGTACATAGGTATTCTATAAACACGGGCCTTTACTAGTCCGTGTCTATAACATGTTGCTTTTCGTAGCATTTCCGAAGGAATTGCTTGCGCAGACAAATAGCCTATGTCGGGACTTTAGTTCAGTATTTTGAGTGTGCAAGCCGGCAGACAGACACACAGACCACAGTTTGAATTGTGTAGGACGTGGGAAGGATGGTGAATCGATTCGATATAATGTGGGTGCGTACCACTCGATACTCTATACTTTGTATGTTATAAATCAATTAAACGTATGTATAACACACTTGTAGATGTTTTAATATAAGTCTGTGTACAAATATACAGGGTTACTTGTAAGTAGACCGCATCCTTTCATGAGGTGATAGTATTATCTTGAAAAGGGTTAACTTTTGACCAGTGTATCCCATGGTCAAATTTTCCGTATTGAGTAGTATTGACATAAACTATCACCTCATGAAAGGACGCGGTCTACTTACAAGTAACCCTTTATAAATTAGTAAAGGTATTCCAACGCGCCGGCCATGCCCGGAAATGTGGCAGAAAATCATCACACATTAAAGTTGCCTATCTTAGTCATGTACTGAGAAACGATAAGTACCAAATGTAGCAACTAATAATAATGGTGACAAAATATAGGGTAAGAGATATTGGCTACGGAACATCCATGAGTGGACGAGCATTGCTAGTCTTGTTAGTTTATCTCGACCTGGGCGGAGTCATGGCGGAGACTAACCTAAGTAGTGGAGAGTCACCAGAACGAGAAGAACTATGTTACCGATAGAATACCCTCTTACCTTTCCTTTCAGGATTACAGACTAGAGTGAGCGTTGCTCGCATCCATTATCATGCTGTTTTGTCAGGTTCATTGAATCAATTCATTTATTCAGCAAATATGGCGCCGCGGAGTTTTCTTTTCATCCAGTCAAAAAGTTTTATTATTCAAATCCACGGGGAGCTAAACAAGATGCCATTTACCGAGTTACGCGACGCCAAACAGACTAACTAACGAAGCCGGACGACGCTAAATTGAATACGCAAACTGAAAAACTCAGCGCGGCGGCTCGTGTGCGCCGACCCTTACCGTGCGGGTTGTGTGGGAAGTGCGCACACTGCGCCGCCGGTGCATCGCGGGTGTTGCGCAGTATAATGAGCTTAGTGCCGCGCCACGCCAGCGCCACGCCAACGCCACGCGAGCGCCACGCCAGCGCCCGGGCGCGGGCTGCTCCCACGGGATGTAATTATCGGCCTCCGCCACTTCTTTTTGAAGAGTCTTTTTTGTAGAAATCTTATTGGACGAGATAAGGCTGAGAACGTTTCCATTGTTCCACGTAATGAATAAAAGGAAGCGGCGGCGCGGGGCTCGGCGCTCGGTGACGCTCGGTGGAGCTACGCTCTACAATTATTTAGTTTTTATTTAATTATTTGTCACAAGCGGTGCAGTGTTGCTACTGCAAAAACCCCTAACAGCAATCACAATTAACCTCTTAGGTACATATTTATAGTGGAGCTACTTAACTATGTGTGCTAAATATATCTGAACTGACAAAATTCTCATAGTGCATTAATAATGACTGAGTTTATGTAAAATGTCTAAGTTCCTGTGATATTGTAGATGAGCTCAGCAATGAAGCAAGGAACGTGAAAATGTCTGCGACTGCAGCTCACAGCGCGAGTGCTCAGCAAATGTAACCCCTTGCAAACCTCGGCAGGAACCTTTTACATGACCACTTTTTTCAGTGGTTTCATATCATGTTTATCTTCTAAAGGGCCCGACAGTTAAGAGAGTTGATCCAAAATGGATAAAAACGAATAACATAAATATGAATTTTGTTATGGAATCAATTTTTATTTACCAAAAACATACAAATATTGACTGAAGAAGTAAATACATATCGAGACGAACGAGGAGGTCCTTGCGGTAGTCTCATGGATGCGCGTCGTAACCATGGCTACCATTATCATCGTTCTCAGATTGATTCTCACCATTGTCATCATTCACACCTTCATTTTCGCTTCCGTCGATATCATTTTGAGGTCCTTCGACATCATTTTGGGGTCCTTCGACATCATTTTGGGGTCCTTCCACATCATTTTGGGGTCCGTCGACATCATTTTGGGGTCCGTCGACATCATTTTGCGGTCCGTCGATATTACCTCCATGTCCGTAGATGTCTCTTCTGGGTCCTCTTACATCACGTCGGGGTTCGCCAATATGACCTGTTGGCCTACCGATACCATGTCGAGGATCGTGAATATAATTTCGAGGACCTTCAATGTCACCTTGAGGACCGTTAGAATCACCTCGAGGTCCGTCATTATTATCTTCTGATTGATCTTCATCAATGTTATGGTCGGACAAATTTTCATCGTTATCGGCACCTGAGTGGTGGTCATCGTTATCGCTGCCTGATTGGTGGTCGTCGTTATCGCCACCATATTGCTTCTCGTGGTTATCGCCATCTGACCGGCTGTCGTCGCTATGGCCGCCTGACTGACTCTCGTCAACATCGTGAACTGAGTGACTGTCGTCATCGTCGCCGCGTGAATGTTTGTGTTCGGAGGGATGGTGTCTTGCGGGGTGAGTATAGCCTACATCGCCGGGTTGGTCTGTCGGCCAGTGCACGCGCGCCGCGCCGGTGTGCGGGTGCGCGCTCACGCTCGCCAGCACCGCCAGTGACACGATCACCTGCCGCCATGTCACCACACTTTAGTTTTACAGTAATTCAGTTAAAAATGTTTAATATTATGTAAATAAACACTCACCAATAGCCGCATAGTGTTGAAGCAATTCTCTTAAAACAATGAAATTGTATAATTACGAGAGTCATCATTTATATAGTTTGTCTCTAATGTTTAAACCAGATACTAATTGATTGACAGTGGTGCATCATTAAATTAATATTAACTATTATCAGCATAGAAATTACAAGTTTAGAGATATGCAGCAGGATCCGTTGTCACAACTACTCATGAAGCTGTTGCTGATGGCACCCACAGTTCGTCGTGTTTTCACTCTCGTAACTTAGATGTTCACAAAAGCCTATGATGCCTTGTACATACGAGTATGTAAATCATTACTGTCACTAAGATGTACATGACTTACATACTTCATTGAATTAGTCCAACTTGTGGATACTACAGGCACCTGTGCTGGCTTGAAGTCGTCCGTTGATTATCCTACTAGCTTAGGTGTAAGGAACCAACACCAGTGACCACTACGTATAATTATTGTCACGTGTGGCCACTCTCTGCAGATACTGAACTGCCACAGGAAAACATCGCTTTCCGTAAAAAACAGTAACAAATGGGCGGCCAATGTTCGCGAGACGTTGACAAATATGACACGTGCCCCCTGCCCCCCCCCCCCCCCGCCTCTCCTCACCGCCGGCGCCGCGCTCCCGGGAAGCGCTTCTTTAAATCGAACTACTCTCACATCGATTGCTGATTGATGACTGCAAATGGAGATACTCGTACGTACTGTAGGCGCAATCAGATCGCTCGCTGAGCCACAGTCTAACTACTGTCTCGGTTTACTCTTGGCAAACTGAAAGTTCCGCGGATTGCCGCGTGAAACTTTTCCATTCTACAGCAGGAACGAGATTGCAAATATTCGTAAAACAAACTGAATAGTCGCGAATAAAAAACGCAATAGTATCGGCATGGGCGGCGACCGCGGTGCGCCGATACGCGCGTGGCGTCAAATATTTATGAAGCACTCGCTGGGAATCGCTTCGCACTGCGAGGCGGCGCACGAGCCGGCGATCACTCCACCACGACTACATTACTTACTTGTCTAGTTGCAGTTTACTTTCAAGATGCCTCCCTAATGTTTCATAGTTTTCAGTCACAGAAACGAGTTCTTATACAAAATTGTAATGGTACCTAATTTTGTTTTATTTGAATGTAGGTATTCCAAAAAGGTTTAAAGCCAAAAAGTGATGTTATGTTATTGGTAGAGCTACGTGACGACTAAGGGAATAATTTTAGACATCAAGTTAGGTGTATATCTGACAGTTCAGAAAGGTAGTGTGTCGTGAGTGACTTGTTGTCTCAATCATACTGAGTTAGAACTCTCAGTTACTTTATGTTAATTATTATTGGTGTTATTGTTTCATGCGAAGACAATCTGTTTGCAGGAGGACGCAAGGGAGGCAGATTCTTTGCAGCTCCGTCGTTTTATTTGAAAACAAAGGCGAGGGTGGGGAGAGAGGTTTGGAGCCGATTTTAATTTGATGTACCACGAAGGGTTATTTGTTCGGCTGCAGTTGCAATAACGCTAGCATTGGTTTGTGACACGACTTGGTGCACTGTGCGACATCAAGTGCGCGGCATTCACATCAACCTACATATACCTACTGACAAGTGTCACAGCATGACTTCACCACACTGCGAACAACACAAGTGCGTCATACTCTGAGTACTTACGCGCCTTACGTCCCTCTACTACATTTTCCGTACCTTTCACTGTAATATCCTGGCCTTCCAGAAACGAAAAAAATAGGGTTCTTTTCAATAAAATTCATTTTATGTTTTCGTAAGTAAATATTCGATATTTGAAATGAAAGCTAGTTGAGGAGTAGGAGTCCCGCACACCGCGCGGTGCCGCGCGTGGAGTGCTCGGCGGGCGGGGGCGACCCAGCTCCGCCAAATGGAGGTAACTCGTAATATATTTTTTCTTGTCGGTCATTTGTCTGACGCACGTGGGTTTTTGTAGACATTAAGCGCCTTAAAAAGGGCATTTACCTTTGTGCCGCACCGGGCAGGTATCGCGCGATCAATCGCTTCCGCTCGACACTCGCATAGGCCGAGTGATCAGCAAGGAAATAAACATCTTTCACTTAGCCCGTGAGAACTGAACTAACCGCTGTGGCCGAGCGACACCGACAACATACTTGCCTTTGTTTAGTTATAACTCAGTGTTCCGATAGGTAACTTCACAAACGATAGAAGTACTCGATTAGAGTCGTCTGATCAAACAAGAGCGAGTAGAGCTGTACGTCTGGAGGAAGGTAACACAAAGCGATTGACTTTCAGATGGAACAATAATGTAAATGAGCCGCCTTTGATTGTTAACTTGCACGAGAAGAGTATCAGTGCCACAGACTCAGTGGACCAATGAAGCTAGTACTGCATTATGTATGCTATCATCTCATAGTAGTCGTGTGAGTAGCTTGGCTTGGCTTGTTTAGAGACTGCCACGCCAGCATCGCAGCTCATGACAAGTCTCTCTACGACTGGAAGGAGGTCAGGCAATGCGAGCTCATCGTACCGAGTGAGAGCATCATCCACTGGGATGTTCCTAATGATAATGCTGATCATGTGCAACTGTCTGTTCTATTCCAAGTTCAATTAGTCGTACGTACTTAGTTGTTAAAAAACCATTGTAGAAACCGCATGTACGAGCTCATTAGTGTGTGTATGTGCGCATGTGAGCGTGCACTCGGTACAATCCCGTTTGGCGCTAACGAGCGAACGGAAAAACCTCTCACGTGCACAGAAGTGTTCATTTCACGTGACGACGGAAACCGGATTCCTCGCACTCAGTGTACCGCCCCGTATCGTACCGTACCGCATCGCATGGCACTGCATCGCACTGTACCGTGCCGCATCGCTGTAAAGAGTACCCTCCTACTGAAGGCATATCGAGCTCACAGTAGCGCTGTAGTCCGACTTCACGAGCTGCAACTTAGTGACGTCGAAGTGTCGCCGAACATCGCCACTCATCGACACGATCACTAATTATTGATGAGCTGTAGGACGACATTGTTGGAAATACAAGCTGAAAGTGTTTGTAGCGGTGATATTACTATAATAGTTGATATCACAAGTGGTTGTGTCGACGGGGCTCGCGCGTGTCGCATATTTCCTCTTAATATCGCTGAGTACGTATAAATCTGTCGGCCGAGGCGCCACAGTGCACGCGATACAGATGAACAACTCCGAACAGGAACTACATGGATATACGTGATTCAAATTAAGTTCAGTAAACACATACATTTATGGCCAGTTACAGCGGTCACTGATAAAGTCTCTGATAGCCTATCGGGAACTTATTTGACAAATAAACACAGGTTTGGGAAAGTAATATCTGTCAGAAATTATAAGCAGCCTATGCATCAACTATCAAATAAGTAACTGACACTATATAATTAACCAGTGAAACCGGGCCTTAGTCATCTGTTAAAATCATCAGTGGTAGACAAGCAGGCATCGCCACAGGGCAGACTGAGTGTGGAGGCGGCTTCATGGCGCGCGGGACTGGAGCCACCTCCATACATCAGCGACTTTGATACAATTTGCCGTAGAAAGTCGCCACTTTGATGTATTACCGGAAAAATAACAGAGCCAGATTAAACGGCGAGTCACATCTTACTAGCGGCGCGCACGCGGAACCCGCCCCTATATGTACGACACACGAGTGCATGTGGCGTGGCAGACGCGCGCGGACACCCGGCCAGCCCGCGCGCGCCCGCACGCCACTCTCGACTCTATAGCCAAGGAGTTAGAGTCGGGTATAGCGGCGCACTGGAGACACGATCGGAGAATTCAGCCATTATTCCGTCGGATGACTTTTCGTGAAATTTACTATTGCGAGGTTTTGTTCGTAGCGATTGTTTATGGCAGATTAAGGCGGGAGTCGATATGCTTTGGGCTCTTTTATGTTCTGCCACCGGCTTACGTTACCGTGTTTACGGATTTTTCCTCTAAGCGGATAAAAAATACGTCTGTAGCTTTTTGCGTATGAAAAATAAACGATGTATTTATGCGGCATCCCGCTTCCCCCCCCCCCCGCGCCCCTCTCCCCGCGCCCGCTACCCACCAGATTATCTTTTTATCGAAACATAATGTTGTCCGTCTGAGAGGGAATTTTTTATCGGCAGAGAGTCGCTGGCCGGACCGAGCCGCCCGGCTGCGGACCTAAGGAACAAAAACTCCGATGCAAAATGTTTTACCCACTGTGAAATAAGTTCTCACAAAAGATTTTCAGGGCACAAAAAGCCGGCAAACTTGTGCCGCTGAACAATGCGGCGATTGTGAATAGTTTTTGTTAGTTAATTGTGTAGCGAGCGCTGCGAGCATGCGTGTCGCTCGCGGGATACTAACCACTCTCGCATCTACTGCCGCTCACTGCTCCTGCTCACCGGATTGATAGCTGGCGTTACATGTACTACTTTAAACCAAGAAACTACCCAATAATGTTCAGCAAATAGGAGAATGGGCGAAATGTTTCCCCCTAGTAATTAGCCTTTTATTCTATACCCTGCTTAGCGATGGCAAGTTTGTGAGCTTTGTACTGAGAGGCACTGGAACTTGTACATATTATTATTGTTGGAGTCAGAGCAGCGAACATTGTTGTATGGCAGAGGAAGTGTGTACATGTATAGCAGACGAACACTTAACACACTTGTTTTGTTTTAAAAAGTTTATTTTTCTTTGCTGTTGTCAAATAAGCAGATACTTAGAAGTATTGACAGGTTTTACAAATACAGTACAGTGTACAGTTGGCGGTACTGGATGACGACGACGATCACGATGGTGACTATGATGAAGATCATGAGTATGATTGTTTGGTATATTTTAGGTCGGCTGGCCAACGCATTAAACTTCTAGGAGGTATTTGAACTTGTTCGATTTTTCTTTATGATGATGACGGCGATCATGATGACGATGACGATTATCATGATGATGACGATGACGATGGTGATGATGACTTCTTCTGATTCTTGATTGTCCTCATACCATGTCCTGCTCAGGATAGGGTCCGATTGTAAATCTCTTACAACGGGAACAAGCTCGGCACTTCCAAGAGATCAGTGATTAGCAGCTGAAGATGAGGTCTGCGACACCGGCTAATGATAATGATGTAAGTGCAATGTTACTAAACGTTCCGCTCCGACGGAAGACGTTACAATGAAGAGGTTACAAAACGCGGCTCAGCTCGTGCTGGTCGATGAGCAACGGCCACGGCGGCCAGTGTAGCCGGAGCCGGCGCAAACAAGCGCGACTTGCCGGACAATACACACGAGGCGCTCCGAGCGACCCCACGACACCCGCGTACCTACCTGCACATTGTCACCGACGTCTCACAGCAAGCGCTAAGCAATCTTATACTTTAACTGACAAATTAACACGAGACGAAACACATTTGCTGAGATATTGAGGGCCTATAGAAGCTTGTGTTGCCACAACTTTGTAAGGTCAAAGCATTAGGATAAGGTAAGTAATGGATGACGTTGAACAAAAATTTATGCAAATGGTAATTGCTGAGTCGTCGTAGTGATGAGAGCTATCGTGATGTTGTATTAGCGGTAATGTGGCCACTCCGTCAGTGTTGCCAGGCTGTGTTGCCAGATGTGCGTGCACGAATTAACAGCCTCCAAAGAAAAATATGATACGCAGGGTGTCGCAACACTGTTGTCGGCACACTCGTAATACATTGAAAATAGCTAAGGAATTTAAATTATAATTCTTTGTTTAGATTTTGTTTATCTAAGATTGACATTTTTACACATTCAATACATAAAATATGCTACATACGTTGGCAATTATTTTTCTTAGCCTGTATTGTCCCACTGCTAGGCAAAGGCTCCTCCATTTTGTCTCCACACTTCTCGACCTTTTTAGTGTTCCCACCAGTCAGGTTTGCAGGCGTCCAGGTGGTCACACCACCTGTTCGAGGGCTTACCACCTCTGCGATGGCCATCCTCTGGTAGTCACTGGGTTATTTATTGTTAAAATTAACTTTCAATTAAATTAAATAGTATAAATAACTTCTAGTTGTAAAGCTTCACGGTTCTGTTTTTTTAGTAAAAATATAATTGTGATTTCCAGTCGTCAAGTGCATGTGAATGAAATGGAAATTCTTGCAAGATAATGTAATAACGTGAAACGTATGAATATCGTCGTGTTTTAAAATAAAAACTGTTGTGTGCCGACATCGGGAGCAGTCACCCCACAGCCCCGCGGGTACTGACGTGATGTATGCGCCGAGCCTGTCTGTGTGTGTGTGTGTGTGCGGGATCAGCTGTGCGGACCTGCCACTCATCTGCGGGGAATTGCTGAGAGCGGCAATCACTGCCTGATGAATGCTAATCATTTGAATGAAAAACGCTTTCTTTAATGAATTGGGCATCTGGAACAGAGTAATGTATGTCACCGCTTTCAATCTGCTTTTTTATTTGGTAATAGAAATTATATTTCTAGTTGCAATTTCTTCGAACACAAGTGTGGTTAAAGTTAACTATTGTATTGGAACTAGACGACTCCCGCTACCGCGCCATCATTTGGAAATAAATACTGTAAGGCAAGCACTTACTGCTGCCGTCGCATTACAACCCGATGTCAGACGCGAACCTGACACTGTAGTGTAGACACTCACGCCGCCGATGACTACATACATAGGTATTATTGCGGAGTATATAAGGGTAATGTGTGAGCTGAATGAAGGCTGTATAGTTCGCGCAGTTCCGCTCGGGTGACAGGTGTTGGCTTATCGCTGCAGTGCTGATGCTCTATAAATCTGCCGCCTCCTGCCTCCTGCCTGCCCGTCCGTCCGTCTGTCCGTCGAGCTCGGAGCCTGCACCGGCTATGCAGTGAGTGACTAAACTGTCGCGCCTAGTTGACTCACTCACGTATCGAGAATGTGCAGATGACGCGAGCGGATCGCCAGTCAGAGTTCACGACTTCACGAGAATAATGTTCCCTACAGCTAAGTTCAAATCTCCGTTCTTTTCTATCAGTCAAAACAACATTCTAAAATGTATCACTCGAAAGATCGATTTTGATACCTCTACCTCTCAAATATTACTAACTTATATTTTGTATAATATTTCGTACGTTTGGGTACAATTTTCCGAAAAAATAGTTTTCAGGTGTGCGTACAGGATCGTCGTAAACATGGGAGATCATTATCTGTGAGACTAGTTTACTGCCGGAGGAGGAGCACGGCGCTGAAGGTCGGAGGATTTGCATGAGTGGGACACATACACATGCCGGCCAAACACGTACGTCGTACACACATTTTTATTTAATAGGAACTCCTATAGAAGAATACTTATCGTTCGTCTGGAAGAATCATTTGCATTACCAAGACGAGAAACGCTTTATTTACTCGAAATTAGTTTTTCCTGCTTTCACAGTCACGAGTCTATTTGACCACTTTCAACTTTGGCTTGTAACGTGTTTTTTCGAAGATGTCAAATTACAAAGCAGGAATCACATATCTTATGTAGGACATCTCGTGTCTCGGAAATGATGCGTCATTAGCGCATCGGCAGTGAGCCTGTGAGCCGGGTTGGCTGGGCTGAGCCGGCGGAGTGAATGTGAGGGCTCTGCGGTGACGTCGCGCGACACAAAAACTGTCGCCGCTGATAATGTGCCGCCATCAATATCCGCGCAAAGCCGCGCCATTGAGCGCCGCGATCCCTCGCCATTGACGCCCCCCCCCCCCCCAAGTATTCCAATACAGGAAGCGTTACACGTCAATTGGAATCACTTGACGTTGTTGTTGGCACGCGTGATGCTCAAGTACTATCACTTACCAGTGGCTCGCAGTGGGCGCTGGTCAGTCAACACAACAACTGTTGGAGTCACAGCGATGGCGCCCGCTTATTGTTTTAATTAAATCGGGAAAACAATAAATGGGTCGCGCGATATCGCGATGTGCCGCGGGCTGTTGACGCGCGTTATCGCGAGATCGACGCTCGACAAATTAAAATACACATGTTAATCCGACCGGCCAATAGCGCGGGTGCGAGGGGGTCGCGGGAGGGGGGGGGGAGTGGCACATCCACGAAATAATCCGACAATCGAATGGACAAACAGAACGGATGCATTGAACTGTAACTGTAGTCTTTATGGATAACAAAAGATTGCGCGAACACACGCTAACACACGCGATACATCGCCCCACTGATGCCATACTGTGACGGGCTAACAGATAGCTATCAGTTTCAATTCATGCTATTTCCGTTTGTTGGATGGTTTAGTTGCACTAAGTATACCAACAAATGTGGCTTCACCCTGTGATCTGAGGTGACTACTGTAAGTAAGGTAGTGTGTATTGTGCATTGAATAAACGAATCATTCAGAAAGGATCTCATCGTATGACACGTGTTAATCATCGTATGCTCGTAGTGCGATAACACTCGAACAATTAATTGAACAATCGTACAAAGTCCACGTTTATTGCACATTTCGCTGCGATTGCATTTATTGCGGGCTTTAAGTAAAATCAACAGTAATCCGTCTACGTAATCTCTCGCAGCGCAGCGCACTGCCGAATATATGTAAATAGGTACTTCACCAATATGTGACAATTATTAAACATGTTTGTTTCAAGTCTCTAGTGACTTTTTGTGTACCTACACACAATTATTGTGTGTGGACGACGATACAAGTCCCTAAAGAAAATCATGCATTTTCTTTATTACATTCACAGTATAAATAAAATCCCACCAAAAACATTAAATGTAAAAAAAAGCCAATCCTCTACGCAATTCCTCCACCATAAAAAGTTTTGAGATCGCATAGAAGCCAAGTCCTGTTCAACTTTATTTGTAATAATAAATCAATATTTTGTGACTATATCAATAGTTTTGTTCACATTACAATAATATTGACTTGGCCATGAGCACAATAAACTACAAATATAATAGATACAGCATATCTTGGAGAGGTGAAAGTCAAACATGAAGTTTAATATCACAGAATTAAATACTTTTAGTTTATTCAATTGTTACTAAATGACCGACAGTCAGTATCATCACATGTACTATGGCGCATGTTTAGTCAATGGTGATCTCAAATTCCAATCAGTCCCTAATCAGTCCAATCGTGAAATCATGTCCATATAGAATTTATCAATTCCATAGTATTTACACATTATTTCAAGGAGCGACTTTTAACTTGTGCTCATGGCCAAGACAATATTATTGTAATGTGAACAAAACTATTGATATAGTCACAAAATATTGATTTATTATTACAAATAAAGTTGAACAGGACTTGGCTTCTATGCGATCTCAAAACTTTTTATGGTGGAGGAATTGCGTAGAGGATTGGCTTTTTTTTACATTTAATGTTTTTGGTGGGATCTAATTTATTTTTTGTAGGTCTCTTTCTTCTCTAAGTATATAACAAATTAAATTAACTTACATGCAACTAACTAAATATATATAACAAACTAAATATGTAGATTTAAAGTACAAAAACTATTTTTAAATAAACTAAACAATTTCGAAATTGTCGATTTTTTGAATGGAATATCTATTAGAATAAAAGAGATTTATTTCAGAGGTAGATGGCGCTATCACATGAAATTATTTGATTTTTTTTTAAGTACTACTAATACTACGCTATGTAACGAAACCATAGCGCGATTTAGACCAGGACAACGCCATCTATCGAGCGAGCATGCAGTATTTATCGCACTGCATTAATATGAAAGATTTTATCATTATTCATTTCATTGTAACCTAGCTTTTTTATTCATATGTATGTATATTTAATACATGATAACAATATACCACACTACGTACCAATAAAACAAATAGTAATATTTTGTACATAAATAAATAACAAAGTTATCAATGCAGTCAAAATTCATACACAATGTTCTTGAAAAACCGCAAATATAAATTTGTTTCAATTTTTTTTATTAAGTTTTAAGGTTTTTATAATTTTCCCTTTATATGTAGCTAATAACCTATCTTGGTGCCAAATTTGAAGGTTCTAAGTTTGCTAGAAGTACCTTAGACTTTTGATGATCGGTCAGTGAGTGAGTCAGTGACAAAATCGTGTAACTTTGATTGCTCATAACTCGTAAACTATTTATTCAAATGTCTTGTAATTTTGAGACTGAGTTTGTTCTAATACTTACTCTTGGTCATCGCAAACCTAAACTCCCAGCTTTGTTCACATGGAAGATACAGGGGGCTGAAATAGCCGCGAAACGCTTCGAGAAAAGATAGTACGGCCGTGCCCGCTTTGCTCGAGTCTTGGCTGGGGCACTGCCGTGCCCTCAGATAAAATATTTTGGAAAGACACTTTTCGTGATGATTTCCAGTAAGACTTGTATAATATCTTAATCCTGGATATGAATGTGCCTAAAATGGTTTGTACACAAACAAACGACACCGAGAGAGAAAGCTATTCCGGATCAAAAAGCCGCACAGCGAACACAGCCACCTCAAAGCTAAACACAACACAACAGCCGTGAACACGTCCGCAGCTGTCCAACTAGCGACGCTTTGACGCTCGGGTGACAAAGCGTCACACGCGCGCCACACGCACGCCACACGTGCGCCACACGCGCTCCACACGCGCGCCGCATCCACTCGGGCGGCGCCGGCGTGATGATTACAATGCATTGATTAGGGCGCTCGACGCGTGCATGAATAAGGAACACATGTGCAGATGAGCAAGACGCAGCTTCCGGGAACTGGCAGCAATTTGCGGCGTCGCTCGTCACTCCACGGTATCGGCGGTCGCTTTGTCGCCGTGTTATCGCACGACGCTGTGTCTGAGTTACACGCCACGTGTTCGCATCCATACTTGTTATCATATCGATGAGATTGTTTCCTAGAATACTATTTGATTATACATACAGGATTCCTATTACACTACAAACGTAGGTACATGTATCTATATTTTAATAAATATTTAAAATATAACAAGGCCACTTTCTTTTAAACCAATCAATATAGGATTGTGACTGGGCGGAGCATTATGTTTGTCACTGAGTTTTAATTGCTTTATGTCAAGACATGTGATCAACAAGTTAAACGTCATCGTCCATGTTTCCGGAGCAATCATCCACGTGCGAGTGGAATGAGCTGCACGAGTGTGTCGAGTGTCGGCGCGAGTGTCGACACCGGCGACACTCGTGTGGCGCGTGTCTGACAGCCGGAGTGACGCCGCAGCGCGCCGCTGTCAACACTTCGACATCGGTTGGCAAGTGAAGTGCAGCTGCTCTTTCACTCAACTGTTGCGAGTGACAATACATTCGATCATAATATCGGTGGACTGATTTTAACACAATTTACTTGATTATCATAGTGTGTGTAAAGAACAAAATGTCATTATATCTAACTGGCAGTGAAATCATTATTCATAGATATTGTAGTTAAGTATTCCAATAATTCCGGTAGTATCTGGTGGTGTCGTGACATGACGTGTCGGGTGTCGCGCTGTCAGCGACACACTCGCGCCGACCCTCGCTCATTACCCTGACACGCCGCCACTGTGCTACTGACTCCACACGAGTTAGCTAAGTACGGCGACTGTAGTCACGAGCTCGCCAAATAGAATTTCTGAGTATTTTACGCGAAGTTAATAAGTAGCGCCGGTGAGAAGCTCTGTAACTCCTAGTGTATGCTAATTAAGTTGAACGTGAAGCCACAGCACAACACATCGCAGTAGGACTACTCGAACCGACTGTCTAATGATATCCTATTACTGATGAAAAATCACTTATATCTGCATACATCGTCTCAGTCCTAATTTCACCAACAAGATATTGATCGATTAAGGAAAGCAACTGTTCACTATAATAATGCCTTCTGCAGTTGAAGGTTCAAAAGTCAATGATTAAAGGCAAACCGTTTATTAGAGATTAATTATCAAAAGGAGTGCCGCTTGCTGTCCTTAAACTCTTTAGTAATTGGTCCCAAACTAGGCATGTCAAATAAAGTCATCATAGAAAAGTTTTTCAGAAGTCTAGTTTTTTTAAGAAATCCAAGTAACTGTATGTAAAGTACCTTCTGACCTTCCAATATGTTGATGTATCCCCGCGTGGTGCTACTGCGTCGCCTGCGCTGTGGCACTGTGTGTGTGTGTGTGTACTCACACTATCACGCACACAGTGACACGCGCACGCGTTCTCACCACATTGTTACCTGTATACAAACGTACTCTCACGCCGACTCCACTCGATATATTTTTAAGAAAATCACTTTTAAGGTTTCACGAGTTAATTGCAGGGAAACTTGCATCAATTAAAAATAATTTGTGATATTAGACACTGTTTTAACCGACTTACAGCCAGTTTCTTCATCAAAAGTTAAAGCCAAAGTAAAAGTCAAAGTAATGTCTAAAGTAAAAGTAACGGTTAAATTAAATTTTTCTATGAATTTTGCTGTCACTTTAACCTTGAAAAAACGAATTTGACCGTTACTTTAACTTTAGACATTACTTTAACTTTAACTTTTGATGAAGAAACTGACCGTTAGTGATTTATTGGCCAAAAATATTAGCTAGAACCGCATGCGGATCAAAGCTAGCCACAGATCTAATTATGAGTTAAGGTGTCTGTGGGGGCGATGTCGTGACGTCACGTGCGCTCCTTACATTATAAACGACGAGAAAAACTCCGCACAAACACAATTTAACTGAATCAACAGCCGAGCTTAATAGCTATTTCTTAAGACGCGCAGATATTCAATAATTTAAAACGTGGAGCCACCACTGCAGCTAGACCCTCGAGCTGCAAGGGCTCAGTGGACAGTACAGCTCACGTTACAATAGACGTGTTACCAGGATATCTGGAGCCCTGCCACTGTATCGCTCTATGTGCTTCACGTGTCAACTTATATCTGCTACAAATCGACCAGTTTAGCTAGACCCCTGACGTGACCGATTGAGAAGGCAGCGGAGGGTCACGTGCAGCTGGCCGCTGGCACCGGCGTGTTTACGCGCGCTCGTGATGCGGACGTTATGAAACCGTTTAGGGCTACTTACCGCACGACGGTGTGTGACGAGTCGATCCGCTGCCCCAACGATATTACACTCAAAAATCTGCATAATATTAGATTCACTTAATCAGTTTGTTGTTAAACCCAGCGGCGCAAACTGCACGAACAACACACAGATTTACAACGGTGTATGTTATGTGATAACTAACTACATGTTATGTGGCCGGTTGTTATTTTACCTCTTAAAGGCGTCAATGTCTGGAAAGTCATGTAGAAACGATCGCTCGTTACAAAATTATCTTGGCACAAGCAGCTATGATGCTTAGTCTAAATTTATGTAATTCTATACTTTGAGTACGCTCCAAATGTATTATCTCATCGAATCAGAGAGTCCAGTAATAAGTGGCGACATAATAATCAGGTCAGCCAACTCTAATTAACGTGAGAATGTCCCAAAAAATGACGGCACTGATTGTAACTCGATAAACTAATCAGCTAACGAGCGCACTTGCGGGGGCCAGTGTACGCGGCTCGGTACAAATTAGGCGGCGACGCGTACAGTCGCCCGCGCAGATCAATGTTTACCCGTTTGATTGGCATACGTCGAACGCGGGCCTTTATCATAATGAGCTGTTTATATGAACAGCCGACCAGCGCGGCGGGTGACACTCGACTGCGGCCCGTGGACGCTTTCCATTGCTCGGTGTGTTTGTCTCATAGAGCAGTTAGTTCTCTCGCATGGCACAGTGGATGCGGAACACAGCGACACAGCTGCTACTGGGAGGCGAGTGAACAGCATCGTGTTAGAGGCCTCCGAATGAAAGTTACTCATGTTCGGTCACGTTTAAGGCATAAAAAATCCAGCGCTGTTTGCAGTGAAGCCAGCGGATACGATCTACGCGAATAATGTATTATAAACAAATAAAAGCGAGTGTTTTTCTGTTTATCCCCAACTTTATGAGCGGCTGTGGCCTCTGGGGCGGGGAGGGGGTGAGGGGAGGACAGGGGGGGGGGTACATAGCGTTTAGTAAAGTGTTGAACAACAGAAGAACAGTGTTTATAGCTCGTGTTCTTGTAGAGCGGCGAGGAAACTGGCCGTTCTCTTTTTACCGCCGCGTTAAGCAAACATACTAACTATTGTTCTATAAAACCTTTGTTGCCAGATACCTATATGTTTATGTGTTGCTATGAGAGTAACGTCTTAAACTTAAACTATAACTGCGAAATGATGGAGAAAGCTATCAGCTGTACTATGAGAGCTCTTTACCGTCACTATTCACCGTTTGTTTCATAGTACAGTTTATATGTTAGTGATTATATCGACAGTACACTCGCTTGCACTCGCCCAGCGCACACGATACACTGGCGGCCACACAATATGGGCGCAGAACCAAAAAACTCCCGCGAAATGTTCGCGCTGTAGTGATGAAACCGCGCTATTTCCGCAGTGTTTGTGTGAACTAACTAAATAAACTACAAAGAGCTCACTGCAATCCGGTCACCTCGCACGCACTGTGTCACTGCTGCAAGGGGAAATATACCTTCGTGGAACTTTCTAACACTGTCGTACAGAATAATCCTTATTAATAAAGATATGTACAGCATAGGTATATAAGTTCCGTGGTTACAAAGGCTATCAGACGATACGGAAATTTTAAATTTCCTTCAGGTAAGAACCAGCGTGTTTAGTTCAGTAATAAGGTAATATAGGTACTGAAGTATTATCAAAAGAATGCATTCGCATCATAATGTTATGAATGTCTTATAAAAAATAATAATTAAAATCAAACTCATCTGCACATACATCGAGTCACAACGTATTCTTCATCTCGTAATAAAAATCACACAACTACACGACTTCGTGGTCAACTAAAGTCCTACATGTTAACAATACCCAGTCCAGAGACGCGTCGCCTCGCCTCGCCTCGTATCGCATCGCCTCGCCTCGCCTCGTATAGCATCGCCTCGCCTCGCCTTCGCGCCCTGCATGTCAATGTGGTTCAAGTTAGCGCCGCTCAGCGCCCCGTCGCAAACACTTTTATAATTCAATAATTTGTAAACTCGTGCTCAATACAATGCTTTATTTCTCAACTATCGTCAATACTTACTATTCATATTGTTTTTTTTTAGTGTCACTGACAAAATATGGCAGCGTAAATACTTGTATCAGATTCATCATCATCCTCCTGTAGCCTGCACCCATCCCTTATGTTAGCATTTTGGTTCTTTTGATCTGTGTCTAGCTCTATCATTATATGAGACTATAGCAGACAATTTAGTTCATTTTAATTAGTTTACTGCACATATTTGAAGGCGTGATGTGTAACATAGTCAGACTAGCACGTATGTGTTAGTATCGCGAGTACTGCGGCTCGTTACGCGATGTAATTAACATTATCCGTGCTATCGCGCGCATCTAATGACGCGCCACATAATAATGACTTACTGCCGCTGTCCTGCTGGCTGCTGCTAATACTAACTATACTCCAATAAGCGCTGCTGCCCTGGTAGCTTCCACACCCGAAGATCTTGGTAGTCTTTTAGATATTAGTGAGCGAAATCACAGGTATGAGAATATAACACAGTTTCGCAGTAATAATACCATAATGTTTGGTTTGTATTAAATAATAGCATATCTGATCGTCTCTCATTCTCATGAGTATCAGGTGCACATAGCTACACGTATGTCAAAGTAAGCATTTACACAACAATTGATGAGCCGTTAATTGATATCGCTTTCGCTTGTTGACAATAAAATCCAATAGGTTTTACCTCGAACCGTAAATATTTATACAAAGCAAGCGCCCGAGTGTTCGTGCGAGTGAGGTGTGTGACCACGCAGCGCCGACATGTGCCAACATGTTACCCGCGGGTCGAAAATATGCCATTTTTGTAATACTTACAATTAATATAAACATAATGAAGGTGTATTTTGATGTAAGTCAACGGGACACTAATTCTGTTTGCGTCTATAAATACACAATGATTTGTTTCCCCCTATATACTCTCAGAGGGTTAGCTGAGCACCCCCGCGGGGCTGGCGGGTATTCATACCACAGATAATACTCCAATTTGTACAATTAAGCGCAAATGCTAGAAGTAATTCGTCCGGCGCTGTAACGCTAATGATCGTTTTTGTGAGCAGCTCGTCACGCGCTTATCTGAAGGTCAGGCTGGCCGACACTCGTGTCTGACACCGCTCGAGTGTCGCGACACCGTCATGTCGCAAGTCGTCTCGCTGATTCAATAATTCAGCAGCTCTCACGTACAAATAAATGAGATAAGGCTTATCCTGTTTTAATGGTTGTCGACGCGGTGCGGTGTCGCGGGCTGCGTTTAATTTTGCAGCGTCTCGCGCGACTCTAAAATTCCATAACATTATGTTAACGCATCTGCATACACGCCGCGGGAACTTTATTAAACGAAATAATGTAGTGAATACGTTGCCTCACTCACTCCGGCATAATGAGCAATCTCGTAGCGCTACGCCGTAGCAGGCTCAGTACCGCGAGGGACAGCGCGCCGAGCGCACGCTACGCCGCTACGCGCTACGATGGCCGGCTCCTAGTCGCGGCGCGCGACTCTCGCGTTGCAACTTTGTGAACAGTTGACTCGTGTGCTCGCATACCTACCTCCCGCAGTCGGACAATACCCGTGTAGTTGTAGTTCGCGTGTAGCCGGTACTTGTGTAGTTCTGTAAGTGTCGCCAGTAGTTCACTAAGTGTCGCCAGATGATCAAGATGAAACGGATTTGCCACCTGATCTTCCGGCTGCTGTTCCTGCTAGACGGTACGTGTGCTGCGTGTGTAGCGTGTAGTGTATGTAGTGTGTGTCATGTGTGTAGTGTGTATTGTACATTAATTACACGCAAGTTGTCGTGCTTGTGACAAATGAGTAATGTAAGTGCTGAGCGCCGGAGCCGGTTATCTCTTTAAATTAATTTATGGCGGCGCAATTATTATGTTAACGTTGTTAAATTATAATTACTTTACAACGGTTTATAATTAAAACGAGTCTCTCGGTTTATTCAAATGATGACCGACGTTGTAAGGACGTGTTCAACTGAAAACCGTTTCAATATTTATTCATTACTGTATTACACGCACAAATATTATACAAAACATTTTAATTTTGGGATATTTTGCTATACAGTGTGTTACACGTAATTTTCTACATAATTGTAGCAAGTTGATTTCTGACACATGCGAATTTAAATAAAACTACTTTTACGGTATATTATCGCGGTTATATTCATATTAATTAATCCCGACGTTTCGGATCCTTTACAGCATCCATGGTCACTGGCAGACTAGTTAGCTGTAGCTGTAACCTTCTCTGGCTGGACACATTAAGAGTACAACAAACACACACACACACACACAGTGACACATGCTAGTGTATGATGAAGTGGTCGTGTATAGCAGTAGTCGAGAGTGCGCGGTGCGCCGCTGACCGCAGTTTTAATTAAACTGCTAATTTCGCACTTGATTTACTAACAACATGTTGTTCAAATTGAATTTGTTTGTGCTCACTCAAGTGAGATGTTATTTATTCGCTAAAATACTTGGTTTGTATCACCCGCGAGGGTAGTCTACAGTCAAAGTCAAAGTATCTTTATATGCCCATATATTATGTAAGTTACAGATCTTAATAAAATATTCAAGTATCAATATGTCATGCCTTATAGGCATACAATGATTACATGGCTAGATATTGGCGGTGGAATTAATTTTGGTCAACAATTTAAGAAATCTTAAATTGTGTCAAAAAATGTCGAAGGCGACAATATGAATACCAGACAGATGTGTTTTAACTGTGATATTGTTCGTTAATTAGTCACTTTACATAGTACTTGTGTTAGCACAATGTGGTAGTGCGTGTTCACTTGATCGCGATGTCCCTCCCGGCGTCTATCTGTCCGTCTGTATGTGTCGGGAACATATCGGCGCAGTATCAGCTGTACTTACTGATTAGTGCTTCAACTGTTGTGTGTGTGTCGCGTGTTCACGAACTATAATTAGTGTGATTTGTGTCGTTTGATGGCGCGTGCGGAGTCACTTTAAACTTAGTCGTGTCATTCACTGTCATATCATATCATAAGTTAGTAACGACGTATGTTCGCGTGCTGAGACTCGATACTAGATTATGTCAAGAAGGAATGCTCGGGGAGGCTTCTAAACAATACCTGGTATAACGATATAGGCCACATGTCTGTAGTTGTTACGAGTTTTACGTTTTCAAGAACTAGACTTGCAATAAGTCGTACTTTAAATAAACTCTCTAAACAAAGTAACAATCATTTGACATATGTACATTGGAAGTACATATTGCAACGTCTTTGGCAGTCGTTACGTAGACAGCCGCTCCTTGTTAGACATTGGAACTCAACTGTATCTAGTTAGACTGGAAGCCTACCATAACAAAGTTGTGAAAAGGCTAGGCAGTTGATGATGATATGCACCAAAATACAATAACACATAGGTATAAACTTGACGCTCAAAAAAGGGATGACATCTTACAGGCACAAATATAATAAAATCACTTATTCATACGTTGATCAATACTGGCGTTCTTAAAGCACCTGGTTTCTTGAATTATGGTAGTATCCCTCAGCAGTGACACAGACTCAACACTGTCGACACTAGTGTCAGTAGTGTCGAGTGTCGCACGCGGCGGTATTATCATGTTATGCATATGTAACTGCAGGCCTAGTGACGTCAGCTGCTCACTGCACACAGAAGCAAATGTGGAACAAACATGATCACTTGTCTAACTGTTACTGTGTTATCAGGGAGCATCAATTAGCCGGTACTTATCTAAGCATTAGAGGACAACTTGGAAGTCGCTCCACGTAATGCAAGCGTGCACAGTTACAAACTGAATGCTGACCCGATGTACTTAGGAAAACTATAGTAGATGACAAAGTTTTATAGAGAATGTTAATTAGATTAGCTGTGTAAAATATTGAATGCCGTAATAAATGTTTCTTTAAAAATAATAAGATATTGACGAGATACTTTAAGACGAGCGCTACTTTCCCACGACACAGACGTATTTAAAGAAAACTATCGGGATAAAAATATGTTTTAACTTAGTAAAGTAAACAAATTAAATAACGTTTATTGAATAAGTCATGAGATAAAAACTAAAATAAACTTGAAAGCGAATGTACTCCGGAATAACGTTTGAGTTCGTTTGAATGGACACTAACGTGAATGGCTCGACTTAGCGATGTTCGCAATATTTCTGTGATATTTTAATTTTCTGAGAAATCGTCGCGTTTCTCTGAACCTCTGCAAACATCAGCTGAATTAATCAATGAATAGCAAGCGATCTCACTGTTGCTGGACAATTGACTATTAATAATGTGCTTCACAAGGATTGGACGCGTACTAGTTCATAGTTGTTTATTTCTCGTATTTATTTAAACATTATTAACAGATTATAAACCTCAAAGACATAACTTGAGGACAAATTTTATTTCGAGATGAATCACAAACAAGTTGGACGTGTGGAGCCGCAGCATCCCGCTATAAATAACATCTCCCAGCTAAACGAGATGAAGCTGCACAACGACACGAGTGTCACGTTATTGTCGGTTCACATTTATAATACATAACATACACACGTACATAGTAGCAACTATTGTAAGTACAAACGTTATCTCCTATAGATCACGGCTGACGGAACTCTGACCTTGTCAGGCACTTGCAGTAATGGCATACAGCAATGTGCATCCTCAAAGTGCATAGCTCAATAGCAACCAGGATACCTTCAATTTTCTCGTGATCTTGTCAAACCAATTAAACTATTTACAAAAAAAAAACGACTTCCATGACATGCTAGAACCTTCTCCTAAATCAACAAATATTATGTTGATAATCCCATCAAAATCACCGATTTCGATCAGCCAAACGTGAAATTATCGCACATAAATATACTTTAGTTACAGGTTAAACTGAGAACCTCCGTTTTCGAAGTTGGTTAAACATATTGAGTGTCGTATATGTCGGAGATGGTCAATAGTACGGACACTAAACGAGACGCAAGCGCGCCATCTGGTGGCGCTTTTGGTGAAACAACATTTTGGCGCGCTTGGCAGAGTCGTGGTGGTCAGCGTGGCGTCGACGGAGCTCAGTCTTCGTTGAGTCGTCGTGTTGCACACATCTCGAAACTGCCCTACGTCACGTCTAGTGTACCTAGTGTTATTGCTTAGTGTTGTAGTACCGTTGTACATCCATATTGTAAAGTGTGTAAAGTGTCTTTTGAAATTAAAGTGTAAAGGTTCTTCTAACCTAACAGACAGACATGTGTTGCTGGGGAGTTTGTTCCGCCACTTCTTCTCCCCAGCCAAAACACGTAGGAAGTGGCGAAGGGCGGGCTTTTTGGGGGCTGTCTTATGTTCTGACTAATTTGAATAAACGTTTTTGAGTTTTGAGTTCTTTTTAGTTATCTCTTTGTGCGATTACCCTAACTGATGTCGGACGATTGTGCCATCCTGATGATTTGTCGCCCTATTCCGACATATACATGTTTTATTCTGAGAAGAAGCCTTCTGTGTGATTTTGTGATCTACAGACTTTTCGGTCACACTGATTAGTCATTTAATTTATTCTAATGTCCAATGTTTCATGGTACAAAAATAAGCAATTAGCATCATTATGAATGATAATAAGAGTTTATCAGTGTTCCGGGATGTCAGTCGAATATTGTTGATATGGCTATAAATAAGCCGAGTTTATCAAATGAAGCGACCGCGACGTCATAACGTGTATTGTTTGCGCTGAAGTAAATCAATCGTAATCACCGCCAATTACACGATATTTATGAAACAAACATACCAGATATATTAATGAACTAGCGACCCGCTCCGGCTTCGCACGAGATAACAATATTACCCCACTATTTAATGTATGTTATTAATAATAACTTATTATACACATAAACCACCCTCTTTGATTACTCTATCTATAAAAAAAACGGCATGAAAATCAGTTGTGTAGTTTTGAAGATTTAAGCGTATAAAGGGACAACGGGACCTATAATGTAGTGGTGTATCACAGTGGTTAATACCTACCTACTTATTGCATGTTAGATATTCATTCAGTCCGGGAAGGCGATGGCGAATGATTCGCGGACAATTAACGCCTGCATTAGCATAACGCGTTAAGCCCCGCGCCCTGACCCCTGACCCCTCACCCCCTCCCCGCTCGTTACCCCCGCGGAAGGGATCACGGTGTCCATAAAAGGTCCCTGGTCATTAGATATAATGTGACAGACATGTGTGTGAAGCTCATGACTGCAGTAAACTCACTCATGTAGTCAGTCTGCACACATGTGACTGGTACTTACATATACCGTAAAGAAATGATTTCATAACTGTACTCAAATCATGGTATTTAACTAAGGTAGAAGATGTCGTTACAGATAGTGGAATTTTTTTTAACTGAATGGCATTATTATGTTGAAAAATGAATATAAAATATAGATATAAAAAAAATAAAAATTATGTTATAGAAAATACAGTAACCTACAGAGAAGGCAAATACATAGTTTGGGAACTGCCCGCGAAAAGTCTATAACATGACGGAAAATTAGTTTTGAGCAGTTAATTAAGATCGACAGTGACGTCTTACTTCTGTTCGCAGCTACAGAACGAATATTTTGTTAGAAACATATTTTATGGTGTATTGCGCAGTTATCTGACCAGATAAAGTTTAGTGTTGTCGAGTGCAACAGTCAGTGTAATCTATCAAAGCGCTTTATAGGACCTTTGTGGTGGGATTCGGTCGGCAGTCTCCAGCTGCTTGTTTTATTCTGGACGAAACTAAAAATACTTGCTGACAACAGGAGGGACAGAAGAACACGTGGAACTGTGGTCTGTTATCATGAGGCCACAGCGTCACAAAAAGCTGGCCACAGTCTATGCCAGGTGCTTCTATAGTGCAGTGGCACAATCACTCGCCGTGATGGCGAAGAATAAAATGACTAGCGGAGGGGACATAACAAAAAATCGCCTAAGCAAGTAGCGCGCCAAAATTCGGGTGAGTGGGGGACGAGGAACATTACTGTTTTCGCCCTTATACGCCTTATTTGGATCCTCGTTAGTTGCACACGTAACTGTTCGTTTTGGTCAAGCCCACCGTATGAATTTGAGCTAGAAGAAGGCGCCTGACCTACCTGCATAAGGCATCTCCGCACATCTTTCCTTACTCCGTGTGACGGACCTTCTGCATTGGGTTAGTCTGCGACAAAGGCTCTTGACACAGTCCCGCGCGTCACTCGCCGTATTTGAGTAATTAAAACTAGTGGTTTTATATGTGGGCTTTATTTAGTCAAGCGTCTGTTCTGCGTTATAATTATAAGCTTCAGAGCAAGTCTGTCTTACAAAGAGTAATAAGTAGTCAGGTAGTGCGCGCCAGTTCATTTACAAAGCCGCGCTGTTTCCTCGCGCTGTTTGTATTCAAACCTCTTCGTAAATTAACTCTTCTCCAAAGTGCACTATCTATTTATTTACTGCTGAGTACATACCTCACTCGGTGCAAGAGCTAGTTGCATTATGTAGTATATAGAGGTGTTTTTACAATTAATTAGTAGTTGACTTGTCCTCAAGACACGCACGTATGTGACCTACTCGAGGTCGACAACTACAAAGTGAACAAATTAATTAAAAATGTCTAAGTGTAGTCTGTACCAGGCTAGTGTAGTGGTTGTTCTCTGAGTGAACTTCAAAGTACAGCAGAATGAATGTGAAACAAAAGGCTCGCGGCCGCTAATTAACTACACAATGATTGTAAGCACTCGATTGTAGTGAGCTCAAGTACACGCGCGGAGTTGCCTGTACAAACCCACTGAACTAATAATACTAAGCACGTTTTTTAAATGACCTTAAAAGTGCAAGAACTTTCAAGAACATTTATTTGTTCACATTAAACTCGTAGTCAATAGACAATCTACGAACAATACAAGCAGTTAAGCGTCACTCGGGGCGCGACACTCGGTACAAAAGTATTATTAGTGTCGCACGACACGACGCCTGACACGACAAGCGCAGATATACATTATATCCACGTGTCGGGCAAGTGTGAGAAAATATCCAATAAATATACGACAGCGGCCGCCGACCGTGAGTAACGCGACCGGACTGCGCGCACTAATTTGTCTCAGCTCGTGTGCACACGCCCTTACACGAGCTGTGTCTCTACGTGACACACATCTACACTACACAGACACTTCAAATAACATTTTCGTGGCTAAGAAAAATCTGAGCAAAAAAACATCGCGTTACAATAAAATTCAGAGGATGTGGCCAAACGGTATAAGTGATCACCGCCAATTATTCATCATGACATTTAAGTAAAACTGCTTTAACGATATTTATCGCGGTTATATTATATTATTTAATCCCGACGTTTCGGATCCTTTACAGCATCCATGGTCACGGGCAGACTAAGGTGTTGGTCGTCTTGATATATTAGTTACAAACAGCTACCCTACATTTAGTTGATTTATTGACAATACGATTCACGCAGGACGAGCTCACCTCACTGTATCCTTAGGTCTAGCAGTTTTGGGCTTTTATTTGGATTTAATAGTTTCTATGATGGAGTTCCAAGCAGGTGGTACGCTCCAGCCATCTTTTCAAGACCAAGCGTTGAAAAGCCTGCATATTACTTTTCTCAAACTTAAAATTTAGTATGTTTCCCACAATGGACAGCAGCAGATATTATTCAGTATGTCGACTATGAGTGTGAATTGTGGAGAGCTGTGTTGCACTCGTGTCGGCCATGTTCGACAGTTGTGCATAGTTCACACACAACGCTCTGCATATTGATACTCGCCGCGGGCGCTCCGCGGAGCAAGGGGTTACACGTTCTTATGCACCCAGTATATGTTCAGAATTCAATGTGTTTCGGAGATAAGGACAACTAATCAGTTGCAACTAAGAGAAATAGAATGTAAAAACCGAAATCTTTGATTTGTCCTTACTGCTGTAAAAACGTCCCTGCGATATGTAAAGAATTATCTTGTGTTGTGTTACTTTTACTGGCTTCTGCCAACGGTTTCACCCGCATCCCGTGGGAGCCTCTGCACGAACCAGGATAAAAAGTAGCTTTCCTCGATAATCGGGCTATCTAACACTGAAATAATTTTTCAAATCAGACTAGCACTGTCTTCCTGAGATTAGCGCGTTCAAAAAAACAATAGTATAGATTCCCGGCAGATACACAAGTTTCAATGGATCTCGTGATCTAATATCGAGTGTGGTTATAATAACGCGAACATGCGCGTACAAGCGCGTACGTAAGTCACGTCGCATACACTACGCTCCGGTGACACGATGACACGGAGCCGGACTAAGTGTGCCCTTGTCTCACGGTGAAGGCGATTTACACAAAACTAGCTTTTTTTATAGCTCGACGCATGTTTTGAAATGGGATTGTTTCACGTAACCGATTAAACAGTAAAAAAACCTTCAGCAGCTTTCGATCTGTGCCTAACGTTTAGCTTTCGCCGTTTAGAAGATATGGCGTGACAAAGAAGTTAATTTCAATACTGACTTGTAGTCTATGTAAAGTGTTAAACATGTAATACGATCCTGTGTGACTGTGTTATATCGCACTTTATGTCGACTTGATGTGTCTCGCGGAGTGTCGCGAGTGTCGACGCGCATGCTCGCGACATTAACATAACTTTGCGAGAGTGGAACATTCGCAATTAATATTTATTTGTATGTCGTCATGTCTTAATATACAAGCTAAGTAACCTTGTACAAGCGTGGAACGTACTAATGTGTTTTAAGTCAATGATATTTACCTATGTAGCTTTTGAAAGCCTCTAAACAGCAGAATTATTAATAACTTTGAAATGTAAAACATATTGCGTTAACAATCTGACTGCCAAAAGTTTCCCTTTGCTAAATGAAATAGCTTCAAACACGTAGATAAGTTAACGTAAATACAAACTGAAGGTTCTTCAGGACACTTCACAAGACTTCAGTGTTCTCGTGGAGGGTTCGGAAAGGTTTCAAAAAGTTTTTCTTAGAAATGCTTGAGATTTGCACGGAGTATCAAAATTCGGAATGTATAAGGGTTTGTGTCCCAGTGGTGTTGCTGTAAGTTCAGTCTCTGTACAAACAGACAGACAGGCAGACAAACAGATAGATGGAGAGGATGTAATCAGAGCGCGCCGGTGGCGGTGGGTACCAGGAAATAAGAACGTGCGGGAGATGTGAACCTAACGACAAGCGATACCAGACGTCAGTTGGTGCAAACTGTGTACCGTGATCTACAATAATACATTGCATCAAATGTTAATAAGCTTTTTAATTAACAGTATACACTCGACTGTTACTTCGACGACATAATATTTTGTGTCTTTAGAAAGTACAGGATCATTGTATTTCAAATCAAAAATAATTTTAAACACATATAAATATCTGTCATGTCACACAGATAGATTGGTCGCGGTAATTTTCATATCAATAATTTGTTATATTGGTAATATCACTGGTGTTTGCAATCCTATTCCCTTCCTTTTCCCGCACATACCTCAATGGCTGACAACGCGCGCGAGAGCTCACGTTTCTCTCCGATAAAAAAATCGATATTGAGTGGAAAACTGGTGTGATTTATGTTGAACTTTATTTGTGGCAGTGCTCCTCGTACAAGAAATCGCCGTAGAAGACAACAGGTACTGTGCTCCTTTCCTTTAGGCATACTTTCTTGTTTTGTGTCGCCCGCAGTATGCCGACCGTCCCGTCGTATTTGTAATCACCAGTTTTTTTCAAAAAAAATCGCATTTTTCCGAACAATATTGCGTTTCCCGCGTAACCATACATAACTGTTGAAGCGTTTGTGAATAGACGTGAACACTTATATTAGTGAACACCTACATGCCGCCTCCTAGCCACTATTTCTGTATACTTCATGTTATGAGAGTATTTTGTGTGTAGGAGTGAGTTCATTCATTAAATCAAATAGAGTCAAACCACACTACAAGTAAAATACAAGAATATCTTGAACACTTACACCCGCCTCTTCTGAATTAAAAATAGCAAGGTAAACTGTTGTTTTCTATAAAACCAAAAAGCAAGATTACGAGGATTAATATATCGTGTGTGTCGTTCACAATCACATTAAATGAAATGCGTTAATATACTGGTTAATATATTATGTCGATTAACACTAAGAAAAAAGTAAAATACGTAAAAATATAAAAATGAATTTTTCAAACAAAGTAAATGGAATAAAAATGTGTGAAAATTAAAACACCATATAAGAGCCTGTCATTACAAATAACTGAAATTCTCCCTTGAAAACTGACAGCTGTCAACTGATCAAAACATTCGATACTCCTAACTTTGTCTCTGCTTTACACATGATGTTGTAAATGTAAATTATAAAAACGAAAAATGACTCCTGTGGTTAAACCACTGAATGGGTTTGGTTATTTTTTTTACAATTCACCATAGAATATCATAAAGTATATGCGATAGGATTTAATGTGATTATGAACGACACACCCTGTATGTTATTAAGCATAAAGTAATATTTTACATAATAACATCGATGGATGTAAGATATAATAATGACGTTAAGAATGCTCTGGAAATGAGACCTAGCAGTCGACAGTATTTTAAACATATTACAAGTACAGTAATATAGACACAAACAATTCGTGGAAAGCCCTTCGACAGCCCTGGCATCGCCGCTCTAGAGGCATACAGATCACGTTTATACAACATCAGGGAACAAACAGTCAGTAACAAAAAGGTGTGAAGCGACAGACTGACAGCTCGCGACTACTGACAGCTCGTGACGGGTGAACTGGGCACTCCCACTGGACTTCACTGGGCGCACACTTTATAACTCACTTGTTTACTTTCACGTACTTTAAAACTCTCGTCCACTTACAAAGTTGTGAAGTACAATCTACACCGATAAACTATATTTTATTTGGAGATTTGGTGTCCAAATGAACCATTAGGCGATCAGTGTTTACGATATCAGTTTACCTAGCTTCCATCGAGCCTACCATTAGGCTATCATCATTAAATAGTAAATAATTATGTTCATAAAGGCCACACGCGTGTAGAGTGGAGTGAGCTCATGGAGAACAAAATAATTACTGGAGGTGCCATAACAAAAAAATTGTCTAAAAAAGTAACGCGCCAATATGCGGGTGAGCAGGGGATGTTGGCGTTACTTATTTCGCCCTAATCCGCTTGCTTTGGATCCGACTATTTTTTTTAATACCAAAAATCGTTGACATATGTGTCAAAGAACCCAAACGAATCGTTAATTCGTAGCTGATCGTTTTGGTCATGGCCACCGTTCGTATTTGAGCTAGAAGAAGGCGCCTGAACTACCTGCATTATGGCATCTCCGCTCATCTTTCCTCACTCCGTGAGTGAGCTCCACTCAGTAATTCAGTAATGACCTCTAGTGGCGTAATGTGGCACTAATCAATACCGCCATTACTGCGTTTTATTGCCGTCGTCTCCCGCGCTTCCACTGGTAGGATTTGTTTTACTGCCAGTAATTAGCAGTACTACTGTAGGTGTGTACAGGACTAGAGCCACTTGGATGTTTACATTACTCACAAGTACTGACACTACTAAGCTGAGTATGCTCTTTGTGAACTATTCAGAAAAGCCGATAAGTTAGCCAAAATTACCAAACGTCCGTTAATTTGTCGCTCTAACCAAACAATGTCAAAAATATTGTGTTTCAAAATTGTTCTGCCATTTCTTCCTATGTCAAGTCAAGTAACGAATATCGGTTATTCGATGTGTTGAGTAGAACTTCTGTTGAACTGCTTACAACGTGTTGTCATGTATATCGGTTAGTTAGCGTCGAATACATTAATATCCTCGTCACAGAGTGACGTGACACGCACACACACACACACACACACGTAGAGAGCTACCTGACAGGAGTATAACGTCAGGGATCTGCTCGAGACTGTGTCAGTAACAGCAACAACTTGTAATGTACCCTCCGATAGTGAAGATCACAAACATACACCGCCCTATATTTAGACTCTGTATACTTGTTACTCTTTGATTCTTAAACTTCGATTTGTTGCTAAGTACTGGTAATAATAAAGTTAGTATGTTTTGTCGTCTGAAGGCTTTACCTTTTGTTTGAAACACTTGTTGTTTAATTTATTTAAATTATTGTTGTCGACAATTATGGCGAAACTTTGATGACTGCGAGGGGATGCCGAGAGCTCTCAGCGTCCACTGACGCGCTGAGTATGAACACTTGATATAGAGCGCTTGATACATAGAAATAAACGTAGGCATTGCTTGTGCTCGTAGGCTTGTTATGTGGGTAGAATACCAAATTAGAAAATGTATAGGAAGAAGCCTCTTAGTAATTTCTGCATACTCATAAAGTTTTTAATGCAAAACTCTTATGGAAGTAAAAATTATAAGGGCCTTACTACAAAAACTTTAAACCCTGTTTTACACTTGTCTAATAAAATTTTGGCTGCAAAATGAACCATAAGTCAACGTCATAATTTGACATTTTTTTAGACAAGTCTTAAACTGACGTTAAAAAGTTTTTGTGGTAAGACGGTAACTATTTAAAATGGATTTTAGTTTAAGGAGTCCAGTCCGATAATCGTAACCGGCTGGTCTCTGACTATTGTCCCAGCTGCATATTCATAGACACAACAAACTTTAAATTGACGTCAATATCCGTTGTATTGAAGTCAAAGTAAATAGTTTATATAGGCAGGTGTAAATGGTTGTCATAGATCTCCTATTTGTCTAAGACATACTACTAGCGCTCTACAGCATGGTGCATACTGCTTGGCGTTGTTCGAGCGGCGCTTCCAATTGTCATCCACTTGAGTCTGTTTGTTTTGCTTCCATTTTAATTACACCTCTTGTGATTTCCGAATTATTTTAATTATACTCAGGAGATTAAAAGTTACAAACAAGAAAAAGTACACAATTACGAGAGAGGAAAGTTTAATGCCATTTTACTGAACAAGTAGAATTTATTTAAATATTATTATAAAATGCAATCTTTATAAAGAAGGCTTTAGCTCTAATAAAATCTCTAGTTCCAAAAAGTTATTACCATGGAGAAGAACCGGTGACAAACTTCATGTATACTCTCTTCAAAGATTCGGCTAACATTATTATAATCAGTTAGGAAGATTAATAATAGCATTAGGTATGCTAGACTAAAGCTACACTACTAAACTAAACAACACTGACCTACCTCTAGCCGGTCGAGGACACACTAACTTACATACATACTTTGTGTTCAGAAGGCGACCAAATTCCTTCACAACATGAAATCCATTTGGTCCGTTTAAGTATTTATGTATTTATAAAATTCGCGGTGAGGGTTCACGAGAGAGAATAGTTCCACTAATGTGTACCTCCCCGAGTACACTGGATGAATTATTAAGCGGCGGCCGCACTCGCTACAAGTTTTATGAAAGCTGCGGGTCTCTCCCGACCTACAAGACACACAAGTTTTGTGTCCCCAGCCGAGTACAGCCAGCATTAAGTGTACGATATTTCCTCTGTATTGTTCTCAGGAACTGAGGCAGAGTAGGTAATCTCTTGTCCACCCGCGGCTCACGGCCGTTTTCATGTATTAGGGAAGAACCAGAATCTTCCACCAATATATCGAAAATAGGACCAAATCAGTTGAGTAATAGGAGCTACATCACAGCGTGATATGTGCAGAGATATACTTCAGTGACATTTATGTACGTAGTTATATACTTTTGTATATAGTCAGTACTCACAGACGACAATGTTATGATCGCGCTCCGCTCACATTGGAAATAGTCCGCGTTATTAAAACAATAATCCGTGTGTTGATCGAATGTAAATCGTATTCATTGAATCAGGCGATAATTAGCGAAGCTGCTGAACACGCGTGCAAAACAAACCGAAGCTTCATCGTAAACAATCGAATCAATTACAGAGACGATATTTTTACATTTAAAATATTAAGTTCCTTTGTACAATATTCAGTGTTCTATGTTCACTCACATGGACACATAGACAGATGAGACAGCTCAACTAATTTCTACTAGGTAATGTAATCTGTGTACAAATTATGTTGCGTAGTGTTTCATCAAGGGGAGTGTGTTAGGTACTATGTAGCTAATGAACATATATTTTTACTTTGCTTGATGTAGTATTTTTTTCCCCTAAAAGTCACAAGCTTGAGACCGCAGAAATATAGTTCTTGACACGGAGGACAGAGTCTTCTGTCCTCCGTGGTTCTTGACTATTATCTTACCTATTATTTGATCGCATTCAGTATTTAGTACACGACTACAAACTGAAATACAATGGTTAGCTGACCACATAGGTGTGAAAGGGGCGGCAACTGATCCCTGATGATATAGAGTTGGCAGTCGGTGAGTCCCGCGAGTCCCGGCAGTCCCGGGGCCCGTGAGTCCCGGGACTAAAGGACTACGGAATAGTTAAGTCGGCGTGTATTTGCCATAAACATCAAACGAGTAAAGGTTACAGCGCACTGCTCCGAGGGTTATGTTGAATCGTTTCACCTTCACTTGTGTTCGGTTGGGGTTTTTCCTCGTCGCCGGCTGTTCCAATCAATTCAATACGAGTTTGTTTTATTTTGTATAGCTATGAGGATATTATTATGTTCTAAACCATGCGATAAACTTAGATTTCTAATAGGTAAGAACACACGACGGTAGTCTTTATTCTTTAATCCGTAGTTTTGGGACGAAACATTGCTGATTATCGTAATTTATCCAATTACTGCAAACTGTTGACCATATCAAATAAACAGCACGTGCAGTCCCCACACTGCCGGACAGTGCCGGGCGCTGCCGGACGCTGCCGGACAGCGGGCGGTGTCGGGCAGCGATGCTGGACAGTGTGCTTCAGCGACGTTATTACTGAGAGTGGCGCTTGGCAAATATTGTTCATAGTATCGCGACACATACACCTACGTGTAATACATATAACTACTACACATGGATTGTACTCGCCGCTGTCTATATTATTTACAACCACTCTCAATATTCTATCCATCTGTTGTTAAGCTCGGGTACCAGAGATAGGTATTTGACATTATTTATATCATTTTGACTTATGTCAAAATTATATCTCTAGTAAGCAAATCAATAGACGGACGGATACATTCATGAAACACAGAATCTCAACTATGAAATGATTAAGGGTTGTGTTTCAGATTCAATACTTGTTTATTCATGCTTTGTGAACGTTTCTGCACTTTATCCCAAATATGAGGAAATCGAGTACCTATGTGTGGTTGTACTTCCGCTTATAACGTTTTGAATTATTAACCCCTACATTTCTACTGAACTACAAAGGACTACCTGTCGATTACCCGAACCGAATGGAATATTATCTCAAGACTGGGCAAAATTCAAAGTGTAGTAAAAACAATTTCAGCCAATCTGAACGCGTAACAAATGATGAAAGGTTCAGTAATGTTACAGAGTATAGTGCGTAAAGTGTAAGGTGTAGAGAGAGATCGCGCCGATAAGGGATGTAAACTGCGCCCTCCGGAGCACATTCACGCGCCGCTTATTTATTTACATCTACGGAATGTATGGGCGTTTTATTGTTAGATTGCATCTACATTCTATTACATGCTTTACTTTATTTTCGTTTTTCACAATCGATACTTATTGTTTACGTACCTCTAAATCTGTTAAGAGTATTTTTAAATAGACACTGAAATTACTTGAGAACTTGTATGATGAATGGTATTATATTAAGGCGTACTCTACTACCTACAAACGCGAGACACCCGGCTTCTGTACAAAGTTGTTTGATTAAGTTAGCAACAGCCTCGGGCTGTATTCACGCTATTTATTTCTTTAGATAATTCACATATAGACGCGCGGGTTGCCATGACAACCGCGGTTATTGTTCCTCTCTCGTATTACGGGTAAGTTGGTCTACAAGTAAGTTATGTTATTACTTGGTAACTTCAAGTTATGTGTATTACCTGAGCATGGAAGCTGGGAGCTCCCAAATGTGTCTTTCCTGAAGATATGTAACGCTAAGTAGGTACTGTGGTGCTGTGGTTCTACGCACTCTTTCTACTTTTCCTGACTCTATAGCGATATCTGCAGACAGTTAGACCTTTATTTACCTAAGCTACATATTTGTACTATATCATCTCACGATTTCCCCGTGTTTCGAAGGACATGTTTAACATACCAGCACTTCGATTGGTCTCATTGAATCTAGACACACGGCAGTGTGTCCGCCAAGTTCGAGCAAAAAAAGCGACACACCGGCCGTGGGTTATATTACACGAACCATTTCGGGCCAAATTCGACCCCCCTATAACTCAAAATCTATTTTATTTACGCATATCAAATTTCTAGTATCCGTTGAGACCCCCTCACTTATCTAAAATACAAAATTTCATTAATATACCTATTGTAGGTCTTGAGATATTGACGTCAGAAAATCGCTATTTTTACTATACACTCACTGACTGACTGACTGACTCACTCATCAAAAACCTAGATCACTTCCAATGGTCGTATTGACTTGAAATTTGGCATGGAGGTAGGTCTTTATGTCAAGGTAAAGGGAAAAATCTGAAAATGGCCAAGTGTGAGTCGGTTTCAAAATAATGAAGGTGTAAAATACTCAGTGTAAAGGACATTGTTCCGGCTCCATACATGTTCTGCCTAAGAACCGTTCGAATGGAAAGTGACTTCTATAAACTCTTAAAATTATATGGAATCCTATGAAATAAGTTTTCACGAACGGACACTTCAGGAAACTAAAATAATTACGAAAAAAGTTAATATTTTGAGGTTATAAATAAAAAATAACCAAGCTTGCGTGAAATATCAGAGTAGTATTATCAAACTACACTATACAAAATATCAACAATACTATGTACAGCTCTATATGTTCTCTTCTAGATCTAGGAAAGACTACTCTACTAGATACTAGGAAAAGAGATAGAGTTAGGTACTCTATCTCTTTTCCCAAGTATAAGATAATTCTTTGACAATGATCATTTTATAAAGTTGCATTTTCTGTCTGTCCCTATGAATGCTTTAGATCTTTAAAACTACGCAATGGATTTGGGTGCGATTTTTTTAATAGATAGAGTAGGTCAAGAGGGAGGTTTACACCAAGGTTTTACATTGCCACCGTGCGAAGACGGGGCGTGTGGCTAGTTTTCATAAATGCTTAGAATTTTTATGAAAAACAACTACCTAAACGCTTTTGCTTTCAACGTTATGTTTCATAATATACTTATAGTGAATCCACTTTGGATTTGTGATAAAACGCATAAGTATCCAAAATGGAAGAGTTTCATTCACCACAATTCATAAAATATCGATATTATTACGATGGAGAATTATTTATTTAAATGATTGTTACTACTTTTACATTAGACAGTTACCTAGCTATCTACATGCCATAAGGCGGGAATCGAACCCGCGGTCTATTACCAAGAAGGCACAGACCATACTAAAAATGTCATTACCACACAAAATAATTTAACAGTTAAAGTAAGGTTTACCAATAACAATGAAAGAGGTTTTCGAGGATGTGCAATAAAAACAATATTTATATTCAATTAAAGGTTTTTAATCATCAATATTTGTTAATAATATATTATCTAAGAACTGAGCAGGGGGGTTCAATTGAATTCAATTGAATTACGTGGGCACAACAGCCCACTGTTCTACGCCCAACGATACAATTGCAACAGTAATGCCTGATGGTAGGAGCTTCTTACAAAGTACACAATTGTGTCCAACAGTGCATTGCATCTTATTATGCTCGACTGCTTCAGACCAACACGTCGTACATATAAGGTCATGAGCCTGTAATAAATAAATACAATAAAACATTAGTAAATGTCAAGTAACTTGCAATTGTGGCAATTGATTTGAAAACCGAGAAATTGTGTGCTTATGAAAACATAAGTAGGTAGTAACATCCTTATTAAAATTAGAAAAACACATTCGTAGACCACTTACCATTCGGGGAACAGTCCATTGTTGTATGCAACGAAGTATATCTTCGTTTTCTAATACCAAAGAACCTCCAGCAGATCCACAATTTATACAATATACTATATTCTGAATCCATTGTTGTAATACAACTAAATTCGATCACAGACAGAGCAATATCCGAAAATGCCAGGAAAATCCAGTCCTTTACACACAGCCGAGTCTACCAAGTACGCTATCTAATCGGAGTCCGTAATCAAGCCAAAGTTGTTAGAATAAAACCATGAAACGCATAGAAAATCACAAAAGAAACGATAAGTATAATACATTGTAGTCTTTGACGATAGTCGCAAAGCAATCAAACTGACTTCTAGCAAACTGACTGAAGTACACCAGTGCTGCCAATTACGAAAACTATAATCCTACTCGAATGTCAAGCTAGAAATTCGCGATTTCGCTTAAAACATATAGAATACTAGTTTTTTTCTAGCTAGTCAGTTTAGGTATTTAAATGAATAAAGTGTTACCTACTAATTTTAATAACCGACTTCGGAAAGGAGGTTCTCAGTTCGATCCGTATTTACCGAAATCGCGAAAACTTCCGAAACTGGCAGCACTGGCTGACGGAAACATTTTATAAGGCATCAATAATTGTGACCCAACTTTTTATTTGGAATTTATTTATTTGAAGTGTCCGTGGAATACTAAAATATGTTTCAAACAATATAAAAATAAATAAAAATTATAGTATAATTTATATTCACATCGGTTCTTAGGCCAAAATTGTACAATGTCCTTTATACCCCTAAGGAACTAAAACGAACTAAATTTATCTATATTTATATAATATATCTTCGAATGGTCGTACCGATCTGAAATTCGTTACATAGGTTTGTATTTAGTCAAAGTAAAAATCTGAAAACGGCCAAGTGTGAGTCACTTTCGAAAATAACGAATGTGTAACTTTGATCCACGAACATAATATATGATAACATGTCATGCCAATCAATTGGTAAATCTAGTCCATTTAGTTAATCTAGTTCATTTCTTTGTAAGAAGCATAGTGCATATTTAAAAATCTGAAAGATAGTATAAATGAGACATTTACTTAACTAACTTAATCATAAGAAAAAAATAAAATAAACAACCTTACAAAAATAAATGAAATCCCACCCAAAACAAAAATGTGAAAGGCTGCCAAGTTCGATAATATGGAAATCCTTCGCCTACAAAAGAAGTGAGATCTGAATAAGTACCAAGTTCCATAGACATACCTCAGTTAAAAATAGTTACTTTTTAATAATATTACTTGGCAAGTTTTAATAGAAAATTAAATACTTGATTCATTGCGTTTAGTAGGTTTATAACAAGGTGTGTGAAAACTTGCCAAGTAACATTATTAAAAAGTAACTATTTTTAACTGAGGTATGTCTATGGAACTTGGTACTTATTCAGATCTCACTTCTTTTGTAGGCGAAGGATTTCCATATTATCGAACTTGGCAGCCTTTCACATTTTTGTTTTGGGTTATTACTTTACAAGGCAAAAAAAAACCATCAGACTCGAATTCTTGTAAGCCAAAATAGCATTACTGTCGTAACTCGGCTCGTTACAATATTCACACGAATGCCAGAATTCAATATAGCAAATAACTAGTCGTGTCGAAGCCTAAACCAACACTACCCGGGTACTCAGCCGAACAACGCGGGAATCAATACAGCGATGACTTGAGAGCTTACCTCTCGATTACTTCTGCACTCCTGGTACCTCCGTGTTTGTCAGACATACTCGAGTGGATCACGGCGTTTGCTTAGTCACAAAATATTTGGCTTACAAACATCTTGCTGTTGTTTACAAATCTTTGTTTTGGGGAAAAGATTTCAGTTACATCATACAAAGCTAAAACAGCCAGAAAAGATATTAAATTAAACAAATTATTGACTAATCACAGAGTCGTCGAACTGCACTAAAGTAACCGAATAACAAACACATTTTCTGTCTTCATTAAAGTCGGATATCAACCTCCTGCGTGTTCCTGCTCGCCTGGTACACGCTGAGTACATACCAGGGCAGCATGTTCTGTAGGAGCAAAGTTTGCCTCATTCTCTATATTAATGACGTTAACGTCGCTCGCACGCGCGCTCGTGAAATGTGCGCCGACCCTGTTTCACTCATACCTAGCCTATCATTGGAAATTGCCCAACTTTATTTTTCATGGACTTCCAAAAAGGTCCTCAGTTTGGCTTGTTTTTTTTTCACGGCTTTTTTTAGTAAACGTGAAGCAGAAGTAACTACCTTAGGGTAATAAAATTAATATATGGTTTCTGAATCTAGGATTTGCTAATCACTCAGTACATTGAATATATTTTGAGCGTACAATTAAAGAAGAAATCTATTGTTCACGTGGGCTGTTATGTATGGGCACACGTGCGACACAATCGGTGCCACAGGTGACGTGTTCCGTAGTACACCGCCGAAACTTGAGCCTTTAACGTCTGTATTATGAGTACGTACTATTATATAGCCAGACAATTTTAGTGTTATTAAGCTTCTCAAAGTATGACTATGGAACATTACAATTAAACCCAGCTATTGCACTGAGTAAATAAAATAAATGAAGTAACATATAGACTATACAAATTGGGTTACATTACCTATCAGGTATTTATACCGACTCCTGTAGCTTATTATATAAGTAGTTGTAAATGAATTGAGCTGCGTTGTATGGCCTAGCGTT
The DNA here is from genome assembly GCA_033682625.1 of Helicoverpa zea x Helicoverpa armigera. Taxonomy (NCBI): domain Eukaryota; kingdom Metazoa; phylum Arthropoda; class Insecta; order Lepidoptera; family Noctuidae; genus Helicoverpa; species Helicoverpa zea x Helicoverpa armigera. The sequence continues at coordinate 1,327,733 of JAWIIS010000015.1, read as the reverse complement.
GATCACGTCGTAATAGTATTTGCTAATTACGCGCGTTGTTCTCTGTGAGACAGTGCGCGGCTAATTGGGTCGCGGAGGCTCACGAGGCGAGCTCGGGGTATAATACTCAATGTGCTGTGAGGAACTATTATTACTTGGAACTTTACATTGTCGCTGCTGGATACAGACAAGATTTGGTACAGCTTTTTTCGTGATATTGCAAATATTCATAAGCAAACAGTAGCGAATAAGGAAAAAAACATCATTCAAAGAATCTTTGGGCACGGCAGAGATCAGTGACATGATATTTATTTCAGTCTCGTTGATTTTCTAGGCAATTGTGATCGCCTTCAAATGTAGGCCATTACGACATTTAGCCTCGAAGACACTTCACAAAAGAGATCCGAATTCCAAACCTTACTGACATAATATTTACACATATGTATATATTTATGACTAATATTAGCTTTGATGTTATAACAAGAGACTTGTAGTTATTCACGAAGAGACTGTTCACGTATTGAGCGCTTTCTTCTAAGGCAGGCGAACTGTTCGGCAGCGAGTCACAGATCTTATTACAGATAGGCGCTATCTGTTTCAATATTACATTTCGCTTTCACCGAATCAGAAATCTGTGTCAAAATGGAGAAACTATAAATGTCGAACTTTGTTCTTTTACAGCTACAGTAAAAAAAATATCAGGTTTTTGCTGAATCTTTGCCTTTTATGTCATAGATCTTACTGAAACTGATTGCTCATTGAAACTAGAACAACAATTCAACTTTTCGATATTGTGGAAAATGTAAATTATAATAATGTCTGATATGATGACCTTCACGTCACAGCAATTTGAAGCGCCGACAGGAGAGAGGGCGCTGCGGTGCGAGGGGGGAGGGATGCTATATTTAGATAACTGATACTCATTATTTTAAATTGAATACCAAACAAATGACAGAACATCATCACAGCCAGCTAGCCAAGTTTTAGCTTTGCTGAAAAACAGTCCCCCTTTACTTCCCTTTCTATGTATATCTAAGTTTAGTATTGTTGCATCATGCATTGGTTGTTGAATATTTGCACCTGTTAAGTAAGGACATGTAATGAAATGCTTAGTCCATTATTGTTACAGCTGCCACTCTCTTTAACATCTCACCGACCGATACCAATGATGGAATGGTCCATCATTCCCCCCCCCCCCTCTCGCCTAAATATGCTAAACACAACAACACTCAGTTGCTATCACATCACGCACACAGACACACAGAGGACTCACACATGCACACACGTGGTAGCTAATATAAAAGCTGTCAGTTGCAAAGGCGCGCAGAATACCAAAATACTGTAATCACGAAACTGCGGAGACCACAATGTTGCTCTTTTACAATTACTTTGTGCTCAAAAATGTTCGGCTTTTTGTGATATTTGGTAGATCACGCGGCTGTTGTTTCTCTCGCTCCGGGACTGAACTACACGTGAACTACTGAAGTAGTTACATTGAACTAGTTTTTGTCTAGATTCGATTTGTTGTCTTCATGATGATACACTCGGTCGAACTTACTCCTGAACGTATGATTAGGTCTCTTAGTAAAAGAAAAAGTTTCTTAGAAACTATAGATAGACTAAGATACAAGTTATTGCTATAATATTATTTTGTTTAGCCGTGACTCAGGCTCGTGAGCTACTTCATGAAATATTTCGTGAATCTCGCACATGCAACATTATGAAGGTGTAGATAAAACTGCCACTAAGATATGTTGTCAGCATAAGGTTCTGTTCGCCCAAGTGCGATAATGGATGACCGATTTTTTGTGGGAGAAAAATAGAACTATAAAAAATAGAACATCGATAGAAATAGTGCAATGTACACGTCCTACAAAAGTTTGATCACATAATTTTAATCACATTCGCCCCATTTATAGACGAAATATAACAGGATATTTGCATAAACTTAATGTAACTTAAAAAATCGACTTTGCCTTTGAATTAGTGTGCAAATTGCCTGAGCTCGGGTATAAGTGATATCGGCGCATCTCACCTGTTGCCGAAGGAGCGACATAATCACGCGTGTTCCCACCGTATCGGAACAGGTACGCGAGTAACAGCGACACTATCGGCACTGTTCCTAGTACATCGGAATAGATCATACAGCGTTGCAATTTAATGTTGAAATGATTTAGTAACATTTTGTATGTATTGTTAATTGTTCATGGCTTTCATCGAATCTAAATTATTGATAGCATGAAGTCAATCAGATGAATAATGGAATCAGGCGTTACTTTGCAAAAATCCATTATATCAAATTATTAGGCACCATATTAGTTCTGCGAGACATCTCATTCATTCATTTAGTCCAATCAAAATCAGCTCCGATGTAACCTCTAGTGTGGTGGCACAGAAGGTATATTTATCAACAGAATTAAAATAAAACTGAAAGCGCTCTCACTTGACCCGAGTGCTGTTGAGTAAGGGCCTCGCTGTAGTACTAACGGCGATCTTCACAGCGCTCGAACACGACGCACGAGCGACGCCGCGAGGCAACGCTATGCCCGAGATAATAATGGTTCATTTATTCACATCAAATAAACAAGACACACTAAATTCCTTACATAATATAACAAAATTATTCTTGTTAACCTTAAATATTAACTACAAAATAATAGATAATAATAAAAGATGAGTCCGCTTGTTCTATGGGAAATTACAAGTGAGTTATTTTTAGTTTGTCTCTGTGTCTGAGTTTAGAAGAGACGCTAGTTTTTATTTGTATTTTTTGGCTTAAGTATAAGATTATAATGAGTACCTAATTAACTATTCTCAGAATGATGACTGAGCTTAGTAGGTAGATATTATTGTCTTTATATCCTTCCGCTAAACACTAATTAATAAGCTTCGACTGACCAATTAATATATTATTATATGAGTTAATACGGTAAAATGAGTTTGTTTACTTGCTAACGATCCTATTAACTGAATCTATATATTATCTGATAACAAGATATTATTCTGATATTCAATAAAGCTCTGGTTCCAATAATAATTCTCATCTCTGTTACGGACACTCATGCCTACGAAAGCGTAGCAAGCGTAGGCGCTACGCCGTAGCGTTTCGTGAGTCGTAGCAAACTAATCACGTAGGTACATGTTAATATACTCTATTTGATAAGAAATACTATTATTATTAGATTGAATAGAATTATTAAGATTGTACTATCTTGTAAACCATTTTGTCAAAACAACGTCAGCATGTAATTTAATTCATAAAAGTGTGTAGATAATAGAATTCGCTGAAGGAATGAATATGAGCGGCAATACTGTGTATTAACAATTCCATGGGTACGCGAGCTGCATACATAACACGTTCAAACGCTCTCAGCCACAGAGTGATCACGGCGCGAGACTATAGTCGCGTGAATATGCAGCATGATAACAACTCGATCACTGTTTCATGACTCTGTGGTATATTTTTTGTTGCTATATTTTTTTCACATATATGTGTGAATGAATGTAATGAAATTTTGACTATGTTTTAGCTTTGTATCTTAATGAGTTCATTTATTCAAGAAAAACGAATAAGTAACTGAAACATTTCTACGAAATCACTCTTTCTATTACATAAGTTGTACCGAGAAAACAAACTTACCTAATATATTATGAAGAATCACAAATCAATTGACTTATAATGAAACAAAGCTAATCATAATATTCCATTGAACCCCGAACACAAACAGACAAACACCGCCGACATCTGCCTCGCTGCCGAATATTTTTTATTCTATTTCATAGAAATTGGATAGAATAGTTGAGTAGTGAAACTTTTACAAATGTGCCTTATTTTAGCGGGCATTGTTATTGTAGTACCTTGTCTGTGTACGAATATATTGAATTTATTACAGTTGGCGCAAGTTTTTGTGCTCAATAAGTAAGTTGGACAAGGTTCCACTTGATTGTGTATCACGCTAAAGCTCGACATTCACGGCGCGACCAGGGGCGACTACTTCATATGAGTGGATGGTTTTTTGGTCGAGGTCAGGCCGAGTGCAGATATTATACCTTTCATTCGTTTTGTTATAACTCAAAATATTCAACCCAAAAAAAGGCCATTGATTTCTAATTTGTCGGTAAAAACGCCCTGATTCAGAGTAGATAAATACAATCAATATCAAATATCAACAGCTTGATAATGACAAGTTTGTCCATGTATGCTGACATTTACTCCACATCAAATATATTTTTCATTTGTAGACATTACCGATGTCCGAGTCAGTCGAGTGTGTCCGACGCGATAATTACACTAGCCGGCTTGTTATTGGAACACAGATAGTTCAGGGGTCACTGGAGTACACTCGCGTGACAACATATCGGGACACGCGTTAAGCTCAAACAGACTAGATTATACTCTTAACGTGGCAGTTTCTGCGTCCAGGCAGTGTATCGAGGTTTCTATACGAGTGCAATTTGATTGCCGCGAAGCCTTTACTGCTCCCGAAAAGCGATTACCAGTCTATGCATAAATCGATCGCTTATGTTCAAACTGGTGAATTCCTTTCAGTTGCTTGCTTTTGTGGGTTATCAGTGTTTCTCTGTTTCGAACCGTGACTTAATTTGCTCGGATAGTGAATACAGCTGCATCTAATACTAGACACTATAGTTATAATTTGAGTAGTATAACACAGAGTCTGTTACTGTGTGCAAATCCGTCGTCCCTGACGTACAACGCCGACATTAGCGGCGTGACGCGCAGTAAGCTCATTGTAACTGTGTTGATAGACGTAGATCATTTTAGTGGACAATGCGTGTACCGACGTAATGCCCGGTTTACACTTTGTTAAGTTAACACTGCAGGTGATTAGTGCAGGTGTTTAGTAATCAAGGTGTGAACGGAAGCGTAAAGTGATTAGTGTTAAGTGATACGTGCGATTAGTACTTATTGATTAGTGCGAGTGAATAGAATCAAGGTCTATTTTTGTTGTTAAGTGACTACCCCCTCTCAACTTTTCTACTACCCTCTCTCACAATTTGCCTGTACTAATCAGTGTGTAAATACGTGTGTGTTAAGTGCGCAGTGTCAAGTTCAAAGCGAAAATGAAGTGGACGGAACAACATACTTTATAATTCGTACAAGAATACATAAAGTTTGAATGCCTATACAATGTTAAGTGCGCAGAATTTAAAAACAAACAGTTGAGAGATGCGGCCCTATTGAAACTGAGTGAAGCGATGGGAATTCCCGATTTCAAAATTGAGTTCATTTTCTATATCAGATACCACAACAGATACAATCTCCTTAATTTATTTGTCTCAATATTAGGCGCTGTTCATCTTCCATTTCTAGAGACACTATGCACAACGCACAGTACCACTATGAGCTTCTTCCTAAACACTGTGTAAACGGAGATGGAAAAGACTACTTAACACTTGAGACTTATCGCGTAAAGTTAACGCTTAACACTTATCACTTCACACTTCGCAAAGTGTAAACCGGCCTTAAGAAATAATTATGTGTTTTTTTTTGTCTAAACCAGAAAATAAAAGCACACAAAATAAATAAATAGGCAAAGATAACCAAATACACTTTATGTAACCTCATATACATAAATTATAAATGAATTAAGACTCATAGCGCTCCGATTTTTTCAATTATGAAACATGTATATCTGGGGGATTGATATTACGATATAAACGCACTATATAAATCCAAATACTGTGATATTGCATATGCTCTAAATAATGGTCGTAGCCCAAGTATACCAACTATTTAAAACGCCGTCATAAACGATCACCTTAGCATACAATAAACGGTCGTTTGAGCCCAAAATGGTGTTCACAGAATGACAAAAGTTGAACATAAACGCATAGAACACGCGCCCATCAATAATGCTAGTCTATTCTACATACGTTATGAGATAGTGCCGGGGCCGGGCCGGGGCCGGACCGGACTCGTGCCGGACTCGTGCCGGACTCGTGCCGGAGCCGCGCGAGCGCCTAATGTCCGGTAATGGCGTTGAATGTGAACACATACGAGTATATACCGTAAAGACTAAACATTATATTATACAGAATTGTTAGTATATAAAAATTTGAAACTATGTTATACCTAAGTGTCTGCAAGTTCATCATACAACACAAGATTTATATGGACCTCCTACTTAGAGCAGCTCTCGTACAAGTGCGCGCGACACCGTCCATCTGTCGCGACAATACACAGATAATGAGCCGCCCCCACCCTGCCCCACCTCGCCCCACCCCGCCCCACCCGCGGGGCGCGGACTGTCCACTTGTTACTGTCGCTGTGTAGTTGAACATGTGCTGAGCGCAGTTAATAGAGCAGTTTGTTCTAACTCATGTACTTACACCGCTTTTGTAGTTGTGTCTGGGTGTAGGGAATTATGTCTTCAGTGATTTTTCATAATTATATAAAAGAAATAGTTTATTTATTTGTTTGCTAGGAAACATAATGTAGTAAAGACGGATTTCGTCATAATAATTGGTCCCAACAGCTTCACAAATGTTTATATCCTATGGATCTAAACTTTCGGCTGCTACAAAAATAAAAAGGGTATTTTTATATAAAAAAATCGTCATACCTGAACCACTTTTTAGCATTAATATTCAATATTTTTTGCATTCCATAAAGATGTTACCTAGGTTATTTTGGTACATTAAGGACCCCACAGGGCGCGGCAACATAGAAGAGGAGGAATCTTGTTTTTATACATTTTTATGTGACACATTTTTAGTCAAATTCTCGTCTAATCGGATAGCTCAGCAAACAACTCCATTTGAAATCAAATTGGAAGCTGCACACAGTACTCAGTTAGATCCTGTATGAACACAGGGACATATGAACAAGCTCTCAGTAGAGACGGGACAAACCGCCGCGGTTACCACTCGATTGATTCGCGTGTCCGCGGTGACAGCGCGGGACAGCACTAGCTAGGGACGGGACATATCGACACACTTCACTACACAACACTCGAGTTATGAGCCTTTTGCTGTGCCGTTGTGACTTTACGAAGGCAAATAGACCAGATTTTAGGAAGACTGATAGGTTTAAAACCATGCTTTGTAAGTTCGAGTAGAAAGTTTTAAAAAATTGGCATATTATTTTAGTTTGATTGGTGTAACTATTTTAGTTCGTCATTTAGATTCGAAATTGGCAGAGTTGTCGGTGAAATTATAGGTTAACTATGTGTACAATTTCCGTGTACCAGTGGTGGATAACACACAGTTGCTGGAATAAGATAAGAGGTCTTATCTCGGTAGCATCTATTCCCTTCGTGGAATGCCTTTAAAGCTACTATCATTGCTAGTTTCAGAATTCTATTCTGACGAATATTAGTGCCTTTAACTATCACTCGATGTGGGGTGGTGAACTGAACAACAATGCTTGAAACTGGTAGTGGCAGCTACTTCAAGGCACCCCTTCCCTACTTCCCTACTAATATTATAAATGCGAAAGTAACTCTGTCTGTCTGTCTTAAAACTGTCTGGAACTGATTTTAATAAAATCTGGTACAGAGATAGAGTTGACCTTGAGAAAGAACATAAGATAGTTTTTAACCCGAACTTTCGAAAAGTTCTCTTGGAAACGCGATATAACCGAACTCTACGCGGGCGAAGCTAGTTAAGCTATAAATGTTCGTCAAAAGAACCATGTTATTTCAATCTCCATCGCTTCTGTAGGAACTTCAGCACTCACGGCAAAACAAAAACGAATTAACAAATAAAACAAACAACAGCCGAGCGTTCACTTTCGGTATTTTTGTGAAAACCCTCGCGTACGACGCGGATAACATTTAAAACCACTTACCGCGGCGCTCACAGGCGCGCGCGGCCACTGACTCACAACGCCTACTTCACGTCACAAATTGATAACTTCTAAATGAATATTTGCAGATCCTTCCTTTTTAAGAAGATTATGGTATATTTAGAAATACTTCTAACTATGCATCGACGATCTTTTAAAACTTTTTGTAAAATTGGGAACCAAATTACAAAATATCGTTTAACGTGGATTCGTTTGCACAATAGACGACCCTAATCTTTATAAATATTGCGACACCTTCACTTAGGTCGGTTAGCCCATGGCAAGTTATTTATTAGCTTGTATTATGGGTGTTACAAACTGATAAACTACATGGAACTTTACATATCTACTTATGAATAAAATAATAATAAAAAAATCATTAAAAGCGAGGCAAGTTTGTGACCCCGCAGTACAAAACATCGCACTTAACTTATTCCTAGAATAACGCGCAGAACACACGCTGACACACAACGCTTATATTGATTGTTATTCCTAAAAAACACACTATAAATGTACTACAGTTTATAGATTTCATGTGAAATTGCATTGAGTGTTCGACTGACAAATGATAAATGACCATATAAGAGTAACACAGGGTTTTGTCTGTTTATCGATAAATAAAGTGGCGCAGTAGTTAGAGCGCCGCGCCAAATGGTCGGCGGTTCGAGGTCCGTGCCAACGATACGTGGCGATTAGCCAGCTCACTGGTGTCGCACTTTCATTACGAGCGACCCCGCGGGGCAGGATTAGAACCCGATATTCAACTGCCAATACCAACGATCAATGGTTTTTATGATAATATGCCACTACATTATAATTTCAATACTGATAAGCAATTATATTTAGAGTACGTATACAAAAGTGTACAATAACGTGAAAATGTATCATCTTGAGACGCACTTTATATCCATTGACGGTTAACTAAACACTTGGCTGAGCACTGCGCACACAAAGCGCGCGATGTACTCGCGAGCCATTATTCCGAGAGCTATAACATATTACACACAAAGAGCCGATATTTATGAAGAGTTTTAAGAAAACGCGTTAAAAGCCGAGACTAACACATTTAGCCGTAAATTCGTTACATTATGTGTTTACGAGCGAGAAATATTCGCACAATATCGAGAGTTCATTGTTGCCGATACAATAATGTATGTTCTCGTGTCGTGTGACACACAGGCACACAGGGTGATCGTGTGTCGCGTTTGTGTGTCAGACAAGACACACAGATAGTTTTATGTAAGGAATATGTATGTTATTGTTTCTTCAAATCTGGCTTTGAATAGTGGGTTCTTATTTTACATTCTAGAAACTAGAAATACTTGTTTGTTGTCAATAATTTAAAGCTATGCCTTTTTACTTATAAATCACACGCAAAAACATTTTATTAATGGCGATTTTTCTTTGTTGCAGGTATGTTTGGTCCAAAATAGATGTCTCTGCACCCGGCTGGTCTGCTGATAATAGGTAAAAGTTAAGTTACGACGTCACAGCCGCTCTCTGTCGATAATCTGTATAATGCTATGATAGGCTGAAACCTTTGCAATTAAAATCCGTCACAAAGGCGGGCGGATCGCCACAGATAAAAAATGACGCTCGATCATTTAGAATTTTTGTAAAAAGTGTCGCCCAACAATATTTCAGAGGGCTTCGGTTACAAAAGGCGGCTGATAATAGGATCTTTGTTATAAAGGACTTGTCATTACCGCGCGCGCCGTGATCGATTGGCGCCGTGACGTCACGCGGTGACTCGCCATACAATTAGCGAGCCCCGTGCCCACATCACCGTCAATACAAGCATCACACAGAGCGAATACGTCTCTAATAATATTAAAACATTAAAATCATCATAAAACATATGGGTATAATAGAAATCCGGAGTCAGTTGTAAGCACACTCTATAGGCTGATACTGTCATACGCTGATGATTATATTATTACCCTCCGGCAGTCAGTATTGTTGTATGGAACTAAGGCCTTTTAATAATGGTTGTTCATTCAGTTATTCGATTGATAAAAATCATTACTTTAAACATTACATTATTACAGAATGTTTGCTTTGTTTTCTAACTTTATTAAAAAAGTATTTTAGCTAAATGAAGGCGTATTTTCCATAGGTGATAAATTTAAGGAAAATCAAAGTGTTTCGGCTCGTTTAGTAAAAAATCACTTAAGTAATGTTCGGCGCAGGCTCTGCAGGATTACTTTGTTTAGAAGCAAGCGAGTAAATTAGATGAGGCGAGGTCGCACAGCGAGCGGGAATCTATACTAATGTTATAAAGAGGTACATATTTGTAAGTTTGTATGTAGGGGTAATCTTTGGAACCGCTGGTTGGATTTCCAAAATTCTTTCATTGATAGATAGCTAGAAAGTCCCCAAGTGACATAAACTATATTTTATACCGTTACAAGCAGTAGTTCACACCGCGGAAATTTTACCTATATTTTTTATTAAATCAACTCTAAACTGTGCATATACTTGTATCGAATACAAACTATTTGGTATAAATAGTTCAGCCAAAGTTCACGTTTGTCAGTAATAGTGAGGAATCTCCCACAAGTGCATCGCGGTGCAGCTGCATGCAACATGGCCGCGAATGTAATAATTAGTTGCTTCGAACGCTAAGTTCTGTATCGAGTGAGTTCCGCGCGCGAGCTGAGCACTCGAGTGCTGTGTGTGGGGAGGCCTTACTGTGAGCAACTAGCGGGTAGAAACAATACCTACATTGTCTCACTTTATTACTGGAATATACAACATTTCATAAATGTGTTTTTTGTCTAACATTCATTTGCACCCTTTTACTTTGTGGCTATATGTTGAAATTTGTTTACAAAGAGAAAAGTCGCTTCTAAAAAAATAAAATTAGTTTACATAATAATGCTATTACGTATTTTATCTTCATAGTCCCCTTCTAAACTTCCATAGAAAATATTTTAACTATACAAATGCGGAAGCGGCGCGCACAAAAGGTTGGCTAACTGTAGTGTGAGCGATGTAATGCCTTTATCACAATGTGCCGGCGTCACCTGGCTCAGCCGCGGCTCGCAGCTGTGTCCGCACGTCACACCTCCGTCACGCGCGACGTGCTATAATAAGTTGTTACGTAACATCCCTCTAACGACCCGACGTTCATTAATTACCGATCTAATTGCCACTAAAAGGTCTCAATCAAATCTGTTTCCCGCACGCTCGCTTGCGGTCGAACCTCGCCTAACAAATCGTTCGAATTAAACTAATTACCTTTCGGAATCGACTAACTCGTGTTTAGGACCTCTTAAAACTAATCTGTGGATTGACAAAGCGAATAATTTCCACTTCGCTCGCTCGAGATTGGTTTTCTGCGTTCACTGTACTCGATCATTTAAAGTTGGATTACTTTGCTTGTCGGTTGCCATGGCGACCGAGGAATGCTGAGGCTTCCTTAATTAATATTTGTTTAGTATACATTTGTTATGCAACGTTACCGATCCACAGCTCGTTAGTCGCGGGGCTTAAGAGATTGTTCTCCTGTGCTGTGTTACCGAGTCGCGATCGCGTTCCCGGAATATATTCCGCTTCATCTCTGAACGTCAATAACAAAAGAAATCTTCTCTGAAAAAGAGGTGAAACAAAAAACTGTTCTGTCGGATAGAAAAGAAATACCCGTCAGAAATAACTAATGAAATCCCTCTTTGGAGCCGAGTTGCAGAATACATTAGGTACCTGAGCAGTGACCTGGCTTCTGGCTACAAATTGTTAAAGTCTAATCTAAAGATTACAAATATCAGTTGCTTTATTTTGTGACGTCATCGATCGCGAAGCAATATAAGATGCTGGAAAGTGCTGCGAGTGCGGCTACGCTCAGATAGCAATTAATTTAATTAATCGAGCTGAAGTAATGAGATTGTTTACATTGTTTAATCGCGAGTAAAAGTGAAAGCATCCCTGCTTTACAGTGGACACTTTGTCTTTATTTATTCTGCTACAAATTGATATTAGGTACAACACGAAACTAATCAACATCTGCTAAAAATGAATGGATTGTGTGAAAGTTGATATGGCTAGAAAAAATGTTACTTGTGAGATGACGGCAGACAGAAGAGTATGGATGGAAGAAGAAAATATGCTGCGCCGACCCCAAATAAAAAGTGGCATAAGAGCAGGAGGATGATGATGATGCAAAATAAACTCCTGCACTAATAGCAACAAATGAATCGCAGCATTAATTACAACAATTATAACTCGTTCGAACTGTTGATGAATATTTTCGATTACTGCGTAAGTTACAAGTTCACTCGTCTAGAATTATTTAATTTTGCAAACATGCTCCGATTGGCTGGTGTATTTAGGTTAGTAAATAATAGTTATTGTATTTACTTGAAGCATGTTTTGACGAAAATACCTGTAGTATGTTTTCGTAACATTAAGTTATTTTGTTACATGAGAATAGACTAGAGTGGGTAAAATTAAAAATTCACTCTCCTTCACTAGCTTGTCTCTTATTCTAATTTCTTATTAAGTATCCTCCGTATTACTCAAAAATATTACTTACGTTGGATTTTAATAATTTTAAACAAAATTAATAAGGGTATTAAAGTAGTTCGAAAAATCTCCAATTAACAATTGAAATGCAGTTAATCAAGCAACATTCACGTTCATAAAATATTTCACTACAGATGAGTACAACAGATATTATCATTTTTACTATTTTATAAAAGCTTTCCATAATCATAAACTAACAATGATGGACTGAATACAGATATCACAACGGTTCTTTAATAAAAACATTTTAGTATTACTGCATCAGTCGTATTGGAAAAGTATTCATCTTCTACATTCGTATTGTAACTGTAATACTAAACCCTGAGATAACCGTTTTTGTTAAAAAATAATCCACTTTTATAAAATGATTTACAAAGTAGCGTGATTCAATATTTTCATAAAATTAGCTTTTTATCCTTTTAGTAGAATGGTTGAACGATTTTGTAAGAGCCATCGAATAAAATAAGCTTATAATAACACAGACTAATATTGTTCTGCAACTGGGATTTGACGGACTATATTCACGTGAACAGTTTATACTATATTGTTGGAAGTCAATCACAACATCAACAGAGATAATGCTAAGCGGATCTCACACTAACTCCCAGTGGGCCAACTACTGAGCAGCCGGCGTCTGTCAACAATTAGTTGTACAACTTGTGCTAAGAAAAACACTATTCCCAGTGGCACGTGTGAGTGACGGCTGAGCTTCGACTCGCAGACAAGGCAAACATCTCGCGAACAGCTCGCGAGGCCTGCGGGACTCGCACGAACAAAGTTTGGAGGTCCCGTGGGCCTCGCGAAATTCCCGCAATTTGTCACCGTCGGCTAGTGGGTCCTGCTGAGTCCTGCTGACTCCTGCTGAGTGTATGTCATAAGTTGTGAGTAGTTGTGGTGCCGCGTCAATCACGCTCGTTGTAGTGAGCGCTGTGTGAGTGGAGATCCTTGTTATAGTTTTTGTCATTATTGATAAGTTTCGCACAACTTTCAAGTCAAGGTTTCTTCATGCCTAGATGTCGATACGAAATTATATTTAAGTTTAATCTATAGAAGTATTATATCTAGGTCTTCGTGTAGTAATTTTTCAGTAATGAAAGAATGAAGAGGTAGATTAGAAGTTAATTAAGTAATTTTTTTTGTCTCTCTGAAGTAAATTCTAGATATTTTTTATATCCAATGGAAATATCATGAAGATATAACTTCAAATAGTGGAAAACATTGATACTAATTGAATTAATTATTTGTATCTGTAAAGCAATAACATTTTGATGAATGCTACTTAAACAGGATATTTTATATTTAATTGCCAGCGCTGATGTAATTATACGACGTAAAGGCTTCAAATAATTATTCTAGAGATTTTAATTAAAACAAAAAATCTCATTAAGCGAGTCGAATACTTTTCACTTAGCAAAGACAGATTTTGGACATTAAAATATTCGTGGCATTAAGTTTTAAGTCAATTTGTCTGAACATTCAGCGGAATGGCTGTAAAACATCACTTTACATTTTCTAGCAGCCAAATTGAAAATAATTATCTAAGTGGTCCGGAGTAAATTAATAAATTAACCCCATCCCCTAAGATCTCAGTCACTTTCTCTAAGATAATGATATCTGCCATAATAGCGCCCATTATCATAATAATGGCACAACCCTTATAACCGTTACGCCGTAGGCTGCTACGCGGCTACGACGCTACGACGCTACGCCACTACGGCGCTACGCGGCTACGGCGTAGGGGCCGTAGTCGGCTGGTGTTGGGAACATTAACAACAATGTTGGACTAAACGATGTTGTATAGAAGTGAATGATGTTGGTTGGAGAATATTTGAGAGATGTTATTTAAGTCAATTTATTATTGTAATTGTAAGAAGTTGAGCTCGGCGCTACTCAGAGCGAGTTTCTCTCGCGATAGTTTCTGTTCACAATTAGATTGGTTAAAGACGTGAGTTGTAGCGAGCTCTCTGTTTCATACATTAGCGAAGTAATCAAATATTCATTGCACTTAAATCTGTTTCAAATCGTTATGATTCAAACAGAATTAAAAATGAAGTCTGCTGTGTTTGTGAACATTATTTGATAACATATTTGAATTGAACATGTCAAATATATTTGTATTTGAAAGCTTTATGAAGTTTATATATAGTATAATGCAATTAAAAATAAATAAAATGCTTTTAGTGGTAGCTGTTAAAAATATAAAACATGTCTAAGTATGTGTAAGTTACATATGTGATATTTCCAAATTATTTATTCAACCAAAGTTTAAACAAAACCAGATGTTTTAATAGTCAACAGTATAATGACATAAACCTCGACAATCACAATTAATCTCTCTTAACCGATGACTTGTTAATTGCTTCATACAGTTAAACATATTTCTCTGAACACGACAAATTAAATCAGTTGCAATGAAATTATGTTTTAATAGCATAATTGTTGTTACGTTTAACAGATCAACATTCAAATTATACGAATCGTGTAGCATCAGAGTCTTGTTGATTTAAAATAATATCATTAATTTTCATGTCAATATTACAGTATCTTTATTTTTTCGATTTACCTCATAACTCTGGCCTGCTCTTCACGTATTGGCTACAGAGTCGAAAGGCTCTAGAAAATGTGGTTAGTTAGGATACGCAAAGGTACCGATACTCACAGCCATTACATTCCACAAGTGTTTATTTGCTAACAGTACTGACTTCGATACACACATACAAACAACAACAGTGTATAGTTACACAGTAGTTGTGCATGTGTGTGTAGTTGCCATGGAGGCAGTAAATATAAGCGGAGATGCCATAAGGCCTATAGGTCAGGTGCCTTCTTGTAGGTCAAGTAACGTGCGGTAGGCGTGATCAATTATTGAAACTACGTTCGTCGTAATCTGTTGAAGATTAGTCTTTATTGATTGGTGATTTGGTTTAAAATAAAAATAGGCGGGTTCCAAAGAAGGTATATGAAGGTGGAGCTAGCAATGTTCCTGATCCCCCTCGTACCCGCATGTTGACACGCTACTTTATTAGGATATTTTATGTTATGACATCTCCGCTAGTGATTTCGTTCTCCACGGTAGGTGCTGGGTGCGTGTCGCGGAGATCCGGCGTCTGTCAGACCGCGCTCACGCTCGCACAATACCGCGGGTGCGCTCGCTTGTCACGGGAACATTGTAGGCTGTATCGACATGATTGCTCTGATTATTTGTGTACATGCTGTGGTCAGCTTTCACAGAAAACGTCGCGTAGTTTTGCCAATACATATCAATTTGTCGACTCGTTGTTAGATATTGTACTTTCTCGATGATTTCGTGTTGAGATTCCAAAGCTTCGTGGTTGGTTCTTTTTATTTGATCGCTATTAGTCGTAATTACAATTAGGTACTATAAATCCAGATTTTTTAGTTAGTTACGAAATGTTTCTGGAGCTTACTACGGATCAGGCGCTGCATGAAAGTTTTAATCTCTCAATTGGCTGAACTTGCACAAATAGTTTATGACACGAGAGAGAGATAGAGCTTCCTCCAGCTAACTTCACTAAGATAACACAACTTTATAAACGGGTTAATAGAAAACAATTTCGGACAAAGTTTATCTTTTAATCCCGGCGGAAGTATTACAAGTTTAAAGTTGGTTGACATAACAAGCTTAACTGTTAAGTATCTTGAGAAGCTCGGATGCTGAGCACTCGCCCTCGGGACCAGGTGGACTCACTGCCTCATCTAACTATGTTATTTACGATCGCCTGTAAACTTCACTAGTTTAGGCACTATTTTCCAGAAACATTTGTGATTTAATGTCCGTTAGAAACTGCTCTATAGCTATGACTGAACGCTGAATAAACGGTACGTTTTCGAACAATGAACAGTTTTATTTTCATACCTCAAAAGCTAACCAATTGCTGAATGTCAGCTCAAACACACAACTAATGAAGCAACAAATAAAACATTTGAATTTCATGCGAGCGTTACAAACACAAATATACCAGAAAAAAAAACAATTCTACTTCACAGCGAGTTATATTTTATTCATTCGAAATGTAAAAGTGACAAAAGTAGCGACCGCCGAACTATGGGCACAAAGCGGGGCTGTGTCCACAGCGAGCGCAAACAGTCCGACACAATGCCATTGTCGGACTGAAGGCGTCTGACGGTCTGACAGACACACATCTCATCTGCCGAGGGTTGCTTCTGGCCCTTTTGACCGCGACTTGTGTACACTGAAGGGTTAACGTGTCAATCACTGTGTGCTCGCGCAGAATAGTTTCTTTTTTAATTTACTTTCTTGTAAATGGGTTTAGTTTGTGGGTTGTTTGCGGGTGGCTGTGATCATATACGTAGAGTTGTATATGTATCTATTTGGTATCGATATTAAAAGCCTTCAAAAGCCAATGATTGATTTCTTTTACATACCAGATTTTCGATATAATTTTAACTATATTGTAGTGAACAAAGTGCTTAATATTATCGAATTGACAATTGTTTAAACTAATCGTGTGACTTGACGTGTGTTAGTAAACAGTGCGACTGGCGGCAAATATCATAAATTCGTATTTAAAAGCTTTATTGTTCGCTTCAATCTATTATTGTTTTGATGACGCTCATTTTGTTCGCAGTAAAACATGGAGTTTTAGAATTTCTATAGTATTTTTATGTAAAACTGCATTTGTGATAGATTAAACACATGTATATTGTATAAGTATAGAATGCTCCCGCAGTGGTGCCCCGGCGGTACTGTTTGACAGCTGGGAGGTTCGTGTTCGCTATTTGTGTTTTACTATTCATATGTATTTTCATATTTTCTAGAACACTCGGGAACAATGAATTCGGTTCTGTTTCTAAACCTATATGAATTTCGCTGGAACTACAAATATCATGTTCATGGTAAATGAAATATTGACTATATCGGTTTATTTAATGGTTTATATTTTGTTATATTTGCCTGTTTTACTATTACATAACTTGTGATTCTCAGAATTTGTACCAAATTTTGTAGTTATTCGTAGATAAACAATGTGAAAACAAACTTAAAACCATGTTCAGTATAGAGTTCATTTCTGAAAATATGTGAGCAATTTGTGCTCCGTGTAACCCGACGCCTGTGACGTCACGCTACACAATGCGGGTAACCCGAGCGCGGCCGGGGGGCGCACTTAGTGCAGCTACTTACTGACACATTACAACGTTCTGACCGCGTGCGTCATGTGAGGGCTTATAAACGTCCATTAGAAGCCGCGAACTGTATGAATAATGCACGACTTGTGCGAACATAAAAACTGATGACAAGAACTGATTCTGAATAGAATCGCGACTCCATTATAGTGAATGAGCTTCGAGATTGTTCCATACGATGTCAGGTCACAGCAATAGGCTCGTACGCTATATGAGTGCAATTTGTTTGAGCAATGCTCTCGATATTGCTAAGCTTGACATTGTGACGAATTGGCTACGTGAGAGAGAAAACTATTTTCTGTTCAATCTAAGATGAGTACGTGCGCAGTTTATGTGAAATGTTGCAGTTACTGAGTAATTGGTTGCACTTTGATTCTTGAGCAAACACAATACTTTCGGTCTGTATGAAACAGAATTTGACAAAAAAGAGATATAAGAAAGCGTCAAAAATAAATACAAAGTATGTTTGGACAAATAAACTCAAAATGTAGAGGTATAGAATGAAAAATTACTTACAAGTGCACACAGGATGAAACCACGAAGAGCATCTCCCTCTAGTTTATGAATAAACCACTAATGAGCGGGTGATAAGAGACAGAACTAGACTAGGCTATAACTCAGTGTTATCAGTACTCCACTAAGTATAATGTAATATATTGTGCAGTATATAATGTATATATAATGTGTCGCAGTCGACATAATTGTGAAGGTTAATGTGTGCGTTAGTGACGGATCAGTGACGAGTGTAAAGACTCGCTGCACCCGAGAGACATACACACATACACATACATACATACTATGTTATTATTGCTATATATCGGCTATCAATAACATGCATCATCTGAGTACTCAGCACAGCACACAGATAATATTATCGTGAGAATAGCGCGTTTAACCTAATAAACAGTTAGCTTTATTATAAGATAGACTGGTACCCAATAAATTCCATTTGCAAAAAGTTTCATAATGGTCATATTCAAATGACCAGCGACATTGCCTTGACATTGCAGTACTTACTCACACTGCCGCCGACGCAAACCGACACACTTGCCCACAAATGTAATTTCCTACTAAAGAAACTACTTATAATAATTCAGTGGCGAGCTTATCTGCATGTCCGGCCGGACACGGCGGCGGCCGGCCGGTGTCCGGCGGTGTCCGGCGGTGTCCGGCGCCGATACATAACGCGCCGGACGCGGCCGCTATTGTCCGGCCGAACGGATCAAATTGCTGAAACATTTGTATGTGTCCTCGTACTTGCCTAGACTTGCTTCTTGCTTGACTCACTATCAATCTTTGCAAGTTTTATTTAAATATCTGTTTTACATATTATATATCTCTTGAAGTACTGTTAGCTAAATCGTGACGAATTTTCAGCACTTAAAGTCAAAGTCAAAATATTTATTTCATTTAAGAAGGCCTTTACAAGCACTTATGAAGTCAAAAAGTATAAATGGGTTTGATTCTAGTTGCCAAAAGTAGCTTCCTTTGTAGAAGAACGGGCAAGAAACTCCATGGTTACTCTTAATCTTGAATATTTGCAGTTAAACATAACGTTATGATTTAATTTGGATTCAAAAGTCGTACATATGAACATCACGTAACAAAATATCACTCTCACAAGTTTCGCACAACTTTTTGCCACTTGTCATTGGTCGATAAAATATAAAACGCGAAAGCCTCCAAAATGAAGAAGAACAAGATTAATTTAATAAACGAGTATTTACAGTTAGTTGATTGTGAGTGGTTTGTTCGCCGAATATTAATGAATACACAAAGTTTCTTTAACTGCCACTACAGAGCCGCACATTTGTAACTGTCGCCGCGCCACTGAACAACATTCATTTAAATATAATTAGGCTTTAAGCAACGCTAATGAATTATACTATTTAATTATTTGACTGAAGACTTTTATTAAGATTGACATCTGTTTTATCGTTCTACCTTCAGCACTTCTTGTTTTTACTTTATTATTGATACTTACACCAAGAATTGTATTTTTTTTATCTTTATCAAAAGGTGATGAAAGTGGAGATGGAATAACGTCATCTTTGGTCAATGTTATGGGAGTAAATAATTTCAGGGATTAAAATTCTTCTTTACAAAGACAAAGGGCAGAACATGCTCAAAATAAATCCTACAACAATACTCAATAATTTATTGCATCCTAGAGGTATAATGTGTAGGTGCAAAGTTGGTAGGTAAAAATAAATGGAAACAATTATGGACCCTGTCGGACAATCTTTGTGACAAGTAGATAATTTATGCGAAGATTGCGTACTCACAGAAACTATTACCGACCCCCACCGGTTCACACCTACATCAGCACTGATGACCGGGTCCAAGCGCCTCGGACCCCAATCACGTTTTTATCAAAATTTCAATTTTCCAGTATCTCAGGCAGCCAACCCTCCAGCGCCGATATATAATGTTTTTATCTCGGTTCTGTCACCGGGTAACCCTCTCACCACTCATTTATATCGTTTTATTGTGCGATTGTTAATTGAGTGGGTCGATGATACCCGCGTGAGCACAAACACACTCGATCAGGGGAGGGTTGGACTACCTCGTGTTAATTGACTCAAATTGCCGTGATTTTTGTTAATGGATTTTATTTCGTTCGGGAATATTTTAACACGATTAGATTGTTGTTTATTTGCAAATATTTTGTATTGAAATACAGTCTGAAAATGAAGTAAGTGAATTGCTTTTCATCGGTTTCACTAGAGGAAAATAAGTTAATTAGCATTAGGGCATTGGGCCAGTGGAACTAAATATTGCATAGCTGTGTGAGAATCAGCCGGCGTTCTGCTGGAGTTTTCAATTTATTTGTAGGTAAACATTCACTGCCTCGCTTGTTCGAAAGTGATGGTAAAAGAATTTCATGTTAATGTTTACCTTAATGGTAAAACAATATATAGCACTAAGCCTATTTTTTTAGTATTATTTTGTATAACCTAACAAGGCTGACATAACGCATCAGCGCGTAAGCCTCTACAAATACATAACAGGCAAAAAATCACTAACACTAAAACAACTTCAGTTTCCATAGCAACGGGTAAACACGAACCATGGAAAACACATCAAATTATGATCTAAAAAAAATGTCCGCACATTTTCCATCAAATCAGATTATAGGAACTAGTGAACATTCGATATGCATTCGATTATAAACTAACATCGAGATACAAAACCATCGATATCATGTAGGACTTTTATGTGAAACATTAGCGCGGTATCTCGGAGTTACACTAGTACAATAACCGTTACTGATAACGTTACATTAGAGAGGAACGCCTAACTTGTAACGCGTATTGAATCATCAGCAACGCGGAGATAAGGCACAACCTGCGCTCTCTAATGGTTTTACAACTTATAACTGAGGCCCCAATTGTGAATAATATCCCAATGAAATACATATCTTAAAGGCTGGCTGACACTTTTCGTTACCCGGAGGCTTTTATTGATGATTTCTATAAAGGGATTTTCTTTGACGCACTTTATTAAGTAGTTCTTACTTTTATTATGTGATTATAAAATCTGTTACCTATATACGGTTGAATAACTAAAAACAAGCACTTCATTCCTTGTTTGTATAAAAAAAATCAATAGAACGGAGTATTTCATCGAACTGAGCTGACATTCTTTGGTTCAATATAAGTGACCCGGTTTGTTCGGCCGCGAGTGTAGATGTCAACACAGTGGTTCCCCTTCAGTGCATTACACTGAGTGCATTCTATCTGCCGCCGCGACCGGTCAATATTCGCTAATGCTTCTATATTGCTGCGCAACAAATAATAACTAGAGCATTAGAAGGAAGTATAAAATTATACATGATCTTTATTATAACAAATTGTGTAGATGTTAATAGTACCTAATTATGACAAAATTGAACTACAATATGATGCGAGAATGATAGCAACAATTGAGAAACTTGTAATTCGGAACACATTAGCGACAGCTAAACAACAACATAAAGTAGGAAAACATTCAGTCTATAATTAAAGCAGAATATTTAATTAAACCTTCAGAAGGAACAAATCCCAACAATATTGTGAAACTTGCAATCTGTGCAGATGATGGAATTGTGAATAAATGAATAACAAACACACGACGCAACCAATTATTGAGGAAATTAACCAAATCATTGGATCCCGCAATCCCAACTAATTGAAAAAAGTTTTAAGCGCCTCCGTCAAATTGTTTCGCCGAGATTTCGGCGCCATTTTAATTTGCGAGCAATTTGTATAAAAATTAAATGTTTAACGTGCGCGCTAATGGGATGGGGACAGGATGGCGGGATGGGACGGGGATGGGGATGGCTGTCCCGGCTGTATGATTGGGTTGCCACACAGTCGCTTCATTTGTTTCACTCGGGTACAATTCGCGCGTTCTTTTTGTCGCCACACATGACATCTCCCTGTTGATTCGCATCGGGAAGGTTTTTAAATTGCCCCGCGGGTAATTGTGTGCCCGACTTCATTTGTGTCAGCTATTGTGACTTTGTTTTCTGTTAAATTATGTGAGTTAAGAGCTATTATTCATTCCTTTACGATTAAAAGTAAGGCATGTAAAATATTGGTTATAGATGATTTTCCCGCACTAATAGCAAAGGAGACAGCTACAGGAAATATAGAGAAAAATATGTCCGGCGCCATGTGTCAGGGTTGTCACAAGAATTTACGGAAGCAGATGAAATATGGCGGCGTTCGTAAGTTATAGAGTCGCAATCTGTCAATAGTTGTGACAAGTTGTAATCCGGAGGCAATCAGACGCGAGCGCCGGACTCACTCGCGGCGGGACTTGTCGACTTAGTTTCACTTACTACTACATCATTAAAAACAAAAAATTGGTTACATATCATTATAAGCTTGCAGTAAGCTAAAACATCTGACAAGCGGCCATGTCGGAAAACAGAAATATTTTGAAAGAAGTAACAAATAAAACGTATCCTATTCTCCCACAAAATATTCATTCAAACTCCCACATAAAATATGAGTTGTTTCCTAATAAATTCGCGATGGTTTCAACACATTACTTCCTCAATACATTCACATTAGAGTTGCCACAGAGTAGCGAGGCGGCGCACATCGCGGCGGGTCTGCTGTCACTTCGCCGCGTGTTTGCGCAGCATGTGGACGGATCTGTATCAGTTAGGACGGCTGCCAGGCTCCGCGCCGCGTAAATAACAGAACGGAACCAGTTTGGTTCCAGCACTTAATAATAAATTCCTCGCCATGGGGTGGTGAGCGACGTAAGTTATAGGCGAATGGCTGTGATAAAGAAAAGACGATCATAAAACTTAACTGAGGACATATTCAAATGTTGAAATAAAAACTACAAACTTATGTTATGATACAAAACTATAATGCCCGATGTTAAACACTATAAAGTGGATTCTTTAGAGAATCAAGACAGCTATCAGTTTGCCTTTTTATCTGTTAGAAATGTCTCATATTGTTATGCGTATCTGTTATATTTATGTTCTATCTCAGAAGAACATGAGACGATTTCTTTTGATACTATAAACGATTTACTTTACTAGTCTCAATAGGACTAAAAACTTAGACACTCATATTTCAAAACTTAATTCCATAACAAAACGTTTTATACCACAATCGAAGAAAGCCAAAAGTATCGGTATATCACTCGTATATTCGCCTTGACTCAAATATTTGTCGCGAATGTCCTTGCCTTGGCAGTCGTTACGGGTAGTCAGAAGCCAGTAAGTCTGACACCAATCTAACCAAGTGGTATTGGGTTGCTGGGCTAACTGAGTTGAGGAGGTCAAATAGGCAGACGCTTCTTGTGGCACACTGGTATTCAGCTGCATCTAGTTAGACTGGAAGCCGACCCCAACATAGTTGGGATAAAGGCTCGGGAGATGATGATATCCTTGCAGTCCGCTATACAGGGTCGCTCCCGCTCGTCACTCGCGCCACCGGCCGCTATCGCCTTGGTGGCGTGCCAACCGTCGCGCGAAGACTTTGTCTCAAGAAAAACTCGATTTGTGTCCCGAATAATGACCAAAACGAATTGTTATAGTTTTTTCTTGTCCTCGTTTCTTGCCATCGCAAGTTGTGCGTAATCACAGTCGGTATGTGTACAAGGTGGATTATAACATTTAATGGGCATGTATTATGTTATAGCTGTGTTTTGCATTTGGTTAAGGCTGTTAATTCTGAAGTAACTGATAATTAAGGAACACAAAACGGATATTTCACTTGACAAGAGAGAATTACAATTCACGGAATTACAGTTACGCAATTCTCAGTAGCTTCCACAGTATCCTGTCTGTCCAAATACTTACTCTGTGTAACTTAAAACAATTATGTCATGTGACATTAGTAGAACACATTGGAATATTAATAAAATGAGTGTTTTCGTTGTTTTTCACGTTGTGACGTCACACACAGTATTCATATTTTATTGTTATATGTGTTACGTAGTTTAGTTGGCAATAGTGTCGGATATTCATAGTTTTGTGTGAATCGTTAAATGCTGTCATCTGACTGTTATGTGGGATGTGTTTTTTTACGGTTTCGCTCGCTCATTCCCTCTTTCCTTATATGAGTGATATTTTTCTGATAACTGTCCAATGTTTGTGGCCTTTGTGGTAATGATATGCTGTCATTCTTTAAGATTAATTCAAAGCTCTACAAATCTCATGATCTAGATGAGAAGTAAATCATGTAATGTATGTAAGTATGGTGTATGGTCAATGAATAAACATGAAGCATCGATCGCGACATAAAGCCGAAGCAATCCCATTACATTTGGCACATGCAACGCACACATTAACTCTGTTACCAACTCTCAACTACCACCAACCTTCATACATATACATGAAAAGCTTAAAGAAATGTAATTGTCTACACAATGGAAACTCGTTAGCTCCAGTAAAAATGCTATGAAGCAATTACATATTTATAGGCAACCACCAAAATAATCGTCAATTACGAGTTAAAATCAAAACAAAACTCGTTACATATTGAACAGTTGAACGAAGTAGCTGTCACGCACTCGTCAGAGTTCGGACGCATTCGGGTATGTTCGGGCGAGCTCGGGACCACTCGGGCATCTCCGATAAACGCCTTTCGGATAATAACTCGCGGTAAGTCTTAATTTGTTAATAAATTCCTTTGTTGAATTGTTGCCGCGAATTCTGTTTAATGAAATGAGGCGATCTATTGATTTCGTCGAGTATTATTGAGTGCGGCAACTTACACGACTGTTAACAATTAATATATTTGGAGTAGAGGGGGCTACGGGGGTTCGTGGCTGCGTGGCTACGGAGTTCGATACAATGAGGTCGGAAGAGGGGCTTGTTGTTATAAAGTCTGTTTTGTTAGAGAGGTGCTAATAATATTCTAACAATGTGCGCTTTAGTTCCATCTGATCCTATAACTGGTTTGTGGGGGTTAAGGGAAATACCTATTTGTATGTACCTAGTGTATTTTTTGTTGTAGACTTACTAAGTAATTTTTACGGAACGGGAAAAAAGGAATTATCAGATAATTAGATTTTTATCCAAGAATTTTTATAATTTTAATTTCTTAGTATAAATAAGTTTAGATTAAAATTCAGTTGTCCTCCAGGTTTATCTTACATTCAGAACTTTCCTCAAAGCTGTCAAAGACAAAATTAAACACTAAGAAGAGATTTTAAGGAAAATCTTACTTTAGCTTTTAGTGGAATTCGCTTCGTTTTGTGGCCGCCGAGATAGACATACTTCTGTTGCTTTTTCTGTGAAAGAACTAAAGTAAGGACGAAATGTAACAACGACTAAAGCAAGAAATCTTAGATTGTCAAGTATTTCCATATCACTACATAGTATAAAACAAAGTCGCCTTTTGTCCCCTTGTTCGCTTAAATCTTCAAAACTACGCAACCGATTTTCATGCGGTTTTTAAATAGATAGAGTGATTATAGAGAAAGGTTTGTATAATGACATTCCTACATGTTTTAATAATTTACAGTTTACTGTTGTAATTTTGTGAGCGTCGTCGACCAAAGCTAAATATTATTACGATAACACTTAGTTTTCCTAGAGTCAGCATCACGTAATCCTTGGGCTTGGTTAGTTCCCCGGCGGATGTAACTGCGGGTTATCCGCCAGTAGGTACACAAACACGCCGCCGACCCGGGTCAGGTCGCATCGCTAGAGTAGCGGAGTTTACTACAAGTCGTAGTTAGCGCAAGTTAGTTGAAAGATAAAACAGGACGACGGATTTATATCGTCAGTTATACAGGGTTACTGGTAAGTAGACCGCATCCTTTCAGGAGGTGATAGTATAGGTCGATACGGACAAATTTGACCATGGGATACACTGGGCAAAAGTTAACCCGTTTCAAGATAATCGAATTTCAAGATCAGTCGTCTAGGTACACGTATAAATTTTCATTATTAGTCAAAAGTTTCGTTTTTGTGGATTTTTGTGTGTTTTTGGATAGAAGATGAATCACTTCATAATAACAAACCATAAAACTGTACAAATCACAGAGGAAATTATAGCGAACAGCAATTACTTTTTTAGTAGTTATTTTCTCAAAAATATTAGTCTTCATTTTTTTGTGCAGAATACTTAAAAAACATCTACATCTATCTAGCTATCCAAAAAGGCACAAAACACACAAAAATCCGCAAAACGAGACTTTTAACTAATAATAAAAATGTATTCGTGTACCTAGACGACTTGTAAAGAAAAGTTCTTGAAATTCGATTATCTTCAAACGGGTCAACTTTTGCCCAGTGTATCCCATGGTCAAATTTGTCCGTATTGACCTATACTATCACCTCCTGAAAGGAAGCGGTCTACTTACCAGTAACCCTGTATAATCCTCATCATGATGTTATATATAAATGATGATAGTTTTTATTTTATTTCATTTCATGCATAGTAATTTGTATCTGTGTGTGTTGTCTTATGAGTAAACGTAAAATCGTAATGGACGAAATGTCATAAATTGGGACTTTAAATCTCAGATATAATACATACTTTCAATACCCAATACGCAGAGTTCCTACTAGATTAATAAACAATTACCAATTAAAAATAATAATACAGGGTCTGACTGATAGTGCTTTTCTTCTCTTTTTGTTGTTTTTGTTAAAAAAAAGCGCGACCTCGCGCTAGCCACGGCTATCTTATGAAGCACCGCTGTCAGTGCGACCGCGGCTGATGTTTCTATTATAATTAATTGAAATAACCAAACACTTGCCTTTGTTCCGGCGAGGGCTCATATTTCAAGATGTTCAGGCTAAGTGCTGACAGTTACGAGTACACAATTATACCCAAAAAGTTTTGTGTAACAAGAAACAACGATAACTTAAGTTATACACACAAGATGTACTTAAACATCACGTATATATAGAGTACACCCCATAAGAAAGTGGATTTTTGTCGCGAGTAGCAAAAACGACCGTAATATCTGCTAATAGATATGAAAGAACTGTTACCCTCAATATTGAGATGTGCAAAATACAAACTAAATCAGTAATCACGCAAGACAAATGTGTTTCATAACTTAAGAAAGACTCCTGTCTTTTGACCTTTTTTCATAGTACACATAGACTGGATATAAAACATCAGAAGGTCTACACAGGTTACTCAGACCAGGTCGCGACACCGGTCAGCA
The DNA here is from genome assembly GCA_033682625.1 of Helicoverpa zea x Helicoverpa armigera. Classification (NCBI taxonomy): domain Eukaryota; kingdom Metazoa; phylum Arthropoda; class Insecta; order Lepidoptera; family Noctuidae; genus Helicoverpa; species Helicoverpa zea x Helicoverpa armigera. The sequence continues at coordinate 1,300,621 of JAWIIS010000015.1, read as the reverse complement.
TCGCTGTCTCTCGGGAACAAACTCCTATAGTGTTCAGCACCAACTGTACGTGATTTGTGCAACTTCCACACATTCCTGCTTTATTCCTACCGGGGTTACACTGTCAAAGTTCTCTTTGTTTATTTTGGGTTAGTTTTTATTTCGACCTGTCTCTGGTTGCGTTAACTTTTTGGTATCAAAGTCAAGGTAAATATTTCAAATAGACCTTTGCAGGCTCTTATGAAACGTCACGCTAGTTGCATGGTTAGAAAAGTTGGTATCATGAAGAAAGCCGGATTTCACCTCAGATTTAATATTTTTGCTAATAATACTAAGAATGAAATAGTCCACGATTAACGTCTAAATAAATAAATAATTGTTTTCAGTCTTGAATTTCAACCCGTTTCCTGAAAACGACATTATTAGCAAATAATTCAGGGAAGTCTTTAGATTTAATTCGAGCTTGTTTTATGCTGAAACTGAAATATCTTGATAGTCTTCATAATCTTAGTTAAATACAGTTTTAAGACTTTAATGGATAGAATTTTGTGTTCTAAAAATATCCGCTAAGTTATACCGGGAAGTCAAACAAAGGCTTTTACCAGAAGTAAATGTTGCCACAATTGTTTTATTGTCGAGTTTAAGAATATAATATTTTTGAAATTTTAAGTAAGACTAAAATAAGGAATTATATTAACTTTTATCCATTAGAGGTTAGAGGTTGATGAGTTTTAGAGATACATTGAGACGAAATAACACTCATAACGCCGATTTAAGGTACTTTAACTTTGAAAAATGGTGCACTTTTTATTTGACTTCAAAATATCATCATCTCCCGAGCCTTTTGCCCAACTATGTTGGGATCAGCTTCCATTCTAACCGGATGCAGCTGTGTCCCAGTGTTTTACAAGGAGCGACTGCCTCTCTGACCTCCTCAATCCGGTTACTAGATTTGACTTACAAAATATAACAGCCACAAATTAGTTGATACCTCACCTCCGCTGGCCAATCAGAGGCATAGCATCGGCCAAAACGGCCAGAGTTGAGCTTGGCAGACCGCGGGGACTTTATTAAACAACTATTCGCTCCTTCCACTCGGACGGAGGGACGAGAGAGGGACCGCCGGGGGGGGGGGGGGAGAGGAGAACCAGGGGTTTGTTTAGAATTCCGATCCGTTTGAGTATAATGCCGTTAGTAATTGACGTAAGTGGAGTTCAGAAATTGTTATTTAATGAACATTAATTTTAGGGCGGTTAAGTTGTTTAGGTATTTATTTATGAGTTGGTTCATCATTGATTCAGTCTAATCTATCTTATTTGTGAGTTTTTGCTCCTCTATATTTTAGGCTAAATGGTTTTATATCTCGTGCCCTTGGGGATACACAGCAGGTATTGTGGCACACATGGTTACATTGCTCGGTGCTCAGGTGATGCCGTGACGTCTCCCGGGACACAGCCAGTGATGGATGAGCACTACCATATTTATATTGTCTTGTACTTATTATTTGTAGAAGCCTCAGTGTGTAGGAATTTTATATTGGAGCGGTTCTAGAGTTTGATAAAGGCTTATTTATACAAGTATTTAATACCAAGGGGTATTGGGTTGCCCGGGTAACTGGACTGAGGAGGTCAGATAAGCAGTTGCTTCTAGTAAAACACTACATCTAAGCTGTAGCCGTTTTAACTGGAAGCTGACCCCAACATAGTTGGGATAAGGCTAGGCAAGTGATGAAAAATGCATCTTTTTAATGTTTTTTTACACAGAGGTACAGGCAGTTTCAGTGCTCTGGACATAGTACTGATGTATTCATACTATTAACTGCACAGTAATTATTAGGTAGCAAATGAATCACTTAATAATCTAAAACTAATGTAGAATCCTAAAAAGAATACGATAAAAGAATCAACATTATTTCGCAAGTACATATTCAGTATGATCGGCGAAACATTGGCTCACCCCCAGCGCTCCGGAGACTATCAAAGCGTATCAGTACGCAATCCCGCTACGAATTGAAAATAAAAAGAACATTATAATAAGGTAGACACGGGGGCCGCAATAGTCCGCAAAATGTTCGCTTATCGCTGCCTTTCATTTAAAAATAAAGCACCTTCGATGCTCCGCAAGCCTTTGCGACGCGTACCTAAAGACCATTCGCTCCGAACCAATCGCAACTCTATCACCTACAGAACAAAGTCGCATTTCGAATGGAGAATAGAACATGGATTGGTACGCTTTGCACATTTGAATTTGGTCCAATGAATATATTCTAAATCTGTAGATAAGCAAAATGGATCTAGACAGACTGATATTGTGAGGGTCGGGAGTCGGAGCTCGCGGTGGATTTGTAACCGGTACTCTAGTTGCCAACTCGACGGTACTCGCCCAGGTAGGGGGGAGAGAGGGAGGGGGGCGTTTAGACATTTCCGAGATTAGATCACGATTGGTTACCTCGATTTCACTTAACTTTGTTTTTATGAATCTTTACTTATAATTTGCGTACACAGTATCTTCGGTGAATACTTAACACAATTTCACTCACCAACTTGTTATTATTAATAACTAATTATGCCTTTCAATATGTAAATAGATGTAATTAACATCTATAGCTACAAAAACAATATTCACATCAGGCCTAAATCAAAAACATTTCACCATAAAACTACATAGCTCCGCAAAACGCTCAGTAATCCAATTTTCAGATTGAGGCCAAAGACATAAATATCGTGCTCGATATATCGGCTCGAGCTCCGACATCACACACGGAATAAAACACTCCAACAATTTACCGAACGACTATTTCTCTTAAATATTTCCAAAGATTGGGCGCCTCCCTAAAATATCAATATTATTCGGTGTTGAGTCCCAATCTCCTACAACTGTGCCCTCGAGAAGAAGCGACACAAACCGTTTGACGCAATCCAATGCGTGCTACACGCGGCGGAACATGGAAGCGTCTCTGTGTAATGCCGACGTGCATACTGAATTTATTTGCTTTATCCTTCGGTAGTGTGTGGTGAGCGATAGAACTTGGAATGTTAAACTAGTTGAAACGTCATTTGTTTATGGAAACAGAGTTTTAAAGACCTGTTTTTGAATGCAAGCTAGCTAAACGTCTTCAGTTTCACGTGAAAATGCTTTGACGACCTCTATGACGACCTCTATGGCGCAATGGTCACCAAGCCGGACTGCCGAATCTGAGGTCCCGGGTTCGATTCCCGGTTCGGTCGACATTTGTGTGATGAGCATGCTTGTTGGCCGTGGTCTGGGTGTTACAATATGTATTTATAAATATGCATATGTGTAGCTATATGTAGTTTATCAGTTGTGTTAGCACCCATAACACAAGTTAATTAATAACTTACCATGGGGCTAACCAACCGTATGTGAAAAGGTGTCCCGACATTATTATTATTATTATCTTTCAATATCGCAGTGTACAAGATTGATTCCTGAAGCAATATCGCACATTTCCCTAATGTATAAGCGTATAAAATTACCAGTGAATATGTACGTATCCGCTGAAACTATAGGGGATAAACAACCGTAAATATTATGAAGAAACAGCATAATGTCTCCCAAAGTTTATTGGCGAGAGGGAAAACACGCCGGAATATAAAACAAAACAAACTTGCTCACAGATGACGCTGCACTCTCTCCCTGTTCGGCTTACATTGCGTTTTTGTTTCTATCTTTACAAATATACTTGATAAGAAACACAGCAATAGTACATGTATCTACAACTATACATACATAAATATATTTTACTCTTGTGTGTATAAGAGTCGTGGTGGCCTAGTGGGCAAAGAACCAACCTCTCGAGTATGAGGGCGCGGGTTCGAATCCAGGTCAGGCAAGTACCAATGCAACTTTTCTAAGTTTGTATGTACTTTCTAAGTATATCTTAGACACCAATGGCTGATAAAAAGGTGAAGGAAAAACATCTTGAGGAAACCTGGACTATATAGTCTGAAATCACCAACCCGCATTGAGCAAGCGTGGTGATTAATGCTCAATCCTTCTCCGTGTGAGAGGAGGCCTGTGCCCAGCAGTGGGACGATAAATAGGCTGTAACTACTAACTTGTGTGTATATACAGGCGTGAACGGTATGTATACCTTTGTTGCCGGATTTTCCAAAATAACGTTTTGACTGGCGGATTTTTCGCTGTTTTTTATCCATCGTGCACTTAACAAATGTTTGTAAAAAACATATTTATACATGGAGCGAGCTGTAATACGTTAAAAGCCTTTTGTTATTTATCACGTACACGTAATAATATACTGGTTCGGCCTATCTTTTATACATTTTAATACAAAGTGTATTGTTCCTAAGCACAGCACTGCCTCAGCTCAATCGATTTTATTGCGAAGCGGAATTTCACTACCGAAATATAAGTGAAATAAAATGACAAAATATTGGAGGGATTTGTGTGGCTTATGACAATCTACTTCAGTCGTATCGTCAGGTAGATGTGTCCGTATTTGCAGAGAGAGGTAGGGAGGGTCCATGAAAGCGTTTTGGTCACAGTGATCTTAAAAGATCTATTGTGTAGTCTTTCAGTCAGTAAATATCGCTGTCGATTACAATGTTACCATTTGGGTGACAGTGTTCACTTACCGGGGAGGTGGGGAGTGTGGGGGTAACTGGGGTAATAGTGGAGTCCCCCTTCAGGAGGGTACTTAAAAGACTATTATGTTATCCGAGAGTTAATAAGAGTTGAGGCTACAGCGGCATGTGTGTCGAAGCAGATTTTTGTTATCTGTTGAGAGCGGATGGGAATTACCTACTGAACTGTAGAGTACCTGGAACTAAATGGCAGCTACGAGAACAAGGCGGATTAGGGCGGAATATTGTCTACAAAACGTCAAAAAACTGACTGTTTAGAAAACGACTTATCTCTCGTTAACAGGATTGAATGTTCTGATGATACACTCGAATCTTTTGCAAATGTAATAAAAGCCTCAGGAACACTTGAGCTTCCACTCTGCAGCACCCGGCTACACATAAAACAACGCTAGTAGAGAGTTTATGAGCCGTGCGGAGATAAACAAAACACGTTCAGTCTCGTGGACAGTCGGGACCAGTGACGTCATCTGGGTAGCCTGGTAGTGGGGTAGGTAGACCTATCAGTGAGGCTCGAAAATTCTATCAATCACAGTTTTAGCTTAATTCGTTTTAAAGAAGTCGTGCAGACTAATTATAGAGAGGGTGTAGGTTTTTCCTGAAAACGTAATTATAGTAGAAATTAAAGTTCAGAAGCATTTCAATGTTTAGACAGAAGCGGATTAGGAAAGTATATAAAGACTGCTGAAAATAGACAATCGTTATCATGATTTCTTAATTTTGTCTCTATTTTAAAATTATTTTTTTATAGTCGATAGTGGAACACGAGGCAAATTAATCAAATTAAGATATAAGAGACGAGCTATAAAAAAGACCAAATGAATTCCACACGAAAAAACACAATTTCAATTTTTCTGTCCATTAAATCTACAATCCCATCCCTGCGTTACATTCCCTCGGGACAAGTAGCAGATTCTTTTATACGTAGTTACTTATTTATCAATATAAAATCATTGTAATATTAGTGCAATTTGTCTAATACTAGTTTAGCTTTTAAAAGGTACGCGTTTTTAATTGAAAATATGAAAAATTAACAGCAGCTATTGCATTCATTGAAATTGGTTATCTACTACTTTGCTTAGATTTGACGCTCATTTCACAGTTATATAAAGTCCTAGATAACATATAAAGCTATAAACCACAAAGAGTCAGTATTCGAGCACAAAGTTGTTCCGTCGGAGTCACGGAGAACTAAATGACTAGCGGAGATGGCATATCGCAAAATCTCTCATAAAAGTAACACGCCAAAATGCGGGTGATGAGGGACAATGTTACTAGTCGTCATAGGTCTTCTTTAGAACCTAATAATTAAAAAACACCAATTAATAAAGACAAATCTTTGTCAGTTTCGACTTAATTTGACGAACGCCTCGTTAGTTCTAGTTACTAATCATGTGCACCGAATGTTTCTAGGCCTACATGAAGGCGTCTGACCTACCTGCTTCATGGCATCTCCATTCTCTTTCGTTCCTCCGTGGCGGTAGTACATGTTGAGCTGTGCGGCGCGTATCTCCACCACTTCAATCTATTCCCGTCTCGCTGTCTGTCTTGTTATCTCTCCTACTTCTCATATACCGATGTTTTAGCACAAAGTATCAATATTCGCGTGTTTGCCCCATTTCTGATACTGGATTGCTTTTCTCGTATAAAATATCGGCATCTACATACTGCTATTGGTTTTTCTACTTGTTTTTATCAAAGCGTCTTTTGAAATACCTAAGAAGTGTACCTACATGTATTGATATAACTGTTTATTTGTTATTAATATATGTTTTTTGTTTTGTTCCAGGTATGTTGTGAGTCAATATGAAAGAAACAATTTACTTTTGGGAAGCCTGAACGGAAACAATATGCGGACGGAAAGTTACCCACGAAGATCTGTTGTTGTTGAACCTACCTTTAACAATATTGCTTAGTTTATATGAATCAACGTTAATAACACACAGTATAATGTTCGAGGAAATACTCGGTAAGATACAATACCTTAGTTAAATATAATACCTACGTTGGTTAGTATTCACATTGTTAAGCTACACGTGGCAGGTATTTTCCGAAACATAATATTATAATTTGCCCTAATTCCCATATTTTCATAGGTTATAGAAGAACTGACGAATAAGAGTACCCAAACACCACAGACTAAACTATTTGAAAAATTATTTCTCTATTGATAATATAATCCATCCCGATAGAAACTATTCATGTATGTAGTGTAAATTCAACGTTGCAGTAATAGTTAATTCGTTTGTGAATGAATATCGCTTTGAACACAAACCTGCTATCGTGGCGCACAGACATGTTGGTTGTCGGCACGGCTAGCTAAACGTTATTTATTTGTTTAGAATAACCGATTTTAGCCGATTCATAGAATTAACCTTTCAACGCTGAATTATTACTGCGAATATAACTAAAATTGGAAATATCCTAATAAGCATCCATTAGCAATCCAAAAACGAAAATAGATATTTTATTTAAGAACTCAATCTGTTTTCCTCTGTATCCAATTACATCCTACACTCGAATAAAAATGGTACCTCTTTCATTGATATAAATTGATATATTATCTCCATACAAATTGTCATTAGTCGGTTCAGTTGTTTTGGAGATAGGTTCTATCGAAGCGTGGTATAAAAATTATAACATGTGGATATATTCCCAGTTTAAAAATCTCTAGCGAAATCAGTTCATCAGTTTATACAAACGGACAGACAGACTCAAATTGAGGTTTTTAAAGCAAACGATTCATGCATCTACATCGGTTAAATCTAAAACATTTCCCAGTTTTTTAAAGGCATGTCGGACAAAACTACAAATTCGTTTTCAAAAAACTGCTCTCTCTAATATTCCGCAAAAATATTTCGGTGGTATTGTAGAATATTGTTGGTGGCATGCATACCGTAGCGCTCAGCTGCACCGAGCCGATGCAACTTTGATCAGCTGACCGCGGCTACTAAACAATTGATGCGCGAGTGCAATTTAGTGCAGTGTTGCATTTGTGTGCATCTGTTAGAATGCGGCTTTGTGCTCATGTTTGTTTGTGGCCTGCGGATGTCGTAAAAGACGAGTAAAGCTACCGGGAATAAGGATGTCCTTATATGTCTGTTGTTTTATCTGAACATTGCAATCATCTAAAAATTTTCTTGTCATCTAGCGTGGCAATGAGGCTAGCCGTTTTGAGCATCGATTCTCACTGACAGCGATGCGGATAAGTTTTTCACTATGTTATTAAGTATAGTGTAATATTATTATAGTTATTTAATTTTTAACACAAGATTTATCACAGTTTAAGTTCAACCGTCCAATGTTGTACTTGGTGTACTTAGTGGAACAATAACAACAGCTCAAATTATGTCCAGACCTTACTCTCGTAAAACCAAACCACAGTCATATACCAAAAATATCCCAACATAGTTTAGTAAAGTTGTTGCAGTTGCACATTCACAATATATGCGCCGTGACGTCACACAGCTCATGTGCAGCGCTGCACTTGCGAGTTGCTACAGTTCAGACTTATGTGCTAATGTCGGGGAAACGTCTGATATACTCACAGTAGGAAGATTTTAATTTCTTTAAAATGTACGAAACATTTTAGCTTACTGAACTATTTTAAGTTATGTTCAATCAAAGTAGATAATTCTAATTTTATTACGTACTTAAAATACATCTGTTTATTGGTCTTTTATTAAAACAGTCGAAAAGGGCAGCAAATAATCTCAACTTTATCTTTAAACGCATGCAGCCACAAAACCTACACATATCTGGAAATTTCCATATCCTCCCATTCACAGTGCGTTTTGGCAGTCGAGGCGACGAAACGCGATTACTTGTCGCCCGCTAATGTGCGACAATCGTGACAAACGGGCGACAGCGAGCCAGCACGCGCGACTCACGCAGGCTTGTTCCCATTTACTCCAAGCCCATTGTTTGCTGTTAGCAAAGTTTTCATACATTTCTTCCACTTGGGTCCAAAATTTTGTTGAACAAAATAAATAAATTAAAACATACCTTCAAATTCTTTCAAAATGGCTCCAAAAATTGTGTGTATCGTCAGCAATATATCAAAAATTACGTCTCTGTACTTAACAACTTGAAGCTAGATTAAATAGAGGAAAGGATTTTATTATTTTTGGAGAAGGAATTTGTGGAGCTGATGGGAACAAGCCCTCGCGACTGGTAGGAAGTGCGAGTTTTATTGCTGCGAGTGTCGCCGGGGCTCGGCTATGTCTCGCTGTGAATGGCTGGCACCGACGTGTGAGCACCATGTACGTTTGAATTATGATGTTGCATCTCTGCGGGGTGTTGTGATATATTTGCATAAAAAGGACTTCCTTTTTCAACCCCGGTTTTGGAGAGATGCTAATCTTATTATTATCTCAAGCGTATTATATACCGGGGCAATATTTCATGCCTCAATTCATCAGTTTTACTGTGCTAAATTGTGAATCAATTAAACTACATACACGTTTGGTGGCTTTTGACATTTCCTGTAGACTGGCTTACAATTGAACTCAATCCGATTGGATCATAATACCCAGTGGTGTATTACAAAAGTCTAGCAAAACACGAGAAATGTATCTAGCTTATATTTGTCAACAACACAGCCATAGATATTGTAACTCCATGTATTAGAGGCAATCACGTGAGTTCCCGCGCTCTGAGTAGCGACTCGCGTCTCACTGATTAGATTGTACCGTATCAGCTCTGTATCGCCTCGTATCGCCGCGTATCGGCCGCGTATCATACTGCCTTACAGTACAGCCGTAACGTTGTTATGCAGTCTCATGGTAGTCTCGATGTTGTCAGACTTTATTACTGTCACAATTTGAAATCGATATATTTTGGAGTTCCATCATTCAATTCTTCAAAGTTTCGACACTAATTCAGGCTGAATTAGTGTCATAGAATCTCTTTCTTTTTTGGAATTTGATTAAAGGAACCATATCCTGAATTTCCACCTAGCTTATGATAATGAACATTCCCGAAGTAAATGTAATATACCGGTGGATTGCGAGTTCCTCTCGGATAACAAGCTTCATATTGATGTAACGTCATGTCAGCTATCTGTTTCTCTCGATTGCTTCCCACACTTTCATATTTATGGGTACTGCAGCTATTTCACAACAATAAACTCCCACACAGCTAAAACTTCTAACAAAATCCTCACAAAATATGTGCCATAATTACGAACAGTGGGACTAGCGCCACATATAATAATAATTTGCGACAAACAAACAAATAAAGCTAAAAGCCCGGCTGTGTGTCTCGCAAAGTTTTTAACAGTCGCCGTGATGGCAAGTTGCTCTATTTGGGCGTTACTTTCAGTTGTGCGCGCAAATAGTTTGTTTATGTCGAAGTAGAGCAACTATGTGCTCCACTTTGGATAGTTAGGGACCTTGTTCACGTGTCACTGTGTCGCCAGTAATACGCTAGACTAGAACTTAGGTAAGTACTTCCTATTGTTTGTTTGATATTTAGTCATTACTGCACATAGTATATTGTAGCTACATTATTCTAAGTCGTATTGTTAAGTTTCTTTTGTTTGTAATGCTTTGTCACTGTCTAAGATACAATGAGCCTTCATCATCACGTCAATATTATTATTCAACTTACAAACTAGGCTTCCTACGGTTAGGACTACTAGAATATGCACAGTACAATTTCCTTTCAAATAAACAAAAAAGCATTTTCAATGAACCCATCTTCGTCTTATAAAGTCGCTTCAAACAAAGCATTAATCTGAGCGGTCTCAGTGGTCAGTGTAGAAGGCCCCTAGCGTTATGATGTTGTGGCCGCTCAAAGGGTTGTGAACCGAAGTGATATTGTATTACTTGCGTCCGCTACACAACTGTTTGATTAAAATTGTTTCGCAAGATTTCGGTAAACGCTACGAGTTTATCTCGTGGTCAATATGCTCATATTGCTCATGAGTCGAAATTTCTAATGATGATAGATAAATCAAAATCAAAATTGAAATTTCAATTTTATTTTATAAGTAAGACTCTGAACTGAGAATATAATGACAGGTAGGATCATTACTATCTTTTGTATCACAAAATATTTTCTAACACTCATCATAAAAAAAATATGAACCGAGCACGCAGTATCTATTTACTCAGTCAAGACAGGTTGGCGAAAAACTGCGCGGAGGCCGAGCGGCGTGAGTGCGGGGACACGTGAGCCGAATGCCGAATGCCGAGCCAGTGATACGGCAGACGAATAGCCGAGGTACATGGAGAATGAAATGACTAGTGGAGGTGCCATAGCAAAAACTCTCCGAAGAAAGTAGCGCAAAAAAATGCGGGTGAGCGAGGCAAAAGGAACGTTACTGTTTTCGCCTTTAGACGTTTTCTTTGGACCCGAGCACATTTTTTAATAGCAAAAATCGTCGACAGATGTCCCAAAGAACCCTAACGCCTCGTTAATTTGATCGTAACTGATCGTTTTGGTCATGGTCACCATACGAATTTGAGCTAGAAGAAGGTGCCTGATCTACCTGCATTACGGTATCTCCGCTACTTTCCTTACTCCGTGCCGCGGTATTACTCGGCCGACTTCACTCGATGAGATACACTCGTCTCTTGTTTTTGTGAATGGCCACACATAAGGATACAGGATTGGGAGGATAAGGGGAATTATTTTATGTGGCTTATTCTTGTTCTGGAGTTATTAGATATACTTTTTCAATTGTGCAGTTAGAGTAATTTAGTTTACCTAAGAGGCCATATCAAAGCAGAAGTGTGGGTATTTATTAATCGAGATTGATTTATGTGAAATTGCACTCGGAAAATGAGACTTGTTAGTATTTTTATGCTTACCTAGATCTTATTTAATTTATAGTAATTAAGTACTCGTAGTTAAACAAACAAAATAAATATGTAAAAATTGCTTCTATTTATCTTCATCAAATACACAGATGAGTGAAATTGAGCGTTGTACAAAACATAGAAAGTGACGCATGCGCGGTGTCGCGCACTGCGCGGGTCAAACGCTGAATTCATTAAAACTTTCACACGATAACATATTTATTTCAATATTTATTCGCCGACTACGGCGAGTTGCGCGCACTTTTTGTTATTATTTCTATTCAATTCCAAGCGTCAGTTATATTTTTCATTGTTTTCGTGTTATTTACCTACTGTGTTTATTAGTTTGGAAATAACAATTTTGGAACAAGTTAAATAAACATACATTTAGGCACCTGTTTATATCTACCTCTGACTTATACTGAAGCCAAAGAATTATAATGATCTGTTTCTGTATTCTCTTGGTAACTAATTAACAACATTTTATTATTAGTAAGTATGCACAGATACCCAGAAAATATATAGCACAGTTTTGTGATAAGAAAATCCGCAATAAGCCGTCTAGTATTTCATAATTCTCTGAAATCTTCCTCTCTTGTAAACTTAACTTGAGAATAAGTTATTTAATCTTGGCTAGGTGAAAGTAAAACACAAGGTACGAGTAAATATGTACCAGAAACAAATTAACTTTTCTTAACAAAAATAACCCAACTTAATTGAGTTATGTCCCACTTACACGACGGTTCAGCTTAGCCTAGCCGTGGTTCTAGCTCAGACAGGACCAGTGTAAGTTGGTCTCTCACTAAAACAGAGATTATACTTGAATTTTATTTCTTTGAGATTTTCTTTACCGTTTAATTATTTAGCGTCCTGTTAGTGAATGTAATTAAGTTCTGCGAATGATCAGCGGGATAAAAACCTCTAGAGGTACATTTTCTTACCTCATTTAAATGAAGTAGTTTATAAATCTGTGGGTAGTTAGATGACGTCTTTATTAATATAATATTATTGAAACAGGTCCAGCTACCAACTGTTACATAATTTTAATGAACTAATCTGCTAATTAATTTGTAGGCTTCCGATCAGGCACGTCTCGTTATAATCGTAGTTATTTCAAACTCAGTTCAAGGAAACTTCTATCTTTCGCCAAATATTAATTTATTATTCATACGAAATTGGAGTGATTTATTTTTGAATTAGCTATTTTTATCTTATAATGGACAATGTCTGCTCATTTACCTAATCAATAAAAACGTCGAACAGAGTAACAAGAATTTCTATTTTAATACGTGGATATAAATCCCTAGAAATTCTATGATTAAATACGGTCAAAAAACACCTTCAAAAGCTGCTCTTTGTCAATATTCAATCAACGTTACTAATTAAAAAAAGATCCCAACGAATTAAGAACCTCCTCCTTTTTGGGAAGTCGGTTAAAAATACATAAAGCACCTTAACATTCCATTGGTCACTAAACGTACCAAAAGGAATACAAAACCACATAATGAGCTATGATCACAGAGCTTCCGTCGGCGATGTGTCACTGGAAGCGTCTGGAGTCAGTCAGACTGGATTACGTTGTCACATCTAGCACGACAGACGGATCCGTGTGATTATCTTCTATGTTAAGATGGACGGTCATGCAAGGTCAACGCATTAGTTACGAAGTGGACTGAAGAGGTAACCAAAATGTTTGCAGATTGTATTGTCCTTTGCTGTTGGTATGAAGTAATATTTTCAAGTTTTCTAAATTATGTAATTCCAATTATGCCAATGACATGACATTAAAGATTGCTTAGTACTCGCATTTTTTCATATTAGTAGATCTATATGTATATCCGACGTATTTCCTTAGAGGAATTTTTCACTTAAAGTTTAATCTATCATCTGCACTCCTGAAGCAGCTCATAGAATATACGCTTCCAGCGGGCTTGTTTGACACATGCCACATAGTCCACAGTTTCCCGACTTTGCACCTCATCTTAGCGACAGAGAGCTTACCATATATTAAGGCCTCAACTTCTTCATGGATAAAGTGTCAACTGCACTATGTCGACCATCAAGGTCTTCACAGATAGCCGCAGGATTCAGTATCCAGGCACACTTCAGTTCACAAATAATTAAACTTCAAAAGTAACTTTAGACAAGTTTCAAATGGAAGCAACTTTCAGTTTCCTAGCATTTGTGGGAACTCGCTAAATTAATTGTTTCTATTTTTCTTTTTGCTTCCAGCTCTTGTTTTAAGTCTTAAAACTCAATTCTCAACTGTTGGCGGTAATTCTATTGTAACCGAAATGTGTTACGGCCCAATACTAAAGCTTTACATTCAGTATTCTGATTAATTTCTCTATAGAAAAATGCCAATTTACTTCCAATTTTCAAGCTTGCTCTCGAATTATAAAGCTTAGTACAGACGAGGAGTTTCCACGCGTAACGCCTCTACAGGACCGATAGTTCAATACCTATGCTCTGCAAATAAAATGCCACGCGTTGCGACTCCCACTTCGCGACGCGTGTAAAACCATGTAGGCGTAGGCGTACATTAGAATGCCTCATCTGTGCATAGCTTTAGTTAGAAGATTTAGGTGCAAGTTCACCGACAGTATAAATGTCAGTTTTAAGAAAACTACATATACAGTTCATTGTGAATTTTTAACCAACTTCCCACAAAGTTCTCAAATCGGATATTTTTTTACGTTTAATTCTCAATGTAAACAATTGTTTTAAGAAAGACGGACATTGATGTTGTAGGTGAACTTGGACCTGAATCTTCTAATAGTAATAGTATCAGGTCTTGGTGACTTCATGTAGCCATTAGCTGACCTTCTGTTCTTCACTGCTGTTCTAACTTCTCAAATTGCAGTAAACACACTAACATGAGACGGTGCAACGTGCTCGGAGTACGTGACACGAGCCCGAGCATCAACTAGGTTATTGCTAAACGTTAATGTTCCAGGTTAGAATCTGACAAGTTTGTGGTTGCAGAGGATATACTGTTAATAATGCTATCCAAAACATGACAGAGACCCAAAAACGTTTATATAGATAGTCCTAGCAGTATCCACCCCACTTGAGATGATTGCGTATCTCAGCTTATCTCAGTTCTGTTTAGATTCACGAAGCCATCTCTATTTTATTAGCCTTCCTTTATTTCTTCCAAACAAACATACTAACTTCACGGATCAACATCCTCCCAAACTTCTAATAAGGTCTGGCGTTCCACTTTTTTATCGCCGAAGATATCCGAAGAATGCCGAGGATTGCCGAAGATACAATCTTTAGTGAGACGTTTCTCCAACTATTCGTAAAAACTTCACGGTAGACGACAAAGGGAATGCGTTCGCCTTTTGTTTCGTAAACAATCTAATTAGTGTTGCGAAAAGACGCTCCATGATAATAGTGATGTGCCTTTGTGCCAGGACTGTTCCCGGATATTTCATGGGGGCGTTTTTGATGTAACATTTCCTTTCGGTATATTTTACGGAATATAATATGTAATAATTATACATTGGATTTATTGAATAATTTTACCGGTATCTGATTTATTCAACATAATCAGTCCGAATCTACTGTTAATACTCTAAAGCTCTTCAGAGCATGTGTTGATTAGTGCTACAGCCGTCCAAACATAATAATTATGGGTCTATCCATTAATCCTTCTAATTATAAACACAACACAAAGCGAATATCTAGCAAATACCGAAATTCCCGCGTATAACAAGATTAGTTTACCAAACAACAGCAAAAATATCACGAGAGAGAATCCCGTGCTCTCAGCAAAACAAAACAGAAAGTCCCGTTGTTCTTTTATTCAAAATCCCGTATCGTTAACAACACTAGTGAGGAGACAATTAAAAAAACGCTCGACATCTGGAGACGAGTTGTCGGGATCAAAGCGGCAATGAATGCTGAACTTAAATGAATGAGATTGATCGTATCTGTCAGGCTGAGCTCGTTCACTCGTTCTTTTGCTCAGTTGCTCCTTTGCCTGTAATAGTGGTGTTTTGGTGTTTATGTAAATTTCTGCAGTTCGTATTATAAAGTTTGGGCGGTCGGCGCGGAGGAAAAACAGGGGTTTTGTAAAAAGGCAGATAAGGTTGTTGCTTTAGATTGAGTTTCTTACAACTTGTAGTGATAAATAAACTTTCTTTTGGGGTTATTGTGCGAGGGAGTTGGTCTGTATTGTTGGCTTATACGTCTGATTAAAATAAGTCAGGGAAATCCTTGCTTCACTATCAAGATGTATTGTAAACTTAATCAAACATTAAGAGTACCTTAGTAAGATTGTTTCTCAGACAATGAGCTAGTTTATTACATCTAAATGTCTTGGATAGTATTACCGAAGCGATGATGAGCCCGGTCTATAACTAACGCGATGTTATTGCCCATAACTATTGACTAATGGCCGCCTACCCACGCCGATATGAACCGACTTCATTTTACTAAGTGCGTTACCGAACTAATGTAGTATATTGTCATATTAGCCTGGAACTGTGTCTATTGAATATGTTCAATTTATTTAATTAGGGTATAGGAAAAGATCATAACCTTATTGAAAACATGGTCCTTTATGAATTAATGTCGATTCGATTTCTTCAGCTTTTATTGAAGAATCATTAGCTTTATAATGGATTTATACTAGCAATGTGCTGATTAAATTAAAAAATAAAAATTTATCCACCTAAAACCTACTCATCCATTAGGTACTTTTAGCCTTTTTTAGTCGTTGATGCATTTGGGGATTATTAATTCTCTTTCATTTAGTAGAGACATAAGTAAAATGTAATTTTATCCAAAAAATATGTAGTTGGTTCCATGTAATTTCATTTACATTTAGAGAAGTAACAAAAAACAGTTAAATTTTTTTATTTTGAACGTAAAATTGAAATAGTTTCATAATGTTAGGAGCTAGATATAATTGATGACGATTACCTCACAATTTAGGTTTAATTGTGAAGGATTAATAAATTTTAAATGTTGGTTCATTCGGGTTTATTTAATTAATAGATAGATGATCATTTATGAACCATGAATTTGCACTAGACTCATAATTAAGTTGCAATTTTTATATGTTTTTTAAAAACTAATAGAACGCTCAAGTTTCAATATTGATATGGGTAATAGTTTCTCCAGAATGCATTACCGTAAAGACCCCATTACCCCAAGCAATCGTAAATTGCTACGCGTGTACCCGCGGGGTGAGCCAAGCGAGTGAATTCATCATCGTCACGAGATGAAACACAAACAAACAATCAGCATCATTTCATATATGTATAGTTAGTAGGCACACTTCAAGTATATTTCCTACATAATGGTTGCTTACAATAGCGGAAATGCCATTAATGATATTGTAATTATGACAGAAGCATCTTCTTCGAAGTTTTATTCTAACCATACTTCGTAAAGTTAAAAAAAAGCCGAGTAGTGCTAACTAAAACTTAAAAATATATAAAAAATTAAAGGCTCAGATTATATCAATGATAATTTTTTACATAAGTTCTAATGGACCCCTGATTCATTGCACCCTTATCACTCAAAATATTTCGCTGCTTTATAACTTCCGTAGTTAAATATTAAACTGCACTTAACTTAAATGTACTTAAGAGTAATTTATCATACAGGTTTGAAATGATTCCCAGTTCACACAAACTGGTTGTAAGTAGTCGAGTATAAATAATCGCGGTACAGTTAATTAGCTAACTTGCGAAGTTTTTCGCGGCGCGATCTCTCGGAGCGCAGGTATGCTCGCCGACTAGTTTTAATTAACGCCACATACTTCTAGTTAAACGTAAGGAGTTTTACACGAACCAAGAAGATACATTATTCATGTGCCCAGATTTACAACCCATTTTGTTAACGGTTTAATTTATTGCTGTTAAAATATTAACAAGTTTTCTTACCATATTTTTTATGATTATGCTGTAGCTCAGAAGTTTTACTTTGTAGAAGTGTGTGAACCCAAAACAATAGAAACAATTTAAATTAATGACAGTATAACAGTCGAATCAAAGTCTTTAATGTCATTTCCAAATGACAGTGGAAGTTAGGAAGCAGTTAAATCTATCCCTAAACACATTAAACAGTCGCCCGACTCTAATCGATTCTCGATAACAATCGTTATGACAAAGGCTTTCAATTAAACGTTATAATTTAGATTTGTACACAATAACCGCGCAAATTACTGACGGCCCGTCAATCTCAATATTTTGACTCGCAATGTTAAGGTGAGGTTTTACTAAGCGAGCGTTGAATGAAAACAAAGGTAGAATAATTTTGCAGTGCTTACGTTTAGATTTCAAAATAATATGCCATTCGCATAAGGGGAATTGCTTAATAATGACTGCTTCTGATAAGTTAATAACTAGAACTGTATAATTGTTGAGGACACGAGGTCTTGAATTCTGTGGTTAGTGCTTCAAGTTTCTTCTTAAAAATAATGCTCAATCAATTCATTTCTGTTGTTGTCTGCGTCTCAAGGCAATGGGAACGCACTTTAAAACGCGATGAATTAAACGTTAAGAATTCGTTTGTGTTCACTTGATTGATTTAAAGGTCGTTATCGAAAAGTTTTCGCGAACAATTCCAATTTGAGTGTATACTGCAGAATTCAACAATAAATAAGTCACGTTTTAGAATTTAATTTATGTTCCGCGGATGTGATCGAGGGGAAATAGATGCTTTATGCTTTGTGTAAATTGTTAGGTTTTTACTGCTTCTAATAAATGATGAATTAATGGTAGAACAAAAATTACCCAAAAAATTACAAATTACATAAATAAATCCATAAACGTAATTATAATACTTTGTGTAATGAAATCTGTAAAAGTTAATTCGATTATATAAACTGTAATAAGAATTCATCATATTTATTGTTAATTCCAAGAAATAAATACATCGGAATTATGAAATACTCAACGACACTGCACTTCAAGCAATTAATACAAAAATATTTCGTCCAATTACACGAGTACGCTATATTAATAATTTGAACTACTTATTTAACAAATGACCCGAATAAAATATCCTCTCACACATTAAATCGTTTAAACAATTCATTTTATCTGCTGTGGCTTCGGTAATTGGCTAGCGATGCCGCCCGGCGTCGGTCGCGCTCCATCAAACCATTCGGTTATTTGTTTCAATCCAGTGCGGTATTTTACCGACAGCGGTAGTTCATTACCGACCAGTGTTCGGTTACAGAGCTCTCAGGTTATAATTTGGTACAATTTAAATAAGTACGTCGCAATTTGTCCCACTTAGTGTCGTTGTATTGGTTTCGAAGTTTGCAGGTATCAGCTGAAGCTGTAATGTATACCTAAAACTAGAGGCGATTTTTACATATACGATGCAGTTTACGTACTGAGTCTAGGAGATAATAACATGATACGAGCAGATTGAATTCCCAGCACCCACACACACACACACACTCACACACACACACTCACGTGAGTAATAGCCGGCTGTTGATTAAGTTGACACTAGTTCGGTAATTGCAGCCGGTGGCGGCCGCGCAAATATTATTAGGGATGATACACACTCGCAGTGTTTGCTCACAGCTCGGCGACTGAGTGCCTTTAATATTGACAGCCCTTAACACAGGTACGTAAACCACTCACTTTGTTTGCAGACGACAGCTTTTTGGAAAACTATTAAAGTTGGAGATCAGATAGTTCTATCGTCACTTGTTTTTGACAAGCTACTTAAAATGTTACTTAGCTATTGTGTAAATAATTGCTTATTTAGACCGATATGTAGCCATTACAAAAGTTAAATGTGCCTAAACTTTTTCAATCTCTCTGAGGACGTCATCGACTTAATTCAATATGACGTGTGTGATTTTATTTATTTCTAAAGGTCAGGCAATTACTAGGTATTATTAGAAGACAAAAAGTTATAGTTTGAAGTTTCTTTTGGTGGTCGTCTCCAGGATACCGCCTATATATTCCACATTACATCGCATTCAGGTAAGCCGATTCGTTTAAAGTTTCACATAACAAACACACTCTCATTAACATCAAAACATATTTATAAGTAAGGATAAGGGTTGTAACCTTTCCCTCCATATGACTAGATCAGAAAGGCCACCGCGTCGCGTCCCTCTCGGCTGATTGGCGCTGAAACACAAGCGGCGGCTGATTCGCGCTCATTAGCGGAACTACTTCTGATTCCGGCGGTGTGTTCCCCGCCGTGTTGGGCCACAATTAGTGTTGCCATGCTTAGCTGTAAATACTGCCTTTTTAAGTTCTACATCGATAATGTGCTTCTATTCTGCCTTATCTTTAATTATTTTAATTTTGACGTTAAAAAGTGCTAATTTAAAGCCTAAACATAAAAGCATAAACGATTTTGACTTGGACTTAGACTTTATCCACAGTTTTTCAATGTTTATTTGTTACTGAACGTGAAATTATGGAGTCAGTTAAACCTGAGTGTATCGTTAAATGCCTAAAGAATCATGCTAGTACCTACAAGATTATGTGAAATTGCTAGCATAATGGCTTTATAAATTGTCCGATCGATTTCAATTCCATGAGGCTTATGTACAAAATAGTCCGGTTGAAGGCATTGACGCGTCTCTTTATATCGATGATCTATGACTCATGAAGTTACTGTGATTGTTATTGTAATCGCATCGGGAGTGCTCGGGACAGACAGACAGACAAGCCAATAAACCTCTCAGTATGCGCCCTTTTGGGCATTAACATTCCCTCGAGCTTTATTTACGAACAAACCTCTTGTTATTTTTGACGAAACAACCTTTTGTACTGAAAAATGGGTTTAAATCTATTGTCTGCTTTATACGTCTTCGGCATCTCTTGTAAGCTATTGAGTTTTTGAATTACTTTGTCATAATAGTACAAATTTTATGCAAAAGGCTTTGTTATAGGCCTATTTAATAAAAATCGTTGACGAAGACTTACTTCTGTTCTGTTTGATACGCTGATTGAGTAATAGAAACCCATGCAAGTGCTGTAACAATCACTTGAAGCATTATAGAAAATAATCATTATGTTCAAATGATGGCCATAATAAAAATATCGTTTAATACTTCATGCATACATCAAGAGTTTCATAACATTATGATCTTCACCCGCCTAACAAGCCGAGCAAGAATTCTAATATACACTTAATATAGCAGGATATCATAAAAGGCTTGTTATATCCAAACATTTTACGTCGGCACATAAAAATGTTTTTGTGCGAGCTGTAAAACGTATGCAAACGACAAGGAAACTCATATTTACTGCGAGATGACCTTCAAAGGGCTCTGAAAGAATACGCGAACTGAGTTATTCATGATGTTTTTAGGAAGCTGCGGATTTTATGAGGAAAATATTGAGTTAGAGATGATCAGCTTTCAGACAGGTCTGTAGGCAGGATAAACTGTTACAAGGAAAATGACCGTTCTCAATGTTATGACCCTCAAAAATAGATTCTAATAAAACCAAGGTCAAACTTACGCCAACAAATAATAAAAGTTTTAAGACAAAAATCAAAAAGTGCATTCTTTTCTAAAAATATTTCAATGCAAAAAGCCCAAAAGACCAAATAATTCAAGTTTACAAAGTCATATTACATCGACATACAAAGCTAAAGTTATCAGAACACAATTATCAAGTCATCTACATATAACACGCTTCAGATCGCTCGAAGTTGTGTGAGTGGGAACAAACACACGTATTAGCAACTTCTCCTGTCACTTGCTGGCATTTTGATTTCTAGTATTGAATTACGGTGAATTTAAACAATTATTTATTTATTCCTTTACATCAGGCAACTTTCGCTCATAGAAAAAAAAAATGTTAAATCTACTTGATTATATCTACAACAATAACAATGAAAAGTCAGTGTGCTAGTTTATAACGTTATATACTTTCTTAATTACTACCCCTATGTTCACCCCTTATATACTCACTTATGTACTGCCCCTATGTACACCCCTAATACACTCACTTATGTACTGCCCCTATGTACACCCCTAATACACTCACTTATGTACTGCCCCTATGTACACCCCTAATACACTCACTTATGTACTGCCCCTATGTACACCCCTAATACACTCACTTATGTACTGCCCCTATGTACACCCCTAATACACTCACTTATGTACTGCCCCTATGTACCTACACCCCTAATACACTCACTTATGTACTGCCCCTATGTACCTACACCCCTAATACACTCACTTATGTACTGCCCCTATGTACACCCCTAATACACTCACTTATGTACTGCCCCTATGTACACCCCTAATACACTCACTTATGTACTGCCCCTATGTACCTACACCCCTAATACACTCACTTATGTACTGCCCCTATGTACCTACACCCCTAATACACTCACTTATGTACTGCCCCTATGTACACCCCTAATACACTCACTTATGTACTGCCCCTATGTACACCCCTAATACACTCACTTATGTACTGCCCCTATGTACCTACACCCCTAATACACTCACTTATGTACTGCCCCTATGTACACCCCTAATACACTCACTTATGTACTGCCCCTATGTACACCCCTAATACACTCACTTATGTACTGCCCCTATGTACCTACACCCCTAATACACTCACTTATGTACTGCCCCTATGTACACCCCTAATACACTCACTTATGTACTGCCCCTATGTACCTACACCCCTAATACACTCACTTATGTACTGCCCCTATGTACACACCTAATACACTCACTTATGTTGGAAACATTGGTAAAGTATCCACGGTGGCATAGCATTGCTATATTTTACCCGGATGCGGGAAAAAGTTCCCACCGGAACACGGGTCAAACCTTGGTCCTCGACTCAGTAGTTCCATCGTGGACAAATCAGAAAGTAGTTCCCATCTACATGTAAACTTGAAAAAACCCACACAAAGTAATAACTTGAAATCGATATTAATTCAATTGGAATTGAACAGCTTGAAGTTAGATTGAAGAACTTGCTCATTGGAGATGAAACAAAAATATTTCCGTTTGAGCTCGAGCAACTTTTATTACTTACTTAGGTTTTCAATATAATTATATTCCAGTGCTTGTCACTTCAAACTATGTTGTTTCAAGGGGTGGAACTAGTTACGATTCAATCTAGAAAATTGAATTCATAATGTAATTCTAAAATGTAAAAGGTTATGAAATATTTCTTCTTAGTTTTAGTATTACATAGAAGCTTCCAGAGTCTAATCAAATATTTTGGGAAGTCTTTAATACTACATAATGTACATGAACACGATGGCACATCAACCTGCCTTAATATGTCATATTTATTCAATAGATTTTTAACTTTATCACAAAGTGGTACCCATAGGCTAATGTTAGATTGACTTGTTGGCGTCTCTACACTAGATTGAGATAAATTATCCTCAAAGATAAAACAATCACCACATTTTATTCCAGTGCCCATTATCAGGATTCTTTCAACAGCAGAGAACTCCATGAGCATTCAACCCTTCCCCACCCGGATCAGAGGAACACATAAATCTCCCCAGCAGGGTATAAATTTGTTTTTTTTTTTCATTACCGGCGTACATTTCATTACCGGGTCGCGTGGCTGGGTAATTTATGGCACTCAGTTGGTCGGCAAAAAACGGTTAATTACGTATACGAGATGAAGGAAGCTCTCGACTGTATGATACTGACCTCGCGACCTTTCTTGTGTTCTACGTGACATTATGTCGCCTGAGAACAGCCGGGGATGTAACTAGCTATGGTTGGGTCAACATAACCAGTTGTTTTAATATAGCTAATGAATAGTTAGTAGAGGATAGACATAAAATAATGTTTAGGTAATTATTATTCGAAAATAATTTTGAAGTACCTGGCTAAATTATGTGTCTTTCATAAGTTACAAACCTAGTAGGAAAAGATGTCTAAAACTATTTTCTGATTCTTTTAAAAAAGTATTTTCAGGTACACTACAAACTCATAATAGAACTGACCTACCACACTAACACGGTTTATCCCCGAGATATTTTAAACCAAACCTCTGATGCGCTAACAATACGCTCGAGGGAAGGCTATGAAAATACGTACTTTATCCATATTAATACGTTTTATCAGAAAAAATACATCATCAATACCTGCTGCTCTTCTCAACAAAGAATATATAACATTAAGCGCAGTTCCCTTTGAATTAATGATTATTAGAGTCACGCGGACTAATTAACGAGATTATCCCGTGTCGCCCTCGTCACCAATACATTGCGCGATCACAAGCGACTGCTTCGCTAAGCTCCTTAATCAAAATACATTGAACGCTGGCTGCGCGGCCAACGAAGCGTGGCGCAATAAAAACAAGAAAGGGATGAAAAATAATGCCAAAGAAACGAATGGAGCGAGAATATCTGAGTAATTGTTGCATGGAAAGATCTCTAACGAGCACCTCGGGTAATAAAAAGGTTTGTGTGGCCACGAGGCGCGCGGTCACCGGGACACACTTATTTTTGTTTTGTTAGCGGTTTGACAATGGAGGTGCTCAAATTGAGACAGTTTTAATGAAGGTGGCTTTCTTTTGTGTCTTCATAATTTCATCAAGATATAACGAGACGGCTGCTGAGCTGGCTATTGAAACATTGAAATAAATAAATAAGACAAAACCATTTACCCTCGCGGATAAAGACTCACAATCTACTTCATCAAGCAGACTACTAAATTAAAATTAAATTAATGCAGAATTAAAAAAGTACACACAAATAAATTAATTAAAAACTTCACACGCTGCCCTTATGGCCCCGTCTCAAAAAAGATAAAATTTAACAAATAAAAATGGCGCTGGTTTATGAAAATAAAAAGCTCCATTCATTATCGGGCGCTGCACGGCTCATTTATAAAGTTTCTCTAGTCAAGTGAGCAGGGTTTATGCAGGCTGTGTATGTGTGTGTGTGTGTGTAATGTCATACAGTTCAGATTTATATATTAGATGGGTTATTTCATTATCACTGTTTGTCTCTATGAGTTTGTCTTGCAATTCAAATGCAACCTGTTACTCGTAAATAGATGGATTCGATGTCGAAGTCTGGCAGGATTTTTGGATTTTCATTCAAGACTATGTTTTGGTAATTACAACTCAGAAGACGCTCGGTACGTGGTTTAAGACTGTTTACACCGATTACTTTTATTCGAACAAGAATCCCTGAAGAAAGGACTGTATAAATAAAAACAAACTTCAGACGAAAATAACAAGACGCCAAAAATAACAATCGTTTAATGATAAAATAACTCGATGCTAAGGTAGTTGCTCAACAGTCCTCGTATAAATCGGAAACGTAATTACAAGCAATCTTTAACAATTCGATTAAAAGTTTATTTCACAACTGCGAAATAATAATTGTTCTCTCGGCAAATTAATTAAAATTTTATAGCTGTGTTCAAATTCAATTTATTTGATTTAAACATCGTTTACGTTTTCATTTACAGTAAGTATAGTTTAATGGAATAAATAATTATCTCTCGTATTATTGTTGAATTATGTTGCCCTGACGTTTATACTTAATTACAATTTTGTTTGAAAAAATAACTATGTTTTGTTCAAATTAACAATCTGAAACTGCATAAACATACACCAACATACCAACTGCATAAATCACTTAAATTAAAATAAATTAACTCTATATCTATATCACACAGCCTATATTTTTGAAAATTAGCTAATCCTACAATAAAGTATGTACTTCTCACTAATAAAGCAATAAACCCGCGATAAACCAAAGAAGTACCTGCTCGTATGACTACTCTTAAACCGAGACGTAAATAAACGCGCACAACACTAGCACTTTACCGTGACAAATACGGAGCTTGCGCCAATCCCGCCCGATAATAAACTTAGCCCCGTATTTTTATGAAGGCCCCGCAGTCCCGGGACGGGAGCACCGGGATCCCGGGACTCTAATGCCGACTATTTGCGCAACACTTACGTTTCTTGACAACGTTTATTTAATTTTAAAATTCTTACGAAGCTATTTAAAAATTTAAATAGGTTGTTTTATATCGTGTAAAAATCTTAATTAGTTACTGTTATTAATAGCTTAGTTATATAAAATTACGCGCGGCGCGGCGGTCACCACCGGTGCCGGACGTGTGCGAGAGCAGGCTCTCCACAGTACCTGGCGTGTCCGCTGGAGGGCGCCACAGTGTCGAGCACGGCGGCGAGTGCCGTCAGTAGCGCGGCGGTCACCGCCGGTGCCGGACGTGTGCGAGAGCAGGCTCTCCACAGTACCTGGCGTGTCCGCTGGAGGGCGCCACAGTGTCGTGCACAGTGTCGAGCACGGCGGCGAGCGCCGTCAGTAGAGCGGCGGTCACCGCCCCGACCCCGACTACTCGAGCTTCTGTTGTCACACTCCTCTCCGTTCCGTGGCAGCAGTATCCTACCCTCCTCTCCCTCAATCTCAAATCCCAAGCAGATGCCTCCTGCTAAGATCCACTGGCGATCCCGGCCAGGCACAGCCCTTCTCATGGCTCATGGTTCGCGTTAGAGGCCATGCTAACGCCTAGGGACGTCTCTACCTTTCTCCAATTGTGGCGGTTTACCGTTCCATTGGATACAGGGAGGTAGAGATAAGAGTGCACCTGTGTATGCGCACACACTGTCGTTGCTACGTTTCGTGCACTTTAATATCTCCTGCGCAATTGACTTGGTCTGCCAAATGGACTCCGATTTAGCCCTGCGGCGATGGGCAGAGGTAGAGAGGTCCGGTTGTGATGCCAACTTGGCTTTGTCTGATGTCTACACGCAGGCGACCTAGGGTAGATGGTCGCTTTGCACTGCATTGGGTTAACAGTGCAATTCGGCAGCTCCCTGGGTGACGAAGCAGCTCTATTTAGAGAGGCCCTGCTTCCCCCAATCCGGGGAGGGGACTAGAAAAGGTGTCCTAAAAAAGGCTTAACCCTGTATAAAAAGAGAGAGTAACCACGGCTGTCTCTGCATCAATAACTCGTGGTCGAAAGATACATAATAATCTCAGACGGAAACCCGTTAAAATTAATAATATGACCTTTGCAGCGTGGAATGTGCGAACCCTCCTTGATCGCGAAAGTAGCCTGTGTCCTCCTCGTAAAACCGCTCTCGTATCGAGAGAACTCCGACGCTACGGTGTGCACATCGCTGCTCTTAGTGAGACTCACTTGGCAGACGAGGGGGAGAGATTGGAGCGCTTGGGCGGATATTCTTTCTTTTGGAAAGGTACTCCGTCCTCAGAGCCTAGAAGATCCGGGGTTGGATTCGCGATCAGCAACCATATAGCAGCTAAATTAGAGGAGTATTCTATCCACATCTCGGACCGCGTCACCACGCTGCGCCTACACCTCGATAATGGCAATCACCTTAATATCATCAGTGTTTATGCACCAACGCTCGACAAGGATGATGAAACCAAGGCCAAGTTTTACGAAGAAGTTACGCAAACCCTATCAAAAATTCCCCAAAGGGAACAGATACTTCTGATGGGTGACTTCAATTCGCGAGTCGGACGTGACTTTGAAGCTTGGCCAAAGGTCTTGGGAAGACATGGTGTCGGTAACATGAATAGTAATGGACAACTCCTGCTATCTCTCTGTGCCGAATTCGAACTGGCCATCACCAACACCATGTTCAGACTCCCGGCTAAATATAAAACTACCTGGATGCATCCGAGATCAAAGCATTGGCACCTGATTGATTTCATAATCGTTCGGCAAAGAGACATTTCCCAAGTACAGATTACACGTGTTATGCGTGATGCTAATGCAATGTGCTCCACGGACCACCGTCTTGTTGTCACCAAGATGAAGCTTCGTTTATATCCTCCTCGCAGATCTCATGGAGTGAAGCCTAAGTGCCTAGATTTAGAAAAATTTCAAAGTTTGGAGGTACGCGACAACTATATACAGGCAATTAGTGATGCGATCCAGCTAATAGACGTTGAGCATGGTGATTCTGTAGCTAACTGGCATACCCTCTCGACCGGATTAATCGCTAGTGCTTCGCAGACACTGGGTGTCAAACCTGGTAGACACGAAGACTGGTTTGATGAAAATGATAAAATACTAACAAAAGCTATCCAGAATCACCGCTCCATACTACGTCAATTTAGGGACGATCAACAAGCGGAGCGTGTTAAGCAAAGTGGAGCCGAGTTGCGGAGGTATGTACGGGAAATAAAAGACAAGTGGTGGCGTCAAAAGGCCGAACGTATGCAGTGGCTCTCTGACACGAAACAGCTAGGTGCGTTTTATGATGAGGTTCGCAAACTGGTCGGTAAAACCAGTCGTACAAGAGTACCCTTAAGATCTCATGACGGCACACAGCTAATGACCAACAAGCAGGACGTACTTAAGAGATGGGCAGAGCATTTCAACGACTTGCTCAATGTCGATAGAGCTGTGGACATGTCGTTTATCTGCTCGATGGCATCACTGCCCACTGTCAAGCAGCTAGACGATCCACTGACCCTGCGTGAGGTCATCGTCGCCGTTCAACAACAACAGAACAAAAAAGCGGTCGGCATTGATAATGTTCCTGGAGAGTTGCTGAAATATGGGGGTGCGGAGGTGCATGAGACCATTTGGAAACTCTTTGCAAAGATGTGGAACGAGGAGCGAGTACCTGATGAGTTTCGAGTCTCTCGGGTGTGCTCCTTGTACAAGAACAAAGGCGACAAATCTGACTGCAACTCCTATAGAGGTATCTCTCTCCTGACCTCTCCAGGCAAAACCTTTGCACGAATTTTACTGAACCGCTTGATGCCCTTGTCTGAAGACATACTGCCTGAAACCCAATTTGGCTTCCGGCCGAATCGAGGTACGTGTGAGGCCATCTTCTCTATCCGTCAACTTCTAGAGAAGAGTCGTGAGCAGAGTCAACCATTGTTTCTTTGCTTTGTTGACTTGGAGAAAGCTTTCGACTCGGTGCCGCGCAAAGCCTTATGGGTGGTACTAGCGAAACTTGGATGCACGGACAAGTTTATAAGAATGATACGACTTCTGCATGATGACATGCGCTGTTGTGTCAGTGTGCAGGGCGAAGACTCGGAGTTCTTTAAAGTGAGCTGCGGTGTGAAACAGGGCTGCGTGCTCGCTCCAACTCTCTTTGCCCTGTACTTTGCAGTTGTCGTTCGGGAAGCCTTGCAGACTCTGTCCGAAGGTATCCGTATTTGTTTTCGTACCGATGGCGGTGGTGTCTTCAACCTAAATAGACTCAAGGCTCGCACAAGAGTGTCTCACGCGACTATCACTGAGATGATGTATGCAGATGACTTATGTTTTGTGGCGGAATCCCCAGATGGGCTGCAGAGGCTTATGTCGAGACTACTGCAGGCATGCAGCAGATTTGGCCTGAAGATAAATGTCAAGAAAACCGAAGTCATGGCACTTGATACTGTGAACAGTGCCCCAGTTGACATTAGACTCGGAGATGTCTCGCTTAAGCAAGTAAACCAATTCAAATATCTTGGCAGCATCATAACATCCAGGTGTCTCCTTGATAACGAAGTCAACAGCCGAATAGGAGCAGCTGCTGCAGCTTTTGGTAGACTTCGTGCCAAGGTGTTCCGCTCACATGACATAAAGCTCTCTACAAAAGTAGCTGTGTACATGGCAATAGTTCTGCCAAATCTCCTATATGCCTCTGAGACTTGGTGTCTATACCGCGAGCATATTCGGACATTAGATAGATTCCATCTAAAATGCCTACGTGACATTATGTGCATCCAGTGGTCGGACCGTGTTCGTAACACGGAAGTACTTAGACGCGCTAATGTCAGCGGTATTGAGGCCTATCTAATGCGTCGACAGCTGCGCTGGGCTGGTCATGTCTCCCGGATGTCAGATGCCCGAGTAGCAAAGCGCGTCTTCTACTCAGAGCTGGAGACTGGCAAGCGTAAGCAGGGTGGTCAACGTCTGCGGTACAAAGATGTGCTGAAACGCCACATGAAGAGATGTGACTTAGATCCGTCACACTGGGAGGCTATGGCGGCAGATAGGACCAAATGGAGGCGGACTATTAAGGACAAGGTGTGCGAGTTTGAGAGCCGGCGGAGAGAACAGCTCGACGCTAGGCGAGATGAGCTGAAGGCCCGACCACCCGCGGCCATACAATACATCGGAGGAGTGCTGACTTGCAGTGAATGTGGACGGACATTCACTGCAAAAATTGGCTTTGTCAGTCACTGGAGAGCACACCAGCGAAGCTCTCAAAATTAAGCGCAGATCCAAGTCGCTGTGGCCGAAATCGGCCAGGATCAATATATAATATATATAAAATTAGGCACCTAATATTTTAATTACTAAAAATCTCAGATTTTTCTTAGTAATAGTAAAAAGTCTTAAAATTAAAATTAATAACCTACTCTGCAAAGCTGACGTTAAAGTGTGGTAATTAATATTTTTCAAGATTTCATAATTAATTTGCGAAAAATTTCGAGAAATTAATTTATTTTTGTGTTTTTAAGACAGATGATCAAAGGTTCGTATGAAGTAAATATTTGTATATTGTGAGTAAATGTGAGATATAATGAAGTTAGACAGCGGTTTGTAGCGTGTAACGGCCGGGTTCTGATTTATATTATACATGAACAACATTATATTAAGTTCAGTACTTTATGAGCACTGACTTTAATGATAACGTATGGATCAAGTAATTATATTATCAGCTATATAATACATAGGCCTATGTTTTACGCACAATAAATAATTTTAACTTTCTGGAAATTAAGCTCGTAGATAATATTATCGAAGTCTGCGTAAAGTAAACATTCATTATTCAAAGTCAAAATCAAAAGATTTCTTCGTACATCAATATATGTATGTAGTTACATGAAAGGTTACACTATTCTATTAACAAATAAGTATATAAACATCGGAATTGAGAACCTCCTATTTTGGGAAGTCGGTTAAACATAGCCCTTCACTTTAAAACATAATAAGACTGCAGGTCGTCTATCAGTATTACGGGCGCAGCCAGGGCATCTCATTAGTATTCATCTACCGAGACTTAGTCCAGCACTTACCGGCATAAAAATATAATTACATCAAGCTTACAACTATTCATTATAAAAGGTTTTGTTGGAAAATACCACAGCTATTTATAGTATAACGTGGGATGAAATTAATAGTGTTTTATAATAGATCTTTACTTTGTACTTGACTAGACTAAGTCCTAGAGGGGCTAAATATTCCAACTTAAAGCTATACTACTAATTATAAATACTATAACCTATAAATTATGAAATTCTGTCTCAATGGTAGGAAAAGGTCTCGTTTTATACTGAAAATGGTGAATGACGTAAAACGCAACTCATTACTGGCTTGGGTATTCTTGAACGCAGTACGTACTTATGTACAATCAACAATGTTTACCAATGATTAGCGAATTTCCGAACTTCCCAAACCCTCAAAACATTACAAAAATATTCCTAATTTTAAAGAGTACACAGAAGAAAATAGCTTTTGAGAAAATCAAACAGAAAACGGAGCTGACCCTTTTAGAAACGAGGCTCTTAAGGGTATTACCTATTTTACTTAAACCGTTTAGAAAAGAAAGAGCAACTCTTTTGGTAAAACGTGTTCGGATTCGGCCGGATCCCCCCGGTTTGCGCCGGTTCGCGCCGGTGCCCGCCGGTAATCCGCGGTTAATATTCGGCGCTCGTCGGGATAAACACTCGTTATAATCTATTCATTAGCGCAGAGCGATTACACGGACTTCAATAACAGACTAGAAGCGACCAGCCCTGGTCGGTTATTGGTTCGTTTAACACGCCACTGGGTACCATTGTGGAAGTGATTTTGTACGATGTAAGTGAAGGTAGCATTGAATATGTTTCCGAATTGCTGCTTCTGTTCTCTATACGATACTACATATAGGTAATTGTTCTACATACGCAGTGTAGTTAAATGTATTGAAGTCAATGCGCTTATTTTTAGTCCCCCAAGAGCTTAAAAGAAAACTTTGTAATAAAATAAAATCCTATTTTTTATGATAATATTTAATTCCATCTAATAAAGTTAAAGAAAGGACACTCATTCAGACTGGCAACAGCCCAACTTAGACTCTCAAGAGAAATTAAAGTAATCACCAGTTTTGGCAAACAATACACCATGCTGCTGCAATTCTTTAGTTTCTATATTTTAGAACAAAATAACCATGACTGCGCAGTAGCCATTCAGATGTTAATGAGAAACTCAAACCACTTAGCTCTTTATTCTAGAACGATGTTCGATACGGAGTTCAAGTGTCGGAATACATTAATGTAATTGTTTCGAATCCGTTCTTATTAACACTTCTCTGCATAGAGGTAGAATTCATTGAGTCTACACTTGGGTTATCAATTTTAAGAGAAAGCAGATTCAATCAGCTAAAAATGGTTAAAGGATACAACCACATTTTAGTACTTTAATTGTTATCTGTAAAGCAATCTGAAATAAAAGTCAGGAGCACTAAAAATTGCTCAAAAAAAAAACTTGTCCATAAAAGAACGTTGGACCTTTTTTCAATGCCTAAATCCTAATTGTCCACCATCTTGTAAGCCATTGAACCCCTTAGATGTTCGAGAGGTGGTGTGGTCCCTCCCATTATCCACTCCATACTCCAGTACTTCAGAGTAACTTGCGAGGATACCTTAAAAGCTTCTCAAATTGTTGAGACGTCCGGCAAGCGGTGTAGGGCCTGATGCAATTACACCCATCCACGTTGATATTAATTTTGTTGACGTATTCGCTAATCTTCGCCAACTTTATGTTAATTCTATTTGTGGAAAGGATGGATGGTGACTTGAGAAGAACTCCTTTAACATTGGGGTTAAGTGAAAAGTCAAAGATAGTTTTAAAAAATCAATAGTTTTGCTCAAAACTCTGAATAATGCAAAACAATGACTATACAAGTTTTTGAATACAAATCAGCATTGTAAAGTTTCTCCACTTTTGACGTATCATTGTAAGATCATTATCTTGTTTGTGACATCTCAGAAGTCTGTTTTCATCTCCAATAGCAAAACTTAAAATGTTTATTGTTTCATAAAACGCTACTAGCAACTTTCAAGAATAACAGACATTCTCATATTTCCTTATAACGTTGAAAACACCCCCTTTTGGGGAACCGGGAAGTTTCTTCCGAACACCATGATACCGTCAAATGTCGT
The DNA here is from genome assembly GCA_033682625.1 of Helicoverpa zea x Helicoverpa armigera. NCBI lineage: Eukaryota > Metazoa > Arthropoda > Insecta > Lepidoptera > Noctuidae > Helicoverpa > Helicoverpa zea x Helicoverpa armigera. Next base: position 1,268,103 of record JAWIIS010000015.1, on the reverse strand, counting down.
TTGAGATATGTATAAGTTTGTGAAGTGCCGTTAGAGTGGGGGGGGGGAGGCTCGTGAACTGAATGCTAATATTACTTCAATTACAGACGGCTTTAATTGGACGCTTCGACAGATTAATCCCTAAACTGGATCTAGACGGAAATGCCAACTAAACTACACTTATTTCATCATACTTTTAGACCAAAATTTAGAGTGGACCTTCGAGTCTTTCTCCAGTAGATACATCGACCTCAGACTGAAGTTAGCAGCACATTAATGTGATATTCAAGTTATTATGTTAATGAGCCCATGTTCGAGTGATATGTGTGTCCCTCGACCTCTGTTACGAGGGTCATAAGGTTCAAATTACGATGGCTACTCCGAGATCATCATTAACAAGTTTCGCCTTATATTAATAAGAGGAACTCTGGCGAGTTGACCACAGTCTACTGCTGTTTAGAAGTTGAAATTTTGACTGTTTCTATGGATACATACATTATTGTTTTATACCTAAGTATAATTATTGAGACACTGTTGTAATATTTTCTCAATAGTACTCGTACTCTGCGGTGACCGACAAATAAAATTTAAAAAAGAGCAGGATGATTCGTATTTGGTTCTTGTTTCTTTATTGGACAGCACAGTCGGAATTAATTATCAATTTTTAAATCCATTAGACGGTCCATTAGGAACCAAGGAAATACATAAATCCTTTTGTACGTTAAAAACGCTGATGCATATTCTAGGAGCTCATAATCCCGTAGAATGATATGTCGTAACGTTACTAAATGGACACATACGAGGGCCTGCCTCAGTAAAACCTCCATATTTATGGTGTCTGCCCGTAATGGACCTTCTTTTGTTTCCCTTCCATTCATTAACTTTAGTTTGTGGACCCTTAGGCCCACGTGGCTCAGGTTACTTCGATAATTTAATAAATTGCCCTTTTTATTTGGTTCAATTTGTTGCTTGTTTGGCCGGTTCTGAAGTCTGGGAGGTAAGGAGGTTGCTGATTACCAGCCTCTACTAGTTATTCTAGACCTCATTTGAACCTGATATATGGACGAGTTTTACATAATATTTATTTGGCTCGTCAAGTCTTCTCATCCAGTATTTTTTTTTTTACTATAAAGATTTCAAGAGCACCAATTTTGATGCAAAGCAAAGTTATTAGCAGATTCTAATAGCAAAGTTATTAGCAGCAAAAAGGGGTGTGGTTATACTGTATGACGTAAATGCAAGAAATAGCATATTGCACGAGTAGTGAGTTACCGAGCCATCTGCGATAACATTAATTTCTCTCGGGAGTGCTTTGTTCTCGTGATTATCATAATGTTATGGTTGACCCGCTGATAATAATACTATCTCGCGGTTCTAAAGCTTTGGTAATACTCACAGTATGAACTTCAGAGAACATGGTTAGTTTCAATCTTTTAAAGTTTTTTGTCACGTTTGGGAAATTAAACAATTATAGAATGAGTTTGTTGTCTTGGTACTGCAGGTATTTAATAGGTATTTTTGAGTCAGTGAGACAGAAATAAAAAAAAAACTTTTTCTTATTGTTTTAGGCTTTCGGTACAAAATAATGATTTTATTGTCCGTACTAAAAGCGTAGCTAGAATTATTGATATTTTGTACGCAATGTCTATTAAATTATTCACTTGAACACGAGGCATAGACTGTAGTGCTAAGCGCCGTCTAAACATAAGTCTTCGCTAAACATCGCGCTATTGTGAAGCACTCGTGAGATCAGAGTCTTAAGAAATAAAAGCACTCAGCCGAGTCTTACAAATGAGAATACGATTTTATAAGTACCAGTGTACAGACTGAAAAGGGTTTTACTTAAATAAACTTTTTATCCCTAATAAGTACCTATTTTTTATTAATCTACTAGCGTGTCGAGAGTTTTACCGATATATCCAATATAAAATATTAATCTGTAATCGTCTTAAAGCAAAACGTATGAAACGATTCAGCTGTTTTGCCGTAGATGCTAAACATTTAAGGCTTATGTTTAAACACCACCCAAAAAAGTACCTATTTTACTACCAAAAAAATTCTAAACGGTTACCAAAATGGATAAATGGTCACCAAACAACGTTTCCAAAAATATTATTAGATAAAACCATTTTTTCTTATTATTGACTACTAAAAAAATTTATGGACGCCTTTAAAATACACTTTAGACCAAATATTATATATTGTCACTACTTAGATGTTACCAATTATGTAATACCATGACTCCTAATTTGGTCATTTTTGTTAGACTAAAAAAGCTAACGATCGCTAGAATATTTCCTAAATACCAATTAATATACTAGGGTTCCCAAACTTACGTCGCTTATTTATTGTTATATGAATTTGTGTGTAACTCAGTGCGTTTAAAATGTAAGCACGCAACATGCAGCAAGCATGGCTTCTGTCACGGCTCCGGCGCTGCGGGGCTCCGGCGGTCCCATGCGAGCTTATCGTCGCAGATGGTTTTCACGCTCACCACCGCAGCTTCGGCTTGCTGGCCGGCTCTGCCGGCCAGCCTCAGCCGCAGCGGCGAGCCTTAAAACTACCTGCGCCTCAGCTCGCAGGCCGCCTCGCCCCTCCGCGCCTACGCGGTTTTGAATTGCACTCTAGGGGTAGGGCAGACAAGACTAAGCGGAGTCGGTTTTGCAGCGATTCGTTTTCGTCACTAACTTTGATTTTTGGTAGTAATATTAATATTTTAGTTGGATAGAATTTGGTGACCATTAATCCATTTTGGGAACCAAAAATAATATGTGTGCGAGATTTGCGATTTTTCTGATGTTATTTTATTTTTTTTGGATCATAATATTATATACTTTAGTGCCCTTTTAATAAAGTCAATTTATTTTTTTTGGAGTTGTTTATTTTATTTGGTGCCTCAGCCTAGAGTCTTAAAAATATTTTTGGTGACCGCCTAAATTATACCCAACATTTAATCACTCGCATAAATGATTGTTTTCAATAAGTCTCAATAAACTTGCGTTACTAATAAGTAGTTCATATTATGTAAATCTTCTCATTAAGGCAGCTACTACCTAGGATTATTATTAGGATAATTGAAGCTAGACAAGATTGAATGGGGCTTGGCTTGTAAAGGGCGCAGCCACAACATAACCTATTAGATTTTGCTGTTTCTGTCTTAATTATAAATAAACAATTATGAGTTACTTTAGTGTTAACAATAGATAATCTAAAGTTTTACATTATTTTTTTTAAGTAATTTGATGCATGCATTAGCATCTTTTGGGTGGAATGTAAAGTGTTTTTCTTTAATTGAATTTAAAATTGAAAATTTAATTAAGCGTATCTATTGTTAAATACTAAAACATACTTTGTTACATTGCAGAACAACTTATTCAAAGCATTGCTTATTTACATAAAGTTATAGAACTCAAACGGTTAACAAATATTTTATTTCAACAATTAGAACTAGTGTACAAATAGTAGCATTATATTCCACTGCGATTCAATATTAGATCGAAATAGATTTTATAATAATATCTCATAACTCGTGCGGTAATCATTCATCATAGTCAGCCATTTTGTCGAATGTCATTAATTAGTTTAGAGCTGCTAATTGCGTATATTTCAATCTGATTTATTTGTTTCAAGTATTAGCTCTAAACATATTAGGTTTTGCATTTATAAGCGCAGCTCTGTAAAAGGCAAATTTGAATAAATGCATGCATTAGAAATAATATAGTTACGATACTGTTTTCACTTATTTTCATTTCTCAATAGTAATTATAATTTCAGAGCTTGAGAAATTGCTTGGTACTTTTGCATGTTTATTATGTGTTTTATTCATGTTACTTCGTTATTGCTATCAACATACCTTTTCTGCCCTATCGGGCTATGAGAGTGGAGGAATAGTGTGTGCGCCTGTGTCCAAGCAAATGCTTCAAGTACACTGCAACATGTCCTGCACAGCTAGCTGCTCTCCTCATATGAGAACAGCCGCTGCGTCCGACAATCAGCCTTGGACGACATTACCTGGGGTCCGCGATGTTGTGTGCGTCCTTCTGTAACGGCTGAGCGCGTTGATTGCAGGAAAGTCTCCACTTTATTGCATTAAAAGGGTTCTGTTTACAGATTGTACCGTTTTAGAGATCAGCAGCTAAGGATCAAGTTTTATGTTCACTTTTATGTTAAAGTAAATGGTCTCTTTATAACGAATTTCCCATCAAACTGTGTGTTTTCCCATCAAAACGAGACAACTTCGCATGAAGGGTCCATTTATGCGTATTTACTATAATTATATAAGTAGCGAAAGTTAAGTACCTAGCTCATTCACTTACTTACGCAAATAAGTTCTACATTAAGGTATCAAAACATGATAATGTGTTTATAATTTTAGTAATAATGATATGCGTGAAGACTGCAGAACCCCTTACTCTTCTACCGTCACGAAACCAAAATGACCAAATAATATTACCTATGCCGACCACAAGTTAGTGATTTTATTACGTTTCTCACGCACCAGAGGATTTTGCTCACAGATAAATTAATTCGCTATTTAATTCCCTCGCGAAGGATTTTTGTAAACGAGTTATTTGAACCTTTTTGCTTTTTGTGTTGAATTTTAAATGTGGGTTTTGTAGGTACATACAGGTATCATATGTACCCGTGTGATATATACCTATATAGCTGAGCCGAGAGGTTTGTTTGTTTGTGCGAGTGACGCTTGAGTGAACGGGTTTTAATTTTCTGCGTGTATTTACTTTTACGTTTTAGTACGCAACAACCAGCTTCAACAATTTCGTCGTCAGCTTAAGTAGCGGATAAAACAAATTCACTGCATCATTTTTGGTTGACTTTAAACTAACATTTTACGTAAACGTCATTCAAGATCCAATTCCATTTCATTCCAGGGGTTTTCAACCTTCGAAAACAAAAGCCCCCTGTTAGCAAAACACCGTTGGGTATCTGAAGCATCGAGGACTGATGGCTAATCGATGGCCAGGGCTATCAATCATCAGGCCCGCGTGATGCATCGCAGGATTACCACGCTCCGGACACTGATTTAGAACCCCTGGCTCCGGCCGCCGAGCGAGCGTTTATTTTTGTTGACAGCTGTATGTTCTCGATTTTGTTTTGTTTTAAATCTTGTTCGGGTTTTGGATTTGGATTAATAAATAGTTGTCTGTTTTTATAACAAATGTGGATAAATAACAATGCTTAAATAGGTAATAAGCTGTATTGTTATCTTAATAAAATAATGTAAAATTTGCCTAATCTATTACTTATAAAACTAGATAGAAATAGGAGAGAAGACAGTTTTAAATTAATTTGCTGCGCCCTAACAATGTAAGGTACACCTAGGATAAGAATGCATTTCTGTCACTGTATATTTTTTGCAATAAATAAGGAAATTGGTAGTCTTTCTACAATTACCAAACAGAACAAAGGTTGACTTATGCTATAATATGCGTACCAAGAAATGGTATCTAATATACTTAGGATAGTGCAAAAGCTATCAGTAGCAAAAAACACTAGCAGCCTACCAGTCCTACATACAAACCAAGTTATTTCTTATTTTTACTAAAGTACAGAAATATAGCATCAAATACATTGGTTCCACAATAGTCTTGTATTGCGAATGCATGTACCGTCGCTAAAAGAGTTTGTGTACAAACACAGATACATTAGCGGACGAAGTATAGAGTGCATGCAGTTGCCCTTGTGCAACTCGCGACTGCTCGCAGTTGCACAAATAATATTGTATATTGCATTATGTATGTCTAATATTCCGTCTAACCACCTCCAAATGGGGCGCTGCCCCGAATGTCCTGCGTACCACTGGATTAGCATTATGTTTTTCTGCCGGTGAATATGCTTGCCCGGTTTGGGGTCGCTCCACGCACACAAAGGGGGTGGATGTAGCTCTTAATGAGACGTGTAGACTAATAACAGGCTGTCTCAAACCAACACCGGTTCAAATGCTTTATCCACTCGCCGGAATTGCACCCCCAGCGGTACGCAGGAACGTGGCTGCCTCCCTGGAAAAAATGCGCCAAGAAACGGACCAACGTCATCCGCTACATGGCGCTAAACCACCGTGCAGCCGACTAAAAAGCAGGAACAGTTTCCTCGCCAGTGTGGCCCCAGTTAAAGATGCTCCTAAGACCCGCATCGAACAATGGGGAGAACTTGCCCTGCCTGACTTCCTTCCACCCGTGGAACGACTTCCACCAGGTTACGACCAACCGTGGCCTGTATGGAAGTCTCTTAACAGGCTACGTGCACAGGTAGGCAGGTGCAGGGAAAACCTATCTAAGTGGGGCTACACTGACGACAATAGCTGCGGGTGTGGTGCCATACCACAAACCATGCGGCACCTTTTATGCTGCCCACTATGCCCCGACAGCTGCATAGTGGATGACCTCTATAACGCTACTGACAATGCCGTATGCGTAGCGAAATATTGGGCCTCAAAAATTTAAGTTTGCCATCGACTCGCGAAGAAGAAGAATTATGTATGTATGTATACTTGGTGGTATGTTATAATATACCTAGATTTCTAGTGAGTAGGTACCTGTCTTAAGTTTACAGAAGGAAAAATGTAGGTAAGCTAGATTCCTGCCAAGTTGTTTAATTAAAACTAAAGAAATGAATGTAGTGATTACATCGACAATTAAATAAAAAGCATCTAATTGACATATAACTTGAAACTCACACAAACATCCATACCCTTTGATCCGCATCAGCATGCGAATCAAACACGAAACTTCCATAATTAAGAAAATTAGGCCGTTTACACATGACGCGTGTCGAACACCAACTTATGTAACGCGACCGCGACTAATCCGCGCGACAAGTTACACAATAAGTCGCGTCCCCCCCTCACGCGCGTCCCGGCGCGGGGAGGCGCGTAATGCTGTTTGCGGACATCGCGCCGCGCAACGCTCATGCGATTTAATTTGTGTCAACACTATGATCAGCATTCGACGCAGTGTTTGGGATAAAAATAAGGGCTCCGTCAATATCGTAACGAATTGTACCAACGATCTGATTCTCTTATATTTTCTCAACTTGATTCATTTTGAACGTCGCAGTAAATGGGAAGAAAGTTTGTCGTCTTTTTCCTCAAGTTGAGTTGATATTAGATTTTTATTTCGAGTCCTAAGTAATCACCGGAGTGAGTAGGTACTTCAATTAATTTGACGCTCATTAACAGTTTGCGAGTGAAAGACATCATATTTCTAAGCGATGTTCTTTTTGATAATTAAAAAAACGAACAAATATCAGGTCTTAAAGATCCAGTAATTACCAATAGGTTAGTCAAATATGAAAATCGGTCTCCAACCGCCATCTCAGAGCAGATGCGTTATATAATAATCAATGATGATATAATAGTGCCTCCTCGTGGTACTTGGCACTAATAGTGACTAATGTAGCCACGTCGCCTTAATTGAGATTTATATGAAGAGAAATTGAGCGAAGCCGCGGTACCTCTTGAGGTTAAGTGGGCCTTATTAACTGTAAGTGGGGCCTGAATTACTAAAATGTGGATTTAGAGAAACAAGAATTAAAATTATCTTAGTAGGTGTATGATTAATGGTAGAACTCGGTTTTGAACTCAAGGCAAATTATTATTATCTCGCATGGTGGGTAGTTAAGTAAGGCGTATTGTAGAGCCCTCATGAATTGAAATAAAATTCAGTACTTGCTTTTAGAAAATGAATACAATAATAATATGGGGATATTTTAGCTCTGGTGAAGTGCGTGTTATTATGGTCAATAATATAACCATGGCCCGCTTTACCGCTGAACATTGGCCATACAAAAAACTTCCAAGAAAATCGGAAATACCAAGTACAGATGAAGAAGATAAGAAAAACAACATATTTTCATGTAAAACTCCAAAGAAATTAATCGCGTGTATGAAAATTCCAATTAGAGTGAAAAATATTCGAATAGAAGCGACCTCTGATATTTTACACAAATCGGATTCCTCCGCAGTTTATTTTGTGAAACAACGTAAAATGTGGGAAACGTGTTTATTTAATACTTTACACTACGGTAGGTTTCTGATGTGTGGCGAAAACCTTCATACTTTTTTTACAAAATATTTAAATGTTTCATTTTTATTAATTTCCCGACAAAATACAGACGACTATCTGTCTACATGAAGTCAGTTTAAAATAATAGAAAGCGTTAACCGGTTCATTTATCAACTGAAAAACAATTGAAACCTCAATAGCATTTGAAAAATGAAATCATGATAAACGTTGTGAACAGCGGAACACATTGAAAGTAAATTGAGTCGCCCACAACCTGTTGACTCGGTAATCTTTTTACCTCTCAGAGCTAATAACGTCTAATAACTCGTTTGAACACTCCACGAGAATATTACTACTATTACAATTATGATTTCCAGCCATTTCTTTTATAAGAAAAATCCTTTGCCTTTAAAGTTTCCTTTTAGTTATTTTGTATTTTGATTTCTGACACTTATGCGGATATTAGACATCTTAATAAAACTACTTTTACGGATTTTATCGCGGTTATGTGAATATTTTTTAATCCCGACGTTTCGGATCCTTTACAGCATCCATGGTCACGGGCAGACTAACGTGATGGTTGATATTTTAGTTAGACACAGCTACCCTACTACTACTTTTGTATTTTGTTTTCTACGCGTAGGTAATTGTTTCTGGGATATATCAGGGATATGTTTATTTGTTTTGGCACGTAATGTATACGCAATGTATTGTCACAGATCGGGATGAAAGGTAAACACTATAGAGCGGACATGTGGCCCCGAGTCCCGCCGGTCTGACGCACACAACCACACATTAATATTTAACACTAGTGTAATGTGGATGTTTGTGAGCTTGGGTAAGACTATGAGGATAAGGTACTGTAATAGGCCTTAAGTAATTTCATATACCCTGAGGATGCGCAGTTCGTACACATGAAAAAACCAATAAAATATCAATAAAACCGAAAAGAAAAATGAATAAGTTTACTACCGTTCATTAAAAATTACGATTTTCATAGTATAATTTTAATTCTTAATAATATTTGTATAAAATAAATGACTTATTCCAAACTGCTAAAATGATACTGCAATATAAATTGTAAGCGCGTCTGTCAGTCGCTCGCTCGCGTGAGTTATGATACGAATGTGAAACATTCCTACCGGAGTGACGCTGCGAGCCTCGCACCCTGCACCCTGCACCTACGGGGGTTCAGATATTTCGCACCTTGAGAATATAAGATCAAGGATTTCTGGGTATGTAAGATTTATCTTATGTACCTACAGTTTTTTTATGTGGAAATAAAGAAAATGCGTTACTCGAGATTTTTCAACAGTGACTTACTTAATGAGGGTTTTCTAAAATGGCGTCCACCAGGTGGCGCACTGAGTCGTCAGGTCCAGGTAACTGTCAAAGTGCTTATCTTTACTATGAATAGTGAACGATTTTAGTGGTTTTTTTATTTTATAATTAAAGCACTGCATTATTGTTTTACTATTGAGGTTGAGTAAATAAAAAAAACTAAATCATATTGTGTTAACAAATTTTTCAACTACCAGTGACTTTTGCACCCTCTCTCTTAGCTCAATTTTTAGTTCGGAAACCTTATTCTGCCCGTAGTCCATAATAAAATCAATAACACTTCCAATATAACAGAATTTCAATAAACAATAAGTTCGGCACCTACAATTCCATACTATTTGACAGCTGTTTGGACCAGACGCATACGTGGCGCCACCCGGTGGCAGAAAAAAAATCAAAAACCCTCATTCCGTCATTCAACATCAAAAAAAATCTTAGCTTCTGTAATGTTAATGTACCAAGTCGTATATAACGCATATAAAAAGCCACATCCCCTCATCCCATAACTCAGTGGAAACAAGGCAATATGTTAAGCATACACTTTTCCCCTCAACGCCGTATTAGCACGCAAAATTGGGACAATTTTAACCGAAATTACGCCCAAAACACGCTATAAATAATCGCGGCATTCCCACATACCACTTAATCTCCGGAATAAGACAACACACGATATATTAAAGCACAATTTGCCCGAATTCTGTGCACACGCATGCAAATGCGTGCTCCACAGTAGTAGCACCCGGTAGTTTGCCAAACTGTCGCACGGAACAACGCCTGCATTCGCTTCAAACTAATTAATTTTCAACCTTATAATGACACACAATAGAGATGACATTTCCAAATTTGAAATGCACGCAAATACACCACAGCATTATTTCCTTTTGTCGTAATGTGCTGTATTGCAATGATCATAAAGTCCATAATACCCTACTTAGAATTCACTCGTTTCAGTCGGCATTCTTATGACAAAGCAGACAATCTGTACGCTGCCGAAACCCATTCTCGGCTCTATTCTAACAACTATAAAGTCCACAATTTCAAATTTCAAACTCGATTCCAGAGCTGTACCAACATAAATCTCTATTTGCATTCAACAAAGCCTTTCAGCTGTACAAATAAGGTTGAAAATTGTAGTTTGAGAGTGCAAATGTAGCATTGTGCATTGTTCACGCGTACGGAGTCTGAACAATTGTTTGGAATCTTGTCGTTGGTACATTTCGTTGGCTCTTGTAATAATTTCAGTTGAAAGGTGTAAACGCTAGGCGTGTTATTATTTGGCACAATGGCAGTACAATGTGGCACAGAGCGCGCTCAGCGATGGCAGCGATGCCGGGAATGTTGTTAATGCCGTGATACATCGCGCCACGCACCGCTTTGTCTGTTGTTTTCTTCTGATTCTCTGAAACTTATTACACGAACGAGCTCCAACATACTGACATAATTGCTGAGCTGAACATGAAATCTTCATGCGCTGACGTCATTGTTGCGTACACGAGCAATTCTCCATTTACTGGCTTGAAGTTTAGGAATGAAGTTTCTCATCAAATGAGTGTCAGTAACGTTACTGGGTAAAGCCGACATGAACTATATTGTGTACAATGTCTATGTTTGTATATCACAACGCAAGGTTTGATCATTTTAGTGTCGATGTTTCAGGCGGGATAGTTTGTTTGTAATGTCATAAGAGACGAGTGAATGATAACCACGGATTCATTAAGTTTTATTTAATGGGTGATACTACGAAAAACTTTGAGTATCTATATGTATTTTAGTATGTATTGATGTTATAGTTAATTAGTAAGAAATACTAAAATCTAAAAGCACACAGTGTAATTATAAAATTATAGCAAAAACAAACACCAGATATAAAGCACAAGGTTTTTTCTTTAAAAGCAATTTCCTTTCAATCTCCAATCGCTTACAATGCGCTCGTTTTTATCGCACTATCGACAACAAAACAGCAATTAAGAAAACAACACACAAACGTCTAGACGGAACACTTCAGTAATAAAAGTGTTCTATCTCTCTTCACACACCGCTTTACAGTACCTACACACGGAAAACTTTTAGTCGGCCGATAGTTTGTTTGGGCTTATAAACCTGAATGAAGATGAATGGTAGTTATCATAACAAAGGTCAGAGGTATTAAGCCGGTACCAGACATATTGAAAACTTTTATTGGAATCAGGATTTCTTTATTTTTTATGTATTTTTTATGTTACTAAAATGTTACATTATTATATGTAATTAAATTATTCATTAATTAATAACATATTGAAATATTTACATTCATAATATAAACAAACTTATTACCTATAAATGAATACAATCTCCTCTCCCATTTCATAATTATTATTATTATAGTTTTTAGTTGCATATATATAAGTTTTTTAATTTAAGTTTAATGTAAATATGTGTATAATCTTAAATAAATTGTATTTTTCTAACTATCAAGGCAACTATTGGGCGACTGTTTAGTCCTGCAGTCTGGTACTTTACCGTCGGGCAAGCAATTAGTCTTGCTGTCACGCCGCACACACGACCGCTAGAACGTGCAACACACACGCTACACGCTCAGGCTAATCAATTAGCGTCTCAAGCGGTTATGACTAAGCTTTGACAAATAGACCAATAATACAGAATAATTATCATTTATTGTTACCACGTTATTAAGGGCTAACTCAAAGTCAAAGCTAAAAGTTATTGTTTCATATAGACCTATTACAGGTGCTTGAGAAACGTCAAGCTAGTTGCGCGGTTTCAAAGAGTTGGTCCCATGGAGATGAACCCGCAAGAAACTCCATAGAAACTCTTTTAAAAAAAGTGTTTACAATATGGGTGCTTCGTGCTGCACTCCTCACCGCTGCCACTGCGGGGAAGCTGTCAACAGCCTCGGTCACCACGGCCTGTCGTGCAGTCGGAGTGCGGGCCGCATACCACGACATGCGAATATCAACGACGTGATCCGTCGGGCTCTTGTTGCCGTCGGCGTGCCAGCCGTACTTGAACCAAATGGTTTGGCACGCGACGATGGCAAGAGACCAGACGGCATGTCGCTATTTCCGTGGAAGATGGGTAGGACTTTAGTGTGGGACGCGACCTGCGTCGACACTCTTGCGCCATCCCATCTTCCTAGAACTGCGTGTTGTGTTGGCTCCGCCGCTTCACAAGCAGAGGACCTCAAACGGCGCAAATATAGTAGCCTTATCGGGAATTACATGTTTGAGCCGTTTGGGGTTGAAACTCTCGGGCCGTGGGGTCCGAGTGCTCACGCGCTTGCGAAGGAAATTTCTAAGCGCCTTGTTGACACTTCTCGTGACCCAAGGGCTGGCTTTTATTTCGCACAGAGGTTGAGCATTGCCATCCAACGTGGCAATGCTGCCAGCCTTCTGGGTACATTACCCGGTGACAGCGATGAGGAGCAATTTTTTGATGCTATGTATTAGTTTTAAGTTGTACATATAAGTTTATTTTTATTTTTTAAATTAATGTAAATACCCTGTTTACAATATATTATGGGTTGACTTTGAGAAAATTATAGAAGTTATACTAGGAAGTTATATGAGATGAAAATTATGATATAAACTGATTTTACTAAGTTAATAAATTAAACAAATGCAACATCAACTATTAATTAAAGGGCTATTGCATGTGAAGGGCTGGTCAGATGCTCGTAGGTAAGTTGGCGATGGTAAGATCAATTAATAATGGGGCTAAGCAACGTTTGGATGGGTGACCCTATAATATTGAGTTCCTTCGCGATTCGGGAGGCATGTAAATGTTGTCTTTGCAAAGGATATCGGGTTACCCGAGTACTGGACAGAGGAGGTCAGGTAGATGATCTAGTACAACCAGTTATGTAGACTGGAAGCCGACCACAACATAGTTGGGCAAAGGATAGGCAGATGATGACATAGTAATTATGAAGCAGCTATTAATTAAAGAGCGAATGCATATGAAAGGTAAGTGGGTTGAGTTCATTGACCAAATGTTACTGGGGTATACCAACTGTGCAAAAGAGTGATCAATTACGTTTGTTTGTGAGAACATGCTACAGGTGGCTGAGAATCTACTCGCTATGAAGATGCAAGATAAATAATATCGTGATTGCAGTGAGATGGAATAAGATAATGACAATGACTTTTGTATGTAAGCTTCAATTATTATTATTTCTAATGAGTTTAACGCTTGACTTGAAAAGTATTGTAGTGAACACACATCACAGTAAATGAAGAATAACGTTGTTTATACCTAGGTATCGTGATAAACACCATTTTTCAGTAACGCAAAATTATATGTAGGTATGTAATATGTTGTTCACAAAGAAGTCGGTTAAAAATAGGAACTAAATATATCAGGCTGTAAAAAAGGCTAGACTTAAAAAAGTGTCTCAAAGAAAGGAAGGCAAAGTCTCGACTTATATACCAGGGTATTCCTAAAATAGATTTTTTAGGCTAATAAAATACATTCCTGGGAGTCTGGAGTCTACACGTACAAGACATGGGGCAGGTGGTTCCAGAAAACTTGAGACAAGACCTAAATTACTGTCGTGGTTAGGTTTGATCGAGTATAGAACAAAATTATTTGTAGCTATTGCGTCGTGTGGAGTCTATTTATATCGAGAGGTTTGGGTCTCCAAATACATAACTATTTATTATAAAGTGGAACTCACGATAAATATTATTTAGGCTCCAATTAGAGTGTCACCCGCAACAGGTCGACACTCATTTGATTTTCTCCGTCGCTCCACTTTGCGCTCAACCATTTCACGCTCTCTGCTTTATCTTCAAAATCTTTATTTCCCTCAGCATCATTATTTAGATGTCTCCCAACTTTGTTCTCCTCTAAAACAGGTTGAACGCGATCAGAATTCTCAAGCCTAGCCTCCCTCTTCCCCCCTCCTCAGATATCGGCACACGGAGCAGCACTTGACACTTTTGAATTTTTAACCATGACTTATTCAAAAGGCTTCGTTACGAATAAAGTTGAGCCAAACGCTCGGAATCAATTCTCGGCTGTGCCTGAATGTTTCAGTCTAGCTGCGAGCTGTGGGGAATATTCCTAAGTTTTATTTGTCGTTTGTTCGAGGACATTTTTAAGAATTGTTTTTGGTGCTATCTATGTCTTGTTTGATGTTGTTTTTCGGAACATGTGTTTTGGAAGTTTGACGTACATAACATGTTATGGTCTTATCATATTATTCGTGCATTCTACACTTACTAAACTAAGTATATATTTCCCACCCTATGCATACTTATAACTGTTAATCATGTAAAAACTTTTCACCTACTCAGGTAATAAATAACAGTGCGAACATCACATTAATCGCGCAACTATCAGAATGTCTACACAAAATAACAACGCCACATTAGCATTTTGTCACAACGAAGGCTAAATTCTAGACTAAATAATTAGTACGTGGAGCATTGCGGAGCTACCGGAAGTCACCTGCGCTCCTATTTATGGGATTGTAGTGTTGGCCGCGCTTCCGGTCTGCCGGCTCTACTCCCAAATTGTGTTATATAGTCTGTGGAACGAGGCGGAGGTTGTTTGTTGTCCTTTGTGTTACTTTGTAGCTCTGTGCGATGTGCTCTATGCGACTCTGTGGAAACGAATACGTGTGTTTGTTTTATATGTTTCTAGAACCGCCTTTACCATTGACTTTCATACATGTAGGTTCAATTTAATAGAAATAGTTTGTGTAGTTATTAAGATAAGTAAAAGACAATTATTTAATAGAAGCATAAAATTCATAATCTGTTAAAGTATGAAAGCTAAACTTTTAACAGTCTCAGCATATAATTCTGAATAATAACGAGTCCATGAGACTGTCACTTCAAACTATTTCATTAAATTTTTATTAAAATCTTTATAAAAGTTACACAATGGACTGCTCCAAGTTCTGAATAAAACATTTTGCTAATGTATTAAGATTTAGTTACTTTTACAAAAGTACTTGAAACTTTACGAGTTTGAATTTATAGACGATTAACTTACATCTGAGTTGGCATGCCAGATAAAAACTAGACAAACTGTGGGAAAACGAGCGAGTTCGGACTTGGCATAAAAAAGTTTAGCTGCATGAAATCACAGGTATATCTATAATATTATAAAGCTCATGTGTCTGTTTGCTTGAAGGAGCTAATCTCAGAAACTCCTGGAGCGATTTCAAAATTATTTCTTTGTTAGATAGCCCATTTATTGAGGAATGCTATAGGTTACTTTTTATCCTGGTCCATTCAGAGGTTCCCACAGGATACCGGTGAAACTGGTGAAAGTTTTGGTATTATATTCTTCGGAAGAAAACTAAAGCACTTGATGGCAATACAATGTACAAATTGTGATTAATTTTCACAAAATAGTTGAATATCTCCAAACTAAAACACTAACTCCACACATTAAGATTCTCTAACGACATTAACTCAAAGATCCCGCACCACCCGACTGTAGTAATTGGCGAGTGTTTAGCTTCAAGCAAGCCCGCGGGGCGGCACTAGTCGGTAAGCGCGTGTCTTCAGGGAAATCAGATGTTTTCAGGCGAGCGCTCTACTCATGCACTTGATTTCATTCCTGAGGGTCGCGGCTTCCAGTCACTGCACTCTAATAGCTGGTTGTAGCTCTGTGTTCATTTGTTTAATTGGTTTTATTGGTTGATACATGAGCGAAGACCGTCTTTTGTTTTAAGGGGATGGTTCTCGGTCTTTTCCTAACTGTTAACCCTTATGAAAAAGAGACAGTCCGTAAATACTAGACGAGGTTTGCCATTCTTCTTTATATCAAGAAACAGAGAAGAAAGAAAAACATCTGTTTGCATCAAAAATAATGCTGAAATGCTGGGAAAGAATACTCAGGTCCTTGCTCTAGCTCTTTGTTCGTTTTTTCTAACCACACAAGACAGCTGTTGTCGACTTTTATAGACCCAAAAAGTAGGTCAACTAACATTGTAGAAACCTATATTAGAAAATGGAAACAAAAGTCCTAAAACAGAAACCTCATATAATTTAATCCTTAAAACTTAATAAATACGTCGTCGTTTGATCAAACCAAAGGCTACGACTTAATTTTCATTAATAACTTGCACTTCCCAAGAATTTCCTAAGTTTAAACTCACAAGCTATGCATGTATGTTATGTACACCAGTAGCCGTGCTCAGACCAACACGCGATTAATAACTAAACCCTCTTGCACCGAACACTGCAAGTTTATCGAAACTTTCGCAAACATATCTAATATTAACACAAACCAACCAAACACAAAGGACACTTTTTCCCAACTCTAGCGGTGTCTGAAATTTTAACTTAACAAGCGTCGTCTCTAGAGATCCGACACTGCGACACTGCGACACGTCGACACTCCCGAGAGTTGTGTCGACATCGCATCAACGGATTACTGACGTGGAAATAGAAAATGCATTTTTTGAATCTGGTTTTAGACGAGAATTTTAGATGAGGCTGTGTGAGACCTGTCACGGGAGATTTGATTCCGACATCACGCCGAGAGCTCAATAATACCCGCTCGGAATATCATATGATACACTGTTTATTGTTGTAATATTTCAATATTTATAAAAAAACTTAAGTGTGTTTGTATATTCTTGTAGAGATATAGTCAAAGTAAAAATATTTATACGTAGCTTAACATACAAAGTACCTAATGTGTAATCTGAACACTCGAACTCTTGAATAAAATAAAGAAAACTTATGTATTAGTGCTCAACATTATAATAACCGTACTATCGCTCTACGATATCTATCAATCGACTAAATCTATCATTATCATTAATTTTAAAACTGTTTTCAAACACCACAATAAAAGACCGCATGTACTGTCAACTGCACTCTTGTACTAAAGTTATACATCAACACTAACGATCATTTGAAGCCGCGATTCAGGGCTGCCACACACAGGCCAGCGGCAGTCGAGTGGCTCGCGCCAGTGCTCGCGCCAGTACTCGACGCGAGCTCGAGAGAAATGGCTCCACATTTGCATTTTGTATCTTGTAGAAGTTGGCGGATACTTGTAACGGAAACCATTATAATAATGTGGAATATTCAATTACTGTAGTGTTGAGTTATGTAGTTCATCAAAATATGGGTAATACCTAAGTTTTTCACAAAGGAAGTGTTTGTATAAAGTAAAAGTACGATCGATTGTTCGGTTGTCACGGAATACCTTTTTAAAGAGAAAATATTTCTACGAGGTGCTTCAATACCTGTGGATTCAAATTATAATGACACGGGAAAAGAGCTCCATGATTGATAACTTCATCACGTATTAGGTACTTTATATCATAACCACAACACTTACCTTTTTTTTTTGGTGGTAAATCATGAAATGTAAATCTAATTAAAACCTTTGTGTAAATTTTCCTTCAAGTACAGGACCGTGGTAACTTCTTCGAACAATCCCACAATATACGTCATTCAAAAACAATAATAACAATCTCGTAGTTTCATAAACAAATGAACACATATTCTAAAAGCCCTAGGCGCAGTCTCAAGCTAGTAAGAAAACAAGTCAATTAGGCTCCGTAGGAACCGTACCGCATCGCACCGCATCGTACCGCGTCGCATATTCCCGTACCGTACCGCACACCGCAGCAAATTGCTTTACGGTGGCGACGGTATTGTGCGCGCGGAAATATTGACAGAATTTTACACTTTCACACTGTATGGCAGCTTAGAAGTAACATAATAACGAGATATTAAAGTGTACGGTAAAATATTCCTGTTTAGAGTTAGGAGAATGTATTTTGAATAGGTGTCGCTTACTTACCTTTAGGCTTTTCATGAAGCTGCTTATGTACCTGTAAAAGACAGACTCTGGATTAAAACTCATAGAATTTCTGACTGGGCATCGAACCTAATAACCTTTACCATTAACTTTAAAATGAAAGACTAGGTATCTATTGACAGGTTAATTAATTTTGACTAATCATATTAGAATATTAAATTCGCACCCCACATCATTACAAGACTGCACCCCACTGAACTAGTGCACTAGTACAGCAAGAAACCCGAGTGAATGCGACACAATTAGCTCGCGGCGCTAACACCGTGTGAACACGCTCTAATTGTCTTAGTTTCTGCTAATTGTTGAAAGTATTTAGTTTCATTATGTAGTCGAAAATTTTCATAACAATGAGCAGAATGAGCTCCTTTGTAAGCCTGAAAACTAGGAAATGAAGTGCCGTCTTAAGTATCGTAATATCTGTAAGACTAATTTAATCTGCATTCAAAGCTTAGTATTTGATTTTATTTAATGATACAGTTGGTGTATAATACTGGTTTTCGGTGATAGACTATCCGAAATAACTACGAAAGAAAAATATAGTATCATCAATATTGATCACTAATAAGACACATACACGAACTCCGCAAATATTTTCGTGCCATTAGTTCAATTTTGAAATACCTTAAGTAAACAATTTTCCCAGTGAATAACACTTCTGTTCATAAAAGTAGTTAGACGGCATTATTTGAGAAAACCGCACGTAACAAGACGCTGAGGCAATTAGTTCGCGTTGTGCTAACAACGTGTGTGCACGCCCTAATTGCCGGCGTGTGAACGCACCTCGACGTATTGTACCGTCAGGTAAATCTGTGTAAGAGAATATTGCGATTTTAACTATGAAAAATATTGTAAAAAGTTTTTTTTTTCAAATAAATGAAGGAAATACCATTTTGGTAACTTTCAGCATATCTTTTTGGAAACTAGACAAAAACCGCATGATCATAACCCGCATCAGAAAGGAATAACTTCAGACGTTCAAAAGCATAAAAAGTTTATAATATCATCTCTCTGTTTTGTCATACATACAAAAATACATATTAAGTTACACCTAAGCAGTATTTACCAATAAAAAATATCCCAAAGAATTGAGAACCACCTCCTTTTCGGGAAGTCGGTTAAAAAGCTAAAGCGGATAAATACCTACACAAACCTACATTAGCATGTATAACAGTAGGAATTGCTTGCAATTAAGCCTTTACTAAGTCTTTGTTTTGAGCTGGGTATGTCCTGAATACGTTGCAACTAGTCGGTTATTCTAAGAAGAAACATTTCATTAACATTAGAATATTACTTTCTATTCGCTTCCGTATTCTGAGAACGGAAAATACGTACAGCAGAAAAAATTGGTTTAAACATTTTAAATGCAAAGTTAGTCAAGTTACTCTAACGGTGTGTTATGCAATAGCGCAAAATCGCATTTAATGAACCAATTTCTAATTTGTATTAAAATTAATCATCATTGTATGAAATACCTAGCTATTCGCCGCGGTTTCACCCGCTTTTCTGGAAACTGCGCACTCTTTTTAAATCTCAAAATTCACATGTATACTATTGAATGCATCGTACCTAGGGCATGCAATTTCGGTAAAACAAAAATTACCGGTAAAAATTCGGTAATAAAAATATTTTTACCGGTAAACCGGTAAAACGGTAATTTTTGTAATTTTTAAAAATGTGATATTATAACAATAAGATTGGGTAGTCTTAAAGCAAAAACTAAATAAATATGCAAAGTATAAAGTGGTAAACGTTTTTTTGTGACGTGGACCGTAACAAAAAACATGTCAGTAACATCCGTACGCGATGTCGCCGACAAAATGCAAGAAAAACGGCTGCGATGGTACGGACATGTAAAAAGGAGTGACACCTGAGGACATCGGCAGTGTGAATGTGATACTCAATCTCAATATACCCGGTCAAAGGCGCAAAGGCTGGCCGAAACCGTAGGGTTGAGTGTCGTAATAAATGACATGAAAATCTGCGAACTCGAAGAGGAAGATGTCTATTCAGGAGGATAGAGCGAAGTGGAAGAAGGAAGATACGGAAAGCCGACCCCGTCACAAGACGGGATAAACGCTAAGAATTACCGTAAAAAAATATATTTTTAATTGGAGTGAAAGCCCTTTTTTATGGTAAATCATTAAATGACAGACTCTTTCTGTCTAAAACCCATGTTTTTTAGTAGGCGTTTTATGGACCAGGGTCGCGGTAACTCTTTCGAACAATCCCGGGAGGCCTGCTGGGCCCCACTGGGTTTGCTGACATCTCCCTGAGGAGCCCGTGGAACAACGCGCGCCGCTGACACGGGTCTGTTGTCTATGCAGACGGTGGAACGATGAGCCACTCGAACTCACCGCCCACAGACCGACACCTACGGTGGCCGGGAGTCGTCTCTCGACCCTTGGCGACCGTGTTGTCTTCCTGGTCCACTACAGCGGCTGGGATGAGAGGTGCTACTCGCAGTCGCTCTGTCGTCTCCTGCTCGAGCATGACTGCTTCGCAGAAGGAGGCGACGGCTTCCCATTCCCTCTAGCTCCGGACCATGGCTTGAACCAGGGAAGGACGCGAAAGGTCGCCGCTGCCTATTGCCTCGACGACAACACGGCGGTACCCTTCCCAGGCAGTGCACACCTGGACTGTGTGCTCCACCGTGTCCTCAGAGCTGTCCGCATGGTGGTGAAGTAAAAGCCCTTGCTTGCTCAGTAAGGTCATAGAATAGGTAAAATAAGCATTAGCTACATTTGAACCTAGTATGAGCCGACAGCTATGAGGAAAAACAGAATAACCGAATGAATACAATTTGTTTAGATTTTATAAATTAAGATGAGAAAGAAGATTTGTATCTAACCTAGAGAAAGTTAAGGACACACAAGTTTACTTTCCTAAAAAACAGCAACTTTAACACTCTTACAATACGTAATGTATGCAACATTACATTATATTCAAGCTACATAACAAAGATTTGACGTTAAATGAACAATTGCTATATTTTATCAGAAAAACGTAAAAACCGGTAAATTACCGGTTTCATATTATTTTTACCGGTAATTTAAAACTCGCAAAAATGGGCGATTTACCGGTAAAAACGAAACCGGTTAACCGGTATTGCATGCCCTAATCGTACCATAGTTACTATACATTCAACCGGGTGCGCGAAGTGGTTCCTACGGAACGCGGGTGAAACCGCTGGTGGAAACTAGTTATCAATGAACATAAAGTGAATCCTACTCGTAATGAAAACATTATTTCGAAATGCAGTCACACAATCCTCTCTATATAAACGTTCTCATTCCATTACAAAACAATGTAATTCGCTGAAAGAATCGTAAAACAAACACGATTTAATAAACACGCTATTTTAAATGAACAGACAACAGAAATAAACGTTTTATCAATTATTTTGAAAATCAACATTGCATCAAAATGGTTTCCATATTGAATTGGAATTATTGCATTGCTGTGCTGTGTAATTATGGGACATACGGCCACTCGATAATTTATTTTATCGAACGAAATTGTTTTCCAACGTTTATTAAGTATATTTCTTTGTATCCATTGTAATTTCACAGCGATTCGGGTTATTCGAAGCTATCAGATTTAAACTATTTATCACGATACAAAAGTATGTGGACAAATAAAGGTGCAATTTCAGCAGAACATTGGTAGAATTTTAACCTAAAAATCCTGATACATTACATTAGGCCGATCTTCTTACTCTACTATAAAAGAGGTAAATCGCGAGACAATGCAGGCGTATAAGCTAGACTGGTTGATATTTTTACCATTATGGGCCTACAATACGGTTTCGTACCCTTCCACCCGCCGAGCGTAAAAGTAGTGTATCATGTTCTATAAGACCTTTCACAACAACGCTGTATTACAGAGATTACGTTCTAGTGGTCCTTTTCACGCAGTTACCATGAAAAACTAGCATCAATCTTCTTAATCTTAATGTGTGTATTTTATGACGTAAGCACAGTCCCGGATCCCGCCGTAATCCCGCGGGAATATAAAAAAGTAACGAAACCAAATGGATCCGTCAACTTTTGACGAGAAAATTAAGTATTCCGAGACGATGAGCTGTAAAAGTCGTCGTAAAAGTAACGGAACGATGTTAATTTTAAGTAGTTTTTGTCAAGGACAATGTTGCCAGCATGGACGCCGCGAGAAATTTAATGTTGCCAGCCTCCGACTGACATCACTGCTCAATGATAACTGAAGTTGGAATGGGACGGTTTTAATTTACTTTAAGCGATGATACCTACTTTGAGTTAACCCGTCTTATCTTACAACTGTATTATTCAACTAAGAAGGCACAGAACTTAGCAACACATTTATGCACTGTTTACGTAATCGATAGGGGCCCGATATCACTTGGTAATCCGAGAGCATAACATGAGCTACTTAAAGCGAAGGAGCGTTGTTTTGCCGCGGCAGATCGTGTCGTCAAATAATCAGTGCGTTACGTGACTATCCTTACAATGCCGTGTCGTCCGGAATTCCGCGCCGTCGCGTCTCGCGCCGATAATTCCTGCCGAATCAATTTGTTCGGAATAACGTGTCGCGTGAAGTGCGATGCGTTCGGACGGAAACTTGTGACGTAAGGAATCATCCTTCAGATATTTTTGGCAGCTAGTGAAATGTTTACCTCTTACTTTTTGTGGCAGGCTGGTAACGCGTCACAAGTCCAACAAATAAGCTCTTTTTTCATTTTTCATCGTTCAATTCGATACTGAGCATCTATCGAAAAGACAGAGTGCCTTCCCTATTGTATAAATAATCTCAGTCCTAAACTAGTATAACTGTCTCTCAAGCTAACAATTTAATAATTTCTGTACTAGGAGTACATAACTCTGAAGTGGTCCACACAATATTACTTGTGGACAAGACGGTCTGTTCGCTCAGTCGGAACACAAAGCGGCGGCTGTTTTCTTAGTATGAAATAATAGGAAAATGAACGCGTCGGGAGCCATGGAGGGGGGAGAGAGGGGGTAAATTAATTTTGTTACTATATTTTCTATTCATGGCGACGTAATGGTGCGAAATTGATTAACGGACTTTAGATTGGATGTTATTATGATGTGAAAGGGGCATTCATGACGATAATGTAATTATTATTGTTCCATGGCGTAGGTAAATGTGTTTGTTACTGATATAATACACGTATATGCTTCTGGTTTTACATTTATAATACTGTGACTGAGATTGAAATAATAAAAATGTACTCATAGCCATAGGTGTCACATTCTCCCATTTCTTAAGAACTCGTATCACACGACTAACAAAACAAAGTTTTCACCAAATCCTTTCGAAATAAAACGACAATTAAGAACAAAGTCGTATCGCTATTCTCACGTCACGCCACCTCCACGCTCACGTGACGCCACCTCCACGCCACGGCACATCTCCAGCGTGTTATTGTTGTGTCGCGCCCGAAATTGCCAGCTTTTGTCGCCTTCACGCGCGAATCCACTCCGAATGCCACTAAAAGCGCTATTTCTCAACCGACGGTAAACGTTCGGGTTGAACGGATCGCCCCACCCCCGGGCCGAGGGGGGGCGAGGGGGATCAAATGCATTTAGAACGTTTTTCCCCGTCGCAGTTTGTAGCCAGTGCATTGTGGACCGGACAATGGCACCAAAGCGATTGTTTTCGTCAATTCGATTGTCAACCGAGTTATGATTCCAGAATGGACGGTTTTAATTTACTTGTGAACGTCTGTGACGGCTGGTATCGGCTTCCACTGCTACCTTCCCAACAATGGCGTCTTTCTTTTCTTTTTTACACTTGAATAAATGTTTTGGACTACTTTTAGTGTTTTGATTGCTTTTGTGAGGTTCACCACTGTGTGCCAGTGCTTAGGTATTGTATTTTACGTCAGCGTTTATTTTTGTCATCGTTCTTTTGTTAACGTTTCGTTGTACGTGTGTATCGATATTTAATGAAACGTTGTAAAGTCGCTACGTTGGAAAGCTCGAATTGAGTGTTTTATTACGAATCACATTTTTATTTCAGCAATAAAAACATTAATTTGTACCATGTTTAGTGTTTCAAGTTTTTGAATTATTCATTTTATTACTGTCGAGGTAGCAATTTACTCTTGTGACGGTCAAAATTTAATCATGGAGAATATATTTACAAACATGAAATATATGTAAAGCTCTTCTTAGCAATAAAACACAGTAATAAAGTACAACCATTACTTAATCGCAAACATTAATTTATTTACGAGTACATACGCGTCTTTGAGTCTAGTTGAAGCGTAAACAGAAACAAATTGTTCATCGAGTATTTTTTCCAATTGCTTGAAATTGGATTTAGCTTCAATGTTTAATGTTTGTTGTGACAACTTAGCATTCCCATTAAACGATTATAAATTCATTGACTTAAGATTGGCATTTGAGTTTTTATTGTGCGCAATCAAAATGATTGAACTTTGCTTTCATTTAAAGAGCTCGTGGAATTCGCAGATTGAATTTTTAGATAGCTTTATCTTTGATCTTCTTCTGACTTTTGAGTAGAACAATAAAATCTTTGGCTTGCTAATTCGTAATCTGAATTTTGCGCATCAATTTCCCGTCCAATTTGACAATTCGTCTGAACATTCCACTGTCTCAATGTTAGCCTTTGTCTTCAGAACACTGATTTGATCTCGAGGTACATCATCCGTGAAATAATCTCTTGTCCAACATTTTTGTTTAAAAACATAACGTTGGAAAGTTGTGGAACACCCCGGAGCGCTCCAGGGCCTGTGATGGCTGCTATCAGCAATTTGGACACACACACGGAATGGAACTAATTAACCGTCAACCTTTGTCCATTCCAAGTCACAATTACATACAATTAAACGTGGCCTAAAATAATATTGGAGTTAATTTGGACAAAGTTCTAAATGGTGTTCCGCAGGGTTTATGGTGGGACCCCGTGGCATTAAGGCGGGCAGGGGCGTGTCCGCTGCGTATTTACAAAGTGTACATAGCCAAAACGCAGCCATAGGAAACTGCTCGCTGATATTTTGTAATGCTGTTTTTTAATTTGTGATTTCAAAGTATACACGAATTTTGCGTACTGCTCGAGTATAATTCGTAGCTTAGACGTGCACATGCATCTTTCCAATTTATACACGGTCAAATTTAACTATACAAAATTAATATTAGGTAAAGCATTAAATAAAAAAGGCTTTTGAATCTGAGTTTGTTTATTAAAAATGCTAATTAAACAGGCTTCTTTTTGATATCATTATTCGCCCCCAAAAATGTATGTTGCCTTCTAAATTACTAAGTCACCCACAATTAACGAGCATCTAAATAATACTATCTTAGCCACTAGTATCTTCTAAGTAAACCACTCTAAATACAACTCAGCATGATGGTTATTTTTTAGCATCTAAATTTGTAGCATGCATTCTAACAGTAAACTTCTAAAATAATATTAAATGACACCATAAAATATATTTAATTAGCTTCTAATTTTTTAACTCAGTACGTTAAAAATGTAAGCAAGCAACATGCAGCAAGCATCGCTTCTGTCACGGCTCCGGTGCTGCGGGGCTCCGGCGGTCCCATGCGAGCTTATCGTCGCAGATGGTTTTCACGCTCACCACCGCAGCTTCGGCTTGCTGGCCGGCTCAGCAGAATTGCACTCTAGGGGTAGGGCAGACAAGACTACGTGGAGTCGGTTTTGCAGCGATTCGTTTTCGTCACTAACTTCAATTTTTAATACAATGTTTTTTAATTGAAGGTTATAAATGGCAATATACTAAAAAGGAGGCCGAGTTAGTAAATTAGATGACAATGTATAAATAATGTTGTAAAATTGGAAGCTTAATCATGTGTTTAATAAATAATTTTGTGGCTGCACTTATATTTCCCATAAAAAATATACAAAAAAAAAATGGAATTTACGAGCATTATTAATATTTAAGGTATCTGTGGAGATCTAAGGGGGAGGCCTATGTTCAGCAGTGGACGTCCTATGCACGAGATGATGATGATGATGATGATTAATATTTAAATTAAATGCTAGGTCGTGTTTTAATCAAAATGGCGAGCATGCAACTGCTCGCGAATAGATTGGAATCGTAAAGTTTTTCGCACCTATTCCAGTGTATACACGATTAGTTTGCATGCGGACTAGCACTGTATATTATGGAACAAAGCAAGTTACTTTGGCCACTACAAAATATATGCGAGTATTTGCGTACTGCTGCTGTATACATCGGAAGACTTTGTATAAAAAGTGAATTCCAATCTATTCGCGACTAGTTTCACACGCTTGCGTACTAGCCATGTATATACTGTAAATACGCGTGTCCGCTGGTTTCAATAAAAAGGCTGGCAATTAGCCCGGGTGTCAATTAACGCGGCGATTAATGACGACCTGAAGGGTCGATGTTTTACTGTGTTTACAAGCTGCCTCACACAATTATATAGACGATGTTGTTTGAGTACTAACTTTGTTTTAGAGTATTGTTATTCTGGTTTTATATGTGGACATTTGTTGGTTAACTCAGCTTTTATGTTAAAATATTCATCCTTTATGAATTAACATGTAGGCCAGTCACTTGCTTATCTGAATACATAAATCCTTCTTCAAGGGATTGGACCCACCTGCTGAGACTATTCCACGTCATCCTTGTGACGTGACGGGCTCGTGTGCCTCACAGCAGTAAATCAGCACAACTTGACAGACTGTCTCACTGTTATTGTTCTGTTATATTGCGATGTGACCAGTTTTAGATATTATTCAAGTTTAGTAGTACAAAGTGTAGAGTAGACTATTGTGAACACAATAACTGTCTAGGCATCTTGTAAAGTAGTCTGGATATTTGATTGAATAAATCCCTGGCAGATTAGGCTGGACATTTCCAGCGATTCAAATTAATTTACTTTAGAAGTGGTTAGTACTTGAGTCTTATTACAAGGAAAATGTATCAGAGATCAAAGCAGGAATGTTAATTTTCCTCAATCCCAAAATCAAGAACGAAGATTTGTGTCTACAACAAACACAAAAGCATTCTCCAACAAACATGCAAACAATTGTAGAAACAAATGTAATCCTAATGAAAGAGCTGAAAGTAACACAAACACAACATCTCCAGGTATACATTAAGAGACGTCTTAATTTGCTGACAAGTCGGAACTTAACATCGAAAAGATATACGTTATTATTTCCGACGGAAAGCTCGGCTGCTAGGCAACAGTGCAAAGAACAGGCGATAGCGATTCATATTAAATTTTACAGAGTTTGGGAATCGGAATATTCTTATTTTTTGGAGCTAGTTGCCATTTAATATGTAGTTGTTTTAAGACTTGTGTCACTGGACTTTTAATTATAAAATCAAAAGGCGAACTTTAGAACTCATTATCATCGACATCACCCTCCTGCCCTTATTCCAATTTTGTTTTTATCTCAATTTAAACTCTTTTCTCTGCCGTCATTTTTCAAATAATATTTTTGTCTATCGACTTTGCAATTAAAACAAGAAAAATAAAATTAAAACATATATCGAGCCAAGCTACTCATAAACACCATTACATAGGTACTCAAAACTTCTACATAAGACAATCGCTCCTATCCATGTCTTGCACCACATTCCTTGTCGGTATTACAGCAAGCTTCTCAACTACATTCGTGCTCGACGCACTCGCGCCTGTTGCCTCCGCGGCAATCATCGCGACGGCTCACTGACGAATTTCAATTCATTAAGTCTTCACATCGTTGGGATAATATTTTGCGGTAATATCTTCCTCGGAAAGAGTTATTATTCTTGGTACGGCTGTTGAATTTAAATTGGCAACAAAATACTGGTTATATGTATAGGTAGGTAACGTTGAGGATTCAATAAAGTTTTTGTGAATTGTTGATTCTTACAATTGTTGATGTTTTGTAGTATACTCTTCTGTTTTTGGGTGTATTTTGTTGTACATAAGCTGATATTTTTTATGGATTTGTACTTAAAGCGTATGTCAGTTGAATATAATATTTTTGTCTTGCAAATAGGTCATCTATATTACGGATCCATTATCAATTGCAGCAACAATATCACCTTTATCTTCATCAATACCTTTAAATCTCATCGCCCTTCTCTAATCAGGTTTCTTTTCATCATTTCCTCGTCTTCTTCCTCCTGGGCATCAAGGAGCTTACCCCGGTCGTCACCCGGGCGTCACCCTGGCGTCACCCGGCTGTGTCTTGAACAAAGGACGAGCATTTTAACGACCAATTATATCGATGCTTACCGTACGGAGACTTTGACATCGTTACTTCCTTTGTCGGAGTCTTCGAGTTTTTCTTATAAAGGACATTGTTCAATTTTGGCCTAAGAACCGATGTGAATATAAATTATACTATAATTTTCATTTTTTTTTATATTGTTTGAAACATATTTTAGTATTCCACGGACACTTCAAATAAATAAATTCCAAATAAAAAGTTGGGTCACAATTATAGATGCTTATACAATGTTTCCGTCAGCCAGTGCTGCCAGTTTCGGAAGTTTTCGCGATTTCGGTA
Organism: Helicoverpa zea x Helicoverpa armigera; assembly: GCA_033682625.1. Taxonomy (NCBI): domain Eukaryota; kingdom Metazoa; phylum Arthropoda; class Insecta; order Lepidoptera; family Noctuidae; genus Helicoverpa; species Helicoverpa zea x Helicoverpa armigera. The sequence continues at coordinate 1,239,454 of JAWIIS010000015.1, read as the reverse complement.
AATACGGATCGAATTGAGAAGCTCCTTTCCGAAGTCGGTTATTAAAATTAGTTGGTAACACTTTATTCATTTAAATACCTAAACTTACTAGCTAGAAAAAAACTAGTATTCTATATGTTTTAAGCGAAATCGCGAATTTCTAGCTTGGCATTCGAGTAGGATTATAGTTTTCGTAATTGGCAGCACTGGTGTACTGCAGTCAGTTTGCTAGACGTCAGTTTGATTGCTTTGCGACTATCATTTCTCTTGTGATTTTCTATGCGTTTCATGGTTTTATTCTAACAACTTTGGCTTCATTATGGACTACGATTAGATTGCGTACTTGGTAGACTCGGCTGTGTGTAAAGGACTGGATTTTCCTCGCATTTTCGGATATTGCTCTGTCTGTGATCGAATTTAGTTGTATTATAATTACCTACAACAATGGATGCAGAATATAGTATATTGTATAAATTGTGAATCTGCTGGAGGTTCTTTGGTATTATAAAACGAAGATATACTTCGTTGCATACAACAATGGACTGTTCCCCGTATGGTAAGTGGTCTACGAAAGTGTTTTTCTAATTTTGATAAGAATGTTACTACCTACGTATGTTTTCATAAGTACACAATTTCTCGGTTTTCAAATCAATTGCCAAATTGCAAGTTACTTGACATTTACTAATATTTTATTGTATTTATTTATTACAGGTTGAAGCTCATGACCTTATATATGTACGACGTGTTGGTCTGAAGCAGTCGAGCATAATAAGATGCAATGCACTGTTGGACGCAATTGTGTACTTTGTAAGAAGCTCCTACCATCAGGCATTACTGTTGCAATTGTATCGTTGGGCGTAGAACAGTGGGCTGTTGTGCCCACATAATGACTATTATCTGGTATTTAAGCTGGGCGAGATACCAAAATTCAATTGAACCCCCTGCTCAGTTCTTAGATAATATATTATTGAGAAATATTGATGATTAAAAACCTTTAATTGAATATAAATATTGTTTTTATTGCACATCCTCGAAAACCTCTTTCATTGTTATTGGTAAACCTTACTTTAACTGTTAAATTATTTTGTGTAGTAATGACATTTTAGTATGGTCTGTGCCTTCTTGGTAATAGACCGCGGGTTCGACTCCCGCCTTATGGCATGTAGATAGCTAGGTAACTGTCTAATATAAAAGTAGTAACAATCATTTAAATAAATAATTCTCCATCGTAATAATATCGATATTTTATGAATTGTGGTGAATGGAACTCTTCCATTTTAGATACTTATGCGTTTTATCACAAATCCAAAGTGGATTCACTATATACCTATTAAGAAACGTAACGTTGATAGCAAAAGCGTTTAGGAAGTTGTTTTTCATAAAAATTCTAAGCATTTATGAAAACTAATCACACGCCCCGTCTTCGCACGGTGGCAATGTAAAACCTTGGTGTAAACCTTCCTCTTGACCTACTCTATCTATTAAAAAAAATCGCACCCAAATCCATTGCGTAGTTTTAAACATCTAAAGCATTTATAGGGACAGACAGAAAATGCAACTTTATAAAATGACCATTGTCAAAGAATTATCTTAAACTTGACTAGGTACTATCTCTTTTCCTAGTATCTAGTAGAGTAGTCTTTTCCTAGATCTAGAAGAGAACATATAGAGCTGTACATAGTATTGTTGATATTTTGTATAGTGTAGTTTGATAATACTACTCTGATATTTCACGCAAGCTTGGTTATTTTTTATTTATAACCTCAAAATATTAACTTTTTTCGTAATTATTTTAGTTTTCTGAAGTGTCCGTTCGTGAAAACTTATTTCACAGGATTCCATATAATTTTAAGAGTTTATAGAAGTCACTTTCCATTCGAACGGTTCTTAGGCAGAACATGTATGGAGCCGGAACAATGTCCTTTTGGACTTTTTTTCTTTGAATGTGAAGAGGGGATACCCGCGTTTAAAATCGTATCTTTGTGAAGACATACAATAGCAAGTCTTAAATAGCCATACAACTTTTTCTTCTGTGGAATACAAAACATAATCTTTGTAATTAATAATGCTTGCTATAAGAAAGTTAGCACTAGTTTAAAGTTTCCAACCTAATTCCAGTATAAAACACATCTAAGTAAGCGCCTAGCTCTCACCTCAGCTACCTTTCAATCCATATAATTAAAGCGTCGCTATGAAGTGTGGCGAAACTTGCCCAACTCGCGGCGCCAGAACTTTCGCACTCATAATTAACGTCCCGCCCCCGCACCCCCGCCCCTAGCCCTGGATTACGTTGATAATGTAATAGACCATGTTTTATTGAGACTGTATTTTATAAAGGGGTTCAAAGATTTTACTTATGATACCTTTCGGCAACCTTTAATACGTTACAGTCGAGTGCTCACGGTTTCTGAAGTTTATCAAAGAGACCTTCATACACGTGCTGCATGCTCTTTTTACCTTAATCTAAATTTCAATCAACTTTAAAAGTCCCGTCTGCGTCGACGTTACATCATTCACCTGAGCTGCAAAATTGCTTAAAAACGTTTAGTAAAATTCATTAAAATATTCATAAGCGTCTTCTTCCGCATTTTACGTCAATGTTGGCAACAAGTGTCAGTTTGCGACTGGCGTTTAATTATTAACAGCCGGCCCCGACCAGCCGAACGCTACTGACTCAAATATTTAGGCTATTCTAACTTTAAACGAGTGCTCCATGTTCATATTTTGCATTTGTTATATTTGTTCCACTTTGCATTTATTTATTTTTGCTGTCCAATTCCACAACACAAATTGAAAACAATATTTTGTCTCGTATCTAGATAAATTAGAACTTATTCCGTTTATTTGAATTGATTAACATGACTAAAGTATTTGCCTTACCTTGATGAAAGTCTACCTCTATATCTGTACCTCTAGTACCTACTCTGTTATTGTCTACTCAAACCAAATTAGTAATCTGTCCAAAGTTTCTGCCTGTTGCCACAAAATTCATGAGATCTAAATTGGCGTTCAAAATATTTGCTGAAAAATTATAAAGTTACCTCAAATTAATTTGTGCCACTTTGTCCACTTTTGGAACATTGCTTTTATTGACCACGACATATACTTCTTATAGATTAAAATAAGCTCTGAATTATAATGGTTCACGTGTGACAGTATAGGGATAAATGATTATTTCCCCAATGATGTGACATAATCCATCAGTAAGGCACACATCAGTCTCGCACGGAGCCTTTATGTAATCGTGATCAATAGAGCCATCGATGACGTCATTGTGCCCGTCCATAGAGTATCGTATTAATTCTCACGTATCAACCTGTGGATTAATTACGTGATTAATAGACGTGAAGATGTTATTATGTTTGTATAGGCCGATGTGATTGGATGCTCTCTATAGATGGTATATCAAGATGAATGCAGATCAGTAATATATAATCTACACGGAGATTGATAAGGACTTTCATATTGCTAATGGTAGAATAAAATCGCTGATAATACGAAAGTGCAGATGGTCTTCCTAACGTAACCATTTATTTTTTGCACGGTTGATGTAATGTACCTGCTGGGTATCTCAAATAAATAAATAGAATGTATCAGAAGACAAAACGCGATCATTATTATAACTTTTGTAATTGAAAATGACGGAGCTTACAATGATGTGGAAATTGATAATTTCTCGAATTAATTCGGAATTTCGAATAATAATTAATTTCAGCGAACAAAAACAAAAAGCCAACATCAACAGTAAAATGTAGGAACTCCCAAAATATGCTGTCCAAATACACGATTCCGTACTTTTCATAATTAACCGAGTAATAACAATGAAAATGAACTGGTAACTTTGAACACAAGTAAATCTAGAACTGCAGTTACTCAACAGATTGGATTCAGAAGATCCAGAAGTCCAGATAAAACTCAGTTCATAAAGATAAAAATGTTTGTGTTTCTAAAACATATGCACATGAGACATTCATAGTTGAGATTCTCCAAATACATTGGTGATTAGATTTCAATTGTGAATTAAAGACTCTATTTTAACTCCTTACATAGAAAGTTGCCAGCAACCGATTTATAGGTAGCACTTATTTTAATAGTTCCTCTTTCACAATGAATACCTAACCTCTTAAATCTTATGTACTGTTCTTCTGTACTGCTTTAAACATGAACAACGTTTATAGATTCACGAAAACATTATCCTAATTCGATTGCAGTCGTGCATTCAAATAGAGTGGACATTCTGTATCTATCTGCGCTGCGTTCGGTTGTTGGCAACGACTAAATATCTCGGCAGGATGTTTATTTTTATTTCCTTTGGCTGCACCGTTTGTGGAAGTAATGGCGCTTTCAGAACTATTGCTATTCGCTCTGTTGTTTTGCTATATTGCTACAGTAATAGCTGACCAGATGTGACTGCGGCTATTAATCACTGTTGCGTTTGCAATAGTTTGCTCTAAAACATTAATTGGTCATTACTACGCCATTTATATTGAATTTCATAGCTTGCAGTTAACAATTTGCAAAATCTTCGCTTTTCGTTTGGTCAGGTCTCATTTGTAAATTCACATTACATGTTTGTGAAAACTGATATTCCTATTCGTTGTAACACCACATTATAATATACTAGCACATAATGGTGAAGTGAATCCACGATCACAATAATATACAGTCACTGGCATTGTCCTATAGTGTGGTGTATTTACTCCGCGCCACTATTAGTGGCATAACATTGCGCTCACTGTTGACTCGTAATTACCCTACATCCTAATAATATACGCATAATAGCGCGATGATAACAATGTGCTCGTAACACTTATCATTGTTAGCTTCACAATCATCATCTGCTTTTAAGTAATTAACTGACATTTGGATCGGGATTTGGATTTCATCTCCATGGCAACTAAACTTACCACTTTTGCCAAATTAAATGTGGAGCTTCTTTCGTATCGGCTTCTAAGAAGGATTTCTCTCGAGTAACTCGAGTTGTTTGAAATATTTCTCAAGTGTTAACAGTCGGTACATTTCTCCGAATCCGTCATTTGCGAGAATTGTGAGGTCAGTAGGTCACTGCGTTAATGCACGTTGCACTTAATTTACGTTAGTGGATTTTCACTCTACTAGAACTCGTGCTTTAGAAAAAGAAACTACAGGGATTAGTTTGTCTGAGAACAGAAAAACAATCTTCAAATAACCACGGCACAAGAATACTAAACAGCATACGAGAAAGTTGAACTTCCTCATAACTTAAAAAAGAAGATTTAATAACACAAAAGTACAAAAGATTCCAGAGATCCATACTTTTATCAAGTGCTTAGCAAGTACTAGAGCGATGAATAATTCAGTACATTCGAGATAAAAAAACTGCGTAACTTGTTCAGTCAAGGGTTCCGTGTAATAAAGTGTAACTTGGTAAGTTGGGAGGCTGTGCCGTCTCAGATGAAATATTCATGTGGTCGTTAACAAAGTTCTTTTGAACGCTTCTCACAGAACAAAAATAAATAGCTGGTATTTAAAAATTGTGGAAAGGTCACGACAATTTACTCCAAGTTGGCTTGTGAAGGAGATGTGCGCTTATTGGTAAGACGTACTTCAGATAAAGACGAATGAATATGTAGATTGAGAACGTTAAATTCATTCATGTCATTTAGAAGACAGAGTTCTTTAAGGGTGACCTTTTATAGTCTCTCGGTTGAAGTTTGCATTTAGTTTTTATGCAGTAGCTTAAAAAAATGCTAGGATTTAACCAACCCGACACTAAAATCTATAACGAACAAAATACAACAGAAGCAAAGTAACCGAACGACGTATTATTAACCCTTCCATTAAATCTCTCCACCTCATTTTTCCTCACAAAATGTTTGCAAAAAATATTTGTTAAAAGGTTTCAACAAAAACAAGGCTGCTGTACCGTGCTGAAATCTTCCGTAGCGTCCGCAAAACAAATTACTTGAGCGAGAGGCGCGGGGGGGCGGGGCGGGGGGGGAGGACTGACGCGGGGGGGGGGGTATTGGTTCGTGAAACAGCGTCTATATAATTACACGGACGTCTAATTCTGGTCGAGTCTATTACTTCGTGAAAACTGCAGAAGGATCACTTGAAATTCTTGGAAAATGTTTCCTGTGTAGCAAGTTTATTTCGAGCAAAGTTCGAAAATTGCTGTTTATTTTGGTGACTATTTCTTGACTCCTTGAGAAGCCACGGAACAGTCTTTCAAACTATAGTTATTAAATAATTAGGACGCTATTAAAACTACTAATGAAAATGCAGAACTAACTTAATTTTCATGAAATCAAATCTACAGCCACATTTTCAAACTGGTCATCGAAGAAGAAGAGATACTCATCCAATTTAGACCGATAAACAAATAATATACATAAACTAGATCTTCGAACAAGCCGGTCCTTCACCGCGCACTGGACAACCGACAGTTAAATAAATCTCCATCAACATGAACTATCCGTCGTTGTCTGTCTAACCGGCCGTTAAAATGTAATCTTTTCCGAGCGATCCGGCCGCTATCCGACGGTTAGTGAGGATTAGTCGGCTGATAATGACGTATTTGCGGCCGAGCTGACGTCACTATTGTAGGGTTGCCAGATGTCTGCTTATGTAATGCTTTCTTTAGGGGTATTGTGATCGCGATTCAGATTGGATTGATCGAGTTTTTGTTACAATATTTGTAACATAGTAGCTGTTATCTATCGTTACTAAATAAAAAAATATTACTAAAGTTTCAACTACGGGAAATAGATATTTTTAACCCAGAAACATTGCATACATTTATACATTTTTATAAAAATATGTTTCACTGAAGCATATAATTAGGCATGTGACTAAAATCGTTTAGTGATATTATTATTTAGATCATTTTCACACAAATCAGCATCCGTAATGAGACTACTAATCATGCTCAAATTCGGTTAATGTAAATATATCCGTCATCAGTAGCAGTCGGTAATCCTGCCGGTAATCCGGTAACAACTCGGTAACAACCCGGTAACAATCAGAGCACAATCACAGTAACTGTGTTACCATGTGGACTCAACGCGGCTGATGCGTCGTTTGTCGCCGCAGTGACGGTAATGTGTGCGTTCACTTAACTTCGATCATAAATGAGCTGTTGTGTACAGTTTTAGATTTCAATGATTATATTAGAAAGGTAATGGAACTAAAGTTGATTATGACTGAGTAGAGAACAAAGATAAAATGCTCAATTCCTTTTCTCATTACGGGATTTTACCGGCTGTAAAAAATCCGCCTTTATACAACCGGAAAAGTTCATGATTGATTCATTTGATGCATTCCACAAAGCATTGTGCCCAAAAGAAAGGAACAAAATCTCCCTCAACATCATCGGACCCTTTGTGGGCTCGAACATCCGTCGATTTAAATCAAAAACTTTAGCAACTTGATTTTTCATTGATGCTCTTAAAACGATTTCAACTTGAAGTCGGGTCAAACAAAAGTCGGTTTGAAAGTCGTTCCGCGAAGTGGCTGGCCCCGTAATTTATAGCAATTGGAGTTTTTAATAAAAAGCAGAGGAAACGCCCGAAATGCCCGCCTGGATTGTTAGGGTTTTAATAAAATTCCCCGATTACACAGGTATTGGTCCGCCCCGTCCGCCCCATCGCCCCGTCCCGGGTACGAGTGTACCCCAGCGGCGAAGTTTGTTTTCACTTTTGTTGTTTAACTGGCTTGCTGCCGCTGCGACACAGTTTAGCACTTTTCGTGGCTTGCCGGTTCTACCTGTACTTTCCTGTGTGGTCGCTGGAAAAATGCCTCTTTACTTTTGAAAATGTAATGTGTACTGCAAATAAAATCGCAACAAAGATAATTTTCATAGCAAACTCAAATTACACTAATTACATAGCGAAAATAAAACTGTTCCTCAAAGTATTTATCACACACAATGTATTTTTATATAAACGCCTTGAGAAGTTCTTTAAATAAAAAGCTATGTAACGTTGATACAGAGCATGAAGTCAGATAGTTATAAGTGCTTTTGCCAAGAGAGGTGGTTCCCTCCATTCTTTCATATTAAAAAGTTACCGGCGGCTACCTAAGTCGATACGCCTATAATTTGTTTTACCCACAACTTCTAGTTTCCCCGATGTTGCCCTAAAATATTTACGAAAAAGAAAACCTTTATTTTTGTGTTATTTCCTCGGCGTTATAACCATAACTTGTGCAAAGGTATCAAAGTTTCTTATTACATTTAACTTCTGCACGATCGGGCGACACAGTACGACATTTATCTTGGGCCGGGTTCGGCTCCTGGACGCTTAATTTGTTAACAATAATACGGAGAATTGCGATATTGGAATGCCAAAAATGCTTCCGTAGCAACAGAAACAATAAATATACAACTAGAAGGTTAACTTAGTGACAGTGTATAAGAAAACTCGTTTAACAGAGGTTTCATTTCTGAAAAGTTCACCTAACGTTGTAAGTGATTAAAGTTGTTTAATGATTAAAGAATTAATATGATCAAGTTGTTTCCTTAAAAAATTGTGGTACCTGTCTGTATACCTGTCTCTGAAAATTAGGAAGTTGACTTTCTCCTCAACCCCGCACAGTAACAACGCTATCAAAGATACAATATTGTGATCAGCCAAACAAGTCGAGGAAGCCTTTTATGTGAGGTCAAACGAAGATCCAGGAGATATGGCCCACTGCTCTGAATACAGCCATTTGCCGCCACAAAAACTGCGCTATATTTGTATTTACAAAAGACCAGGAAAACGCTATAATAAAGTGGGAATGGAAAGGTAATTGTCAGCAGTCTGAGGCACAGGATGCGGTGTTCCGACTGCGTTGTGTGACGCTGGTAGTTTGATTGCGGATGGTACTTGTATTGTTGCTGATTCTACTGCAGATAAATCTGTATTATCAGTAGTCTATATGTATACTTAATTTGTTTGTGCTCGTGTGGAACATGGAATAGATTATTATCACTAACTAGATTAAGCAAATTTTTCAGCTTGCCTTGAGGCACTTTCATTTTTACAATAATATTCTTAGTAAGAATCCTTTAACATTTAGATACAATTCAATTACTTTGATATCAGCAAATTCTTTCGATTCGTTTTCAATGGTAAGCGATCACTATCAGCTGCTAAATATTCAAGTTCCCTCACGTTTTCCGACATGTGTTGTCTTCTACAGAAAAATATCTTTTCAAAATAACATTGTTCAGTATTCGCGAAACAAAACTAAACGGCAAACGTTTAGTTTTGTTTGTCCTTATTTGGTGGTCTATGATTTTCTCTATTATGTGCTGAGTACTGTTATTTTTATTTTGTGGTACATGTAGTATTCATATTATGTACAACTGCTGAAAATGAGTTTCTGGATTAGATTTTCTTTTTGTATTTTTGCATGTTTTTGAGTTTTCTCAATTTCAATCTGGTGTGTATATTTGCACCTTCAGTGCAATTGTGTCTATCTGTTTCTTTACATAAAAGCAAGTTAGTTACACTACTAAACTCAAGAACGGCTGAACTGATTTGGCAGAAAATTTGAGGAGACAGCTTAAAGGCGAGCGAAATCGCAGACAGGAGCTAGTTAAAATTAAAAATGACAATAACTTCTTTTAAAATAAACCCCATAGAAAATATGAACATTCACCAAGGTATTATTAATAGTATCCTGGCAAGGTTGGCGCACATTGCATCTTGCAGGCGCTGCAACTGCATCAGCGTTGTCTCAGCAATGTGATTTATGTGCGCGTCCACTATTACATTACTTAGTCGCGGTGCAGACGGAGGGAAATCTTACGTTCTGACTATTTTGATATTTCATAGAAAAATGGGAGGCCATGTGAGTTGAGTGTGAATGTAGGTTGTAGATTAATATGGCTGGAAAAGAAAGGATATCAGATGATGACTAATAAGAATGTACAAAGTTGTAGGTAGTACCTAATTGATTACTTTCATTTGAAGGATTTTTTTGTCCGTTTTTTAAGAATATGTGTTATTTTATAACTCATAATTATGTAACATGCAATAACATGCACTGAGTAAGCCTAGTCAGATTATGTTTAGACATTTATTGAAATAGATAAGCACCCTGCGATACCTGTACATATTAATGCCTAATCTCTTTTTGACTTTGTTATGTTGTGGCACAACGGCTAAAATAATTAGGATGGAAGAGATAGTACAGAGATGGAGCCTAGAGACAGCTAAAGACTATTTTGCATCTGAGTGCACGAAGTACTTCCCTCAAGACACTGCTGTAACCGCGGCATATAACCAGTAGCAAGTTTACCCATTTTCCATCGTAGTATAAACTCTACAATATAAACTGCATAGAGTCACAAAGTTTCATGGTGTAACTGAATTACACCGTGGTGATGCGAAAACTTTTTATCGCAACTTCATGTCGTTGAACCTGCGTATTCAAATGGCGATGTTTTTCAAATGCTGTTCCCCGAGTATTTTAGTTCTAAAGATACTTACTGCTTTCGGAAATATTATTTTTATGCTCGCATTTAGAAAGCGTTTTCTTTTAGTTATATGTTTTTGTTATCAACATATTTTTTTAGGTATTGAATTGTCAATTCCATTAGTAGAAAAAGGTTTTTTAAATCTTCCAAAACGTGCTCTAATTAAAAAAGAGAAACCTCAACCCCATAACAAACATTTTCAACATCACCTCAAACATTAATACCCATACTTAATATAAAAAGTCACAGGTGTGCAAAAACAGTAATCCAACTTTTTAAATATTTCATCCGCTATTTGCAGCTAAAATATGACACAACAGGAGCTTATTCTCGACCTAATTATCACCAACATATTGCCATTACTGCGAGCGTATATTTTACACACCCTCCCCACCCGCCCCGCGGCTTCCCTCGTCGCCCCACCTCGCCCCGCAGGCCTCAGGGGGGCTGAAACAGTTCGTTACAGTACAAATTGGCTTTTCTCCAGCGTTTCTGTATTTTTGTCGGAATAACAACGTCTTGGTGGGGGACACCAGATTGTAATTTATCAAAAGACTTATTATTGTTGAAATTAGACGTTTGCGGAATGTATTTTTTACTTGAATTTCGGTAAGAAAGCAATTGTTAAGAGCGTTTTGTGTAAAGTAGGCGGGGATGGTTGAATCAAAGGTCACTTTGAATCAATTTTAATGCTGAGTTATGTTAACGGTGATTCTTATAGAATATTACGCAGACATAAAGCTTTTATTATTTTATTTATCATATTGATTTTGAAGTAATTGTAATAATTATGTATGTAAGTATTTGCTAGATATGTTAATATTTTAGCCGTTTGCTTATGCCGTTGCCTCCCGAATAATAAGAGATAAAAATAAGAGATGATTGGTGTCATAAACACCAATTATCTCTCTTAGGAGAAAACATTTTAAAAATACTTTATCCCAACACAGCAATAATAAAAACAACAAACATATAAAACAATAAGATTTGTCCGTTAACATGAAAACAAACATTTAACAGGACATAATCCGCGATTAGGCAGAAGCCAGTAATAATGAAAAACTCCCGGTCACGTGAACACGAGCCGGTTAACGTTCAAGCTTTAATTAGTATTACACAAAGGTCAATTTGCATAAGTTACATTAATTATGTTGTGTAAACAGAAACGGTTTAAAAAAATATACTTAATGGTTTTGTTAAAACATGATTATTAATGTTTTTGGTTTTAAGCACAGAATTAAAGGCTCAGCTGATAGAATAGGATTACTGCAATCATATTTTACAGAAATATGTTTTATTGTGTAGATAATGTGTTGTATAACTTAAGTATTTACCTAATAGGGCAATATTAGATGACCTGAAATATAGAACTAAAGATGAGTTTCCTAGAATGGAAAATAAATCTATCTCTCCAAAAACGTAATAATTAAAATAAACATCATCTGTTTTCCCAAACGGCATTGTTTGCTGAAATATAATTCATAACATATTAAAACATTTCTCGTACATTAGCGTATGTAAGCAAAATATTTGTTTTGGTGGCGTCGGAGGATTTGCGGCCGAAAATATAATAAATACATAAGATGGTAAGAGGATCCGCTCTCGTTAGAACATGCCCCGATAGGCCCGGGCTCGGCTGTTAGCCGCGCCGAATTATTTAATACCATATGGAGCTACTGTTTGTGATAATAATACTGGGTTTTTATTTATTTGGAAGATTATTTTCTATATTAGTAGTCCTATTGCTAATGATGTATTAAATAAGTAATATTAAGAAACAACGTAGTACCTATATAATATGATATACATATAATATTATAATGTATAATATGTACTAAGAGCTAATCTCTATCATAATATTTTGTTTTCCATGCTGTAAGATAATAGTATTATGATCACGAAATCTTTGTGAAAATCTAAAAATCGCATTTACAAGCTTAAAATGTAAGTAATTTACATATTGCCTTTCAGTCGCTGTAATGAAATATTTAAGCTCCGTGAGGTTTAGTTCTAGGAAAAGGTTCTTTCATGCTCGTAATTACTTCATTTGAGTAACATTTTTATGACAGCGAGAGGTGTTTCGGTAAGTACTCAACCTCATTTCTTTTGTATGAAAATAAAAAACTAATTGAAATACGTATTTAGGTATCTACTTGATAAGAATAATTAATTATTGTAAAGACCTATTTGCATTTTTGGTCAAAAAAGTCACAGGAAGACTTCCAATCCAATAAAGAGAAATAAAAAGCTATAACTACAAAACTTCACCACGCATCAATTAAGAACAAATAAAACTATACCACATAGGAAGAAAGAACTATCAACAAAAAAGATAGTACTAATCAATGAACTTCCTTCCGTGAAACAGATAACACTATAAAGGTGAATGCACATTTATCTGAGCCGATATAAACTGATTCTTTTTCCTTTCCTTTTATCATACGCAGCTGTCAGCTGTACCGAATCCAAATTCACTTGGAACTTATCTTTGCTGTCATTTGGACATCTTTGGTAGTAGTCAGAAAGTGACAACCAGTCTTGCTAAGGGTTATCGGGTTGCCCGGACAGCTGGTTTGAGGAGGTCAGATTTGTGTTCGTTCCATGTAAAACGCAAGCAACCTAGCTGCATCCACTAAGACGCCCACTCTGGACTGGAAAAGGCTAGGCAGATGATGTTAAGAATTTTAAAGTTTAATTCGGGGCGTTCCGCACATTTGGCCTAACAAATCTGCGTCCACCTTTACATGATTATCCTCACCATGATTCGGGTTGATCGATCCTGCATCAGGGCAGGACTTATCTCGCCGAGCTCAGTTTTACGGCCCATCGCAAACTATCAACGTTACGTTCATACAAATTCTATCGTTTTGTAAATCGTTTGTAGTTGAAGAGATGTTTCTTTATTGTGTTGTGATAGCTGAAGTAATTGTCTTGTGTTTGTAAGGTCGTAATGTTGTTGGTTTGTTAATTGATGTGATTTAATGTGGTTTGTTCTTTATTACACTGTTATTTCATTAAATGATAGAATGATAGTGTACATTATCGAATCTACTTCAAAATTGTACCTAAAAGATCAACTCCGCTAAATATTACGGTGCTTAACTTTATTGTACAAAAAGTTGCAAGTTTAATACAATACTTTGTATTATTAACCTCTACATTTAAGGACACAACTATAATTACCGAAACAAGCATTGATAAAAATATTAGAATGGAATTTTAAAATCTGGTTTTTAATAAAATTATTCAATGAACTCATTATTAAAATCATTAAAGATCAATCAAACAGCAAAACACAAGGCGAGTTAATAACATCAGTTAGCAGAATTGATCGTCAAATCAATTAGCGTGAATATCGACCACATTCCAACTTAATTACTATAATAGAACCAACACACTGCAGACTTAACAGTTGCCCTACAATTGACCCGATGTTTGGCAAAAAAAATTGATTGTCTGATACTATTCGTCTTACTACCATTCATCTTCATACTCATTTTTGAGCCCAAACAAACTATCGGCCGACTAAAAGTTTGCAGTGTGCTGCTCTTAAGAATTCCAATTTACGTGAACGCAGGTAAAAATATGAGATTGTAACTTTTCTTTGTTAATTTGCTTCAGTTTTGAGTTAATGTTCTCTCTGTTGCTTACGTTTTTAATTGTTTTTGAACTTTGAACGGTAAATCGTTGTAACATCAAAATCTTCGGTAATTGCTTGCATTTTTACTTTGAATTTGTTTTCTTTTTGATTTGGTGTTTTCTACTTACATTTCAATATTTGCTTAGCCCCTTGGCTAAAGGAAAACATTTCTATTTACTTTTTGAAGTGAACCATAGATTAACAAATATTTTAAATGTTTCCCAATCAAAATACTCCAAATATCAACAAGTTATTTTGCCAAACTATAATTAAACTGTGATGATGAGTTCAATTATCTATATACATAGTTTAATCACAAAACTATGCTTTATTACTTCCTAACCCACGTTCAATTTAATTAAAACTAAAATCAATTAATAAAATCACTTAACTTTCCTACATTGGTCGAACATTTTATTTTGTTCACTCATTAATATATTGAAGTGGTTGTTTTAACAGAATTCAGTCAATTTGCATTTTTATGAACGTGTTGGTATAATGCGAGTGCTGCCATTATGCCGAGTGCCTGTACTGTGTACTGTGAACGACGTATGAGCTTTGTTATTGGGATTTTATGCACTAAACCTTGTGAAATTAATACTTGAGTTAGGCTATACAGATGGTAATTATTTTTGACTAGCTTCCGCCTGTGATTTGATATGCTTCCTGAATGATCTACTTCTCACACCCGGATAAAAAGAAAACTTGTTTTTAAATCGGGCTATCGAGCGTTGTATCAGATACACACATAGAAATAATAAATGATATCACCTAGTCTGATCAAACATTACCATTAGCTAAAACCTGTTAAACGAAATTGATTGAAATTGATTCACTTGTGTCACGAGAGAATACAAGGAGCCACCTCTTATTCAAGCAGAATGAAATCAGTTAAAAACAATTTCAGTAATCAGTAGCAGTTCCTCGATTCCCAAAAGTAATCATTTAAACATCAACAATGCAATTCTGTCCATCGTCACGCAACAACAGACACTTTCCTGATATTTCAGATTACACTTATTTATTCTTCGTCGATTTTACTTCCAAATATCTGAAGCGAACACAAATTAACATAAACACACAAACACAATACATTTATTTATCGCCGTCATTTGTTACTGCGATATCGTGACGTCACACACCGCGTCACAACGTCAAATATGTTAATACTGAGCATTAAATTGACGTAAATGACAAACTGACGTTACGTCGCTTTAACGTTGACGGTAAATTACTTGATTTTTGGTGTATTTTAAATATGGATGCTATAATTCTGTCAATATTTTGAAATACAATATCGACATAATTTCATGATATACAAGAATTATTACATGAGAAAGATTTATATCTCGTTTCATCAGTTATTATATAGATAATTAAGCTATTTAATTTAGTTTAAATAAGTAACTAGTTGCTTGTTGAAAATATATGTTCATGGTTCCCAGGGCTATTATCTATATCTGAAGTTTCCAATACTGGTATTATTTTATTATTAGACGCAATGTTATACGCTCAATGATTTTATATTACAAATGGCATTTCGAGGAAGGATCCTAGTCCCAGAGGCCCCGAGTCTGTTAGCTTCTTCATACCTTTCAATATCGAAATATAGGTATGAAGAGATATATTTCCTAAAATACGTAAAAACATCATCATCTGCCTAGCCTTTTTACAACTTATGTCAATGGTGTGACTGCCTATGATATCTTCCCCATAGTTAGCCTGACAATCCGATATCCTTTTCTAAGACTGGTTCACAGACTCACTGGCTTCTGACCACAATGATGTCTGTACCTACAAATTACAGCCAGGACCCACTGTCCAATGTGCCATCTAAATCATAGAGGAACTTGTAGATTACTACAACCACCACAATCGATCGACTCGTAAAACATTCAACTCAAAAGAAAACACGCAATAAAACCGACAATTTCTTCATTGAAATGAAATAAACCGTTGCCGTTCTGGTTGTGATTAAATGTCCACTAACTAACATTTCAATTTGCCACACAAAGCCACGGAGTTCACTACTAATTGTTACTCCAGTCACGATAAAATTAAATTTGAATAACGTGCCGGACCAAATAAACTCGCCCTGTGAAGCCCCGGGCTGCGTTTGTGAACACCATGTATAAGCCGAACTGTTGTAGCGTTACTTTGTACTTAAATACGTAATTTGACAAGTTTTATACGCTTTTTAGATTTGTTTGTTAGAATGCATTTAGTGTAATTTGATGGATTCATCCATTCATTGTTTAACATATTTTATCTTTAATTTCTTTAATAGCTTTAGCCTAAACAATGTTGCGTTTATAACTTCATTACTTTAGTTTTAAAATAAGTACTTAGCTATGATCACATCATAATTATCACATTACACTACTTATTATAAAAAATTAGTTTCCTTGCTACGCGAGCGAAACAACACAAAATGGCCAGTGTTTAATAATCTTTTTGAAACAGTTACTTCACAATTTTCAGTGAAGTAGTGGCTAATGGAAAGTGAAGTAACTAGACATCTATATTATTATATAGCACAGTTCTGTATAACTAGAGGAATTTAATAACCGGCCTGAGATTAATAACGAAATACTTTTCTTACGAGTTAATCGAATATCTTTCAATGATCGCGTTCTTCTGTTATTGGATATCGATTTTTTACACGAGTTCGTTTTTATATAGTGTCCTGAGTGACAGTTTTCAAAATCCTATAAGCCCAGTTTTATTTTTAACACTAAGCTTATATACGAAAAGTAACAAGAGAAAAACTTAACTCTCAGTAAAAACAATATAGTGCCTATATAATTATAATTTCCGACTTACAAAGTATGCAAAAATAGATTTTATTTTCTAAGAAAAGTCAAAACTGAATTCACACATGATGAGTCTATAAAAATATTCAAAAACTGATTTAGATAGCTATAAGCTACGAGCACGTTATTAGAAATGACCTATTTACTTTATTGTTATATAATTTACAGAATTTTATGAACAAAGAATAATTTAAAAACAAAGATTGTAATTTTGGCCACCAAAAATACAACCTTTTGCAGAAAAGTTAATTCCAAACGATTATTTATCAGATTAAAATAAACCTACTTAATTGTTTCTCATTCCTTTATTTCATAAATTCTGTGCAAAGATGTAGGTCAAAATTACTTTTTCTTTGAATTAAACAACGTCCTATAAACTTCCTAAGATAAAAATATAATTAATTAAAAATCACAGAGTTACTTATACATTTTATATGTACTACTTCAGCGATCAACATAAACTGTTTTGTAGTGAATGGAAAGAACCCACAACCCATTCGAATTCTCAAAACAGTTTAGTATTTAATGATTGGTCAAGTTTCATCCCACCCCAATACCAGCCGGATACAACCACAAATTAATAATTAAATTCGTTAAGTATGTCAATACGTAAAGTTAAACGTAACTCGGCATTTGAACTCAAATTAATGAGTTTACTAGTTAAAGTTTAATTACTGGGAGTTCGCAAAGTATTGGTATTTGCGCCACTTATTTAGTATTTAAGTTTGTTCTCAATTGAATTTAGTTTGAACGTGGTTAGGCTGGAGTGGCTATTCTAATTTAATTTGCTTTAAATTCATTAATAATAGAAATGTTGTTCGGTTTGCTGTACAAATAAACTAATAACTTAATCAACCAATATTTATCATTAACAGTGAATGAAGATAAAATGTCTCATTTATATTCTCAACTTAACATCGTTTAAAACTCGGACAACGGGACAAAAAACTGAAAATTCGCCGTCAAGCATTAAACGTTGATAATTTCCTCAGCCACCATCCATTGCAGCCATTATTGGAAGCAAATTCAACTTAACATTGTTTCAACTCAAACTCATTTCCAGAACAGGAAATATCATTTTTATATTGTTGAGAAATATTCGTTTATTGTCGCTCGATAGCCGTCGGACGCATTAATTACTTAATTTCCGTGGCCACAGTATAAAATGTTAACAGGCTTTTGTAACGGGGTCGTTTATGTTGATCGCATTCACTGTGATCCGGGGATTATTCTCAATGGTTTTTATGCGTATTATTATGTAAATGACAAGCACATAAACGTAAATAACAATATGGCTGGGAACCCTGATTTGGGAACGAACATAGATTTAACAGCTAATGATAAAGTACCGCGGTCACTGAATAAAGTGATAGGTTCGCTTAATTTATGGTTATTGCATTTTAGGATATTTTGTTAGGATACTTTACACAGTTTATTTTCAACCAACACCACATGCCTGTAATAGATAGTGGTCAGAAGCATAAATAAATCACACCTGCAGTAACTGTACATCTTTACATAAACAGATATTATAAACCCCAAAAAAAGTTCATAAAACCACCATCCACCATCTTTGCAGCACTCAACCGGGGTCTCGAACCCACTCCGCGACATAACAAATCGCTCTCGATCAAACAACTGTGCTAAGCAAAGCCGGATTATAAACATTATTACCTACTGAAACGAAAATATTCCTTCGAAATTGTAAAAATATTCCGACATCTGCCTGCCTCTTAAATCAATATTTTTTATTTGTTTTATACTGCTTTTTCAAATGATGTAATATACGTACAGTATTTATTAGGTGTTCAAAGAAAAGAAAATAATTTGGTAACATAAATAAGCCCTCTTAAATATGCTACCCTGGTACACGCATGACTGATTTCCCCGAGAATGCAGAAACTTATCATCAGGAAAATTACTCTTTAGTTTTGGCATTTGGACCGAACTATGTAAGTTATACTATAACTATCGCCCATCTCGGCTTTGTTTGGGTATTTCACCAAAAACATGAATCACTCCTATGGAAAACCCCACCGAATTTGTTTATTCGTTTTTGAGGTTCCCAATAACAAACAGTAAAAAATAGACCCAAGGAAACACTTCAAATGATTTTATTTGCGTATTTTTTAAACTCGTATCGTATGGAATTCAGTTAGAAACACACAAGTATTTACGTATTTCGTTTCTCGCGATCATCTCACAAACATTAACATGTTTAACCCCGGGTGCGCGGCAGTGGGACTTGTTCTATATCTTGGCAAACTGAAATGAAGGCTTTGCGAGTCGCCTCACGCCGCACCGATTTTAAGAGCCCTTCTGCCGACCATTATTATCCTATTTTTCTTGCTCTGCACTGCCTTTTACGGGTCCTTGAAAATTCCTGCACTTTTTTCTGTCTTTCTAGAGGTTTTTGTTAAAATATTTCGCGTTAATGTGCGGTTTTTTGGTTTAGAAAAATGTTAACAAGGATGACTCTAGAAAGAATAGTTTAGAGAGATTTTCCAGAAAATAAATTGACACTATTGGGATAAAAGAAAGACTCTGTGCGGTATGTGGTAATAATTGGGAATAGTACTATCGTGTGTCTGTTTGTGATTTTTCTTACAATTGCCCATTAGCACCTGACCTGACACTGCAAAATCCAAAAGATTTTTTTTACGCCATTTCACAAATTGCTACCAAGCCAGTTATTAAGTTTGGTTTCTAAATAAAAAGACATGCTGACTCAAAGCTAAGTTAAGAGGACGAATTGGAATTTTTGGCGCCAAGGATGTCAATTTTTCTCAGTAAATACAAAACGGATCAAAATACAACTTGGTTACCTGAAAGTTCATGATATAAACCTTATTTTGTTAGTTGTAGAAACATGATTAGGTAACTTTTATAACAGAGAAAAATATATCAAACATACCTCTTTTTAAAAAGAGATTCACATATTATGGGCAAACGGGACCGATTTAAGCCTCTTAACTTTTTTAGTAGTTGAGTATATACATACTCTTTAAAATTGTAGTAGGAATTTTTATTAAATTATCATTTCTAAATATTAAAATTACAAAACCATTTTGTCGCTTACGACTTTTAGTTATAAGCTAGCGCGCGTATTGTTATCCTCGCCCCGCTCAGACGCTCCGACCCCTTTTGGCGCCTTAGATGCGCGTGCCGGTTATGGAATTATTGTTGACCACTTCCTCGCCTTAACTAAAGGTTGCAGCAACTACATCATAATACGTAATAACACCGTCTTTTACAAGCAAAGCCTTATTTTTTGTGAAAGCTGCACATTGTTTGTGTAATTTCTCTGTCTGAGTCGAGGGGTATTCTCGAGAACGACTGTAGCATGAAAACGACACGAGTGTTAATATCGTCTTTATGATGAATTTTGACGCTTTACTTATGTATATTTGTTTTGCACTGGTTTGTTTTATTTGTAAGATTATTTCGTTTTTTTTACATAATACGAAGTACTGTTGCGTTTAAATTATATGTAGACGAATCCAGGATTTCTATTTTTATGTCTCACTCTTTCTTGTGTACTGTGTCATGTACGATAAACTTTATTACAAAATAAAGTCGCAAATATTAAATTAATAGGCCTTTTTTAAATTTTTACAGGTATGTGGCTGTTTTTCCTGCCTGTTGTGACAACTTTATTCAGTAAGTGGACTGTGATAGCTAAGTTATACGTGCACAATTACTTATAATAAATTTCCCTCAGTGTTTGAATATGTAACTACTATATAACCTTACATCAACATAGTTAGTATTTCTAGGACTAAAATAACACTTACAGAAAGTATTGATGGATTATCGAACATTCGTAAAACTTTTGAAGCAGTTTTTGTTTCAATTAAAAAACTTTTTGTTTTGAGAACCTTCATCAAACTTACAAAGCTTTGTCATGCTTTATAAAAAAAGACTATTAAACACTGAACAATATACTAGAAACTTAAAAGACAACAGCACAGAAACAACTTGCAATTGAATTAAAACAAACTAAGTAAAAACACCAACACCCAATCTCAAGTTTAGATCTCAAAATTTAAACAAAAGTCTATTTTCGCGAATCTTAAAAAGTAGCGGACCGAGTGTAGCTCCTTGCGGCACTCCCTTTAATTCTGTGAGATAACGCTCGGGAGCCGGCGACTGGCCATTGTTATTCCGTCCCGGTGCCGAGCCGAATTGTCCCCAACACCTACACAAAGAAACGCTTGTGAATTCACTCGCAATACTCCTCATTTTATTGTAAATCTGTGACCGCAATGTCGAATGGCCCTTAGGGTTCCACTGTGGGGAGGGTAATAAAATTATGCGCGATTGTGATTGATAGGAACATTTTTTTTTGTTGGGAACATTCTGTTTCTGTTATGATATAACTTTTTGCAGCTCAGACATAGATTTTTAAATTAAAATTCACAGATTCATTTTTCAATTTACGGTCCATCATAATAAAGGTTTTTATAATAATGTTATGTGTATGAATAAATTAAGACTCATCCGGTATTCGTTACTAATTGGTATAACGTAAACACACAAATACGATGTGATTGTAATAGAAATACTCGCTCAGTCTGTTTTTATGCCACTAATTAACCCCATAAAAGAAAATCGTAATTATGACACATGATACTGTTGGCGTATGTTTTTTCATGTTTTGGCAAAATAACGGCGTTTGATTATAGGGTTCTTCCGTATAACCATTATTCTTTATATAATAATCTGTAATTATCGCGTCTGTTATATTTGTATCATTGACTCATCGAGAGTAGCGTTGAAAAGTAACTTTAATCGCTAGTTAGGTATTCTTACGTTATTAATATCGTACCTATTGTTCGTAGATTTATGGGCACAATTCCACAAATCAATTCTTATGCAATTAATTGTACATTATTGAACCTCCCACTTGACATAATTTTATTTAAATAACAGTGTATAATAGCACGTCATAATCACATTTCATCAAAAAAAAAAGATAATATCTAATGAAGAAAGCCTACAATGAGATAAGCCAAAAAACCTCATTCAGACAGCGTTATCAAAGCGAGCCATCATGATCCGCAATAATTCCTCCATACCTAGACGTTCCCAGGCATTTCTGCTATAAAAGCAGATTTCTTTCGCAACGCTCTTTTTGTGTGGCTAAAGAGGATTATTTTGATAATAATTTACCGTTCGTGTTGGTAATATTGTACGCGTAAATCCTTTTAGTGGCACTATTTCTTTATTTCGACTTTTTATTTTGCGGGAGCATTCAAATAGAAACGCCTTGTGAATGGATCGCTTTATTTCCGAAATACTTGTAGTACGTGGTGGTTTATTTTCAAAATATAGTGGATTATTTTCGTAGCCTTTGTATTGTTTGACTTATGTGAGATTATGGCTTCTGAAATAGATTTTTATTTCTTTGTTGTGAAAGTAGGGCATTACTATTGAATTTTAATTGGTAAGATAACGTTTGATAAACGTTCTGTTTTGACATCAAAGAACTTAAGAACAGAAGCAGAATTCAATTAGGAATAGTAACATAAAGCGAATACTGTACCTAACTTACTTTGAACATAAAATACAGCTTTCAAAAGGAAGTCTCGACTGAAAGTAATAACGAGAGACTGTTACATTATTCAGATATCAAGTTGAAAGAAAAAATACACAACTGTTTAGATAACAAACTATTTGACCCAATCGGAATAACAAACATCTTCGAATAGACTACAGTCGAAGCATTCAATTTGCCTGATTTCCTACAAACTGCAGAACAGAAATATTTCCATACCAACCGTTTGATCTCCATTGATCAGAATAATTTTACTCGGACGTTTCGAAGATATGAAGAACAATATGAACGTAAAAATGTTAGACGGAATTTTGAGGAGAAATTGGGTCGGGTTTGAAAAGAAACGGAATATGCAATGGTTTTATGAACGATAACTGTCCGAGGGAGGTCCGGGTGTAGCTTAAAACTTGGGCTCTGATTGTTTTTGCGTACGCTCGTTTTGGAAAGTAAGATTTTTCTGGACGTGTTCTGAATGCTGAAAGTTTATTTGAAAAATGATGTTGCAATTATATGATTATTAAGCTTTTCCAATATAAGTAGGTAGTAACTGAACAATAGATTTCATATAGCTAACACTAAAAACCTTCAACAGTAGAAACAAAAACGCAAAACTTTTCCACCAGTAACCTAAATCGCACCAATTCCTTAAAACGACACCAAAAAACCGGAAAGTACGGCAATCGAAAAAAGTTCCTCCTATCATTGGAAACTCTTAACCGTGGAGCGAAGGGCCCCACAAAAGTCAGGGCCCTTAAAAAGGCCGCTAGGGGCTGTAACCGACAGGCCTATAAAGACGAACATACTAAAGTTTATAAGCCGTAAAGTGTTGGTATAAACTTACTGCATTTACAATTACATGATTGATGGCTCGTAAACTATGATTTAGGGAAGTTTGCTTTTTATTTCGTTTGTTGTTTAAGACTGAGGGTTTAGTGCAAATTAATGATGTTGTTGTTCCGTGTTGCGGTGTTCAAAGAGAGTCATTTGGATTTAATGAAGTAGCACTTGGGGTAGCAGTAGATGTGTTTTATCAAATAATTTGCTTGTACATTCTTCATCTTGAACGCAACTATTTTAGGGATAATGTGGTGATTGACAGATGTGTCTAGGAGTAGATATACTATTTATATTGGAGATGATAGGAACTGACGAACAATGTTCAAAAAGTCAGCTAAAGCCTTGGAACTATGATCCGAAAACAGTACAGTATGTCTATCTATGAATGATATAAAATGATCTTTACCATGTCAAGGTCAATTATAGAGTAATATTATTTACCTAATTGTGACCTTTATAACTTTCAGTCTCTCAAGTTACACGCTTCTTAGAACATCGTGTCCTATTACTGACAAACCAAACTTTTGCGACGAAGCCTCATAAAGTTGCCTTTGAGAATATTTCTCTAGTTTAGAATAAAGGGCAAATAAAATTTTAACTTGTATAAGAAGAGTCATGTAAGGATGTTTTGTTTGTTTGTGTATCTTTTGTACTCTGTCCTGGATTGTTGTCATGTTTCATTTTTGAAACTACATGTATGTAATTCAGCGCTTTTGCTAATTAATAAAGTCGCGAGAGTTTTGGTGTTAGTTTAGCATTTGTTCTGTAGTCTCGGTAAAAGTGACAAAAATAAACGAAAATACTTCTGACAATAATTTCAGGGAAATTTTGTAAACTCCCTTATGCTTTTATGTACTTTCTGTGTATCTACGTATATTACAAAACGTAAATAAAAAAAAACCGGCCAAGTGCGAGTCGGACTCGTGCACGAAGGGTTCCGTAAATTACAGTTAAATCAACCTATCTCAAAAACTATAAGAGATACTTTGATCAAACCAAAAATCGTTGAAAGAGTTAATTAGCATGCATCACCTCTATTTTTTTTAGAATTTTATACCCCGTAGTTATAAAAATAGAGGGGGGGGGGACATACTTTTTACGACTTTGAGAGCTGATATCTCAAAAACCGTTCACTTTAAGAAAAATGTTTTTTAGAAAACTTTATATCATTTTAAAAGACCTTTCCATTGATACCCCACACGGGTATGTACATCGAAAAAAAAAATTTCATCCCTCAGTTACATGTATGGGGGGCCCCACCCCCAATTCTTTTTTTTACTATTTAGTGTCATATTTTTGTAGCGGTTCATACAACACATATTCCCATCAAATTTCATCACTGTAGTACTTATAGTTTCCGAGTAAATCGGCTGTGACAGACGGACAGACGGACAGACGGACAGACGGACAGACGGACATGACGAAACTATAAGGGTTCCGTTTTTGCCATTTTGGCTACGGAACCCTAAAAACAACCACCAATATTTCAAAACAAACATAAAAAGCGACCCTAAATCCATTACACACAATGAACAACTACCCTCAACCCCAACAAATCTAAACAATCGAAAAATACCTCCACTATTAGTGAACACCGATCGGGTCCCACGTTGGGCGCCAATAAAACACGCTAGAACAAAGGCCGAGATGTATAGGGCTAACTAAACGCTTGTAGTATCAGCATTAATTGGGCAGTAATTGGCCCTTATAAGCTCCCCACTGAAGGGAAATAGATAGCGTAATTGTATTGGGTTTATTTGTAACCGGGTTTGGGTTTCTGTCCTTTGTTTCGGAGAGTTATTTTTGATTAAACCTGTTAAGTGTATCGATAAATGTACGGTTACAGTTAACGTTTATGTTATTTACTGCTGTTATATGTGGTGCTTAAATGGTTTACCTTTTAAAAATATCGATACAAAATTCGATCCCTTGATCTGGCTATGAACAAAGTAAAATATCCAAATCAACGAAAGCTTCTAAAGTATAAAGAAAAGAATTCTCTCTAACAATAAAAAAGAAGCAACAGGATTGAAATACCCCACACTTCTTAAATAAAGGTAGATCTCGAAATCACATAAATTACAAAATCTCACAAAAGATAGATCAGCGTTAACAAATCAAAAGAAAAAAGGTTTCCCATAAAAAGCGTCGAGTGCAGACATGCAAATGATATCGTTCCCTAACGTGACTACCATTCAACGAGCCGTAGTCGGTAGGAGCAGCCGCTCGTCACGCGCACCAACGAGCGGTAACTACCGACAGACAACTTTGATACGCCTGCTAAAGAGCCAATGTATGGCTACACATTCGATAATCACGTTTAGAAAAAGAACAGTCGATTTTGGACTTTAGCACTCTAGATATAAGGTCGAAAGTTGATCAGTATAAACATCTAAACACTGAAGTGCTTACTTGAGTTTTTTTTTATATCATTCCCTTTAAGACTACAGTAATGAGCCCCTTTTATTTTCACGAGAACTTTTAATTATGTTATAAAAAGATAATTTTTTCCTTTTGTTTTTCAACTTTCTCTTAGATTGGCAAAATTTGTAACGCCTAAAATTAATTTTATGTGAGTGAATAAAGTTGGCTCGTAAACTTCATTATCACTCTTTATTTTAAAGACAGATTGGAACTGAAAAATGGGGTCACAAGGCTTTTTGGCTTTTTACAAAAGAAGTGTGAAGTGAATATTATATTTGTGTAGAATTGGGCCGAATTGGGTAGAATAAAACATAAATGTATGGGTATTCAATAGTATCTGAATACACATCACAATTTAGAACAGATTTTGCTGCTGCTTATATTGATCATGCAGATATTCAGATATATATTACTTAGTAAACAGCCCAACGGCATTACCACTAAACTTCCACTTTATTGCAAAGATCAAACAGTACTTCTATGTACTTTGATGCAAGGCTGTACAACTACTACCAGTAAACCATGATCAACAAACAGACGATACTCAATCTTCTCCGAAACAACCAAATCCTTCTCCATCATCATTTCATCTGCCTAGCCTTCTCCATATTATGCCAGATTAATAACCCTTACGTTCAAAGCACAGTAATTAGCAAATAAGCGAATCGGATTAGCGTTATCATAGGTCTAATTAGCAAGTACATAGGTAATGACGGCAGAATCCTGAGGTAACTAATCGGCTAATAACTTCGTAGGAGACCACTAATTGCAGGAATGCTTTGTACCAATATCGTAATTAAACTCATTTAGTTATGATAGCTATAGTAACGAGAATTAATTAAGGATTCGTCATTATGTTGATATTGACTGGTATATATTTATAGCAATTGACAGATCAATTCAAAGATGAATGCATATTTCTTGGTATTGAAAGTTCCTTCACTAACGAGTTTATGATCACTCTTGACAAACGGAACAGTCATTATAACGGAGGCTTCTATATAGGTAGCCGTTTCATAATTATCTGGACGATTTCTGATCTTCTATTAAAGAAACTTGATATATGTATAAGGAAGAGTAGTCACAATTTTAAAAGAATAACATACATAAATATTCAAAGATAAGCGGGAGTCAAGTTCAAAGAAAACGATCAAAAGATGCAATTAAAAACAGAAATGGAAAGCCATCAAAACTAATTAGAAGCATTCGTCACAGTTCGGCAATAATCGTCAATGATCGGCTTGTCACGGGTAAAATTAAACCGACCGGGAAGCGATTGGGTTAATTGGAAGGGTGCAAACTGATCTAGTTTCCTTCAACTAAGAAACTTGGTAATTAGATGAAAGTGTTATTACGACTGGATTTGTGCTTACCTCACCTTCTTGAGGTAAGGGTCTTTAATGTTGTGACGTCATCATTCCCAAATAGTGAACAAATATATCAGAACTAGCTGTTGCCCGCAACTTCGTCTGCGTGGGCAATATAGAATAGTCAAAATACTACTTATCCCGTAGGTGCATTCTTTCACGCGGACAGTATAATTAGGATTAGCATTTAGCAGTCGCATAGATTCATTGATCAAGGTTGTGTTGTGGATGTGACCATTTATCTAAACAAAAGAAGTAAAGTTTGTGACGTTGTGAATATCTCTGGATCTAGTCAGCCAATTTGGAAAATTATTACCTATGGTGCGTAAGTAATTTTCACAGGAAACAGTTATAATCTATGTCTATATGCTTTGATCTCAGTGGCGTGCACTTGGAGAGGCCTATGTCCAGCAGTGGACTGCGATAGGCTGATGATGATGATGATGATGATATGCTTTGAGTCTGACAAAGCTGTCATTTGTACATTTTCTGCAGCTGCTGCGACTAATCAGAAGCCAGAAAGTCTGTCAGTCTTACCATGGATATCGGCTTGTGTAGTTGACTGGATTGAAGATAGGTAGATAGGTAGTCGCTCCAAGCAAAATATTGGTACTCAAACAGATTCGGTGACTGGAAGCCAACACCAACATAGTTGGGGAATAGCCGGATGGATGATAAAATGAGTCATCATCAGCAGGCGCATAGGGTAGGATAGTTTCACTACTGGGGAGAAACACTTGTATGATGGGGATTTTCTGTGCACTTACTCACTATGGTAAGGCTGACCCCACATTAGGCGTGCGCGATCCTCGGGCGTGTGAGTAGCGCGGGCGTCGCGAGCGCGCTGCGTGAACGTCGCATTTTGCTGCCCTGCGGCATGTGTGAAGAGTGCACGCGACGCGCTCGCGGCGAGCACGCGGCGTTCGAGTTGCGTTCTTACCCCCTTCGCCCGCTATCCCCGCCGCCCGCTAAACGCCTTAGCAGTTAATCGTCTAGGAGAGAGCCGCGAGCGCGCTGTAGGTAAATGCCGCAGGGCAGCAAAACGCGACGCTCACGCAGCGCGCTCGCGACGCACGCGCGGCGCCCGCGCTACTCACACGCCCGAGGATCGCGCACGCCTAATGTGGGGGAGGCCTAAGCCGGGACTCCACCGAAATGTTTGCATTAGTTCACAAATAGGCAAAATGTACGTATCTGTGAGAGTCCACTTCATGTGTTCGTACTTGAAACCTGCAGTTTTGGCAAGATTTTCAAAATGTACGCTCTCAATTTGTCATTTCTTGGTGGAGCCAGCAAATCAAAAGAAACAGAAGTGTTGTATACTGGGCGTCACTACCGCACACCAGGAAAATTTCGCTCTTGCGTTTATATACCATATTTTGTGTCACACGTAAACAGGACGACAGTAAGTAAAAAAAGTCCACCGAAAAACTTTCAAAGATCTGATGAACGAACAAATCAGACCTGACTTGGTCAACTGGGGCCAATCAGAGCTC
Source organism: Helicoverpa zea x Helicoverpa armigera (assembly GCA_033682625.1). Taxonomy (NCBI): domain Eukaryota; kingdom Metazoa; phylum Arthropoda; class Insecta; order Lepidoptera; family Noctuidae; genus Helicoverpa; species Helicoverpa zea x Helicoverpa armigera. Next base: position 1,210,897 of record JAWIIS010000015.1, on the reverse strand, counting down.
TATGAAGCGATCATATGCTTTGGCTCCTACTGTTATTGTGGTTTCTGAAAATTTATTCACCTCATTCAACGATGAATGTAATTCTGATGGTACTATTAAGAACACTTGCTTAGCGCAGAAGCTGACGTTGGCAGGTCGACTCTTTTGACTTCTCGAATAGGATACCATTGGTTTTTGTGCAATGCACACCTGCAATGCATGCTGGATTAGGATAGGATACAGGTGGATAGGATTTGCAACAGAAAACAATTCTGTCTTTGTGATTGAATGACATCAAACGTCGTTTTATATAAAAGGTTTTTTTTTAGACTTGGCTCGGGTCTTACTGAGACTGTTCGTAATCGTGACCAGTGTATTTGCGATCAGAAGTTGAAAGTAAGCATGTCTCTGGTATGCGACGCGCAATTTGTACGTTTTCAGACGCATAAAGCATTTTACGTGTGTATGGTATTAAATCGAGAAAGCTCCCATTTCTTATCTGCACTTTGTATCTGGGCTTGTTCTTAAAGCTACAGAATCCTACATTACCTACCTACCTCACGCTTAGCAGCACTTGCGAGAGACAGATCCTCCTTTCTTCTAGGATTAAGTTTACATACTTTGCATCAGAAAAAATAATGAAGGTCTACTTAATACTATTCACTCAAAGTAATTTGTTTTAAGGCCACCACATTAGTGGAAGAGAAGCTAAACTATGTTTATGAAAAAATCCTGATATAAATTCCATCTGTTACTTTAAATGATAATTAATTGTTATACTAAAGTCATCATTTTTGACATAATATTCAAAAAATAATTTAGATGGCACCGTTTTAAATTTGGCTGAGAATTATTATTTTCCTTTCATCAAGGTAATAATTATAATTGGATTTTGATGTGGCACGGCAAACTGACAAACACTATTAAAATGTCTATCGAAAAATTACACTACGTGTTAAAATATGGTGAATTACGGAAAATACACAACTCCATCTGTTGAAATAATAATCCTCTATAAAGAATGTATGGTAATTTATTGTCATTTACCACCTCGCTCCTTTGACAAATTTTATGTATTTTATTTAACACAGATTACCACAGATGGAGCTACTTTAACCTTGGCTAAACACAATTTTCATTTTTTTTTTCTTCCGAAGTTACTTATGAAGGTGTGATTTTCTGTGTAAAGGTTAATAATAGGCCGATCAACTAATATAAGTACAACATTCAAATGTACAGTTTTGACAAACAGATTGCGTGTCATAATATTTTACATCTCGAATTCACAAAATTAATCATATCTTTTGATAGAGTGAATCTATTTCGATGAAACAAAAACTAAGTAATACCCCAAGTTACGTAGAATTTTTGTATATAAGCATTGTCTGCATTGAATTCGTAGATTTTACGTGAATCCCGAACGAACAAACAGATAAACAGATAAACAGACAAACAGACAAACAGACAAAAATGACAAAAATGATGGAAATGGGTTCTGTTAGTTATCCTTTAACATGCTGGCTATTTTTTTTGCCAATTTCTTCAATGTACAAAAATTACTTTTCTACAGATTTATTATATGTATAGATGGTCTAATACTCTGTTACAATATTGTGACTTATGAGACGGTGGGATTGAACGAAATAAATCTTGTTCATTAAGTTAGTATATCATCGCAAATTGTTGAAATCCATCACTGACGCCGAGCTGTCTATGTAAACAGTTGGCATTATGTATGTCGCCATCGATTCATTACCTGAACATCAATCAACACTGTAATCAATATCAATAGCTTAGCATATACCCTGAGATTATCTAGCAGAAAGTCCACGACTATACTTAAAAGGGGTATTTCAAAAACTATCTCAATATACTAGATTCGAAGAGTTTCTAAAACTACTTTCTCGTTTTTGCAAACCATGCTTTCTCATCTAATGCTGATAAAGACTATTAGCCATTTACCTGCGTCTACTAAAGTTAAGACTCCCATTAAGAATTTTCTAGATCCAATAACACTTCGCTCGACCTGAGAGCTGTTCATGGGATTTTACTAACAATATTTAGCTATCTTAAGACCTCTAGATGTTCCGATAATGGCACATCCACATAATGAATAGTGTTTAAATCTGATGAAGCTTTACCATTGCTTTTCAGCACACGATATTTTAGGTCAAGTAGCTTTTACAGGTCTTATACAGGTCGATAACAGTGTAAACCAACTAATATATATCCTAACAAAATCCAATCCATCCAACCGCAAATCCCATCTGTAGTTGGTCTTCTGATTCTATTTTGATATGTCTCCTAAAGATAGGGGTAAAGGCTAATAGGCTCTTTGAGCCATTGTCTCCAACGCCTTACATATCTAGCCATCAATCTAGGATTGGATTGGAGGCGAAATCACTTGAGCATCGCCCATGCAATTCATTTGAATACGTCCTTTGATCTGATTTGATTAAACAGAAAGAGATTGTGGTAAAACTCTGGATTGAAATAAACAATTTGGTGGAAGAACCAAACTGCAAATGCCTTGAAATGATAATCAACTTTAATGCATCGATCACTCTCAAAACAAAATTGATGAATAAAGCTCAAAGCCCAAGTTCAGCAGATTTTGCTTAAAAGCATGATATTTCAAATTTACCAAAGGCAATGAAACGTCGGAAATATCTTCCATTGAAAACAACCTATAAAATGGCGAATGGCTTTGAAATCGGCACAATGTAGGTAAGTACTCAGAAAATGTAATTCATAAGTCTCAGCATCTCTGCACAGGAAACAGAACTTTAACGTGATAGCTACAGAGTTGTATTTCCACTGAGACATGGTGAAAAATTCTTTTGGAATAACAAAAAGTATTTCTTAGAAAATTGGGCTGAAGTCAGTGATACCGTATCAATTACAGTTATCAATTTAGCATTTGACCCGGCTTCACTTGCTACTCTAAGTAATAATGATGAGTGAGTAACCCTTCGTGACGGTGTGACAATTAAACTTGTATTTGAATAGAAATGATTGGCTCGTTGTTATTGCATGTCAACACTGAATAGAAACGTGACGAAAAGGTGAAACAATGGATGTGATAGTTGATTTCTCAACAAAGGGATAAAACAGAGGCTTGTGTCGGTGACGCCATATTGGATTCCGAGCTTAACGAAAAATTCAGGATTTTTGTTTCTGTGTAAGGAAAGTAATATTGTACTCGTCATCCTAATGGATTTGAACTTATTGACGTTAGATTTTCTTGCCTTTTATTCAACTTAGTTTTTCAAATGAACAACTGTTTAGTTGAAATCAGCGATGAGATTAAAAAAAAAACGCATAAATAGCCTTCCTAAAAAAAGTTCCAATAGAATAAGAACGAATAAAAACGAAAATAAATGATCTAACGCGAACACGTCTTACATGACAACATATTAATAAAGTCTGTCACGCCACACAAGATACGGGAAACTCGATTTTGTGGTTGAACACGTGGCGCGGGCGGCGGCCATTTTTCACAAAACAAATGAGCTGCGAGAATGTACAAACGAGGCATCAGGGTCATGAGCCACATCGATCGGACCAAATGTGAGGGAATCTCATCTTATTTGTTGTGGTTACCATTTATTTTTATATTTAAGATGTCTGCCATACGAGCCAGTAAAAATAAAGAGAATGTGGGTGTATGTAATGGGTATTTGGAAACTGTTCGATCAAAATATCTTTCACTTATTGGATATTGAATTTGTGACGTGTTTTTTTTTTCATACGGAAAATGGGGCATTATAAACAGGAGATAAAACCATATACTAATAATAATATGGTTTTGTTTACTTTACGGTTTAATGTCGGAATCAATAAAAATTAAACCAGGTTTGGATAACTGGTGACAGCTACTGGATATATTTTATGTTGGTAAACGGGCGAAACCGAAAAAAAGAGCTCGCTAGTCGTATCTAGATCATTACCAAGCTTTATAGCATCCACACTTATAACCACATCTAAGTAATAAATTAACAAATGAATACAGGATTCCCAATGATTATCCCATGAGTTGGTTTCTGCGATCATTTGACGATTAGCCTTACAATCATGTGTGCGCTAACGAGTGTGCTAATGACTGTTTGGTTGGCGCCCAGTATTGCTGAGCTGCTTACAATGAACACCTTGATGGAAATAGCTTTATTGAAGAAAGATGGGAGATTGATTATGATGATAACATTTTTTGTTATGTGTAGGCGATTCTTTCGGTCAATTTTATTACGTCTCGGCTGTTTTTGGAAAATCTTTAGTAGTCGTTGCTATGGGTAGCCAAATCTTATGCCATTGATTCTCATTGATTGGTTTGAGTGAACCAGAGTTTAATACAAAGGGCATTGGGTTGCCTAGGTAACTGGGAAGAGGAGATCTGATAAGCATTTACTCTACGTAGGTATATTTAGTTGGAAAAACTCACAAGAATAAGTGTGCCTGAAGTTCGGAATTTTAATTACCAAGTCGTTTAGTATGTTGCGGCTGAACTATTCAGAATTCGCGTCTTACAGATGACAATAAGATCTTTGCGGGAGTAACATGGTTAATTATCGTTTACCTTTATATTAAAGAAGTTTTCATTTTCCTGTACTTAGCCTCAAGGGGAGAGCAGGTTTTGTGTGATGTTATTGTTCATAACTTTGCCCTGACGAAGTTTTCCACTTCGCTATGTAAAGGAGGGTAACAACATAACCGAGTATTTCTATAGAAATGCGTTGTTGTATATTATCTTGCTTTGTGAAGGAACTATAGATCTCGGGGTAATTACAGACATATGCATAAACTGTAACTTTGATCTTTGTCTTAATGGTTAATACTCAAGTTTTTGATTGTCATTAGTTTTGTCTATTTGTAACTTATTATTAGTTCCACCTCGGGAGATAGTTATGTAAGGAAACATCTGTTAAATTGAATCGCTGTACTCTTTTGTTTAGTTCAGAAGTTAATAATAATCATTTCCTGGTTGAAACAGCGAGATGAACATCACAATGTATGCAGCAATATACTTATGTACATTAAACTCCTTGGATTGGGTATGATAATTTATACTTACTTGGATTGGTTTAAAAAGATATACAAAAATCGGCACGTACCTAGTATTAGAATATCAATACGTTGGAGAGGTTTTGGGTGACCTATCGAATTTCTTCAAAGAATGATACAATATTCTGTCCGGTTATTGTCTGGCATTTATCAAGCATAATTCCGCTGACAGAAGTTCACCCACTGAATTAAAACTGTCAAAATAAAACCAGCGCTCACTCCACGTTATCCTTAGTTAACCAACGAAGAGGTTTGAGAACCCGGAAGCCGAAACTGGCGAAAAGCCTTTATGAGAATGCCGAAGCAAGCATCTCCTCAAATTAATACAATTGGTTGTTAAGCCGTTGCTCTGAACTGGAAGCAATTACAAAACGACTCGGTGATTCGAAAAGTTCGGGAATGTAATTTTGTTAACCGTTTGCAGCCAAACCTGGGTTAAACGTGGTTAGTATGTGTTTAAAGGTTTGACTACGTTGAGAGTTAATTTGATGTTTCGTGGTCTGTTTTGCGTACCTTGTTTATTTGTATTTAGATTCAATCGTGGAGTAACCATCATTAAGTAAATCCGATGATTAATTATTCAGTATTACAGGTTCGTTGATACCTTCTTTTTGTGATTTTGAAGGTCTTCATAAATAAGGTCTTCTAAAATGTTATTTGCACCCTTTCAACTGTTGCTTGTCGATGTGATCGATCTTGGCAATAGTAATTTGAATACAGACCTCAAATAAGGCCTGGCCACATAGAGGTGCTACATCGGTGCCAAATTGCAGGCTATCTAACTCCGATATCAGGGAGAATAATTGGCAAACCGCAGTTACCGATGCAGTTTGCAGTAACAAGATTGAGGGGTCAATCCATACAATACTGGGAGATGCTGGACATGGATACAGTTTGGTGAAATTTAATACAATCTGTAGTATTATTGTAATACCGAATTTGTGTGCCAATTTTAGGTGGTACTACTGGTCAGATGTGATAAATTCTTTCTTGTTTCTTTATAGCTCATTTATTAACGAAATCTACAGGCGAGTTATGTTTCGGTTGCACAAACTAGTTCTCACATTATACTGCCTAAACCATTGGCAAAAGCTAGAGATTACATAAATTCTATGAAACCGGATGGACTGTGGCATACGGAGACCAGAATATTAAAAAAAAACTTTCTATTAGAGAATCAGTCAGATATTTATTTTGATAAAACACACTATGAATATAAAAAGTGCAACCGCGAAGAGCACTTCCACAAATAGAGTGTTATCTCTGAACCTTCGCGGAGGGGAAGTCGAGGGCCCTCCTTACAGTCCCGCGTCAAGTGTTGCTTCTATATTTGCGTTCATGGCTTCATTCTGACGTGTATGGGAAGTTAGTAATGTAATTAGTAAGCTAAGTTGTCTTCGAGTGGAAGATTGAGCTATTTTTGGAGGGTTTGGTCATCATCAACTTTTTTTACCTAAGGGCATCGGATTTTTCAAGATTTGTTCCTTTTCAGATAGCCATTTTATACATTACTACAAGCATTTCAAACTCTCCAATTTTTAACCTTCCTAAAACTTGCACTTTCTCTCATCTACAACGAAGAATAAATGAGAAGCTCAGCTGCCAATTTAACCCAGCGAATAAACTTCACTTCCACCAAACGTATTCATCCACCTCCCTGTTAAATTATTCACAATTTTTCACCCCCAACTAAAATTATTAGCTCCGCGGAGCGTATTAACAAACTACAACAAGTTTCAATTTTGCCCTCCTTGGGGAGGTCTGGGTAAACTGTTCAGAGGAACCTTTTCAGAGGTAAACTTGTGAGCGAAAACTCCGTTAATATTGAACAAGTACTGTGATAGATTATGCACCTGTGGTGGGCTATAATGGATGGAGTGGCTGAGTGTCGTGCCTGAGGATTTGTATAGAGCGAACCGACCGGGAGGCACTTGGGTGGCCCATTCATCAATATGCGTTAGCTTCTCACTAGATTTTGATGAAGTCGCCTTTATAATAGGTAGGAGATTTTTGAAAAGTCATCAATATTACACAAAACGACTTTAGTAACATTAGTAAAATACATCTATCAATTTTGGCTGACTTTCACCGCAAACACTCTGTAAATTGTTGATTCAAAGGTTTGGAATGTGCAACTTAGCCAGTAATTGTCTGGCAAACCGCCAAACTATTGGAGGTTAGCGGTCTAATTGAAATGTTAAACTGTTTAGGCCTTGATTAGAGGATAGAGGATAGATATTTTGAAGTCTATTTCTGAATCAATTCTTTTATCACAACTATGTGGAGTGTACTAAAAATAGTAGATATGTACTAAAGCCAATAAGAAGTGACTTACTAAGTAACATCTAATTTGATATTGGAAACAATTCGGAACAATATCTCGAACACGCTCGAGTCAGTTGTTGCGAAGTATAACATGTAAGAGTACTCGAAGTTTCTCAAAGAGTGCTCAATACCGCGCGGTATGCTCGTGTACTATCACACGCCATCTGTCGGGGGATATACCAACTCCGATACATTGAATATTAATGCTCCAAGTATTATTATACTGATTTGTTATTATGCTAATTTGACAGACTAACTTGGAATGTAGATGTTACAGTATTTTGTTCAAAGGGAATATGAATGCTAAATTAATTCGATTTACTTTAGCACCTACTCAAATATCGTGCTATTTCTAGCGGAGAAATAAACAAAAAATACAAAACTTTGAAATAAAAAATTCACTCTACGTAAAACCGAGTTCATGTCACGAAAAATCAGAGGCTAATGGGCTTCTAACTAAACACAAAGAAAACATTCACCCCATAAAAGAAGCGAACAATCCCGAAGCTTACATACATTAAAAACTTTCCAACAGAATCGATGTTCCCCTAAACGCCTCCCTTATAATACAGAAGAAAAAACTTGTGAAACATTTTGTCATCGTAATTGTTCGAGATTCGCGTCTGATACTGGTCCCCAATCTCTGAGAATTCGGGATGCTGTCGAACAACTGCTAAGTCGACAACATGAATAACTTTATTTGGTTGTCAGTTAGTCATTGTTGGTGGTTAAACTTTTAACTTAACATGTAAACAAATGATATGTCAATAATTTTATTGTAGGACTGTTTTATTTCCTTTATCTTTTTTAGTTTTTTATTCTTCCATATTAAGTGTCATGTACGATATAAATATATTTTTTGAGATTCTACGAAGGACACTACAATGACAATCAGACAATAAAATAGCTCACAAGACTGATTCAAGACAAAATAAAAATAAGACAATAGTGAAAGCTGAAAGTGGCATTTGTCCAAAAGGCCATTCTTATAAGCCAGACCCTAATTCACTTACCGAAAGTCTAGATAAAGACGAACAACTAAAACTAGAAGATCTTATTACAAAAGGAAAAGATAACGAAGTTCCCAACAAAAGTGTAATAAAACACATCCTAGGTTATAACCCCAAAGATAAGATACTTTCTGTTTTACCTTTGTGAGTTGGCTCTCAGGTTATTTATGAGAGCGGATAAAATAACATAACGTAGTGCGGCTTAGAAAAATGATACTATTCTGATCTAGGAAGGGAATGTAATAGTTTTGCATTTATCTTCCGATGCTGGGGGCTCAGGTGATCTCGTATGATCTTTCTTACTTTCTCTATTGGCAGGCTTAGTATCTCAAGTTGGGCTCGCACTCTATCGATTCATAACTTGTGGGTAGTAATATTGTTAAGGTTCATGTAATTTTTTGTTCACAAGTTAGAGGTAAAATTTTGTAGCATTTTATTTATCCCTAAAAACTCATAAGAGTAACAAGGCTTATATGACATGAAATGAAATCGTTTATTTTGCAAGTTGGACATTACATCACTTTTACACGTAATTTTTAAGAACATATAAATATGAGTAGCTTGGTATTTACAATTTGTTCCAGCCCACACACACATTATAGTCCCACAAAACATTAAATACTACAAAGGGCTTTTGATACATTCAATTGCGATTTTTTTTGGAATCAATTCTATTTTAGACAACTCAGCAAGATTTATTATAACATATTTTTTAACAACTTTGATAGTCAGCCAAAAATGAATATCAATTTATCGAATTCCTCTATTTAAATACAGTATGAATGACTGCATTCATAAAATCCTTTCAGAAGAGGCTTTTCATAGCGATTGCTGTGCCAGTTCTCTGCCAGCTCTCAAAGGACCAAGCGTGATTGATTCGACGTCCGACCAATATTGAGGACAAGACAAATAAGCTCTGCGGAAGGACCACTCGTTTTGTACGTTGGTTCATCATTGTTGGCTGTATCAAACTGAATGAATCAAAATTCTCAAACCCTTTAGAAAAAAATTGCTGTCCGTATACTGAAGTATTCACATTGCTCCTTGGATTAAAAATTTACCTACAATATTTATTTATTTTATTATATTACTTATGCCATTATATTTTCTATACCTCTTTATTAATAGCCTTACACAAACGAATGCACAAACTGACATTCACATTTATCATTACGACGATACCTTATGATACATGCATAAGACATATTCACAAAGAGTGAACCTCAAGCTACAGACGCGATCTACCTGAGGAACTGAGGAACTTGTTACAATATGAGTTTAATATTTGATAGAACGCGAACTCTCGTGGACCAACTCCACTTGAGCCCAAGTTTGTCGTTCCGTTTCACATATTCATCTGTTTCGCGCTTCATAAGTTCGGAGTTTGTAATTTGAATATCTTTGCTGTACATTTTTGATGGAATTTCAATTGGCTTTCGTTATTTATGAGCCTTTTCGCTTGATTTGTTAATTCTGTTATCAAAGTCAAAGGTTTTTATTTCATACTATTAGAGATGCATGGTTCTAAAGAGTGGGTCTTATGGAGAAAACTAGGCAAAAATATCCACTGACACTGTTTTCAAAAAAGAAGGGTTTACAATATTTTATAGGTTGATTCTGAGAAAACAGTATATGAAAAATCGACTTTCATTCCTTGGCTTTCCTGAGACAAACGAGCTACCAGTCTTTTTAAAGGAGTATTATCTTAGTTATTGGGTAGACTTAACAATCCATATAAAGTTTTTGTGTAATGGAACTTCTGTAACTAATTTTCAAGTGGAGTCTTTAACATTTTCTTTTTTTATTAAATGTTGTTCAGGCCACTTTCTTGAACACAAAGAAGAGATTAAATTCCGAAGGCGATGCCGGAGTATTGTTATATATTGATTAAAAAGTAACGCGCAATAGACTGAGCTACTGAAGCTTGAAGGCGTCCAATGCACTTCCTACTGTAAAATGGACGTGACTTTAAAAAATAAGTTTAGTGTCGACAGTTTCTTGGTGTTCAATGAATATTAATTTGTATTTACTGCTGCTATAGATGTTGTTGCTGCGGCTTTAATATGCCTTTCATGTTATAATTTAAGATTATTTAGTTTTATTCAGGCAAGAGATAGAACGGATAAAATAACCAAACAATATAAAGGTAACTGATAAAAATGTATGGACAAAGTCCAGTTATAAATGCTACATACTTTTGAGATAAAATGAATAGGTAATTTTGCTAGTTAATGGGTACTTTTGCTACTAAGGGTCGGTTCATATCTGACGGAAAATGCGTCGAGCGTATCGTAAATGTATGGTCGACGCACTAACGCATCATCGGTTAGGTGTGAATGATTGAATAATTTACCGTATATTTGTCAGTTCTGGCGTTACGCGACCGATAATACGCGACGCATATTCCGTTAGATATGAACCGACCCTAAAGCTATTTAAAGCAGGAATCTTCGACCACGTTGCCTAGCAACAGAACCGTCTTGTCTCAACCAAATACAATGATGCATCACCAAGATATTGAAGGCAATAAATCTGGCAGTGGACTGGTGCGTTAATCTCTCATTTCAATAATCCGGCCGGTGAGGGTCCGGGTAATGGCGACATAAATCAACAGTGACCTCCCGGAGACACGCCGGTTATTCATTATATGCCCTGGGGATTGGAAGCAGGTCTGTTAGATGACGTGGTGCAGTTTGATTCTGGGCAAGAGATAAGAGTTGCTGTAGGGGAGTAAGGAGATGAGAAACTAATTGCTAGAATGCCTTATGGTTCTTCTAATTTATTTAACATGGATGACATGGATGGCTGTCATTTTATTTACCCCAAAGAAAAAAAAATGATTCGAGTACAATGTAAATGTAATAAGTAGCAAAAATATATTCCGGAGAGTTTAACTTGTAATCTGTCTTAGGGAGAAAAAGAATATTCTTCTGTGGGGACATGGTAATTCTATTGAAGAGTCCTACTGCATAGCCTACTTCTTCAATACCTCACTCCTATGCCTACAAAAACTTCTAGTCCACAAATACAGCACTACACCAGCATTCCTGCTAATCTCCCTGGTACACAAAGCGTGAAGATACATAAATTAAGCGGTGACCTCGCCGAGCTGCCTCACTTCGCTATTAATAATGTACCTGCAGTTACACGGGAGCCGGATTAGCTCCTAAAACCTTGTAAAATTAAGATTTTTACAGATTACCTCTGTTTCTACTGCCAGGATTAACTGGTTGTTATCTTGAAGCTGATGGTTGTCTTACTGTTGATGACCATTGTCATAACTATCATGTTGTTTTTAGAGGTGTTGCCATAGTAGGAATGTACCTATGGATGCTGTATAAGATTAAAGTCATGGTACTTTACGTCAATACCAAGGAATGTTTAATAAAAATCGATATTATAATCACATGATTGATCACAAGCCGTAGCATGACGAAAATAAACGATACAACCTAAACAAATACAAATGCGATTGAAAATTCGATTCGGCAATCGTGGAACACGCCAAAATGAATTTTCCTCTTTGTAACAACACAATACCTTAAAGAATTTTTATAAAACGCTCGTACGCGATATAAAATACGTGCGCACACATGCAACACGTGTCGTTACACACGCACACACGGATGAGCGCACCTCTTCACTTCGGCACGTATGCAGATCGCTCGCTCGTCGATATATTGCCTCTGCTCACACAGATTTTAACCTTCAATTTCATGGCTAATCAAACAGCAAGACGACAAATAGAGCTCCCGAAGGACCCTCCATATAATATAACACATTTATCATTGGAAGGGTAGACAGCCCCATAAATGAAAGGTGCTCTCTATAAATCTATGCAGAACCTTAATACGTTAGGGCTTAGAGAAATCGGAGTTCCGTAATCTTCCGCCTAGGTCGAATTTCACCGGGATCTAGTACTGAGAAATTGGATTTATTATGGACGAAATAGAAATTGTGAATGGCGCGCGCTTTGCGTTTGATGGCGAATTCATTTGGCATTTAGTGCTTCACGTTCCATCAGTATTGCGAGAGCTTGGGTAATAGTTGTTGAACAATTATCAAAGATGTCGAAATATATTTTTGAATAACTTCTTTTTTTCGAGTAAGTTTTTTTCTATTGTCCTTTAGTGACTTCAACATAATGTTATGATCCTTTGATCTCATGTGTTTAATCTATCAAAATTCCTATTGTATCGACTGGCGTAGACTAGTACGTCGTTTGCAATCCATTTCACTATTAAGACGAAGTGATGAATGACCCGACTCCAATACTTTACGTTACACTTTATTCAGATTCAGAAAATTGTGTCCTAAAAATACCAATTTTCTTTTAGATTTAACCTAAAATTGTTCCAAAAGCCACCAATTCCGGGCTTCTCCACTAATGAGAAGATTTGCATCACAAAGAAAGATAAAATTGATCCTTCTCTAGCTTCCATAAAGTCAGCGTCAAGACAATTGTGTACTTTGTCTCAAATAAAAGACAATGCCAGGTTTGTATGAAGGGTTGCTACTATGCAAATAGACGTACATTATCATAATGAATCTTGATTTACTGCTTTCTTACGCAATAATCTTGGAACAAATACAAAGCTGCCGTGAGTCGCAGCTCGAGTGGTTCAAATGAATTAGTATGGCGGCTAAACAGCCAAATAGATTTATTTCCACTTTCTTTCTAAGATGACAAATCTCTGTAGTGACTGCATTATATTTTTCTGAGCAAACGAATTTCTGAACAACATTTTTTATCAAACACGGCTTTGAATAGAGGACAATCTTAAAATTCGCATTCAATGAGCAGCGCAAAATCGTATCGAGAAATAATATTATGACTTTCATAGCTTCATATTACATGCCGAGTTTTCACTTAGCAACACTGTGAATCGGTTATTATTATTATTTAATAGATTACACTCGAAATAGATTCAAGTATAAAATTCAGCCACCAAGAACAAAGGGTCAGACACTCCCTCGCCATTACTCTTCCAAAACAAAATACCTCTTCTATCCTTCGTAAAATAAAAGGTGGAAATAAAAAAGTCGATCCGTTACTATCACATTAAGGTCTGCCACAATCTTAACGCAATCCCGCGGTCCGGGGTCCGTATCTCGGGATCTTGGGGCACAGCTCAGCAGATCACGGAGACGCCAATGAATTAGGTCCCCGGGGAGGCGTCAGTGGTTCGATAATTGTTGGATGGCTATCGGGTAGGGATGGCGGGTGTCCCGGGATGCGGGGTGTTTATTATACGGTATGCTTTCTTTGTTTTACGCATTTGTGCTGATACGTCATTTTGGTTGTGTACTTAGTTTTGTATTAACATTGGATTGTTTTGCAGCCATATATCATAATTATTTTCTAATATGTATTTAAAACAATTTTAACGCAATTGTTTGTCTAACAGTAATTTATTTACCTTCTAATGAATTATTGAGTTTCTAATTTATGACTCACATTAATTTAAATTTTCAAGTTAAAATTAAGCTTTTCAGTAAGTTTATTTTCAAGCTCTTCTCAAAATAATTTATAAGAGTACGTATATCTCACGTCATTTTTCAGCATAACTCCATATTAAACTGACTTCAGCTCCGTGCTAGCCGAGCTCTCTAGCTTAAGAGAGATGACTGTATTATGCATAAAAATCTTTCTCAAAAACCGCAAGAATTTCTTATCATAGTGGAAATTGAATCAGAATGCAAGCATACACTGAGGTTGTCTGGAATAAATCGGTGATCGCGATAAGACCGTTCATTATACCGCACTCGCTATGTTGCTTATCTTAGCTATTTAGTGTGCAATACTGAATATTCATGTTTATCTATAATAGTTATAGCTACTATACTAATTATTTTATTACTTTAGTAGTTGCAATTTTACATTAGAGTTGGGTTCAATTTTATATAGTTGCGATTTTAAAGTATTTAGTTTTCTCTTTCGAAATTTCGTCACACAAGTTTATAGTTGTTTCCCTAATAAATAATACATACATCATCATCATCTGTAACAAGATAAATCTATTACAAACTTGAAGCGCAAAATAATCACTCCTCTATCTCCGGGGCCGGGATAACATCGCAACTATCAATCTTGTAAATCAGAATCCCGGGATGGTACGTCACTAGCAGCTGCCGACACGGCTGTTTGCTAACCACCTTGTTAGTATTCCGCCGACGGATTAAAATTTGGCTAATTTCGAACTCCCTTTGATAAATCGGAATTTTGACGGATAATACCCAGTTTACATTTGAGCTATTAAAAGTTCAATGGCGAAAATACTGTTGATTTTTGCATCAAACATATGTGTAATCCAATCGAAATCTGCTATCTAGTTCTGTTTTCCAAAAGGACTTAATTAAAATCATATTGACTTGCTCTAACACAGAATAGATTCCAAAAATCTAGAAAACTGTACAACTCGCTTTTCCATTGAATCCATCGAAAGTTGGTAAAAAATACAATACCGAATAATCCAATAAAAGTCCATTGCATGTTTTAATCTACTTACATTTTTCTCGGTATTGCATAGAAAAGTATGAACATATGGGTTCAGTTATTTTATCTAACTAACAATACAAAGTACTAAAATTGTACATGACAGTTGTATGTACTGTACATACAGATAGAAAGACAAATATTCTACATGGTGTGGTATATCACACATTACACCAGGAGAGCATAAACACAAGTACAAGGAGACATTAGAAACCCACTTTGATGTACCCAAAACACTTCCAAAGACCACCAAAAATATATTATCACGAACTAATCAAAGGGACCCATAGCTACGTTAGCATCACCAATAGAAATTGGCAATTCCATAGTTTTGGAACAGTACGGGAATGGTTCGCAATGGCCCATTGTCGGCCATAGTGGAAGACTGACCGTTACTGACGCAATTAAAGGCGTGATGCCGACGTGTACGCAGTTCTACTTTTAAAGTGTTACTGGTTGGATTTTGGAAGTTATGGGTGGGTGAAAGTGTTATTGTTATACATCAGAATTGGTTCGCCGATGAGATGGTGGGAATGTGACTAGTGAGCGTAGTGCTTTGAGTTCATGTCTTGGTTTGAGCAAAGAATAAATAAAGAGAGAAGAATTTATTTGTCTGCGTAGTTGCAATAGGTGTTTTATGATTAGAAGAGAGATTGCTGTAGATACATTTTCTATTTGGGATGATCTCAACTGCAGGTCAAAATGATAATTATGACCATAATCATTATTGAGAACTATTATATATTACAGGATTTCCTCAACATTTTAGGAAAATTTCTATGTTGAAAAGTCTTGACTAATATAATTTTGGAGCTAGCATCATTTCTTAGACTCCTTTGTAAAACATTTCATATTTCATTTCAAACCAAGATCTTACATTACATAGTAGAACCTACCTCTATACACAGCAATGCACATAACATACAGTTTGTAATATCTGGAGAGCCTGCAATCCCATCACTCAGGGTTGCTAAACAAAATTCTAGACTTTCGGTCCATTTGAAATATAGGTTTTAATATTTTTCGTTTTGTATCACTCGAGGGTATTTCACGTAAAGCTTTTGATGTATTTGTGAGTATGAATCTGGGACATGGTGTTTGATACTCGTGTGTATGGAAATATATCATGTTGGGAATTGTTTCAAGTGTTCAGTGAATTTTTTTGAACATGCTGTTATTTATATTGACTAATCCTTGAAGGGTTGATGAGTCAAAGTTATTGTCGGTGGGTACACCCTAAACTATGTATCTATCTTCACTGAATGGAGGCATTATATTTTTTATATTTTTCACTCTTTTTTTTAATACATTTCTTTTGTAACTGCTTGAGTAATAGGTATGGGTAAGGTGTGTACTAGCCAACATGCAACATGATTAACTATTTGAATTGATTTTATATACTTTATGTATAAGTACAATGTTGTATAGTGATTTTTAAATATTTGTATACGGTTCTTCAAACCATACAGACAGAATTGTGTTGCTGGGGAGTTTGTTCCACCACTTCTTCTTCCCAGCAAAAACAGATAGGAAGTGGTGAAGGGCGGGCGTTTTGGGGGCTGTCTTTTGTGTTGACGTTCGAAAAGTGCTGATTTTCAGCCTACTTTGAATAAATGACTTTTGATTTATTGCAAACATAGTCATGGGTTTTTAGCCGATTTTATAATAATGGTGGCCAAGCCGATCATCGTCGGCCACTGCGGCTGCGGCAGTGCACAAGCATTTGCGCAGACACAGGTGCACTCACTATTCCTTTACTCTCTTAGCCCGATGGGACGGACATGACACGACAGGAGAGATCACAAGTAGGACCTATATTAACGTACTTTCCTGCACGGGTGTATCAATCATCAACTTCCAGTCTCGGGACTGTTTTGTGAAAGTTTCTTAATACATACATCACATTTATCTACTTTACTACTAACACATTTATGTTTAAAAGATATCTGCCCTAATAGATACACACATTTCAAACCCATAATGAGCCAACATCAATTAAATTCCCAAACAGCAATCAATCATCACTAGACTGGTCAAACACGAGATCCAATTAAGTAAATAAGATGACACCTGTGTTACCCGCAGCTTACAATTACACGCTGTTGATACGTCACCGCAATGACGTCACTGTGACGTCACGCGAGCCGACGGAGAATGTTTGCATAGATGGATCCTTGTTGGATCCAACTGTAATTGTATTTGAGGATTATTTATGTGTTGTGTTTGATGCTATTATTGGTGAAGGTTATTTAATACGAGGTCTGCCTATTAGTGTGCTTAGTTGAGTGTTTTATGATGGCTAAGATGCAAACTGAGTGAGATTTCCATATTTTTATATTGGTACACGGTGAAAAGAGTAAAAACTATAACAATGCAACTGTAAAACTAATACCACGCTAAACGTTGAATATTTAAGATACAAAAAGTTTTTTTTAGAGAAGTGAATAACATTGCGATGGAAATACAAAGGAGTACGTATGTACCTTTGTTCGTTTTGAGCCTCTTAAGTTCTTCACTAAAAACTTAAAACAAAATCTGATCAAAAATAATCCACCACGAACAGCTCAAAAAAATAAGGAAAATCCCTTCATTCCAACGACATTAAAACTGAAAGGTCAAAGTCATTTATTTGAACAACACCACAAATAGAACGCTGAATAGGTTTCAACACAAGCGTCAATATTATAAACCTTTGACAAACCAAACAGGGTTCAGCAGTTACTAATCCCGAATCAAACAGGCATAAAGCCGTCATCTAAACAGGCTCTCAATCACAGCATCTCGAGATCTTAAGATCTATTGAATAGAGCGTTAATCTGCCACGAGATGCACTAATGCGTACAATTTGAAGCCAAGCTTAGCTGTCTATAGCAAGTCGATGGCTTTGAGAAACCCATCGATTACTTTGTGTATGATTGGGTTGAGTTCTCTGATATTAATGCTTAATACTTCAAAGCACTGGAGTGTTTCGAGTGTTATTATGATATTAACCATTGCATGTTATCAGTAATAGAATTCTCACCAGTTCATTGAGTATCTACATATCTTCTCTGATATAGGCTTGGTTTCATTGGATGTCAAAATTTGGTAAACGACGTAATGGCAACCACACAATTTTTTGTCTACGGCGGTTTTTCTGTCAGGAGCAGCCAACTGCGAGTGTTAAATACAGGTCAAACTGAGAACCTCTCTATTTTGAACTTAGCTAAAAATATCGTAGCCCGTAGCCCTCAACGGTAAATAAAATTATAACCGCATCTACAGACTATGAAACACAAGTTGCAATTTATTCGTATCTTGTAATATGCCTAACTTTTAAACTGAGATGTTCCATAATCCTCTAGCTCATCTTCCAATTTAAATCAAACCCGTACACTACATCACTCAAATTACCCTTACTATAATTATCTCCAATCTAACATATTATTATCCGAGATTAGCTCCTCATGCTCAATAAGCCTTCTATCGATACAGTAATCTGATTATAATACCTGAATCAATTTGTTAAAAGAATCGGCATACATACATACGTCTGTATGTTTATCTGTATGTCTGCTACTAAACAAAGGCTCTTAAAGCGTTAATAATCTAATAATCTTCTCACAATATATCGTTTTGTTTTACGTCTGTTCGTTCACTAGTAATTGGATGTTGATCTATTGTTTTGTAATTCTCTTTAATTTATTATTAGCTATGTGTGTTGTGATTTTTATTTTTTTCTTTTGTAGTTTTTTTAGATTTTAATCCTTGTGTTTGCTATCGATGTTATTTTGTTTCTTTTAAATTCAACAACTAAATAAATCTGTTGTAGCTAAATTGAAACTAATGTAAAACTTATTTCAAAATTCAACTAGTTTACATAGAGATCCGGATCCGTTGAAGTTGAAATACCTAATAAAATAACAATGACCTAAATCCTGTCAGATTAAACAAATGTTCCCAAATATTATCCATACGTTCCACAAGGGCCTATCCTAGGACCACCCTTAATCCCACCCTCGCTGATCCTCATTAAACTAACGTTTAATTTAGCCTAAATTTTAACCGAAGGGTTAAAACTAACACAGTTTCAGATCAATGGTCAGATTAGCCAAAGTTAAACAGTTCATTAATGTTATGAGCAAACTTCTGAAATCTGCTAGCTATACGTCACACGACGAGTGAGTCCTACATAATTAGGCAAAGGTCGATAGAATTTGAACTCAACCTTTAACGCAATAAGGTTGATTTTAATGGTGTAGCAATAAAATATGATTGAGATGACCTGATGGAAATTTCGTGTGGAGAGGAAGTTTGTCGAGAGATAAATTAATTACCGATCATTGTGATAACAGATGTTTGTGGTGTGTTAATTGTTCTATTATTAGTTCGCCAATTCAGATATTGTTCTGAACATAAATTGATATTATTGTCTAGACAATATCGTGTCTGTTTTCAATTATAATTTACTTAGAATACAGTTTATTTTATGTAAACTTTGTGCTGTGTATGTGTGAAAGATTTACATCTTATCCTTAGTCGAAAATGTCATAAAGTCACAAGTTAAATGAATCTTACTCATGCTAATGTAGTAGATGTTTTCTCGTATCTCCGTGTAGGTGTATTCCACCTGCATAGTGGAGTTTGTTCACAATTTAGCTTGGATAATTAAATTAATTAGCAGGAATGAGGAAGTCTTGCTGGCACGTGTTTCAGTTCATGTTGTTCTTGCATGTTTGCTGTTTCATCTACGTGCGGATCATGGCTGATAAATAATTTTGTTTGTGTGTGTGATTTTATTTCTGTACAGAGATTGGTGCTAAAAATAATTGTTTTAGAAAATTGATTGTCTTAATGTGAGTTTGATGCACATTTTATAAAGTCAAATCTAAGAGTGATAATATATTCATGCTTTGTTGATTATCCAGCCTAAAGTCTATTCTAAGTTCTCATTCTATTCTTAGTTGACGATCAAAGCTACTAGACAAGAGCCTTTGCCGCCCAAGAATGGAAAAGTATAAAAAAATGTACTGTTAATAGAATGATATCCTTTTGTCAAGACGTCCAGTATTGTGGTCCAGTCAGTCTTATAATGTAAATATTCTTATAACAATCTTTTCTTCTTGATTTTGACACTTAAAGGGTACATAAAGATTGGCACATTCTTTGTTACCCGCGGGTATTGTGGCCTTTCACATATTTACGTTACATCGGTTAGACGAGCATTCACATATTATCAATAATCTTTGCCCAAAGGAATAAATATAACATTACCAAGTTATGTAAACATATAAAATATGTACAAAAAATATGTATATTCGTCGTGTTTTCCTAATAAATGATTTGGTGGAATTGTTTGAGCAAATATCACAGTTTTGTGGTGACTGCTGAATATTGAACGACAATTTGCTTATTTTTATTGTTGACTGTTTGTATATAATATTTACATGAGATCGTAAGTTAGGCTTGTCATATTAATGTCGGAGTTTTTGCTGGAATCGAAAGTTATTTTAACTTTCTTTATTGAAAAGACTTTTGTTATAATCAAGTTATTGATTTCACACTTTTATAAAGTCATTTGGTTTCCTTAGCAAAAAGTTTAAATCTGAAATATAATCGAATTAGTTCAACAATTTGAAAAACAATGAAAATTAAGCGTAATAGGTACCTACCTACAGTGTTCTATAGAAAAATACTTTTACTTTTATGATAGATCATTTAAAATACATACAAAAACTGAAAAACAATATAACCGAAAATGCTCGAACAGATTGTTGAACATCATAAAGCCATGTTTTATTATTTAGCATATTGTTAAATTAAATATTGTCTGCAAAATTGTAAAGAATAAACGCTAAATTGAATATAATAAATATGTCGAACAGGATTGATGAAAAATTATTTTAATTAAAATACAGATTTTGCATTGCTAACGGTACCATTATTTTCAAAAGCCGGAAAAATTCCACTTTTTATAAATAAAAGCGCAAAAAGCCGATGCAAGCTCGAATATCTGGAACATTCGATAGTTCCAAATTCAAATTATGAGATACAAGTTCGCTTTTGAGAATATGAATGAATGAATGAATTTTTCCGATTATTTTTTCCATCGTAGGTAGTATTTTTACGTGAATACCTTTTCAGATCTGCTGTAATACCGCGGAACCTGATGAAATGTACACGTTCTATAAATAAAAAAAATATTTGTAAAGAACTGCTTCATTCTTCTCTTGAAAAAAATACACATTACAATCATGTAAACAATATGTATAAAAAATAATTTAAAAGAGTTTTAAAATAATTGCTTGCTGATCTTGATTTGCCATTCAACGTGTTATTAAGGTACTGTTGAAGACATCGTACATTCTCCCAGGGTAGATCCCCTGAATCATTTCCCGTATAAAACATGGCTTCGCAAACATATATCCGTGATACTATCTGCAGACCTATCTCCATGCCAAAATCTAAATTAATTCGACAATTTATACCGTGGAAAAAACTGACTGTTGCACAAGAATTCAACATATTGCCATGGTACTAAGAATCACTAGAACGTTAAAATCACTATCCACAGTGACAGCAAAACAAATAAGAACAAGTTGACAACATCATTACAAGTGACGGTAACAAATCCCGGGCCGGGACTCCGGACTCTAATTAGTCCGGAGAATGGCGACAATGGGATACACCCGGGTGGTTCAACCGTATGGACCGGGTGGACTAATTGTTACAGCTACTGCCAGGTTTTATACAGATAATTGGCTTATTATGCTCTTTCTTCCTTTAGATGAAGAGGCCTGTGATTTGGAGTGGGACTCTATAAAAAGGCCGATGATGAATTTAGAACATTATGCAAGTTCAAATAGAAACGGAACTTTAGTGAAAAAGAGAATGTATTTATAATGCAATTCTTAGCCATATTTTATTTGTAAGTCGTACAAATTGAATTTGAGGCCTACTGTTGCTATCGATTAAAATAATTCTTCGTAGGGTCTGTTAAGTACTTGAAATTTGATTACTTTATTCTTAAAACTTCAGCCTGGATTACTTGGTCAGCAAAAAAAAAAGTAAACTATTAATGTACATTTGGTAAACAATCACACCCCATTGGAAAAGATGCATTCGAGTACACAAACATCCGTGATACTATTTTGAAAGCTACCATCATTGGGTGGACAAAAATAGCTCTGTGTTACTAATTGGTTTATTATTTCCATGTTTGTGTACATTGTAGTTATCTGTGGATCTAAACAAAGGAGATGTTACATCAGTATTTTCCATAGCGACAAGTTTCTCTCCGCGACCCAATTAGTTACCGACCCGGATACAAACAGAAGTCAGTTTTTGTGTAACATTGTTTCAATTACAATTATGTTTGGCTTCGTATATTTCCACCGGAATAATTAATAGAATAACGTTTTGTTTTTAGAAGTTTGGCTACTAACTGCCTCTGTTGCCATTGTTATGAACTCCAACAATATTTCAATGTAGCGTTACAATCAAAAGTTTTTACTGTGCCTACAATTTACATATTTACAGTTCTTTTTTCAAAATCACCATTTTGTGAATCGTTCTAAACTATTCTTTCATAATCATAGGCCCAATCAAGCCTTGAATCATTTTTCCCAACTCCAAAAGTATCATATCCCACCCAACATTCACAGAATTGATCTCCAAAACATCGTTTGAAGCGGCAAATGAAGCGGAACTCTCTCGAAAACATAGTAAGGAGGACTTAACAGGCGTGTAAGTCTAATCGTCGCGGAGAGGCTCACGTGCCCCCGGCCCCAGGCCCCGGCCCCAGCCCCAGCCCCGGCTGAGCGCGAGCATTCATTTCCGAGAGCCGAGATACTCGCAGTTTACACGGACGCGTAAAACGGTCTTATTGAACGCGGAGACCGTGTTCATCATTTGTTTAGATCTAAGAGGAGATTGAGGGTGTAATTCTTGTCAATGGAAGTATTTAAGGTGATTCTTTATTTGAACAAATCAAGCCTGTCGACGGTTTTTTTATTCTTCCTAGATTCGTATCAAAACATATGATTATAATCACAAATTGGCGTAACGAAGTCTCATTTCCTGACGCAAAAATAGTTATTCCTCTTTATCCCTATCTGAACCAATTACAAAAAGAAATGTTTGGCCATTTCCTATCGATAAACTACGTAAATAAAGTGAACAATATATATGGAAGCGTTTCATTGTTCCTCCAACTAGTGGGGGAACATTTCCTACTGAAATATCCCCGTGTCAATCCTGCGAGCGAGACATATAGGACTATTACCAAGCCATCCAGTTATTGCCGAGGAGGCGCGGTCATTATCTCAATGTTCGCTATACATCGACGCTCGCACGAACACTCTCCAACATTTATTACATTCATTAGCTTCAACTGAAAGCGCAATTTGACGAGCTTCGCGCATGGTGGGTTAATTTGACGGAACATCTGGAAAGGGGACTGTTTTTTAAAAGGCTTCTTGTGCTCTCGAAGTGTGATGGGATTTTTATGGGCTTCCTAATGCAATTTTAATTGGAAATGGTGCGTTATTTACGTAATAGCGTCTAATTGATGGAGTATGTGTGGGTGTGTGTCTCTTGGTGCTAATAATAAATGTTTATGATGAAGCCGTTGTGGTGCGTTAAAGGGATCTTTGTACCCTTTTGTGTGATGTTTACGTATTTTGCTAACGTTTCTTTTTGACGTCAAAGTTTTAAGAGTTTTGTATGACTTTACTAATACTTACTTTTTAGCTTTAGCTTCGTTTAATAATCTGCTTAAAACCCTCATCGTTTAAATTCTCTTCCAC
Organism: Helicoverpa zea x Helicoverpa armigera; assembly: GCA_033682625.1. NCBI lineage: Eukaryota > Metazoa > Arthropoda > Insecta > Lepidoptera > Noctuidae > Helicoverpa > Helicoverpa zea x Helicoverpa armigera. The sequence continues at coordinate 1,187,243 of JAWIIS010000015.1, read as the reverse complement.
ATTGAATGTAAAGTTAACTAAACTTTTAGCTAACTCCTTATCTGTAAGTAAGGTATCAACAACAATTTCCCTGCCTATTACATTTAAGCATACGGTTATATCTGTCATTAATACGGAGGCGAAAAGTTTGTCCGTTCAAATGGCGGAGTTTCTGTCGACTCGCATTCAGGAGTTGGCATGAAACACATTTAGGGTTTATTAATATCTAGGCTTCATTATGAGGTTAAACTTTACCGTTTTTGGGTTTATGTTTTGGTATTTTATGGAGGGAATGCCTTTGAGTGTGTTAGTGAATTTTATATGACCTAGTTTCCTATAGGTACGAAGTTTTTTTGTATTATATGCTTAATTATGTACTAGTATAATAATGAGGAAATCTTTTTTGTTTGTTTGTTTGTAAAAAATCTTTAAGTGTTGGAAAGGTACACTTTTTCAGAGTAGGTTATATTTTATCTCGGTAGTACCCGCAGTTACCACGAGACACGGGACAACTGTGAAATTGCGGGAAATCGGCTAGTATGATCATAGACTAATTTTAATTTTCTTCTAATCCTACTTGATTGATTACATTGGTTCTGTTCTACAAAAGGTTTTCTATCTTTCTCAAAGACGGGCAAAAACTCCGTCAGCCTTGTTCCGAGTACCTCCTTATTGAATTGATTTATCATTGGAATGATTGCCTCCCTTCGGAATGTTCCAGAATGTTCGAAAGACATGATGTAAGATAACGGAAAGTATATAAACTGTGACCTTCTTGATGACATCTCGATGACATATTGAGTGATGTAATAAAGGAGTAGGTACTTAGTTCTTGGTAGGCGCATAAATACATTAGGCTTACTAATTTGTATATAAATAGTATAAGAGCAAAAATGATGTACGAGCGGTTGTACGATAAGGAACACAACATTTTGAAGGTAATAGAAAATAAAAGACGCTAAAAATTAATAGTAAACATAATTCCGGACACATTAAAAATACTCTGCTCTTTTACAACGAAATCGATAAAATTAACATCGGATCCATTTAAATCATATCCAAACAAAACCTATCGAATGAAGCAATCGGACTCTCCGGAGATAATACCGCATCCCTTAAGGGTGGGTCTCACCACAACGCGGCTGTTTCCCCAGCTGTGAACACACAACCTCTAATGACCGTAGGATTATGCATGCTCACACCTTAATTGATTGTTTGGGAAATTATCCAGGGCAAGCGACAAACTTCTGTAATTGTATTTGTTTTGAAGTAATGGAGGGTAGTTCGTAATTAGTTTGGGTGATATGATGGTTTTTCTGGCAGGCGATAAGCTAGACTTGTAGCCTCATTTGAATTTTTGATGAGGGAACTTTAGGCAGGATGATAAATGGGAAGGGTTTAGCGTTCATACTTGCCGACTAATATTAATTGATCCATGTTCCAAATATGTTCTTAAGTTTCGCTATTATATAAACACAAGTAATAACATCAACCATGACGAATAACGTTTTAATCACCGTAATTGTTCCGGGTTAGTTACCGTATATTGACACATTTCTAACATCAAATGTCACAAATTGAACTCCTTCATCGACAAGAACACCAAAGTAAACCAATTCCTCATTCGTAACAGAATCAACATGAAAATTGTCTAATCCACCCCGACGTAATTCAATAAATCTGCATAACGCGCTCATCGCATTCAATTGAGCCGTAACTCCATTACTCCGTCGGCAGGCTGTCCACAATGCAATCACCGAACAATGCCGGCAATGTATCAGGCATAAATCAAAACAATCGCGGCTAACACACAAACAATGTGTTATCTTGCTCAAAGGGTGAAGGAGATGGCCTCCTGACACAGGTGTACGCCGCTGTGAGGGTAGGGACAGAAGAGCCACTCTTCCCTTAGACCTCACTTAAGAAGTCAAGTGTTGACCTCTGGCTGTAGTTAATACCGACCCTAAAAATATAAAACAAAACTGCCAACGCCACAAGCTCAGGCCTGATCTTCGTGGCCGGTTAAATGGAATTTTCATTTTACGTAAAACATGCAAGAATGTCGGTTGGTCTAGCGAGAGAATTTTTACCAGCACCATTAAGGTCTTCGGTTTTAAAATGTGTCTATCAATTATTGTCGAAGTAGGTATAGGCAGGTTCAATCATTGTGAAAAATACATAAGTATTTTGAGCTATACGTTATGTGTTTTAAAATAAATACATTAAAAAAATGCGCTCAGTCAAGATTGATAAAGCCCTTTTGTCTCCTCGTTAGCAAGCCTTCTGTATTCCCTTATTCCTTGGTACCACTGATTAGTGACCACACCCGCCCAGCTGAGTCCCCACCCTTATAGGGTTGCCAGAAATATGACGCCAGCCAAAATTGTTTTAAAAGGTACCTTTAGGGTCCGGATTAAAGGAACTGCGGTAAACGTATCGGGTAAAAAGCTGGGTTGTCACAAATTTGATCTCGTCGCGTGCCTGTGTGGACCTTAATAAGGGTTTGAAATAATTATTTTTGTTGGTTATTCAGATTTCAAGCCTATCAAAATTTAAATACGGAAGCTCTTGTACGTGTATTCTTAATCCCTTTTCACGGAAAGTAACAAGAGTTATTGTTTGTTATTTATTAGAGCGGTCTATTTTAGATTCGGATAGTTTGTCTTCATAACATTTGACAAATTGTTTCAAACTTGGCAGTAAAGTTCTAACACCTTAATAGCTTCATCCCCAACAAGTATTTCAATAGCTCCTTAAACAAGAGGCCCCAGACTCCTGTCAACCCTGGGATTCTCCTGGACCAGTCCTTAGGGAGATGTTCACACGCCACCACGCCGCAGACATATTGTTTCCGAATCACTCCTGGGACAACAGATCTGTAACTTTCACAAGTACGCAATTTTGAACGATTTAAGAATTGATCTTGTATCAGGATTTAGGTTTTTTGAGCAATGACATTGATAAATGTAAATAAAAATGTCTGCCGCTACATGGAATGTGGAACGATAGGTATTTTTTGTTAAAATAAATTGTCCTTATTTTATATTTCAGGTTGTTGATTTCACTATAAACATTTTTCCAATCTTTAAAGACTACTAAGCTATGATTCGCTCTGTCCAAGATAGTAATATTGATTTGTTCGAGACATAAAACAATACTGCTCATCTTATCAATATCTTTAATGCGCCAAGTTTGGCCATCAACCAATCAGTTCTATATAAATACTACACCGTAATGAAAATGAAAACCAATTGTTTTCCATTCTGTTTTACTGTTATACTAAAATAACAACAATGGTCCACTTAGCTGTATTACTTACATTCTTAGAACATGTTTTTATTCGACCCATTTAGCGAACAAATAGACTAATTTCAAGTATAATAGAAAAACTAACTAGCAATTACTAAATCTTCGTAACATATCGTAAAGAACAATATATTCTCTAGAAGTACTATTAGAATGAAATAATGTATTTCATGAAGAACAAAATGTATTTGGAATTGAATTCAGTGGAGAATTACTTGCTTACTTATCGATAATATTTTAGGCCAGTCCCAGCAGAACCGAGCTACATTATGACCTATAAACCTGATATTTCCTTTGTACCGACTGTGCCCAAAATTTTGTGAAAGGAAGTAGAATTAAGTAGGCACACATTTTATATATTTTTCGTATGAAAGGAATACGCTGTGTGTTTCAATAAACGTTACTTGCAAATTGTGATTGATCTCAGTTAGTTGCCGCTCGGGTTCTCTTTCATCACAAATTGGATGTGGAAGCATGGCACTTTTATAGTTGCCTTTTGGAATAACACAAATAAAAATACCGATACAAATCACAACCACACCAATTTTGTCAACGAAGCACTTTATGTTACCATCAATGTCAAAAAAAAAATATCGATGCAATTTGAATATTATTGCTGTCGCTTTTAGGATCACTCCTACCTCCAACAATAACTTTAATAGTTTTCTTGTTCATATCAATAATTTTACTATTGTCTTCATTACCTACATCAAAAACCTATGTCGTTGAAAATTCCATCAAAACCAGCCAAACACAGTAAACCTAACTCCCAATTTCTTTCGCAGGTGGAGTGTGGTCCCTCAGAAACTTATCCATCTCGGTGCCCCGCGCCGTCCTCTCCGGCGAGGGTCAGTCAGCCATCCTGAGGTGTTCCTATGACCTGGAGGATGCAGCTCTGTACTCCATCAGGTGGTACCGAGCGGAGACGGAGTTCTATAGATATGTGCCACGGGAGATGCCGCCGACTATGGTGTTTCCATTACCTGGAGCGTCTGTTGATGTGAGTTGAGTTGTAGATTGTAATTTGTACGTGTATGTAGATGACATTATTGTGGTGTGAATTATCTGTTGCAATCTACAACGAAGCATCTTCGATAGTTGGTTTGTAATCATTGTCTTCATCAATTTTTTGATTAATGCTCAATCCTTCTCCGCGTGAGAGGAGGCTTGTGCCCAGCAGTGGGACGATAAAAAAGGCTGTAACAGTAAAATTTTCAGCTCCTGCTTTTTTAAACAAAGATTTTTATTGTTCCATTCTATAACTTGAAATAACTACTCAATGCTCCATAAATCTATTGTACTTACTTACATCAAAAGGTATTCAAGTTTCAAGATTTTCAAGTAATTCGAAACTCTTAATGCCGACATAAAAGAGTAGATTTCATTTCACAGTATTTATCATATTCCACGTAATGTTCGTAGTTATGAAGTTTTAAGTTGAAAATAATGATCTCTTGTCGAATAACTGTGATAACTTAATATCTCTGGTATGCTTATTTCTGCGCTATCCTTCAAATATTACGGCATTTACTAAAGTCTGATAAACAGTCTTCAAAAGTAGCAATATAAAAGCGTTTTGAATTTGCATTCAAATTTAAATTTACATTCAGAATATTTCTGTCTTCAGCTCGAATTCATATTTAATTCAAATTATTTTCCATATTCAAGGAATCTCGCTTAAGTCATAGCTCTTTTGCTTTCATCAAATTACATTTTTAAGGCGATCTGGATAGCCAATATTGTGTATTGGTTTATTATCATTAACGATGTGTTACAGCCCTTTCACACGGCAGTCCAGTTTTGCGGGACCGGCATTTTACTGTATCCTGCAAAACTGAACTACGTGTGAACACAGCGTCCGTTTTTGCAGGATTCCCGCTTTTAACTGGACGAACGATCCAGCTTAAAGTGACAAAACCGAATCGCACAAATCGACGGGAACAGCATTTTGCAGGATCCTGCATGCGGTTTGCTCGTGTGAACGCTAACATATAATATCTTTTGCGATCAAACGGTATCCTGCAAAAAACGGTATCCTGCAAAAAACTGGACTGCCGTGTGAAAGGGCCGTTAGAATGCAGTTTTGTGTTTGTAGGTTTAACTATACTTTAAAGCTACTTGATACCAAGTTTTATAGTTTGTTTCGCGTCTATTGTGCCTAAGATCAACCAAGAACCTACTTATTTATTACCCTCTTGTAGGACATATTGCTTAATTCTTTGGACCCTCTCACTTGTAATTGTAGTCATTGTAGTCGTTATCTCAAATCCTCGTGTATTTTCTTCCACTATTATTAACCCCATCTCCCTCCCCCAGTTGACGCAGTCGGACCATCAGCAGGTGCGCATAGTGAACCTGAACAGACGCCTGAGCGGCGACTACCAGTGCGAGGTGTCAGCAGACGCGCCACTCTTCCATACAGACATACGGTCCGCGCCGCTCACTGTTGTTGGTAAGATTTCCATAATTTTATTTTGTACTTCTTAGTTGTTTTCTTACTATTACAGGGTCTTTATTGATGTGTAGTGTCATTCCGAGTGACACTGTGAGTGGGAAGTAGTGTTATTCTTACAAAAACCTTTGCATGTATCCCTTAATCGAACTTTGAGTTATAAGGTAAATAATGGAATCCGTGAAGAATACGTAAAACGATTACCTCTAGTTTTTGATTCTACAAAGGTACCTATCGACAGTTAGGATGTGGGCACTTACAAAAAAAAAGAAACAGAAAAAGAGCATGAAGAGTTCTTGGTTCGATAGGTTAAAGGTTAATGGCTTCATGGAGCTTAAACTTTTGAGGATTATTTCAACTCAAAGATACTTAAAAGTTATGTTTATTTTTGTCCACAATTAAGTATTGCTGCAAACCTAATTCCTCCAACAAGAACATTATTTAAACTGTAATATAATATTATTTTGAGACACAAAGTTGTCTTTAGCTAAATAAGATTATACAACGTTTGAAGGACAAAGGACAAGAAACTCTAGATATTATTGACGAGTATTGGAGTGAAGTCGATAGCTTCCTGATCGATCTATTTTAGTTCCGACAGTAGTATTATTGTCATCATTCATTCTAATCTCACGCAAATGGAATATTGAAAAGGCCGAGAGGACATTACGCCCGTATTTTGTTTCGTCGAAATTATTTGAGACGGAATTATTTCATGACTTTGTGAATGTCGTTAAAGTCTTATTAGTTATTATAAGTAAATGCCAAAATACTTTTCTAAATGTTAATTCGATTTCAATATAAGAACTTTCACTTTTATATTTTCTTTGGCTAGAGACTCTTTTTTATATTTTGAAGGAAATATTTATGCCATTTATGTCAATCCCCAATTGTGTACCATTATTATCAAGGCAAATGATGACTGCGAAACAATTTGGCATAACTATTCACTAAACACAGTAATAAATCGTCGCTAGATAGACTCAAAACGTTATGTTGTCCCTTTTAATAGACAATGACAGTCTTTTAAATGAAATGTGACTATGTGACTGTGTGAGTGACTGTAAATGTATGTGCTTTAGTACTGAAGAGCCATCAGCCTTTTTAATCGTCCCACTGCTTGACACAGGCCTTACCCACTAGACCACCACGACTTATTAACAAGCCATAATATATATTTGTTTCCCTACTCAGACCCGCCCTTCAGAGCGCCTCACCTGTCCATTTCTCGCGGCAGTTACGCGCGCGGAGACATACTGAAGGCGAACTGTTCAGTGGACGAGGCCTACCCTGCTCCCAACATCACCTGGATCTTGGATGATCATAAGGTAAGACCTTATAGAACCTTCCAGGTTTAAAAACTGACTGAGAAGGCGGATTTTTCCAGATGCTATGTAAAAAAAAAACAATATATTTTTTCGGTATTCAATCACAATAATTGGAAATATGTGTTTGTGACTTTTTCGCGCGAAAACGGTTGAACGGATTTCGCTGTAACAATAGCATAGGTATACATCAGAAGATCATATTCTTATAGTCTAATTCATATCCGGGTGCGGAAAGATATTTTACCAGGAAGCGGGTAAAATTGCAAGCGAATACTAGTTAAAAAAAAAAAAAATTACAAACAAATGGACACGATATTTTTGAGAATTCATTCATGATCTTTTTATATCCTATATTTTACGTGGACTGATTCATTTCCACACCAGAAACGGAGCAGTTCTAAGAAAAACTTCTGTAAACAAGGTCGGAATTTCATTAATATCTTCCATCTCCCAACCCTTCATATTTCGGATATTAAAAAAATCTCTTAGTGAAACGAGACGGGGCCCCGGGCTCCTGGGCCCTGGCCTCTTGTATTTTTATTCAAAATGGAGGAAAAACAATGGAGTATTATTCATGGGTTGCTATTCATTAATAAGAAAGGATGTTGTTGCGTCCCTCCGTCGGTCAGGTATCGGTACGATCACGGGTGTTCCGTATATTTGTTTGTGTCATTACAATGTTGTGTGGACTTTACATAATGTTAATATGGAAATAGACGTAGAAATTAAAGGTCATGTGTGTATTTTTGCGAAAAAATATGCATAGAAATTATTTCACTAATGTTAAACAATAAAATAAACCAAATAGTTTAGCCAAACAATAACTCAAAGAGTTCTAAAATATCGTTGAAAACTTTATAATTCTTTATTCGTTTGTATCACGCAACAATAAATTTCTTTCACCTTTACAAATGCCTCGCTGAGCTCTTAAGTGGAGCTTGAAAATATTTCAGACTTCAACAAATCTGAAAATCTGTATTATTACCAGAAAACATCAAACAGAAAAAATCTGGAGAGATTTCAAGTATTCTTTAATGCTGCGTTCCTTGGTAATCGTACTTATGCCTCTCGTTTGTAAAGACCGAAGATTTTCTACCTACTTGTATTATTTTTGTTGAGACTAAAGCTTTCTAGATGTGGTATCAGTAGGTTGACAATGTTCGCAATATGTCATACAGTTCACGAGGACACTTCTCTCAGAAATAAATCTGTGGCTTCAGCTAGATTACGGACGGAAGAATGAAATATGTGACAGTGACTTGCTTTTTCTACACTTTTATCTTTGTACCAATTCAGACGTGCGAAAAGATTTTTACAGAGCTTCTCGGACAGTTTTTTTGTTAAAAGATTTTTAGAATATTTCTTTAACGAGATTGAACAAAAGTTTTTACGTCTAGTTTCATTTTGGTGCACTTCTAAAGAAACCTAATGATGAAATTGGTCAATTAGATGATGTTCATTTGTTTCTTGAAAGAACCATCAAAATTAATCAACCATGACAGCTGACAGCACCAAAATAGCCGGCCATAAGTTAGCTGGAAATTCCATTAGTTGATCCAGTAGCAGTAGCCGCTATAATAACTGACACACAGATAAGCCACCCTTGAAGGCAAGCTTCACACGCGCACTAACTCCCTAAGCCTTAAAGCCAGGCTTTAAAGTGGTCTCCAGCGAAAACCTCGGGCTGCGACACTCCACCCGCACACCACGCTAAATAGTTTTAGAACTTGCAACGAACTGAAACAAAAATAAAAGTTTCTACGTGGAAAAACTACGGACACCGAGATACCTATTAATGTTGGCTTTAGTTGGAGGTATTTTCAACGTTTCTGCTCGGAAATGTTTACAAAGGAGAATGGTTTTGTATTGAGATTCTTAGTTGGGGAAATGGAATGCGAAAAATCAAAATCATTACGGTGGAAGCAAACAGTGAATGAACAGTTTTTGCAACTGTTACTAATGGCATCTTTTAAGTTATATCAAAGTTAGCTTTCTGATGCATTTAAATTCCAGTTTATGATATAAATTGATTGACCTGGTAACATCATAAATATGGAAATATAGGCTTAATAGGTCATCATCTCAACAGCTTGTGTATCAAACATTGTTTAAGGATCTTTTAACCTACATACAGACATGTGTTGCTGGGGAGTTTGTTGCGCCACTTCTTCTTCCCAGCAAAACACATAGGAAGTGGTGAAGGGTGGGCATTTTGGGGGCTGTATTTTGTAAATTCATGACGTTCAAAAAGTGCTATTTTGCAGCCAAGTTTGAATAAACGATTTTTAATTTTGGAATCCTCACTTCTTCTCCCCAAATAGATAGCAGAGACGGTATCGTTCAGGACATCAGATCTGGATTTCAAGGAGCGAGGAGCGTTCAGCCGGCTGGAGATCTCGATCCTGGAGGCGGAGCACTACAAGATGGGGCTGACGTACACCAGCGCCAGCCTCAGCAGGGCCTACCAGGACAACTACTACGGGTATGAGAAGCAGCCTGAGAAGGAGGATAAGGAGGTGTTGAGGTTTGTACCCCATGTCTTGGAAAGTTATTTTTCTACTATTTGCTAAGTAATAGTGTGAATTTGGACGTTAAAGCCTTCAGATGCTTTCTGTAGTCAAGAAAGAATTTGATCATCTGAATGTGAACCTGGCTAATAATATCTTGAAAGTCTCAATCAGCTGCCTTTTCAAAGGATTTATAATCATCATCTTCATTTGGAAAGTTTTGCAATAAAGGGTCCAGTGTCTTCGTGAAACACGCTTTTACACTATTTGACACTATCAATAAATTTTCTGTTCACTCTCTAGATACACGCTGATCCCTCCGCCGTCAGGGCAGTTCTCTCTGAGCTGCGTGGCCACTATCTACGACATCTACGCGCGGAAGGGCGACTCCATCCTCATCAGAGAAGACGCTCCTCATCCTGCCTCCGTCACTGGGGAGGACTCATCAGGTAACTTTGAAGTAGAAGTGGACTGCCCTACATAATATTATAATGTCTTTAAAATCTCTCGCAGCAGTCTCAGCTTCTTTTGGTGATACCATCAGAATCGCTATCACTCCTCACCGATCCCCTCGAAATAAATATAGAGAGTTGCTACCTAATTACTACCTTCCATTACTTGCTCGCCTCGTGAAGTCATTTCAGCAATAAAACTATTGCCTATGTGCCAATCAACACCCAAGAACTAACCAAACGGGTGTTCCACCGTAATGTCCTTTTTTCTCAAAGATTCTTACAACAAAATTGAGGTTAAGCTTTTATTGCCAAAAACAGTCAACCTAAACCAAACTCTACCTACATGTATAAATCACTTCTACACTAAACCACCGCCTCTTTCCAGGTGCTCCAGTGTCGTACAACTTCGCGCTAACATCGCTGTGCGCGAGCGCAGTGCTGCTGCACACGTTATGATCGGCGCACGCGACGCCGCACACACTCAATTAAACTCGCTAATACGCACTGCGCGCGGAACACCCACACAAGTGGGTACAACGATTACTATGGTTTATTTATACGTTCCCAATATTTTGTCTATCTGTGGTTTGGTTACTGGAGATAGGAATTTGACGCTTCTTGTATAGAGCTAATGTTAAATTTCTATCTCTGATTTGGGGATAGAATATTGGGACGTATGTTAGGTAATAAGGTTAAGATGAGAGAGTGTGTGACGTCAATTGAAGTGAACGCTTTTTGACGCGTTTTTTATATTGTCGTTATGATGGAGGTTAGTAAATGATTTAGTTACATTTGGGAATTCTGGCTGTCAATAATTTGGTGGGATAGTAAATGTAAATTATAAGAAAATATAATTAGTAGAATATTTAATGTACAAAGGTGAGCTTATAAATTCAGCGAAAGATTATAAATATACGAATACTTAAAGCTATACCTTCATTAAAGTATATTTAATTATGGAATAACTAAGACGGCAGATTGGCAGCCCCATTTAGTTCAATTCAGGAAAGGAGTATTCTCGTCTCGCTCACTCACATGTATAAAGCCATAAGAGTAAGAAGGACCGCGCGCAGTAACCGTTACGTAAGGAAACTGAATGTTGTGATAGACTCGTAATGAAGCTAATATTTGTACTAGTGAGTAAGAAATATTGTATATTATACTTATTTCAATGTTGCAGATTTAATTATATGTGAATATGTAAATAAATTCATTAGTTACTGATGTTTGTGGTTTTATTTTGTAGCAATCTAACTTCTACCAGACACTGCAAACTTTTAGTCGACCGATAGTTTGTTAGAGCTCATAAATCAGTATGAATGGTAGTACGCACATTACAAAGATCAGGCATTAGCATCAGACCGATTGAAAACTTAAAGATTTTCTTAAGAAAAAAAAACAGGTGAGTTTCTAGTGGTAAATACGTACAAACGGACTAGCAAACTAAATTGCCACCAGTTGGTAACAAACATATTTAGTTTCCCACTACAGGCAGTCTAAATATTCTATGAGTCAAACCGTGGCTGGAGCACTGACCTATATTTGTGTAACAGAACTTGAATAATAAATCAATTCCACACGTTTCTAACTAGTATGCCTAAATGACATTCTAGACTAACTGTTCCCAAAGCATAGTCACGAAATTGAAATTGAATTTCTACAGTTCACTCATCTGTCTGTTTGTCTGACATTAGGGTTCATTTTATAACTAGCTTCTGCCAACGGTATCACTACACGGTACTGGAAACTAGTACCTACACCCGCCAGAAAAAAAGTATAATTTAGCTTTACTCGATTAATAGGCTATCTAACACTGAAAGACTAATTAAAATAAACAAACTTTTTAGCTTCATTTAAGTACCTACAATGATGGCGTCCAGACCAGTTATCGAAGTCAGTAAAAATGTCTGGCCACATACTCAAGCACGTCAGTTTGAGATCTGTTCACACCATAAAGCAGAAATCTAGCATTAACCGGTTCAATATAACTGCTAGCGAGTTTACGACAGTAGCAACTGTCAGTACATCTGTCATCAAATGCATCGTAAACATCGGGAGCAGGGAGAACAAAATGATCAGCGGAGATGTCTTAATGCAAAATCTCTTAAGGAAGTAGCGCGCCAAAATACGGGTGTTCGGGGGCGAGAACTAGCTCCATACATGCCTTCTATGTAACCCGACACTTATTTTCAATATAAAGTCAGCAATCAATCAGGACTAATCTTTGACAGTTCGGTCTTGATTTGACAAGGAACACGAACACCTGGTTAGTTCTAGTAACCGATCACGCCTGTCGTACAGTCAACTTCAGGTCAGTGGTAACAGTTTTATAGGAAAATCGTACTTATTACTATTGCGTTAAGGTGCATGACAGTTACCACTGATGTGCAGTTTACTGTACGTTACATTGACCTACAAGATGGCGTCTAACCTACCTTCCTTACTGCATCTCCGCTATCTTTCCTTACTCCGTGATCGAGCGTTCGTTTTATTGCATCGTATTGCCAGTTGTCACCTGCGGATGAACGTGGTGCTGTGAAAATATATCTGTGTTTCCGAGTAATTTGGGAGTTATTGGATTGAAGTATTGGACTTTATAATGTGAGCTGGCTCTTTAAAAAATAATAATGGTGGCAGTGGCAAGTATATTTTAAATAACAAGATAAACTTTTATAGTTAGTTATGAAGAGACAGACTAACTTTTACATAAGCGGCATAAAATACAAAGAGGATATTTGTTGTTCTACTCTGGAAACTTTACGTCATTATTTTGTTGATAGTTGATCTATGTAGATGTATTGTGGCATGAATTAAAAAGATCAAAGTATGTACACGTCTAGAAATTTTAAGTCGTAATGCCAGCACAGGTCATTATCCCAAGTACTAAAGGTTCCTTCTTGATATTTCCCAAAATATCCTCGGTACAGTCGGCAAAGGTACAGCCATCTTTCTGAAATGAAGTGATACTTAGCGAAGTCCTCACAATTCAAGCAAAGCGTTTGTTCTCAAGCCGCGGCGAAACATGATTAATGATCCTTTTAATTTCCGGGACCTTCTCAAATCCTGCTATTGAAGACTCCATTAAAATAGATTTATTCTATTCTTACTTCAGATCAAAAGGCGTTGTATCAGAAATATATTATTCTGTTGTTGTCTATGGAGCCCTGGGATTTTTTGTAGCGATTTTTTCGTCCGTCAATTTCGATATGCACAAATATTCATGACGGGTCAACTAAAGCCATGCGAGTTTCCAGGAACTGAGGCAGTATGAAAAATTATTTTCAGTTGCTGCCTTTATTGTATTATTTTATACAAATGGATAAAGAATTTATTTATTCCGGCAGGTATGACTGATAACGGTTTGAGGATGATACACTTGTAAAAATGATTGACTATTCTATTTTTTAAAGCAAAAACATTTTAGAAATCTTGAATGACATACATATTTTTCTCTAAAAAGTAGTTGAAACCAAGTTATATTTTCGTATTCCTCACAAAAAAATACATACTTAGTACTTGTAGGAACGACAGAAAAATCTTAATAAATCCTCGCTTCTAAGTTTAAGTTCAAAACTTGTTTGCCAAGTTGTTAAGTTGAAAACATTTCATATTGCAGTTACGATGGAAGCGGCGCTTGTGGGCTTTCTAACTTTTTAGATACTACTTGTGAATACTCTTAGTGGGAGTTTCCGAGTTTAAGATATTCATAAGAATTAATTAATTTATTAGCCAATTTTCTTTAATCTGCCAAGATTTTAACACTAGTGAAGGAAATAAGCTTACACTGTTCAGCACTTATATTTTTTGTATTCAATCAGTAAAGGTTTTTTTTTAATAACATTAGTAAAGAATTTATTGAATCACTCCAACGTTCCGTATGTTTGTTCGTTTGTTTATTATATCTATCAGAACCTAACTAGCAATACAGTCAGACAACATATCCGACCGATATATTGACCGATGATTGAAACATCGAGTGTGATGGATTTGTAACTAAAACTTGATACATGGTTACACAAACTATACTGAATCCATAGGTACAATATTCGACTACGAGCAACCAAATACTACATATTATTTTTTTACCTTTATAGGTGTCTGTAAAACCTTGTAAATGATTTGACTTTAACATCGACTATAATGGCCAGTTTTTAAGTGATCTAAAATTTATTTTCATATTATTTTAAGGTAATTAACTAAAACTAACTGGTAACTGGGTTGAGGAGGTCAGATAGGCAGTCGCTTCTTGTAAAGCACTGGTACTCAGCTGAATCCGGTTAGACTGGAAGCCGACCCCAACATGATTGGGAAAAAGGCTCGGAGGATGATGATGATGATGATTATTTTAAGGTAATTTTTGTTAACTCTTCAGTGCCTTAGGAACCATATATAGTAATATTTGATTTCACCTGGCCAATATTAAATTATTAACATGTTACAAACAACCTATGCTTCACTTCACAAAGCTACAAAGAGCCATTTAGCCAATAACTTGACAAACAGACGAAATTGTATTCCAACTCTGAACCCTCGGGTAATATCTTCAGCCAATGCAATCACAGTCGGACTAACTCCACAGTATTACGACATTGTTTGTCGAAATGACCATCAAATGTAGCAATACTCAGACCAGAGTGACTCGTAATGCTGCCACTGGCATCTCGAGAGCATCCCGGAGCCTGGCTGCCGTCCAAACTGGGAGTATCTAGGACCCTTCACTGCTCACCGCCTACGAATAACGAGCACTTCACATTTCTGCTGGTCCCTTAATATCAGCGCGATTGTCAACCTTACCACCTTCGCAATAAAGTCTATTGAGAGACGAGTCTAGAGAACGCAATTGCCAAATTTATACCTGCAGTTCCTACAATCTATTCTAGACTTTGTTTTTAGGGGTTTAAGGGCGAAGGTTGTGTATTGAGAGTTTTTAAAATTGAATAGTATTGGATGTTCGTTGAGTTATTTGGGATTGTGTTCTATTTTAGTGCGGAGAGTACACTTTTGGTGACAAATTGATATCGTTTAAGCGATAAAAGTCTATCCTGAATCGAGGGATAAGTTGTTTGTAAATATATTGTCTGTGAATTCAATGTATTTACTGAACTTTTACATCCAATGAGTTTGTTTGTTGGATGAGGTAAGCTTTCTTGTGTTAGTTTATTTGTTTTCTTGTGTGCGGTAAACAATAAACACAATTCAATCTGTGAGATTGTAAGAGCAAATTAATAAAGCTGATTCATTTGAGGGTTCTCTACCTCAGATTGGAAAAAGGGATTCCTTGTACAATAATGATGATTAAACATGTACTTACAGTATCCTTTCTCAGGCTCTAGACCTATTTGGTACCATTAAAATCGGTTCAGCAATTTCGATGTGAAAGCCAAACAGACAAAGTTACTGCGCAAAATAACAGCTCAAGGCCCCCTAATTTCAATTTACACCGTTCCTCGTGAAATATTTGAGTATCTGTTGAAACAATCTGAAATGACCAGTCGTGACCGCGGTCGGTATGTCGCGATAACCCGAGTTTTATTGTTAAACTTAGATGAAGTCGACGATGATTTATCTGAGGTTACAGAGACGCGGAGGCTGTGGGGTCTTGGTTAAATTAAACTTTTTTCACTTAACGCTTTGGTTGTTAAATTGTGTGTGTGTTTTAAGGGTATGATTTAAGCTGTCACCAATTTAATTCATTTTGTGTTTCTTAAATAATACGGTTTGCCCTCAAAATAGTAGATTTGTCACCAAATGTAGTCACCAAACAATATAAAATCAATTCCACAATAAATTACCGAAAATCATGGAGATATGGGGTCAAGTACCAAATAAATGATTTTGTATGTATTATAATAGGTTTGTCCTAATAGTATTTAAGCAAACTAATTTAAAGAGATCACCAATAAATCATATATTATATCACTAAAAAATTTCATGAAGGTCTAAAAATGTAGGGTGGTCGTCATCATCCTTTCAACCAAAAGAGTCTACTACTTAACTGGCCATGTGCCTCCCCCCAAGGGCTTTAGTTTCCACAGGTAGTATAAATATATTTAAATTAAATTTCTAGCTGAATAGTAAATGAAACATTTAATCAAAGTCAAAATAATCAATATTTATTGTTAAAAATCTCGCTGCCCGCGCCCCGCATCGTATGATCGTACCTACAACCAACCTACAACCCATTCGTTGAGGCCCGAAAGCGCGCCAATTTGTCTCCCTTCCCTTCCTCTTCCCTTTGAACATATTTTTATTAAAATTATAAACTGATGTATTAAATTGGTAACGAATACATTATTTTAATAACTGAACGAAATAAAATGTAACTACTGTATTGGTGACAAAATAACAAATAAAAAGGAGTCGCAGTCAGGGATCGATTAATCGATTTATTTGGTGACAGATCTACCATTTTGAGCACCAAGCTATTATTTAAGTAATAAAACTATTATTATAAGAACGAAGTTTATATTCATGTAATGCACTACAATTTTATTGGTAATCCATCTCATATTTTACACATTATATTAACAATAATTTGCTAATTCATACCTGGGAACACTCTTTGTTTATCTGAGAACGAAAATATTTCGTGGCGATAGATCTATTTATTAGGTGATACAACTTGATGACAAATATAAATTTTGGTGACAAAAAATATAGTTCCCGTATTTTAATGTGGTATTAGTGTTATTTAGAACTCTTTGGATACTACGCAAAAAAATATAAAATAACAATGACCTACTGATTAACAAAAATTACTTAAAGTAATCACTGTTGTTTCTATACCTCATGTATTTGTTTAGCAAAGTAAGACACGCCCCAGTGAGTGGCCAGAGATTTCTCAGAAATAAATAAATAATGCCGGACACTTTTTCACTACTACTACGACTACTGGACAACCTCTAACTCTAACATGGCTTATATACCCATTAAATCCTGAGCAGATGGCACTGATAGCCATAACCTTAGTGGATAACATACTCAAAGCTGGAACAATCTTATCTCCAACTTGAAATACAGAGATAGGTAACTAAATCTCCGAAACGTTAGACAAGTCTACTTTCCCAGTTGTCTGTGGTCTCCAGTCGATACACTTAAAGCAATCGACATTATTTCCACAGTATGTGGTACATTTACTTCAGTACCTACTAACGTATTCATTGGAAATATTGAAATCCGAACAAAATTGGGACCCTCTATATATATCATGTCTGTAACGATATCGGATAGTAGATTTTTGGGAAGAAATTTCTATTAGACATGTATTTTGTATGAGCTCGTTTCCTACTGAATTTGTTTGAGAAGATGTTTTAGTTAAATTATATCCCACCCAAAACAAAAATGTGAAAGACTGCCAAGTTCGATAATATGGGAATGCTTCGCCTATAAAAGAAGTGAGATCTGAATAAGTACCAAGTTCCATACACATACCTCAGTTAAAAATAGTTACTTTTTAATGATGTTACTTGGCAAGTTTTCATACACCTTGTTATAAACCTACTAAACGCAATGAATCAAGTATTTAATTTTCTATTAAAACTTGCCAAGTAATCATCATTAAAAAGTAACTATTTTTAACTGAGGTATGTGTGTGGAACTTGGTACTTATTCAGATCTCACTTCTTTTATAGGCGAAGCATTCCCATATTATCGAACTTGGCAGTCTTTCACATTTTTGTTTTGGGTGGGATTTCATTTATTTTTGTAAGGTTGTTTATTTTATTTTTTTCTTATGATGAAGTTAGTTAAAGAAATGTCTCATTTATACTATCTTTTAGATTTTTTAATATGCACTATGTTTCTTACAAAGAAATGAACTAGATTAACTATGACTAGATTTACCAACTGACTGACATGACATGTTATCATATATTATGTTCGTGGATCAAAGTTACACATTCGTTATTTTCGAAAGTGATTCACACTTGGCCGTTTTCAGATTTTTACTTTACTTTGACTAAATACAAACCTTTGTACCATTCGAAGATATATTATATAAATATAGATAAATTTAGTTCGTTTTAGTTCCTTAGGGGTATAAATTTACACTGGGTATAAAACACCTTCATTATTTTGAAACCGACTCACACTTGGCCATTTTCAGATTTTTCCCTTTACTTTGACATAAAGACCTACCTCCATGCCAAATTTCAAGTCAATACGTCCATTGGAAGTGGTCTAGGTTTTTGATGAGTGAGTCAGTGAATCAGTGAATAAGTGAATCAGTCAGTGAGTGTATAGTAAAAATAGCGATTTTCTGACGTCAATATCTCAAGACCTACAATAGGTATATTAATGAAATTTTGTATTTTAGATAAGTGAGGGGGTCTCAACAGATACTAGAAATTTGATATGCGTAAATAAAATAGATTTTGAGTTACAGGGGGGTCGAATTTGGCCCGAAATGGTTCGTGTAATATAACCCACGGCGGGTGTGTCGCCTTTTTTGCTCGAACTTGGCGGACACACTGCCGTGTGTCTAGATATTTTTGGATATTTCTGTGATGTAGTCTACCTATGTCATATTTGTGTTGGGAACTAAAATAACTAATTTTTCTATACATATCAAAAGGGTTAGATAAATGATTGAGTATTTGAACCGTTAGCATACAAGAAGATTGTTATTATTTATTTATTTATATTTTGTCTGAATAGCTTTTATGCTACTTCATTAACTCATACGTTTAATAACACCTGACTCACTCCATACATATCTCTTTACCAAACACGAAATAAAACGAAAGTATATTTTTGAATTAGTGCCAAAATCCATTCTCAATACTTTTATCGTTTCTAAGAGAAATGAATGGTGACAGAAACACGGACGAACTAACATACTTATTATATTATATGTATGTGTAAGAAAATGGGAAATCTTTAAAGATTTCTTTTTAAAATAGAGCGACATTGTCTACGCTTCCCTGGAGTGAGATAGCCAAAAGTTTTTAAATCCAGTCAGTACTTTTTGGACTTTTTAGGTAGAATAACTGTGAATTGGTTTTTAACTAACCGACTTCCCAAAAAGGAGGAGGTTATCAATTCGGCCGGTATGTTTTTTTTTTTTTTTTTTCTATGTATGTACATCGATTACTCCGAGGTTTATAGACCGATTTACGTGATTCTTTTTTTGTTCGACTCGGAATAGCTGCCAGTTGGTCCCATAGTCATCAGGTCAGGATCTGATGATGGAAACCCTGAGAAATCGAGGGCAACCTTCGAAAGTTGTAGGCATACATAGGGTAAAAACTTGACACTCAGGTGTACGCCTAAAAGCACTATTCAACAGTGAAGATTTGGAGCTGATCTGATGATGGAAACCAGAGAGGGTCGAGGGAACTCGACAACTGAATATGTAAACTACCTCGTGTTTGGGCTTAAATTATTTGTATTGACAAGGCCTTTGCAACAGTGAAGGTTTGGAGCTGACCTGATGATGGAGACCAGAGAAAGTCGAGGGAACTCGACAACTGAATATGTAAAATACCTCGTATTTGGACTTATACTCTTTGTATTGATGAGAACTTCCCACTTGTATGGATAGTGACAACTATTCGTATCACTGAAAAGCTTTAAATAAAAAACTTTTTTACAAAAAAATTAAACCGACTTCCCAAAACACTAAAAAGCAAAAAAAAACTATTTTAAGGTGCATCGGCCTAGAAGTCGGTGGCAAAATTAACTTAGTAACATCCATTAGACACCGACTTCTAGGCCGATGCACCTTAAAATAGTTTTTTTTTGCTTTTTAGTGTTTTGGGAAGTCGGTTTAATTTTTTTGTAAAAAAGTTTTTTTTTTTCAGATTAAAGCAAATTCTTGACACACATTTTTAGTGATCACAATGGCAGGTAAAATAGCAAAACTAAACGCCGTTTATTCCTCACAAGTATATTTTTATATCTCCTATTCATACAGAAATAAATACATGTAAATCAAAACATGTTGTTTTAAAGCAGAACTAATTACTTTCTGCTACCACAGCCTACTTTCCTAAATGAAAAACTAAAGATTTTTTAAACTTAATAACACCTCCCGTAGCTGTTAACGTGTTTTAATTCGCAACTAGGTATAATCAGCCTATGTCCTCTCTCAGGCTCTAAACTATCTATTTGTGTACCAATTTAACCGTGAGTTATAGAAAGATCCATTAAAATTAAAGCTTATTAAATACTTTAATGGCAAAACTGCTGAACAGATCTCAGCAGTTTTGGCGTGAAGGCGAACCGAACAGAAACACAGGGTTACTTTCTCATTTATAACAGAAGCGAGGATTTAATCCTTCATTATATCAAACTCAAAAAACTGTTAAGCCTTGCTAACATTTAAAACCCGTAATTCGTTGATATCATGGAGTGAGCTCCATTAGGTCTCGTCTCGAAGTGTTGGCGCGGCGCCAACGTAGAGCCGTCTCCACTGTTGAGAGCTCTACTCATTTAATTAGTTGGTTTAGTGTATGATACAACTTGTTTTATTATTGTCGGTCAATGTTAATTGTTTGAATTGAAGATGTAGATTGAAGGCTTTTTTGGGACAATGTGTTGACAATATTTCACAACCAATCTATTAGTAAAGAGGAAACTGTTTTATTTGTTTGTTCCTTTTTTTATTTTTCTAATTGCTATATTTATAGTGATTATTTGAAAAAAAAACACACAAATCTACCAATCTCGCGAGATCTCGCGGTATTGTATTCATGATCTTGCGAGATCTCGCTGGAGCCCCAATCTCGCGGGATTTGCATTCCCTAGTACCTAGTTCCTCTACGAGATGCGGCTGGAACCGCGGTTATCTGCGAGCACAAAATAAGTATACAGTAATTCAATTAATCAACATTATATTTCCTTATATAGATCTGAAAGCCTTTTGACAGGGATAGGCGATATCATTCCTAACTCGCTAAAAAGCTGATAACGTTTTCAGTTATGGGCTATGGCAACATTTTCCTGCTAAACATTATTAGAACATGTTATAATTACAGAGTAAAAAATACAAATCACAAAGTAATATACGCGTACATCATTTGACTATATGCTTATTTTCAGAATGGCTTCGGCTTCGCTAATATATACATACAGAGTGTAACAAAAATATCTAACAATATACAGGACATTAAAACTAGCAATAAAGCAATTAGAAATACAAGCAGGCCTCTGTCACTCGACGTACTTGCGCGCGATAAATGCCTACCGCTCGCTGGGTTACCGGTAGCCCCACGCGGCTCAGGGCTTTCAATAGTCACACGCGCCGCGCGCGTTCCAATATTATTACTTTTATTTCGTGGCATGTTATGCTGTTGGTTTTTATAAGGTTTTTTAAGCTACCTTACAAACTGATGGATTATTTTGAGTTGTGTTGGTTTATATGTGACTATTGTAAGATTTAGAAACATTTTATATTTATGAACTTATCTAGTAATTCTATTTTTTTTAAATAAATTAATACTTATCTACTTTTTGACTTTAACAACAGAGATCATTAGGTACTTATTTTACTTCAGATACCTACTTAGCTATATGAACTGTATTGTGAGGTTTGTAGCTCAAAACACATCTCGAGTGTACGTAGGTATATAGTTCTGGTCCAACTTAATGACGACTCGGAACATTACGCGTGTGTAGCGACACCAGAAACCAATTTTAGATATGTATCTCGACGGAGTCGTACCATATGGGGTATGGCACTTGTGCTCGAAAAATAGTTGGAAACCGCCTTTGATTTTGACGAAAGCTTTACTTACCTATGCTTACGTATTAGGTAATATTTAGTAATATGTACCCATACTCCATTTTAGTAGGCTATGCAATAGTTAACAAAAGAAAAATATTCTTGATATTACTTTTTATTTAAAAACTCAGTTTTAAAAAAGGCTATCTTAAAATAAGTGTAACTTTGTTTTCCTACTTAAATATTAATAAATTGTAAGAAGCAACCCTAAGCACGGCCACGGCACGGTTGCGGTCACTGAACTGTGCGCTATCGCATTGGAATAACAATCAAGCGCTCGAGCTTTTAAGGTTCATTTTATAACGCAGCTAGGAATTTGTAGGTAGTTGGGGAACTTGTAGGTGCTTATAACAGTAGGTATGGACTTTTTTGTATGGAGTGATTTATCTGTTACGTAGTAACTATTATATAATCTGTGATACAAGTATAATAGGAGTTTAGTTTAATTTCAATTGAAACTAATTACCGGGAAATTGATAAAATAAATAATTGTTAGCTTTGAACAATTCCATTAAATTGTTGCTATATTTGTTTGAATATAATAGAATTTGCTCTTTTTTGATCAGTTACTGAAATTGATACATTGTTTAATATTACCATTAAAATACGTTGTTTTATTTTTTGTTTTAAATAATACGAACAAAAAATACTTAAATAGAATTTTACGTGAGTACGCAGATTTTTAGGAACATTCATAGCTATGGAAAATTCAACGTTAACGCAGCTGAAATAGAGTTCAAAATAATAAATTACTATAACGGCCATTTTGGGTGTTCAAACAAGAAATATTCGATACTACACATAATGCGAGTACTTGGTTATTCTACACTCGCAGTAATTATAAAGGGAACAAAATGTACGAATTTCCCGAAAACAAGGATTCTAGCATAAAATACAAATTCACGTTTTGTAGTACAAATAAACACGTTGGTTGTATTTGTCCACGTTTTCATGTTATATTACAAAATACGCAGGTTTCACTTTATGATGGTTTTAAAGGCAGCAATATTACGAATATATTGCTTTGGTTAAATAAACAAACAACCCATGATTGGGTTATTGAATAATTTTGTAATCGTTGCGTTTATGAGATTGCTTTATTAAATTGCAAATGGCTTACTAATTAATTATTAATTGAACTACATATATTATCTATCTTAACCGTCGTTGTCAACATTAAATAAGTATTACATAAATGTCACGATTGGCACCAATTATCATTACATAATTTCAAAACAGACAACTATAAATAAAAATAAAGAATCTATTCACTGAAAAACTTAGTTCAATAACCATATTGCTTTACAAATACCAATAGAGCGCCCAAAAGAAAAAGGCTACCACATTTTCACGCAAGTATTCTTCTCACTATTTAATAAGCAACCCTTCATGTACAATCAGCACCAATAAGCACCCCCTTTGAGTAGCACACTGAAGCCTAAATAGTCGGCCGACAGTTGCTCTGATAGTTGGCAAAATATTTTAATAAAATCGTGATCAAATCAGTCGTAATCTATCAAAGTTTTCAGTTTGTCTGATACGGTTCAATTTAAAAACCCTGATCTTTGTAATGTACATACTTACTTTCAACGTCAAAGTCAAATTATTTTATTTCATTAATTGCTTTACTGGCATTTATGAACTTCAAAAAATATAAATAAGTTTGATTCTAGTTGCCCATTCCAAAAGTAGCCTCCTTTGCAGAAGAACGGGCAAGACTGTCCATGGTCAATAAGGGCATGCATAGTTCATGTAGAATTGCAAACAAAAAATATGAAAATAAAGAGACAAAATTAATAATATTCATTTTCATACTGATTTATGAGCCTCAACAAACTATAGGGCGACTAAAAGTTTGCAGTCTGCTGTTACTCTTAATATTTGAGGCACGCACCAGCTTTTAACCTTTAAATAAAATAAAAAGGTTTTCAGAGGCGATCTATGCGATGCTTCAAAGTAATTCGCTTTTAGATGGATTTATCTTTATGTGGGCTACAATTTAGGGTAACGTATCAGAGTAAATTGACGTGAAATGTGTTGTGGTTCATTTTGGGGGATTTTTAAGGGCTTTAAATCTATCAAATAGTGTGTAGAGGATAAAATGTGGTCAGTAGATATTTGAGTTGATAAAAATTATAAAAGGAATTATCACAATAAAAGTTAATATTAACTTTAGTATACTTTGAATTCGTAACAATATACAAAAAAAAAATATTGGTCACTTTGCCATATCATTTTTTGCCATTGGTAACTTTGCCATTATTTTATTACTAATATTCTTTGGCTTTGTTAAGATAAGATTGTTATAATTGCCCCCAGAAACTTATTATGAAAACCGTCCAATTTCCTCATTACGCGAAAAACTAATTATTTACAAGCTTCGGATTATTTGCTCGACAGTATAATATTCTCAGTGAATTATTGGCCATTTGATATGATGTACTAATTAGGTATTATTGATCACAGATTATGCTCATATATAATGAACATATAATAACCTTTTCAATAGTATTAGTTCCTCTTCAATTAATAAACAAAAGAGTATGTAGGCAGCTTATGTACTTAGTCCTCGACGATACCTTTCATATAAAACTGTCTTGGAAAGACTTTAGTTGAAATCCTTGTGTTAATAGGTAAGTAATATTTGTAAGTTTTCAGAAATAAACATGGCGTGATTTCGTGTTGCTAATGAAGAATTAATTTACACGCGTAACCAATCCCAAATGAATATGAAAATAATAATATTATACGGACACCATCCAAATCAAAGTTCTAATTTCAGCCTATCTGATCAGGATCGATAGGCACGATAAACTGGTGGGTCCAGGCTGTCATATGAACATCTTCGGCGGTCGTCACGGGTAGTTAGAAACCAGAAAGTCTGACAACCAGTCTAGCCAAGGGGCTGGAAAATGGCTAGACAGATGATGATGTGTAAAATAAAACGTCAGAAAAATTATCCTCTTCGTCTTCCGAGCCTTTTCCCAAACTATGTTGGGGTCGGCTTCCAGTCTCACCGGATTTAGCTGAGTACCAGTGCTTTACAAGGAGCGACTGCCTATCTGACCTCCTCAACCCAGTTACCCGGGCAACCCGATACCCCTTGGTTAGACTGGTGTCAGACTTACTGGCTTCTGACTACCCGTAACGACTGCCAAGGATGTTCAATGACAGCCGGGACCTACAGTTTAACGTGCCATCCGAAACACAGACATTGGTGTCTGAGATATACTTAAAAAGTACATACAAA
Organism: Helicoverpa zea x Helicoverpa armigera; assembly: GCA_033682625.1. Classification (NCBI taxonomy): domain Eukaryota; kingdom Metazoa; phylum Arthropoda; class Insecta; order Lepidoptera; family Noctuidae; genus Helicoverpa; species Helicoverpa zea x Helicoverpa armigera. The sequence continues at coordinate 1,162,244 of JAWIIS010000015.1, read as the reverse complement.
CTTAGAAAAGTTGCATTGGTACTTGCCTGACCTGGAATTGAACCCGCGCCCTCATACTCGAGAGGTTGGTTCTTTGCCCACCAGGCCACCACGACTTCACGTCAGAAAAACCACGACTTCACGACGACGTCAGAAAAATTATCGCCATTAAACAAATCAATCAAAACAAATCACCGATCTGCAATCAATCACCAGTAATTATTCTTCACAGACATACAAACGCATCACCCGGTACATCAATCATGATTGAATTAAAAACCAATTGGCACTTCATACGGCCGTCCGGGCTGGCTCCGGTGACACGCCCGGAGATAATAAACCGGACCGGCTTAATAGCCGGACGATTGCCGTGGAAGCTACCAATGCTGACTGCGGGCTTAAGAGGAACTTATACGTGTTGGAAATCTCAAATGAGTGAAGATTTTTATTTTTATTATATTTTGTAGTGAATTGGTTGTGGCTTTAAATGAAGTTTTAGTACAAATGGTTTAGACCCGCGCTCCGTGGTCAACTTCTTTCCGTAGTCGGGTAAAATATGTTTTAAAATTTTAATTTAATTTATTTATTTATCACAAAATACAACTATTATTACAGGGGACCTAATGCAATAGCCATATCTCACCTAGATGTCTAGAGTAGCTTTCCAAAAAAAATCTAATTGTTTCAGTAGTTTTGGAGCCTTTAAGGTATAGGTGCCTACCTACACAAACATAACATATTTCTTTTTTATAATATTTGTAGAGAATGCTTTTAGCTTGTAATTATTGTATAATTGTTTAATTTTGTAATGATAAATGACAAAAAGAGCTTTTAGTTTCGTTTAAATTCACGAAGGACTTGAAGAAAGTAAAAAAAAACTCTTGTTTTCTTTCGGTAAACCATAGCTATTTAATGATATCACAAGTTGAAAAACTCAATATTTGACCATATTTTATGTAAAAAGATAACTCGGAAACTTAATGAATAAAGGTATTCAGTAATGAGAGGACGTTAGAGCTAGTTAGCCTAAGTGTAGTCTGACTCCTGGCAGCCCTCCAGGGAATGCCAGGGAATGCTAAGTAGCGCAAGTAATATGTCTATCAATTAATATGTGAGGATTTTGAGGTAATTAGGTATATCTTTGCCTTTAGTTTTATAGGAATAGGTGGTAGGTATAAGGTGTGATATATGTATATTTGATGTGATACAGAAGATGAAGACGTGATTTGAAAAAATGACACAAAAGTTGTCAATTTGTAGTCCTTATGAACGTGAAATAATCTACTAAATTGAAAAAAAAATTAAAGACTAATTAACATCCTTCTACATTTAAAAGTTACCGTAATTAAGATTAAGTACGATTATCTGCAATCTAAGAAAACAAAAGTCTTCTTAGAATCAATTTCAGTACCAGACAAACTATGTACTGATAGTTTATCCCTTAAACCCAAAGGAAATTCTTTATCTAAACGGTTTACATTTGTCCACTACCGTAGTTTGCAATACAGCCTTACTTAGAGGCTTAGATTCACGAGCAAGGGTCAAAGACCTTGAACTTTCATCCTAATGTAAGCACAGAAGATTACAGGGCGATGACCCCTGGAGTACAGACACGAGTGTGAAGTGAATAATTTAGAAAAATGTGTGCTGATTTTATATGGAATATTTTAACGTATGAAAATTTGTTTCGTTTTTATTGTAATAAAGGTTACACGTGGGGTTTCACAGTGTGTAAATACATCTACGTCTATTTTTACTAAATTATAAAACTGTAGACTTTGTTTAACCGCGTTAAATCTCAGGAACAACAGGATCGATTTGAATTTTTTTAGGGTTTTTAAGACAGCTTTTTTTTTCCGACGTCAAAAATCATCAAATGACCCCTCCCGCTGTGCGTTAGCAGCGGTGAGGGAGTGTCAGACTTTTACTGACTAAAAACCGTCGTGTTCCGTCATAGGCCTTTTATGTACCAGGGCCGCGGTATCTCTTTCGAACAACCCGCAGTTAGACAGCTTACCTGTTTATTAAAGAAAGCTTTTTTGATAATATTGAAGTATATTTTGACGCGTAAAATACCTGACAGAAGCTAGTATAATTACATATTATTTGGAATACATAGAGCACGTTTTTCATTCAAGAGCAGAATGTCCTGAAAAAATATTCCGACTAATAGTTCTAGATTTTTCTAAAGGACATCTCGATATAGACCAGTGAAAGATAAAATGATATTCTGAGTGACCGATTTTTCTTCACAAGTGCTTCAAATCACGGCTTGGATGCATGATAGATTGTACCATTCTTCTCCTGTCGAGTCGACAAGAACACTCGCTCATTTTACAGTAAAAATATCCAGACTAGGATAATGGAGACAATAAGTTCATTTTGAATCTATTTAGAATCAGGTTTGTAGTTCGTGGTTAAGTAGCAGATTGACGAGTCTACATATTAATCACTAGCTTCCGCCCGCGGCTTCGCCTGCGTAGAGTTCGGTTATATCGCGTTTCCAAGAGAATTTTTTAAAAGTCCGGGATAAAAACTATCCTATGTTCTTTTTCAAGGTCAACTCTATCTCTCTACCAAATTTTATTAAAATCAGTTCAGTGGTTTAGACGTGAAAGCGTAACAGACAGACAGACAGACAGTTACTTTCGCATTTATAATATTAGTAGGAATTCGTCCCTGGATGAGTGACTATCTTGCCATGACCAGTTCCTCAGTGTTTCGGAAGGCAAGTGGAATTGGTGGGTCCCGGTTGTCATTTGAACTTCACTAGTTGTTGTTACGGGTAGTTACAAGCCAGGAAGTCTGACACCCAGTCTTACCAAGTCATATATCGAGTTGCCCGGGTAACTGAGTTGAGGAGGTCAGATAGGTTGTCGCGGACAATTAATACTGAAAGTTGGCCAAAATATAAATCGGAAAAGGCTAGGCAGATGATTAGGATTTTTACTATAATTACACCTTACAACTACAGCAAGCTGTTGGGATTTTGTTAATAAATCGTAATATTCTAAGAATCCATCGCGTTGGTATTTAACTAGTTATGTACTAAAAGCTAAATTCGCCACAATTTTAGCTCCCTCGTGAGATAATTTCTATTTAAACACGTAATCAGCTTACTACTAATCCATTGTGTTAACTATGCAATCATTCACATATATCATTTATTTACCTACTTGATTTACAGTGATGTTATAAAGCTAAAGAGTTTGTTTGAACTCGGTAATCTCAGGAACTACTGAAATGTTTCGAAAAATCTTTCAGGGTAAGATAGCCCATTTATTGAGGAAGGATAGGTTACTTTTCATCAATCTAAGAAAGGCGTCTTTGTAACACTATAACTCAAAAATGGCTGAACCGTTTTAGCTGAAAATTAACGGGAAGGTAGCTTAGACCTGGGAGCCATAAGAAGAAGACACTAGATATAAATAGGAGTTTTTGTCACTAATGGTTGAAACTGCGTTCTTAAGCTAGTAACATATAAGCAACAGTCTAAAACACTAGTTTTTTCGTCCAATCCTCTTAACGGTATAGTTGTCTAAACAAATGTATCAATTAGCAACAGAAACAAATCGCGTAATGAGACAAACGCCGGCTTTCACGGAACCCATTAACTGACAAACTACCCTCCCTGAACGTCGCGAACGAAAAATAGGACTCCTGTAAAGAGCTTGTAAGGGTAGGTTCTATTGTATAAAACAATTGTCAATTTTAAATCTAGTACTTTCAAAAAGATTTTATCTACAACTTGATAACCGCTCTATTGCATGGTTTTGAGCTGGATCATAGCTTTTCTATTAAAAGCCTTGTTGTCCTGAGAAAAAATAAAAAATACGGACTGTTGTAGGTATGTGGAATTCGGTTGTCAGTAGTAAATGGATGAATAACTAAGCAAAAACTCGAGTAATAAATAGTACAAGTCATGTGATGGATTAAAAAGAAACTTACATTGCAAAATTATCTTTTCAATTATCTATCAATTAGCTGCTCAAAGTCCTAAGTGCTTTTAATTTGGTTATTTCGGCTTTAAGCATTCCCTTCTAACTATTTCTCTAAATATTTGTACAAACATTTAACAGTCTAACCTAACAACAAAACCACCCCTTAACCAGCATTTAAAACGAAAAAAAAAAAAACAAAAGCTTGCTATAAAATATCTTAAACCCACCTGTTTCACTAAACGCTGTTCATTTGTCCCCGCTGCCCCTCAGGACTACAGCTTAATGATAATCGTTAGTATTCCAAGCTTCTTACTACTAAATAAAAATTTGCAATCATTTCTAGCAGATGCTACACCATTAAGAAGATCGTGACGACACTAAGATTTATATTCCGTGTGTACTCACGGGCAAATATTGTGTCCGGGCACGCTATCCATGTCTCGTTCCACTTTAGTGGCTATTTCAGCAATATATTGTTATGTTTCTAAGTAATTGGGCTTCGTTATGAGGTATTCAGGTAAATTAATAGGAGTTTTCTTATGAAATATGAAGGATATTTTGCCGGTTGATGTGCTTTGGGTGTCACGTTTAACGGCTTAGCGTGTGTGAAGATAATTGGAAAAAAGTTTTTTGTTGATGACCATGAAAGTAGATTGATATCATAAATTCTACGTTATACTACTATCAATTTGTTACACGATTGTTAGAAAGATAGTCATCAAAATAACACACGAAACGCAACAGAACTGCCCGAAACGTTCTCCCTTATATCCGTCTCTACTCATTACGTAAGTTCGCCAATCTTCGTCACCCATCGCTGGTCGGCATCTACTTGTAACTCAGCACGCACGTACAAAAGCCGCGATGTATGCCTACCGGAGTATTGTTCGGTTTAATATCCGCTCTCTGATCGTTAGTGATTTCCCTCGCAAGTTGACTCGTGGACTGGAAATTAGACATCCTGATGTGACGGGTGACGGGTGATGAGGTGAAAGGTGACGTGCGGGTGAGTTGTAGTTTGATTGTTTTGGGTGTTTTTAACAGACACAGTTACAACTGAGGATGTAAATTATATTCTCGTATTTAAAATGGAGAATAATATATTTTGTAGAAATCTGATCTCAGTAATTATTCCTTCAGCCATCTTGACTTATAACTAAATCTACCAGTTGTAATTGCACTTGTTTCAGAAAGCATGATTTTAACGGTATTAGACTGCCAGTGATTATAGGTATACGATACCAGCTTCCACCAGCGGATTTACTCTTATCCAGAAGTATTCTTACTCTATGAGAAATATTCTTACCCTATAAAAGAGCTATCTAATACTAAAAAAAACTTAAATTAAATTTCTGACATTTGTGTGCGTCCAAACAAAGTCTCACCTAACCTGTACAGACGAAAGCACTCTGGTTTAAAACACCTCAATTCACAACCCAGTTACAAGTTAACAAAGTGACTGCTAACCATTCCCTAAACTACATCTTCTCAATATCTTCGAAGCTGTAATATTGATCTGCCAATACACAATAGATATAAACTGTATACTGTATACATCGGGAAGGGAGGGCGATGGGAACAAATCGCCTCGAGGAAGACGAATCGCACAGATATATATATACATACATACAGAATTAACAAATAGATGTAAATGCGATTATGTTAGTAGTTGGGGGGAGTAGATCTGCGACTTTGCGACTGGGAAGTCGTAATTTGTTGAAGTCATAAAAGATTTAGGCAGGTTTTTTGTTCGCGACATTTTTAGTGGTTCTGAAATAAAAAGGACAAAGTAACCGCTATTTCAAGCTTCCTTAAAAAGATCATTGATATACAATAATAACGCTATCTGTCATTTATGTCAAACCAACAAAATATAAAAATAACTAAAGCAAAATATCTTAAAGATCCCTTCTTTCATTCGTACACTAAAGGTTCCTTCACCTTTCACGTCCAATCCCGCATAAAACATTCAAAATATCCCAAAATCCACAGACTAAAGACATTTAGACACAAAAAGCGAGCAAACAGCAATAAATGCGATTACCTAAGGCCGTGTCCAGACGCACGACACGCTCCCCTCGGGGACCACGGATTAAGGCAGAAACGTCTCATTTTTGAACGAAATCCAACTTAATTGACTTCTTAAAGTATTCTCTTGAGAGCCCAGAGTGTAATTTCCAGTGTTTATTTAGAATCTGCATGAAACGTGGCCAAAATAAAAACGGTTTGCGATAAAATTATATTGTCCAGGAAGAGTGTTTTTACGTGATTTCCTTGAGAATCTGGTATCAGGTACGACTAATAAGAAATAAGAATTGTTTAAATACAAAATGTTTAAGGTCAGATTGGATTTGTGCGTGATAAAATCCATTACTGTGTACTTAATTTTAGTAGACGATTTTTTGTGGCTACTGTGGAAAAAAATACAGTTGCAATTATACTAAACTATCAAGATTCGTATTGCTCTTTGCTAGAAGCAAAATTATTAAGCAATTTACGTTTTTGCAACAGAAAACAGTCAGACATTTACTAACTAGACGGGTCCTGCGGTTTTGCTTGTGTTCTTAATAACCCACTTTTTGCATCCGGAAAATAAGTAGATTATCTTAAACACATCATCCCATTTACCTACTCCACAGAATTTACCTATGTATGTATGTTTAATTTCATACATTTGAAGTCAAATCTAGACAAAAAGTCTCTCGTCTGCAACAAACCGCGATTGGCTGTGCGGAATAAATCATCGAGACTCGGCCGACATCGGCGCGATCAATCACCCGCCATTATACAGATATCATAAATATATCGCGTCACTGTTGTGTGTCTGTCTGTCTGTGCCGATCCCATCTCTTTGTTGACTCGTGTTAACGGTATAGGTTTAGAGGCTGTAAGTAAGCTTCTAGAGAAGGATTTTGTTTTGTTTATAATTTAGTCAACTGCTGCGTTTGTGATTTTGTGGCTTTATAAATAAAATTGTACGAGATTTGCATTCGCATTACATAGATATCATAAATACGAGCGTTACTGTTGTGTCTCTGTCTGTCTGTCTGAGCTGATGCTATCATAGTCATAGAATGTCATAGGTTTAGAGGCAAAGTTTAGTTTCAGGGTAGAAGGCAGAATATTAATTTTCGTGGTAATTTAGTTAACTAGTGCTTATCGTATGTACATTAGGCGATACTACTAATAGTAGGGAAATCGTTTGCTCCAAATCTCGTTCCTACTTATAGAAAAGATTAATGATCAAATATCAACTAAAATACTATTTCTGCTGATTTTGATTTCATGGGCAAGACTTTATAAAGAAATGTATGAGATTTGAAATTATTTAACTTCTTACAGGTCTTAACACTAGAGCTCTAGTAAAATACACAACAATCAATTAGTAATGAAAAGATTTATCTATCTTTTTTGTTACCTAAAATAACTTTACAAATGTTTCAGTATTCGCTTTACAAAATTAAGTGGCATTGTACCAGCACAACTGAAGATAAACTGTACGTTTCAACCTTTACACGACTTTCCCAACACAACGTGTTCCAGCAACATTTGTACACGACGATAAATAAAATAAAGACTGAAACACTGCTTCACAATCAACTCAGAAAAACATATGGTAATGGCATCCAATTTTATTTTTAAAATACTTCAATACATCGTTGTTTTCGCTATTTTACTCAGTCATTACTCAATCGAAGCTGTGAAATAAAATGGATTATATATATTTTTGTATTTGTATTTTATTTTTGAAAATGTGTTTTAATGGGATCAATTTGTTGTGTTGGCGTGTGTAATGTGCCTTAGGTTATCTTTGATTTTATATATTGTTATCTTTGTAGACATATTGTTGTACAAGTAGTTATTTACGAGCATTTGAGACCACCAAAAATTGCAAATTGCAAGTGATAGGTATATGTTTAAAAAATATATTTTATCACTGACCTATTCACAATGTAGATGTAATTATTTATTTTTTCTTCGCTTCACCACAATTTTATTCGTTGGGCGTGAACTTATTTTAACACACCTACACCTACTCGTAAAAACTCTATCTTTATAGAGTAAGTACATAGTTTCGTAGATAAACAATTTAGGTATATTCAAATATGTAAATTCTTGCTAAAGACTAGAAAACCTCTGCATTGACACAGTTAATTTCTGTACATGTAATGAAATGTTCTTTACAATTTACTTTTCCCCTAAAAATCGGAAGCACCACGCAAAAAGTAACAAACTTCTTTCCGAATATTACAAAACTTCGTTTTAGTATTCTTGGTTTAAGAGCACCGTGTAAAAGACAGACAAACAAATCTATAAACTGGGTTACAACTTTTACTAGAAGTGCACAATAAAATTTAAATAACAGTGTTATTTTACATATCGTTATAGTAAAACGGAACGTTTCTGAGTACCTATAATACTCAAAAGTATATTGTTGCCCAACGTTTATTTTTACTAGTTACGATTGCTTTAGATATACACTAAAACATAGTTGAAACAATTCAACTAAAAAAAAATACAAAGTCTGTTAAACCTTACATTAAAATAAATACTGGCTTATGTACGTAGTGTACGTATTAACACCAAAATGATTAATAAACTATTAAAACGAAAAATAATTCCTGTCTATATAAGCCACTGAAAGGATTTTGTTTTTTTTTTTTTTGGCATTCGTTATAAAATAACTTAATAGGTATGTGATAGGATTTAATGTGAGTAGGCGTTACATACACCATACCATAAACAACACATTACGACGAAAATACACCTCTTTTTGTCCAAAAAATAAATAACAAAAAATCAACAAATAAATAGCAGCCCATTCCTCTAACTAAATAACTAAAAGCAAGCCACTGCACCTGACCTGGTTAAAAAACATGTTTTTTGTTCGTTGTTAAAAATTCACACACACTCGTAGTGAGTGCGTCCTTGAGGGATGGTTCCTAATGTGATTGGCCAATCTGAGGAGTACCATGGCCCATAAATAATGCCTAAAGTGGGACAAGACGCACATACATTCGAATAAGCGGGAGATATGGCGGCTTCCCGCCAATTGCGGCGGCCATCTTGTCCGGCCATTTTGATTAAACGTCTAGACGTAATGGCGTTGTTCTTTTTTTGAGATTATTTTATGGTTATTGGGAGTTATTGTTTGTAAGTTATGCGTTAAATAAGAATAAAACATAAGTCATTATTTAGACTACTTCGTCGTCGTGGCCTAATGGGTAAAGGACCAACCTCAAGTATGAGGGCGCGGGGTCGATCCCAGGTCAGGCAAGTACCAATGCAACTTTTCTAAGTTTGTATGTACTTTCTAAGTATATCTTAGACACCATTGACTGTGTTTCGGATGGCACGTTAAACTGCAGGTCCCGGCTGTCAGTGAACATCCTTGGCAGTCGTTACGGGTAGTCAGAAGCCAGAAAGTCTGACACCAGTCTAACCAAGGGGTATCGGGTTGCCCGGGTTACTGGGTTGAGGAGGTCAGATAGGCAGTCGCTTCTTGTAAAGCACTGGTACTCAGCTGAATCCGGTTAGACTGGAAGCCGACCCCAACGTGATTGGGAAAAGGCTCGGAGGATGAGGATGATGATGATATTTAGACTACTTACTGTATTACTTGGCTTTTAAAAATTTACTTCGTGGGGCAGACTGGACATCTATCAGTCAAACCATAGGCATTTTTAAATAAGACAATATTCTGGTATTCAACATTAAAATATATACTTTCAAAATGAACTATATTCTAATTTCTCTTCCGTAGGTTACTTTAAAAAACATCTTTATCTCCACAAAAATAATTTTTATATTCGTATAGAAACAGCGCACCATTTAGATAATACCTGCTCACAAACAAAAAAACGAACACGTAAAACCTACTCTAACCATATTATTTCTACATCCAACTTTATTATGCTAAAAATATATTCCTGGCAACATATTACCGGCAGCTGATGTAACAAAAGCTGGCAACACTAAGAACTAACAACGTAAGAGAACACCCGTAGGTAACGAAGCGCTCATTAAAAACGATAAATTACTCAAAGTAATTAATACCTGAGCTTTTAATTTGAAACTCGATACGTTCCCAGATATATTGGCGTGGTCATAAGGCGGGATGTGGGGGAATAACCTATTTTTAAAGTATACATACGGCTTTATAATTGTATATGTAAAGATTATTTTTGAAATGGGAATTGTAATCATGTAGCTTTGTTTAATAATATTTAAAAGAATATAGCAATTAAATAGTGAAGTTTTAGTCAGTCAATATTTATTGAAGGGAACTGGTATTTCTACTATTATTCGTATACGTAATCAAAATAAGTATCCTTTCATTTGCATCATGAAATGATTTTTTTTTATCTGAAAATATTTTTTTTCGTCAAAACAGACCGCTCAAGTATTAATCACGTAGCATGTTTTGTTTGTATTTAATCCTAACGATTAAAACACAAGGGGCTTAAAAAACATAGGATTTCACAATTCACTATAACTTTGTCAAAATAGGAATAAATAAATACTATCGAACTACATAAATATGAAGTACAATTTTATTTTTCACCATTTCAATTCCGCTCTAACAAGCTCGTCAAAAACCGTCTGCAAAAGACCGAAAAATCGTAAATTACCGTTAACCGGTCACCGGTTCGGTTCTCATTATCATAAGCAGTCATCGTTGTCTGTATTACAGAAGAAGATGAAATAGCGGAGATGCCATAAGGGAGGTAGGTCAGGCGCCTTCTTGTAGGTCAAGTAACGTATGGTAGGCCAGATCAGTTACTAGAAAATTAAATCAAAACTAATCTGTCAAAGTTCCTGGGGAGTTTGTTGCGCCACTTCTTCTTCCTAGCAAAAACACATAAGAAGTGGTGAAGGGGCCTTTTGGAGGCTGTCTTTTGTAAATTTTTTTGACGTTCGAAAGTGCTCTGTTGAATAAATGACTTTTGATTTTAATTTTGAAAAGATTGGTCTTGAATGATCTGGTTTTTAGAAAATGGGCTGATTCCACGGAAGGCGTGAAGGGTGGATCTAGTAACGTTCGCCGTACCCCGAACACACGCATTTTGGCGCGCTACTTTTGACAATATCTCCGCTAGTAATTTTGTTCTCCATGGTCTGTAGGTATAAACTACAGATTTCAATGTTTTCTACTGGAAGTGACAAAGTTGCAAACGTTTGCGTTATTTTTACCCGACTGCCAAAGAAGGAGGGTAATGTTTTTCGAGTGTATGTAAGTATGTACGTATGTCTGTTCCTTTGTGACCTCCTGTAGCCTAAACGGCTTGATGGATTTTGATGTATGAGGTATCGTTAGATTTGTCTTGATTACGGGAGTGTCATAGGATACATTTTATCCTAAAAGTCCCAAGGGATATTTTTTCTAAATTTCCCTTTAAAAAAATATGTATGCGGTATCATTAGATTCATTTCAATCACGGGAGTAATTAATATAGGATACGATTTTTCTCAAAATTCCCACGGGAACATGTTAATTCTGCGTCAACGCAAAGCAACTCATGCGTTAGCAAGCAAAAAGATAGGGCGTGGCCTGGCATGCGGCGCGCGGCGCGGTGCGGAGGGGGATATGCTCGAGTATACAGCCCGAATGCGGGCACACGCATAAGGTAAAGTAAGGTACATAGTCTTCTACATCTACAACATTTTCGTTAAATAAAAACAGCTAAAAAGTTATGAATAAAAGAATTATTATTAAAAAAACAAAATACCCGACTGCACACTAAAAAAAGAGTAAAACAAGCCCCACAATAATATTGATCAATCAAATGCTAAAAACTAATTATGTAATACCGTTTAAACAATACCTATATTAAAATACACTACAATATGTGTTCGTAATCGATAGTTAAATAAACAGAAACTTATTTTGAATACAAATTTACTGAATATAATTTATAAATATTGATGGAAAGCATCGCAGGCGGGGACCACCTTGACCGCCACCAACGAAAATTCTGCTAAATGGTGCACAACCGAAATGACTATAAATAAGCCTCTGTTGGTCCCCGCCTGCGATGCTTTCCATCAATATTTATAAATTATATTCAGTAAATTTGTATTCAAAATAAGTTTCTGTTTATTTAACTATCGATTACGAACACATATTGTAGTGTATTTTAATATAGGTATTGTTTAAACGGTATTACATAATTAGTTTTTAGCATTTGATTGATCAATATTATTGTGGGGCTTGTTTTACTCTTTTTTTAGTGTGCAGTCGGGTATTTTGTTTTTTTAATAATAATTCTTTTTTATATGAAAGCTGCAGGTTATGACAGCTTTCTGAGAGTATCTGTGGATGTGTATTACTGATTTTATGGTATCTGGTTACTGAAGTGCAAGAATGTGCAGTGTGAATGTAAACTTATGATAAGTACTGGCCGTTTTGCTTTGAAGTCAAATATGGTACCAATAGCGCTTTTGTGAAGCATCGACACTATAATTGTAGGTTTCGTGGTTTTAAGCACAATCGTTGAGTTGTGGCAAATCAGAAAGACAATTATTATTTTATTGATTATTTTCAAATTAGAGATTGAATTTTCCATAGGATCACGGTGTACTTAAAATAACTCATTAGTTATAGTTTATGCATATGTTTTATAACACTAACATAAATAGTGTATGTGTGTATCTTTATGACACATTATAATTGTTCTTATGCCCAATATTCTGACAACAATAAGTTTACTCAAAAATATTTTTTCCCCATATTCTCCCCAGAAATTATTTAGGCAAACTTACCAAACAAAACCCCCAAAAAAAGCTATTCTCCCATTCAATAAAAATTGTATATTCAATTATGTAAACAAATAACACATTTTTGTTCAAATAGCCACCATATTTGCGGACCGCCAATCGGAATCGAATGGAGCCTAGAACAAAATAGAAATAACAGAAATACTCTTTGAATACTAACCTCTCCCTATTTCGATAGAAAAAATATATTCAGGTCACGTTTTTAACGAAATCTAGCTAGAAGCTCGTGTCTAAGTTTTTCAGTGTTGCTTATAGTTTTGAAGAGATAAACAGATCGGGTGCAGAGCTGCAGATATCTTGAGATGCGCATTTTATTGGTGGTCTCTATTGAGAGTCGTGACGTCATTTGTTTATTTATTTTGTTTTAAAGAAAGCTTACAGATAATCCTATCCTTCGAGCCCTTTTCCCAACTATGTTGGAGTCGGCGTCAAACAGCTTACAGACTAATTAATTACACCAATTTATTTAACAAAGTCAGTATATGAGAATATTTGCTAATGACAAGCTTCCATATGTGTAATGTTGGGTGTGAAAGTAAGTTTTTATTGATTTGGCGGTTTCACCCACGTCCTCTGGGAACAACTACCCTAAAATTTCCTTTTTTTAATATCAGCATAAAAAGGTACTACCTACTTGTATCAACAAGAAATAAATTAATCAGTTTTACTAAAATATTTAGCTTATACAAATAAAATAAATAAAAGATGCACTTATTATTTCAGAGAGATACTGAAAATTAAAGAAATACAATTTCAAAAATCTCAATTGTAACAAACCAAATCGTTAATAGTTTTATAATAAACTAAAATCCTCCGATAATTGTCAAAAGCTTCAAAACTTATCACAATACAGAAATTAAATCGTAGACTTTGTTCTAAATCTATTAGATTAAGTTCTGAAATCAGTAAATCTCTTCAAATACTTTAGTTATAGACAATTGACTGAACTTAGTTCATTAGAAATAGTTATTATTCATAGTAAATTAACTTGTTTGTTCTACATTAGTTTAGAATAGGCTAGAATATTGTTACAAGGGGACGTAATGTATGTAAATTATGCTGACTTCCGCGAAAAGGTTGAGATGGCATAATAATATATGCACGACACGTGACAAAATTTCCAGGTACAGGCTTGTGTAAGTATCTAAGGCGGGATAAATTCATTAATTCTAAATTGCAACCATCATGTCTTTAGGTAATGACTATGTATGAGTACATAGTTAATTTTATATGGCTACTAGACATTTTACTGCGGTTCCACCCGCGTGCCATGGGAACTACGGCCTGTACCAGGGTAACTTGGGAAATGTGTAGCTTTCCAACAGTGAAGATATTTTCCAAATCGGTTCAGTAGTTTTAGAACCTTTAGGGTTCAAACAAACAAAACAATGTTTCCCTTTATTATATTAGTATAGAAGTATAGATTATGGCCACCCCTCTTTCTTACTAAGTATATTTTTATTTATTAGCTCTCACTCGATGGTACTGATTGATGAAAACTCTGTTTACGACTTTCATTAAATTAAATCTACTGCAATCGGCAATTCAGCTTGGGGAAGCCTCAGGATATTGACAGACTTTGAGAGAAGCCGATTTTATTTAGTGAAATTGAACACAAGCGACAAATTAAACTAAATTGAATTCATTATTATCAAGCAGATACTTATTCCGTCTCTGTTTCTAACAAACTTAGGTATTAGTTAATTCTTACTTTTAATTAACCACCAATGAAGACAAGTCAAGAGTTTCAACTTAATAGGCACACACACACACACATACACCAATACTAGGAAAAGGAATTCCGATTCCTTCAGCGTCACACCACTAGCACAGTTTAAATATATTCTCTTGTAAACAGTTGTGAAGCTACGTAAAAACGTTTGTAACAATGACACTCACACATGCATGTGCTTGATACACGACACTCAGTACTGATAGCACCGGTAGCGCTGATAAAAGCACGTCGATGCACATGCGTGTGTCAGTCGTGGTGGCCTAGTGGGTAAAGAACCAACCTTTCGAGTATGAGGGCGTAGGTTCGATTCCAGATCAGGCAATTACTAATGCAACTTTTCTGTTTGTATCTATTTTCTAAGTATATCTTGGACGCCAATGACTGTGTTTAGGATGGCACGTTAAACTGTAGGTCCCGGCTGTCATTGAACAGCTTCGGCAGCCGTTACGGGTCATCAGAAGCCAGTCTTACCAAGGGGTATTTGGTTACCCGGGTAACTTGATTGAGGAGGTCAGATATTCAGTCGCTCCTTGTAAAACACTGGTAGGTGATCTTCACACTGCCCCGCATCACGCTGCACCTTGCGTGTCGACGCACCTACGCGCGTTCTTGCGGGAGTGCAGATCTGCATCATCGTGCGGGTTTTTCCCGCACTCACGCGCTTAGGTGCGTTTTGTAAAGTTCCATTTTCAAATATACACGTCACGCCCATTCAAAATCACGCGCGTCACTGCGGGATCAGTGTGCCATACCTTGCGTCTCGCCCCGCACCTACGCGCGGGGGTGCGTGTTTCTCCGCATGTATGCGCGTGATCTGCATGAACGCGCGTGGATGCATTTTCAGTGTGTTGGACTTTGCGTGTTTTCCATACAAACGGAGATATTTACAAGCAACGGAAAAAAACGCATCCACGCACTACGCTGCATCATGCGGGGCAGTGTGATAATCGCCGTACTCAGCTGCATACGGTTAAACCGAAAACTGACACCAACAAGGTTGGGCAAAGGCTCGGGAGATGATGAGTAGGTAGCTTCACAACTGTACAGCTTTATTCTGTGCCTCTAGGGGGTGACGGGGAGTGAAGTACGGGATGCGGGGGTGCCAGCAAATAGCTTGTACCCGCGACACATTTCCAGTAAAACTGCTTGTATTTCGCGAGGACTCGAGTGGACTTGCGTGAACCATTTTAGGTCCAGACGTTGATATTTTTCAGGACTTGAATGGACGAAAAATGTTTTTAATAAATAAGGGGAAATGTCTTGGTTTTGGGTTGTGGTGAATTTTGTATTGTTTTGTTAGGAACGTTCATGGTTTAAAACTAAATGATTTATAATTTGTTAATGCATGTTATAAAATAAACTGGAGTCACGCGTCGACGTAAAATGCTCTTCAATAATTATATTTTCCCAATGAAATAATTACTTACCGTAGCATTTGCTAGTAGCTACAAGTTACATAAACATACTAAACTGTTCAGAATTAAACACTCCAAACACTTGGGCTCGATAATTACCAATACTTAAGTACCGAATCTCTTTTCTCTGATCCCAAAACAGTACCTACATTATACAGCAGTAGCACCAACCACGAACCTACTTTTTCGTCGCAAATAAATTTAAATGTGAATCAAGTAAATCCGCGAACATACTCAAAGGGGGTAAGCAGAGTCGCGCACAACTCAAACAATAGTGCTCGTTACTGCACCTGTCATGAGAGAGGGAATTTCTTAGAGCATTCAACCAACCGGACTCGCCAAAAGTACCAATCTGTATGAGAAAACGTTTGCCAATGCAAGCGTGGGGGTTGAGGCAACTTAAAACTCAAAATGTCTGCAAAACAGCACTTTTTGAACGTTAAAATACAGCTTGCAGAACACCCACCCTCTTCCCAGGTATTATTTTCTGAGAAGAAAAAATGATCCAACAAACTCCCCAGTCACGAAACGAATAGGTGGTGATAGTTCAATCTGGTATTTTCGATGCCATCAAAGCGAGCGAAAAAGATAAAATTGACAAAAAAAGCATATGCTTGATGCACATAATTATGTAGATGTATGATCAGCGCAGCAGTCTCTTTCTTTTGGCGTAAGGGAAGGCACGGTATTAGCGTCTCCAATTGGTTGAGTTATCTAAGGAGAATTTGGAGTATTTTCCTTCGCTTCCAATGGAAATTAGGCGAGGTAGGTGCTCTGTAGTGCTTTTTATATGTGAAGACGTAATGAGCTCAGTTTATACTACTGTTGTTTTGATTTCAGTTTACGCTGATGTAAAATAAAACAGAAACGGACTGAGATCTGAGGTATATTTGGAAAAGCAATCTTTAAATATGCTTTCAAAGACAAACATATACTAGGCTTTCGTAAAACCTAAATGTCGTCGTCGTGATAACAGGTAAGCAAAACTGACTATAGTATAAAATATAAACCATATTTAAAGAACACTTATGAATTGAAATAGAAAGCAAAAACTACACCATTGATTCAATTAAAAACTTCCATACGACCGCTCAAATAAATCTATTCTCATAACGACAAGGAAACAATATCAATCACAAGCAATCAATAAACAAAATCCTGAACTCACAACTAGGACACAACAAACTTACAGCGACGTACAATAGCAAATTAATATTAATTCCAAACACTTCTATAGAGAAGTGTAGCCTTTGTTAGACAAAGTTATGTTCGTGAGGGCGGTGAAAGATGGTTACATACTTGTACTGAAGTCTGTCTGTAACCTTGATCACGTAAGTCTAATATCTAAATCTTACTATGTTGTTTCGTGTGCCAGTTATTCTCCACAAGGTCCACTTCTTCCCCAGCGCCAAGGCCTGCCGGGGCTACGTGATTGTACGAAAGAGCTACCGCGGTCCCAGTTCACAAAAAGCTTAAGAAGGAACATGGTGGGGCTTAGTCAGTAAGAGTCTGACACTAATTCACGGGGGTCAGATTCAAAAAAAAAAACAGGCAAACTCCTTGGAAATGCGTAATTACTTAACTTTTGAGGTTTCGTAAGAACTATTAATAAGTATGATATTTACCTGGAATAAGATCTATCTATTATTCAGGCGATGGTTAAAATAACGTTAGCAAGGTGTCTTGTTTCAATATCCTTTCCCAACATAATCATTTTAATAAATGAGAAAGAAACACAACAATCTAAATTAAAGCGTCATATCGTAGTTACTTCCCAATTACCAAATCTTTAAAATGTTTAAATCAATTCAAGATATTCAAGTGTGTTCTCACCCTAAGCATTTGACTCACTAAACTCAAAGTCACAAGCTATTGACGGCAGACAATTTACATTAGACGCGGCGTGTTCGCGCCAACTCATTATGTTCCTACATATCTTGCGAGTGTGTTTGTAAGTTTGTGTGTTTGTGTGTTTGTCTGTCGCGGGTCTGATGGAAGAACGCTGTGTTTTTTACGGTTGATTGCGTTTGGTTTGAGGTTTGGAGACAGGTTTTATGTTATTTGGGGTGGATGATGTGTGAATGATATGGTTTATATAAAGTAAGAGCACACTGATTTGTAATTTAATTCTAGACAACTGGCATGCCCCGCTTTGGTACATATACCTAAATCCTGGGCTCTAGATAGTGATTGGGGTACGGTAAGGGTGCTTAGGAAAGAAACAGGTAAGTTGAAACAGGTAAACAACCTGTTTCTTTATAAGTGAGTGAATAGGATTGTATTGAAATATTATACCTGCGCTGATCGGTACCTACCCGTACAAGTTTGTCTGTACCGGAAACCTGTTTCTTTATGTAAGCACCCTAAGGAAGGTTTTGTGAAAACTGCATGAAAATTAATGTAGTGTTCAATAGTTTCTCAACAGATAAACATAATGATAGCTAAACAGTCTGTAGCAAGCAGACACATTCATTACTTAAAACGGATACTTGCACAGACTTTATCTTTCCCCAAAATAAATATTAAATGTTTTTTACAATACTTCTGTGAGTCATAATTTACAAAACTCATTTGTATCAAAACCCGGCAAAAACAAAACACTAACACTAATACAATTCACCATGCACGCCATAACTTATATGGCATTCCATCAAGGCTTGCTATAAACGATCCTACACCTAGAGAACCGAATTACAAGCGGAGGTGCCATCACGAGAACTCGCTTAAGAAAGCAGCGCGCCAAAATGCGGGTCAGCGAGGGACGAGGAACGTTACTGGTTTCGCCCTTGTACTCCCAGTAGGTACCTAAATCGTTGACAAATGTCTCGAATAATTCAAAAGCGTTAGTTCATTCGTCGCTGATTATGCCAACCTTACGAATTTGACCTAGAAGAAGAAGCTTGACCTACTACGGCACCTCCGCTGATTTTTCCTTCCTCCGTGATTCCACACATACATCAGCATTCTATGTCGCCATAAACCCATAAAAACTGTCAGAACTACGTTCACCCGCGATACGAATTCATAAGCTGTCTGTATTTATGACATACTAGCTGTTCACCCGGCGCCCCTCGTGTTATCGTGACGTTTCCTTTAATCGGATTGAAGTTTTATCGATGAAGTTTGGTGCGATCTAAACCTGTCGTTTTTGGGGTGGTTGTATGATGGAAATCGTTATGTGTCATTAATGATATTCAGGTTGTAATTTTATCTGTCTACAAATCTGAATATTGAAGTAGTAATCAGTTTACCAATACATGGAATTCCATGTTATGTATTACTGATCGTAAAGTGAATAAATATTTCGGAAAAGTATTTTAGAGAATCTGTTCTGGGTCGGTTTGATTTAGCAGAAGTAACACTGACTTAAAGCCCACTATGTTATTCTAAAATGCCCTAAATCACCTGATATCCAAAATGGACAACATCAAAAATCGTTTGACGACACTAAACCAATCTATCACAACAGCATCGAGTGTATTCACAACTGTCCCGAGATCGACACTAATGTACTGTGACATTACCATTCTGTGAAAAGGTTCACAATCATACCCAATGTACGAATATGTTCCCAACAGATTTAAATTTAAATATGTGCCAATTTTATTTTAATGTCATGTCCTTACGGTAAAGTGTAAACTGTTTGTGTTTTAAGCAATCACGCTTAAATGGCTGCCTTGATCCAGATAGAATTTGGCACCGAAACAGATAAGTACCCTTGAGACAGATAGGTACAAGCAACTTTTTATCCCCGTGATCGGAAAAGTTTCCCCGTTATGCGAGTGAAACCGCGAACGAAAACTACTTGATACAATCATAAAAAAGATAATAATCAACACTACGAAGTGGGTCACACTAATATCATGCAGTTCACACAAACACCCACCATACATATGTATAGAGATATTTTTTCTTATTATCTCCATAGAGCTAATAAATCCATAGCAGCTTAGCCCCAAAACACATCGTATATTAATATTTCCCATCATTCAGATGCACAAACAAACTCCGACAATATTAATAGCACCTTTCTCCCTAATAATAAATATTGGCATACATTGCTGGTTGTGCTAACAATATGGAATGGTGCGCGGTTGGCAAGCGGCAATGTAATGCGAAGTGGGGAGGAATATCGACAGATCTGCTCGTGTATGTGGATATTTATCAGTCTTTATGGTAATAACTGTTGGGGGAGGGCGAGGGATAGGGGGGATGAAGATACAAATGAAATATAGAAGTATAGTTTTGAGATGACATTGATACTGGTGAGATATCTACAAATATTATCAGAAACCTATATACATAACATACTTTTCACTTTCTTACAGTTTCTGTAAACTATTTATCTTTATTAAGTCGTTTAGTCATCGAAAGTAATTTGGGAAGCAATTACCATTGCATAACACATAAGTAGACATACAAAGACTGTATAAAATTCCAGGCATACCGTTATCTTTAGATACCAACCTTAAATTCCCTAGCAACATCTCCGCACAAAATCAATAGCACCCATTACAAAAATTAATATTTTTAATGTTAACAAAATGGCGGTGTTTTACTGAAATTAATGTCCTCACAGCGTTGCCATTAATTATCTAGAACAGTCCTCTGCTTCATAGCACCCTGGGGACTGATGGATGATTAGACAGGAGGTACTGGACTTAAGTGCAGCTCCCCTGATTGGTATATCTGTCTTAGCTTCAAGGGGAAAGGATTTATGAGAGAACGTATTAGAATTGTCCAGGTTTCTTGGTATTTAAATATTGGTTTGAGCTCTAGAGGCCGATGTGTTTAATAGTTTGTAACAAGTTGCACAATGCTTACTGGACATACATACTTCGAATAAACTACTGCTGCAATGATTCAAAAGAGGTACTGAGGTCCTGAATTTTTCATCGAATGTCTGTCTGTCGTAGATACTTACTTGTCTCAGTTATCATTCCATTTATAATGGAAGGCGTATCCTGATAATTGAAAGTTAAATAATAAAATACTGCTTGACAAACCTACTGCTACATTAGACAAAAGCTAATACTGTAGTGGAAAAATTACTGTTAAATAATGGTCCTTCTGTCTCATCTCTGTTAAATATGTCAGAATAGAGTCAGCGTTGTCCATATAGCATTAGGTAAATTGCTCAGAAAGTAGGAACTATTTCTTTGTGTTTCCTCCGTATTCACGAATAAATCGACTGCTTGTTTGTACGTATGTTTGTTCAGTATGTATACCTTTGTACACTACAGTTTGACTTATGTATGTACCTATATGTACTTCAGTGAAAGGAATATAATGCCTAAGTAGTGTTTTAAAATATGACAATGGATTGTTTTCCGTATATTGTTTTAAAGTAACATTATTTAGTCTTATGGTGAGTTGCACTATTGACTTATAACAATAATCGAATCATTTTCAGTCGTCAAATTGCCGATTTATCGTTATAGTTAAATGGTGCAACTCACCCTAGATGTACAATTTCATTGTAATTTAAAAGTATTAGTAATTAAATCTACATATTTACAAGAATTTAAACAATTTTGGTATTTATTCTATGTCATTTCTAGAAAACTGAATTTAATAAATACTCGATTGAAGTGTATTTCGCAGAAACTGAATATTTTAGAAAATGTTTTGGATCTATGGAATTCAAATAGAAATTATTTTGAATTAATAATATTGAACTGTATTATCGAACGTACTTATTTATAATGTTATGAAAGAGATTAGATTTTTCATATAAAATCGCAGATTTCTTTTTATGAAGTATGCCCTATGTATGCAGCTACGTCAATAAAAGATATTGCCGATTTTCTTTATAAAAATGAACACAAGAAGGCTTAAAAGATAGAATCACATTGTGTCTGCTAACATACTGCATTCTTTTATTTACCACGTTTTGGTGACATAACAGTGTTGCAAGGCGTAACACGTAAGAAAACTACAGGTTTAAAACATAATTACATGCACAGCTCTTTATTAACAAAATGATAAAATGAATCAATTACAGTGCAAGTTTTATAAAATCTAGATTTTGATTTATCTCCAACAAGACTATCTTAAGCCCTTTGCACATATAACTACAAACCCCAGCTTATCTACTCTGTCAATACATCGGGACCTCAAGGAGGTCTCGTGAGGAGGTCTGAGGAGGGTCAGTGTGCACTCACACACATATTGGACAGTCCGTCTGTCTGTCCGCGGTCTATTGCGCACCGATGTCAAATTACAGCTCAATGAGATCGAGTCTGCGTGAGTAGGAACGTTTGTGTTGTTGGGGCTTGTTCGTGTTTTATTTTTTTTAGTTTATTGGATGATTTGTAACTATTATTGGTCATATGTAACTATGTAGTTCACTGTGCACAATGTAGGCACAATATTTGAACAATCGGTGTGTATAAAGTATCAGTCATAGGACAGGAAAGTTATTAAGTAAGTGTATCAAACAGGTTTGTTTTAATAACAGCGCTTGATGGTTAAAATACATTTAACGTAAAACAGACACAACTACGTAACCTTTCTTTAAGAACTTTTATCATTCAAATACCAAGCTATAAAAAGCTCAAAAGCCACAAAGATCACTTACTGATATTAATAATTCCATTCACACCGAGTTCTTATAAAACATGAGTCCCTAGCAACAATAGCACCCACTCTAATCCAGACCAAAAACCAACGAAACACAAAAAAACATCTCAACAGGAAAAACAGTGTAAAAACTCAACGTATACAGTCGAAAAAATATAATTTACCAAATCCATTTCCACTATGATAGTATGAAAAGAGTCATGTTTGGGGATATAGGACCCTTCGTCAGCAAAAGAGATGAAATTAATATAATCTCTATTTTTTCTCATAAAAGGGAATTCACCAACATAACTTCACACGCGAGCTATACAAAAACCAACCTTATTGCCATCCACATAAGGGTGAGGGTAACCGCATATGTTTTTAAATGCGGTATGGTAAGAAGAATAAATCTTAGGTCGATTTGAATAACAAAAGTGAGTGAAATGCTCTTTGATTCTGAACAGCTAGTGATGTTGCTGGCCTATTGTTCAACTGAGGCTGAGGGAACCAAAGTTTTATGTAATAAAAAGTTTGCCGAAGCCGGTTTTGTGGGTACTTGAGCAAGAAGGTTGCTATATTACTGACAATTTATGGAAGTGTGGTGGGGTATGGTACCTTAAGAAGTTATTAATAGGTATATCTTTCACTAGCTTTCGCCCGCGGCTTCGCTCGCATATAGTTCGGTTATATCAGTTCAGTGATTTAGACGTGAGAGCATAACAGACAGACAGACAGAGTTACTTTTGCGTTTATAACATTAGTAGGGATAAGCATTTACAAGAAAAAGTAAGAATGTGGCTAAGGGTAAGACGCTTAGGTATCTGTAGTCTAACGGGCCAGATGCATCTATTTACTTGTCAAAGAGTTTTAGGATAATGGTAGTGTAACTAGTCACAGAACTACATAAAATGACGTGAATGAGTTCGATTACCTACAGGAATAGTATATTTAGGTATCCAAGTTATGATTCAAAGGCTTATAAAATTCAAACGATATTTTTGATCCTTTATCCAAAATAGACAATTCAAAATTTATTTCCATTAAAAAACATACCGCCAAACATTTTCTTTACAAAAACAGCTGCAAAAAATCCAACAGCTTAATCCGGGAAACCACCATGAACCGCCATGGAAAGCGTGCCGAGTCTTATGGGACTAGTAACATAGATACACCATGACCCGTTTTCGTAATGCAAACCAACTACAATAAGAGATTATTACTTTTTACCCACTTTTTGAAATATTTGCTCTTGTATCGTTAGGCGTATTGAATATTGGGACAAAGAATACAAATTATCATCTATTTTTGAGTGAATAGCTTTATTTTAGATCTACTATTCTAAGATTCGAATTTTTTTTGTGAACTGTGAACATTCAGACATGTTTTGGATGTATTATAAGGGTTATTTATTAATTGGATTGATTTAAATAACATGATAATGTATCGATACTCGTATATAGTTTTACAGGGTTATAAATTCACTATTTTATCAGCCCGTATGTCATCGAAACTTAATATGTCCGTAACACGGAAGAAAGAAAGATAGCGGAGATGCCATAAGACAGGTAGGTCAGTCGCCTTCTTGTAGGTCAAGCAATGTACGCTAGGCGTGATCAGTTACCAGAACTAACGAGGCGTTCGAGGTCAAATCATGACCAATCAAAGATTGGTTTCGATTGATTGATGATTTTATTTTGAAAATAATTGGCGGGTTCTATAGAAGGCGTATAAGAGCGTGGACAGTTACGATCCTCGTCCCCCGAACACCCGCATTTTGTTTGCATTATGATATCTCCGTTAGTCATTTAGTTCTCCATGGTCCATAGTATCACAATTCCGTATGCGTAGCTTTGTGTCCTCCTCACCCGTGTGTAGTCCAATATTAACATAATGTGCTGACATACATATGTATGTATGTTTGTACGTCTGAAGGTTTCTGCTTCCTTTTGAATTGTAAAGCACTGACATTTACTAAGTAGTGGATGTTTAATCTTGCATGCACGGTTTAGGTGGTCCATTTTTAAAGTTGAAGCAAAAAGAAGGTTATAAGTTTATGTTATGTCTGTTTGACTGGGGTATCACCTCCTAAAAGGATAAAGCGATTTGGAAGAAGTGTTTACATGTACGTTTCATCAAAAAAATATTTAAACTACTGAACCGACTTATGTAAAATCTCTCCAAAAGTATTGCTGAAATTATTTAATGTTTCTTAAGTAAAATTACGAATACCACAACAATAGGAAAATTCCTACTAACCTATTAAATCATAGTAAGCTATTACATAATAATAGTCACACAACCATAAACTTTTATCCACTATAACACAACTATACATAAAAAGCTAAAAATCTGACACAACGTCCTCACAAAAGGACCAAATTTCCTTTTAATATCAGCGGAACTATACAAACAGCGTCCCTAACTCTACAAATAGAGATGTAGAGACATTTTTAATATAAGTCTCGGGAACTCTAGCATATCAGACATCTCTACATAATGTAGAGACTCACAAAGCCTCTTTGACTCTATTTAAAGCGTTACCTTGCTCTATGTTATCCGATTTATTTGTCACTTTTTTTTCCTGGTATTTTGGCAGATTTTTAAATGTATCTCTTTTCATTGAAACGGGATTTTTATGTGACATAGAATTTTTGTATTTTTTTAGAGTAGTAAAGTTTATTTATGTATAAAAGGACTAGCTAAATTAAGGTGAATTAACGTGACATTCGAAAACTGTTTTAATTATTTTTTTATAAATAAACCTTCACATGAAAACCGTTTTAAATTTATTCACAAAATATTTACATTAATTGAAAATAAAATAAACTTATATATATATACAACTTAAAACTAATATAGGGCATCAAAAAATTGCTCCTCATCGCTGTCACTGGGTAATGTACCCAAAAGACTGGCAGCATTGCCACGTTGGATGGCAATGCTCAACCTCTGTGCGAAATAAAAGCCAGCCTTTGGGTCCCGGGAAGTGTCAACCAGGCGCTGGGAGATATCCCTGGCAAGAAGGTGGGCGCTCGGACCCCACGGCCCTAGACTTAATACAAGAAGAGATTACAATAATGTAACAAACATTAACTTATTACACTTAAATATTACTAATAAATTATTATTTATAAATTAAGTACTTCACATTATTCAATTAAAGTACAACAAATCCATTGACATTCGTATGAATTATCGCGTGAATTCATATAAATTATTGACTCAAATGATCAAAACCACAATTTATGATTAGTGCTATAAAATATTGCTAGACATGATAATACATCATAATAGAAGGCTCGTTATTTTTAAGGGTTAGTTGTTATACCACTGTCATATTGTTTCATAATTCATTATTTTTAACCAATTTGTCAAATAAGAGGATTTGAATAATATAGTTTGTTTCATGAAGTGGTACTCGAGGATCTGATTCTTTAGAACTTAAACTTCTAACCCCCTGACTTGAGATGAATGACTTGAAAGACCGTTCTTGACATTAATAGCTATGTGGCGTGTTTAAATATAAAATGATTTCTATCTTAGGTAAAACATGGAATAATCATTTTTATTTTGAATTTCTCCCTATCAATTGACACATTCACCTTTCACCTTAATCTAAACTAATATAAAGTCTCCGAAACTATAGATCCGAATTAAAAAATATATTTCACTGTTGGAAAGCTACACTATCCTCTTCTGACATAGGTGATATTTTATCTAGGTTCTGGAAAAAAACCGAAACGAAACAAGAGGAACCGCGACAAAAATGTAGTATAACACAAAACACGAAATAATTACATAACTCATTCACTTCAATGATAAATTATTCAGCGAACAATTGTGAAGAGTTCACCGAATGAACTGATAACGATGAACGAGTGAACGAGTGAATGAATGAATGAAATAAGTTTGATTTAACTTCGTGGTGCAGCGGAATGAGAAGGAGCTATTGACAATTTAAATGGAATTGATATTTTAACTGGGAGAATGTTTTAATTTACGAATAATGTTGCTTTAGTAAGGAAAATGTTTGTGGTAGCAGAAATACTGTTCTTTATTAAGTAGGTACTCTTTAAAAGTTTTGTAGGTAAAGGTTAAGTATCTACATACTAACGTATTAAGGGAGACATCGTCAGACAAGCTGTTTTTTGAACTCCCCGAATTATCTGATAATCTGTTTTGAGTATACTTGATCAATGCACATTCTTTATGGAAGAAAAGAAAGTGCCCTGTAGTCGTATAACAAAAGAACGCCAATGTTAAATTAATACTATCCGTCAATCCAATACATCCAGCTGTCAGATATAACAGACCTGAAAACCACAACATACTCGAACACGAAATAACTGACTAGAGTAACATTCAACTATCAAGCGATCACAAAACGTTCAGGAACTGCGATCCAAACAGCTGTTAAAATATTATAAAGGCTCAAATCTCAGCTGCACTGAGAACCGTTCACTCTGAATAATTGAATCTTTCTGACAGAACCATGGAGAATAAAATGAGCAGAGATGTCATAACGCAAAATCTCCTAAGAAACTAGCGCGCCAACATGCGGGTGTTCGGAGAACGAGGTACGTTACTAGCTCCGCACACATGCCTTCTATGGAATCCGCTCATTTTTTCAAAATAAAATCACTAATCAATCAAGACCAATTCAAGAACCCGCGTTAATTAAAATTCAAAATCATTTATTCAAACTTGGCTGCAAAACAGCACTTTTTGAACGTCAAAATTTTTCTAAAGACAGCCCAAAATGGCCACCATACACTAATTCCTATGTCTGTTTGTAGCTTAGAAGAACCATTCAACTGTTAATTCTAGTAACTGATCACTCCTACCTAACATTACCTTGGCCTACAAGTAAGGCTTGACCTACCTTGCTAGCATCTCTGCTACCATTCCTTCCTCCGTAACCAGAACCCCACGGAACCGTACCTTGTATTTTACGATTCAGCTGGTAATTATTCAGGCGTCGCCGGGGGATGCGCTAGTTCATGAGACACCACTGCGTTACGTTGCATCATTTATTCGCTAACTTTGCGAAAGTGTTACAGTTTTCATGACTGAAGGGAAGGTGCTTAATTATTTCCTGAATTCGTCTGGCTGGTGTTTGAGTGATATTTTGTATTATGCTTCTATCTGGATTTCTGTTTGATAAGTTGGACGTATGTGTAGGTAGTAGTACCACAAAAACTTTTAAACGTCTGTCTGTTGAAACTTGTCGAAAAAAATTACAGATTATAACATTGAAATAAGGTCCGTTTTGCAGCCACACTTTTTTTAGACAAGTGTTCAACAGATATTTAAGTTTTTGTAGTAAGGCTGTATATCTTTTTTGGAAAGGCATACTGGAATAACGCTTCAAATGATTAATCATTTAGCTTTGTTATGTTACGTTCAGCGTCGTTCATACGTAGCTGAATAATAGAAGGCTTTTTTCAATGTTGTTTTGAGATTAGCAGGTTGTATCCAAAATATTTAAACAGTCAGTTTTGTAAATTTATTTGATGTAAATTTCACATTTGAACAGATTTATTGCAGTGTAAAGCGAAACTATAAAAATATTTATTTCTCTGAAAAATATAAGCTAAAAAAATCCGACATAACTATGTTACCCAAAACTAGAATAGGACCAAAAACACTCGATTCTCAGAAATTAAATCCAGTTTCATACAAATTCTCCGCGTTTTCAAAAAAATAGCGAAACTAAAAGCTATTTTACTTTATTTTTAGAAACTACTAGCCATTGACCGTGGTTTCGCCTGCTTTCAGTGGGAAGTACTATCATTATCGAGATAGCCTATGTTACTTGGGAAGAGTTTAGCTTTACTACAGTGAATATTTTTTTCAATTCTGTTAAGTAGTTTCTGAGCCTTTACAAATGGGTACAAACAAACAAACAAAAAAATGTTTCCTCCATATTATATAGAAGTGTAGCATAGAAGTGTAAATAAAGCTTTTTTCATTTCTTAAAAAAGGACCTAAAAAAAATCTTCCACATACATAGTTATTTTTTTGGACTATTTATATTATGGGACATATTGCAACAAATTGCATATTTATGAGTCTTTCGCGCAGAAATGCGGCGGATGATAAATATCTGGCGGATGTGACGTCACGACGCACGCTTCCTGCAGGTGAACTTAGCGAGCTTGGGGGAAGGTTTAACACGATACGTTGCGGGGACGATACGATGACGATACGATCATGAGTCCAACACTATGTGGGCACAGATTTACATATATCAGATGTATGGGGTAAGCAATATTTTAAACTATATGTTATAGAAATATTATGATCCCTACTATAATGCATGTTATTTCGCAGTTCATTGACAGATATAAGAGTTTTCTAAGTTGCACTGCACTTGGTTCTTTGTCTTTAACTTTCAAATTAATGTCTCGAACACGGGTATTCTAGCTAGACAAGCACTTATTTTCAAGTTTACAGTTCAAATAATTATGAGTATTGCTATACGAATGTTCAAATACATATTAAAAAACCAAAAGCATTCAATCTGAGCCATTAATTTAAACTTACTCTAACGAAACTGAACATTATAATTTTTCGTAAGAAATAAATAACGAAAACTTATTTTGACGGTGTTAGCACTCTTCAAAAGTCGAGTACAATTTAGGTATTTAAATCATAACATATTTATCAATGTATTATATTTGCAGTCGTTAACAATAAACGGGTCCTGTGAAATATTTGAGCTCTGAAGTATGAAATATTGCGCGCCAACTATAAATGTTATATTTTTAATATACTGCCGAATAACACTAATATATCCCTTACGGAAACCAGTTCTTAGAAATTGTGCCGAGGTAGTTGTGAACATTTTTATTACAATACTAGCTTCCTCTAGCGGTTTCACCCGCGTCCAGAGGGACCTACTTCGACAACCAGGTAAAGTCTATAGAATGTCATTAATACTTGCGAAACTATAGTTTTAGAAAGTCTTTCTGTTGTTAGAAGCCTAAGTAGTTTAAAGAAGAATTGGTAACAAAAATAATTTACATTATTACAAAAGTTTTAGTATCTCATAAATCAGAATACGTCATATTAATATTTTTTGTTTGAAAAAAAAAAATATCCAGAAGCCAAACATTTACCTATCAAAGAAAACGCGACTATTATTGTTCTAAATACAAAACATAACAAAATTACAATTTACCTTCATACTCATGAAAGACGATAGACTAAAATCACATTGAATTACCTCGTAACCTTAGCGCTACGGGTAACGTAGTTACGTAGCTCCGTAGCACCGTAGCGTCGTAGCGCCGTAGCATCGTAGCGCCGTAGCAAATTCTACGAAGCTACGGCGTAGCGAAGAGCGTAGCTAAGTGGAGTCTACGACAAAGGCTTTTGGTTAAATAGTTTCATTCTGTTGATATTGTTTTGAGAATGTCGTTGTAAAGTTAACGACTATTTTGGTCCTGAAAACTTATAGGAGCTACTCAAGGTAAGGTGATTTTCGTTCCTCTTTAAAGGAAGCTTAGTGCAAAAGCATATTATTTTAACATTGTAGACAATGCTACATTTGTTTTGTTTTAACATTAAGACTGGAATACCTGAAATGGAAATCTTAATATTGTGAAACTTTGCTACGAGCTACAAGGACGGGCTAAGAGTATGCTTATATTATAATATTTACCTAAATACTTTACATACCACAATGATGTTACTTATGAAATATAAAAAAAAAAACTCTTTTAACGTTCTTATTCATCTTTAGTTCTTTAATCAAGATAATTATTGTCTTCCCTATAGTCCAACCCACAATTTCCACAAAAGTCTCGATTTCCTCAATAGCTATAATAACTATTTCCCCCACCACTACACTACAATGAAACAGCCTCCATCCGTCTGTCTGTATGTTTGTCTGTATATCAGTGAACGACTCTTCAGCGAACAAATAAAACCCCCCGATTGGCGACAAACTTGCTACTGCCCAAGTTTTTTCATTTTTTCTCTAACTGTTACATGTTGAAGTATGGATTAGACAAAGCATCAGAAAAGCTTCTCTTTAAGTTGTGGATTATTTTATGTTCATTGTAGATCAGCTGACTAAAATGCCATAAAAATGTGTAAACTGTAAAAGAACATAAAAAAAAATATTCATTATTTGGCAAGTCAACTTTTGTTTTTATAATACATTGAGCCAAATTGACCTTGAGCCAAAAACTGTCATAAAATCGTATTAATATTTACTTAAACCATGTTGTATAATACTATCTGAACACATGTCAAAATCCACTCACTTTAAGAGGACGAATTGGAATTTTTGGCGCCAAGGATTTCAATTTTTCTCAGTAAATACAAAACGGATCAAAATACAACTTGGTTACCTGAAAGTTCATGATATAAACCTTATTTTGTTAGTTGTAGAAACATGATTAGGTAACTTTTATAACAGAGAAAAATATATCAAACATACCTCTTTTTAAAAAGAGATTCACATATTATGGGCATACGGGACCGATTTAAGCCTCTTAACTTTTTTAGTAGTTGAGTATATACATACTCTTTAAAATTGTAGAAGGAATTTTTATCAAATTATCATTTCTAAATAATAAAATTACAAAACCATTTTGTCGCTTACGACTTTTAGTTATAAGCTAGCGCGCGTATTGTTATCCTCGCCCCGCTCAGACGCTCCGACCCCTTTTGGCGCCTTAGATGCGCGTGCCGGTTATGGAATTATTGTTGACCACTTCCTCGCCTTAAGTTATAGCGCCAATCCCTACGCTTATACCAAATTATACATACTGCACCAAAAAAAAAATAGTTATTGAAAAAGTTTCCTTGGCTACCAAATATCTCTATATTACTTTTACGTTTGCTGTTATCACCTTTTCAAAATATGTATCTAAATACAATAAAGTAAATAATAAATAGTGCTCTACATCTCATAAATACCCCAAAACACAAGGGGGAGAGGATAGGATTAACGGGATCAGTAAGCACGGAAATAAACTTGTATGAACTGGCTTTATTAGCGATGTTGTGAGTCTGTCTGGCTCACGGGGGCTTGGGTTCTTGGGGGCTTGGGGGTAGCCAGTAATCTCTAGTATTGAGTTACTGTTGGACACTGTGCTAATTGAAGGTGGATTAGTTAATGAGTTGACAAATATAATGTTGGTTTTAATTGTTATTATAATATAGAAAGTAAACTAATTTTACGATATTAAATAATATTAATATAACCGCGATAAAAGCCGTAAAAGTAGTTTTATTTAAATAGCTATCAGATTAATATTTATATGAAATAAATAATGTTTTAGGTGATATACATACGTTTAATAAGTAGACGCCGATAGTCTCATATTTTTTATTCTTCTCATGAAGTTAAAATTTGTACCACAGGGTATTCTAGAATCAAATTTTGTGTGAGGGATTGCTTTATCAATAACTGGCCTATTTATTAGATTATTGTTCACCCAACTGAAATGTTTTCGACTGTTATCGCACCACAAAACACTCATTTGAATAAAATGTAAATAAATCTTCAAAACAGTCGCAGCAACAAGCAATTCTCACACCGTATTGACTTGTTAAGCCAGTACCCCCACTGACACCCTACTGACACCCCGCGGACCCCTCCTGACAATTAGCAGCTGCATTACAAGCGCGGGGCTCATTAACATCGCATCGCTACCGTTCATTATACTCTTTGATGATTTCTCCAGCTTCGTATTGTTTTCTATTATAAATGAGGAACTATTTCTATGGTGGAATTGTACATAGTGATGGTTAAACCACTTGAGAATTATACACGAATATATGAATGACTAGCTGTTCCTTGCGGTTTTACTCGTGCCTTAGAGGAACTTATTCCCGTAACGGGATGAAATATGGAGTGTAGCTAAGAGTGAAATAATTTTTCTAATTGGTTCAGTAGTTTTGGAGTTAGAGTAGTTTTAGTGTAGTTAGAGTAGTTTCTTCTTTATTATATTAGTACAGAAATAAAGATGAAGATTGAAATAAAGAGGTTAGTTTGGGTTTGAATCCCGTACAAGAACATTTTAGCTATCCCAGCAACAAGCAGCACTGAAAAAGTCGTGTGCACGTATGAAACGATAACAATACAATATTTTTTTATCCGCTTTCATTCTCGAAATAGCTGTCCCAATATAGGTATGGCATGGGGAATTTCCCCAAAACGTCAGATAGAAACATGGTTACGAATTCTGAGAATATATCTTCCGCCTACATTCTCTGTCCAGCCTATATACCCGGGTATTGTACAGAGAAATTTCTAATTGAAAGCCTATAACAGTTGCCTACCCGGGTGTCGAACCAGTGACAATCTAGACGAGACATGCTCTTTGCTATCCAACTATCATATAACTACTATGTAAAGCTTATCTATCAAAAGGCTAGAACTTAAATTGAATGTAAATAACGCATTTTCTTAGATATGACTACCAATTTAACGTGCCTTCCGAAAAACTAACGAACATAGCATGATAATCAATGGTCACCCATATGCAGACCGACCGCTCCAAGCGTTCCTTAACCTAATGAATGATTGATCCGTGCAGCTATAGTATTTAACCAAAAAAATCTCAATACTATTCACCATCAAAAACAAAAAAAAAGTGGTCAAATAAAAAAAAAACAAAGCTACTCGCGGCTCAGCAAATAAAAAATCAGTGTAACCAATTCACATGGCAATACCACTTGATAGTGATAGCGAAACAGCGGGAGTGTGGCAACACTGCGGGGGATTGGGCCATCAATCAACTGTGACGTCATAGCTGGCTAATTGGCTCACACTGCTGCCTGTCAGATTGGCGAGCATAACCCTAACTTTGATGTATAAATGGTTTGGTGAATTAAGTGTTAGAGGAATTTAAATAATGTATTTTTATTTTATAAGAGGTGTTGATCTCATGGTTTTATTTTAAAAGTACCTATCAGCTCTACATAGCATAATTATTTCATTTAAATCGCTGCAGTTATTTTGCAAACTATTAACAGATGTAGTGGAAATCCCTGCCAAAATCTGTGTTTCTTACAGCCCAGAACCTAGTTGACAGGTTAATAAGCAAGTGAGCTCCATTTTACAACATAATTATCATCGCTTACTATCAGGTGAAATAGTTATCAAAGGTTAATTATATCGTCAGTAAAAAACACGTTGAAAACCTCCGAGATAACAACACGAGGGTTTAGCAAAGACATTTAACATTAGACAATAAGTTAATTGATCAACAGCATGACCAATATAAATATTGGCATAAAACAAATACACAAACTGTATTTTAGTTCCATTTATTAAATAAAGTGTCGACGAAATACACTCGACTAGAAACTCCTTTGTCTCACCGAACAAAAGAAAACACGATATCGATATTGTAACAAAAGAAAACTATAATATTAATCAGCTATTTACAGCTCGAAGTTGCCGACAGTCCGACACTCCGACACGCCGACACGAACTGCCGACAAGTTTTAATGTATTGCATTGTGTCGATCTCACAGACCCGCTGCAGTGGAGGGTTAACGACGACTTCGGGTTTCGGCTTTTTAATCTAGTGATGGGGTTTTGTTTTGTTTCAAGAATAAGTTTGGGAGAAGTGTATTTTTGGATTATTGTTGAAATATTTTGGGATTTAAAAATACTGCAATAACTAAACGAAAAATGTAATAAGTGCAGTTAACTAAAATCCCACCCAAAACAAAAATGTGAAAGACTGCCAAGTTCGATAATATGGGAATGCTTCGCCTATAAAAGAAGTGAGATCTGAATAAGTACCAAGTTCCATACACATACCTCAGTTAAAAATAGTTACTTTTTAATGATGTTACTTGGCAAGTTTTCATACACCTTGTTATAAACCTACTAAACGCAATGAATCAAGTATTTAATTTTCTATTAAAACTTGCCAAGTAATCATCATTAAAAAGTAACTATTTTTGTGATTCACACTTGGCCGTTTTCAGATTTTTACTTTACTTTGACTAAATACAAACCTTTGTACCATTCGAAGATATATTATTTAAATATAGATAAATTTAGTTCGTTTTAGTTCCTTAGGGGTATAAATTTACATCGGGTATAAAACACCTTCATTATTTTGAAACCGACTCACACTTGGCCATTTTCAGATTTTTCCCTTTACCTTGACATAAAGACCTACCTCCATGCCAAATTTCAAGTCAATACGACCATTGGAAGTGGTCTAGGTTTTTGATGAGTGAGTCAGTGAATCAGTGAATCAGTGAATCAGTGAATCACTGAATCAGTGAATAAGTGTATAGTAAAAATAGCGATTTTCTGACGTCAATATCTCAAGACCTACAATAGGTATATTAATGAAAGTTTGTATTTTAGATAAGTGAGGGGGTCTCAACAGATACTAGAAATTTGATATGCGTAAATAAAATAGATTTTGAGTTACAGGGGGGTCGAATTTGGCCCGAAATGGTTCGTGTAATATAACCCACGGCCGGTGTGTCGCCTTTTTTGCTCGAACTTGGCGGACACACTGCCGTGTGTCTAGATTAAAACATAGAGCATGCTTTAGTTTTAATCCGTATTAATTTTAATGATGAAATAGTTAAAGTGATTAACGGAAAACGACCAAAATCAACACAAGAGCACAATTTTGTATACAACTAATTACAATCACCAAAACGATTATTTAAATCCAGTGTTTGTGTTCATTGGGAACAATAATCGCTTAATTGCATGGGACGGGATGTTTGCTTTAAACCTAACACAATCATTAATTACGAGAATAAAACGGTTGAAATCACTCGATTACGTAACAGAGGAATAAAGCCGAGAACAGTAACATCCGACAGTATTAAGCTCTCATTCGTCGCCGACAACTGAAGGACTTAGGCTACAGACATCGGTCGCGGCGTCGGATTAGCGGTCGCCGATACAAATGCTAATTCCTGCTACATTCGGCGACATTGTCGGCTGTCGGCCTCCCGAGTGGTCGCCGAGACCGACGCGAGCACTCACAGGGTTGAATTGAAACGTAATCAGATACTTTGGCAAGTGAGTTGGACCGTGACCAGGAATCTTCAATATCTTTGATTAAGTGGAGTTTTGGGGTTAAAGGAAGGTTCCTGTTTTAAATAAAATATGGTCACTTGAATGGAATGGATATGCTGTTTACGTTTGCTGAATTTAAACTGGATTGTTCTGATTTCTCTGAGTAGTTTTATTGTTGTAACGTTTGAGCACGTTTAAGAATTGTTTCCTAGCAATGTTGGAAAATATGAACATTGAATGTTGAAATTATGATAAAGTTTAGTGATAACATTTTCAAGGTTTCGAACTACCATATGGTAAGATATATTTGCACTATTTAGCTATAACCATAACCAAACCAATACCAGCCGCATACTTCTGCCTATTGGTCAAATTAGCGCATGTTAAATTTAGAATTTACTTTATTTGTTAGGAAATAATAAAATCAATCCTGCTGTCTTCAAAACTACAAACAGTTTAACCCTCAATTGACGACCGTCGAACAAACAATGCACAAGTACAAACTGGCATCAGTTCTCAGATTATCGACGGCAACTTGCTGCAGTTAGCAAGTCGCTGACACCGCGGGACTTGCTGTACTTTTGATAACAATACACTTTGTTTGGGAGTGTACCGGCAATTTGGACTGATATTTTATTGAACACATTTTTTGTAACTTTAGTGTTAGATTTTTTTCGTGGTCCAAAGCAGATCAGGAGATTAAAACTATGGGCTACTAAGGACTGTAAAAACAATATGATATAAAGTTAATAATTGCATAAAGGTATTTGGCAATCAGAGCACTGAAATGCAGCAATATAATTAATTATTAAGTTTTAAGGTAATTGTAAATCCCATCAAACTACATATCTTGTCGGCCGATAACTGATCTTTGAAATGTGTGCACTACTATAAGTCTTCATACTGATTAAGATATCAAATAAGTATTAAAGTAAGTTAGTTAATTAGCAAATATGACAAAACACACCTACATTAAAACCAGTGACTCACAACAATGCTACAATGTGGCACAACGCTAACTTCTTAATAGTTAAAGTTTTATCTTCGTTTTAACTTACGTCGAAACTAGCGCCTTGATAGTTATTATAACTTGGTTTACACCCAACTTGCTAGTAATTGCACCCGATTGAAACACTACCATGAGCTGTGTACATATTTCGGCTTGTATGTTTGTGTGTTTGTATGTTTGTTCGCTGTCTTGTTTGGTCCCTGAGGAACAGTAAAGGTTGAGAGTTCAGGACTAAACTATCCTGAACTCTGTCGTGAATGATTAATGGGTTAGATTCTAAGTTTTCGTAGATCTTGTTAATAATTAATTTTACTCTGTTTTGAGTAGCCCTTTATTAAGAGAAGATATAAATATTGGTATTGGGTACTATGTAGGAAATAAGAAAAATACAGCTAAGCTTAATGCCATAAAAGGTACCGCCCGATTCAGCCCTGGATGAGAATTAAAATACATTTTGACAGTGATGGATAATCTGTTTTGTGTGTTATAATAATTCTGTGAAAAATCAATAAAAATGAATGACAAAGCGTATACAAAAGCCAAAACCCATATCCCAAAAATAAAATCCTTAAATCGTCATAACGGACCGTCACAATCGCTTACAACCTAATACCTGCACTCCTCCCTCCCCCGCGGTCCTCAGTCCTCACAGACCATGGAGTAAGGAAAGATGAGCGGAGGTGCCATAATACAGGTAGGTCAGGCGCCTTCTTCAAGGTCGAATTAGTACGGTGGGAAATACCAAAACGATAAGTTACGAGTGAATTAAGAGGCGTTCGGGGCTTTGGGACATCTGTCAATAATTATTGGTCTTAAAAAAAATGCTCGGGTCCAAAGAAAGCCTATAAGTCCGAAAACAGTAACGTTCTTCGTCCCTCGAAAATCCACATTTTGGCGAGCTACTTTCAGGCGATTTTCAGTAATGGCACCTCCACTAGTAATTTTGTTCTCCATGTCACATACCCTCTTACCTCACTCCAACCCAACTTCACAGACAATTAAACCTCAAAACGTATTTCTATATAAAATAACAACGTACACCCGCTCTCACAAGTGCCTCCGCAGATTGTAGCGAACCCATTGGAACTGTTAAACACACGCGTTCGCCTCCGTAAGGACTTGTTAAGTTCATTTTTACACAGTCCATTGAATGAATGGTGGTATTAATGTGATATACGGACAAACAGATTCAACAACAATTTTAAAATACAATCTTATTTACGTTTACATTATTCATTTTTGTTAATTGATATCGGAGTATAAATTAAGGCATTATTACGGATAAATAATTAAACATGAAAGATGAATTTACACGCCTCATTTAAATAATTGCAGGTAAGAGAAACTGGCGTTACGGTAAAACTACAAAAAATCGACACTTGAACGAAAAACCTCATCCTTTATAATTTACGTTACTAAAGAAACTTTGAAAGTTAATGTAATGTGACCAATACATAAATTATTTTAAGGTGATGATACTCTGACAAGTTTAGATTTCTCTATTTGAGATTAATTTCTAAATTGCATACCGACAGGCGAAACATAGCACACTTTATTATGCATGCTGCATCATGTCTTATGTACTTATTACCTATGTCTGCAATAAATAACTTTGACTTTTACATAATACGTACATACATACAGGCGGATAATATCGGTGTTAAAAAACTTGGTCATCTTTTTCATCCACTTCTAGACAAATGCCTAAATCAAGCCAATTCACTTCGCTATCAATCAATTTCTTTCCAATCCCGAACATATTCTTTCTTCAACTTCCCCAGCCGTATGTCAGCTTCCCCTCCCCTCCCTTCCTTCCCCCTCCAGCGTCTAGACAAGCCAATTAATATTTATTGGGCGCTAATAGACGTCACCCGGCGACCCACTTCCCACACAGAAATAATTTTACCCTGCAAACATTTTATTTCACAATTAATTCCATTTTTATGCAAGAATGATAAGCTCTGCAATAAGAATACAATTTTGTGTTTGGTTGTGTAGGTTTTTATTATATTTTTGTATTGGAACGTAATTTTAGGAGAATGGTTCAATTTTTTAAAGGAATGTATGATTCAGACTGTTAAAAAGGTTGTACATAGGATGTTAAAGCATTTTCTGATTATATGCAGTTATTTACGCAGTCCATAGAAGTAAGTAGGTAGGTTTTATAGAGTATTTCGTATAAAATAGGCTTTTTCCATTTTCTTTGTAAATAAAATCACGCTTTACGCTTTTCTGGAAAAAAGGTTGACCTGATCAAGATTATTAGTATACACATAATAAGTAGGATTCTGATGAAGCATTTACCTCGTTTAATTTCCTAGCCATTATCTTTTTTTCCTAGCCAAGTTTTTTCCCTGATGAACAGAAATATACAGTTTTACATCTTATTTTAATTCGCGATGTTGCAGCTTAATCAGTAAGTACTTTAAACTCAATATAATGACCGCGCGTGTATCGTCGCTATTACACCGGATTACCGCGAGCAACTACCCACACAACACTGCTGTGTGCATGTTGTATCTACTATGTTGTAGATGAAGTGGCAATTTAGGTCTTTGAGAAAATGGATAATTTTTGATAACAAACTTTGGAAATAAAGTAGAGAGTTTGTTTGCTTAAATAAAGTAATTGTAATCATAGGTCGTGTTTGACATATGATTTCAGTATCAGATACCTTATTTATCGAGAAATGTTATAGACTAAGTGCCCTGCCTCATTAGGACGCCAATGGCGACGTCGCCGGCTACGTATCCAAGCAGTTAGTATTGAAATGTATGGAACCTAACTCACTTGGCGACGGTTTGGTAACGTCGCCAAATTGGAGGCGTGGCCACGAGCTACAGTTCCCTATGTGGCTTCTGGCTACCGTGGCAACTTGGCGACGTGGCCACAGTAGCCACTATAATGTACACGGTAAAGCGCACCTCCCTCACACAGTCGCCAATGTGGTCGCCATTCAGCTTGCAATTTCTTGAGCGACGACGTAAACAATTGACTGTCGAGACGCCATGGCCACTCGACTTGGCGACATTTGGATGCCAGAAGTAGCCAGACCTGTGCCGCTGGCGACGTCGCCATGGCGTCCCAGTGAGGTAGAGCTCTAATTTTTAACCGGATGTGTACAAAGTGGTTCTAAGAAGAAACGGGTAGAAGGAAACTGCCGTTACCCAGTAAGAAACTAATAAGGTAGATGTATTTGTAGCGTGTAACACAAAAAAAGAGTTATAATCACTGTAGTTTGAAAATAATAGGCTGTTTATTTCTATCAGGAAATACCTCGTTACCAAAACTTATGGAGCAACAACTATCAAATTCACTTAACCGTCACACATGGGTTAACTTTAACGAAAGAAGTCCGAATGGCACTTGAAGGCAATGGGGCTATAACCTGTCGCTAACTATACAATATAAATACGCGGAATTGCCCGTAAACGGTCCGTTGTCGGTAATAGGCAGAGGGAATGGACTGACCGATATAAACAATTGTTGCAACGGAATATTTGTGATAAGCACCGCTGGCTTGGACTTGGTTCATAGAAAATATATTAGATTTCTCAGTTATCGGTAAGTATTTCTTTTGAGATAAAATTGAGTGAATGAAATAAAAATCGATATCTTACAACACTAATAGCAAAAAAAAAACTTCTTTAAGAAATCGGTGACTTGTGGATGCAACTATGTTTATTTCGCCTTTTTGGGAAGTTGATAAAAAACGTATTCAAAGTTTTTTTTTGTTGTAATTATTATTATCAAACAAAATAGTTAATTGAGTGATACCAAATGTGACTTTTTTCATTTGGTGTTTGGTTTCCCTAGAAACGCAAAAAATAAAAAACAAAAAAAAATACAAATACAACAATCACAAAAAATACAAACCCAGCCAATTTCAAAGTCCCCGAATTTACACTTCATCCGCTACACGTACATAAGAGCAATGTACAATGTACAGCATTGTATGCTCTGGTTATCAGAAACTTAGCATCGTGCCGGACAGCAAGTTGCATTAATGGCCGACCGAAGTTTTTATCCGCTGCAAACTTTCAAGATTAACAACTAATTGAAAAGTTCTGAGCTGTACATTCTACTATATGAGATAGGGTTTGAAGTATTGAGTATAGTTAGTGGCTGAGTATCTGATCTGGATCTGATGAAATTTTAAGTTATACTGAAAAGTAATTAGCCCTAATTTGAGAGCATGCCATTCCGGTTACACTTTTTTATTTTGACCCAGGTATATAATTTATAGAAGTAATATTTATATACCTTTATCATCGGGAGATGATGACTGGACAGATTTGAGAGATTCTTGCGGTATAGTGTTAGATAGCCCGTTTATCGAGTAATGCTACTTGAGAAAGTTAGTCAAAATATAATTCACAAACATTTGATCCTGTACTTGATTTCAGGCTCGTATATAAATAAACCATTAATGGGGTTTTCACCAAGAAACTCATTTGACACCGACTGAATTTAATGACAATTATTCGCTCAATTATTATATGGGACAGAAGTCATAACGTCAACAACTGTATGTTATTATATCCAAAACATTTTATGGCCATAAATCTCACATGTCAGGAATCGTAAATTAAGATTATACATATAAACGATGAATTTGTATGTATGGATATACGAAAGTTTATCTTTCACGCAAAAAATATTCGGTACCTAGATGGTAAAACATGGCAGTAATGTAGCATATTTTTATCCAGATGCTAGAAGGAGTAAAACTGGTATTTCAATAAATAGACAAATAAATCCCACTAAAAAGCAAGGCTTCACGAGCAACTCTTGTCAGCGATTCGTAACAATAAATACGCGAGTGACGTCACAGCTATACATTGCGATACATTGCTATCACATAGCGATCATGGAGAACAAAATGACTAGCGGAGGTGCCATAACGGAAAACCTCCTAAGAAAGTAGCGCGCCAAAATGTGGGTGTTCGGGGTACAAAGAACGTTACTGTCTTCGTCCTTATAGTCCTTCTTTGGTCCCGACCATTTTTTAAATTCCAAAATCGTTGATATAAATCTGAAAGTACCAGAACGCCTCGTTAGTTCACTCGTAACTGATCGTTATTTTCATGCCATACATTTCATATTTGACCTAGATAAAGGCCTGACCTAACTGCGTTATGGCATCTCTAATCTTTCCTAACTCCGTGCTAGCGATACATTGCGGGTTATTTACTAGCAAATTGTTCGGGGCTCAGCTGCAGCCAGCAATGGATGTTTTTCGTTCACTGACAGCCTTTTAATAGCCGTTTGTAAGTGATGGCGCGTTTGTTCACAAGTGCTGTTGAATCTATTTGAGCTTTTTGAATATTTTATTTTACAGTTTCATGTATGTATGTTTTAAGTTTTATGAGATGTTTGTGCAAAAGTATTTTGTATAAATAATTTCAATGAGAGGTTTGAAAAATCTCAAATAAAATATATACTTTTGTAATACCTACCATTTTTAAGCAATTTAACTCCTTCGTCTTTCCAGAAATTTCATTTCAAAAATAGATAAAGAGCCCAATTTAGCATTTTTTATATGCTAGAATTGAGTTTAAAAAAGAACGCAATCCCAAAATAGACATTTAAAATTACCTCCCTTAAAACACCTACACAGCTACTAAATAAAACCTACAAAAAAATACCACAGTATAAAAAGCCGATACACTGTGAGGCATTCACGAAATTCTTCCACAGAGCAAAATACATGGAAATCAAACAGATCACGACAAATAAGCTACTCCACAGATACTCCACAGACACTCCACAGATCAAATGGCACGCAAAGATTTTCCGCCGGAGAGCGGTACTAATAAAAAAATATATCAAACAGTCGTTCCGTTGGAGTTTCAAGAAACAAGTGAGATCAGAAGTTTCACATAGATTTAGTCAAATCAGACGATGATAATATGTAATGACAGTCTTGTAGGTGCACTTGGCGATATTGAATCTTTATCTTTACCTCGTAAAGTAGCTTTTGCGGTTTTAAATGCATCTGGTGGGACCAAAGACTATAAAAAAGTAGCTTACGACCTTAATTACTAGCCCATAAGTGGCCTAGTAGTTCCTGAGATAAGCACGTTCGACTTAGGATTTCAGTATGATATCATTAAAAACAAATTAAAAATATTTATTGGAATGGTAACCAGACGCTTAGAAGTTACTAAAAATATGTAAACGCATTTAAGCTTTTCAGTAAGTCAATTCCTACAAGCAACTTAAAATTCAGATAAACCTAAAATCCACATCACATACCGAACCAAACAAATCAACCGATAACATTACTGGTACTTCTGTCCAACTTTATTTTCTACAAAAAAGTATGAATAGTGATCATTTTGCGTCTGCCACTTTATGAATTAAAACACATCGTCGCTCAGAGCTCGTCAAAGAAACT
Source organism: Helicoverpa zea x Helicoverpa armigera (assembly GCA_033682625.1). Taxonomy (NCBI): domain Eukaryota; kingdom Metazoa; phylum Arthropoda; class Insecta; order Lepidoptera; family Noctuidae; genus Helicoverpa; species Helicoverpa zea x Helicoverpa armigera. Next base: position 1,119,399 of record JAWIIS010000015.1, on the reverse strand, counting down.
CTGAATAGACTGGAAACGCTTCAGAGATGTTCAGACCTGCCTAGATGTTGAGAAATAAAGACTTAGGAAGGCTGTATTTAGGTATTTATTTTACACTTGAGACAGGCTTTGATGATGTCTGACGTTTTCGATGTGTTTGATGACCTGTTTGTACGTAAGGTGAGGATTGAGCAGTTACGTTGTATAATTGTATGTAAAAGGCTCTAATACTCATTTGGGTTGAAATAAATCTAAAGCATACTGTTGTTCAATTTCTGCACTAGGTCTTGTCAAAGTTATCACTAATCCGGTAGTTACCCCGGATTCACTGGTAAGTGACCAAAGTATGAAGACTATCTAGCTATCTCGCTATCAATTTTTCGAAAATTTTCGAAAGACCAAGAATGGCTTTAAAAATGCCTAAGCCTCAATTACACCACTATTTTTACTTTTTATACTAGCCGCTTTCCCGCGATTTTACCGTCCCGTCCCGTCCCGTGGTAACTACTGCCCGTACCGGGATAAAATATAGCCTATGTTACTCGTGGATAATGTAGCTTTCGAATGATGAAAGAATTAAAAAAAACGGTCCAGTAGTTTTTGAGCCTATTCATTACAACCAAACAAACAAAGTTTCCTCTTTATTATATACCTAACAAATGGGTATGTGTATGTTATTACTTTAAAATACTACATCATAACAACTAAACGCAACACAACACACGATACACAGCAACATCAGCAGCACGGCATCTTAAGCCATCTTCACACGAGATTCCATTTCCCGCAAGGTGCACCTCCTGTCCCCCGCACCCTGCACCCTGCACCCGCTCGCCCCCGATGGCTATACACAGGTTCCGTACACACAGATGCTAATGCCGAATGCGATACTGTGCCGATAAAGTGTAGAGTTGGTAATGTTTAGATAGGTTTTTAATAATATTACTTATTAAAAATAGGTTTATAATTAAGTTGATTTAAAAAAAAATTGGACTGAAGTTTTGATGCAATATTTTATTGCAATGTTAAAAAGTATATAACTTTCTTAGGGAATGAACAGTGTAAAGACCTCTTAAAAAGTTACTTTAATAGTTCTACAATAAACCATTGTACTGGAAAAATTCTACATACATACTTTATTTTCATATTAGTGTATAAAACTTAGGTAATTTTCTTACGTAGAAAGTTTTTAAAAACACTCTATTTAAGTGTGTGTTCAGAGTCTATGAGCAACTAATGCATCAATATCTAGAGACAAGTTCGACAGTGTGAGACCGGCATTATTTCATACGCTTCAATTGAAAAAATAAAATTGAGAAAAATAAAGAACATAATACTGCGTACGTATTTGTCTCACAGTCAGGTAAAGCACAAAAAAAGCACTAATGCATTTTGAGAATTATACTTTGAGATATAAATAGTTTCCGATATATTGATTTTCTTTCAAAACATTTGGAAAAAAAAATGGCCCTGTGTACATTGGGCATATTAATGGGCCAAAAACGTTTTTGCTATGACTCATAAACACTGTTTTGTGCTTACAGAAACTTATAAACGTTATGAAGTGAACGCCTACTTACCACGTTAATTACAATAACTGCAAGTTGCAAGTTACACCCATTGTTCCCGAGCGAGTGACAACTTGCGACAACTTGTTACTCCGTGCTAACTAAGTGAATCGTGCCGCTTTCGCAAAGTCACGTCGTGCAGACTACAATGTATCAATAACGGGACTGTTGTATTGTAATAAACTTGCTTGTTTGTTTGTGAGTTTGTGTGTTCGTTGCTGGGTAATTTAGTGAGGATGTGTGTTATCTTTTGAGTTAAGATTTTGTATTTTAATTCTGGGGAACATTTTGATTTTAGTGGAGACTCTTTTTTTAAGGTAAAATAAATATAAAGATGTGTTTAAACCGGGTTCTCCTGCATGTCTGAACTACAACTTCACGATAGTTTCCAGACATAAAGACTGACATGTGAAAAATGTTTGTAAAATGTAAAAACTAGCCTAGTTTAGATAAACGTTTTTGACATTGACTCTGATGTTCTAAAATATACTTGAAATAATATTATTTTACCAACATTATAGAGGTATATACTACATAATTGACCCCATCTATTCATACATAGGTCTATACCTGATTTTTCCGCTTATATAGTTCGTCGCCGGTAGCGCTTTGAGTTTCTATCAGTAGATTCAGTAGCTAAAGGCTATCCGTCATCTTGTCTGCTCCACTGACAAACTGACATACAAGCTGTGTGTCATAGTGATCAGATAGGTGTTGAAGTTGTGTTGCAAATAAATTGTTTCATTAATTGTATAAAGTTAGTAGCCAGTTATATTTATAAACGCAATATCCTAGAATAACATACGGAGTGGAGGCTTGATGCGGATAATCTGTACTTATATTATATAGCTTAAAAGTTTGTTTACTAGCTTGAAAGCGCTTATCCTAGGAACTACTGGTTCAATTTTAAGTCCTTTCAGTGTTAGATAGGCCGCGAATTGAGGAAGACTTTAAACTTTACTTTTAGACAGGAGCGTGAAGTAGTTCCTACGGAAGCTGATGACTCATATGTCAAGGCAGATTGAAATTTAAAACCCTAAATGCTTGAGATGTTAAAATTGGCAATAAAAACTTCTTTCAGAGCGTTTAGTAACCAGAATATTGCTTTATCATTTTGTTTACCTACACATCTGCCGAACCCCTTCAAACGCCAAACAAAACATGAAACACTAAACACACTCAAGGGGGTACATCAAGAATTTCCATACACCCATCACTCCTTATTAACAGAAGTAACGGTTGCCATAACAACCATGCAATTCAGTGCCAAGTACCAGGGCACCATAAGCGCTAGGGGCTCATCTAATACATTTGGGCACGTCATATTACTCGGCCGCTACATAATATATGAACGTGCCCTATTTGCATAGTGAAGACGTCACTGCGTATACTGTACGTTCTATATTCTCTCTTTATTATAAGTTTTCGTAAAAGACATGTTGTTCGGGATTTATATGTTTATTATTATTTTTATTTCGATCGTAAAAGTTAAGGGTTGAGTGTAAATAGCTATTTAAAGTTTTTTTCTTTGTTTTCTAGGTTTCAGTCTGTTTCTTAAGGTGCGTTTTGAAAGCTAGCTGCCTCCTGCAACTGCAGACCGAAATTAGTCGATATCTGACAGCGACTGCACGTGTAGCTGCTACTTTGATCCAAAAGGGTTTCATGTAAATACATACAAACCAGTAGTGCACCGATTTCATGCATTCGCAGTAGGCAGTTGCAGTCAACAACTAGCATTCAAAACGTACCTTAAGTTTCATCTAAATTAGTTTAGAAGCTTAGTGTGAAAGCGAAATAAATAGGTTTTCCATCTACTTATTCGGCGAAACCCTTCTTCTTTTGTATTGGATTTGTTGATTTAAATTATCATTGCGTACAGTTAAACAACTGAATTATCCTGAGCTACGGGAAATCTACTCGAATTGCTATCAAATTAATTACTATTTTCATTTTCTAGATAAACAGGGAGCAATTTTATTATTGTTGTTGTATTTCTGTTTTCCAGCAAAACTGAGATAAACCTTTTATCCTTTTTGTTTGAATAAAACAACTACTGATATTAATTTTGAATAAATGAATTTCAAGAAATAAAATTAATATACAAGTAAATCTGGATAAATGCAACTATAGAACATTTTATATTATCGACTGTTAATTTAAAAACTATAGTTTTATAGGTGTACAATGTTTAAATATGAGTATGATTAATGTTTGTATGTAAAATGCATTCATTTGCTCAACACTGAAAATTATTCTATGAGTAGGTCGTCTATTGTTTTTGTATCTTTTTCTACTTTTTTATATTCCTCATTTCAAGTGACATTCGTCCACAAGAAACAAAATACTCCATCAAATACCATAATGTTTACCTGGACGGAAAAAAATACTTTTTCCTTCAGAATAAGTCCAAACGTATTAGCAACAGTTTGTCTATGTCTGTTTGTCAGTTTTTGTGCTCATTAACGCGAAACATGTACCGCTATCTCGTGCCTCATTTTGGAAAGAAATGGTTGAGGTTTTGTGTTGCGATGTGGCCTTTTTTGGTGGGTAAAATGTGTCTTAAAGTATGTGTGTTATTTATCTAGCACCGCAGAAACATCTCTTGGCATCCAATAAAAAGCACTTTAAATTAAAATACAGCAGAAAGTAGAAACTAGTAAGATGAGCTTTAGGGGAAATAACTGCCGCACGTGTCGATCTATCAATGCACATAGAAGTTGGTACATAGATGGGTGACCGCCTAAGTCATTACGAGTCCTTGTATCGAAAAGTACGTCCAACAGAGAGTCATTGCTGTCATCTAAACATCATTGGCACTCGTTACGGGTAGTCAGAAACCAAAGTCTCTCAAACATTCTAACCATTGTTGGCCATTGGTCATATCTAGCAATTATTTTTAAGCATGTTTCAGCGTAACTTTAAAAAATGTTACCTTTATAAACACCAGTTTTTTTTATGTATATAGCCACGTTATCAGATGTTTACCAAATTCACGTACATATTCATATAATTTTATATCCAAAGGGCCAAAATAACAAATAATATTTTCGCTATCTATTTATACGACCCATTTGATACCAAAAACACATGTTATCCTCAAAAATATATCAATCCACATAAGCAAGTCCGTTGTCCTACCACAGCAGCGCTAGCGATAAAATATCGCGGCGCTGCGTAATTTAAATGTCGTTCAATATTTTATGAGTGACGTATCAACTAGTTTACGAGTGATCCCCCCTTGTTGCCGCAAATCTCTGCGTTATGTGGGGTGGGGTGACTGTGACAGCGGGGTTTTATGTCATCTGGTTACAAAAATTAATATGTAATGAAAAAATTTACACCATTTATTATCTGCTCCATCAGCATTATTTTGTTTATTGAAACTCTTATGAGTTTTAAATATGCAACCACAATATATGTATAACCCTAACAGAGTTTCAATGAAAAGGGACCTTTCTTTTATCTGTCTGTTACTTACCGGCTAAAAAAAGTTGCGGAAACAGTAAACATAAACGACCTAAAGTGTACCAACTGGTTTTACTTCTTTAGAGGAATAGTTAGACAATTACGTTATTGAAGTAAAATCTGCAAACAGTAATTATTTCAAACTATAAATTCTTCTCAATCCTTCCATAAAAGCAGCGACAAGACCGCCCATTGACACATTATTTTTTTACATTAAATTGGTGTACATTATAAAGAATCTATCTATCTATTGCCCTCCATCACTCGGACCCCACCTCACAATCCCGCGCCTCGTTTCCGCGCTGTCATACCGTATTCATAGGATTTAGGAATCCAGCGTGATGTGCACATGTATCTCCTGCCGTTGTTTATACGCACTAAACTCACGCGGTAACAAAACATCTAAATATACAGTTTTTATATGGCGAAGAAAACAGCACGGTTTGTTTTAAAAATATCTGAGCTCTCATTATTTTGACCCACTACCTTTTACGAGCTGACAAACTGCAAACTAATCAGTAATCTCAAAATAACATGAATCTTGCCCATGGACAAAAAATATAAACTTCATTAATTGACGTTTTTACCTAGATATGTATCTAAGTAAGTAGGTTAGGTACATAGGTATTTTACTTCACACTGAAACTGTTGACCTTGAAACGTATAATAAATAGCTCAGTGTGTCATTCACTCCCTCTACATTACCTATGTATGTACGTATTCCAAAAATACCCGTCACCATTTAACTTAATGTGTTCAACAAAGTTTTTCATTTACGAGTAAAACTGTCCAAAATGTTCCAAAGTTTTGCCTCAGTGTTTCATCAGTGGCAAAGTTCTGAAGAATTTCATAACATTTCCCTTTAACGGCCATATTAACTGTTAAAAATGCCAAAATCTACGTTCCCGTGTCCGGACAATCACGGGGCGTGTATGAAACATTCACGGGATCCCGGGAAGCGGTCCCGGGCCGGAATAATTGATGTGCCCAGCACTACAACAAAGAATAATAGGTGAATATTTTAGATGGCGTTTTGAGGCACGTGTCACTGTGCAGGTTAATTAGAAAACCCATACAAATGACATTTATTTACAAGTATTCATAATATCAATTGTCATATTAATTAAACTTTACGCTTTCCCGCTAATTACTTTAAACAATTGAAATGAAATTCCAAAAACAATAGCCTTAATTTCACCATTACAATAAACTATTGAAAACTAATTAACAAGTCGGTGTTGTTGATAAATCTATGTGTAATAAAGGACATTGTTCAATTTTGGCCTAAGAACCGATGTGAATATAAATTATACTATAATTTTCATTTAATTTTTTATTGTTTGAATCATATTTTAGTTTTCCACGGACACTTCAAATAAATAAATTCCAAATAAAAAGTTGGGTCACAATTATTGATGCCTTATAAAATGTTTCCGTCAGCCAGTGCTGTCAGTTTCGGAAGTTTTCGCGATTTCGGTAAATACGGACCGAATTGAGAACCTCCTTTCCGAAGTCGGTTACTAGAATTAGTTGCTAACACTTTATTAATTTAAATACCTAAATTGACTAGCTAGAAAAAAACTAGTATTCTATATGTTTTAAGCGAAATCTCGAATTTCTAGCTTGGCATTCGAGTAGGATTATAGTTTTCGTAATTGGCAACACTGGTGTACTTCAGTCAGTTTGCTAGAAGTCAGTTTGATTGCTTTGAGACTATCGTTTCTTTTGCGATTTTCTATGCATTTCATGGTTTTATTCTAACAACTTTGGCTTGATTACGGACTCCGATTAGATTGCGTACTTGGTAGACTCGGCTGTGTGTAAAGGACTGGATTTTCCTGGCATTTTCGGATATTGCTCTGTCTGTGATTGAATTTAGTTGTATTATAATTACAACAATGGATGCAGAATATAGTATATTGTATAAATTGTGGATCTGCTGGAGGTTCTTTGGTATTAGAAAAAAAAGATATACTTCGTTGCATACAACAATGGACTGTTCCCTGTATGGTAAGTGGTCTACGAAAGTGTTTTTCTAATTTTGATAAGAATGTTACTACCTACTTATGTTCTCATAAGCACACAATTTCTCGGTTTTCAAATTAATTGCCACAATTGCAAGTTACTTGACATTTACTAATGTTTTATTGTATTTATTTATTACAGGTTGAAGCTCATGACCTTATATGTACGACGTGTTGGTCTGAAGCAGTCGAGCATAATAAGATGCAATGCACTGTTGGACGCAATTGTGTACTTTGTAAGAAGCTCCTACCATCAGGCATTACTGTTGCAATTGTATCGTTGGGCGTAGAACAGTGGGCTGTTGTGCCCACATAATGACTATAATTTGGTATTTAAGCTGGGCGAGATACCCCTGCCCAGTTCTTAGATAATATATTGTTGAGAAATATTGATGATTAAAAACCTTTCATTGAATATAAATATTGTTTTTATTGCACATCCTCGAAAACCTCTTTCATTGTTATTGGTAAACCTTAATTTAACTGTTAAATTATTTTGTGTGGTAATGACATTTTTATTATGGTCTGTGCCTTCTTGGTAATAGACCGCGGGTTCGATTCCCGCCTTATGGCATGTAGATAGCTAGGTAACTGTCTAATATAAAAGTAGTAACAATCATTTAAATAAATAATTCTCCATCGTAATAACATCGATTTTATGAATTGTGGTGAATGGAACTCTTCCATTTTGGATACTTATGCGTTTTATCACAAATCCAAAGTGGATTCACTATATATTAAGAAACGTAACGTTGAAAGCAAAAGCGTTTAGGTAGTTGTTTTTCATACAAATTCTAAGCATTTATGAAAACTAGTCACACGCCCCGTCTTCGCACGGTGGCAATGTAAAACCTTGGTGTAAACCTTCCTCTTGACCTACTCTATCTATTAAAAAAAATCGCACCCAAATCCATTGCGTAGTTTTAAAGATCTAAAGCATTCATAGGGACAGACAGAAAATGCAACTTTATAAAATGATCATTGTCAAAGAATTCTCTTAAACTTGACTAGGTACTATCTCTTTTCCTAGTATCTAGTAGAGTAGTCTTTCCCTAGATCTAGAAGAGAACATATAGAGCTGCACATAGTGTTGTTGATATTTTGTATAGAGTAGTTTGATTTTTAATTAATATTACTCTGATATTTCACGCAAGCTTGGTTATTTTTTATTTATAACCTCAAAATATTAACTTTTTTCGTAATTATTTTAGTTTCCTGAAGTGTCCGTTCGTGAAAACTTATTTCATAGGATTCACTATAATTTAAAGAGTTTATAGAAGTCACTTTCCATTCGAACGGTTCTTAGGCAGAACATGTATGGAGCCGGAACAATGTCCTTTATTGGCAAAGTTTAATTATATTAATTTTGTGCTACTACTGGCTTCAATTTAATTACCCGAGTACATCAGTTAGAGGGTTATGTTTTTGATATATTCGTCATCATTATCATCATAATCTCGTCAGTATCCCAATTTTGTTTGAGTTTGAGGTTGACACAGTATCCCCTCTTCTTCCATACTCTTCTCTCTGACGTCATTTGATAAGCAAAGTTTGAAAAGAAGAAAATGGCATAAAGAAGAAAAGGGCCATTTTAATCAACAAGATAAATATTTTACATGCAAATTAAAACCAAAATAATAGCTTGACATGAAGTAGGTTTTTCATGAAATACCGCGATGTAGTAAATAAGGTTATCGTTTAACAGACCAATTACGTAAACTGCTGTCTGATAATTTGTTCCTAGATCTATCTAGGAACCATATTTACTCAAGAAGGTTCACATAACTCTTGCCTAGAACAGTACTTCTATGTTTTACTTTTTATACGGCTTTTCTTACCCTTTGTGCATTTGAATGGAGATTGAATGGGGCTCATAACAGCACGGAGTTTACGATGATCTGCGTGAAGGCAGCACAGAGTGCTTAGTGCGAGTTTTCGTGAATTTATTTACGGACTCACATGAGAGCGCGTATACTAAGATTTGTATGGAACAAAAACAGCTCCGCCTAGTGTCAAAAATTGGAACCTAAAGTAGCGAGTGCCAGTTTACAAATTTTCGAAATCGAATCGCTCGGACTCTCAAGTGAACGTGACAGGCACGGGATTGGTTTATTTCTGCCGTGATGCGAGTGCGAGATTCAGATTTTGACAGATCGAATAGTAAATAAATACAAACACGATCGAATTTAACCAAAAAGTTCTCACGAAGATTTTTGTGGTGAAAGTGAAGTGAGGAGATATTCGTATATCAACAATTAAGTTTTTATTTAGTGAAAATAATACCAAAAATATGGCAGGACGCTTTTTCTTTGCTCGGAGGATGTTTGCGGCCGCAAAGGCCCAAGATGAACGCAACAAAAGCGCCAGAATTGGGACAAGGGCTTGCGCATTTTTTAATTCGTTAGTTCACCTCACGGAGACGCAATTTAGACATAGATATAGATTGTCCAAGAAGATTTTTAAGTTCTTGTGCAGTTAACTGAGACAAAGCACAAATGTAAAATCCACTCTACGTGTTTCTTTGGAACATAAGGTACCTATTTATCAATTCATGTAAGTTACAATATCAATTTCCAAAACAAAACTAGGTATGTATATGATTGAAGAAACTTTCTCCTTCTTTTATTTGCAGGTGCTTACCGCTTTATTCTTTTTTGCCACTGGATCCTATCAAAGGCCAATTAGAGAAGCAAAGCACGTATCCCAAAAAATGTGCAGTGTGTATTTAGAACAAGTAACTGAGGTTCTGACTCATAGAAATATATAAGCTTCCCTAGCACTCCAGGTGCTAGACAAGAACTTGTCTTCATTTTAAATTAATTAATTTAAAACAACTAAAAACTTTTTTCGGGCGTCGCGTCAAACATAAACAAAACATCCAAACAATAACCCCAAAAATTTTGAAAGACAGTCGTCCCATACGATTACATGCTAAAATGACGTCTTTCTAAATTTGGTAGGTTTATCCCACCAAGCGAACGGAACACCAACCTAACAAAAATAATCATCGCTATTCGCCGTGAGGAAACCTGATGCGAGTAATTTGCGAGATGGCAACTCGCACTCGCTTAAATATTGCATTCGGTTCGTTTGAAGTTGACTCGCTAAACTCGACAGTGAAGTCATTCGCAAAATTTTGTTCAACTCGCACTAGGCACTCTGATCATTGTTTCGTAGATAGTAATAGTGATACAAATACTTAGGTACTGTACCTACTTATTGAAATTGATTATTATTTATCCTGAAATACGTATATTTCAGGATAAATGTGTGTTCACAGCGAGTGACTAAATCCTTACTCCTATAATATAAATGCAAAAGTAACTCTGTCGGGATTTCACGCTAAATACTACTTATACGACTCTTGTCTTGAGCTTGAGAAAAGACATAGCTTACTTTTTACCCGGTTGCAAAAAGTGGTTCCCCCAGGACGTACACAGATGTATTCAGTTAGTAGAATAAACTTGAACACTGAATTCAAGATAAATAAAGCATGAAATTCAAGCAGTTCAATAATAACTAATTCTATGATAAAGAAGATTTTTTTTTTGTTCCTTTATACCACCGATATGAGTCATTCTTTCACTGGCGGGTGAAACCGCTGGGAAACAGCTATTGAATTCTAAGGCTGATATTGAAAAGTATTACAAAAAAACAAGGAGTTACCACACCCCAAAATTCTCAAAAACCCAAAAAAAAACACTTTTCAATAAAGCAAGTCTCCAAAAAGAGAATTAAACATACCGAGTACAGAGCCCGGGTGTCCGAGGGGCACTGAAGCGGGGAGAGAGGGGGGTAACGAACTCCGCTGGCCATATGGGACTTGGACTTTGAATATTACATGTTATATGTATATTTATGTACAAGAGTGTGTGTTTTGCCTAGTGTCTGTTTTGTGCAGTAGGAATTACTATAGTAATGTGTTTCGAAGTTACTGGAGTATTGTCTGTTATGTTTGGTTCAGTGGCTATTATTAAACAGATCTGATCGACTGCCGTGTTGGTAAAAGGAGGTATTATCGCTTTTTTTCTGTGTCTTCTTACTTAGCATTTTTTGGGTAATTTTTCTAATTATAGTCTGGATGATGACGTTTTATCAATTAACATTAACAACAAAAACAGGATTTTTTATATGTCATCCAGCTTTTGAATACACTTTGGCAAACGCATAGGTGATGGCTTACGTAGGCTTTGTACATATAACTAAGCAACTAAGCTCACCTCCTACCCACTCAAAACATAATCAACATAAAGGTGTTCGTGGATACATATACACCATCAGAGGAAAAATTACGTAAAGCTATAAAAACAGCATTCACACTCCTGAAAACATCCCAAAACATAAAAACTTCATAACGAAACCACCCGAAATCCAAACGTTCCAAATACAAAAACAGCCGCCATCTTTCTTCCAACATAACTCATTATAGCATCTTCAAATTAAACTTCAAACTACCTTCATACAAAAACTTCGCGTCAGCACAAACTAAGCGATTCTGACATTAAGTCGGAATGGTCTGAACCGTCGGAACGGTCGGAACAGTGGCAGCATTCGAACAGTAAAAATGTAGCGTCATGCATTATGCATTCACTGCGGTGCGTCGGCTAAACGCGGCTGCCTATCACACAGAACTAGAGCACAAGAATACGAACAGCTCTGTAGTACATAAAAACTAAGACATAATTGCATGTATTACCCGACAGTGAATAGTTATTATAATTTTTTATCCCAAAAATAATTAAAACTACAGAAATTATTGTCATATTAACCCTGTACAGTCAAAACAAATTCAAATAGACCGTAACTCAAAGTAATAAGACTTCGTGTATTGTCGGCTTTTTCCGTAGTTTCGTTATGTTGTGTCGAGTCGAGCGGCGCGCGGCGCTATATTTGCATGCGTAGTAGTATGACCAAAAAGTTCTCCAAGAATTTGTATAACTAATTTAGTAAATAACAATGCATATACATGTTAAATTAATAATTCAGTGTATGCATTATGATAATAACATAATATTCTAATTGGGGTGTTTGAGGGTGTGCGTTAATTACGTTACATGTTGTATATCATCCACTATAAAATTTGAATAGATTTCTAAGCACATGTTAAAATATCGTCAAAAAATCATGCCCATCGCTTTCGACTGGAAGCGTACCCAAGAGACTCGCAGCATTACCTCGTTGGATTGCCATGCTGATCTTTTGTTCGAGGTAATACCCAGCCTTTTGTCACGGAAAGCGTCAACCAGCCGCCTAGAAAGACCTTTAAATAGGGTGTGGGCATACGGACCACTTTAGGACACTGACGGATCGAGAAGACTTACTCCTTTTAGAAGACGGTTGCAACTACTAAATACATATGTTCGGAAAAATAACAAAGATAATAATTACAGTTCGGTGTCACACCCAGCCAAGAATAGCTCTAATGAAATTGTCCATAAATCTCGAATATTGAACTGGCGACATGCCTAACTATGGTGTTTCTCCCTTGTTACCGTTCCGCGTCCCACTTCCAACGATATATGTCGCGAGCCGACATAAATGTTGTTTTCCCGAATATTTAGACATGGGGTGTTATGCGAATATGCCATTACAAGGCCTTAGTAAATATTTCCGAGTTATTCTGTAAAAGGATTAAAGTTGATTGCTCTGATACCATATTTTAATTTTTTTGTGATTTTTATAAAAAAAATCAAATATTGTATTTGGTCATCCGCGTGGTTATGAATGACAAGCCGTTTCACCCACGTCCTGTGGGAACTAACGCCCGTTATGGGAATAGTGTAGTTTTCCAACAGTGAAAAAAATTTACAAATCGGTGCAGTAGTTTCAGAGCCTTTTGGAAACTAACTACTACTAGAAAAAAATGTTTCCTCTTCATTATAACATCAGTAAATAAGTATACATAGATAGCATTAGATGCGGATATAAATAATGATTTCACAGGATAGCTAATTAGTCTTTTAATTAATCAAGGCACATTACAGCCCCCTCATTACAGTTCACTGCACAAAGGGGATGTCCTTATCTATAAATTCTCTATAAATTGACCCCTCTTTTATACAAGCCCTTATGAAGGTTTTACATATACCTAGATAAATTCTAGTGCTAACTATGTAGTTGTGTCCTGTGGTTGAAGCCATATCCTTAGGGAGTTACTTCATTCGTTCTGATAGAATACCAGACGTACAAGGTTTGTTTATTACGATTTTCCGGTAAAACAGTTAGATGGGAATATGACATGAAAAATAATAGGATCCTATAATAAAGTCGGATTCTCTCTTCATTATTTCAAAGATAGGTATATATATCGTGATTTTGATTCCTGTACATAACAAGACACCTTATATATATCCGAGCCGGTGTTATTTTCATATGTGATGGAAGTTTGTAAATACACCCATGATTCAGAAAATTAATCCTATTGTGTTGCACCGCTTTTAAGAAAGAATCTTCGGCACGTTAAGAAAACAAGGGGAAGCAAGTACATATGTAAGTTAATGTTATTTTGTAGTTAACTATCGAAACAAATATAATATTTATAAGTACAAAAGTAAGTGTTAGCCATACAGAGGCCACGGGCAGGCTGTCCCATCCAATCACAGCGACCAATGCAACGCCTGAGCGTAGTGGCGTCTCACTGTACCTGTTCACAGGATTGTTATAGAACATAGAGGTACGAAGAATTGGAGATCAGGCATTGGATGTTTGCTGGTTAATTTTGATTAATTTTGTCAAAGTTACTATGTAAGAAGACAAACATTGTAGGCGCTTCGAAGTTAAAATCCGTCACTCTTCTTTAAAATCCACTTTTTGGAACATTGGAGACCCAGGCAATGGCCACACGATACCCCTGATTGGGTGCTAGATTTTGAGGCTTTAGATCAGATAAAAATACGTTAACAATTCGTGGTATATTGTTATTTTTAACATACGAAGTGGTGTCTACGTCTTTTTAAAATTGACCTTGAAAAAGTTCTGTTTTGTGACTATTGATAAATTAAACTACAAATTAGGCCAAATAACAAACTACATATTGCTCTGAGTGCCTAGTGCGAGTTGAACAAAATTTTGCGAATGACTTCACTGTCGAGTTTAGCGAGTCAACTTCAAACGAACCGAATGCAATATTTAAGCGAGTGCGAGTTGCCATCTCGCAAATTACTCGCATCACGTTTCCTCACGGCGAATAGCGATGATCATTTTTGTTAGGTTGGTGTTCCGTTCGCTTGGTGGGATAAACGTACCAAATTTAGAAAGACGTCATTTTAGCATGTAATCGTATGGGACGACTGTCTTTCAAAATTTTTGGGGTTATTGTTTGGATGTTTTGTTTATGTTTGACGCGACGCCCGAAAAAAGTTTTTAGTTGTTTTAAATTAATTAATTTAAAATGAAGACAAGTTCTTGTCTAGCACCTGGAGTGCTAGGGAAGCTTATATATTTCTATGAGTCAGAACCTCAGTTACTTGTTCTAAATACACACTGCACATTTTTTGGGATACGTGCTTTGCTTCTCTAATTGGCCTTTGATAGGATCCAGTGGCAAAAAAGAATAAAGCGGTAAGCACCTGCAAATATAAGAAGGAGAAAGTTTCCTCAATCATATACATACCTAGTTTTGTTTTGGAAATTGATATTGTAACTTACATGAATTGATAAATAGGTACCTTATGTTCCAAGGAAACACGTAGAGTGGATTTTAGATTTGTGCTTTGTCTCAGTTAACTGCACAAGAACTTAAAAATCTTCTTGGACAATCTATATCTATGTCTAAATTGCGTCTCCGTGAGGTAAACTAACGAATTAAAAAATGCGCAAGGAATTGCCCCAATTCTGGCGCTTTTGTTGCGTTCATCTTGGGCCTTTGCGGCCGCAAACATCCTCCGAGTAAAGAAAAAGCGTCCTGCCATATTTTTGGTATTATTTTCACTAAATAAAAACTTAATTGTTGATATACGAATAAGTATCTCCTCACTTCACTTTCACCACAAAAATCTTCGTGAAAACTTTTTGGTTAAATTCGATCGCGTTTGTATTTATTTACTATTCGATCTGTCAAAATTTGAATCTCGCACTCGCATCACGGCAGAAATAAACCAATCCCGTGCCTGTCACGTTCACTTGAGAGTCCGAGCGATTCGATTTCGAAAATTTGTAAACTGGCACTCGCTACTTTAGGTTCCAATTTTTGACACTAGGCGGAGCTGTTTTTGTTGAATACAAATCTTAGTATACGCGCTCTCATGTGAGTCCGTAAATAAATTCACGAAAACTCGCACTAAGCACTCTGGTGAAAAAATTACTTTTAATTTGAAAATAACACTACATATTCATATTTTTTCGTTAAATTCAAAGCAATAATTAATAGAACAGCTGTAAAATATCTATTTCTACTTTATTAGCAAGGTTTGCAAGCTTAAGCTTTTTGCTTGCAGACTCTGTAACCCCAAAGGTATTACCAATTAGGGGAGAACACTCAGAATATGAAATCTCTTTATAAAAGGATACCTAATTAGCTTCTACTTAGGATATTTTATAAAATTCTTTAAGTAAGAGTTTTTGCATCGTTAACCGGCTGCTCTTAGGTCCTTTTACTGAGCTACCAAGAACGGTTCTTTTTTTCAGTCATTAATAATTTTTCACTAAGTTATATTTTCACTGCTTCATATTTCTGTGTGTGGATACTTAATTTTACATATTGTTGGGTTTCAGTAATTATTTTAAACAATTTTCATATGTTGCTGGGGATTTTGTTGCGCCACTTTGTCTTCTGAGCGAAAACACATAGGAAGTAGTGAAGGGGGGGCGTTTTGGGGGCTGTCTATTGACAGTCAAAAGTATTGTCTTGAATTAAATTAATTTTCGTTCTTGTGTCAGGTTTTTATATTTTCCGTCTTTTGAAAAAAAAACTACGAGGAAAATATATTTGAACAAAATTTTGTTGTCTTAGTTTCTCACCAAAAAGAAGAGTGTACTTTGGTCAGATTACTTTTACGAATGAGGCCCAGATTTATGTGTTACGTGTTCTTTAAATATTTTATGCCAAGAAGCTGTTAGCTGGAAAACCTGCATTAATATAGAAAATGGTTCCCACTGCCTTGAACAAACCTTAGGGATTTGTAGTTTTTAGCCTCTACTTTCAGATTATTTTACTTCTCGGTGTAAAAAACTCAAGCAAGCAATTTGTTATTTTGTGTTTGACTTTTATTGCGCTTTGAAACGATTTTTCCTGCTTCAATTATGAATCTGCAATTGCTAAACTTTATAGCGTACATAGGGATACCTAAATACCAATTTACCTCGTTGTAATTTTCAATATAGGTGATTAAATAGAACGTTGACACTTATATTCCCATGTTCTTATCTCATTTTGCTATACGATGCAGCGTGTCTTCTTCTTCCGTAACTACCTTAATATCTAAAATGATCTTCCAAGTAACACTTTTTGCACAAGCATAAAATCATACGCTCCAAAATACCACATCCACTTCCTTGCACATATTTCCCACTTCCCCTGCTTGCAGCTGTCAATGTGTCCCAAGACCTCCCCCCATTCACCCCCCTCCCCCAATGTCCTCAGCCCCTCATAGTGTCCTCGTTACTGTCTGAACGGACTTAAATACAAGTTTACACGGCACCACACACAGAAATATCTATTTTATTTAAGAACGTAGCTTTTATCTCCCCTGTTAGGTGTAACGGGAAGTTGTTGGTTGAGATTTTTCTAGAAAATGTTTGGCTGGAAATGAAGATAAACTTGTGGTTTGGTCATTAAATATGATCATCCAAAGGAAAGAGTTGGAAACTAACTAGTGTTTTTATCATCAGCTAACCACGATATTGCTGAAGGTAGAACCTTCGACATCGGCATATGACTAGACTTTTCCCAACTATGTTGGGGTCGGCTTCCAGTCAAACCACATGTAACTGAGTACCAGTGGTAAACATTAGGAGCAACTGCCTATCTCAATAGTGAGGCGGACTGTCATTTGTTGTTGTTGTTAATGTTTTCCAGTTTACTCCTCTTAAAAACCAATAACTCACACCAGGAGAGACATATTTGTAAGGATTTCAACATGCCTACGTTAAGGTAGAATGTACAAGGCTCCATAATTGCATTTTTTTAACAACTGTATTTATATTGTATCTATATTCCGTTGCAAATAAACTGTTAATCTATTGTATTCTGTGACGCACATAAATATTTCTTCTGCCCCAAAACTGTAACCTATGTACGCGGTGTCCATTTCGACCGCGCGGCCACCTCATAATTTTTGATGAAACTTTGCCAGGAATTAGTAGTAATTTGTTACTTTTCACTCCTCTTTTCCTGAATTTGTTACAAAAAAAACCAAGCCGCTATGACAAAGAACAGTTGGCCGCTAGAACCGCCACTTGCCGTAGTCATCGCCCGTGATTACTCAGAAACTATACAATGCAGATAGACGAATGATACATCAAAAGAAAGGTCTTAATTTGTTAAATTTGTTACAAAAATAAAAAAGGTCAAAACGTAGATATACAAAAAAGTTATGCAATGTTAAGTTTTCAGGTTATGAGTAGGTAAGTATATCACCGTAGGCACCAAATTAATAGAGGCTAATGTGTATAGAAAATTAGTCTTTAGTTTGTTACAGCGAAAAAAGACAAAAAAATACTAGAAAGCAGGTTCAATAATATGTTAGAGTCGATTTTAGTTGGCCGCGCGGACGGCAATATGCCTAAAATACAATTTCGTTTTTCTCGTTATTAAAAGTAGGTTTTAGCTTAATTAAAGTACTAGTCGATGGGTAACGTAACCTAGTTTGAATAAATATAGCGAATTTAACTGCAGCATTCGTATTTTAGGAGATATTTACAAAAACACAGTGGTATGAAACTGTATGAGAGTAGGGTGTCCATGCATTTTCACATATTCGAAATTTTCGTTATTCACGTCTTATTTTTTTAGAGAGAGTGCATACTTTATAAAAATCAAAGTCACAAATAGATTAAAATTTCTTTATTTACAATCAACACAAAGGCAAACAAATCAAGTAATAAAAGACAACCAGATAAATATAAAATCTTCATAAACTAACATAATATTTATAAATTAACTGACACGAAAATATGTGACACAGAATGTAGACATATTTTCTTAGAGGTACTTATTTCAATTTTAAAAGAATTGTCGTCGTAACAAAAATATTTATTGTTATTTAAAAAATGACATTTATAGTGGCCTATTTTTGTGCCTGGTATAAATTCTATAGTACCAACTAAGAAATAATAATTATCCTTAATGCTAAGAGTAATCGGCAATTCAGTGAGTAAAACTGAGTCTGCAGCTCCGTTTAAAGCAAATGTTATGATCTCGCCTAGCTTAAGTTCACCTTTCAACTCTGTGTCACATTTTTGACACATTGTGTTAACACAAAGGCAAACAATTGATTTGTTTGCCTTTGTGTTGATTGTAAATAAAGAAATTTTAATCTATTTGTGACTTTGATTTTTATAAAGTATGCACTCTCTCTAAAAAAATAAGACGTGAATAACGAAAATTTCGAATATGTGAAAATGCATGGACACCCTACTCTCATACAGTTTCATACCACTGTGTTTTTGTAAATATCTCCTAAAATACGAATGCTGCAGTTAAATTCGCTATATTTATTCAAACTAGGTTACGTTACCCATCGACTAGTACTTTAATTAAGCTAAAACCTACTTTTAATAACGAGAAAAACGAAATTGTATTTTAGGCATATTGCCGTCCGCGCGGCCAACTAAAATCGACTCTAACATATTATTGAACCTGCTTTCTAGTATTTTTTTGTCTTTTTTCGCTGTAACAAATTAAAGACTAATTTTCTATACACATTAGCCTCTATTAATTTGGTGCCTACGGTGATATACTTACCTACTCATAACCTGAAAACTTAACATTGCATAACTTTTTTGTATATCTACGTTTTGACCTTTTTTATTTTTGTAACAAATTTAACAAATTAAGACCTTTCTTTTGATGTATCATTCGTCTATCTGCATTGTATAGTTTCTGAGTAATCACGGGCGATGACTACGGCAAGTGGCGGTTCTAGCGGCCAACTGTTCTTTGTCATAGCGGCTTGGTTTTTTTTGTAACAAATTCAGGAAAAGAGGAGTGAAAAGTAACAAATTACTACTAATTCCTGGCAAAGTTTCATCAAAAATTATGAGGTGGCCGCGCGGTCGAAATGGACACTGTACGCGAACACATGCTAGCAGTATATAATATTTTCGCGAGCAAATGTGCGAAATCAATATTAGGGGTCCCTCGCCTTTTTGGCTTAAAATTTACGTTTGTACATTTTCTTCTATCATTTTTCATTGTAAATTCATCAAAACCCCAATTAAGACTTTACATTGATCTAAAAAACCGCACAAAGTCTCAAAATACAAGTTTACGCAGAAAAAGTAAAAAGTAATTAGACGTATATAAGTTAAGTGAAGTACTATCGGGTTAAGTTAAACTTTTAATTGACCGATCCTCGAAGTTGAACGTCTTTTGAAGGTGTCGAATAACTTAACTGAAGTTTTGTTGATTACTTTACACTTTTAGAATGAAATGGAAAGTGAGAATGGGGGAAAAATTGAAGAAGATATCTTATTATGTTTGTAATTAGGAATTGCTAATTGGATTTGTTTATCGTAATAACACTGCTGAACAGATTGAGATTGGTCTTAGCGTGCACGATTCAATTTAGGCACGTTAGAGAAAAATGCATTCTTGATTTATCAGCAACCTTAAAGTTAAAGTTTTTTGTAGGTAACTAGACAGTAACATAGTTTCATAAAAAGCATTGTAATGTAAATAAAATGTAACACATGTTTGTACATCTTAGTTCATAAAGGCCAGCTTTTCATGCAGCTCAACGGAATTTTAATTTAAAACATATTAAATTTCGGAATGCGAAAAATGTATGTTGCAACTCGCGTACTATATGACTTTTATTTCCATTTTCATGAAAACACAGTGAATGGACCAAAAAATAAGTTTTTCATTATACTTTTTCAATATGTTTTGGAATTTGATATGAATATGCGGATTATTATTTTCAGTGTCGTTATTGAAATCGTGGATCAATAAATGGGTACTACTTACTAAAAACTGCCCCTTTGAGTGCAGTGGTAGCTAGTGCAACTGCCGTGCACAGTGTCCTGATTTTAATTCCTGGGTCGAAGCGGAAGTTAATGGTGTTAGACCCCCCGTGCCCGAGAGAGCACGTAAAGCTACTCAGTAGCAGCCGTTGTTACAATTAGGAATTTGAGAAAACTCTGACACTACGGGCGTATGTGTTAAGTGAATTACACAAAGAAGGATTGAGGATCGGTAATCGTTCACTTAACATAATTACTCGTACAAGAACGCATATCCGTAAAAAACTAAAACATAATAGGGTAAGTATTATGTTTAAGTTTTGTTACTCAGCTTCATATGATCTTCAAATTATCTCCGATGACATCAACCCCCCGTCCAAACTACAAAACCCTGCAAAGTGCATCAGTATTCCACAACATATATCTCTTCAGATCTTAATCCTGTCCAGTTGAGCTGCTCCTCATCTCAGCTCCGGAGATATTGGGACATTGCCAGTACGAACCTCGACCTCGTAGGAGGAAGCCTTACTATTGATGCTAAGTCACTGGTCGAAAATGTTTGGTAGATTTGGTAGAAATTTTCAGTATTAGTTGAAGCTGTTTGAGGCATATATATATGAAAATATGGAAACATATTAGTTGAATCGTTTTTTGGGAATATAATATTATATAATGTATTGGAAATGTAGTCTAACTTAAGTCTCTGAAGAAATTTCCCAAGCTCTTTATTCTGTGATCATACTTCACAAAGGTCTTATTATATGCCTAATCATTCAGTATGTCCTGCTCGTTAAACATACAGAAATAGTTATAGCTACTTGATAGGTAATGTGATTACAAAACCATCAAACAAATGGTCCAGAAAAATCTCACACATTCCTCAATAAGGCCAGTCTTAAATATATCATTATTTTCTATAGAATTTACATATTGTAGACAGTTAGGTAGTATTCGACATACAGACTACAAGTAGGGGTAAGATTTGATTTCTCGTGACGCGCCGGGGGATGAGATGGTGTGTATTTGTCTAATCCGACGCCCACACCGCGGTCATACCTCTTCTAGATATTTTACTATATTTTGAGCGGTAAAATTCATAAGTATTTTAGCTATAGAATTGTGCAGTATACTGTTAAATTATGTATTTCTGCCTGACTGCACTCAACGTAGAGGTAAGACTCTGAGCATGGTTATCGCAAACATTTTTGTACTAAGATAAAGCCTTAACCGACTCTTAAATACAGGCCATTTAATAAGAGCCCAAAATTCTAAACTATTCCGTCCAATACCGATTTTCTACATGCACTTGTGACAAATATTGTCATACTACCGAAACTATACTTACAGTTCTTAGTAAACTATCGAAAGGCTGGCCAAATGAACCAAATATATGCTCATAACATTTACAACAAAATAGGCAACAGTTTACCAAGAAACCGATCCTCAATCCTTTACATTTATCTCATAAAAGAAGTCTCAAAAAGTAATACGTATATGGAAACATAAAAGTAGTTCATGCATAGAGAATTGTCGTATCCTTAACTGTTGAGTTCCAAGTGGAAATCCTGATAATATCTGGTCGGAAAAACATTATTTATTAAGTCTGTCGGACCCCTAACTCAGTTGGCGTAATGCCAATACTGAGAGCTATGAAATAATGGACGTGTTAAAATGAGAGGATTTAGGAGTCCTATGTCATGTAATGTAAGATTAAATAGCTTATTTAACTCAGGCTATTTATCCAGTACAACAAGCAATTTATCTAATTTAAATCTTTTAATTCTTATTAAAAAATGCACATGCATTCTTCAAAAAAAAGGTTTGCCTAGTAAAGTACCTTTGTATGTAGGTTTTTATCAAATACGCTTAACGCCATTGAAACCTAGTTACCCATTCCTTCGTTTTAAGATTTTGTTTGCCATATCCAAAATATGTTTGTGGCTCTTTGACGAATACACGAAACAAGACGAAAATATGATAAATATGCATGAATAATATAATCCTGTTATAAATAGGAAGTGTGTCTGTATGCCAGTTGAAAGGATTCTTAGTGGAGAGCTGTTATTTCACTGTTTTTCGTATTAGGAAACAAAGGAATCTGATGTTTAAATATTCTCAGTTTATCGTGTCTTTTCAATTCCCAAATTAGGAGAAGTAAAGTTTTCTGTTAATTTACAATTAATTATAATATACTATCTGTTTCTCACGTTTTCGGAACTCCTTACCGTAACCAGATAAAATTATTAAATATAGCCTATATCGGTCCGTTTCAGTAGGTTTGGCGAGAAAGCATTTATAACAACGAATCGAAACTAAATACTTTATTTAAAAGAACAACTTCAGCTTGTTATCAAAAATAAAAAACACTTAACAAAAAGCGTTTAACTGCAGCAAGATTAACAACGAACTCGAGTTTATTTTAATAGTATTTATGTTTTATCTGAAAATAAATGTTAATCCTTCGCAATCCGAGTCGCGAGCGACACTGTACAATTACTCATACACAACACTTTTATTTAATGTTTAAGTAATTTTGTAATCTGAAATCTCTATCTTACAATGGAGCTGAAGAATCTGTTTGTTTGCTTGAACTCGCTTACCTAATCTCAGGAACTACTGGCCGATTTGAAAATTCTTTCAGTGCTAGATAGCTCATTTATGGAGAGGGGCCATCTGTGTGCCAAAAATTTAGTTTAGTCCAGTAGTTTGAGCTTGAAAGCATGATAGATACCAAGTTACTTTCGCATTCTTAATGTCATAAAGGATCAGAGGTAAGACAGATGATTTCGTGCTTGTTAATTTCAGAGATAAATGCATGAGAAAAACCTAAGTTTTCACGTCAACACATACATTAAAGTAACAAATCATCCCAATATATCAGTGCCCCCATTAACAACTAAAATAATTCATCTGAACTTGACACTAAAGCCCGTTAATTTGCGTAACGTTCTGACTCGTTCAGCAACAGACCGCAGAGCGTCTGACGTCAGAACACTAGCGTCAGACGTTCGCTGTCTAATTGCTGGCACAAAAAGCACGGACTGAGACAGTCTGCTATCGCGACTGAATTAATTCGTGACCACCCGGGTAGGGGGGGGCTATGGGGTCCCGTGGAAGTATGAAAGATACAAGCTAGTTATACATTATTAGCCGTTTTCCTGCGGTTTCACCTGCATCCCGTGGGAACTACTGCCCTCAAAATATATACCCTGTGTTACTCGAAAAGAGTGTAGCTTTCCAACAGAGAAAGAATTTTTCAAATCGGTTCTGTAGTTTCGGGGTCTTTAGAGTACAAAAAAATCAAAAGAAAAATCCTCCATATTATAATTATTATGAGTATAGATTATACTTTTTATAGGGCATGGATAATGCGGTTAAAAGAAAACATAAGTAATGATATAAATTACATTTCTTGAAATAAAAGTTTTGATTAATGTAAACTCATTATGGAAACCATTCAGTTATTGTGACAGTAGAGGTCAAGATGTCTGCATCTCAAGCTAATACGCGGGTTTAAATTAACTCAAAACTACCACAATTAATCAAGAAAATTCACCAGTACACTTCTACTCAAAACAACTAACTGTACACTCAAAAATAAAACCTTAAATTTCTTCTAAAAATTATTAAGTAATGTACTGGTATCAAGTCGTTGATTTCTCTCGCGCTCTGTAGCCTTAATACCCTCCCCGAGGAGTGGAAGGTGGGTTTTCAATCAACAGCGCCTTCAAATTGGAAATTTGCAGAATTGATGAGTTCAGAATTCATTACGGTGCGCTCAGTACTGTCGAGAACAAATTCCATTGATTATAATTAGTGGAAGATGGCTCTAAACTGTTGATTGTTCTTCAAGAATGGGTGAACAGTTTGTTTAAGAAAAATATCAAATTTTAAAGTAATGAAAGCGTACTGTTTTTATAATTAGTTTTTTTGGGTTTTCGTAGATTTTTACATGATTTGATTCCTTTCTTCTGTGAAAGAAGTTCTCACTAATTCAATTGGGCACGGTGACGGTGTCTCGTCTATCATTGCCTGATATAATACCTCCAAATTCTTAGTGTAACTGGTAAGTCAAAACTGACTGTAACTGCGGATTTCAATAAAAGATCCCTTCGTTGTTTCAGATTGAATTTTGACATTAGCTACATATACATTATATCCAATCTCTAATCGCAAAACCACACATGGATTCCGTATGTTATGCTGAATACAATAGCCACAACAACAAACAGGCAAGTACCTAATTTACCTACAGCAGTCCTAACGTTATTTAGGTACTCGTAAATACAAATACTACTCCCTAACCAATAAGCATGCACACATAAAAGCATGCACAAGCTAAATAATGCGTAGAAACCGCTCATGGTTCATGCTTTCACGGTTAAAAGCACTCTCTTGATATAAAACGCGAAATAATTGCTCTGAATGCTCTGATAGCCTGAGAGAGCTACTCAGAACATGTTGAGTATAGAACTCGCTGGCTGTATGGCTACCGCGGCGACCACGGACGTGAGGGTAAGTTGCTCTACTTATCGGGTTGGAAAAATAAAAAGTTAGGTCTGCTGTGTATTAAATAAATTAATACTGAACGAGGGCTAGTTAGTGTTTGTGACGCATATTTGCCAATTCATGTTTATTTATTTTTATATATTAATTTGTTTGATTCTCTTTCTCATGCAAATAAACCTATTTTCTCTCTTACTTTCCAATTTAATTGCTGTGTAATGAAATACAATAAATATTTTAGTCGACCGCCCATAAGGTTTTTTTTTGGTAGTCTACCTACTCACTAAATAGGTACAGTGTTATCCCCAATTTCACAAGAAATAACAGCTTGTCATAATTTCATTATAATTCTATATTTATTCTCTTTTCGCATTAAAGAAACATTTATTGTGCTCAAGACTTTTTACGCGATACAAAATGACGCGTGAAGTATTATTTCACCTTTTCATACACATTCCAAAAATGCAAGTAGAGCAACTTTCCCTAGCCTATTTACCTGATTTATTGAAGGTTTAAAAAGTCATATCGTTAGCGATGCTTGTGGAAATATATCGTGTTACAAAAATATATCAAAAATATGGTTTTACTGAAAGTCGACGTAACAAGTTCCCAAGTTTTTTGATATATGTACGAGTGTTGATAAATTGTGATAAATAATGTAATCAGTGGAATGTGTCGGACGATTTACGTTGTGATTCTCGAGGTCTTATTCTCGTGTTTCGGAGTACAAATTGCTTCAAAATAAAATGCGAAAGGAGCCCTTTGAATGTCTTTTGTCTTGCTGTCTGGCGAGCAGATTTCTATTTATGCTGTGTACTAGGTTCTGCCTGCGGTTTCATTCGCGTTCCATGGGAATCACTGCCCGCACGTAAACAAAAAGTAACCTGACTTTTAGTCTGATAAATAAGCTATATTATTGCTAAGTTTCATTAAAATAAATCTAGTAATTTTGTGCGTGATAAAGGAACAAACATCCATGATCAATAATAATTTCGCGTTTATTAACTAGGATTATCCAACCTCCTTACTTAAAATACAGGTAATAATTAGCAAAACTATAACAATACTACTAAAAAGCAATTAATTAGTTTTCCCCATAAATCCGAGTCATCATAAAAACCTGAAATGACCATAATAGATGAGTGCACGTTAGATGAAAGTTTTTGCGATAACTCTGCACCGGCGGTCTCCGCCCCAAGTTTGTGAAACTAGAGCTACGGATTAAAAACTAATTTCTTGGTTACTTCGCTAGGAAGATATTCTTTATGTGGCAACACTGAGATTAAAATAGGTTTTGCTGGTAATTGGGTTATGGTGACCTAGTTTAAATAAGATTTGAAATTAAAGCAGAAGACATTTTAATAGAATTCGTTTGATTATTATTTTTAATGTAGGTAATACAATTTTACGGCGACTATTTTTAACTGAAGAAGGTTCTCAATTCGTAGGAATCTTTGAGTCGATCATAAATGCCTTTGGAATAATAGGAAAACTAGCTTGCGGTCGCGGTTTCACCTGCGTCCCGAATCTTACTCTCATCATCCGGATAAATTAATAGCCTATATCCATCTTCAGGGTGCAATTACAATCGGTTTAGCTGTTTAAAATAATTGCGTAACAAATAGAGACTAAATTCCGCATTTAAAATATAAGCACCTATTTAATTTGAGAGTACCAGGACTACATACACAACAAGAGCTGGTCAGGTTCCTTCAATAAATATCAGTCGCTGTTCCCAGCAGCCGGGAGCCATCATTCCAGCATTTATCTGTGTCAAGCACGTGATATATTTGTGTCATCTGCTTACAAAAAATATGGCGGACAAAGACAACAATAGTATAAATACATAGGAGATTTAATTTATATATGTATAAAACTTAATGCTATTGATGCACTGTTAGTTAATTATATAACTCAAGAATGGTTTACCTATCTAAACCAAATGTTTAGGCTTTGTTCGAACTATTTAGTAGATTATTTATGTGAAGTTTATTATACATTGTTATCTTTGTAGAGTGGTTACGCGGGAAACGCAATATGGTTCAAAAAGATGCGAAAATTTTTAAAAACTGGTGATTGCAAATGCGAAGGGAAAATCGGCATACTGCGGGCGACACAAAACAAGAAAGTATAAAGGAAAGGAGCACAGTACCTGTTGTCTTCTACGGCGATTTCTTGTACAAGGAGCACTGCCACAAATAAAGTTCAACACAAATCACACCAATTTTCCACTCAATATCGATTTTTTTATCGGAGAGAGAAGTGAGCTCTCGCGCGCGTTGTCAGCCATTTTTTTGTTTGTTAAGTTGCACACACAATTCAAGGGCGCTAGTGTCGCCTCTCGCTCCGACGAATGCGTTGAGGTATGTGCGGGAAAAGGTAGGGAATAGGATTACAAACACCAGTGAAATTACCAATATAACAAATTATGAGCATGAAAATTACCGCGCAACCATTCCCCCCAGGCTTGAAGGGATGCCTTCAAGAGTTGAAGCAATTTACGAAACTAAACTATTTATACGATAATTGTACTACGTAAGTATACGAAACGAAATAACAAAATGAAAACTAAGTACCTATTTTGCCTAATCTACCTAACTACTAATAAAATTTTGAATAACGAGCTTGAAATTTATTGATTGGGCAACGGGCATAGACGCACGACGGGACGCAAGTAGGATCCAGTCGCTGTCTTTACCCGAACGACACGAGTCATTCCGGTGGAGTCAGGGAAAACCTCCTCAACGACACCCAAAGGCCAGTGTAGTGGAGGGGAATTATCAGTTTTAAGAACGACGACCGTGCCGACAACGACTGGATCCACCGGCGTGTTCCATTTACGACGCGATTGCAATGTGTGAAGGTATCCATTTCTCCAGCGCTTCCAAAACGATTGTACTAATTTGTCTAACAACTGGTGTCTAGTCACGATAGATTTTGCCTCTATTTCTTGCGCCGGTAAGTATTTTAAAGGCGTTAGATTCAAAAAGTGTGCTGGAGTTAAAGCAAGTGGTTACGAAGGATCACTAGAGAGGGTCCTGCACAAAGGTCTCGTATTCATTACAGACTCGACTTGGGTAAGCACGGTACTTAATTCTTCAAACGAAAGAACAATATCTCCTATGGTACGATATAAATGCGACTTTAAACTTTTGATATTAGCCGCCCAGTTGCCGCCAAAATGACTGGCAGTGGGGACATTAAGCGACCAATCT
This sequence comes from Helicoverpa zea x Helicoverpa armigera, assembly GCA_033682625.1. NCBI lineage: Eukaryota > Metazoa > Arthropoda > Insecta > Lepidoptera > Noctuidae > Helicoverpa > Helicoverpa zea x Helicoverpa armigera. Next base: position 1,091,520 of record JAWIIS010000015.1, on the reverse strand, counting down.
ATACGATTTTCAGCTAACATATGACCAAATTCAGTATTATGATGTTTCGAGCAAAGAAATCTATGAAGTTCCGACAGTCCGTCTTTGAGGAACGGTTTCAAGTGTCGAATAAAAGGACTACAATCCTTGCCTTCCCCGAGTCTGACGATCTCAGCGGAGAAATAATGGGTTTGAAGTTGGCGAAGAACGAGTAATTCAGGGAAGTCGTAATTCGACGCTGACATGCGATATCTAAGAGGTAACAATTTAGTAAAACGACAAATGTAAATTACCACACGAAGTAATTTACTCCAAGACGAAATACGATCGGCCAAAGAAAGAATAAGAGATCTTTCATTTGGTGTAGCTAACAACGAATGTTTCTTCTCTTCAGGTGCTTCGGACACTGAAGGACACTGAAGGGAACGACAGGCCACTGTGAGACATCCAAGTGAGCCCACCGAGGACCAGTGAACCAAAGTGGATGATCAATAATTTGAGAAGGTGTGAGTCCGCGTGAGAGACAATCAGCGGGATTGTCTGTACCGGACACGTGATACAAATTTTGTGGAGATAAGTCATTATGTATTTTAGATACTCTGTTAGCCACAAAGGTGTTCCACCGATGGGGCGACGAATGTACCCAACAGAGTGCGACCGTAGAGTCCGAAAATGCGAATATATTACGAATAACAACGCGGTTTTGACAAGCGACAACGACATTTTTTATGAGTTGAGCTAGCACAAGTATAGCACATAGCTCAAGACGAGCGAGAGAAACTACTTTCTTAGGAGAAACTTTCGATTTAGCAGTTAACAAGTTGACAGTATTACCATCGCTATTTTGAACATGGAAGTAAATAACTCCACCATATGCCTTTTCACTAGCGTCCGCGAAAGCTAAGATAGTGACGACACTATCGGCGACAATACCTAGGTGACGTGGGATTTTTATACGACTGAGCACTGGTAGCTCTTCTTTAAAGCGAGTCCACAGCCTGACGATATCTTCAGGTGGGGTATCATCCCAGTCACAATCGCACAGCCAGAGCTGTTTGATGAGAAGTTTAGCTTACAGGACGACAGGCGCGACGAATCTCATGACATCCCATATTTTAGCGACACACGACAGTATTGTGCGCTTGGTACAATGGTTAGCTGGAGTATTCACCTTCATGCTGAAATGGTCTGAAGTAGGTGACCAACACAAGCCGAGTACTTTATGTTGGTCAGACTCGTCAAATTCTTTGACAGCCGGTAGGCGATGAGAAGGAGGAATCGAATCTAGTACAACTTGAGAATTACTGGTCCATTTGACTAATTCAAATTGACCAGCTTTCATGAGACCTATCATTTCCGAGGCGGTGGAAATGCCTTGGTCTTCCGAGGAAACGAAATAGACAAAATCGTCCATATACAGACCTGTAGCTACAATTTCCTTAGCTTGAGGGTAAGAATCACCCTCATCCTCCGCCAACTGCTTTACCTATAGTGCGCAGAGCATGAAAAGGACTAGACTTAAGTCCAAAATCGACACGATTGAACTCATAAACCTTTAAAGGTTCTTTCGGCGAAAAACTATACAAAATGCGTTGGAAACTACGATCCGATTCTCGGATTCCGATGCTGAGAAACATTTGACGAATGTCTGCGGAAAGAGCGATCTAAAAAAATGTATCGTCAGCCAACGCTAAGTTTTTGAAATTATATAAAAGAGAAGCATCAACCGTGGCTGTCGGCAAACGTTCGGTAATTTTATCTACTACCAACGACTCTAAACAATAATTTATGTTGCGATTGAAACGAGAATAAAATTTAATATTTACGGAACCCTGAATTATTTTACTCGAACCCCCTATTCCCTTTACGGTAGAACAAGAAGGCCGATTATTTATGTTCAAACCTAAGCGTCGACAACAATCACTAGTTATAAAGTTACTTTGAGAACCACTGTCTAACAATGCACGAACACTATGTTCATTTCCATGCGAATCTATGATAATAATACGAGCAGTAGCAATGAGCACCGTAGTAGGGCCCCGATGTTTACTCTCGGTATGATTTTCGGATAACGAACACAGCGCGATGTCCGTGCGCGGGGGCGCGGGCGCGGGGGTAGTGGTCGCTACACTCGATGGCAGCGGCGCTGCTGTAAAGATGGCGGGCGCAGCGGCCGGCTGCTCGGCCGCGGCAACGGCGGTCGGTGGCAGCGCGCGAGCCGCGTTTGAATGGGGCGAGTTACTTGCCGCGTGTTTACTATCAAAGCACAATAAAGTGTGATGTTTGGAATTACATTTTTTGCAAGTAGATGTCGACCCACAATGACCGTAACACGATGACCACTACTTAAACAATTTATACATAAGTTATTAGATTTTACGAATTCAAAATGTTGATCTGGTTTGTAACTATTAAAAACCCTACATTTATAAATGTAAACATGCTGCTCGCCGCATAGACTACACGCGGATGACTCAGCCGAACTAGACGTATAGGCATGTGTAGTAGTAGGTTTACGATCTGCAGGTTTTTTATTGTTGGTGACCCGAGCAACCGATGATGACGTACGTTCCAATACCTTTATGTGGTCACGAACAAAACTATCCAATTCGGAAAAAGACGGAAATTCAGAACTATTAGGTTTTAATTCACGAGTGCACTCGAAAGTACGACCCGTGTCTAAATCGAGTTTTTTAAGAGCGACATAAAACAAAATAAAATCAGCGAGGTCATCAATTTGTAGGTTTTTCAACGCAGCTACTGACGAAGCAAATTTATCTAAAAATAATTCTAAATTGTTAGGGGTTCCTGAAGGAATAAGTTTAAAATCAAATAACTGATCTAAGTATGAAGTTGCTTGTTGACGCTTGTCTTCATACCTTTTGCAAAGTGAATCGAAAATAAGAGGGTAATTATCCGCGGAGGGGGTAATACCCGCGCATATTGAACGAGCCTTGCCTGTCAACTTTCCTAATAAATAATATAATATAACTTCTCACCATCAGTCAGAGAAATATTATTATGTACGGCATTACGATAACTAGCTATGAATAAAGGCCAATTTTTAATATCTCCGTTAAATTCGGGTATTTCGATGGGAGGCAAGCGGGGTGACCTTTTGACCTCAGAATGCGACTGAACTTGCAGTGATTTCCCTGCTCGCTTTATACGGCCTAAAAGGTCTTCGAAAGAAGAAAGTGCTTGATAATTGACAACATAATCAGGATTTAGTTTAAGCACGAGGGCGGCAATGTCGTCCAACACACTTTCGAAGTCTGTACGCAAAGAATCTACTGTTTCAAGGTCACACAGGAAGGATTCCCTAGTGAAATCTTGCGAATCAATGTTTTTAATTTTATCGGCAATAACTAGTTTGCATGCGAGCGAATATTCTATCACGTTTAGCTATTAGCAGCTTCAACGATTTATCTACCAGTGCCATTTTAGCGGCCTACGAATTACGAAAAAACTAAATGAAATACGTATTGAAAGCGACTGGAAAGTTGATATCTATCAACTAAGTAGGTACCTAGGCACCGGAGTACGTGTGTACGTGAACTATATTTGCGGGGTTAGCGAAATTCAACGAAATAAGTACGTGAAATACCTATCTTACTTTTCGACGCTAATTTAGGTAAGTACCTACGAAACAATGCGGGTTTGACGAAAACGACCTAATGAATGGCTAACACTGATTGTAAATACTAATCCGGCTATGCAGGACCAAATGGTTACGCGGGAAACGCAATATGGTTCAAAAAGATGCGAAAAATTTAAAAAAAACTGGTGATTGCAAATGCGACGGGAAAATCGGCATACTGCGGGCGACACAAAACAAGAAAGTATGCCTAAAGGAAAGGAGCACAGTACCTGTTGTCTTCTACGGCGATTTCTTGTACGAGGAGCACTGCCACAAATAAAGTTCAACACAAATCACACCAATTTTCCACTCAATATCGATTTTTGTATCGGAGAGAGACGTGAGCTCTCGCGCGCGTTGTCAGCCATTGATTTGTTTGCTATGTTGCACACACGACTCAAGCGCGCTAGTGTCGCCTCTCGCTCCAACGAATGCGTTGAGGTATGTGCGGGAAAAGGAAGGGAATAGGATTGCAAACACCAGTGAAATTACCAATATAACAAATTATGAGTATGAAAATTACCGCGCAACCATAGAGAATAGAAGAGTGGTATCCACTAAGATTAGAAGTTATTTTGAACGTTTCTTTACCGTTTTTATAATACGGACCTACAAATTGAATACTGTTTTCGTTATTTATTATTATTTATTTATTTCTTATTATAGGTACATTATATGTTCTAAAAAGTACAAAGCGTCCAACAAAACTATACAACAGTTTGTCTGTTGGATCAGAATTTTTTAAATTATTGACTTAGGTACATTGGTATTAACTAAATCTATTATGTTTACAATTATTAATGTAGTAGTAGTATTACTATGTAGATAATTTTATTATTATTTCTAAATAAATATAATATATTGGTAGGTATTATATGTTATGTATTTAAGTAGTATTAGAATGTTAATATTAAGTACGTAAGTATGAAAGTCGAAAATTATATAGTTAGTATAATTAGTATAGATATAGCTTAAGTAAGAAAAGTAATCGGTAGGTCGGTAGGTATTAGTAGTAGTTAGTGGGACATTTAATACAATAAAAGTTAAGGCAGTGTACTAAGTAGGTATTTTTTTAGATTAAGCTTAAATTTGTTTTTCTTTTTTTCGTCCCTGATGTCGTCTGGTAAGCTATTGAGTACGTATGGGACACGCTTTTCTAGCGTTCGGTCTCCATAAACGTTATTGACTCTGGGTACTACATATTTACCAGACGACATCGTTCGGGTGTTGTATTTGTTAGATACATTTGTTAATAATGATGAATTATGCCCATTCGTTATTTATATGACCGGAAATATCGCTGGGGATAAACCACAATATCACTGAAAAATAACTTGTTGAAAGCAGATTAAGTTCTTATTCGGGAAAGGCGATAGGGAAATATTTTTGGGCGATATGAAATATATTACACCGAAATGTTAATCCCTTAAGTCATGGGATAAAAGTGGGTGAGAAAGTCACTTTTGCCATCCTATATTTGTAAGCAATATTTACACCAGAATCCTATTTGGAAGTTTCTAGAAATGAGAATGGTAATTTGTCTTTTTATAAAATACTAGCCGTTTTCTCGTGCCGGGATGAAATAGTCCCAAGCCTATGTTACTCAGGAAAAGTGTAGCTTTCCAACAGTGAAATAATTTTTCAAATCGGTTCAGTAGTTTCGGAGACATAAAAATGTTTCGTCCATAGATTAGTATAGAGATTAATTGGGATATTTTCATTGTCATGTTCATAAGTGTTCAACCTACTTACGTACACCAACCAGATCACACAGTAATTCCTACACTGCACAAAATTGCATTGGTCCCCTGCAATCAACAGTTCAATATGCCCAGTGATTTTGGGTCAAACCGAAACACAGCAACGCTTTCAGACTACTGCTTGAAGCATAAGGAAATGTAGTAAGGGGCTTACCTGCCTACATAAAGTTTCAAAACGCAGGAGTGTAAGAAGTAAGCATCTAGCTTACCTACCTGATTTCTTTCAAATGTGAAATTAGACATAAAACAAGACACAAAACAGGCTTGTCAGATTCTGTCAGTCTGTTCACGACACTTAAAAACCACTGCGTAGATTTTAATGTGGTTTTCATTAACAGGTAGAATGATCCGAGATTTTTTTTTGTCATTATGTATAAGTACCTGCGTCAGGATCTAGCGGGGTGAGATGCTTGGTAATACACAATATTATTTATTTCCAAAAATAGCCTTTATTTATCCACAACCAACCACAGAATTGCGTCCAAATCCAACTAAACCTTTCACCAAACTATCGGTATTCATATTAAATGGAAAGCGCAGAACATATTTCAGCGTGGCACAGCTAGTTTTTTTATTTGTCGACCGCGGGTAGCTGTCGAAAACGCCGGTGGACGCACAATAAATTTGGCGCGCTGACCGACGCCACGGCGCATCAAATCAAACCAGTTCACTCTGATGGACGAACAAACTGTAACGTGCATCATGTATTTAGGTACGGGGAATTTTCGAAATGTAGTTTAAGGTAGTATTTGTGCTATGATTATATGGGAATACTAGCTGCTGAAAATGGGTTTGACCTAAGACCTAAGAGTATTACTCCACACACCGCAATAAAAAGTAGGTACCTACCTTGTATGTATAGGCTTTCTCGATAAATGAGCTATTTGACACTGAAATACATTTTTAAATCGGTCCAGAAGTTTCTAAGATTAGTGTGTGCATGCAAACTCAAGTGCTCCAGTTCTATAATAATCACGTACCTATCGACCTACAGTAATGTGATAATCACCTTTTGTCATTTATGTACTCACACATTGTAATTTAAATGTAAGCTGAAATGATTAAATAAATTCTACTACGGAGTTTCTTGTCAGTTTTTCATCATAAAACCCACTCTTTCGAATCCTGCGAAAAGCAAGCCGACTGAAAAGGCCAAGTATATGTATAATGTTTTTTGTCATGAATTCGAGTTCACAGTTTATTCACTCCAAAATACACAAACAATTTACTTTCAAATCCTTTTAAAAAATCGCCTCAAAAACAAAACTCTGTCCCCAAAAGTCTGACAATCCATTAAATCTGAAGTCTGCACCTGCGTGTGACTCCGGACAGTTTCGGACACGAGTCCCGGACTCCGGACATCGGACAGAGCCGCTCAAAAAATAATCACTCACGCGGGACGATTAATAACTTGTATGCGTGGCCATGAAACTGTAGGATGGCGTAAGTCATAAGCGGCAGCGGGGGTTGAGTGACCTTACGTGGTTTGAAAATATGTTATCATAATGTATGGTTCGGCTATAAATATGTCGGTATATCGTTTTGAATGAGCCTTTACAGGTCTATTTGAAATAAATTTTGACGTTTACTTTGGTAGATGTGAACAGGTGAGGCATTTTCTCAATAAATTAAGAGGCTATTGAATGTTGTATAGTACCCGTGATTAATTTATTTCTTTTACCTGAGTCCGTTTCAGCTAAAAGGTATAAGGCTCCCTTAGGATTATCACGGTCTTTGCCCAGTCTTCCTTGGTTAGATCTACCTTCTTACCATCTTGTTCTTTACAGTTTGGTTTCCAGTTGATTTAATAGCCGCACGGTCACGCCACAGCGACGCGTGACGGCTGCTCGTGACGTCACTCACGCCACACTCCACGCGTCGACTCCTAACATCATTTTGATAAAGAATTGTCACGCCTACATTTAGTGAGGTTTACCTCAAACTCGAGTCGCGAACAATTTGTTCTAAATGTTCTGACGTTTGTGCCTTTTGAACGTGACTTTGTCTCCGAAAGTAAGACACGATTTGTTTGTTGCTAATTTTGTTGAAATTAATATGCGACAGTAAATATCACCCTTTTGTTGCACACAACATATAAAGAAGTCATGTAAATTATTCAATATCAATCCGTGTATCAATCATGTAAATTATTCAATATCAATCATATAAATTATTAACTTGTAACGTGTATAAAAGGCTGAAGCATATATCATGTAAGAAAAATGTAAGAAGGAATAAAATTTACTTTTACTTGTTAGTTAAGCCGAGGGCGCAAGCGTGCACTCAAGCGCCCCCGGGCAAAGGTCTATAGAAAAATGTTATTAAGATCAAATACTTCAGACTTTACACGAATATAGATAAAATTCAGTGCATCGTGAATGACAGAATCAATGAAACAACGTGATATACAATCCAACATGGATTATCGCAACAATACCACCTCAATCAGTGGCCCAACACATCAGCACCACTAGCGTGCTCTCAACTTTCAATAAGGTTGAGCAGACCACAGCGTCCACTTGACTCGGCAGTAACTCCACCACCAGAGTCCAGTCTTCTTTTAACGCCACACTGACGTCATCATGGCAAGCTACGACAGCAATCTGCCAGCAGCACCGACTCAGCAGTGCTCGTGCCGCGACCAGCAGCACCGGCTCAGCAGCGCTCGTGCCGCCACGAGCAGCACCGGCTCAGCAGCGCTCGTGCCGCGACCAGCAGCACTCACACAGCAGCGCTGGTGCTAAGACCAGCCGCACCGGTACAACAGCGCTGGCTTGCTGCGACACGGCAGTTACATTTCTAGTGTACAACTCTGTGAACAAGCACTCACGACAAACATTTCGCTCTTCCACTTCGTACCATCAAAATCTGGAAAGCTTTTCGCTTTTAATGAAATAGATTCGAGGCATAACCTTGACAAACAAACTCAACTTTGGAACTATGTCTCAGAAATAGCGTCAGTAATAATCATGTGTCAGCAACACTCAAAACACAACCATCATTACGTTTTGATAAATTATGTGTAATTAACTTCACTTCATATTTTGCTACACAGTATACTCATGAGTGACAATACCAATGGTTGGTACATTATAACACATTTTTTTCTCTTAATAGAGCTAAGAGCATAATAACTTCCAAATTGGGAATCAAAAAGCCATATGAAAAATAGAACAGATCACCTGACCTCAATGCATGATATACCAGGTCTACCATCCACTGGCTATCATTACTGGAGTATGCCAAACGAGGTACTGGCAGTTGGCACTCCATACAGCATGCAAAGCTTGTACAGCAGCACAGCACCCGAGGCACTTGAAGTGTCACAGCACTCGTAGTATGTCAAGTGGCACAGCACCTGCAGCGCTTACACCATCTCCTCACATGGTTCTCACAAAGGTGATCTCATAGTGTTTTCTGGCTTAGGCTTATCCTCAATATCTGTAGTCAAAAGACAAGCAAGCAAGCATCTGGCTAAAGCAAACAAACATTCAATTGAAAGACTCTCATGCATTGTCATGTTACAGATTAGAACTTTAGTTGACATCACCAATTAATGCACCCAAATTACATAATCAGTAAAATAAAATAATAACCAAAGTTGGTAAACAGACTTTCAATTTATAAAATGCAAATTACGCCATTGCCTTCCATTGGAATCTTAGATATTGGTTGTATCCCTTTATTGAGCTCTACAGGCCTTCGAAGGCCACAACTACAGCGGCATAACACCAACTGTACCAAAGAGTTTACACAAGTCTCTTTTCAGTCACCCCAATGCCATCAGACAGGCCAATGGGTCTTTTCCAAGTCACCCTGATATCCATCATAGAAACAGATAAATAAATCAAACTAACAAATCTAGAGGCTGATGCACAATTTGAACTATTCCACTTTGGTGTAAGGAAATTGAGTAAGTCAATATCAAAACAGAGTGCAGTTATATCACAACAGCAGTAAACTTATATTTCTCTGTACTTATTGAAACTCTTATAAGCAGAAAGATTAGAAATAAACATTACTGAGCTCATTTACATAATAAGCCTGTTAGTTATTCAATTTCATGACACAAAAACATTTCAAATGCAAACAAAGGATGCACATTATCATTTCAGTTTGTATAACACTTTGTTCAAGCTTTAAAACATTCATCTAAGTTTTGTATTAAAATATCAACCCGTTGGTCATTAGCGGTGGCACCTGAGAATCTAACTCAAGTTCTCATACACTTTCAGTATGTTTTTAACCAATAAGCCACCAAGATGGATTACTAGGCATGTATGACATAAAGGCTAAATAAAACTGGATTGATCTCACCATTTACATACAGGTACATTACAGGATACCTCTCATATCATCTTGAGCATAGCGGGAGCAAGGCATGTTGTTCAACACCAGAGCAATACATAAGCAGAAACTCATTCCACTCGAAGCACACAAGAGTCCCAACAGCATCAGTGTACTAAGCTCAAGCAATAGACATTGCTTGTGCTATAAATCGGAAGAATCATAACTTCTCGACTTATTCCATTGTTATATACACATGAAAACAAAAGCAATCGTTAATTCGGGTAACACAAACATTTTGATTACTACTTTATCATGTGACTATGTTCAATCAATTTTGTTTACCAATAACCATAGTTACCAGACCTGTTATTTCCATAAAAGTAAATAAAACCAATGTTCCTTTAAGATTTTTAAAATAATGGAATTCATGCAGTCCACAATAATGCTATCCTTCAATGTATTCTTCCAGTTATTTGGGCATTGATGTCATTTAACTCTTCAGAATACGATGGACCTTCCATATTATTTTTGTTCCACAACAAGTAAACCAACCAACATATTTATTGGTATCACTTACGCTGCCTCCATAGCATCTTGAACATACCAATCTATGCAGCGCACTGCAATCCATTACAAAATTAAAATAGAACAGCAAAAACTTTGGTCGGCGGGTTTCCTTACACCGCGTCGTACTTAATAAAAAGTGCCAATGAATCTAAACTGAAATCAAAAACTTTATAGTGGGAGTGAGACTATCCCACTTCTGATTTTAAGAACCAGAAGCAGGTTTATTTAACAAGGAAATAACAAGAAATAGTTTTAACATGAAAATCAAATATGATTGAACAAAAGAATTCTAAAGCGCGGCAAAATCGTATTGCCGTCAAACTATATCATGTCTTGTCACAATGACGTTCGAAAATGGAATCCTCCAAGCAGAGATACACGACTGAATGGTGGGGTGTCGATGGTCGCTCGTCTCTGCTGCCCTTTATGTAACCACTGGCAGCTAACATAATAATATTTTGCGCTTTTGACAAACGCTACTGTCACTTTTGGTGGTAATTGCTCAAGTTCACTTGCGGACACCTTGCCATACATCGAACTTTCCATAAAAATACTCCCCACTTAAGTAACCCGATACACACAGAATCACAAAACCAATAAGAAGCCATTAATGAAAGGGGTACGCCAGGGGACTGAGGTGATATCCTCATTATTATGGGAAAGTTTTTAATTTAGACAGGGAAGAGCAACCCCAGGGGAAATATACCCGTAACCGGCTTAGCGTGCCGACGATAAGTATTTTGTTTTTCTGCGATTCCTTATTGAATGGAAGTGTGGCCATATTTGAGGGGAATTGAAGAAAAATATTTTTGAGAAAGATTAGTGATACTTAAGAAAAAGTTGTTGCCAAGTTGTTAGTAAGTACAATATTGAAGACAAAACGCAAAGACGGGAAATATCACTTTCGGATAAATGTCGTAGATATAAATGATGTTATAAATCGGTAACAAAAAAATAAAGCTACAGTAACAACCACAAAACCGACTCACCAAAAAAAACAATTACCCAAAACGTTACGAATAAAATAAACATTAGAAACAAAACAAAAAAACATTTAGCTACCTACGTGTTCCACAAAAAGAACATAATCCAGCCATATTTCAAGGCAGTGCGTTGTCAAATCACAACGTAGGACGTACATAAATAAGAGCAGGAGAGAGACGTCACGTGCTCAGCTACCAGTGTAAATAAATCATAGTGGTACCCTACCGAAGCGCCGCGAAAACGCTTGGAAAACACTCGCGAGGACGCAAGCTGAATGCAGATAGGAAGTGGATTGTACGGGGTGCTAGTTGGGGAGGTAGCGGTGGTTAAGGGTTAGGGGTGTTTGAGTGTGTTTTAGCAGAGGACAGAAAATTCGTCATGCATTGTATATTTGTGTATCATAGATTTGAGACATCTATGACTAGACCATAAAGTAAATAACCACTAGAGAGCGCACTCGCCAATTTCTTCTAAGAACACGACTCACCGCTGCGGGCAGGGGGGGGCGACATAATCCGCGGCTACTATTGGTCAGTTCACGGTCGCTACTAAAGGATCGTACTGATCGTAGCCTTATAGTACGCGCAAAATCACTAACTTTTGGCGAGCGTCGGGGCACTGTATGCGCAGTCAAGTGGTTTTATAGTCTTTGGACTAGACAGAGGAGAGAAAACTCGTCTTAGAGTGTTATACCTTCTATAGAATTTAGTCATCTAAAAAGTTCACCAGTATTTTAACTAAGGGTCAATTCACACTGAAAGAGCAGCGGCCGGCAGCGGCCGTAAGAGCACGGAAAATGTAAGAGCGCGGCGCGATGCGGCGCCGCGCGGCCCGCCGCGCTCACGCTCAATCCCTTGCAATTACGGCCGCTGCCGGCCGCTGCTCTTTCAGTGTGAATTGACCCTAAGGTTGACTGGTAGAGAACGCCTAACGTGAAAGTAGTTACAGTTCGTAGATTACAGCTGATAGACTTTATGTTAGTCAGTTAGAATTTCAACTTACCTTCCTACACTAATTTATTCATCAATCTGGATTTACTTGTCCACAATTATATTATCATCATCATCTTCATCATCATTACTAACTGTATGACTTAAACCAAACAAACCAACCGCAGCATCTTCATCCAAACTAAACTTCCGTATGTTTCACAAAACTATCCCCCTCCCCCCACCAGGACTACTCCTGAATATGTGAATGTCTGATGTAATACGAAAAATCAACCCGTGATCGTTGTTTGGCCACCGAGTGTGACTCGACTGTTCCTTCATGTTTTTAGCTAGGGTACAGTCTAGAATTACTTGCTAAATTATAATGTAAGGGATATTGCAATTTAGGAAGAGGGATAAGACGAAAAAGTTCTGGTAATATTTTTAGATTCTAATTACACTATTTATCTCAGGTTAATTGTTAATCTCAGGAATCCAAGAGACAATTGACAAAAAATTCAATTGTTAGATAGCCCATCTACTGAGAAAGGTATATGCTACTTTTTATCTAGGTATTTGCGTTGATGCGTGGAGCAGTTCCCACAGGATGCGGTTGAAACCGCTAGCGCATACCTAATAATTCTATTCGTTTTTTGCTTGAATGTAGAAAAGTAGAAAATTTTACACTTTTAAATTACATATTTTGTGCGAAGAGTATTGTGACAGCTTATTTAAAGTTTGCTTTCTCGTACTGCTTTATTTTCTGTTCGTTTGTTTATTTTGATAACTGTACATTTTTAACCCCCGACGCAAAAACGACGGGGTGTTATAAGTTTGACGTGTCTGTGTGTGTGTGTGTGTGTGTGTGTGTGTGTATGTGGCATCGTAGCTCCCAAACGGATGATCCGATTGTAATGCGGTTTTTTTTGTTTAAAAGGTATGTCAGTCGGGAGTGTTCTTAGCTATGTTTGGTGGAAATCGGTTCAGGTCTTCAAGGTCATCAGCTCGATTGTTAGGTGTGATAGGTATGTGACACGCTCAGTTTACTTGCAAGCATATGTGGGATCTGAAATTTGAAACACTAATGTCTTCTGGAACCACTGAGCTGGTCTGCTGGTAGGGCACGAAGGTAGGAGACGTAACCCTGAACTGCCTTTTAGTAAACCCATCGAGTTTGGGCTCGTTGAATTTGTCTTGACGAGTTCTCTTCATGTTTCTGATTGACGAGAACCTGATGCTGGAAATGGGATGTGGCGGATGAAACCCTGGAATGCCGGAATGAAACGGATAAACCGATTTACATTTTTACTGAAAATCTAGAATGACCAAAGGTTAATCTTTATTGTTTCTCAATCTGTGCAATTCTCCCAGAGCCAGTTTGTCATGAGGATTGTTAAACAGCTTCGATCGAACAGGCTGAGATCGCATAGGTATAGCGACCCCATCTTAAAATAAAAGAAATTAAACGAAAGAAGAAAAAATTAAGGAGATCCTTCAAAAAGCATGAAATAAAATTAAATTATAAATTTAAAAAAACCCCCAACCCAAAAAAAGTACGCAATAATTATGACAGAATTTAAAAATGCTGAACCCTATAAAAAAGCATAAAATAACTTTTAACACTACGTAAGTACCAACTAAAGCATGTCAGACTAAACTAAATTTTGACATGTCGGGGGACCGCTTTTTACCTTCAAAAATACTTGCATAAATCAAATGATACCTACCTAATTACAACATTCGTATAAAAAAACACGTATCTAAAGTAATGAATTAGAGCGGTCCCCCGACACGACAAAATTTAGTTTAGTCTGACATGCTTTAGTTGGTACTTACGTAGTGTTAAAAGTTATTTTATGCTTTTTTATAGGGTTCAGCATTTTTAAATTCTGTCATAATTATTGCGTACTTTTTTTGGGTTGGGGGTTTTTTTAAATTTATAATTTATACATATTAACATTTCACGTGTTTTAAAGTACGGTCACAGATATTGTAGGATTTTTTCCAGAAATTCACCAGTATAAACGGGTTTGATTAATCAGAATCGACACCATTTACCTATTTTTGTAAGAAAAGTTTCTAAAGCTTTGTGATAACTCTAATAATTATGCCAAGGGTCTATCCCTTCACCACCATAGTTAATAAGGCCTAATAGCTCATCAGACAGGAAACCTCACCCACCAGTTAACTCCCCATTCCTCATAATAAGTCATTCATGGTCACTCCAAAGTGGCATAAATCACGTTTCTCCAACAATAAAGGTTTCAAGTCGACGCATTACGATCCTGACGTTCCATCTCACGCAGTTGACTCTTACGACTCGCAGAAGATTGATGAGCTTAACCACGGAGTAGGGAAAGGTGAGCGGAGATGCCATTATGCAGGTAGGTTAGGCGCCTTCTTCTAGGTCAAATGCGTATAGGGGGCATGACTAAAACGATCAGTTACGAGTGACCTAATGACGCGTTCGGGTTCTTTGCGATATCTGTCAAAGATTTTTGGTACCTATTACAAAAAATAATCGGGTCCAAAAAAGGCGTGTAAAGGAGAAGACAGTAACGTACCTTGTACCCCGCAAACTCGCATGTTGTCGCGCTACTTTCTTTGGAGATTTTCCGTTATGGCACCTCCGCTAGTCATTTTGTTCTCCATGAGGCTAACCATGTTTTTTCAGCCGTCCCCGAACGAGGACGGAGCCATCTTGCCGTCAATCTGACGCACAAACAGATATAAATAATTCGAGTGGTTTTTACTTCAGTTGAGGTTGTGTTAGCAGTTTTCATGAGGGGAGTTCCCGGTTTACATTAGGAGCCAATATACAGGTGGAACAAAATACAAGGAAAAATATTTTTATTGTATCTTTTTACGCAGTTTTTCAATACATATGTTATTGTAACAAGCTTCTACCCATGGTTTCACCCGCTTTCCGAAGGAAATAATAGCCGCACCACATACATTTATAAGCTTCATAACTGCCAAGTTTCATCATAACCCATAGAGTAGTTTCTGCATGAAATAATAATAAACATACGCACACATATGTACATTACATCCCCACTTTCACTTTCACACATTATTAAAAATGCAATAAGAAGTGGAAGTCAGTTCATCATTCTCAAAAAAAAAATCTCCACATCTTGCAAATAATAATTTATTTCGACACGTTATACCAATGACCAGTAACATCATGATGACCAGTTTATCTCCTCAGAGCGGCAACCCCGTGACCTGTCGGATCCACCCCCTGACCAGGGGTATGTTGCTGTAGACCCCTGGTTGCTCCTTCATGGCACAGCCTACCCCGAAGGAAACCAGGCCTACTAGCTTGCCGTTGCTGACCGCTGGACCTCCTGAATCACCCTGGGGTAAATAAGTGGTCTGGTTATGGTGTTGGTATTTTTTTCTATCATATGTTGTCCCACGGATTGGCAAAGACCTCCCCGATATATCTATGTGCCCCCGAACTCAAATAATAATTTGAGAAGATCATATAATGTACTTCCAAACAGTACTTTGTATCGACCTTATACTCGACTTCTGTAACCGATCGTTTTCATAATGCACCTAGCCTACCACTTTTACAGAAAGAACATTTCTCTATCATCAGAATAAAATGCCAAGTGAATAACTAAAATACCAGCAGAGATACTCGAATAGGTTTTCGAGCTACGTTTCATGCATTTTTTTCATCAAAAACAATACAAGCAATGCCAAAGCATCTGTAGTGTCACGTTCCATATTTTTTACTGAAATCCGTGCCAAAATGGGCAAACCGAAATATAATGCTCGCGTATGTGACAAAATGCCAAGTTACTTTAAAAATACAAACGATAACGTGATATGGTTAAGTTTGCTGCATATTCGCGTTCCAAAATTGCAGGGAACAAGAAAGAAAAATATTGTAATCAGTCTGAAATTGAGGACAATAATCTAATAATAAATAACTTATAAAAACCAGCTCAACTCAAAGACCTGAACAACCTGTAAAAAACTAAAACTTCATTTATTTAGCTTTTGAACCAGCTTTCATATTTAATTATTTATTTTACCTATACTATAGTTGAAGCTATCTTCCATGAGCTATCTTTCAACATAAAATCGCCATCTCCATTTAGACACTATACACACATTCCACATCTACTGAGATCATGTACCTAAAACTTATTTTCCAGTCGTCATGATGCTATGTTTTTTTTTAACATTATAACAAAAATTTTGGAATAAAGACTTTATATAGAAGATCATGGTAGGTACTAAAATCAGCCCTAAACTCAATATTACCTGACAAGAATCCTTGGTCCCGTTAAGATACCCTGCGCAGAACATCCGTGGCGTGATGGTCTTGTAGTTGGTGAGCGGGAGCGACTTGCACTGCGCAGGCGCCATCACTGGTACCCGCACTCGACGTACTATGTCTTGCATTACGCGTTGCTGGAAGAATGTTTAGAGGAATATTACTTTAATTATGTTCCTACTTTGGTCAAAAAGTTCGGTCTTGAGGCTTAAAAGTCAACCATTTGTTGGAAAGTTTGCTATTTGATTGCTCTGTATAGATCTGATTAAAAATCAAAGTCAAAGGTTCGAGATCAGTACGATTTGCAACTCTACAGGAACAAGATATCAAGTTAGGATGTCTCTCATGCCATTCAACATTGATATGCTTTATGGCCAACCAGCATTTCCCCACGATTCCACCACAAAGTAATTTACCCCAGTGACCAACTGGGGTACTTTGTGCACTTATCTTATAAGTAGCCTACATCTTTTTGCATTTATAATATTCTTAATGTTGCTAAGACTTTTATCAAGATTTTCTGTCTGAAAATGACAATAACGAGCATCTTCAGTTCCTTTTGTGAAACTAACAATAAACAAGCTATCATACCTTAAATCATACCATGTTCCCTTACCTTATACTTCGTATGTCCCCACCCACTGACAGAAACCAGCTGTCCTTCCACAATATCCTCAGTAACCCCTATAGCAATAGGCCTGGAGCTAGGAGTGACAGGAATGGCCGTCTCCAACAACACGAGCTGGTAATCATAGTCGTGGGAGTGAAGACGCGTGGTGTTCCACAAGGGATGCACGAAGTGGGCGCAGATGCGGTACTTCTTGGCTAAGCTGCGTTGTGCGGACCCTGCTAGTACGAAGGTTTCTTTCGTCCTGTGAAAAGGGTTGTGTTTTCAATTTGGGAGGTTTAAATCTCGAAAAGTAGACCCGTGGCTCCAAACCGTTCAGGATGCGGGTCATCAAATTGACATAGGAAATGGTGATTCTCCTGTTAAAGGGAAATCTCCTGTTAAAATCATTTTTGAAAAACATTACAATCATATATTGATGCTCAATATTTGCAATGTTTTTCCAATCAATTTTTCTTTCTTAGCAATTGCTTTAAATTAACAAAATTCGAAGCAATTCATCTCCAAAAGCATAATAATTGAAAGGTCTTTAAACTGAAGAGCCCTCGGTTGTAATGAAGCCACTCTTTGTTCAATAGGATTAGAGAAAGCCTTACAGAGATTATCTGGATTAATATCATACACCTCGTTTGTTTGAGACACGCTCTCAGCGCAAATATTTTACAAATGATTGGTTTCGTTTAAAGTTTGACTTAAGTCCCTTTTAAACGGCTGCCACTAATGTTTGAAAACCTGATGCTATTGACAATTGAGTAAGGGATTAGTATAATTGGAATAAAGTGTTTCGTGATTTTTGAAATAAAACTGAAGAATTCAAAGACCAAAATTTTAAAGGGTGGGTCCTACGTGGGCGAACGAATCAACGCTAAAGCGAAATAACGTGACTGCGATGCGAATGCAATGATGTACTTTGCTGCACCTACGAGCGATTCACTGCGACCACTTCAAAAGAAATCGAGCGTTTGTTTCGCGCTCGCATCTAAGTCGCCCACATAGGACCCACAATTATAGGAGTTTTGGGCACCATTAATGTTTTTGCATCGTCATGGCTACCGGACTTTTAAATCGGGTCTTATTTTAAAAAGTTCTAGAATAATCTGAAAGTATAGATACTAAAGTTTTCTAACGTAACGAATACTCACTTACAATGCGCGGCTGTGATGATCCACTCGGGAGCGATGATGGTGCCTCCACAATACAGGCCGTACAGGACCTGGTATGGAACCTGCTCTATCGTCACCTGGCTCCCTCCTACTATCCTCCAATCTATCTGCAGGTATAGAATAAGGATTAGATTTTACTGTTAAACTAGTTTAAGGAGTTTCTTGCCGGGTCTATTCCATGAGACCCGATCTTTTGAACCGTGCAACAATGTATTTAGTTTGACGTTTCGAACGAGAAAAGAAATGTCTTTACTTTGACTTTGGAGACAAAGTTAAAGAGGAACATTTAAGAGCACAACTTTCAATGTCAGTGTTCTCAGTTAGATGCAATTGCGCCTTATTTGGAAGACGTCCCAAGCAAATTGTAAATCTGACAATTGTGACAATTTCTGAGCAACGACATTTCTCGTTGATTCTTCTACCATTAAAGCCTAAAGCACCGTCAAGCAAGTGCAAGATGCACAATGACGGTTATACCATGACTGCCAAACCTCTCTCTACTTCTATCAGCTTAACTTACAGTGACGGGTTTGTCAGCATCCCGCGAGTCTTCATTCCTGGGCTCCAGCTGCTGAGGGGGGGTGGCTTCGTGGAAGTACAGGTAGGTGCGGGGAGGGACCCTGCGGGTGATGAACATGCGGTAGTATTGCGTAACGCATTCGCTTGATAAGACCCCGCTGTATGTCACTGGAAGAAGAAGTCAATGTTAATATGAGGAGATAGATTATTGGTGAAAGATGGTTTGAAAGGCGTGACAACTATTATTATTATGCAACCTCAGTATCAGTGCAAAAGAGTTTCTACGGAGTTTATTGCCGGCTCTTTTTCACGAGACCCACTCTTTGGAACCGTGCAACTAGCTTGACGTTTCAAAAGAGCTGTATAAAGCCTATTTGAAAAAAGAAAAAACTTTGACTTTGAGTATGTATGTATCATATGTTCCAGTAGCTAACTTAACTATAGCCAAAAACAATATTGATTCCTGTTAATCAGTAATATTCCAATATTCCAACCTAATATTTCAAGAAACTGAAAACAACCAGGCCGATGCGTTGACGAAGAAATAACAGGCCTAGCCAAACTACTTTTAACTCCTAAACATTTTGGCAAAGCCTGGACTGATGAAGTTAATAGATTGTAACAATATTTCAACTGCAGAAAGTGCTCAGATATCCCTAGAGATTGATCACATATCTGTGAAAACACTTTCGTTTTCATTCATTTCTAACATGCACATTATCATTCCTTACGCAAGGCGCGGGAATTGCAAACGATAAGGGTAAGGTGCTATAGTGAGAGAGAGATTCTTCTAGCGATTTAAGTAGCTTTTAGGGTATCTAATTCACGCATCTGAATAAAGAATAAAAAAGTAAACGTAGTAACTGTTCAGACTCCATCCTATGTCCTTAGTTCTAATCTCAATAAATTCAGCTGTTTGACTGTGATAGCGAAAAGGATGCAAAAGTCAAACTGTGCGTCGGTTGAGCCAAGCCAAGTCAGCCTATCAAATTGAATTTATGTAATGAAGTTTGGAGAAAAATGAAAAATAAGTTTTTTTAAACTGGACCAGTTTAAGTAGATAAATGATAAATTTATTGGTGTGATTAATGAACGTCCTTAATTTTACCAACAAACATATTTTAAATCTGATACTATTCCCGCTCAGCATGTAACGAAACCAAACCCCTACCCCACTACTAAGTGAAAGTTCAACTACTGAACACAGCTTAGCTTACCAACACATACACATTTTTATACACATATACATATAAAAATGTATATGTATCACAGTCACGTGTGCTCGTGAAGCACGTAGCTATCATTCGAAGTTGTGGTGAGCTATAACTTAGCTATTACTTAGGGGAGAACCTACTAAGTAGTGCAATGTTATTTTGATAGTCACTTGTCAAAGTTAAGTGGAGGTTTTAAGTTTTAGATTGTTGTTAAATTGGCTGCTTGTCAATTTTGACTTATATATTTCTTGACGAAAACTAGGGTTTTTTTATTTCGTTTTTATATTAATTCAAAATAATTATCTTGATAACTGTATTGCTCGAGTTTTGACAGCTTTTAAAATAACTAGCTGTTTCCCCGCGGTTACATCTCTTTTCGAGGGAACCCTTTATCAAGTCCTATACTATCTGGGTACCAAACATTTAAATCAGTTAAACACTTTTGGTGTGAAAGGCAGAAAGAGTTAGAATTAAGTTAAGAATGATATTTGTATAGATTTATTGCTTCGTAAAAAAGTTATGATCATATTTTTAACTCTATTCTATTTTGGGAGCAATTAAAACATTAAAGCGTTGTTAGCGCGTGAGTGCAGCATGATATAATTAGACCGAACATAGGTATACTATTACCTCTCTGGGGAATCTAGGACCTTTGTAAGACAGAGTGGGCTGTAGTGTGTTTTCAAAACCCTGGGCGGGTTAGTGGGCGTTGATACCTACCTACATGTTTTATGATATTAAATCTAAACAAATAATTAAGTATATCAAAGTAAAACAAGCCAACCACATAGTAATTTTAGTTTTATTGAACATATTTTTATAGTGTATAAATAGCCACATAATATAATATTTAACTTTTTCGTCATTGTGTTCATCATTACATTTAGATGAACCATTCATCGGCGATGTCTATAGCAACATTTTATCCGATTGCGTTAAGTAGTTCCCATACGATTAGGGTAACCGCTGGCTGAAGCTAGTCTCTAAACAAAATCTTTAAAACTCTAAGAACTATTACAAACAATACTAGTTATAACCCGCGGCTGCACTTTGTATGTTTCTTCTATTGTACTCGCAAAGAACTCAATCTACGCACAGCCTAAGGCACTCCAGCACTATTTATATTCTTAAGCTCTTTGATAAAAACAAATGAATACAAACAATTAGCTGTATATGCTTTGCAGAGGGTTAACATAAGAGCTTCTTATAATATTTAATAACTAAATGCTACATAATGTAGGTATTTGGTTTGAAAACTAACGGTCCGACGTTCTATAACCACTGTAATACCTATCTACCTTCCTCATGAATCGCTCTATCTATTGGTAAAAACAGCATATAAATTCGTATAGAAGAATTAGAATTTATCGTGTTTAGACAAACCGACAGGCAACCAAGATCTTCGTTTTTGATTTACCAATCATTATGCTAATTGTGATAGTAACTACTTGCTGGTGTGTACATACCCAACAAACAAGCTACTCTTATAAAATTATATGTTTAAGGTTTAATTTCTTATAGTTGCTTTAAAATCGCTTTCATTATGTCATTGTTCCTTATTATGGCACAATATAAGAAGATTTGGCTAATAATACCTTTACTCTTATAATTTGGTTGGGTTAACCATAACAAGTCCAAATTACATGATTATAATAAGGATTGAAAATGTGTTATTCTCATAAGCGCATTTACAATGCTTTTAAGCCTTATAAGAATATTTTTAAATTGAATATTTTTTTAAATGAAAAGCTTTTATAAGGTTTTGAATAAAAACCTTATAAAAGCTTTTCATTTGGCTAACTGTTCTTATAATAGTAATGCATAAGCTAACTATGAAACTTTTAAACTCATAGGAGCATTTCATAAGATGTCTACAACAAACAATATTCTGCATTTTATATGGTCTTTACAAGAATGAACGCAATCCATAATCACTTACATAGTCATTAAATACTTATACTTATAGTCATAAACCCGATACCAACAAATCACTTGAGGGTTCCGTCAATGATTTTATGGAAGATGACAATGAAGTACAGGAAATCAGTCAAGAAGAATATAACGGTAGTGGTAGTGAAGAAGACATAAATTTTCAACTAAATTTGAGTCGAATAAGATGGATATCGGTGGTGATGTCAAAAAATGGGCAGTAAAAAATAATATTTCACAATGGCTTTGAGTGATCTATTAAAAATATTACAATCTAGGTATTATTAATCTATAATAGGGAAATATTAAAACTAGGTATCAAAATATTCATCCGCATCGCTGTCAGCTGGGATCGTGCCCAAAAGGCTGGCTGCATTGCCACGCTGGATGGCAATGCATATCCTTTGACCGAAGTATAGGCCAGCCCTTTGGTCACGAGTGGACTCCACTAATCGCTTACTAATTTCTCGAAATAGTCTGTGGGCACTTGGGCCCCATGGTCCCAGGGTTTCAACCCCAAACGGCTCAAAAATGCAATTGCCGGTGAGGTTTACATATTTGTGCCGCTTGAGGTTTTCCGCGGCCGCAGCAGCTGCACCGACACAGCTCGCCGTACTGGGAAGGTGGGAAGGTGCAAGGGTGTCGACGCAGGTTGCGTCCCACACCAAAGACCTTCCCATCTTCCAAGGCATTATAGACATCCCGTCTGGTCTCTTGCCATCGTCGCGTGCCAAGCCTCTGGGTTCTAAAATGGCTGGCACTCCGGCGGTGACAAGAGCACGACGGATAATGTCATTTATGCTGGCGTGTCGTGCCATGCGACCAGCACTTTTGCTACAGGAAAGACCATGGTGCCCAAGGCGGTCCACAGATTCACCACACTGGCAGCGATGCGGAGCCGCAGTGGGAGCGCCGAGGCGTAGGCATGTAGCGAGCCGGAATGTAGTGTCACCCAGCATGGTCCCAACGCTGGGTGACGGCAGTGCGTGAAGCCATAGCCCTGACTCCCACTCTCCCACAGCCAGTAGGCGGGCACGCTCAGCAGTATTGACAGATGTTTCAATTAGTTTATTTCTCGTCAATCTGCAGAGCGGCTCGTCCCACTGTCTCTGGGAAGCCGGGTTTTCAGGGAAGGCTGTGTTTGGGCAAGCCACTTTCCAGGCGTTCATGCCATCAGTCAGACACGGCACCTCAGAATCGACCAGTGAAGGGGCTAAAATTTTTCTGGTCAACTCCTTAGTGCCGCAGACCGAGGATAGGAACGCCGGTAGACTTAAACTGGAAATTTTGCGGACACCGAGGCCACCGAATCTGATCGGAAGGGTGGCTTGAAGCCACGCTCGGTCGTCCAAGGCCAAATTAAAAACAGAGGTATTATTATCTAGGTATTTATTAATCTATTTATTAAAATATCTATTTATTTACATTTACCTAGTAATCATTATTTTTCATTGCTAGGTATTGAATTTTTTTATTACTACTGAGAAATGTGTAATAAAATTATGGATTACAATATTCACATGCATCTTCAATAAAGATCATAAATCAAATACTCTTTACAATTTTGACAAAACAATAAGGTGAATAGTAGCAAAACTTCTATTTTTTCACGACCAATCACAAAGTGTGAAGGTATGTTTGACAAAGTCTGATATTTGCAATGAAAACATTTTCTTCGTACGATAAAATGTGTCAAATTCCATGGCCATCTCTTGTTTTGGACAGTGAGATCTTCTCCGTAAATACGACCATTGTGATAATACCTCAAATGTAATATAGCTAATATTAATACAGCTACGGAATGATGAAAGGAACCCTAACGGTAGATAAAATGGCGATAGCAGATGGAATAAATTTTGCCATTACAGAGCTTATAATCTTATAGATTTCTAATAGACGTTGTGAGAATGATATTACCCTTGTAAAAGCGTTATAAAAAACATGGCTTAATAATTATTCCCATTTTTACGTCAAAACTACTCAAATTCAAGGGCGCGTTGATATAATTACACTTTTTGTACCACATTTTATCATACGTTTGAATTCCCACACAGTTTTCTCAATAAACAAGCACAATATACTCTCGGATTCAGGTACACTAAAAAAAATAAGTGAAATTAATCATGGTTCTTGTTTTCATTAAAATACTCGTTGACGCTGCCAAACTGTGAGAAATCACTCAACAAAACACTTGTTTCAGAATCTCAAACACTGATTTTAAGGCGAATAGCTTTAAAATAGAATTTGTCCTCCCGCTATAAGTTTTACTCCCTTGTTGCTCGCCATTATAAAACATGTATAAGGTTGGTTGGCTTTTTAAGAGCAAATCCTTTTGCTTTTATTAGTTTGACTCCCTTATCGCTTGCTATAATAAAGTACATATAAGAAAAAGAAGCTGACAATAAAGCAAATATAAGGGGGGTTTGAGGTTATTGTTCTTGTAATTTGTGCCCAAACGCACCCTTATTAGCGTTAATACGGCTCTTATAAGAAATTTATTTTTGGCATTTTTAGCCACTATGAGAGGATTTTTTGTTTGTTGGGTAGGTACAGCATATTTCGAATAGGAATGTCTAGAAAGGCGTCCAAAGATGTGGTCAAAATCTTCAACAAGTAATAAATAACTCATTAATTGCTTATTCCTAACTTAACACCTGTTGAATATACCTTTCGAAATACTAACAAACATCAAAATACCCACCATTAGTGCACCCCAAAAACCGGATCACGAACAGCGCACAGACGAAACTCAACACACGACAACAATCACACATTATTACTAACAAACAAATTGATTACTAGATCCAAATATTAATAATATATTACACCAACATGGCTGTCTTTACCAGAGGTAACTAAAACAATGAATGTGCTACAAGTTGTTATACATAGTACTGTGACTGATGATCCGTTCACGGGTTTTAAATATGCCCTGATTGAAAAAGGTGATAAAAGATTTGTGACGTCATTTGAAAATGCATGTTTTCAAGCTAATGATGTTGATTGTTTAATTAATGGTGGACATCGAACTCAATAGTGTTACAAATTAACAAAGAAAGTAAGGAATCCTGCTTGTGATCTCTCTCCGGTGATGTCGGATGGTCGTCTCATCGCGCTACGAGAGTGAAGGAACAGGGAGTGCACCTGTGTCGTAAAAATATGTGCAGCTGGCTGATCTCGTAAACGAGAACCCATGTCGACAGTCAACCAGGAGGCTATTACTCTGTCTACTAACTAAGTCTGTAGATATTATTCTATAAGTATTTGTCATAGGTGCTTTTAGACCACACGACCAAGGATCAGGCAGACGCTTCAACCAAACTAGAGAGTGCACATTCTATCCACACTAGTCTTTTGTTTTGAAGAGAACGACGAAAACATATTCTACTTCTCCTACTAACATTGACGTTTACATTAATAGACTTTGGCAGGGAAAGGACGACACCAATTGAACCTCACTGCACCCATAGCATGACGTATCAGTTGATGATTTTCCATGTCTAGGAATCTCTAAGTCTAAAAGAGAAATAATGCCCTTGTTCTCATCATCATCAGCCTATCGCAGTCCACTGCTGGACATAGGCCTCTCCAAGTGCACGCCACTGAGATCTATTTTCGGCTTCTCGCATCCAGTTCCTGCCAGCCGTCTTGCGCAAGTCATCACTCCACCGTGCCTGAGGACGTCCTACACTACGTTTGCCGAGGCGTGGTCTCCACTCTAGAACTCGTTTCGCCCTTGTTCTAATTTTTGACATTTGTACATTCGGCGTAAGCTTTCCTGATAGTTTTGGCTAACTACATATACAGACGTGATATTGACCTTCTCCGACTATCCGTGTGAACCGCAAGGCTTATTGAACTAGTGCTAGTGTCAGACTTATCTCAGATCTAGCTAACAGCTGCCGACATGGAATAGTAATAGCAACTGTATTGAACTAACAATTGACGACGGCTTAGCTTTCAAGGCATATAGTCATAGGTGAAGATAGATAGATAGATATACTTTATTAGGTACACCAATTTTACATTTTTGATAATACTGACTATTGCCTTACCCTAGGTGACCTTATAGAATATCAAAGCTTAAGGTGCTTTTTGGAAGAGTAGGAGTGCTGTAGGTAAGTCCCTGTGTAGTAAGTAACTATCCACTTTGGTAGAAATTGAATGGCGTAGTTCTAACGTCTAACTCATTAACTACAGGTCCGATTTGAAAAAATATTTCAGTGTTAGATAGCTCATTTATCTTGAAAGGCTATATATAGGTTTCTTTTTATTAGGGTGCACCAAGTATTTCCCACAGGATGTGAGTGATACCGTTGACGGAAACTATTAAGATATCCACACATTTAAACTTTTAGAAGTTTTTACAGTGAGACTGTAATAACAGTTACAGTTTACCTTCCCGGGAATAGAACCCAAAACCCTGAAAAATCCACACACTGTAATAACTCAATCAACGCCTCCTTGGTCAATTTAATCTGCGAGTACTTAGAAATTAATTAATTTTCTCAGCTCATTAACGTTATCGTTAATTAAAATGTTGATTAACTTTTTTTTCACGTTTTCTTTAGATATCATTTGATTTTTAATAACTATTGTATCATTAAGGGAACGCCACAATAAATGTTAGTTAAGAAGTCTTAAGGGGTTTAAGCAGCTTAAGTCAGTAATAAAAATAATAACTAAAAACACCTTTATAACGAGCAGTTGCATTTTGATTGCATCCAATATGCAAGTTTTACAGCTTTCCTCTAATTGTATTTATGCACCCAGATAATTATTATACTAAACCACTAAAGTAACTATACTATTTACAAAATGTGCAACAGTATGTGCGTAGCTTATGTTTCAACGAGTTTACTTTACCTCACTTTATTTTATGAATCTTAACCATTCTAATTAAGAGCCAGCATTAATTTATTAACACTAAGTATAGGTACCCTGAAAAATCCATTAATTTTAATAAAAGTGAGCACTTAGCGTGTCATATAATATATGATTGAATCAATCATTTCTTAATATTGAACATAATATCCGTAGCATCAATCGACGCTCACCTCAGTTAAATGTCACTATTGCATTGTAATAAGTATAAAGGATGACACTCGTCGATTGCAAATTGCACACAACTATTACAAGACATCATTTTACTTTTAAGTTTAAGGTTTATTTTCGTATTAAAGTCACAGCTTGGTATTAAAACACTATGTGCTGTATTGTTAACAGTTCTATAGGTCTATAGTCCTTGCTATCCATCAGCGCAAGTGACAAAACCAAACAACTTGACACGTATGCAGATTTTAATTCATTTATACATTCTAAAAGGCTGGAGCTGAAAGGAAAATCTATTTGGGATTACATAAGAAAATAAATTTGGAAAAAACAGCTGATTGTCACCAAACCAGCATGTAGCGTTAAAATATTTTGGAACACAAGAAACAGAAAACCCTAGCTATAAATAGTAGTGTAAATAAGTAGCTTTTTAATTTTCATTTTTTGTAGAATGTAAACATCTCATTAATATTTTAATAATTAAGTTTCCATAGTGCCTGCAAGCAATACCAACAGTTGTATAAAACATTTATAATACATTTCAACAACATTATTTCTTCACACATATCAAGCGAATATGTTATTATTTCATTCTATGTTAGTATTAACTTTCGACACGCCAGTATTTCATCTCGTTAACGCTGTGACTAAAACTTGAACTAATTCAAACATATTTGGACACAATAAGATATATTGTTGTTCTAAATAAAACATTATTATGTAAACAAATATTTAATTTCAAGTAGATCTCTTGATTAAAAGAACTATCATTAATTGAATTAAAACCATCAAAATAGTCTAAGGCATCAAAAATAGCTAAATTCATTTGTCTTCTCAAGCTAACAAAAGATCCAAAATCAAAGTAATAACTCACACAACAAAAACAAAAGAATACCAAAGACAAACATAAAAACGAACACAATCTAATCACTTAAAGGTATCGACTCAACATATCGAGACATACTACAATACACACACAGTCCATATCTGAAATCTGACCGCAAAACGGCGAAAAACAAAAAAACATACTCCCACACATATCTCCCACGATATAGAAATGATATGAATTCAGCAAATAAGTCACGAATCAATTTCCTCCCTGCATGAAGAGCCAGTAAATCGCACCACCCCCTACCCTGGGGGGAGGCAGGAGGGGGGAGGGTATCTTGTTACGGCAGATAACCACCGTTTGTTCGACAGCACTATAAAGAGGGTTGGGAGGGACAAAATGTCTAAAAACTATGATAATATGTTAATTTTTTGGTGTTTCCATTGTCTTACAGAATCCGTCATAACTTGATATTTAGCCAGTTAGGATATAGTTGTCAATTACACCAGGTATTCTTAAGATAAGTCAAACGTCATCATTATCTGCCGAGCCTTTCCCAACTATGTTGTAGTCGGCTTCCAGTCTAACTGCCATCAATATTGGACTCTGACAAATAAATGAAACTGTGCAAAATATAATGTAAATAGCTAAACTTAACATGCAATAAAAGTATATTGTTTACAAGCATTAAAAATCTCACAAGGAAACCACTACAGCCGTATTTCTCCTTAAAAATCTAAGACAATACTGCGAGCACATTTCACCTGATACCGCGACCCCGATATTATCTTCCTTCCCAAAAATAAACCACTAATTAAAAAAACTTCCAAATCCTTATCAGGGTGACCCAACTTTCGGACAGCAAGGAGACACAATCGGGACGGTTAACCGATAAACGGATGAAGAAAAAAAAATTGTATTTTTGAAATGGATGGTCCAGATACGTCTGTCGCGTGTCAGATTAGCCGCGGTCTAAAATAAAACTGGTTTAACTGATGCACGATATATCGATATGCAGATGGTAGCTTGCAGTTAGTTTATGTAATAAGAAGATTTTGTATGCATGGATAGTTAAAGTAGGTTTGGATATTGGTATCTTTATATTATGATCGCCTGATAAAGGTAGACTAGAAGCTTTATTAGCTTAAACGTGTAAATCTTATATCTCAGGAACCATATCATAGTCCATGTATTAAAGAAAGCTACTGTTTTATCCACGAAGTTGCCCCTCCGGCACGTGGTTGAAACTTATACGTAGTTGATACTTAGTAATGAGTATAGCCCCGACTTTATAAACTTTGCACTTGTAACTTGCTTCCGTAAAAAAATACATAGGTGTAAACTTCCGTAAGTCGTAGAAGTGAAAAAAATTTAAGAAACCTACTAAGGTTTACATTTGTTAATTCATCATAAGTTAATCACGTACATAAGTTATGTATAAGTTATTTTTCAGCAAAATGAAGAAACGTCAAAAATACATATTTACCGTATAACAATGGAAACATCCACAGTACACTGAGCCGATAACGTCGGCGACAAAGTTTAATAATTGCAGCAAGTTGTCGAGATAACTGGCCGAGTTATTTCAAGCATTTTATTCGTTTCGATGAGCCCTTGTTTACCTCGGTAACCTCGCTTCCTGCACGAAGGTAAGTAGGTGGTAAGATTGTTGTGTTTATAAGCTTAGTGGGTGAAGGGAAAAGTAAGAATTCTTGTCTGTTTAGATTTTTATGGGTAAGTTTTGAGCTTCTTGAGTTTTGGTGAAAAGGTTGTCAGTATGTATTTGTACGTACTTTGGTATAAACTATGGTTTTGCTTATCATTTATTTTAATTACGACTTTTTCCTTGCTTATTCAGGAAACAGTATTTTGTTTGGAATTTAATTTGGGTTTCTTGCCCGTTCGTCTCGATAGGAAACTGCTTTTGGAATAAAACCCACATATAATTTCTGACGTTCATAAGTGCTTGTTAAATTTCCTAAAAAAATCTAATGATTTTTTATCGTATTTCAGGACTATTAACCATAACGAACACAACGAAAATATTTCACATCCCAATAAAAACCAATAAAGGCGCCATCTTTAAAAAAAACGCCACATATCAAAGGCGGTAGCAACACAGGCAGTTAATCGCTTTGATGTCGCCGCTCGCGTGTGATTGGCTGGCCGGCGGTGTGGTCGCTTGCACCTGTCAATTAGCCGTGACATACTGCCGACATCGAACGACAATAAAGGTTTAGTGGACAGCCATTAAATCCTCTATAAGTCAATAGGTAACCAATAAATTATATAAGATTCAGAGATTGGGAATATTACATGGCTGTAAATGTACATAATGTGTTTTGTTTTCAGTTGTTCTGTTGAGAAAAGGAAAGAAAGTTACACGCCTGTTATTTTGTTCTCTTATATCTTAATTTTGGTTAGGTCCTTTTGAACTACACCATGTGCTCAGTTTAATAGAAGCATACAGCCTTCCTTGGTGAATGGGCTATCTAATACTAAAAGAATTTTTCAAATCTGTCTAGAAGTGTCTGAAATTACTGCCCTCAACCAAACAAACGCAAACATACATACTTAACGCATGTGTATGTTTTTGTGGATGCAATATTTTATATACCAGTAAAATGTTTAATTTTTCGCATGTCTGAATGCCATTTGGATTTACATGACCCATTGACACACCCATGACACACCCAGGCGACGCTGTAATAGGGCAGAACTCATCTCGGACACAAAAAATAGTCGATTTAAATAGTGTCATTAAACTATCAACCCTTTAAGATAGTAGCAAATGCTATCAACAACTCATACCCGTATGTTCAGCACACGTAACCCGGGTGTTAATAGGGCCGATCAAGTGGAGATCTCCGACACATACTCCACTGGCCACGCTGGGGGAGCCATCTTTGTGTTAAGACCTAGCTGTGGACCTACACATACATACAGACAGCTAATAGGTATGTACTAGGTTATATGCTGGGTAGATGCTTAATTAAAGTTTGAGGAAATCAAAAACAAAAGAAGGCTAGATAAATTATAAAATGCATGCTGGAGTGTCGTGGTAGCCTGGTTGTTATAGCATTAGCCTTTCAAGTACGAGTACAGGTTCGATTCCAGTTCGGGTAAGATCCAATGTAACTTTTTAAATCATTTGTTGTTGGGAGTAAAGGCGTAAACATCTTGAGAAAACCTGGATTTCAGGGTCTTGAATCGCCTCCGCCTTAAGTATGCCATGTGATTAATGCTCATACCCCACCTTCTCTGCGTGAGAAGGAATGTATTTGCCCTCAATGGGACAAGTAAAAGGCAGATAATTATAGGATGCATCTACTTACTTATGTATAAGAGAATGCTCACTTATTCCCACCATACAATGCTTTTTAATTTTAACTTGATACAGAAAGAATAGGTAATCTTGTTCTAGCACTAGTACTTTGTCGAGAAATCTAGCCCACAGTAGATGTACCACTCATCTTGTAGGTAAACGCAATTACTTAATGGCTATACTCTGGTCAGTTAGCACTGGTACACATCTGTAGATCTATCTTTTTTGTCAACCGTACCTCTCCAAACATTAAACAGGGACACTTTTATATACCAAACAGATTTGCGAACAAAATTGAAAAAGGTACCGTCAGCAAAAAATAATTAGGGATCTCTAATATACCTCTGCTTTACCTTTCTCGAGCATATTTTATTAATGTCGTTTTTTTTTTTAATTTTATCTTTTTGATGTCGGATACTGCTTTATTATAAAGTTAGACCTCTGTTTTTATTTAGTCACCCTGTGTATAAAAAATATGAAAGGGAAAATGTTAACAAGAGGTCTTAAAGTTTTAATTGTGATGAAACTTTGTCACTATTATCGGTCTTTGTTAACTTTATCACTTAAGGGTTAAACTACGCTGACCAGGATCATGGTGCTAAAACAATATTATGTTGCTGCTTACAAAATTACAGTAGCATTATGTAAATATGTACCTACTATGTTATTTTCAGATGGAAATTCCATATTAAATATCTTTTTCAGTTGTAATTAATTAACAACGTTCTTAGAAATGTAATTATTAATACTACCTACGTCATTTTCGTTTTATAATTTAAAAAGTAATTTATTGATTTCCTAAAAAGGACCCTGATTTCTAAGTTCCGTAATCTATTTTTAGTTACGCATGTAACACAGATCAAACAAACTTTTGACTCCTAATACCGAGAAGATACCAATTTCCCATACGTCACCCAAACCGAACCCGAACAAGTTAAACCAACAGTTAACTAGAACCGTATACACTGCACAATTAACGTTTGATCAATTAAGCAAAACGCACATTATACTAATCAAATGTTTGTCTTACAAATTGCCGTATGTTTGAGTGTGTGTGTGTGTGCCTGTGTGGCTGTGTGTGTTGACTGGGCAGGGACGCGGAAGTGCTGATCTTGTAGGTAAATCCTTGATGATTTCATATAGCTATTAGCATATAGACAGCCTACTTATATACTTACCTACTTAGAATAGACAGAAACACTTATTTACGCACTTATAATCTAATTTTAGCTGTAAAGCTGCTGAATTGATGTGAATGATGTCTTCTATTATCTAGAACTTGAAAGCTATAAATAAGTACATATGAAAAGACAACTTCAAGAGAAGTTGCAGTAAAAAACGAGTCTTTTAGAACTCAGCACTCTTCTCTTTAAAAATAACATTTTCAACATGCATCACAGTTGAAGAATATTAATAAGTTAGACTTATGTATGTCGTAAAATATCTCCTAAACTGATTGATAAACCTAACTAGCTAACCCTAGCCACATACGCTACAATACATGCTATGGTCAATCATTGATTAATTACCACGCCTGTTCAGTAACCAAACAATATTTGGGACTCGGATGACAAGCTTTTGAGGAATCAATTAGATAACTGAGGACCTACCTGATTTAAAGAGAGTTTGAATTAGAAATAAGTACCTAATTATCAAATAAAAACACTTCTCTAAAACAGCCTTTATAATTCCATCAGACTTTACTATCGTTTTAATCCAGCATCCCAAATTAATCTGTACCGCTTGAAGACCTTTTTAGGGTTCCGTAGCCAAAATGGCAAAAACGGAACCCTTATAGTTTCGTCATGTCCGTCTGTCCGTCTGTCCGTCTGTCCGTCTGTCACAGCCGATTTACTCGGAAACTATAAGTACTACAGTGATGAAATTTGATGGGAATATGTGTTGTATGAACCGCTACAAAAATATGACACTAAATAGTAAAAAAAAGAATTGGGGGTGGGGCCCCCCATACATGTAACTGAGGGATGAAATTTTTTTTTTCGATGTACATACCCGTGTGGGGTATCAATGGAAAGGTCTTTTAAAATGATATAAAGTTTTCTAAAAAACATTTTTCTTAAAGTGAACGGTTTTTGAGATATCAGCTCTCAAAGTCGTAAAAAGTATGTCCCCCCCCCCTCTATTTTTATAACTACGGGGTATAAAATTCTAAAAAAAATAGAGGTGATGCATGCTAATTAACTCTTTCAACGATTTTTGGTTTGATCAAAGTATCTCTTATAGTTTTTGAGATAGGTTGATTTAACTGTAATTTACGGAACCCTTCGTGCACGAGTCCGACTCGCACTTGGCCGGTTTTTTTAAATTTATTCGCTGGTGATTTGTATAGCCCCATTCAATTACGTCCGTCGTCCCTTTTCAACTAAAAAACTAGAATTTTCTTTCCATCAGCTAAATCAACAAGTTATCCGGAGCAATGTTCCAAAAGTTAAACAATAGAGAGCCCCCGACTCCGCCCGTCTCGTCAACACCAAATTTCTAAGCGAGAGGGAGGATCTTGAGGGTATTTGCACAAAAATCGCACTGAAAATAATTTCACTTATTGTTTCAACAGAGCTGGTACTTGGGCATAGAGTAGGTGGAGGTATAGGGGCTTGGTGGCGCTATGTTTGTGCCTATTTGAGTGTGACCTCTGTTATATTTTATACCTACCTACCTATTTTAATTTTCGACCGTAATTTAAGTAAGAACAACTATTCCGTTCTCAAGGATTTCTATGGTAAGGTAAGATAAAGAAATTAGAAAATTCAAGTGGTTGAATTCGAAAAGAATTAAAGTAGGCACCTACTTTAGTTGTGCATACCATACTTAGGTATACTTTGTCAGGAGTTTGAACTCTATTATCAATAGAAGCATTTGATTCACTATCATTTGAACACATTCGAAGTGCACAATGTAACCAACAACACTATAACCAAAGCATACCAATATTTTTTTAAACCACTTTTTGAATTTCCGCGTCGCATCTGCACAACATTAGCAACTTACTCTCTGGGGCGGGTTTGTAACGAAGGGTCGGCGCAAGGGTTATTTGAACGAGATTTGCCTGATTCTCCGGCACACTGTTTCGTGTTTACAGTTACACGTTTTTTCCCTCTTTATACTTTTTATAGGGGCTTTAGGACGCTAGAGATTTGTTTTAGATTAATTTGATAGGGGACATTGAGTGCTAATAGGATGAAAGTCGTCAGCGAATTTTTTGGGTTGTGTGAGCAAAACGGTTAAGT
The DNA here is from genome assembly GCA_033682625.1 of Helicoverpa zea x Helicoverpa armigera. Classification (NCBI taxonomy): domain Eukaryota; kingdom Metazoa; phylum Arthropoda; class Insecta; order Lepidoptera; family Noctuidae; genus Helicoverpa; species Helicoverpa zea x Helicoverpa armigera. The sequence goes on along the minus strand of JAWIIS010000015.1, from coordinate 1,057,170 downwards.
GGGTTGACAAAATTAAAAACGGGAAGACTAACTCAGCATTATCTATGTTTTGACAGACGAAAATCCTTGTGCCACACCCACGTTCAGCTCAGAGTTGAAATAATAACTTCAGAGGAAAATATTTTGTTACCAAAGTAGCTGAAAAAACCTAACCAGACTACAGAAAACAGGTACCTATTATATTACACGTGGGTATAAAACTAACTTCACAAAAAGACTAGTCAGTTTATGACAGTGATGGTTCTCAATTTTACTCCATTTTTGTCTTTTTCAAGCCTTAATTTTTACAAGTGCTGTTCAGCTAAACCCTAACCTCGCCCATAGTTAACAGGTGTGGCCATAACCCTATAATACTTACCAGTTTACAAGGCCCAGCCTAAACTATAGTACCATACATTTACAACGTGAGTCGCCCAAAACATTGTATTCTCGTAATTAAGTCGGGCTGCATGTCATTCACGATTATGAGGGCAACATTATGCTAATCGAATTAGAACAAAATGTAGGCTGCTGAACACTTCATTAAGTTTGGGACACATATGCGGGAATATTAAATGGTTGGTGTGTAATAGAAGCTGTATTATTTACTCGCTTATGATTATAAATAGGGGACAAAAATGCTATGAGTGGTTATAAGCTAATTTACGAATTAGTAGGTAGGTATAAGTAGTAGGCTATTTCGTAGCTCAGAATAGATAGGAAGGTCGTTATCTCCATCAGGCCCCTTCCCAACCATGGTCGGCTACCAGTCTAAACGGATGCAGCTGAGTACCATTTTTAAAAGGAGCGACTGCCTATCTGGCCTTCTCAACCCAGTTACCCTGGTAACCCAATACCCTTGTAAAGACTGGTTGGCAGACTTACTGGCTTCTGACTACCCGTAATAAATGCCAATATAGGAACGTGTCATCTTGTAAAAGTGTGAGTGTGTATCTGTGAATATGTGACAAGTTGACTTTTGTTAGCATGTATCGATAGTTAGGGTTAGTACCTATACTCCATTCAAAATAACATTAGAAATTTAAGTAAACCTTTTTTACTGTTTGTTCAACCGATTTTTACTTCTATTGCTTTAGTAGTATGATTAATGGCGGCTGCAGTAAATACTTGGTATTGTAACCACTATTTTGCTTTCAATTCCGTTCTTTTGTCTACGGAATAGACGTCAAAATCGGTTGAACAAACAGTAATAAAGGTTTACTTAAATTTCTAATGTTATTTTGAATGGAGTATAGTACCTAGTTATTTTTAGTTACTACGTTATACCTATTTCTGTTTTTATGAGCTTTATTACATAAGCAGATACTTCTGCTACTCATTCCCAAACATGACAATTTCATAACACAACAATACCACGTCAAACAAACCCAGAAGTCCATACATATGCGTTCCCCCTTACTTCCGTACCCAAACGGGGACGAGGGACGGTCCCGCTGTCCCCGAAACGTCACGTTTTTGTGTGCGACGCCCCTAGGGTCAATGTTTCAAGATGTTACATAGACGTGTTAATTTTCAACTTTGTGAAACTGTTTTCAGTACATTTTGTGTAGAGGGTGGGGTGGGGTGTGAGTGACAGCGGGTGGAATCGTTTCACTGTTTTAAACTATGATTGGAAAGCACAACAAAGGTAAACTAGGTACTTATAATTTGTTGAGGTCTATAATATACCCCCAAAGAAAATAATATTTTTGAAGACTTCAAAAACGTTCTCTACAGTCAAGCCTCCTCCATATTGGAAAGTAAGTCGATTAACATGTCAGGTCTTTTGTAAGGCGGTTAAATGAGCAGATTTTTTTTGGATGTGTGCGTTGCACTATTGTTATCAGTGTTCTATCTTACTCCTGCAAAAAGTCGATCACCGACTGTCGGTAGTGACCGGGAAGCCATATAGGTAAATTAACTGTAACCTGCCACCACTGCAACCCAACCCAAAGGGTTAGTATTTACATAATAATCATTTTGGAGCCAATAGCGAGAACATCTCGAATGGCATTAACTAACGAGCCAGGAATTATGATAATCATCACAATTCTGCCGTCTCGCCGGCTTGCTATGCAAATATGCGATGTGGCTAATGTAGTAGCGAAGGATTAGTACGAGTAGTTTAAATTGCGGTTTGTAGGATAGTAATAGTTGGGGAGTAGAAAAAATTACCTGCCTTAATGAAAAATAAAACTCGCCCTGGTAGTGCAGTGTTGTTACACCACCATACCCGTATGGTGGGCTGTATCGAAGGACCGTAGCGGGTGCGGGAAAATAGCTTGGTCGGTGATTAGGCGAACCGAGACACAGTATGAGTGAAGCTAAAGGGGTTTGGTGAAAGGAAAAAGGACTTACTTGCGCTGGATGGTGGACGAGCACGTTGTTGCAGGCCTGCGATGCTGTTTCCTCTACGCGTAGGTTAAATACACTGTCACTCACGATTAGTTCTTGTGTGCCGGCTACACTAACACTGATTTTAAGCGGTTTAAGATGAAGCGGTGCGGTTATTTAATTTATTTTTACATAAAATGCGGAGCGGTGTCGCGGTGATTCGAAAAGTTTTCGGAATACAACGGCGGGAGCGTTGCGGCGCTAGTCGCGCCGAGAGTTGGTGCGCGCGGCGCATCTTCCTTCTCTTTCTGGTGTATTGTAGCGGGATAGGAGGGAAAGGGAAGGATAGCCAACTCATACTGTGCGGTTGCGGAAGTATAAAATGTTAGAAAAGATGCGTTCAGATATTGCATTGGAAACAATATACAGTAGAATTCATATATAACGACTTCGCTTATAACAACTAATCGGTTTTAGCGACGATAATCTTTACTCAAGTTAGGTTTCGTATATAGTTACTAAGACAATATAACCGTTTAGTGCGACTCCGGTTTAAGCGACCAACTGCTTATAGCGACCAATATTTATTATAATACGTCCGGTTAAAACGACACACGCGCAATGTTTTGTTTACCTACGCACTCGCACCCCCGCCCCGCGTAGGTAGGTATCTCTACAAACATTCTAAAACCGAAATAAGCCAAATCGGTCCAGCCATTCCGGAGTTTTAGTCAGACTAACGAACAGCAATTCATTTTTATATATAAGAAGACTAGCTGACCCAACAAACTTCGTATCGTTTAAACCTTCCCTGGACCTCTACGAACATTTTAAAACCAAAATAAGCCAATTCGGTCCAGCCATTCTCGAGTTTTAGTGAGACTAACGAACATCAATTCATTTTTATATAAGTATAAGAAGATAATAATATGTATTCGTAAGTTATGTATTGTTAGACTAATATTATCCTGTGACTTATTTATTGTTCTGTATGATATATTCTCTTTTCATACATTAAGGAACTATACTATATTTACCGAAGTATACTAAATCATTTTAGTTTTATACGGACAACACTACCTCTACTGTGAGGACAACACTAAAAAGAGATTTTGACAGATAGAGCGCGCGCTTCCGATGCGCTTCCTTCGTGGACTGATAAACTATGTTTTCTTACGATTGATATTAAATTGTGTTTTAAAAGTGAATACAAGAAGTTATTGTGATACGAGTTGACGTTTTATTTCTGATTAAGGCTAGGAGATCATACCCTAGCTTATATCAGAAGCGGGAAGAACAGAAAACGCCTAATTACCAATGGGGCGCGAATGCTCCGAATACAATAAAATTAATGATCACGCCACACTATGCGAAACACTTAAACGAAGACGAGATGACCACAGCACTGATTGCACTGATTGTCAAGGACTTATCTACTCAAGGAAAACAAAGCGACATGGTCAACAACTTGTGGAACCTATAATGACGACGACCAGACAAGATTCTTGTATGTAGATTACTGCTTGACACACACTACGCCTGATGGCGATTAGACACCTTCTCCGCCGCGATGCAACAGGTACCCGAGACATTGGACAATCAGGTATAAGCATTAATATTTTTTTTTCTCATTCCAATTAATCCATGGAATAGAAAACAATCATTTAATTGCCCAAACATGTGTATACATGCATACACACGCAGGTGCATGCATGTAGGATAATACAATTATTAAAGGTATGTGCTTAAAACATGTTTGCCACTTGTCAATACAAATATAAAACCAGAAACATTTAGCTCTATATACTAAAAACTCTATATACTAAAAACTATTTGAGCTGACATTTCAGAGCTTCGGTACTGAGTTTTCTCTAGGTTATAGATATTTTGTTGTACATAATGGGTGCCATTCAAAATATAATTTAGCACATAAGTGCAGTTTTACATGGATGTGAACAGAGTTTGCTATTGATCCATTTGATGCATGCATTTTTAAGGTGAGTAAATGTACAACAATATATTTCATTAGACATCCATAAACCAGCTGGGAACATGACAGATACTCTGAGGTAAACATTTATATCCTGAGTAATTATGTATGGTGTTATTTTTGCTATACATTGAATACATAAAATATTCATGAGAAAAGAGTAAATAAAGCAAGTAAAGCTAATTGCATAGCTCATGGGGATGATGGCCAAACGATTTGGTGTTAATGCATTATTTACATACATTACTGAAATAGACAAAGGAAGTACCTATAAAAATAAGTAAATAGGATATAACAATAGGATATTCATGATATAAAGCCAATATTACAATAATTAAAATTGAAATAATCATAATCACTTACAAATAGAGGTAGAAAATAAAGTGGTTAATTGACAACCAACAAAAACCGTGCGACACAGCTCTTGACTATTCTATGTACATCCAAAGCGGTGATAACAGGTATTAATAATGGATAATCAAATACTTTAAAGTACTATAAACACTAAACTGGTTTTTATTAATAAAGTAACTATGAAACTAAATGCTTCAAGCCAGTATGTTTCAGACAGTAAGTATGTTTTACCAATATCTTGGTACTGCCAATAGCATACATCATTGTTAAGTAAAACTTCATTCCAAGCAAATATCATTGCTTGTTATTATTTTAAAGAGTATCTAAAGTAAAAAATTATAAAAATGGTAATCTTTTTAAATGATCTTTTCCATATTATTAACTGTAAATTGCCTCACCTAGAAAAAGTTAAACTGCTTATTCTATCTGAATGTTGGATGATATTACAGCTTACAGGTACATTATAGGACTGTAACACATTAAGGATAGTTTAATCACAGTAAAGATGCAGCAATTGTAGTAAATATTATTTACTTAAAGGATTTTACAGACTGAAGCATAATAAATAAATATAAATCAGTAGTGTCAATTAATCAGAAGAAAATATAACTCAGTAGTGTCAGTAATCTGAGTAGCCAGATCAGATATGTTCTTTTTGAAAGATTACATTTTAATTTGGAATCCACCACTTGATGCTGAGACCAGTTTTCTCAACCATTAAAAATAACCCGAAGTGCTTAAAGATATGTATACTAGAATCAAATAAATACAAAATAAAGAAATTTCAGCTTTGAAATCTGAATCGAAAGCAGTCTATATATTATTAACTTAATAAATGAATATGGCAATTGGGTCAATAAGAGATAGGTTTGAGTTGGAACAAAACAACATTAGTTATACATAAAATTGTCTGATACTACTCAGGAGCTATACCATCAGAATACATTATACCATACTGAAAAAGAAGTATGTGAGACGGTTAAAGAATAAAAGACTAGGCAATTAATAAGTAATTTGTCCTAGCCCATTAAAAAGTTGAATACATACCAGGGCACTCAGTAAAACATATAGATTATTATAAATAAACTGAACCTGAACTTTTATGGATGGTAACGATACGAGTTAACATTTCTCTCTATACTCTCTTTATGACAGGAAATCTTGTAATTTCCTGGGAAAAGACATTTTATTCTGAGACTAAATTTCAGCACATATTGTATGTTAGACCTTCTCTCACAGAAAATTACATGTACAGTTTATGATGATTTTCTTGATTGATGTTGTGAGTCTATTCTGACCACTTATAAAATAGGAACCAAGATTGTGGAGGATCAGAGGAGTGAATTCAGTGGGGTGTCAACAACATCTTTAACAAGTCAGTAAGTACAACCACAAGTGTTTTACAGTCAACAACTAAGAAAGAGCATTGCTTAGTATTTATTAGTTTTGAACCATTAATTGAATAAACTGACTGATAAAGAACAATTTATATGGTGATTGGAACTTATATTTAAAGATGATGACATCTGGTTATGTTTATATTCATATATATTTATTTGCATTCCATAATGTTACAATAGATGTTGAAGAGGCTTAAAACTAAGTAGGTACCATTATAGGCCCTGTTAGGGCACAGCTAAAGAAGGCAATACTTTAAGGCACCATAAATAAAGAACCATGAGTTAAACTAGGCTCAGGGGTACTTTGTTGTCACTTTGTTTGTATTAAAATTGTTTCTACGGCACCACCTTCAATTCTGCTTTCGTATCCCTCATCAGGGATATAGTTCCGAAGGAGCAGAAAGCTTTTCCACTCACGCTTTACAACTTGTAGAGTTATAATTTGATTAAATGGTATTAACTAAAAAGAAAAGCTTAAATTGAGAAGTGTAGTGATTTTAATGAATTGTTAATTAATAAAACAATACCAGACGAAGAAAATTGAATGAATAAGTTAAAGATTTGTACAATTTTTACCTTGATTATCTGTTATTAATTCTTACGAGCCTCTGTATTGAGATGTGAAATGAATTGAAAGATTCATACTAATTCAGTTTGGTTGTATTGTTGAATTATTGAAATAAGATTACATAAATAAACTTTTGATAAGTTCATAGGTTGGAAGGTATGCACTATGTACTGTTTTAGCTGGTTCTATTGTTTGTTGCTGAAAACAAACGACTCGAGGAAGAAAATGGATATTATGTATTTATTATATTTTAACCACTACAATAAGGGATTAACAGAAACAATTGTAATGTTGTAACAATTGTAACTTGTAGTGGTCTGATTGAGTTTGATTGTGTTGTTAAATAATAATAATAGAAGACATGTATTGATTTAGTTCAACCATAGGCATTGCTCTAATACAAATAAGAGATGGACAGAGAAAAATGTAATTACTTGTACATTTCTCGTTTTATTATGTTGTTAATTATTAAAAACTAGCGACTGGAATGCTAATAAAGAATTGAGTATTGAATAGACAAGATATATTGTACTAGTTGTGAGATAACGAATATAAATAAGAGATGGGCAGAGAAACTGACTAAAGAATTCGTATTAGCTACTTTGATCATATTGATGATTAATGGATACTAAACGAGATAAAATATGTAGGTATACATATATATTGTAGTCAGAGATAGAAGATGTAATAAATTGAGAGATTTGTATATTGTCCAGTTTGATGATATTGATAATTACGAGTCATTTATGATTCTGAATTTAATACACGGAAGGAATTGTGTAAGGACGGTTTTGTGTAAGGAGCCGCTTGTGATAACATTATTAATCAATATTTATAGAGATCTTCATTGACACATACCTACTTAAAAGGCTGTGTATATTTCTCATAGCTCTCAATTCTTCGAAACTAAGTCCTTAAAAAAAAAAAAAAAAAAAATTGTATATATTGTGCCAATAAAGTGTAATTGTGAAGTATATAAAATAAGACAGGATATTAAGCAATTGTATATTGTATTGAAGATCAATACAAGTGTAGTGACGCAGTTTATGAATCTAAGGCTGGATATTAAGAAATTGTATATTGTATTGTTAATGTACAGTAGTCCAAGTACTGGATAGAAAAAAGTTGTTTACTGTAATGAGAAATTATATAAGCAGAAGCAATGTGTAAATACTGATTTGCACTTTGAATTATGATAGTGATAAATTTTAACGTGTTAATAAGGAACATAAGTTCAGAGACTTTGTATAATAGAAGTTTTCTATTGAAATGAGAAATGATATAAGTATTTTGATGCCAATATGGTGATGTTGACTTGTACTGCTTGAATTTGAATGAGGTACACAAATCCAGAGACTGGATACATAGGATTCTTTATTTAATGATTGATGATATAAGTATGTTGTCGTCGATATGTTCATATTGACTTGTAATATTGAAATTTGAATGTATTGATAAGGTATGTGTAAGATAAGAACGAGACGAGAGAGAGAGACGAGACTGGATATAAGGAATTGTTCATTTGATGGGAAACTATATAAATGAATTCATGTCAATATGTTGATTTTGACTTGTATTGCTTGAATTTGAATGTATTGGTAAGGTACCTACACAAGTCCGGAGACTGGATATAGAGAATTGTTTATTTAATGGGGAATGATAAAAGTATATTGATGTCAAAATGTTGATGTTGACTTGTAATCGTTGAATTTGAATGCATTTATAAAGAAATAAATCCAGAGACTGGATATAAAACATGTCGACTATTGAAATAGGAAATGACATAAGTATATAGATGCCAACATGTTGATGTTGACTTGAAATGGTTGAATTTGAATGTATTTATAAAGAATATAGATCCAGAGACTGGATATAAATAAAGTTGATTATTGAAATAGGATATGATATAAGTATATAGATGCCAATATGTTGATGTTTACTTGTAATGGTTGAATTTGAATGTATTTATAAAGAAATAAATCCAGAGACTGGATATAAAACATGTCGACTATTGAAATAGGAAATGACATAAGTATATAGATGCCAATATGTTGATGTTGACTTGAAATGGTTGAATTTGAATGTATTTATAAAGAATATAGATCCAGAGACTGGATATAAATAAAGTTGATTATTGAAATAGGATATGATATAAGTATATAGATGCCAATATGTTGATGTTTACTTGTAATGGTTGAATTTGAATGTATTTATAAAGAAATAAATCCAGAGACTGGATATAAAACAAGTCGATTATTGAAATAGGAAATTATTTAAATATATAGATATCAATATGTTGATGTTGGCTTGAAATGGTTGAATTGGAATGTATTTATAAAGAATATAAATCCAGAGACTGGATATAAAACAAGTCGATTATTTAAATAGGAAAATATATAAGTATATAGATGCCAATATGTTGATGTTGACTTGTCATGGTTAAATTTGAATGTATTGATAAGGTACATAAGTCGAGAGACTTGATAGAAGGATCTTGATGTCAATTTGTTAACATGACTAGAAGGCGTAGATAGCTCCAAATAGGAGTGAATTCCTCGTTGCAGTCACAGTGATAGTAAGATTAACTTACTCTGTTAAACTTGAATGTTTTGATAAAGTATACAAGTCCAAATACTAGACGTGAAGTTGTTTACCGTAGTAAGAATTTGTACAAGTATATGGTTGCCAATTTGTTAAAATGGCAATGTACACAAGTCACAGTTTGGATTCAAAATGAAATGAAATGAAAATATTTGCAGAAATTGTTTATCGTAGTGAGAGTTTATGCAATTATATTGTTGACGATTTGTTAGCATGGCTGGAAGGCGTGGATGGCTCCAGTTGGAGTGAAGGCCACGATGCAGTCATAGTTAGAGATGGCTGGAAGGCGTGGATGGCTCCAGTTGGAGTGAAGGCCACGATGCAGTCATAGTTAGAGATGGCTGGAAGGCGTGGATGGCTCCAGTTGGAGTGAAGGCCACGATGCAGTCATAGTTAGAGATGGCTGGAAGGCGTGGATGGCTCCAGTTGGAGTGAAGGCCACGATGCAGTCATAGTTAGAGATGGCTGGAAGGCGTGGATGGCTCCAGTTGGAGTGAAGGCCACGATGCAGTCATAGTTAGAGATGGCTGGAAGGCGTGGATGGCTCCAGTTGGAGTGAAGGCCACGATGCAGTCATAGTTAGAGATGGCTGGAAGGCGTGGATGGCTCCAGTTGGAGTGAAGGCCACGATGCAGTCCTAGTTAAAGATACGACTCTGGAAGGTTGGCACGATCGTGAAGCCTTGTTGGTGGACATCCTCTTGGCTTTGCGGTGAGGGGTCAAATGCAGATGTCGTGAGTTGAGATTGGCTGGAAGGCGTGGATGGCTCCAGTTGGAGTGAAGGCCACGATGCAGTCCGTCCTAGTTAAAGATACGACTCTGGAAGGTTGGCACGATCGTGAAGCCTTGTTGGTGGACATCCTCTTGGCTTTGCGGTGAGGGGTCAAATGCAGATGTCGTGAGTTGAGATTGGCTGGAAGGCGTGGATGGCTCCAGTTGGAGTGAAGGCCACGATGCAGTCCGTCCTAGTTAAAGATACGACTCTGGAAGGTTGGCACGATCGTGAAGCCTTGTTGGTGGACATCCTCTTGGCTTTGCGGTGAGGGGTCAAATGCAGATGTCGTGAGTTGAGATTGGCTGGAAGGCGTGGATGGCTCCAGTTGGAGTGAAGGCCACGATGCAGTCCGTCCTAGTTAAAGATACGACTCTGGAAGGTTGGCACGATCGTGAAGCCTTGTTGGTGGATATCCTCTTGGCTTTGCGGTGAGGGGTCAAATGCAGATGTCGTGAGTTGAGATTGGCTGGAAGGCGTGGATGGCTCCAGTTGGAGTGAAGGCCACGATGCAGTCCGTCCTAGTTAAAGATACGACTCTGGAAGGTTGGCACGATCGTGAAGCCTTGTTGGTGGACATCCTCTTGGCTTTGCGGTGAGGGGTCAAATGCAGATGTCGTGAGTTGAGATTGGCTGGAAGGCGTGGATGGCTCCAGTTGGAGTGAAGGCCACGATGCAGTCCGTCCTAGTTAAAGATACGACTCTGGAAGGTTGGCACGATCGTGAAGCCTTGTTGGTGGACATCCTCTTGGCTTTGCGGTGAGGGGTCAAATGCAGATGTCGTGAGTTGAGATTGGCTGGAAGGCGTGGATGGCTCCAGTTGGAGTGAAGGCCACGATGCAGTCCGTCCTAGTTAAAGATACGACTCTGGAAGGTTGGCACGATCGTGAAGCCTTGTTGGTGGACATCCTCTTGGCTTTGCGGTGAGGGGTCAAATGCAGATGTCGTGAGTTGAGATTGGCTGGAAGGCGTGGATGGCTCCAGTTGGAGTGAAGGCCACGATGCAGTCCGTCCTAGTTAAAGATACGACTCTGGAAGGTTGGCACGATCGTGAAGCCTTGTTGGTGGACATCCTCTTGGCTTTGCGGTGAGGGGTCAAATGCAGATGTCGTGAGTTGAGATTGGCTGGAAGGCGTGGATGGCTCCAGTTGGAGTGAAGGCCACGATGCAGTCCGTCCTAGTTAAAGATACGACTCTGGAAGGTTGGCACGATCGTGAAGCCTTGTTGGTGGACATCCTCTTGGCTTTGCGGTGAGGGGTCAAATGCAGATGTCGTGAGTTGAGATTGGCTGGAAGGCGTGGATGGCTCCAGTTGGAGTGAAGGCCACGATGCAGTCCGTCCCAGTTAAAGATACGACTCTGGAAGGTTGGCACGATCGTGAAGCCTTATTGGTGGACATCCTTTTGGCTTTGCGGTGAGGGGTCAAATGCAGATGTCGTGAGTTGAGATTGGCTGAAAGGCGTGGATAGCTCCAGTTGGAGTGAAGGCCACGATACGGTCATGAGGCCAAATGCAAACGTCGCCAGTTAAGGCCGACTGGGTGGTGTAGATGGGTCCAGTAAGAGTGAAGGCCACGATACGGTCATGACGCCAAATGCAAACGTCGCCAGTTAAGGCCGACTGGGTGGTGTAGATGGGTCCAGTAAGAGTGAAGGCCACGATACGGTCATGAGGCCAAATGCAAACGTCGCCAGTTAAGGCCGACTGGGTGGTGTAGATGGGTCCAGTAAAAGTGAAGGCCACGATACGGTCATGAGGCCAAATGCAAACGTCGCCAGTTAAGGCCGACTGGGTGGTGTAGATGGGTCCAGTAAGAGTGAAGGCCACGATACGGTCATGAGGCCAAATACAAACGTCGCCAGTTAAGGCCGACTGGGTGGTGTAGATGGGTCCAGTAAGAGTGAAGGCCTCGAGGCAGTCCTAGGAACGCAGCTCTGTAAAGGTGGCACAGTCATGAATTCTTGCTGGCGAATAACCTCTTGACTTTGAGAAGTTTGAGGACAAACTTAGTGGTCAGAATGGCCGAATGTTAGACTAATATTATCCTGTGACTTATTTATTGTTCTGTATGATATATTCTCTTTTCATACATTAAGGAACTATACTATATTTACCGAAGTATACTAAATCATTTTAGTTTTATACGGACAACACTACCTCTACTGTGAGGACAACACTAAAAAGAGATTTTGACAGATAGAGCGCGCGCTTCCGATGCGCTTCCTTCGTGGACTGATAAACTATGTTTTCTTACGATTGATATTAAATTGTGTTTTAAAAGTGAATACAAGAAGTTATTGTGATACGAGTTGACGTTTTATTTCTGATTAAGGCTAGGAGATCATACCCTAGCTTATAGTATGTATGTAACAGTTAAGTTATGTACTTAAGAAATAATCCGTCCGTTTTGTGCGTCGTCCGGTTAGTACGACATAGTATCGTCGGTCCCTTGAAGGTCGTTATATCCGGATTCTACTGTAGTTAATGAAATTAAAAATGTAAAACTTGCGCGAGCATTCTCCCCGGCTTTGAGGATATGTAATATTCTCAAAAGAAAATTAAAGAAATTGAAAGTAAGTATACTGAGTAAAGTAAAGCTAATATTAAGTTTGGATTAAGCGGTAATATTATTGAGATGGTAAAGGACATAGTTTGACAACAGGTCTCTTAAAAGAGCCACTGCATGTCTTCACCATGGCTACGCGGGTTGTCCCATCCTTGCCGGGAAAAACTTCGGTTATTACACCCATTGGCCAACGTAAAGGAGGAAGATCATCTTGATGTATGAGAACCACTGTACCAATTTTAATATTGTCTACAGCATTCAACCATTTTTGTCTAACTTGAAGATTATGTAAATATTCTATACGCCAGCGTTTCCAGTAGCTACAAATCATTTGGTCAAGTAATTTCTTGCGGCAAGTTAGAGACTTCGTTGTGTCGGGAACATCCACGACAGGCAAGGAAGTTAATGGAGAAGCCATTATAAAATGCGCGGGGGTAAGCGGTTCTGGATACGGATCCTCATTCAGGACACAAAGCGGTCTCGAGTTTAGAACTGCCTCAATCTCGGTGAGAACAGTCGAAAGCTCCTCATAGGTAAGAAGTTGGGAACCAATAACGCGGTATAAATGAGTTTTTATAGATTTTATATTAGATTCCCACAACCCTCCAAAGTGGGGAGCGCGGGGTGGAATCATTTTCCAGTCTATGCGGTAGCGGTCAGCAAATAATTCTTGCAATTGAGCCTTGGCTCCTACGAAAGGACAATGTCCAAATTGGTCCTGTGCAGTAAAGAGTATCAGAATATACGATAATTAATCGCCTATTTTATTATGTAAGTTGTAAATACTCCTGTATCACGGACTAGCTGTATTCCAAAATAAACTTTTAATAGAATTTAACGCGACTAATAAAATTAGATCGCCATCTTCGCCTAATGTCATGTCATGTCAGAAGTCCAATAGGGATGTCCAATCAATTATAATGACATTATAATTGTATTGATTGAATTATTAATCGATCGATTGTGTTTTCTTTTCTAGTGCTTTCTTTTAAACCTAATAAGAATACTTTATGAATGCAGTCATACTCCAATTTAAATAGGTAGTAAGAATAATATTATACAATAATCAAAACTTTTTATTTCTATACAATCATTAAAACATCTTATTCATTTTTTACGACAATTAATACAAAAATAACATTTATTTTTCGGCGTAAAATAAACCATTGTCATAAATACCTATTTGTAATGTTTATATGACAAAGGTGATGTAATAGACAGTTTGAAATAATTTAAGACCACAGTAAATCTTAATCGAAAAAATCGGTGGTGTGGTGTTGTACTACATCCCTAGTTTTGCTGTGAACGTCACGTCGTCCGTCATTGATGTTATTAATGTTAAGGTGTCTACACACCAAAGCCGCTGATGCCGGCGGCACAGCCCGGCGGCCCAACCCGCCGGCCGTATTTTGTACAATCATGCCGCCGGCTTTCATAGAGTATTTGACAATTACTAGAACACCACATGCCGCGGCAGTCGTGCCGCCGGGCTGTGCCGCCGGGTCAGCGGCTTTTGTGTGTAGACCCCATTATATGTCATTTTATTTTTGTACTTCATCCACTTTTTAGAAAAACAACTGCATAGGTACCTAATTATCTAGGTAGGTATTAAGATATTACCTACTTTTCAGTTTCTTAAAAATCACTCAAAGCTATGAAAAATCGTGGGTAGGTAGGTACCTACATTTAATGGTACGTTCACACGCGCGCGTTCAAATCGACATTCAACGGGCACAGTCACGTTCACGAGCGTGTAAACGGTACGCCCGAGCCCGTGAACGCGCCCGTGCCCGTGAATGCCGCGAATCGGGCGAGTGTCGGTTTTTTGGCAAAGTTCAAAGGATGAATGTGCGGGCGCCCGGCGACTGTTTACACGCGCGCGGGCAGTCAGTCTCTCCTGCGCTTTCGCGACGAGTGGATCTTCATTCAACGTTCTAAGAAAGTCGCTTCGATCGGAGATTACAACATGGCGGAATGATCAACGTCGTTCATCATTTTGTTTCTTTTTCCAATAAAAATAAGTTAAGCCAAAGGCTATGACAGCAACAACACCGAGATCCTCGCTGCTCGCCATTCTTGCACTGACTGACATGACGGCGCGCGTATGAACAGCTTGAATGCCCGCCAGGCTGCGCGGCGCGCGTGTGAACGTAGCATTATTTTCGTTGTTATGGTTAGATTATAACCTCAAAATCTGATACTTTTTTTGAAATATATCTTTTTTGCAGCTAGTCCGCTATAAATACGAGATCTTCTAGGAATCTACTAATGATAGAGAATACAATACATAATTATCCGATGCTCTTGGCTCCAGGGCCAACTATGTATGGACGCAGAGCAATGTCCTTTGTTCCGTTGTCTGAATATAGACAAGAAACTGGTCCTCTGCGGGAAATAAATCTTTTAAAAGCGGAGATAAATGTATCAGATGATAAGTCTGTGACTAATGCAATATGAACTGCCTTGGTAACAAAACAAATGAATAGGCATATGTAAGCCTTTTGACTTTTTTGACCGCGGCGTCTACATAAAGTTATTTTGATGGGACCAGCATAGTCCACACCCGTATGAACAAAAGCTTTAGTCTCTTGTACGCGACAAGCGGGTAAATCAGCCATTTTTGGGCTGGAGTGAGAAGGAGAAAGTTTAAAACAGAAGTTACAAGCATGTAATCTCTTTCTAATAACACCTCTAGAAGAGAGGATCCAATATTTTTGTCGCAAAAGAGAAGTCAAAACATTTGCGCCAGTGTGGCAATGAACGCGGTGATAATAATCTATTAGAATATGTGTAAATTTATCGCCTTTTGGCAAGAGTGCGGGATGCTGAGCCTCATAGGGAAGATCAGCATTGGAAAGCCTGCCTCCGATTCTAATTATACCCTGCTCGTCTATAAAAAGGTCGAGTTTTTTAAATTGTGTGGAAAGTTTTTTTTATTGTTAATTTCATCGTAGATATGTTTAAAGTGATGTCGTTGAACGCAACGAATCAAATAAGTCTCAGCGGCAGCTAACTCGCGTACAGTAATAACCTTTTGTAATTTGTCATAAGGAATAAGGCGTAAAAATCTCAGAATGTATACTATTATGTGTAATATTTTATTTAGCGAGGAAATTTTTTGAGAAAGGTTATATATTAAATTGATTTCAGAAGCGGTAGTAACTAACGTTAAAGTTTTACTATTAAATTCAGGTAATTGTTCGTTGCATGAAGACACAAAAGGAGTGATAGGCCACTCAGCGGTTGGGAGCATAAGCCACTCAGGGCCATGCCACCATAAATCATGATTTAAAATCTGTTCAGGTAGAAGACCTCGAGACAGACAATCACTAGGATTTTCTTTACCGTTAATGTGATAAAAATATTTAGGATCAAGATTTTCTTGACATTTAGCGACGCGGTTACTGACAAAAGTGTTCCATTTGTGCGGTGAGGAATGAATCCATGAAAGCGTAATAGTATGTAGAATCGGAAAAGGCAAATATATTATTAATAGCGGTACGGGAGCGGTAAGTGTCATAAACTAGTTTAATTAATTTTGACAAAAGAAGAGCGGCACATAGCTCTAGACGAGCCAGAGATATGACCTTAACAGGTGCGACTTTGGATTTAGCACACACCAAAGATACGTGTGTGTTACCATTTGTATCAGTGACATGTAAGTATATGACGCAGCCATATGCCTTCATGCTGGCGTCAGCAAAACCTACTATATTAATCACGCAACCCATAGAAACGGCTACGTGACGCGGTATCTTTAGCGTAGAAAGTAAAGGCAATTGCTCACTAAATTGCTGGAAGAGATGCACGATAGAATCGGGCGGAGTCTCATCCCAATCCGTATTTTATTTCCATAATTCTTTAATAAGTAGCTTCGCGAATAAAACTACAGGAGCAACAAAACCTAGAACATCCACAGACGAGCAACCGTGGAAAGTATGGATCGTTTAGTGCAACGTTTATCTAAAGCTCTAAAAAGCTGGCAGTACAAAGTGGGCAAAAATTAAAAAAAAAAGCTCAAAATTTGTTGCTAATTTGTTGCTAATTAGTTGCCAAATAATAGATTTTTTTGCTTTTGCCGATTTCGAGAAATCGTCAACAATGCTAGCTTCACCATAAGCTGGCATGGATTATAAGATTAAAGTAAAGGTAAAATAAACAAAATCACTACAAATTTGTTGCTGTATAACCAAAATAAATTTGAGGTGCAAAAATATTTTTTTTTTTCAAATAGAAAATTTTTATTTGCTTTGCGCGCTTGAATGTCAATTGTTTCATGAAAAAAATATGAAATAAATTTGTTGCTCGTCACAGAACTGTTCCTTGTCACTTAGAGAACCAGCAACTAAATAGACACCACACCCGATCGGGTGTCTTGAACTTCGGTGACTAACAAACCGGCCATGCTAGCTTGAATGTCGATTTTTCCGGTGAAAAACGTTGAAATGAATTTGTTGCTCGTCACAGAGGTGATTAATGTCTCTCAGAGAACCAGCAACTAAATAGACACCCGACGATCGGGTGTCTTGAACTTCGGTGACTAACAAACCGGCCATGCTGGCTTGAATGTCGATTTTTCCGGTGAAAAACGTTGAAATGAAATTGTTGCTCGTCACAGAGGTGATTAATGTCTCTCAGAGAACCAGCAACTAAATAGACACCCGACGATCGGGTGTCTTGAACTTCGGTGACTAACAAACCGGCCATGCTGGCTTGAATGTCGATTTTTCCGGTGAAAAACGTGGAAATTTTGTTGCTCTCCGTAGAACTGTTAGGCATCGATCGGAGAACCAGCAACTAAATAAACATCCAATCACCAAGTCTCCTTTAAGCTGATGATTATCTAGTTTACAGTACATTTGTTGCCGGGATTTTTTAAGCTGTTGTTGACTACTCATATTTAACCATATTTAAAACTATTAGTAGTTTTTTTTTATCAGCTCTAGTTTTTGAGATTCAGCTAAGTGCGGTTTAAAGAGAAAAAACCTTAAAGAATATTTGTTTAAAAATTATATTAATTGTTAAGTTCCAAAAAACTTGGCTTTAAAGCTCTTCTCTTATGTGTAGACTTTGGGAAATGGCGTATCAGAGACCAGCAATAGTCAGACATCATATTTACATCCCAGAAACCCTGATAACGTTCTTCCATGACACGTTAATCTTGATGCATACGTTCTCCCTGCTCTTCGCTCATATCTCCTAAATTTTCCGGAAATCTGTCCAGATGACTGAAGAGGAAGTGAGTTTATGCTCTTATTGCATCCCATATCTCTTAATTGTAAAAGCAGGTCTTCGACAAGTTCAACATAATTTTCATTATAATTTTTCAAAATTCAATATAATTTTTATTCTCTGAAAGTTGAGGTGAATGCTGCACTGGACGCTGAACACATGTACTACTTCGGTTTTGCCATTTAGCTCGATTTTTTGTGTTTAAGCTGTTTATGTTCACGCTACAAAAGTAAGAGTCGTCGAGATGATTTTTCGATTCTTTCCAAATAGTTGGTGTTTTAAGTTTAAAAGTACTTCTTTTACCACTTTTCCATAATCTTAAGTATTCAACGCACGATTTACAAACACAATCAGGAGCCTAAGATTTGTCATTTTTATCTAACAACATTCCAAAATATAAAAAATAAGTATTTTTAAGCGTCTCTGATGACATTTCTACTCTTCTCAAACACATATTCTCCACATAAGTAACAAACATGGTTTGGATTGTTCAAACAACGCCTCCTTGAACTACTCGTGTTGTAAAAACTTCACATATTTGTATAATTACAATAAAATACGTACTTTAGTGACTGAAAAAGGTTCAGAAAAGAGAAAGTCAATAACAAGTAAAGTCGAGCTACAAAAAAAATTTTGCGGGTGTAATTAATAAAAACTAAACATAAGTGAATGTTACCAGCCATTAAATCCACGACAACAGGCAAAAAGTTTGATTTTGTAAACTAGTCTTATCAAACAGGCTATGTTTCCTTGAATGTTTGTTTCTGCTAGGGAAAAATTATTACATACATTAGTTGCCTATGTTCAAAATCTTAGTCAGTATGATAACTCTCAATTCCTAGCTATGGATTAGACTGGTAAATTTATATAAATTAAAAAACAATTTACTGGCTAAAACCCCTCAAAGCTGTTGAACGTCATTCAGGTTGTCTCGTCACCTCTGTGACGAGCAACAAATTCATTTCAACGTTTTTCACCGGAAAAATCGACATTCAAGCCAGCATGGCCGGTTTGTTAGTCACCGAAGTTCAAGACACCCGATCGTCGGGTGTCTATTTAGTTGCTGGTTCTCTGAGAGACATTAATCACCTCTGTGACGAGCAACAAATTCATTTCAACGTTTTTCACCGGAAAAATCGACATTCAAGCCAGCATGGCCGGTTTGTTAGTCACCGAAGTTCAAGACACCCGATCGGGTGTGGTGTCTATTTATTTGCTGGTTCTCTAAGTGACAAGGAACAGTTCTGTGACGAGCAACAAATTTATTTCATATTTTTTTCATGAAACAATTGACATTCAAGCGCGCAAAGCAAATAAAAATTTTCTATTTGAAAAAAAAAATATTTTTGCACCTCAAATTTATTTTGGTTATACAGCAACAAATTAGCAACAAATTTGTAGTGATTTTGTTTATTTTACCTTTACTTTAATCTTATAATCCATGCCAGCTTATGGTGAAGCTAGCATTGTTGACGATTTCTCGAAATCGGCAAAAGCAAAAAAATCGATTATTTGGCAACTAATTAGCAACAAATTAGCAACAAATTTTGAGCTTTTTTTTTTAATTTTTGCCCACTTTGTAGTGCCAGCTTTTTAGAGCTTTTATCTAAGTCAGATGTGGTAAAAGTGAAACAATCTTCAGAAGGAATCCATTTGAGTCCGAGAATTTTTATATTGTCCCCATCAGAGAACTTAATGGAAGAGCGGTTAGAATGTGGAACGGCATCAAGTAGTTCCGGAGAGTTACTTGCCCACTTCACAAGGTCAAAGCCCCCGGCCTTAAATAAGTCGATGAGTTCAGCGGAAAGAACCTTGGCTTCCTCCAGTGAAGGAATAGAATAAGCCAGGTCATCCATGTAAAGATCATGCGAAGCAACGATGGACGCGCGAGGGAAACGATGTTTTTCATCCTCTGATAGCTGGCGCACAGTGCGCATGGCTAGAAAGGGACTGGACTTCAGACCAAATGCGACGCGATTAAATTGAAACTCGCGAATAGGTTCTGCGGTATTAAAGCGAAATAATATTTTTTGGTATTTTCTATGCTCATCAATAACAGCCACTTGAAGATACATTTGTTTTAAATCAGATGTAACTGCTATAGGAAACAATCGGAAATCTAAAAGTAATAAAAATATATCAGCCTGTAAATTCGGCCCTGTATGCAACAGATCATTCAATGACACGCCATTGTGAGACTTAGCACTTGCGTCAAGGACAATGCGGACTTTTGTGGTTTGTTTATCATCTCTAATAACAGGGTGATGCGGTATATAATAACCTACTGATTTATCAGAGGAACTAGGCGTAATTTCTGTTAAATAATTTTGATCGAGATATTCTTTAATGATTTTGTTATAACTATCGCGCAAAGCAGGCTTATCGACGTTTTATTCATTTAGAAAGTTTAGTATTTTCTAAATGAATAAAACGTCGATAAGCGACAGCATAAGAATTTCCAAGTGAATCTGGATTTTTACAAAAAGGTAACGCGGTACAATACCTACCACTAGCGTCGCGTGACACAGAAGAAGCGAACAACTGCTCACACTCAAGTTCGGCAGGGCTCATGAAACATTTTGAAGGTACTTCTTCGATGTTCCAAAATTTATGTAAAGATTCTTCTAAAGTAAGAAAACAATGAGTATTATCGATGTTTAATGCGGTAGAAAAATATGAGGCAGTATTTGATTCACTGGATGCGGGACTATAATTTTTGTTAGATAAACTAGCGGGTACCTCACCCATAAGAATGTAACCAAACACGGTTTCAATAGCGGACGGCGCGGTAGGTGAGATAATTTTGTTATTTAATAATAAATACGGGAACAGCTTTGCCCCTAGTAGCAATTCCACCTCACCAGGTATATGCCATAGTGGGTCAGCGAGCGGTAAATCGAACAAATGTTGCACTGTAGAAGTGTCAACAAAGTGAGATGGTAAGTTATCTGTTATGCAATCGACAACAAGCGCGGTAATTTTGAAAGAAACTGTTTTATCTTTCGCGGAAACAGTTATATCAACGTAACCTAAGATAGGACGCGATGAGGTTCCAACGCCCTTTATAAATGAATTTGAAAGCGGGTTAATATCTAATTGCAGTTTTTTACAACAAGCGGACGTAATTATATTATTTTGAGAAGCATTATCTATTAAGAGGACGAATTGGAATTTTTGGCGCCAAGGATGTCAATTTTTCTCAGTAAATACAAAACGGATCAAAATACAACTTGGTTACCTGAAAGTTCATGATATAAACCATTTTGTTAGTTGTAGAAACATGATTAGGTAACTTTTATAACAGAGAAAAATATATCAAACATACCTCTTTTTAAAAAGAGATTCACATATTATGGGCAAACGGGACCGATTTAAGCCTCTTAACTTTTTTAGTAGTTGAGTATATACATACTCTTTAAAATTGTAGTAGGAATTTTTATTAAATTATCATTTCTAAATATTAAAATTACAAAACCATTTTGTCGCTTACGACTTTTAGTTATAAGCTAGCGCGCGTATTGTTATCCTCGCCCCGCTCAGACGCTCCGACCCCTTTTGGCGCCTTAGATGCGCGTGCCGGTTATGGAATTATTGTTGACCACTTCCTCGCCTTAAACATCTGACAGAAATGTATTTATTATGTTTAGTGTACACGTATACTTGCGCAGTCGAAAGAAGTATTGTAGAACGCGGTGTTTTACCTACGCTAGCGCATGCACATAACGCCACCTGTTGCGAGGTCGCGGAACTAGCGACAGCGGCGGCCGATTCAACCGTGGGCGCGCGAGAAGGCTGCGTTTGCGAGTTATTATTATCAAGATGTAAAAGTGAATGATGCTTCTTATTACACTGTTTACAAGTATGTATAGATTTACACTGTGAAGCAGTGTGCGTAGCACTAAGACAGTTTACACATCCCCGTTTGGTTTTAATAAAATCCAAACGCGAATTGGGTGAAAGCGATTGAAAAGATGGACAAATATAAAGTTTAAAATGATCTTGTTTACTGCAATACAAACAAGACTGGTTATTATTGTCACAAGTAACGAAAGTATGTACCGTGCTAGTATCACGTGACTGAGTACGCGGCGCGGGAGAAATACTTTTATTAGGGTGATTACTCACTAGAGCGTATCGAGATGATGTTGTGCGATCTAATATTTTAACTTGCGATTTTATAAATTCAACGAAATCCGTGTAAGTAGGAATCTCCTCATCTCTCATATGCATTTCAAATAATTGTACTGTAGCAGGATCTAATTTTTTCAAAGCTAAATTTAATAAAATAAAATCTTTTAGGTCTTTGATCTGTAATTGTTCTAAAGCTGAAACTGACGCGTGAAAACTTTCTATGAAATTATTCAATGAAATAGAATTGTTAATGGCGGGTTTAATATTGAAAATATTAGAAAGATAATGCGAACCAAGTGCCCGTTTATCTTGGTATTTTTTTACTAAACTGTCCCAAATAGCTGAGTAATTTTCTCCGCACGGAATAATTCCGGCGGTAATTTGTAAAGCGTTGCCTTTGAGACTACCTACTAAATATTGAACTCGTTGGGAATCTGTAAGATTAGAGTTATTGTGGATATTTGATTTAAATGATTCATAGAAAACCGGCCAGTTATTTATTTTACCATCAAAGGAAGGAATGTGAATCGGTGGTAGTTTGACTACACCTTTATTTTGCGCGGCGCTCTCGTGCGACGTTGAGCTTGTCGACGATTTTGAACGATAAGTCATGATACGAGAACGAACTCGTTCTACACGAGTGTAAACACCGTCGAATGAGATGAGGCTACTATATTCGACTGTATGATCAGGATTTAATTGTAAAAGGTATGCGTTTAGTTTATCAAGGTTGGAACTAAATTCCTGGCGGATTACAGAAAGAATCTCCGTGTCTGCCATGAATGTCTCCGCAGAACGAAGCTCCATATTATTTATATTTATTTTCTTAGAAGATTCATACAATGAAGTTAAGCGTTCGTAAATAGCATTGTTTTTAGCTTGCAGTATTTTAACTTTTATTTTGATATCCTCCATGTTGGTAGGTAGGAAGGAACAATAAGAAAAGATGGTGTGTAAAATAGGTATTTAGCTGTTGACTAAACAAAAGAATGCGGTTGAAATATAAGTTTGTACTTATGTTAACTGAAGGAATTTACTAATATTAGTGGTATTTACCTATGCTATTACAATGCAGTAGGTATTAAGTTGATACAGTAGTTCTCAGTCAAACAAGTAGGTAAGTACCTAGCGGGAATGTTCGAGAATGCACGCGTACAATATGACGATTTTACGAAAATAGGTATTTAGGCCTAAAGCCCAGGTAAAAGACCTATAGAATGCGGGAAAATAATGAGAAAAGATCACTGATTCTTGGGATCCGGGTCGATTTGGACCAGAAAAAATGGTGGTGCAGAGTTGTTACACCACCATACCCGTATGGTGGGCTGTATCGAAGGACCGTAGCGGGTGCGGGAAAATAGCTTGGTCGGTGATTAGGCGAACCGAGACACAGTATGAGTGAAGCTAAAGGGGTTTGGTGAAAGGAAAAAGGACTTACTTGCGCTGGATGGTGAACGAGCACGTTGTTGCAGGTCTGCGATGCTGTTTCCTCTACGCGTAGGTTAAATACACTGTCACTCACGATTAGTTCTTGTGTGCCGGCTACACTAACACTGATTTTAAGCGGTTTAAGATGAAGCGGTGCGGTTATTTAATTTATTTTTACATAAAATGCGGAGCGGTGTCGCGGTGATTCGAAAAGTTTTCGGAATACAACGGCGGGAGCGTTGCGGCGCCAGTCGCGCCGAGAGTTGGTACGCGCGGCGCATCTTCCTTCTCTTTCTGGTGTATTGTAGCGGGATAGGAGGGAAAGGGAAGGATAGCCAACTCATACTGTGCGGTTGCGGAAGTATAAAATGTTAGAAAAGATGCGTTCAGAAATTGCATTGGAAACAATATAGGTAGTTAATGAAATTAAAAATGTAAAACTTGCGCGAGCACGCCCTTTTTTCTTATGAAAGCAGGTTGCATTACATGCACTTGGCTTTGTACGTGTAAGGTTGGCACTCAGTAGTGGCCGAGTCGGTATTCAGATAGGTAATGTACGTCACACACACACAAGTACCTATAACCTATCTGCTTTCGTGGAGCAATCTACGTCTGGAGTATTGTGAGATGTGTGTTTCCTTATGTATAAAGAAAAACAAATGTATGTAACTGGCTAATGGCCGTTTCAGATCTTGTTAAATAAATAAATTAAAACCTGATTATGCAGCTTGTCTTTTCAGGCAGGGGAAGTCAATTAAATGACCAAATGAAAGTTTTATATAAAAGCGTATATTTTCAGAGTACAGTGATGTTCTTACAATAACTTATCGTAGCGGCTGCAGTAATACTATATCATGTATTCATATCCCGAAACTGTCACAAATTGAAATAAGGGCTTAAAATAAGTATTTACAATTTTATATAGGTAATTTCAGAGGATATTTCTTAACAATCATCTTTTAAGTCTCATAAAACAGGGGCACATTTGTATTGACACAATGGTTTTCTAACAGAGAATTTAATACCGAATAGAAATATGTTTAGTCCAACTTTTTCCGTGCAGGGTTATTAACTTAGTGAATCCATGGACTGGTAGGAATTTCCTGCTACCAGTCGAAGCTTTTACTTTAACCTGATAATATGTACTAAGATAGAAGTGAAAGGCAATATCTTTTTAATTTATAAAATTTACTATAATTGAATTGAACTTGAGAGAAAGAGATGATTTTACATACCGCGTCTCTGTTACACACTGAAAATAACGGTTTAATTTATAAAATAATGTATTTGTGACAGTTCGATTACTGTTAATTATTATTTACTGATAAAAGAACTATTGCGATGAGTGATTATTAGTTCAGATGTTAAACAAACCACGGAAAGTATTAATTTCTTTAGATTACTATGTAAAGGTACATAGTAAATAAAAAATATTTAATATCAAGTGGTTTCTTTTATAATTCAGTGATTTAAACTTAGCGGCTTGAAAACAATATTACGATGGACCAAAAGTTAGAAAAGTTTGTAGAAACATAATTTTGATATTTATTTGAATTGCCCTAAGGTACATTTTTGCTTGTCACCCAGCCGCCAAGCTTAAACTGTGCTATTATATTATGTAATGTTGTTATTATATAAGTACGTACTAACGCCAAAACAATTAATGAAAACAGCTTGAATTTCATTCAATAATTTAACAAAAATAACCAATGATTTCTTACTTATATAACAATTTGTTGATCACAGACGAATATAAACCTTATCACTATAACTTAGAGTTCATTATTATTTGTCCTTCGACGTGTTATACAACTATTCTTACGTTAATTCAAGTTTTAAAAAATCGGTTACTTTTTAAAGTGTGAGCCAAAAGTCTGGAGTTAGAAATGATGTAATTTATGTCAAAATATATAAAAGAAACATTATGATAAATTGAACCTTAGCCCGTAAGAAATAAGGTTAACAATCTATTGACAGTTTATAACTTATCTACGTATACTTGGGTATTATTTCCCCTCCCAAACCTTTTTACTCACACTTAAAAACGTACCTAACAAGCTCATATTTAGTCACTTTATATCATACAAATCAGTTTTATAAAATAACTTATTATTAAGAAGATAACAAGACTATACTAGTGATGCGACTGATTCGAACCTTTGTCCGGGAATTGAACCCCGTACTTCAGTCTTTACTTGCACATTTTTAAAATGTGAAATTTCGAAAGTATCAAGTACCTTATAATAATGTTTATTTCTCTTATTTTTAAACAGATTTTAAAGATAATTGCTTTTTAGTGTGCAAACGCATCTCATATTAATAAACTATTTTTAATTTGAAATAAGTTGATACATGTTGCTGTGTTTTCACAAACTTTACGTTGTATTAAAAAATACAGATCTACTTTCCTTTTGTTTAAATAGTTTTTTTTTTATTAAAGAGTTCTAACACTCGCAATGATTGCATTTTTTTAAAATCATCCTTATTTGCCAACATCTCACTGAACATTCACCTTTTGATATGTTTGTTTTCAAAACGGTGAAAACTAAAGGGAATCAGAACACAATACGTCTTAAAGTTTCTGACATAAAAGTTCATGATGAATCTCATCTGAATTGCACATGAGATTTGATAACATTAATTTTCAATTAGCAAGTAACTGTTTAGAAAGATCACAAATTAACCCTTACATTAGAAACGCAATAAACACATCATTTTCTTTTCTCAACACACCACATGTATGATTGGCTTGTAAGACCCTTGCAGTGTTTTTAATCTCATTACAATTTGACAGAAAAAACAGCTTACATCAGCTATAAAATCATAACACAGAGTCACACAGATAAGAACACAAAGTCAATTAAGGTACTTCGCGTAGTTTATTTCACCAAATTGTTCACTGATCTATCCCCGTCATGTCCAGACTATCCTCCTCAGAGACATCATCAGGCGGCCCCCCTCCATCGTCCTGCAAGTCTGCCTGCGTGAGGGAGTGTTGATGTATCCGCTCGAGCTTGTCCTGCACGTCGCCGAGCAGGGCTCGCTGCGAGGGCTCGGAGGCCCAGCACGACGTCATGACTTCCCAGCACTCGTCTGTGAAGTGGGGGAGACGCTCGGGACGAAGGC
The DNA here is from genome assembly GCA_033682625.1 of Helicoverpa zea x Helicoverpa armigera. Classification (NCBI taxonomy): domain Eukaryota; kingdom Metazoa; phylum Arthropoda; class Insecta; order Lepidoptera; family Noctuidae; genus Helicoverpa; species Helicoverpa zea x Helicoverpa armigera. The sequence continues at coordinate 1,030,688 of JAWIIS010000015.1, read as the reverse complement.
CTAGGGGTAATGGGGGAAGTTAATATTTTTTCGTAGGAAAATAAAATAGCTCAGCGAAGTATCTAGTTCTAATTTATGTTGTAATGGGGAATGTTTGTTATTTACTGATGATATAAGTTCTTTAAATCTTATTCTGAACTGATTTGGATATTTTTGTTTGGAGAAGTTAAACGAATTCATGAAGTGCAATCTTTGCTGTAACTTGAAGTAGTTGGTGTTAGTAATTTTAACATATATAGTTAAAACTAATGACATTGTACAGTATGTGCTAAAAGGTATTACTAAAGAAACATTTTAAAGATTAATAATTTAAAACATACGTACCTCTTTTGACTTTGCTCCACAGCTGTTCTTTGTTCTGGAATGTCTCGAAGGCTGATGGCAGTTTTATGTTGCCCGCACACACATACCTAAAATATAAAATAATTTATAACTGCTGGTAAGTGGTTTGGAGCCAATGATCAATATCAGTGGCTATAATTTAGTTGATGATTTTCATTAAATATTTTAAAACCATTGTTTATGAATAATTTAAATAATGTTATTAAAAAAATCGTTTGGAGCTGAAAAATATTTCTTATAATAAATCAATGCTCACCAAAACAATATCCCAAAGGCATAAACATCGACACTAGCATGATAGTCCCCCGCGAGCAGCTCGGGCGCCATGTGCACCGGCGTGCCCACCAGCGAGCCCGACATCAGCGTCTCCGCCGCGCAGAACCCCAGGTCTGACAGCGAGGCTCGGTCTGACGCGTCGAGCAGGACGTTCTTCATCTTTATGTCGCGGTGGACCAGGCCGAGGGAGTGGAGGTAGCGGATACCTGGAGAAGGTGGTTAATTAGAGTCGAAAATAATAAAAACATGTAGCACAACATAAAGCTTTCTAAGGACAAGGATAAAATATGTATACCTATGGTCATCGTTTCATGTTAAGGTTTCGATTCGCGAATTGGGACAAAACGCTTTCGAGGTTATACAAACTTTCAAAAAAGTAGCCGAGAATCTGAAACCTGGTGATTGATACACCCGTACTCTCTCCGATCGTGCAGAGTTATCATCCCATCGGGTTTAAAAGACTGGAAGAATAGTGAGGGCACCTATGACACACTGTCACTATAATACGTCCTGCGCAACTAGCTGATCTCCTCACCTGAGAACAGTCGTGATCAACTAACATCTATTACGCCTTTTCCACAGGGTCCTCATCCTAGCGGGGAAGCTGAGACCGGCCCTCACAGCAGCATGTAGATCCCTTAGCTTGCTCTCTGACTTGAGCAGTATACAGGGCTCGCTGCCCTATCGACCCGTACAGCCAGACTATGTACATACCTTCCACAATATCTCAGCTTTCCTCATTCTAGCAGGGAAGCTCAGTCCCGTCCGCACGGCAGCGTGTAGATCCCTTAGCTTGCGTTCTGACATGAGCAGTACGCAGGGCCCGGCGCCGCCGCGCTGTACAATGGACCCGTATAGGCTAACTATAATACGTACCTTCCACAATATCCCTAGCTATCCTCATCCTAGCAGGGAAGCTCAGCCCCGCCCTCACGGCAGCATGTAGGTCCCTTAGCTTGCGTTCTGACATGAGCAGTACACAGGGCCCCGCGCCGCCGCGCTGTACGATGGACCCGTATAGGCGGACGATGCGCGGGTGGGCTGGGATACTCCTGGGAAGAACAGATTTAAGGAATTCTAGTTTAAAAAAAGGTGCATCTAGACGGTACAAGTACCCTGCGCAACTTGAGGTGCATGCGCAGGTTACATGCGTTTTAAAAATGTCCAGTGTATCCAGCGACTTGCGCATGTATCAAAGCAAAATACCTACCCGCATGCTCTTGTCACTTGTCTCTTGCGCATGTTATCTTACTCCAGCTACATGCACCGTGTAGACGCAGCCTAAGATTAAGAGCGTGTACGTCAACCGCGCGCCATTTGGCCTAAAATGGTACTTTTCAAACCACTGTTTCTCAGTAACTACTTATCCTATAACTATGTTATTTTTTAATAACGCAAGGTAATTTCACTGTCCATATAGTTAATTGAACATAAATTTCAATTTGTGTAGTTTAAATACTTAAAACCCCTATAACGTAACAGATGTTTTATAAAATTCCCGTTCAGCGTCTATTTCGAAGCTTAAATTCATGTGAAAACAGTGGCAAATCTAATCATATTTATTTTTGTACTCATAGACGAAATCCCCATGCCTATAGTTAGTTGAAAACATTTTTTGATTTAGGTCTATATCTTTCAGAAAAAAATATTTTAACAATGTGAAAAATTGTGAATTTCAAATGCTTTTTTTACCTATCTATCTTACTTGATTTAATATAACAATTATTTACTATAGTAATATAACTCTTTCTTTAAAACATAAACTTTATATTATAATTTAATCTCTCGTTTTTATTTTTTTTATAAATTATTTAAAAACTACTATAAAACGCTGCACGCGAGTCAACTCAAACCAGACCGCCGCAAGGCTTCACAGAGAGAGGACGTGTCGCTCCGTCACATCGCGTAGGGTGAATAACCTCTGCCGTGGATACCGAGAATAGAGTACATTTCAAGCGCGACCAACAAATCTTGATACATTACTAATTTATTTAAAGCTTAATTTTGAAGCATATTTTTTTTATCGATTGAGTTGAAATTTTGTTTGAATGTTCAGTTACCGGCCGGTTTACCCAAGATGGAGAAAAAAATGTTTTTAATGCATTCCTACGATATGGGTATCAAATGAAAGGGCTTGCTATGAATAACTCGAAAAAAAATGTGTCGCGAGTCTAAATCCAATATGGCGGACTCCTTAGGCTAGAAATCACTTATTGCTGATGTCTGTTACCAATGGAGCTATAATTTTTTTTTTTTCATTTTGGATGTACCCAAATTTTGACTTTTGATCTCGAATAACTTTTGAAGCATATAGGATAGATAACTTAAAACTTTATTTGCAATGGTAAACCAAAGCTCTTCACCAATATTTGGCTTACCGGCAATTGTTGTTATTTGACCACAATTTTTCGGTCTGGATGGACTGGACCATTCATATAAACAATCAATTTTTCAAATCGGTCCAGGCGTCTTTGAGAAATCGAGAACAATCAAATTGAGAACAATCACAAAACAATCTAATTGAAACCTCCTCCTTTCTTTTTTTGAAATCGGTTAAAATACAGAAACTCTTAACATTGTCATTAATCATCAGTCGACTATTTAGTACTGTTGAAAATTATGTAATATACAGAAAGTCCTCAAAACCAAGGTTTTCATAGGTGCCCGATTTTTTTGCAAAAGAGTGTAAGTATTAACGACTTATTTTCATGCTTTTATATTTTAGACATCCATAGACTTACACTATTTTCCCGCTATTAACTATTTACTAAATAATATATTTTTTGTTCTACCAATTTCACTCGAAAGGATCAAAATGGTTTGTGTGACTATACGTGAAGTATGATAGGCACGCACACAGCCGCGACGCTAGTCTGCGCGGTTTTTTGCGTTGAATTACCTAAAGTTGACATCGCGCGCCGAGCGTACACGCTCTTAAGATCGCAATTTCGAAACGCCGAGGCGTATTGTGAAGTGTTTCAGCATGTATTGTAGAGTGCAGGGTCACGTACAACATAAATGCTACGCACGCATACCGCAATTGCAAATTAACGGCCTAGCCGACGTGCGCCAAATTGTACTCATTTTTTAACATTGCTCTACAGTGAGGAAACCTGTGGCATTTAACAGCTCTTAACAAGCACTTTATTTTGTGGTAGCCACGTTCAAATCTAACGCGAGCCTGATATTTTCCACCTTAACATGCCGCAGGTTTTACAGTGACTAACATAACGTATGTGAGTTTTACATGGTCATACAAAAGTGTTCATGCTCCATTAACAATTTTGCCCTTTGTCGTCACGGAAAATTCCGCGAGTCACAAAGTTTAGGTATTAGCAGGTAGCGGATTGAGGATAGAAAGTTAAAAATCACAATCACAAAGAATAGTTCATCTATTTCACAATACAAACGTACCTGGTATAGAAGAACTCCATGGCGAGTTCCCGGTAGTGTCGCTCGTCGGCCGGCAGCACGGACTTCACGGCGACAGCTCGCCCCGCCCAGCCGCCGCGAGCCAGGTACACCACGCCGTACTGACCGCGACCTGAGACCATGTGTCGTTATTAACCATCTTCATTATCTTCCGGGCCTTTTCCCAACTAAGTTGGAGTCGGCTTCCAGTCTAAACAAATGTACCTGACTACCCGACTTTATGGCTTCTGACTGCTGATGATATTAAAATGCTAGCCGGGACCTAGAGTTTATCATGCTTTCTGAAACACGGGTGAACTATTTCACGGGTTATGACAAGATGGTCGGACCGACAGCGTTGCTTTACTTTATGATCAATCTATCCATCCGGCTTTGACTTAGTCATGAACTCACGCATGTTTTATACGAAAGAAAATAAAACTAGCTGTTAGGTCATTTTGTGAGAAAGTGATAAGCATGAATGTAGAAATGATAAATATGTATTTTCATTCTACATAAGTACGAAGGAAATAGGGAAGGGGTACAGAGAGGATTGGAAGCGAAAAACATATTGCGTTAACTTCAAATTACTTAGAAACTGGACAGGAAATAAATGACTTACCAATTTCTCTGCCGAGTTCTGGAGTGCCGTACATAAGTAGATCACACATGGATGTACTCTCTAGACATAACCGCGCGAATGTAGGCGCGTATCTGAAAGTTTTTAATGCATATAATAATAAGATCAAAAATTTTAATTAGTTTTTTTAAATATTTATCGTTATTTAGGAAATTGAATTTCCGTCGCTATCGCTCAGGATTCTAATTATTGAATCCTTCGCTTGCTCTGTCATCAAAATTGAGCCCGCGGTTAAAAAGCAACTTTGTAGAACAAATAACTATTTGATTTTGATATTTTTCTACACCTTCAAGAGACCATTTTCACTGAAGAATTTGTCTACCATCAAGTAGTAATTTTTATAGATGTAAGGCGAATTAAATTGGCAAAATATCATAGTGGTTTCTAGTCCTATTATTTACAAGGCATACAAACTTTTTCCTGATAGCCAGCTTGATATCCTCGGTGTGATGCAGCCTGCCGGCGAGCGCTGTCTCCAGCGACGTCAGCGCCGACTGGTACCGCTCGTGTGCCGTGCTTAACCTCTCCAGAATCTGTAGGAGTAGTGTAGTGGTAAGTTATTATTTATATACGACGACTTTTGGTTTTACAAAGACTGGGCGGGCTCCAAATACGGCATAGTTTATGAGGGAGGGGACAGTAATATTCCTGATCCTCTTCGTACTCGCATGTTGGCACGCTACTTTCTTAGGAAATTTTTGGTGTCATCTCCGCTCGTCATTTTGTTCTCCACGATTCCGCCACTGTATATGATATATCTTGAGTCAGATAAAAGATCTGGTGAACCTTGCAACTTTCTTCACCTGATTATTTGGTAATCTATCTATATACATGGATGATATATCAAACGTGACTACTACCCACCTGTGTGGAGATGAGCTTGGCGAGGCGGTGCGGGGACAGCTGGTGCAGCGCGGCGGCGGCCACGCGGCGGCGCCACAGCGGGCTCAGCACGCAGCACGCCTCCTCCGCCTCGCCGCCTACTAGCCGGAGTCTGGAGAAGTGAGGCTTTCATTATTTATTTATCTAAACTTTCTCAGACGCATACGAGGATTTTTTTCTTCAGAAAAAATACCTTCAAAAAGTAAGCCTAACTTTGAATAAACGACTTATTATTTTGTACAGTTACCGGCACGGATGTCGGGCTCTCGGCGGAAGAGTGGGGATCGCTTTGCTCACCCGTACGCATAAGGCAATAAGGCAGTAAATCGCTTGTGCGCAGGTGAAGGTCAGGGCCCGACATCCGTGCCGGTAACTGTACTCCAACTCAATATCTTGAACTTGGTTAAAACACCATCCTCTCAAGTATGAGTCCGATTTCAAGTCAGGCAAGTAACAATGTAACTTTATTTTGGACAGCAATGAAGGAAACCTAGACTATAAAGTCTGAAATCAATTCGCACTAAGTTAGAGTCATAATTAACACCCAATCCTTCTCTTCCAGAAAATACCTGTAACAGAGACAGTATGAAAGCTTTAGGAATAAGTTTTTTTTCTAGCCTACTTACTTATGCAGCAACCGCCTCAGCGACTCCAACAAACTCCTGAGGACCGGGAAGGTGGCGCAGGGAGACAGGTCCACCTGCCGCGCGACTGATAGTAACTGTCGCATCGCCTCGCTGGCGGGACGGCCTCCGAGCTCCTGTCTGCACGACCATTCTAGGGATTCTAGACATCTAAAGAAATGAATCAAAATAAATAATACAAATCTAGCATTTTAATTGTACTGGTAAGACCTTTGTGACGTGTACAAAGTGTTGATGGCAAGAAATGAAAACACGGACAATACTTGTTCAAAGACATATTTCTAACCTCATAAATAAAACCCCAAAAATCAATATTATGTTGCAGAACACACACCACGCTCGATAAATTATACTTTACAAAAATTTAAAATATTATAATGATATTTCTCTACAAATAGATGCTTTACCTCTGCAAGGTCCCAAAGTAGGTGTCCTTCAGGCAATCCACGAACTTGGCTAACTTCAGACTAATCTTCTGACTTAGTTTTGAGAGAACTGAAACAATTACATACTTATATTTTATATTGGAAGATTTCTAAAATATTGTACCACCTTGACGTGAGAAGTTCCTCTGTGATTCGGAAGACATGTTCTTTTGAGGATCATTATTGGACATCTATGGCTGTCAGAAGCCAGAAAGTCTGACAACCAATATTAATAAAGAGAATTGGAATGTCCAGGTAATTGGGTTGAGGAGGTCAGAAAATAGTAATAACAAATCTTCATAGAAGAAAAAAGCATTCGCGCCATGTAAGACACTGTTAGTCAGCTAGAGTGGAAGACTCTTATCATCCACCCTCCGAGCCTTTTTTCTAACTATGTTGGGGTCGGCTTCCAGTCTAACGGGATGTAGCTGAGTACCAGTGCTTTATAAGAAAAACTGGAAGTTTCTTATATAGTTGGGAAAAGGCTAGGCCGATGATAAAACTTGAAAAAAGTATATTATGTCCTTACCCGTCTGCTGAACATCAAGCGACGCCTGCTTAACAGAAATATTAACACTATTAGTGCAAGTAGCGCGAGTGTCACTAGTGTCGACAGTGTCGGTGCGAGTGTCACGAGTGTCGGCGGTGTCGCTGTGCCAGCTGGCTCGGGCTGTCGACATGGAGAAGGCTTCGGATTCGTTTTCTACTCGAATGTTGTTGAAGGGGGGTGAATCTTCGTCTGGGGGCTGGAAGAAGGCATTTATATAAAAAAATAGAAATACGGGAACAATCATTTGAGGGACTTAGATTAGGTTTTTTTTTTGTAATGAGCTGTTTTCTGAATATCACATATTTTGATATTTGGTAAACAAAAGCCGCACTTTTCAAATCGTGGACGTACACAAGTTCCTTGACTGAGTTGTTATAATTATTTTCTTTTTACTTTAATGTGATTCCCCAAATATTTACTACTTGTTACTAATGAATGTCATATAAGCTGTATATTTTTTTTATGTTAAACAAAGATTAACAGATTTAGCTCTGAATTTTGAAGTACCTAATATCATCATTCTTTTGCCCTTATCGCAATTTAAATTAGTGTCAGCGCAGCATTTTTTCTTCTTCCATAGGTACTCTTTCTCATCTGCTGCTGTTTATAGTTGCCCTAAACACTAACCGACCCACCACAAAAACATTTAAACGTCTGTTGAACATTCGTCACATTATGACGTTGAAATAAGGTCCGTTTTGCAGCCACACTTTTCTTAGAGAAGTGTTCAACAGTTTAAGTTTTTGTAGTAAGTAAATCTCACCTTAACCCTCCCAAAGTCCCCCGACAGACTCTCATCGTTAGCCCGTATGATCTCATAGTCGTCGAAGTTGTAGCTGTCGTACGACACGGCCTCCTCGCCGTCCGACGCGTCGCGCCGCGCGGGGCTGCTGCGGGAGGAGGAGTAGAAGATCGAGTTGGACACTATGAAGCGAGGGTCTTGGTGCCACGGGAGATCTGAGGAGAAAAAAGGTTCTTTAGAAGATCAAGATCTATTGCGATTGTAGGTCATTTTTTATGTGCCGTATACCGTATGTAATGGTAGAATGTAAATGGGCCAATTTAGATTTGAGAACATACTCTGTACACCTACATTCTGGCAGCGTGAGGGAGTGCCAGACTCCAGCCGGCCCTAGAACCCGTGGGAGTCCTTTTGGTCTGAGTTTGTTTGTTGGTCTAAGTTCTTTTGTTTGTAACGTTTTTGGGATAATCTCACTCGGAAAGTCGATATAGCATTTTGTCTCGAAGTAAGATTGATTTATTTTGATTCCGATTTTTGGTACAAGTAATTGTCCCACAAGCGTTCTCTGAATTCCGAATTTTATATTCATTTTTCTACTACATATATTATGATATTTTAACATTTACATAAATGTTTACTCGGTTAGTTAAAACTTCAAATAAATATATTACTTACCATCCACACTCCAATCCATGTAATTGACTTCGGCTCTCATCTCCTCTAACACTTCTTGCATCATTTTCAGTAACTCCCTTTTCTTGTCCCCTTCTGAGAATTTTTCGTTAATAGTCTGCAAAAAAATTATACTTATGAGCTTTAGCTGACATTTACTTTGTAATTTCTCAGGAATTTAGAAATAGATCTCCAAGGCAAAGCCGTGCGGAGCTATCGATCATAGGGTTAAGCAACACTTGGCGCGTCTTATCATGACGGATTTAAACATGTTTCGGAAGGCACGGTGAATTGGTACCCGGCTGTCATTTGAACATCTTTGGCTGTAATAACGGGATAGTCAGAAGCCAGAAAGTTAGACAACCAGGTTTTCCCAAGGGGTATTGGGTTGGCTGCGGGACTGTTCGCGCGAGTTACCGCGGCCCCGGTACATAAAAGGCCTACGACGGAACACGACGGTTTTTAGTCAGTAAGAGTCTGACACTCCCTGTCCGCTGCTAACCCACAGTGGGAGGGGTCATTTGATGATTTTTGACGTCGTTAAAAAAAATTGTGTATTGGGTTGCACCCGTTTGTTTGGGGAACCGGGTTGAGTTCAGACAGGCAGTCTTTCTACGTAATATAAGCCCTCACCTCATATAGTTGTTGTTCTTGTCTGGCGACGTACTGTATCTTCTTGGGCACCACCTGCAGCTCCCGCGCCATGTCGAATGACGCCAAGATGAACTGTTGTAGCAGTTTCACATGTACCTACAATTTTATATTATTGCTTAGAATATACAGGAATTTTCAAGTGAAATAACGAGGTATTTATTTGAAGGATTGCGCTAAAATGTTTGCGCAAATTGCGCAATAGTTGCGCAAACTGCGATGCTAGTTTAAACACGTAAGTGATGAACTTTTCACAAGTACTCAATGATTGTGGCTACACACATTAAATAGCTTCTATTTTAATATTTGCCATAACAACAAAGGCAATATGTTTGGAATTACATTTATTATATTACTGAGAGTTCAAAATATTTCACGCATAAGAAAGCTATCAATTAGAAAACATTCACCAAATAAAAACTCAATAGCAATTTATTTGCTTATGGCAAATATCGATATCTAATTTATCATACAAAGAATAACATCAATTGTAAATAGCATAACTATAACATATTAATAAAAAGCCATATATCACTAACCTCACTCAACCTCGTACAATACTCCAGCAGATAACTTTGACAGCTATCCGCAGCAAACTTCACGACCGTCGTCAACAAGCCAGTTCTACTCTTGACAGTACGCTCCGACTTCCCAGTATCTTGGGCAACCTGTACCGGGGAAGTGCGGATTTCTGGACGAACTATGTCGGAATCGTCCAGGATTATGCATAGACTTTTTACGTGGTGTTTTGGTGGTGGGGTTGCTGAAACAATGGGATTTAAATAGGTCATCTTTATTTCTAAAATAATATTTTTAGACGATATATTTTTATTGTTTCCTTGTTGGCAGGCTAAAAACCCAAAACTAGTGAACTGATTTGAAAAATTATTTTCCTGTTTGGAAGTAGGTAGTGGTACACTTTCACATAGGTAACATAGTTTATATTTATCCTGATATCGGCAGTAGTTCCCCGGGTTGTAGGAGAAATCGCGAGGAACATCTAGCCTGTTATAAACTATAGCTAGCACCAATGGTTTCACCAGCATATTAAGTCTCATTTACCCTCTCTCAATAAATGGGCTAGGTATTTAACACTATAAGAATAATTAAAATCTGTCCAATAGTTAGTAAGATTTGCGTGTTCAATCATACATAAACAAAAAACAAATTCGAAAGCTTTCTAATATTAGTATAGTTACTTACACATCATCTCCCACTGGTCCATGAGTTCATTCATGAAGGCGTTCTGCTCTTCAAACAGTCTTTTGTCCTCTCCTTTATTTTTCTGCTCTGCAGACTTCTGTGCTTCTTGACTTTGTCTGGAACTGAATAGATTACTTTTTTAGTTACAAAATGTTATTTTTGTATGGAGTTTTATTAGTCTGAATTTTTTAGATATGTAAACGAGAATAATTTGGAACATTTTCAGTAATTTGAAAAAGAAAGTTGCTTTTTAGATCTGACCAAATCTGAATGGTTCATGGTCTAGATTAATAAAGAAATGAGAAATAATTTATAATTTTGTTTGTTTATATAAAGGCTCCTAAAGGACTGAACCTATTTGTAAAATTATTTTGATGCAAGGGTGACATGGGCTAAATCTAATCTGGGTACGGGAAGAAATCGCAAGAAACACCTATTGTTCTATAAATAATTCAAACTAAGGAGTTGTTACCTAAATATCCACTTCAGAGCGTCCACATTGATTCTCTTCTCGTGCTTCTTGTTATCTTCTGCGTGGTCTTCTGTTCTGTTCATGTCTTCGCTGTTGGAGAACAGAACGAACAGGACTTGCGAGTTCGGGTTAATCTCCTTAATCTGATGCAGATCTAGGCAGTTCTGTGAAGAATGCAAAAGATAATTAGTCTTTCAAATAACTATTTCAAATAGCTAATAGTTTTATTTTCTCCTACAAACAAATAACAACGAAAACACTTTTGCATTTTGTGGTAATACATACTTAATAGAACCAATATTTTTGGGGTGTTTTAAGTCCTGACGGTAAATATAATATATTAGAATGTTAAATATAGATACTAAAAAAGAAAGTTTACAGTTTTTTTCAAGTAAGGTCACTTGATTATAAACTTAGAAGACAAAAGTCAACGACCTCTAGCTATCGCAAATTCATTACGTCTAAATTACCATAATCATAAATATTCAAAAGATCCTCACCTCCCCGGAAAACACAGCAGGCTCCCTACTCCCACTCCACTCTCTCTTCACTTCACTTTTATCACCATCCCCACTCTCACCAACATCACCACTATTCGGCACTCTCGCCATAGAGTACAAATTGAAAGTATTCCAAAAGTCCTCCTCACTTCTCGAAGTAGTTATAGTCCCACTAATATTCTCACTAAATATATTCTTTCCAATCTTATCAATAGCATACAAATATACGGGATTAAAATTCCTTAAAATGCTGTCCCGTTTTGAGTACAATTCTGCGTGGATTTTCTTCAGTGTCTGATGACTGGAGGCTCCTGGGTCTACCTCCAGGTCTGGAGGTAGAATGATCCGGAGACCATCCTTCAGGAATTGGTTATTTATTTCAATTTCTAAAATAGTTGTGAGATCAGTCTTATCTTGTCTTATTAGGTCCTGAAAATATAAATAAAATCATTAGTGTGGTTTGAAAACGATTTTTCAGAATACCTGAAACCAGTCTTAACTTTAACTTTTAGAGCTAAATAAAAAAAATAAATTACATGGAGTAACAATCTGGCTAACCATATAATATGGTACTTATTCACACATAATATAGAAATAAATAAATAAATTAAAAAAAAAAGAACGCTAATCCACGAATTCACTCAAATATACAATAAACGCCACGAAAATTACCCATCATTATTGGTCCTTCTAGTTAAGTGGTAGTAGTAGTAGTAGTACTCTCTTACCTTAATATACCTCTTACCCCAGTAAGAGGTATTTTTGAAGGTATATACCCCCACATATACTCGTGATATATCCTCACCTCAACGGGCAGGGTATCCCACGGCCTCTTGTTGCACTCCAGCTCCTCAACCAGCTCGAACTCCGAGTTGCCGAGGGTGAGGTGCACTTGCCGCTGGTTGCTACTGCCGTATTGGATGCGCACCTGATGGAGAAGAAGAAATCAAAATCAAAAATCGTTTCTTCAAACTTGGCTGGAGAACAACACTTTTTGAACGTCAGGAATTTACAAAAGACAGCCCCCAAAACGCCCACCCTTCGCCACTTCCTATGTGTTTTTGCAGGGAAGAAGAAGTGGCGCAGCAAACTCCCCAGCAACACAGAAGAGGAATATAATGTTGTACTGTTGAAAATGAAAATGAAACGATGACGAGAACGTTACTACTTTCGCCCTTATTTACCTACCTTGGAGAAGACCTTTTTTAATACCAAAAATTGCTATCCAAAGTCCCAAAGGACCAGTACGCTCGTTGTTTCATAACTGATCGTTTTGGTCAAATTTGACCTAGAAGAAGACGCCTGACCTATCTGCATTATGGCATCTTCCTACTTACTCCGTGATTCGCATTTTCCTTACCCATCGACACGGCCGCGGCGGCGGCTCCGGCAGCAGCTTGTGTCCCAGCAGTGCGTGCAGCAGCCTCGCGCGCGCTGATGGCGACGTGCCCAGCAGCACTAATGCTGTGCAGCGCTGGGACTGGTTGCCCACTTCCTGGACTGTGGTGAATACTTGCGGATCTGGGTGGAAAAGTCAATTGAAGGATAAGTTCAAAGTAACATTGATGCATAGTGTAAATGTCGTAGTTATGACAACTCATCTATCGACCGATCCGGCGGCTAATGCGTTAGTCATTGCATAGGTGACTGCAGTCAGTAATTATTTTCCGGTAGTGAGCATTTTACTTTTAACTTTGTAATTAAAGCGATATGTTTTCATATGTGTACCTTTTTACTATTCTATCTGTCGTCATCTCAAACATCCATATCGACTTGCACATTCATAATCCATTCATATTGTTTCTTTGATCGCTTTTCCATACTTGTGTATGAGGACTCTATTAAGCAATACCTATGCAAAGTAACCAGTAGAATGCTTCTTTAATCTAATAATAAACTAATGGCGGATGGGTGACCTCACTGTGACGTCATAATAGTCATAAGCACAGCGAGTTTAATGTTCGCAGCCGTACGAACAGGAAAAGGGGATTTTTTTGTAAGTGGTCATTAAATGTGCTCATAATTTTGTGAACAATAGTTTGTAGAACACTGAGGACATCTTATTCAGACGTCGAAACCACAGTTTTCAAATCTTGAATAAAATCGGTAAAAGTACAAAAACATGTACCTACTCATACAATATGCACCGGGCATATATAAAAAGGAATGAAATAAAGTACATAGGCATTTAATAAAGTATTACATAGGTCAAGTACATAAATTACAAATGGCCCCCGCGCATTAGGGGGCCATTAGGCCAGGCCGTGCGACCAGCCTGGGCGCTTTGGCCGCATGTGTGTCGCGATGTTTTTCGTTAGCCGCGCGACCAGAGGATGGCATGGCAGCGATGTATATGCGGGACCTTACATGTATCATGGAAGAGTTAGTTGGTCGTGGCTGCGCGACCTGGCGGTCGAATTCTCGGCACGAATATAAAAAGCATTAGGTACATACATAGATAGAGTATGCCCGCCATCACTGGCGCCCAGCCCTAGTGTAGCAGACTAGCGGGTTACAGAACACTGCTCTACCTACCTGTGTGCAGTATATCAGCGACATCGTGCAGTGCGCGCTGCGTGTCGCGCACCAGGCCGCGCAGAGTGCGCGTGCGCGCCGCCACTCGCCGCGACCACACGCTGCCGCCCGCCATCACTGGCGCCCAGCCCTACCGTGGGGGACTGGGGGGATTTCATGCGGCGAAACCTACGGAGAAAGATTTTTCGTAAATAATACGATATACAAGCAGTTAATAAAAAATATGTCAGGATATCATGTTTTAGGGCGGCATTTCCAACGGGTAAAATCAGGTCCCATCGTTGTCCATTTGTCACCAAATCATTGTGCCCGACTATCTTGAAAATTGCAGGATAATTTACTATATTACTCAGTCAATCTTAATTATTTACTCATATAAACATTCCAAAGCATTAAATGCATGCATGGAGGAAATTGCGCAACAAACTCTCAGGCAACATAACTCATTTTTGTTTACGCCATTTTATTTATTACCAGAACATTAATCTGGTCAAGTCTCTGCGCAGTCATTCCGTTACGGATTCTAAGCATTATTTTCCTTAAAACAACAAAAAATATACAGGTGTCCTAAAGTTTCAGATTACTTTAACTAGAACACATCTCGGGCGAGAAGGACGATAGACGCCTGTACCGAACGCACCGAAACTGTGACTCATGCCCTATCGGAGCGTTGCGCAAGAGTGTCTGGCTTTCCCCGTCAACTTATGTGATAAACAACAATGCTATATTTCAAGTATTACCTAGTAAAAAATACTCAGGTTGTCCTCAAATATCATTGTCGCTCTAAAGTCAGCTATACGACGGTGAGTGCCTGTGCAATGGGGTTTTGGTCTTATATTTTAACTATTGCGCAGTTACAAGAAGCTAACTTCAGAATGACACAGTTATTTGACAAGAGCTGCACTTCAAAGAACTTTTCCATGATTCTGAATAAAATCTCTCACCCATATCCCGGTAAAGCGAATGATTTGTTCTTACTACATGCAAATGCGTGTCTGTCTGTCTGTCTGTCCGGCTTTCAGGTCAAAACTTATTGAACCGATCTGAACTTTTGGTACACAGATAGTCTAGACTCTAGAGTCTAGAAAAGAAGAACATAGGCTAGTTTTTATGCGTAGGTATAATCAGTGAAGTTTCCCTCGGGACGCAAGTATGGAACCGAGAGGAGCTTCACCATATATTAGATACTTGATTAAGGATAACCAAGATAGTATATCATCTACGTTCACGAGACAGATGCGAGTGAAACCGCGACAAGCACTAGTCTAGGAGGTACATGACAACAGGTGACTAAAACGCGTTCAAGTACATTTTAATTTAGTGCGTTTAGAATGCTGCGCGTTAGTAACAACACTTTCGTTATAGTTGAGCATAAACGCAGAAGTACCATATGATACGGTTGTGCGATAAGAGCCAGACATAACAATTGTTGTTAAATAAACGTAAAATTATTATTAATAAATTAATAGCCTCAGAAACATTCATCAGGAACTTTTCTGACACAAACTTTAACTGACGGTTTTGTAGATCTCGGATAGCAATATCTTGGAGAAAATAGAAGCAGCCTTTATCTGGCTTATAGCATTAACTATAGAATAAGCATTACTTCTGATTTCAAAGTTTGTAAGTGTCACTTTATTGTAACAATTCCATGGCATGTAAAGTATGCAAATTGTTCCAGATTATCTACCGCTATTTTCACTGCTTCTAATGCAACAACTAGGCCTTCGGTAATATAACTACAATGTGTCTTTATCGTCACGCCGATGATTGATATAATGAATCACTATTTCAGCCCAGATTTTGTAATCACACGTGTTAAACTAACTGCGCCGTTACATCCGAACATCCGAATGAAAACACCAAATGTGTATGTTTCCTCGTTTATGTGTCTTTTTACCTTATCGTCATCATCATCATCATCTGCATAGCCTTTGTCAACTATGTTGGGGTCGGCTTCCAGTCTAGCCGGACGCAATTGAGTACCAGTGTTGTACAAGGAGCGACTGCCTATCTGATCTCCTCAACCCAGTTACTCGGGAAACCCAATACCCCATGGTAAGACTGGTTAACAGACGCTTCTTCTGACTGCCTGTCTTTTTACTGTATCTATAAAACAAAATAGTCTTGAGCACCTTGAAATTGCAGTGTACTCACCTATGTTCAATCAATTATAAGAATTTGTCAGTCGAACACACACACACAGAATGCCGTATTGAAGTTAAGCATGGATTCTTCAAATTGCAATTACGGTATTGCCCCATTCAGTACTTATGCAGGTCTTACGTTACCGTCTCTAATATCTTTATCCTTAGATTATAAAGAAAGCGTAAACGATAAGAAGAAATAAGGCAAGGATAATATGGGGAAAAGATAAAGACTTATCAATTCTTAGTGCTTACTTAGGCACGTGTGAGATATGATATAACAATGAACAAAAAATATAAAAATAAACTAGTCATATTCAGGAATCCCGGCCATCATAAAAACATCTTTGGCAGTCGTACGGGTATTCAGAAGCCAGAAAGTCTGACTACCAGTCTTACCAAGGGGTATCGGGTGGCCTATGGAATTGGGTTGAAGCCTGATAGGCAGTCGCTCCATGTAAAACACTGGTTCTCATCTATGCCAATCCCAACATAGTTTAGAAAAGGCTAGGCATATGATATTATTTGTACCTTCTGCCTTTTATCTTTAGCTACGAATACTTTCTCTTCTCACCTTTCAGAACGTGACTTGCATTTCTATGTGCAATACATTAACCTCTTGAAACTTTGTTGATTAGCAATAATTACATTAATTGCACTATTATCTTTACAAAAAAAAGTTGCAAGTTCTTGTTACTGAGTACCTTTTGATCAACATACTACTGACACCAAACACATTTACTGTGCATTGGGGCCTAGACTAATTTTAAAGCGCTAAAAGAAAACTGACTCATTGAAGATTTTAACACTCGAAACATACCTACATTGGTGTTTTCTATTATAAACGATCGTCTAGCTAGTTGGTCGATATATTTATAATGTTTTAAGATTTCTTTCCAAAATTATTTATTTTTGCATCTTTGTTTTGTTTAATGTTGTGCACTTTTAATTTTCTCTTCCCTATCGCATCCCTCTATCGCTCTAAGGTTTGCTGTTAGAGAACCCAGTTCTGGGTTAAGCTCGCCTTTGTACATGTCTTCTCTGTGTTGTGTGTTTTTTTAATGTTTTTGTGTACAATAAAGAATAATAATCTTTGCACCTATCTCTTTTCTATTTCACCTACTCTTCGTACCTATATGCAAAAAATCTAAATCCCAATCCCACAAAAGTGAAACCATATCAAAACGGGAACAAATATAATGACCACCATAAAATGCTTTGATACCCTAAGTTTTGTAACCAGAAAAATCTACTGAACACCAGAAAAATAAAGTCTAAAAATGTAATAGTACCAGCTATTTTAGTCACGACTTCACTTTAAATTGTATTCGACCACCGAATTTAGTAAATGATCACCAACTCTTGACGACCAAATTAATGTATTATTTTTGCCTAAATAAGTCACTGTGATTGCCATAAAATGTAGGCTTATTACCAAATAAAGTATTATGATGCCATATTTAGGGTGCTTACATAAAGAAACAGGTTGCCGGTACAGACAAACCTGTACGGGTAGGTACCGATCAGTGCAGGTATAATATTTCAATACAATCCTATTGACTCACTTATAAAGAAACAGGTTACCTGTTTACCTGTTTCTTTAGAATATTATACCTGCACTGATCGGTACCTACCCGTACAGGTTTGTCTGTACCGGCAACCTGTTTCTTTATGTAAGCACCCTAAATATGGCATCATAATACTTTAAGTTATGTGTCCGGCTTGCAATGCATGCGTGAGTATGACGAGTGACAAGGGAAATTGGAAGAAAATGACATATTGTGCCGACCCCAAGTAAAATTGAGAACAGGGCAGGAGAAAGAAGAAGAAGAATGTGTTTCTCAATACACTCCCTCGAAAACACACTCTTATCGCACTGTTTAGAGGCATGCAATAGACAATTTTCCACCCTAGTGCAGGAAAAGGGTAACCATAATGTTATTACATTTATTGTATCGGGCCGAACTTATTTTTTTGGAGTCAGTTTACTTAAACAGGATAGCAAGATGTAAAAACTTTGATTATCATTTTATATTAAAACGCTGGTATAATTTTGATGATCATTTACTATTTTTGGGATAACAATGATTTATTTGGACTCATTTTGCTTAAATAGGATAGCAGAATTTAAAAACTTTGGTTGTAATCTTACTTTAAAATGGTGGTTTAATTTTGGTGATCGTTTACTATTTTTGGCTTACGCATGATTTATTTTGGAGTAATTTCACTTAAATAGGATAGCAAAGTGTTAAAACTTTGGTGATAGTTTTACATTAAAATGCGAGTTTCATTTTGGTGATCATTTACTATTTTTGTCTGCTATTTGTTACTATATCTGGTGATCAGTTAAACATAAGCCTATCAAAACAACAAACATTTAACTACACCAACACTTGTCATAAACTGGTCCTTATATCCCTAAGTATACTGGTCCTTCGAGACCTCAATAAAGTACAGCGGACATTAACTACGTGGTCACAAGGTCAGCTCAGACTCGATAACCCACAGGACAAGTACCTTGAGAGGAGAACAAACAAACGTCACTCGGACTAAAGTAAACAATATACATAGTAACGTTACTTGTCATCTTTGTTTGTTGAGCAGTGATAGCCTTTTTAATTATTGAGATAGGGTGAGAAAAAATGTGTTGTCATGTTATATGCGTATTGGTGAAAGGGCATTTGAATTTCTTCGAAATAATCTATTAATTTTATAAAGATGAAGAGCTTGTTTGCTTGCTTGAACGCTTTAATCTCAGGAACTACTTACTGGTCCTATTTGAAAAATTATTTCAGTGTTAGATTTGTAGAAGGTGGTGGGTGTAGAAATTCCCACGGGACGCGGGTAAAACCGCTGGCAGAAGCTAGTATTTTATAAATAACGTGGTGTATGGCAATTTTGACAAAAAATATTACATACATATATCCGTTCACCTGCTTCAAATATTAAAATTAAATGTTGATGTGAATAAAAGTGTCAAGTGTCTGTGTCAAAACTGAGGCAAACCTTTATCAAAAACCGGTCCACTAATTTAGATTACTAATAATTTATTTTGAGCTAAAATAACAAACTAAAATAAATTCTTGATCACTTCAGTCTGAGTTTGTTTTTAGTTTTGGAATGGAAAAGGCCACTTATAAATAGACTTTATGATCATATTTTCGTCACTAGTTAGGTACCTATTTGCCATTAAATTACGCTACCTTGTCCCGAAAATCGTATGTTCGACGAAAAATGTCATAGTTCATCAGCAGTAGAGCCTGCTAGTAGTCGCTCACCATCTGCCTAGCCTTTTCCCATCTATGTTGGGGTCGTTCCAGTCTAACCGGGTGCAGCTGAGTACCAGTGTTTTACAAGAAGCGACTGCTTATCTAACCTCCTCGACCCTCAACGCGGGCAACCCAACACCCCTTGGTAAGGCTGGTTGTCAGACTTACTGGCTTCTGACTACCTGTAACAACTGCCAAAGATGTTCAAATGACAGCTTGTATTTTCTAACTATTATTATTGCAAGTCGAAGTTTATTCAGAACTTAACGCGAAATAGCTGCGTTTAAGGACCACTTAAAAGATACGAGTGGGTGCTAAGAAATCTAAACATAGTCTGCATGGATGAGAACAAGATATTGTATTATTAATACACCATGTACTTAGGCGAAATAAAACACTTATGATTGGCTTGATGCTGGGTTCCAGGATTATATTTCGCAATGTAGTAAAACTTAGAGACCAGTTAATTAGTGGCTTTTAATACCAGGAAGACTGTTGTAAATCGCGGCAGGAATAAATTGTAACGTTAAATGCGCAAAACCTCAAACACCTCAGAAGAATTTTTATTCAATTGACCAAATTCTGAGAAAAAACCGGCCAAGTGCGAGTCGGACTCGTGCACGAAGGGTTCCGTAAATTACAGTTAAATCAACCTATCTCAAAAACTATAAGAGATACTTTGATCAAACCAAAAATCGTTGAAAGAGTTAATTAGCATGCATCACCTCTATTTTTTTTAGAATTTTATACCCCGTAGTTATAAAAATAGAGGGGGGGGGACATACTTTTTACGACTTTGAGAGCTGATATCTCAAAAACCGTTCACTTTAAGAAAAATGTTTTTTAGAAAACTTTATATCATTTTAAAAGACCTTTCCATTGATACCCCACACGGGTATGTACATCGAAAAAAAAAAATTCATCCCTCAGTTACATGTATGGGGGGCCCCACCCCCAATTCTTTTTTTTACTATTTAGTGTCATATTTTTGTAGCGGTTCATACAACACATATTCCCATCAAATTTCATCACTGTAGTACTTATAGTTTCCGAGTAAATCGGCTGTGACAGACGGACAGACGGACAGACGGACAGACGGACAGACGGACAGACGGACAGACGGACATGACGAAACTATAAGGGTTCCGTTTTTGCCATTTTGGCTACGGAACCCTAAAAAGTCATTCTTTGGACCTTAAGCAAGGATGTCAGCACCTAAGCAAATACTTGAAACAGTGTGAGTAAAACTTTGACTGAACTCAGGTTGAAGCTATATATTTCATTGTCAAGGTAATACAAATACCTCGTCAGCCGTCAGCCGTCATTGTTAGACACTGACCGGCTTCGCGAGGACAACACCTGAAAACCTTGAGTCTGATGAATGCATTCAGCACTAAACTCCAGATATAACTCAATGACTCGGTACCTGCGTGTAGTACTAGGTAGGTAATAAAATTTTAATGTATTGATCTATTGTTGAAAAGGATTTAAATAAACTAAAAAATTTTGGTTTTTTGTCTGCATTTGTTGGTAACTCATAAACCTTGACATCATGTAAAATTATTTTTGGTAGGTATTATTATTTAATAGCTTTCGCCAGCGGTTTCGGTGTGGACTGTGTGGAACTACTCCAAGCATCTGGATAAATAGCCTACAGCCTGCCATGATAAATGGGTTGTACACAGAAATAATTTTACAAATCCTTCCATTTTTTCATGGTATTAGCGCTTTTAAACAAACTCTTCTGCTTTATATTTATATGCTTAGTATAAATCAGGCTTTACCAATCCTAACATCTGTTTACCGCGTTTTACCCACACCCCAAGGGAAATCATTACAGACCTGAATAGAAAAGTATGTACAGTATAGCTTATAACCAACAACAAGTTTCTATTTGTCTTCATATCAAAAACCTTTATTGGCTCAGACATTCTATGTATATTGCAAGAGTAACCCATATAAAAAATACATATGAAGTCACTTATAACTAGAGACTAGACTTATAAGACTTATATATCGAATAATTTTCGTAACTCAGTAGACTACTAACTTTCTTTTAATAAAAAGATTAACAGAAAAAAATAATATTACAATTAACCGTCAAATCCGTAGCGGACCCCGATTGGGGTCTGAACATCAATGTCACCGTAAGCTCGGTTTAGACCCCAATCGGGGTCCGCGAATGAGTCATACACTTTCCTAATTATTTACGCTCATATTTATTTTCTTTCCAATCAAACCGTATTTGTGAGTATTAAATAAAATAACTAAATAAATTTAAATTATTTTGACGCATTCAAACCTTTCATATTTAGCATCCCTTTAGTAATATACATTTTGAAAATCCAATCGTAATTACCGGGAATTCTGATCGAACTCGCCATGTTTGTTTACATTTGTTTTTTTTTTTAATTTGAGTCGCTACTCCCCGTCATCCGCCTCAGATCCTCAGAAGTCCTGCGGGATCATTAGGATCAAAAATATTAAGTCGATGCCTAGAGGAATGAAGCAATTTTTTTTCGCCACCAAAGGACAATGAGCGTTTTGATCTACCTGTCCTCTAGCATTAAGTAATACATCAATAGAAAGCTTGTGTTATATAGAGTATTTTCTTGTACGGCGGCGATTGTCATTTGTTAGTATTTAGGGAGTTAGACCATGTTTAGTGAAATAATAACTATGTCTAAAATCTACTGTAGCTTCTTAAGTACCGACAATTTGTTAGAGGTATTTAAGTACGAAATATTCTATTTAAAAGGGCCTTTCAAATAATGTATGACTCATTACTAGAGGGGGAGTAGACCAACATTCAAACATCTCGCCCAATGTCCTTTACGCCGCGCAATGGTGGCCGAATCATTGTTGTGACTCACGCACACAAAAACCACGGTCTGCTCCGATAAAACTTTCCATGGTGAATGAATTCCGAAAGACCGTTGATGCTATCCCCGCACCCCGCGCGCCATTCCCGCGCGCCATCTGAATTTTATTCAAAATTTAAAATTCGAAGGACTTATGGGACACCCAGTATAAAAATTTCATGCTAAAAACTTTCATAAAACTTTTATATTTATTCTTCACAACAAAAACAAATTGAACCTATAATTTAAAATTAAGAAATAAAATTGAAATAAGTTACTATTAAAAAATATATATAAAATTGGTATTCGATTATTTATAATAAACATCCGATTTAGGTATCGAATGCACACCACTGATTGAAAAAAAAAATGCCCTCTATTCCAAACTCTACTTTGTCTGTGACTTTGATCTTGTAAATTGTTCATTTTTATTGTGTATTTTATGTGCTGATTTTTTAGTTATGAATCATAAATAAGTGCACGAAATGTGTTGCAACGGATTGAAAATGTTATAAATATGACGTTTGTGTTGTGTTTGAGAAAGTGATGCGATTATTTATTGGTAAGTTTTCACCAAATTTGAAATGCCTAACTTTTCGATAGACTTAGAAACACCGTAATTATTATCTATTTCTGAATTAACCATTTTCCTTGGTCCCATTTGACCTTTGCACGGTGTTGTCAAATAAGTGAGCTCTAAAGTTATACCTAGTTAAAATACTTCTGATCAGGCATTACGGACTTAAAATTCATGTGTTGAAAGTTAGTACAAATTCTTGACTTCCATGTCGCGATTCAAAATATCCCGCCGAATCAACGGTAAAGTCATATGTCAAAACTTTGTCGAGCAGAGGGGTTAAAATAAAGTCTTCAAATTACTAAAAAAATATAGTTTAATTTTAACACTAAGCACTCAGCAACTAATGCGTTTCTAAAAAAAAGATATCAGCACTTAGTTATTGGCGATAGTTCCTATCAATATCCTGTATGTACTTAGTTTGTATTCCCAGTGTACTTGTATAGGACTGGGAATACCCAGCGAACTAGCACTAGATTGCACAACATCCATCGGGTTGAGTCATTTTGAAGTAGCCAGTATGAACTGACTTGAACTATTCAACAGTCAACATGTTCTCAAAATCAAGTTCAACAAGTTAATTAAATCTTTTCTCTTACCTTTTCCATACCTTGATTAGCTTAGTCAATTTTTTTATTTATTTATTTGGTGGGAAATCATCAATGACCCCTCCTGCTATGCAGCATGCGGAAGTGTTAGACTCTTACTGACTAAAACCTACCATGTTCCTTCTACCGCTCTTTACGTACCAGGGCCACAGCAATTCTTTCGTACAATCTAGCAGACCTGGCAAGTAGCCTAATATCTAAAATAAACTTTAACCTGATATCACTATGATATAATAACCATGACCTCCACAATAGCAAATGTTTACTTAACAATGGTTTTCTGCTTACCTAGATAATAGTAAAAACTCCATTATGAACACAATAAAATGACAATAACAACCAATTAAATGACAGCTGAACATAAAATAAGAAGGAAGGTCTCATTAAAATGCAAAATATTAAAAGTATATTTACACAAGTGGTTTCTGTGACAATATGGGAACTATCATAAATGTTATTTAAATATTTAAAAAATATAATTGAAAATTAAGTATCATGTCATGGAATCAAGTGTTACTTTAAGGAAATCCATGACATAAGATGTTAGGAAAAATATATAGAATGAATTTAAGAATCATATTTATAAAACTTCATATGAATTTTAGACACTAAACTGCTGTTAACTCGTTGCATGCAGAAAACGCGGATCCACACAAATACAATTGATTTTCTATTGTTCTATAATAATGAGCGACATACAAGAGGTTAAACAGTTTTCTTTAAGTTACTAATTGAAAAAAACTATCCTGTACAAAACATGATTAGTAAGGAATCATCTTATGTTTGGCTTTCCAAGAAAACATTTGTATACATTTTCTGTCATTGCATTAAGATATGAGCAAGGATTTCTTAAAAATGAAACCAAAACATTTGCCACAAGGTTTATAATAAGCTGCATCTTTTGAATAAATAGATTATAAATAGATGGGGCCTATGTTCAGCCATGGGCATTGAACGGCCATGATGACAGTCTAAGTGTGAGTCAGTCTCACGCATGAAGGGTTTGGTATAGAACTTTTTTTTCTATAAAACAAGCACACAAATTGCAGTTGTTGAATGGAAACACCCTAATATACTTATATTATTCTAGTTTTATATAACAACAATAGAAACACATCTGTGAAAATTTCAACTATCTAATCGGTGACAGTTCATGAGATATCTACAACATGGTAACGGTCAGAAAAGTCTAAATCATAGAGCCCCAGTTTGGGTACAGAACCATAAAAAAATATTATACTACACTACTGTATGGTATAGAGATATATTTAGCATACAGAATCTCTTATAGTAATAGCAAAAAGGTTAATAACACTATGAAACTATTTTGTTTACAACAAAAAGGCACCTTGAGAACTGAACTTAAAAAAATAATAAACATACTTCTTTATGATTACTTAATGTGTATGTATTGCATTAGAAATTAATATTATAACATTGAAATATCAAACAATGTAATGTTAAAAATGTCATTGTATGGTAAAACTTTTACTTTTTACTAAAATAGTGCCAAAATAACATGCAAATGTCAGTCTTATGTCAAACGCGACTGAGTATATTATTGTTTACACATTGCAGGGCAGTCTTAGTGCCCCCGAAATCCGGTTTACCCGCTTTATTTATACACAAAACTGACAACAAGTACATTCGTCAACCGGCTTGGAAAACAGGCCTTAGATTATTTGCGAAAAAATGGAGGTAGCAACGAAATATAAGCAGAATTGGCGCCACTGCAATTCCCAACGAATTTTAAGAAATTACAATACGAACAAGTAAATTGTACGCTTGTTATTATAATTGAGGATGTTACGGGCCGCAGTTACAACATAAATACACTTACCAATGCAGTGAGTGCACTCTTGAAACTTTATTATCCAATTACAAGTAATTCTTAGCACATGACTTGATTATCTCGTGTACACAACGCCACAAATTAGTAGCTGCTTCCACTAACATCAGTTATTTCACCACAGTTTGAATTTTATAGCACTGAACAACTTTTGAAACGAAATTAGCACAAGGAAAGGAAAACCAAACAACAAAAAAAAATTGCAAACAGCTTCCCCGACTCGACGTACTGACATTGACGTTTTTCTAGCTATGTTGCCATACTTAAAATTTGAATTATCCCTAAATTGTCGATCGGTATTGTTGCACCTTTTACTGGCATACATTGTTTTTTACAACTTTGAATTATTTGAATTTTTATATCATGTAAAATGTTCACATTATTATCTAGTTAAGTCTCACGAGATTGACAATTAACTCAGTTTTTTGTAATTTTTATTTTGATATCCAGAGATTTCATCTTTGTTTATCTATTGATTTCTGACACTTACGCGAATATTAGACATTTAAATAAAACTACTTTTACGGATTTTTTCGCGGTTATATTATATTATTTAATCCCGACGTTACGGATCCTTTACAGCATCCATGGTCACGGGCAGACTAAGGTGTTGGTCGTCTTGATATATTAGTTACAAACAACTACCCTACATTTTGTTGATTATTATTGACAATCCGATTCACGCAAAACGAGCTCACTGTATCCTTAGGTCGAGCAGTTGTAGGCTTGGATTTTGATTTAATAGTTTCTACGATGGGATTCCAAGCAGGTGGTATGCACCAGCCATCTTCTCTATTGTACACAACTCCCGCATTGAGTGGAGATTTTCTTACGAGTCGCACTTTTGTCAGCTGTCATTTTGCGTTTAATTATTGCATTTTAGTGCAAATAACTAGACGAAGAAATAAAACCAGTGCCTTATTTTTTTATACTTTTTGTGATCCACAGGGTTTTCTCATTAATCTTAAAAATATCAAAAAGAATACGGGTAAAGTTACCATTTCATCTGAAGCAAAATATAAATTTGCGTGTGCGAAGCGTTATTATCCAAACCTAGCCTATTAAATTCCCAATGATTTGTTTCTTGATAAATAGCAGAGCAGCTGATATCTTGATAACGTCCGCGCCACCTATACTTAACACAGCAAAACTAAACTTAACTTAGTTAAGAACCATTAAGAATATTCATCCGCTAGGTGTCAACTGTTGACCTAGTTCCCTCGCCTAGTAAAAATAGCGGTCGACAATAGCTCAAACACTATTTATAGTGCGTATCTAAAAAAATCTCAAATCACACACTGTTATCTCGGTTGTTTTTTTTCGAAACATCACTCGAATACCGTCCGTGTGTCAGTCACGTCGTGGTCCGTACGGCGCAAGTCTGGAGCCCACCTATACAACACAAGTGCTACCGTAATCGATAAAACCTCGCGTGAAAGACAGTCAGTTGTTTTTTCGTGAATACCAGTGCCCTTTTAGTTGCCGCTAGAGATTTTAGTTTAGTAAACAAGGGAACATGTTATATTAGTGTTTTAAAGTGTTAGAAACAATGGAAAGTGTTAAAAGGTACATAAGGAGTGAGTCTGCGAGTTGCGCTCATATGGTTGAAGAAAGCACGGCGAATAACAGGAAGACGGCAGACCCCCACGAGAAGCTGAAGGCTTTGTTGAACTCCCCTGATGACGACACGGACGACACCTTGCCTCCATCAGATGCTCCTAAATTCGGGACAGTTATACACAATAGAATTTTCGTGGGAGGCTTCTCTTTGACCACGACTGATGAGGACCTGTGGAAGTTCTTCTCAGGGTTCGCGACGGTCACAGCAGCCAGGGTGATCTACGACAGAGCTGGCGTCTCCAAGTGTTACGGCTTCGTCACATTCGCCAGCCCCAGGGTCGCGAGGCTGATCGTTAAACAGGTTAGTCTTTACTCTTTATTGAAAAACTTTTCAGCAACAATTTTGAGTGGAGAAAAATGTTTAATTAAAAAGTGGCCAGTTTTAATTCATGATGTTTATGAAATTTTACACTTTTCGGGATGAAAACTGGGGCGAAAATTGTTTGGACCCATTGTTTCGAGTCGGTGGGCTGCGGACAATGAAGTCCCGAATTTGTGGGGCATCTCGATATTTTATTATCTGTTCATCATATCTCAACGACTCCACGATATTATTTGAAGTTCAATTTGCAAAATCGAAAATATTTATTGCTGGGCGATGTCCTTTGTTTGGGTAGGTGGTTCAATGCTGAAATTGGTAGTTTACCAAATAATTTTCTTTTAATCGATGGAACGAAACAGAAATAATTGTCTTCCGTCTTTCAAGGACCTTTCAGAGCATCAATTATTTAATTATCGAAACATTAAAAATTTTCGCTGCGTTAAAAATTTACCTCACCTACTTAAAAAAAATTGCCAATGCATCTCAAATCGGCATTGAACTTCACTTCATTAACGATAACAACATGCGATACATTATCTTCGTCTTATCTATGGTGCCACAAGACGTGCAAACAGCCGAGAATTGGAGCACAATGGCTCAAGGAGGCACGCCGTATCAGATACCGTGAAATTACAATGATAGATAATAATATATTTGTACGCTTGGAAACATGTTCAGTGCACGCATTTTAGCGATAACGTGTTATCGTTGCTTTACAATGTATGTAGCTACCATGTGGTTCTTGGCAGTCTGTAGGTATTTTTGAAAGAGGCCTAATTAGTGTTTGTTTGCTGGGGGTTATCAAAGTAATGACCTACTAAAGAAATTATTAAAAAATCTGATTAGGTACTAAATATTTTTCGTGCATTGTCAGGGGCGCGGGCGTAGCGTAGATACATTAGCAACAGAAATATGTAACTTGCAACTTATGCCAACAGTCGTAAAATAGGACCTTTTCGCCACTAGGCATTATAAGCACATGCCTATTGCTCTATCCATAGGCAGTAAGTAGGGTTTCTCTTTTCGAAGAGCCCCTAAAGTCAGGATTACCAGTCAGATTTTTAAAAAAACTCTTTCAAGTTCTATCTCTGATCTAGAAAAAAAATAGAACCAACGTTTAGTTTTTTCGCTTCTTCCATTCCAGTGAACACAGTCCTAGATTCACATTTCAGATTTGATGGCTACGTCTTGCCATGTGAATGTGGGTAGCTGAAAACATTTTGTTACAAGGAAATTGGGTCACGGGATTCGGTCGGTAGGCGGCTTTTGTTTCGCGATTAATACGATACTTGTTGAAACAACGGTAGCTGGTACCTGTGTTAAAAAGTATATCTATGTATACTTAAGTATGTACCTTTGTAGGTACTTACTGATTTAAAAAATATTGGGATGGTGAATCGCAACTTAAAAAGTACCTACACTGTTTGACGGCAATTAAAAAAAACGAGTATGTGAACTTTGTAGGTACTTGTGTGTTTTTGAAAAAATAATTTGAAAGCTAATTAATGATTTATCTGATGGAATACCTACATAAGTATTTAATGGGAAAATAAAACAAAGAAATTACCTAAACATTATAAAAAGTCAATTCTGATGCTTTTAATAGCCTAAGTAGGTACTTACTTACAATATCTTTTTATTAGTACCTAAATAAGCCCACATCCATACATATTTCTAGGTTATTCACAGCCAATATTTGCATAAAACGTAGGACTGAATAACTGGCGTATCTTGATTTAGATCAATCATAACAGTTTTGGATCTGACGTGAAGATAAGACCAAAGCGTATTGTGTGCGCTCAACAAAAACAGATGTTTTCGATAGCAGTGTTTTTTCAAATAACCGCATTATATATAAAAGATGCTTTTTAATATTTTATCGGCCTTTTAATGGCATTTTTATTGTTATTTACCTAGCTTTCCCCAAGTATGTTGGTGTTGGCTTACAGACTATATGGGTGCAACTAGGTGCAGCGTTTTACGACTGCCTATCTAGGCTTCTTTACCCGGTTTTGTGGGCAACCTGATAGCTTTTGGTTAGAATGTCTAACGAGAGATATTTTGGCGTCCGAAACAGAGAAAATCTTGTACCTAAATAAAATATATAATAATAAAAACTAATTTCCTATGAAATTCTATCAGCCAGCAGAAAAAAATCCTATATCTGTATGACATGTTCTTCAAACTTCAACAAAAAACTAATGTCTAACAAGGAATTTATTTAACGGTGTTGTCAAAAGCTCTTCTCTAACCCAAACCCTTAACAGTATGCGTTGAGGAAAATTCCCGAGTTCCTCTCTAAATTGATGATTATAGTCAAGTGTCTTCCTGCTGTATTTTCGGCACACCTCAAGTACCTGCATAATTTATTATAACCATCTTTTCTAAAAATATAAAATATACATAAAATAAATAGGTAGCAGGTCTCGTCGTATATCTAGTTTGCTCTCTCTTCTCTGTCTCTTTAGTCATAGTCGACTGTCATTTGAACGTATTTGGCAGTCGTTACGGGTATCCCAGAAATTCTGACAACCAGTCTTACCAAGTGGTATTGGGTTGCCCAGGTAACTGGGTTGAGGAGGTCAGAGAGACAGTCCCTCCTTGTAAAACACTGGTACTCAGCCACATCCGATTAGACTAGAAGCGGACCCCAACATAGTTGAGAAAAGGCTACGCAGATAATAATAGGTACATAATTTTTTGAGATGAAGAGGTACTGTAATATAGAAGAAATACACACAAAATCGATACACAAATTAAACAACACTCCAAAATCTCCCCTGCATACTGTGGCAGTTTAATCATACTCCAGTAATGACATGTTGGCGCACACTCGTTATCAGAATGAGAATCGTTGCCGAATGCACGCCGTGATTGACGAAGTGTAGCCAGGCGATCAGGGATAGCTTGGTAACTGGATGGTGGGAGCTGGGTTATTGAGGGTAGCTTGGTAGGTTTGTATCTTTTTGGAATATGGAAGCGGTTAGATTTTTTGGGATAGGATGGGGGTTGTCAATGTAAGAACATGGTGTAATTTGGTTGATGTTTGATAGGCTTTTTGTTTTAGTCTTGTAAGGCTTACTTAAAACATAGAGAATTCCATGTTAGTAGGTACTTTAACAATTATTACTTTTTATGTAATTGTTGACCAACTTAGGTTCTCAAATTTTGAGGCTCATCAAATCCATTATTGTTTGTTTCAAGACACATATTTTTTAGTCTTTTCGTCATATAAAAATTTAAAAAGCTCATAAGAATAATAATATAAAATTGATTTCTCAGCAACTACTTTTCTAGTGCCTATCGATACAGAATCACTAGAAAAATCTAGTCTTATATCAGTCAATTGATATATTTTCGCAGACACAGCACTTTTTTATATCCTGCCTACTCAATGTCCACTCCCACGAACAAAGCCTGACCTATTCTCTCCCGGAACATAATAAAACCTACTCCTAGCTATAACCTTTATGCGGAACCTTGGCAGTATTCCGAAAAGCTCA
Source organism: Helicoverpa zea x Helicoverpa armigera (assembly GCA_033682625.1). NCBI lineage: Eukaryota > Metazoa > Arthropoda > Insecta > Lepidoptera > Noctuidae > Helicoverpa > Helicoverpa zea x Helicoverpa armigera. The sequence continues at coordinate 999,987 of JAWIIS010000015.1, read as the reverse complement.
AGGGTGAAGAGACATAATAATAATACTGTAGTAGAAAATGACACAAACAAAGTATCTTATTTTTCGTTGAAACTGGCGTCGGGTTGCGGAGAGCTTGTCAAAATAGTTGGTCGATATTTATGATGGTTATAGGATGTGTAAAAACTGATTTTATAGGTATTGTTTTTATTTTATTCTGAACTGAAACACCTATATGTATAGGTACGTATGAATGCAATAATAATTAAAAATTAGGCATCTAACGGGTAGATAATTCCAATTATTCTTGATGATCTGTTTAGGTATTCTTTTATATATATTTTTCAAAATTTTACCTTTTTTATTACTGTGTTGATGAACCAAATTAATAAATAAAAACTACGTAAAACAACTAAATAAAAAATAATCTAAAAGCTAAATAATTTTTAACCACAGAATTTTATGCAGCCCCGGATCTAGGGGGGGGCAAGCCGGGGCCTATGCCCCGGGCGGCAAATTCAGGGGGCGGCAAAATCAGGTGGCTGCCAAATTCAAACTTCAGTCCAATGGTGCAGGGTGTGCGAACAACCCGGGCGCCTCGGTCTCAGGTGCGCCGCGGGACGCCCCATCACCAGGAAATTTCGATGAAATTACACCCGTTTGATAAGGAAGTTCCACATTGTATAATGATACTGACAAGCAAAGTTTCTAAAAAAGTCGAATTCGCTTTGTTTGATTGATCATTTTGATTACTTTTAACATCCTATAACTAAGTGAAAAAATTCTCGCTCGCTACGCTCGCGACTAAATGACAATGTTTGTGCTATCTTTCTGATTTTTTATTATTTTTATTGAAGCACCGAATCAACAAACACAAATGGCACTCGCTCTAATCACGGTTTCTTTTTATTTGTACATAATTCCCAGTTTAATTTACGAGTCTTCAAACAAATAATTTAAAAAAGTTCGCGCTCGCTACGCTCGCGACTACTTGTTGCTTTACAATATCCTTAATCAGGTACTTTTGTGTCGTAGGCTCAAAAAATTTCGCGCTCGCTTCGCTCGCGCAATAATAAAGGTACATACGTTGCCTGTCTAATTTCATAAGTCAAATCCACGTTGTAAGTCAATTATAAGTCAAATGTAGCAAAAAACAATATTCATGGATTCCTCAAAAACAAAAAAACTTTGTGCTTCCGACTGCTTGTTACTTTCCAGTCTTTTTAAAACTTAACTCTTTGTGTCCCAAATTAAAAAAATTGCGAGCTCGCTTCGCTCGCGCTAATTTTTCCGTTTCTTATGTGTACTATACAAAATTGTTCAATAGGTACATAGGTGGCGCTTGGGTGATGATTGCACCCAGGCCCTACATGAGCTAGGGACGGCCCTGCCCGCCTACATATTGATAGCTGAAATTATAAGGATGATGAAGGTGAAAATAAACCTAAGTAGGTAGGGGGGGCGGCATTTTTCAGTTTTTGCCCCGCCTAAAAAAAATTGAAGATCCGGGGCTGATTTTATGTAAGTAATCTATTTTAAGTTCTATTTTATGTTGGTACTTATCAAAATATGCATGCTAATTACAATGCACTATCCTACTTACTGTTTAGCTATTTACACTATAACAAAAAAATCGTGCCTGTAAACCTGAATAGAAAATGGCGCACCATTTTCATGTAATTATTTCGAAAGAGTCCATTTTTCAAGCACTCTTCACGTTCCTGCACTTTGCCGGGAAACAACTGGACAGGGACTTTTTTCCTTTTTGGTACAAGTGGCCCTTGCCTTGTGGTAAAATGATTCAGGTCAAAAATAGAAATAAGAGTACCTAATAACTACTTTCCCTTCTATCAGAAAAGTAGTTGACGTAATTCTGTTACCGCGTCGTTTTTTTTTTACAAAAAAATACTGAAAGCATAGTAAATAATTATTTAACAGAAGGCCTCATATTGCAAACGTGATTTTTATTTCGTTTTCTATAGGTCTATATATTTTCTAAATATTCTAAAAATCAAATAAATGAATTATTTGAATATGACAGAACCCCGTTGAGCATGAGTTCGATTCGCACTTGGCGAACATTTTTTTCGTTGTAAAACATAAGGCAGTAGTGGTTTGCAAAAAGAATAAAAGTCGTTTGTTTTTGTTAATAAATCTTATTTACATTATTCAGAGTCAGAAACAGTGGAGGTGGCAGTATTGCCAGCCTCCTGAGCACGTTTCCGGTTGCCAGTTAAGATGGTCCTAAAAACATTTATTTTCATGAAAATAGGCTTTATTTTGTTTGTTTGTTCGTATTGTTTTATTTATTTCTAGTCATTCTAGATATTTTTACCTATTTGAAATTGAACGTATTTAAATCGATGTATTTTTTGACAGTTTAGTCCAACAGCTTCATGCATCTATCTAACAAATGCGATGTAGATTACCAGAAACCCCCGAAACTGACATTTTCAAACAACCTTTCAGCTACATACAGTTAGTATCACTAATATACTAATTAGTGCTTATTACAGTAAACTAAAGCTTAATATTCTGTCTAGCAGTATAGTTAACAGTTCAATTTATCAGCTAATAACATTAAACTGCGCCCAGCTGACCAAAATGGAGATTGCTAGTATTATCTTTCGGCTAGTAGTTATCCGTACTATGGAAACCAGTAATATTAATGAATGGATTAAAATGAATGGTTACTGCAACCGACATTTAAATTTTGGGTCTTTTATTGTCATGTTATTTAATGGCATTCTACATACAAGCCTGGATGTTTTTCCAACGTTTGATGTTATTGATAGCCTTCTACGAAGTTTAGTAACGCCTAATTCAATAATTATGTTATTTGATAGCATAAACTGGCTGCTGGCTGAGTAGATGTATTTTTTTCAAAAGTTTGCTATTGCGCACCCACTGGTTATGCTCAAATGCATCCTCTAAGTCTATCCTCCTTGAATATTTGTTACCCTTTTATTTAAAGGAGTACAATCTCTGCCAGTTCGCAGGACTCAAACGCTAGTTAAACCCTCACCCAGTAGACTGACCATCTAATGATGCAATTTTACAGAAAACCATGTTCATCCTATAGAAATGATGATTCATTACCGAGATACAGTTGAGTTTTGGCACGGAGCTAATGTATCTATTATTGAGGCACCTCAATTAACTAATAGCTAACCTAGACATATTGTTTCTTCATAGTTAGACGTCACAAATACAACAGACAGACGTTAGAAGGTTTTCTGACACGTTCAGACAAGTTCCGAAGAGTTTGCTAAGTCGATCTGATGTTTGAAGCAAAGTTTTTAAGTTGTGAAGTTTTCAGAAGTTGATGAACTATTTTAGGTGAAATTAATTATGACAGACTTGCAGCTAAATGAAGTGGTTCTCAAATCAGATATTCTTGTGTTTTCTTTTTTAAAATAAAATTGAAAATGAATAATTTGTATAAAATTGTAGGGCCAGAAGGCAGTAAGTCTGACAACCAGGCTTACCTAAAGGTAGCCAGCCCGGGTTGCCCGGGTTGTTGAGGTCCTATTGGTAAAACACTGGTACTCAACTGCATCCGATTAGACTAGAAGCTGACCTCAACATAGTTGGGAAAAGACTAGGCAGATGATGATGACAAATATTTCAGGAAATAAATGATTATTACCGCTGACAAAGCGGAATGAAAGCGGAAAACATATTGCGCCGACCCCAAATAAATTGGGAACAGGCAGGAAGAAGATGAAAATAATGCAATTTGGGAAAATCGCTGAGAGCAATTTGATGTCTTTGAAAAGTTGTAGCCAAGACAAGGGGGTTTCTCGCTAAGGCAAAAAAATAAGTATAACTCTAAAAAAAGTTTCCCATTTTTTTATTACAAAAAGATCTGGTTTTTTTTTCGATACCAACATTTTTTTGATTTGATTTTTCAGAAAACACCCACACACAAAGTAAAATTGTTCAATTTTCATCAATTTTATACTTACATGAAAACGCCTACATAATCCGAATAATATACAAACCATATTAACTTTTCTGATAATTGGGGATGAGTTTTACCCCTACGTAAAGCGAGAAGATTCAATTATAATGGCATTACCGTGGGTGCTTAACAAACATACATACATATATGTAAACCTACATGAAAGTGTATGCTTTATAAAATTGATCACGTTGTAGTTACAAATTTTTATTGAGACTTTTTTATGATTTATTTATTTTTCAACATATAAATTAAATAAAAAACACCTAAAAGTATAAACAATAGATAGCCACCGATATCGGGCACAGGGTCCAAGGTACCGGTGGTTAGGGTCCCAGAGACAGAAACCTCCTCACAATACGCGCCGTATCAAGGAGTACTGCCTTCTGAATCAGTCCCTAGATCCAGCCGTCTAACGAGAGCCTCATAGGGTGTTGGTCGATTCTCTCGCCTAAAATTTTATTGAGATAGACGCTTGACCTTCAATTAGTTTCCTGGATACCTAGTTATACTCGTAGCTTTGTTTTACTTTTTATTTTATTTTATTTTTTTATTTTATTTTATTTGGGAAACAAACAATCATACATTTCTTATTATTTCTAAATTACAAAAACTATTACTAAATGTACAATCCACTACGTTTCCACATATTACTATTTAGAAAAAGATACAGTTAGATGAAACAATATAAAAGAGATACAATACAATTTCTTCTCGTTAACTTCAACAATACTGACGTTAAATGCAAAAGTTCAAGCTTACGCGCATAGAACACAACAATCAGCAACTTTCGGCAAGGCGCTTGATTATTTGGTTTTTCAATTTATTTTTTGTTAGGGCAAATACATCAACATCGTTAAAGTTACCATTGTAAACCTGAACCAATCTCTGAAGCGGTGCTCTTTTTCCTGCATTTGTACGGCAAGGCGTTGTAGCGAACAGTGGATAAGAACGAGCCTCTCGTCTCGTTACCGTTCTGGGTACAATGTAACATAATTTACTAATTAATTCAGAGCAGTCGAACCTATTATTCACAAGTCCATGGAGCATCATTCCTTGAAGCAACAGAGGTCGGGAATGTAAAGATAATAGTTTAAACTACTTTCTTGGGTTTTCTACTTCGGTACTTACTTTGCCCCGTTAAACTATCTTCTCCATCTTAGTAGCAGTTGTGTTAGTAATCAGTGTTTCATCAATTTCTTCATCATAGGGCATTTAGGCATTATTGGACATGGTGTGAATGAATTGCAAATGTAGGGAAACACACAATCGCTTACCTATCCTTCTACAATCTGCGTGAAACAGTTACCGTAAAAAGCGAGCAACGGCTTTTAAAATTAAAGTACTCAATATCCAGCAATTGTTATTAAAACTACGTAGTAAATACCGCTTGTTTTTACCCGGTGTGGCCATTAGTCGCAGCTCCCGACACTCATGGGCAGGAGTGGCCATTTCTTGTTGCGCTCCATTACACGGAACGTTCTATTCGTGTTTCGTTATGTCCGAGTTCAGCATTAACTCTTTACTGGTTTACAACTGGATTTGATAATTCTATAGTTGATAATAAATGCACATGAAATGCTGTTTGTTGCTAATTTGGGAATGGAGAAAATATTTCAACAATGCTGATGATTTTTTTAAATGAAAACTTAGTCCAATTATACCTACACATTCGTTATCTGCCGAGCCTTTTTTCAACTACGTTGGGCTTAGCTTCAAGTATAACGGGATGCAGCGGAGTACCAGTGTTTTACAAGGAACCACTGAATATCTGACCAAATTGTGCAAGTTATAGAATTAAAAAGAAACATCCAAATTGAAAACATCCTCCTTTTGGGAAGTAAAAAAATATGGAATAGAGAAAATTAAAATATTGCTCACTTTATGGAAATTTTGCATGACCTCATGGTCATAAGTCACGATTTGGACAGGATAGCGGTCGAAATAATAAATAATGCATAACACCATCCCTAGTTTTTCCGGAGGGATTGGCAAAGGTACACTTTTGCCACGTCTTTTGTTTGGCTCCGGTTAAAGGCTCCGAAACTACTGAAACTATGTAGCATAGTAGCATAGTCTTTCCAATCTATAGTACTTACAAGGTTTTTTGCATATAACGTACAAGTTTAAGCTTTTCCGTGTTATATTATTTCAATACGTTGGAGGAAAGCCTACTGCTATACATTATAACAAGTACATATAGGTACCCCGCCATGATTCCAAAGATATTTTTACCCCGAAAAAGGGGAGAGATTAGAATGTCAGACAGGTGGCAAGTCGCAACCCACGTCATTGTCAGCCGTGACGTCATATTAAAAAAGTACAGAACTTTTTACGAAACGAGGTTGCTCATGATTTTTTTGGGGCCGTTCCGAGGAAAGTTTACGAAGGGTCGTGGTGAATAGATTTTTATATCTATGGATAGGTATTTTGTAATTAGGATTCGGCGACATTTTCCATTGTTATATTTAAAAGAGACCTTTGTTGTGATTTTTTATGTAAATGCTAGCTGCTGTCTGCGGTTGTTTGCGAGTAAAACGGACTTTTTATAGCATTTTTCGATAACTAAACTGCTGTACCGAATTGAAAAGTTCTTTCGGTGTTACATATGTAGGGATATTTTATGTTTTATTTATAGGTATATATTTTATGTTATGTATTATGTTATTATTAGCTTTCTTTTGTTTAATGTTGTGCACTTAAAATTTTCTCTTCCCTATCGCATCTCTCTATCGCTCTAAGGTTTGCTGTTAGAGAACCCAGTTCTGGGTTAAGCTCGCCTTTGTACATGTCTTCTCTGTGTTGTGTGTGTCTTTGAAATGTTTTTTGTGTACAATAAAGAATAATAATATTTTTATTCAAGTGTGTGAAATACTTAATGTCTTCGTAGTAGTGTAGTCTATATAAAGAGCATTTTTTTTGTTTCTTTGTACCTTAAAGGCTCCATAACTACTGAACCAATTTGAAACATTTTTTCACAGTTAAAAAACTACAGTTTTCACGAGTAACATAGGCTATTTATGTATCCCGGCACGGGCAGTTTTTCCCCCGGCATACGATTGAAATCGCTAGCTTAGAAGCTATTAGTTAAATAACTAGAATCCCGTTTAGCAGTAATTCTAGTAGCACAAGCTTAAAGCCCGAATAATTTGTCGTCTGTAACGCAAGACTGTTGGCCAAGCCTGCCAAGACATCGGTCGAGCTCAGCCAAGAAGCTTCGGAGAACGCCCATACATTGGTAGCGGTCCAACGTTATGTGTTTACATTACTTAATCGGTTAAATTGCTGGTTTGCTATGTAAAAACAGTGTTTTATACAAGTCGTTAAAATTACAATAAATGTTATCCCTCTGCGCTAGAAGGAGAGTTATGTTGTTCAAGTCTGAAGTAACTTAAAAAAGTCCAGATGAAATCGATGATCATTTTTTTTCCATGATGCCCACGGAAAACATACCCCAAATTAATTGGGAACAGTACTGGAAGAAGAAAAATAATAATATAAGTAGATCATTTTTCATAGCCTGATTGATCTTTAAAACCAAGAATCATTATTGCTTATCAGGCGTTTTTGGGTTTCTAATATCCTTTATTGTCAATCTTTATTTCATCGTTATGAAGCTTTTCTATTTTTACATTTTTCTATAGCTTTAAGTAAATATATCATGATATCAGAACATTTAAATACTAACATCCCAACTCAATTAAACAACATCTGAACATCTGATACTTTCCAAATCACCCATCCTCAGAACTAATGCCTTTCAAACGAAGATCAAACACCTCCCACAAAGGGGAGGAGGGGGTATGAAGAAATGCCTTCAGAAGCCGTGAGTGACTCTCAACGACCCTCAACTCTTGAGGGTCTGATCCTCAATGTGGAGTGGTATGTCTACAGCTCAGACAAAGCCGCTCTATAGTCATGTATTTATTGGGGGATAGATTTTATGAGGGGTTTCGGGAAAATGTATTTTTGGGTGATGGTTTTATTGATTTTCATTTGTTTTTTTTACCGACTTACCAAAAAGAATGTCTGTATTTTTTGTGCTTTTTTTACCTAGGTATGATAGTGTTGCTAGGAACAATTGGTTTGAAAAGTATATTGTAAAAGGTGTTGTAGGTAAATATTCAAGTTTTTCTGCTGTAGAATTTGTATGACAATATCGAATTGGAAACATAAGACTACAAAATATAAAATAATGCGCGTCTAAAATTATATTTAACGACTTACTTACATCTCGCTGAAGAAATAAAAACGAAATTCAACAAAATACCTCTTCAGAGAAATCAAAACAAAATATTAAAATAGCTTATTTTTAAATCGCAGACCGCTTAGGTAGCTTAAGCAATAAAATACTGCCACCTCAAAGCAATTCACATAAATCATGATAACAAAACCATAACAGACCCACCCCGGTACAGTCAGCTTTAAAAGTAGCTGAACAAAATAACAATTTCAAAGTTGCCTCACAATGTAAAACAACACAAACGCCAAAATTTGCTTAACATCAAAGTCAAAGTCTAATCATTTATTTCATTTAGGCCTTACAAGTACTTATGAACGTCAAAAATAAAAATAAGTTTGGTTCTAGTTGCCTAAAAATTGCATCCTAACAAAAGTAAGTAAAGTGTTTAGCAGTACTGTCATTTGAACATCTTTGGCAGTCGTCACGGGAGTCAGAAACCAGTAAGTCTGACAACCTGTCTTACCAGGGTATTAGGTTGACCGGGTATCTGGGTTGACGAGGTCAGATAGGCAGTCGCTCCTTGTAAAGCACTGGTACTCAGCTGCATCCGGTTAGACTGGAAGCCGATTCCAACATAGTTGGGATAAGGCTAGACAGATGATGATAGTAGCATTTTTTTAACGTACTTAGCAGTTTTGAAAATTGAAATGTATTCAGCTACTTTCGTCGCTGACTGTACATATTTTATTAATAAAAAAAAAACAAATCCCAAATAATTTCGTGGTCGAACACTTATAAACGTAGATTCGGGTCCCGATATCGTCCGAAATGAAATCCATTTGTTATCGTCGCGTGCGACGAGTAAATAATATAGGTGTGCTGGGGATTGGTGCTACTGTGAGCGGGTAGCGATTTGGAGTTAAGCGATTGATGTAGTAGGTACCCTTCTAAATACTTTAGGGGAGACACAGTATATGAAAATAACATACTTATTTTGTACCAAACTACCGAGTTGGTAGGACTCTGAAAGCTTAACTTCAAGGTTAAACTACTGACTGTTGAACAAATTACAATGTTTTTTTTTTACTCTGTTAGCTTAAATGAAAACCGGAAAAATACGCAGGAAGCATTTGAATCCTTTTAAAATATGAAAGGTAAGGGAAATAAATTACCCGAACTATTATCATAAATGGTAAAGCATGCCTGTCTCGATCTGTTTTGCTTTCACGTTAGAATTACTGAACCGATTTAAATTGAATTTAGTACAAAGATTGCGTAAAGCCTGATCGAAGGCCTTAGCTATTTTGTATTTGGGTCCAAGAAGTAGTTCTTTCAGGAAGCATGCGAAACCGCAAAGAACAGCTAGTAGCATAAAAACCTGTAACAGACCACACATAACAAAATCCTCTATAACTAGCCCACAACATAGGCAACTTAAATATTTATCGACTAACCAATCACAGCGCGGCAACGACAGAACTTTTACAGCTGAACTAGTCACAAAGACTAATGTTTACACGAGCGAAGCCGCGGGGATACACTAGTGTGCTCGTAAAACAGTTTTTAATTGGATTTGTTATCGTGTGAGTTGATTGTGTTGACTAGCCAGTGTGGGGGTGATACGTTCATGTTTGAGGATTAGGTTTTATTGTAAGCGTAGCGTTTGATAAGTGGTTACTGTTTTTTTGTCGACATTTGTGGGATGTTTATGTAATTATGAAGTAGTCATTTAGTGATAAAATGATTTAGAATAGGAAGTATGATTTTGATTTGAATTCCCATGACTATGATTTCACCGTAATTTTGTCCGATTTCGAATCTTACAAGTTTGACCGCTATGTTTGTCTGACCGCGTGTCTGTACTATTGGCTCTTCACTAAATGAATCTCAGCTTTTTCCCTTGTATTATGGGCTCTTGGAGTATCCTAAAATGCTTTTGCGGGTATTTTACGTTGTTCTACATGGCATACCATCAAATAGAAGAAGCTATTTCGACATATAAAATCCGACTCATACTTACAGATCAGGTTGCATAAAAAACCTACTCCAGTAATACATCAGCCAAAAAAATATCGCTCGCTGTCCGTGGCACCTCGCCCTAATACCCGGATAGAAAGGTCGGTAAAACCAGCTTAGTTAAATGAAATCTCAGATTTGCTATATTGCCATGTACGAGCAGAACATGTTCCGGGGATATGTTTGAGCATGTCATATTTTTCATCAGGTTTTTTGGATAACTAAGGATATTATGTTTGTGTGTAAAAATAGAGGAATTATAAGGAAAGTATTTGTTAGTGTTAAATTGAAAAATCATTGGAAAGTCTTAAAAACATGTGACTAAAAAATCTTATCAAGACGTGAAATTGTGTATGTCTCTTGATCTAAAAAACTTTTGTGTGGTTTCAGTACTAATTAAAACTACTTTTATGGTTTTGTAAAGCATGGTTTTGCTACTGACATAAAAGCTTCAAGATTATGAAGTTATTTTGTTATCCCTCATATTTATGAGAAATCATCAAATGTCGGCTCCCGCAGTGGTTGCAGCGTAAGGGAGTAGCAGACTCTTACTGACTAAAACCCACCATGTTCCTTCTTAAGCCCTCTATGTACCAGCGCCGCGGTAACTATTTTGAAAAATCCCGCAGCCCCGGCAGGCTTTGGCCATGGTGAACCCTACTGAGGACATACATATGACTACCAGAAGGCTTTTCCACTACCTATATGTATCTACATGTATGCATACAATATAAGTTCGATGTCCTTCGTAGCAGTACTACGAGAAAGCTACGAATATTCTCATGCTACGAAAAAACAGGCTCAAAGCGAAATAATGGTATTATTGCTACGCCGTAGTCGTAGTGATGATGTCACCGCTACGCACTATCGTAGATTATGTACCTACTATTGCTACGCGGAGAGAGATTATGGTATGCCATGAACTTGTAGAAATGTGTTATTAGCAAAATACATAAAAACATAAATACACAAAGGCAACGCTTTTTTTGTAAAAAATAGTACGTACAATTCTTTAAAAAAAAATTGTAAAAGAAAATTATGTACCCAAAATGCTCATCATCAGAATCATATTACTTGTAAGACAGTATTTATTTGTGAAGATTTTTTCTGGTATCGCTCCTTGAAGCATTGTGTGCACTAACTTTATAGCTTACTATTAACCACAAATTAATGGTTAATAGTAAACAGTATTACTATTAACCACAAAGCACTATAATTACCTATATACTGTTTACCTTCGCAAGACCATATTATTTTCAATTTCTGACCCACTTACACAGCACTTAACAGTACTTTTTAATAGGTCACATTTCGTACCCCAGCGCTCCCCCCAAAACCGACCAAAACGCACCCTTTTCCAATATCTGACGGGCTATATTGTTGCATGTCGCAAACATAAGGTTCCGTATGGCGTCCTAATTATTTTTCCAATACCATGGTGACTGGCAAAAGGCATTGTAACCAGGATTGGCAATTCTACCAATAATAACCACGGAGAACGGAAAGATGCAGAGATACCATAGTGTAAATAGAATAAGAATAAGAAAATATCCAAAAAGGTACATTACAAATAATACAAATTTGAGTTTTACTTAAGAATAATTTAAATTAAAATTAAATTATAAAGAAAAAATGTTATAGAAATTGAAACTTAACATGAACTTTGAGTAGGTCCGATCCTTCTTCTAGGTCAAATACGTACGTTTTCGTATAACAAAAAATTATCCAAAGAAGGCGTATAAGGGCGAAGACAGTAACGTTCCTAGTTCCCCGAACACACGCATTTTGGCGCGCTACTTTCTTAGGTTTTCCGTTATGGCACCTCTGCTAGTCATTTTGTTCTCCATGATAATAACCTTTACATCTGATGAATCATGCGCTTGCGTGGGTGTTTATTAGTTGTTCCCATTTTTTTGACAGATTTATACCCCTAGGATTTTGGGCAGATATTTTTGTGTTGAGGTTTTGAGAGGGTAATGACCTCTCCTCGTATAGAGAAGACGGTGGTCGGCGATTTGAGGCTTAGTTTGTTTGTCTAAAAATTAAAAAATGAATATGTTTATTACCGCGTACCTACGACTTAAACACATAGTGGAAACTAAGTCTTACTTCATGATAACACCATGTTAAAAATTTTAACCAGATGAGGCCGTTTCCCATACATTTTTTTGCCTTATAAGAAAAAATAAAACTCAATGTTCATACACAGTCTTTCAAGAATGTTTTTAGTCTACCTTACTTAGTAATATTTAGCTTATTTATTTTCTAATTTACGAGCAGATAAATACTACAATAAATATCTCCTCACTAACTCTAAACAACAAGCAAATGACCACATAACACTAAACTGCCATGTTGGATACATCCGCCATCTTGGATCGTCACACAACTGACAAGTCCGTCTGTCCTTGAGACTGAGAGGGCACAGACCTTCTCAGATAATAACATAAATCTAGCCTGAGGCGCCAGTGTTACTGCCTAACTTTACTCCACTTACTTATAACTTGATATGGGGGTAAGTGTTGCTAGGTCGATTTTTTTCTATGATTTTGGGTTTCACTGCCTTTTTCCTAGCGATTTTAGTGTTGTCTAAGGGTGAGTTTGTAACGTTTTACTATAACAAAAACCAAATTATAACTTGTCGTGAAATTGCTGCCCATTGGTGAAATCTGTGATTTGACAACTGAAAACAAAAATTGAAAATCAGCTGCCTAAATCCCTTTCCAGGGTTCCGTTAGTATCCTTGTAAATTTCGTCAAAATTAGATCAACCGTTTTTCCATGAAATTAGTACTAAGTATAAAAAATCCTAGTGTAAATTATAATACCTACGCAGTGGAGAGCTTAAATTAAAAGTCACAATCACAACATTTTGTACCTAACACCATTAAAATCACAAGTTACACCTTTAAAAAATAATTACACATTGCACCGTAACATTTTTCCTACAACACATTAAAATATAAGGGTGCGTGCTCATGTACTAATGCACGCGACACCATCATTAAACGAATATACATATGTATATTATGTATATCGCGATAATAATGTTGTACGAGCGTTTGTAGAAAATGTGGTGCACGTCTGAAAGGTTCTATCATTATAAAAGCATCAGAAATGTGATGTTGCGTTGCGTATATTTAAATACGTTAGGAATAGTATGCTTTACTGCTTAGATAAAGTGCCTTTCTCGATATATGGGATATTTAACATTGAAATAATTATATATTATAGTCCGAATAACCACTTCATTTGAATGTCGCAATAAAATTAAACTTAGTGTTATGAAGTCATTATTCAATGACGACAAAAACACTCGGTAATTTAACTCACTCGAAGGAGTTTAAACTGTTTTTGTTTAACTCGTTTTAATTGCAGCTTATAAATCGGTAGTAAAAGGTTTATTACTTCCCCACAGTTCCCCACAGTACCCCACAGTTTCAACTACGCCCCGTGAAAACGACTTCCCGCACCCGGGTAAAAAGTAGCTGGTCTTTTATGAGGCTTTATCCTCTTCTGCCGGGGCAGCGAGATGGTACAAAAGAGTTACCGCGGTTGTGGTACATAAAGGGCTTGAGAAGGAACATGGTGGGTTTCGTTCAGTAAGACACTTCCTCACGTAGCACAAACGACGGGAGGGTCATTTGATGATTTCACATAGAAAATTGCATGTACCACATATGTGTAATTTAAATCGGTTCCGTCAACAAACAAACAAACAGGTTGAAAAATATGTGCATACTCTTAGAAATTTTAGCTTTTATTCAACACAAGAAGTGCCCTAACGAGTAGCTATTATGGCAGTATTTAGCAAAGCCAATGGTATTTAAATTCACCTTCTAAATGCCAAACGGCCTTTAAAGGTTAGCCTTTAGAACACACTGCAAACTTTTAGTCGGCCGATAGTTTGTTTCGGCTCATAAATCAGTATGAAGATAAGGCAGTACGCATTTTACAAAGATCAGAAATTCAGCAACTATTAGATCGACTAAAAACTTTGTTCAAATTCACGACTTTCTTCATCATCTTCTGAGCCTTTTCCCTATGTTGGGGTCGGCTTACAGTCTAACCGAATGCAGCTGACTACCAGTGTTTTACAAGGAGGTACTGCCTATCTGACCTCCTCAACCCAGTTACCCGGGCAACCCAATACCTCTTGGTAAGACTGGTTGTACTGGATTCTCACTACCCGTAACGACTGCCAAAGATGTTTAATGACGGATTGGGGAATGCCGAATTTACGATTTTCATACAAAAATATATTTTTTCTTACCATCGGGTCAACTGTCAGCTGACTAAAAGTTCGTAGTGTGCGAGTAAAAGGTAAGGCTTTAAGTGGAAGGTGAAACAGTCTTTATTTTTATATCTGTGCTATTTCAAACGTTGGCCTAATGATGGCCATTTTCAGTCTACATTTTGGGATTATTACTGTTTAAGCCTGATGCAGGCGTCATCAAAGGCAGAGGTTCAGTTGTTTTATTTTGAGATTTCATATTTTCTTTTAGGAGTTTTCAGGTTTTATTTCAGGCTAGTGTTTTGTGTGCTGTTCGTTCAAAGGTGGTTTTTTACTTTTATTTGTCGTACAGTGTTGAAACCTGTACTGAAAGTGTACTTTGAAATAAGATATCACAGTCATATTTTAGGCGAAAGTCGGTGCAAAGGTTTTTTGTGACTGTGTGTGTGTGTGTATACCTATGTTTCTTGCTTCTTAACGCGGAAAGGGCTAAACAGATTTTGATGACACGTGAGGAAGCCTTAAATGTCTTGCAAAAAATATAATAAGGATTATTGTATTGAAAAGTCAGTTATCATAACGTTCAATTTTTGTCCCAAATTCTTTACAGCATAAAAAATCCCGTATGTTTAGCTACTCGATCACTCGGGTAAAGTAATCAGAAAGTTAAACTAATACTTCTTACCCTTTACGTATAGACTTCGATAAATCTCCGAGTATTAGAACCCTTGGTT
The DNA here is from genome assembly GCA_033682625.1 of Helicoverpa zea x Helicoverpa armigera. Classification (NCBI taxonomy): domain Eukaryota; kingdom Metazoa; phylum Arthropoda; class Insecta; order Lepidoptera; family Noctuidae; genus Helicoverpa; species Helicoverpa zea x Helicoverpa armigera. Next base: position 984,899 of record JAWIIS010000015.1, on the reverse strand, counting down.
TATTTCTGAGGGATTTTCACCAACTTCCCCCAAAGCTAAATATTTGCTAAACCTTTTGTGGGTAACTAATTTTCCGGGTATTAACAAAAGAACAAATACCTACCGCTTTTTCTTTTAGCGGAATTAACCTTTTTGGTGCGGCTAATTTGCTTAAATATTTAATTATTTAAAATGTTGCATATTATAGTTGAATGCATTTATTACCTGCCTGCATAGAAGGGTTAGGTTATTCGCCCATATCTTGACTACATAATATGTAGATATGTACGTATGCATGTATTTTTATTTATTTATTAGTTTATACAAAAATTAAAGATTCTTATTCTTGTTATTTTTATAGTAGTTTCTGTACTATAATATCTACTATAGGAATATCTACTGATCGTGGACATATGAGTTTACAGATTTTAGACAGCTAATCTTCAAACATTTGAATTAATAATAGCCGGTATTTTAACTAGTGTGACATATAGATAACAGACCCCTAGTACTCGTAAAAATGCAATAAAAGTAAAAACTACATAGTACGGGAGCCATTTAACGCGAATACAAAGCTTTTGAATCAAAGTAAATACACCAGGGCTGGCCGTTGTAAATAAAGAATGGTTGATAGAGCCAGAGATTTAGGTAAAATATTGAACTAGGATGAGGATCTATCATTTTGGTTTTGATTGTGTGATATTGGACTATTTTCGCATCATTGTTGGTAGAATTGACGTTTGTATCTAAGTTGGTAGGTAGGTATCCCGTTCCGTAACCCGCAGAAATAAGTACACACTATGTCCCCCCTAGCCATTGGGTAGCTAAAGTAACTTTATTTTCTATATAATTTTAATTTTTTATAATATAAAATCCTAACTAATATTATAAATGTGAAAGTAACTCTGTCTGTCTGTCTGTCTGTCTGTCTTTTCTTCACGCCTAAACTACTGAACCGATTTGTGTGAAATTTGGTACAGACATAGTTTGGAACTTGAGAAAGGACATAGGATAGTTTTTATTAAAAAAAAATATAAAAATAAAATTTATTCCGGACATATAGCGCCATCTATTGGTCAAACCAAAAATATGCCGGAAGTCACTATATCATGCGAACTGCGAACGAAGTCGCGGGCAAAAGCTAGTTAATAATATACTTTTAATGATACAAAATGCTATAGTACTTTGGTTTGTTTGTAAATATGAAAAATTCACCACGGTAAAAAGGTTTTGAACTGATTGAGAAGATACGTAGATGTGGAGATCATGCTTTTTATCCGACCTCACTAAGAAGGAGGAATAAATAACTCAAGGTATTTTTACTAACACATATAAATAAACTGTAAGTAAATAAGATTGAAAACCTCCGTATACCGTAGGGTAAAAACCCCAATTTCATACATAGTTCTCCCTTAATATTATTCTTCAATTTTCGGATATGACTTGACAAATATTATTGTTCGACGTATCAAGAGTTTGTTTATACAAAAAAGTCGAGTTATTCGTGTCAGAATATTTATGCGGGATCACATAACCGATATATATTTATATGGAAACTCAGGCTACCCCGGGCTGTATGGGATTACTTAGTTAGGTTCTGTAGGTACTAGAAATTTTGCTTAAAACTGTATAATATGGTTTTGGTTAATTCATTCTTTAAATAAAATCCTTTAATTTAAATTGGTGTACAAAGTAAAGAATATAATATTTTTCTTATCTATCTATCCTTATTCCTTAAGCAAGAATTGGTTTAGTTCAACTTTTTTGTCATATAAAATAGTTGTATGTATTAGGGACACCTTCTAACCTATATTAAGAATCTATTTAGTTACCAATTCTATGGCATGTCTGTCTTGATATTAATATAAATAAATGTAACATAAACATAAAACATTTTAATCGTACATACCTAGGTAAAAAAAACATGGCCATTAGCATAATTTTCAAAAAATGCATCGTCAAGTTGCACTAACTACCAGCCCTGTTTGAAGTCCGTTATTAAAATAAAAACGACAATACCTGCAGCTTTCATTTAAGTATTGCCTTAGTTTTTCTCTTTCAGCCGCGAGAGTATTTTCAAAAATAAAATTCGCATTGTTTTTCACTAACGACAAAAACTTAAGGAACATTTTGCATTTAAAACTATTCGTATTTTACACGAAAATATACCGATTTAAAAATACCTAATGTAGATCTTACTATCTATGCAATACTAATATTAAAAAGAGGATTTGTTTAACTGTTTAACCGATTCAAAAAACTCTTTCTCTATTGAAAAGCTACACTTTTACCACAGGCTATATTTCATCCCGCTACGGGCAGTGCTTTCCACAGAACGCAGGTGAAACCGCGGGAAAATAGCTGGTATTTCATAAAATACATATACTGCACTAATAATAGAATTCAAAATCAATTTTGTAGTTAATAATTTACAATAATGTGGTAATGTGGTAAAGGTACATGAACTGACATGAAGACCCTAATTTGCTGTCTCTTTTACACTCATATAAACTTGCTATACCTACTCTATCACTGCTTCTCTCACTACTCATAATAAGCTTACGCGCATACTGCAGACTAAAGTCGGCCGACTGGCGCTCTGGTGGTAGCAATTTTTTTTTTTTTAATTTCGTGAGTTCAATCAAAGTTTTTAGTTGGTCTAATACCGTATAAATACCTGATCGTTATAATAATATGTAGGTAATACCATTTCATTAAAATTGTCTCAGAAGGGCCCCACGATCGGCTTCCAAAAAACCAGGACTCTATAGTCCCGTGTGCTGGTGGACACAAGGAAATACCTAATAACAATATATTTATTTGCATTAAAACATGGTATTTGTGGTTATGTGTGTACTTCTATTCATCTTCATTATGATTGATGAGCCCACGCCGACTATCGGCCGACTAAAAGTTCGTAGTGTGCGCATACTCTAATAGTTCGAATAGAAATGTTTTTGCTGATCCCCGGTGGCATCGGATAATACCGCAAAACCGCACTCTTGCGTCGTACATAATTTACTAATATTATATTATTACAATCTCCTTTACAAGGCCGTTGGTTAAATATACCACAATTTAAACCAATAGGTACAATCATTTTAGGAAATAACGACTGTAAAATGTATTGGTTAAAGTTTTTTTTTTATAATAATAGATTGAATATAGAATCTCTTTCCTCCTTCAACTGTAGGTTTAAAAACGATAAAATAAATTAAAAATAGGTACATATAATAAAAAATACTATAAATAGGTATAGGTAAAGTACAAGTATAAGTAATATAATCTGTTCTGATTACCTTGTCAAAATCCCCTTTTTGAGCCTACTTTATGAATTAAAGATAATATTACTCAGAAATAAGATTAAAGTGTCTCATCAAAACCATAATTCCGTAGGTTGTACCTTCAATAAGCCCTTTGTCCTTTAAAAGTAAAATTCTAAATAAAAATATTCCTTATTTTAACGATACACCAATCTCAAAGTACCACAGACCTTATAAGTATGGAAATCCTTTTCGTAAAATTATGAGAAAAACATTTTCAAAAGCTTTCTCCAAATATTCTTGTAACAATAAGAAACGATGACCTTTTCCAAGGGACGCTTTTAGGGTTCCGCTCTCAGGATTAAAAATAGATCTCAAGTGCTTTATGAAACTTTGTACCAATTTTTTAAATAAAAATACCTGTTATGTATAAGGCTAAAAATACGTGTCTATCTGAACGATTTTGGCAGTTGCTACGGATAGTCAGAAACCAGTAAGTCTGACAACTAGTCTTGCCTAGTGGTATTGTGTTGCTCGGAGTAACTGGGTTCAGGCGGTCAGATAAGCAGTTGCTCCTTGTAATACACTGGTGTTCACTCACTTGTAAGTCAATCAGCTGCGTGGTTAGACTGGAAGCCAACCCCAATATAGTTGGGAAAAGCTAGGCAGATGATGAAAGAAATAAACTTGCAAAACCTCCAGAAATAATTTTAATCGGGAAATCGTTTTCAAAGAAAGCTAACCAGTCTGAAATGACCTAAATTGCCCTGATTAAGTGATGATGATCAACCTTCCTTCCCACGTACGAGATGAGATCTTAACTCTCACAATAGAAAGACAAATAGAGCGTTAATGACGGTAGATTAAAAACCGATAGTCGAAGCAAATCGCAGGGGAGATACCTGACATACATACCTAATAATACCTACGAGTCTGACCTTTTGTTAGAGCAAATGAGTAAATGGGTTACTGAGAAAGCAGAAGGGAAAGACCATGGAGAACAAAGTGATAGTGGAGGTGTCATAACGCAAAATATCTTAAGAAAGTAGCGCGCCAAAATGTGGGTGTTTGGGGGACGAGGAATGTTACTAGCTACATGCCTTCTATGAAACTCGTCCAATATAAAGTGTGTAAAGATACATAGCCCTGAATCCCAATTCAATTGTAATATATTCAGCGGAAAGATTGTGCCAACATTTCTCACGTATTGAAGTTAATCCATTAGGTACTCCTTCTTGTAGCTAATGGATAAACGAGTGTATTGGTGAACTCTGAACGTTGAGTTACGACATTTTGTTGTAGTATGAATTGAATTGAAGTGAAGTGAAGAAGTATTGGAGAATTGAAATATTGACTGGGTATATGATTATTTGTATTATACAAAAGTTTTATATAAGGATTTTTTATTTTATATAAGCGAGGATCATGGTGAAAAAGTACTCGACAGTTATAATTAAATTAGGAGCGATGCATTCTTTATGTCCAAAACTTTGGTGAGCCTGTCACAAAACTTTGTTTGGATGCCATTTTGGATCTCCACAGTTTTATTTTTAGCATAACAATATATTTACAAATCACTTAAAACAAACTCATATATACAGCCTAAAACTACTAACTAATATTTTAACGAGCAATGTGTAATGGTCACACACTGCAATTAAATACCAACATAAAATCTACTGAACCCAACACCAAGCAAAATTTTACTTGACCGATTTTTTAATAACAAAATCACTGAATCAGCGACGTACAAAGTCCGAAAGAATATTGCTCAGAAGACATTGTTGGCAAAGTTTTTTGTGACCGTTCCAGGGTATATTAGACGCCACACAATGCTGGGTTTGAAGGACTCTTGACATCCGACGCCTTACTCGTAACATCGGTACCTACATATCAATGTGATATTGACAAAAGTTTTTCAAACATCGAAGATGAATGGTTTCTGAATAAATCATGGGGTTCCTTTGTGGTCCTAAAAGTCAAGACGGCTTAATGGGGCAGAAAATGATTGAGGATTTAAATTCATTTTATAAGAAGACGTTGAAGTTAAGGAAGAAATAAAGACAGATAAAGAAAGTTATTCTGTTTTGTATAAACTTAAAAGATTGTAGAACTAAGATGTCAAAACAAAAGCGTAAGACTATGAAGAAAAAACAAATATAAATGAAAGAGAAGAAAATGTTAATATTGCAGTACTTAATAAATCTGTAGGTTTGTTACAATCTTTTGCGGAACAAATCATTGAAATGAGGTCAGATATCGAGAAGTATCGTAATGAAAATCGATACGATTCTCTCGGCATTATTTGCGTCCTTGTTGTTACTCTCAACAAGTTACTCAAGTACGCTGAGAGTTCAACATTCTGTAGTTATGTTTCTAGAATAATCATTACTAGAGTTTTCTGGCAATGTACTTTCATTTTCGATACTTGAATTATGTACTCGTAATATTTCACTTGTGACAATAAAAATAGTTGAGATGTTATCGATGGCCAAATATTACACTCGATCAATGACTTAATTAATGAGAAACCGTTCAATCAAATATTTTGTGTCTTTGTGACGACATCTTCACTTTCAGACAGTGATGTATAAATTCTATAAAAAAGCATAATTTGGCAGACAGACTAATTTATTACTGTCATTAATTTACGTCAAGTATCTTTAGCATTCAAAAAATTGTAGGATCAAATCGAAAATCTTCATTTAGTCTATCATAAATTTTGACACGAAAACTTCTCAAAACTTCTTTCGTTCTACCAAACACTGCCAATAAATTATCATTCCTCCCCATCCACGTAAATACCAGTCAATAATAACAATTCTCCGCCAAATATCGTCCCATCACAGTCGTAACATCACTCTTCCAAATTTCGCGGACCCCAAACGGCAACCTTTCCCCATTTTACCCCAAAAATGGAACAAAAAAATATCGACACAGCCGTCCAACCCCATTTATTGTCTCGCTTTCATATTTTACCTGTGTGACCTTCGTTTGTATGACAAAGGGGTGAAACTGTTCAAAGTGCTTTCCTCTGTCCATAATTTGCCATTTCGCGATATGAATGCCGTTGACCGGATTCGTTTGGAGGACTAAATAGTGCCATTTGATGGTAATAATATAGAACTTAATGTTTCATTGGAAGGCTATAAAAAAGACAAAAATATTTTTCGTATGGCATCAATTTTGATTTGAATTTTTGTATTTTTTGTCGCTGAAATGTCGACAGAAAGAATGTTGTATCGAAAATTGTGCCATCGAGTTATGCTGAACGGAATCCGAGACTGTATTTATTTCAGTCGCTGTTTTATTTTTACTTTTTTATAAACGCTGCTTTTTGGCTGCAGTAAATTATTGACTTACAAAATGGTGAACACGAATGAACTTATAACCTTTTGGCTACTGAGTCACCTTTGAGCCATTACTTTTATAGATCAAGATAGTTCACATTTCTCGGTATTCAGCACCACCTACCTATGTTTTCCATGTTAAAGTCGATTACGGGTCATAAGCTTCGAAGGTGTTGCGGATCATGTTCCAACAACAAATTATACTTGCAAATCGGTTAGTCCTAAAATTTCAAACATTTGGGATTTTGGGTTGGTTGGTCTTATTTTAGCCGAACCCTATTTATTTATGGATGGCGTTTAGCAGGAAATGCACGGTCGTCTATCCTGAAAGGGTAGCGTTGTGTCATTGGCTGAGGGTAGTATGTCACGAACTTCCATCTAATCAACGTTTCGCAGACCTTGTTATTTCGAAAATGGGTGTGGACCGTGTTTCTGCGCCATTTTGCACTGATGGATGAAAGTAATGTGTTTGGCTAGCAGTTTTGTAATGTTTGGTGGATTCTGATTTGCTTTATTTTTTTTTAGTTTGCATATCTACTCATTATCGAATGGAATTGTAAACGGGTAGAACTATTACTTTCCTATTGAAATAAATATCGAGAGGAAAATAAGCGTAAAATATGTAGATAAATCAATTGTTATACATATAAAAAATGAAAACTATTTATTTATTTGATCCACGTCAATATATAAATAGAGATAAACAGGTATTTATTATGAAAATAATAAAAGCGAGTGTAACAGCAGATGTAGATATTCCAACAGATAACATTCCAACAAATTATGACATAGCACCTAAAAAACAAACTGAAACACACACAGCAGAACACATACTACACGACACACTTGACATCATGTCACATGGAGATATAGATAAAGCCATTAATAACGTTCTCAGAAGATTATGTTTATAATGAATGTTCGTCATTACAGAGCGGGGGAGTGATGTTCTCGCCGCTGGGACGACTGCGGGTGGCACAGGCTGTCAGGAAACAGGTGATTATTAATTAGTTACGATTGTTCTTGGATTTAATGAGGAAGATTTGTGACAAGCTACGAAGGAATAGAATGAAGGTGTATGCAAATTTTGAGAGAAACGGCGGAGGGAAATGCTGAGGGAATTCATGCAAAATCTTGAGGTAATGGTAAAATGAATGTCTCAGGTTTTTATAAAATAAATAAAGATATTTTTTATTCAAAAATATCTGGCATCAGTGACAAAAATTGCCTTGTCATCACTCTATAATTGCCATAAAGATCATTGTATATCACTTTACAGTTGTATCAGACTATAGCCACTGCTTGAGAAATCCAGTCCTAGATGTACCTTGATACTAAAGAAACGACACAGACAATTTTAACAAAGATTGAATCAAAACTTACATATTAGAAGGTAGCGATCTTCATTTGTCGAATGAAATATCTGTATACCAATTCTAACATTTATCATTATCACACTCATAAACCCCTGACAATCTACTTCCAGATGAGTCAACTGCCAGTGCTAGGCTCAGAGGCAGCTCCCCTCCAGGCTCCACTCTGCTACCAGCTGCTGTGTGCTCCACCCCTTGCGCCTCTGCAGCCCTGCGCGCCATGCGAGCTGCCTCCACCACCGTATGCTGTGTACCCGCTGCCGTTTGACAGTAAGTTAGAATTACATCACCTATGAATATAAGAAACAGGTACTTAGTTACCGATTTGGATTTTATTGTGTGTGTTATAAAGCGTTCATTATATTGTATGTCTAAGTACCTAAGAATCTAAATCATTAAGGCTTTTAGTTAAAAGCCTTAGTGATTTTTAGGGTCATGTTAGTATCAATGGTTTATCATGGTAACACAACAACACGAAGGAATACGATAATACCATTAATATAAAAAGTCATTCATTTAAAGTAGGCTGAAAATCAGCACTTTTTGAAGGTCAAAAGACAGACCCCATGCCCGACCAAGCCGATCCAAACAGTTGGAAAAAGGCTATAAGGATAAATCTAACTTTAGCTAGTGTTCGTTTCCTTTAATCGGCTTTTATATAGGTTTAAAATATTTTCAGACTTTAATTCCTTATTTGTTCTTTCCTCAGCTACCCCAGCGATCTACGGACCCCCAGCTCAGTACGCGCTGGTGCCAGCTCCATACAGCACTCCATGCTGTGAGCCCTCATGCTGTGCACCCCTCGACAAGCAGCCCCGGGTGCCGCCACCACCGTTACACCCCGCATTCATCTACTAGACTCACCCCCCAAGGAATATATTAAAGGCATTCTCGTTTAGATTTGGAAGTACTTAAAAAACAACTGATGGTGGAGTTAAGGTATATTTGTGAGTGAAAGAACATGATTTATCGAAAGTATAAGAGAGGAATATAATAACAACTGCATAAAGCCTATTGTGAGCAGAATCGTGAGTACAGATACAGTGAATTGTTTAAAGGAATGTACAGCTGTAACAAAGTATACAAAATGCCAGCAAAAGATACCGCAAGATATGAAACCTTAACAAGATAAGGCTACAACAGCAATGCATCTTGTAGAGATAACGTAGTATTTGTCAAAATATTAACATTCTCTATTTGAAATAAGATTTTTTCCACTGTCACGATAATATCTCCTAAAATACTATCAATAATTCTTATAGCCAATGTCTTTGATATATTTCTTCACATAACATCATTCGCGAAGAAGGTTAAGTTACTAATTGTTCAGCTTCTTCGATGTATTCCATCTTGATTGCTCAAGTCTTCCAATCCAGTTCATGCTCATCTTCAAACATAACTCCTCGATGAATAAACTGTCTGTGAGTTTGTTTGTGACTAATCTACGGACATCCAGCTGCGATGGTGTAAGTGTTCAAGTTGTCACGTTTGTTTACATTTCTCTGATTGTCTGGTCGCTTTTATTTATAGACGTAAGTACCTATATTTAGCTTCAACCTGGTATATTTAAGAAACCGTGGATTCACGTGCTATCATTATTATTATAGTGAATTTTATTGGTGTATCAAATTGCTGTTTGAATCAAATAACCTTGATCATTCCGTGTCGTGACTTTCAAGTTTAGATAAAAATAATTATGTCATCCACATACCTACAACGATCTAAATGTGACATGCTTGTAATATCTGTGTTAAATTTTCTAAATATTTATGGAATTTATTCAGAATTTAAAGTAATAGTTAAAAAATATAACATTAAAGTTGAATTAAAATCAAACCTTTTAATATTCATATTCTATGGCTACCTGGTGGAAACCCCAGGCGAGGTCAATTTGATACATCTTTAGCTATTCTCATGATTAGTGTTAAAATACAAATCTTTAACTTAAGTGCGGATATTTTTTTCCTTTTTAACTAGTCAGTGATATAAGAAAGAACGTAAATCGATATCAAGTATAATATCACACTATATTACATATTCACTTCAAAATCTTTATCACCTACTGAAACGAATATAACGTTCTGGTTTTTCATATCCGCACTGAAGTCCAGTATTTCAACACTTTGTTTTATAATAATAAATGTGCGTTATAAGCGAAACGAATTGAGCACAAAATCGATTAGTTGCTAGTATTAGATGACGTTACCTCTGATAAAAGACAGATTTGTTATTGCTTGTTATCCTTGAAAAGGATTTTTGTTTATCCTTAGTGTAAGATTGTTTTTTGAAACCCCAATGTCGGTGTCTAGGCGTCTTGGAATTGAAAATCGGAAAAAAGATTTTGATAGATAACAATTTGTAGAATAATCAGTACTTGTATTTAAATAAGTGGATATTGGTATAAGAGAGATGTATCGTATATTTGAATCGCTTGTATGAGCTACGGTGGAAGTAGTTAGTAAAGTATTTAGAGATCTTTGGCGATTGGCTGCTTGCCTACTTAACGAGGGACCTAGCTTGAAGATAATAATAGTAATTTTAGAGTCAGATTTTAGTTTCAGTCCTAAGACGCCTATATCCTACGTGAACTAGAACAGAGAGAACAAAAAAATATTTTTTAATATTATTTAGTTTTTACATGTTGCTGTTGAAATAAACTGGGGTCCAAGATGTGATAAGGAAATGTGAAATTCAAAGTTGGTTTAAAAATTTTGAAAATCACATTTCTATACCCGTTATTGTTGTGTTGGAAATAAGAGTAAACTCAGTTTTTATGCACACATTAAACTTGCTACCTTATGACATGTTTAAGTAAGAAAAACTAGCTGAAGATGAGAGAGAAAAAAAAAGTATTGTCACGATACTAATAAATCAAAATCATGCAGATATTACAGGATCTAATAAAAATGTTACGGCAGTTGCCTTACTTAAACAAGTTAATAAAGCAATCACTAAAGAAAATTGTTTTTTAAATGTTAACAATGATTGAACAGCACTCTGTTCTCCAAGTGATTAACAATAGACTTATCTAACGAATCCTTAGAGCAATGAAATCATCAACTATGTGATATGGGATTATTTGAGTAATGATAGCAATAGTTTTATTTAGTGTCATTAGAAGTAGATTCTTTTAAACCTTCATAGTTTTGTGAACCGTTGCATCGTCGTAATGTATTAACATAAATATTGAAGAATTTAAATGTTTTAAAGATAAGGTCTCTTGCACATGTGATAATGTAAAAATCACAGTTATCAGTCCTGTCGTATCTTCTTCCAATCAATTCAATGGCTTAAAAGATGTTACAATTCTTCCTGATGCAGCTAGGTTCTCAAATGTTACCAGATTAATAATAGGACCAAAATATGATTCCCTTCAATCCGAAATGTGCAATAATCTTCGCGTCTGTCTAGATTAGTATATCACAAATCTCTATACGTAAAATTGTTGTATTAATATATATCATTTTGATATTGTATTCTATCACTTCTATGGCTGCTAGTTGTGTGATGCTGCGGTGAATGAATTTGTGTCTATTTTTAAGCTTGTCAATATCTTCTTTATCAAGATTATCTCTTATGATTGTTTCTTTATCGTGTCTTGTATCGTGTTCTTTTAATTTTGGTGCTCTTTCTTCTTAATATATAATTCCCAGGTATTTTTGATTGCTAAAGCAAACTGCCACTGTCTAGTCTGTATCTAAAATATTTGCTATAAATGTTGTATCAACAAATTCATTCACCCAAGCACAGTCGATGTGGTCTTCTGCCTTTAGATGTAAGGCTTTCGTCTCAATTACTATTGTACATCATAATTATACGATTAGTGTTACTGGAAATGCTGTCAATTTATCGTCTTGGATTTTTACAGTATATGTATGTATTTATTGTTAATGTTAAGTGTAGTACTTAATGTGATGCTTCGATCGAGTATCATTTGTATCTTCGTGTGCTTGTAACTTCAGTTCCTTGTATTTGTGTTACCTCAGAACTAATATCTTATATACTATCGTTATATCATAGACTTTCTATTTAATTGATTCACGCTACATAATTGCTTACGGTCCTTGAAGAAGAAAGGTGTATTTCCGATATTCTGAATACTATAGGATCGTAAGACATTTGCAACACTAATACTATTGAATCTACGTCAAGTTGGGAAAAGAAAGTACTTAAAGATATATCTGAATCATCAAAAATACCTGACTCTTCAAGGATAGTTCGAAGTAAATAATGGCGTGAATCAAAATAGCACTCATCGTATACATTTCGATGTTGCACTATCGATGTTTTGAGTACAAGGAATATTATATCCAAGCTAAACTTAAGGTCTATCTTTATCACTTTCATTGCTTCTGCAGTTTTTGGTGTTAATGGGTCATATTCAAAAAAATTGTATATTAAAACGTCCAACAGAGTTATTCTTTTTTAAAGAATAGCTACTAGCTAATTACTCTTAAAAACAGAATAAACATTTATTTCAGCATTATGAAAAACAAAAAGAACGCTCCATAATCCTCAATGAATAATTAATTTTAAAAGAAAACTACAACGTAGAACATTTGTTTTCATATATCAATGCGTGTCCACATTCTTGGCGCGACATTTAGAAAACATTTTATTATTCAATATTAGTATTTTAACTGACAAATAATTTATTTCTTAGCAGAGCATTGTGGAACCTGAAGGAATTTGATAAAATTATCATGAAATATAGCACGCAGGATTCAGGAATAATTAATTAAAGCATGTCTTGATTTCACTTTATTTCTGTTATTCCTGTCTGTTACGTTAGTAATTTTAATCTTTTTGTAGTAGTTATCAAAATTATTTTACCTAAAACATTAGCAACTGAACTGTCAAAAGAATCGACGAATCAAAAATGTTCGGTAATTTTGTTAAGCGCAACAAGCACGAAATATTGTGGTGCAGTGATTATTCGACAGTTAAAAGTTACTTATTACTGTGAGACTTTTAAAGTATCGGTAAGTACTTTTACTGTTTTATAACTCAGCTTAGAATAAATGTATATTGATACTATCACTGTACTATACAAGTTTCGTATAAAGTAAGAATTAGCATTGAAAAAGAGTTTTTTTTAGATTAGACACAAGCAATTTATTCATATCGGTTATCATATCGATTACTTTTTTCTGTGACGTAACAGTTAAGAGCGGTTAAGGTTTGCTCACAGTGTACGTACCGAGATAAAAACGTATTTAATCAAACCTACCACTTTTCTTTTTATTTTATAATTTTGTAAAGTTATCTTTACGAAAAGTCGACATGGACAAATTAAATAAAAATCAATCCACAAATAAAATTTAAAACTTGAACATGTATTCTATCGTTATACATTTTTACAATCGATATTTGCATGTATTATATTGGGATAAGTTTGAGATAGTTGAGAAAAATAATTTTACCTACGTACTTCCTAGGGACGGCTTTAGTTCGGGTATAAGAATTACTGTGGGGTTTGTTGTTAAATATTTAATATTTACGTATTAAGGTTTTTTTTCTTCACAGGCAAAATGCTACTAACACCAGCTGAACGACAGCGAAATTATAGAGAACGATTACTACCTACTTATTTTCTTTTAAAATTATGTCGTTGTATACTAACCCTAATAATTCATCTCCGTTACTTTTCTGTTATAATAATATAGGTTTCCTATCTGTTTCATATCCGTTATTTACAATTATTTTGAAAACGACCCTAATACATTTAAACTGGATTCAGATACCCACTGGTTATTATCGTTTATTTTATCGGGAAGCTTTATTTGTTTTAATGTCTTTGGTAACTCTCCTTACCTTTTAAATTTAATCCAAATCTTACTTATATACTTTATAAATATGAAATGTTTCGACAACATTTGCGTTACCTGACCAATGAATAATCATAGCACCAATTTCTAATGCATTTGCACCAGAATTTGCAACAACAATCATAATACGTGGCCTAGATACATACTGCCTAACATATCGGATAACGAATCAGTACGCTAAAGTTAGTTATTTTTTTTACAACTGTATATAATCTCTCGCTAGTGAACGTAGTTGTGTGGACGAATGTAATTTAGACAATATTAATGTAATTATAGGTTAGGAACATAATGTATTTATTGAGATTGTCACTTATCTTAGGTCACGGTCGGCTTCGTTTTGTGAAACGCTTTTGGTGGAACTGGCTTTAGCTTAAGAAATGACTGCACATTCAAATCAAACAACAGATTATATAAAGAGAATTATAGCATTAACAAAATTTTTGAAGCAAGAAACCTAAAAACTAAATTCTTTTGAAATTATTCAGCTATCAATTAAAATTAAATATCTAATTGATATAATTCTAAATCTCTCACCAGGTTATGTTCAGCTTGACTATTTTCAGCAACTACAGGTTTCAGTAGTATTTCTCCTTAAGATCCACTTTCTAAAGTCAGTTTTAACAAAACCTCGTCTTTGTCGCCATTTGTGAATCGTAGTTATAATTAACTTTTAGTCGGAAAGCTGTCAATAGTAGTAGTGGGACTCACTGTATCACTGTCGGTATTTCTTTCATCATTATTTTAATTACCTGGTTTAATTTTTCCTTTGATGCTTTTTGGAATCATTGTTTTTGAAAAGAATATCAAAAATTTAAAATTCACATATGTTGACCTATCATGTCTGGAATTTAAAAGAGTTACAACTTTAATTCCTTCAAAATTATCAGTGTTGAAATGAGATTTTTTCTGCGTATAGTTGAACATAGGACATCTCCGACTTAAAATTAATTCCTATTTACTTCCTTATGTACTATTACGTATTTCTCATGCATGAGAGATGTTAGAGGCTCTAGAACCTTCCTGTCCACATCATAGTATCATGACATACAGGGACAAAGACAATACCGTTGTTTTGGTTGTAGTTATTTTGTAGGAGTTGTCATCATGTGATGGATCGGTACGTCCATTTATCATTTGCTTTAGCGGGTAGACAGGATTAGTGGTTATGCTAAAATAAGTCTTGTGTTTTGCTTGATTGAGTACATTTTGGGAAATTCCATTGTCATTGTTGGGAAGGTGATCTTGCCGGGTCGGTAATACCATCTTAAGGGATGAGCGTGAAGATAAAATGGGCGGAGTTTTTAAGAGTCTAAATATGCATTATTATTCTCAATATTTATTTGCTTTTATTATTCATCCCTTTCATATCTTTCTCTATTCCCAAAATGTACACAATCAAGAAAACGAAACTCTACTTCTAATAGAAAACTCTCGATGTTAACAAAAACTGAAATATCCAAAAAAAAGTATAAAATAATAATTATTATCTAAAATAAAAAGAAATATTCGTAATTCTTCTCCACTCCAGTGTCCGCAACAAAATGCTTGATAACTTAAGTATTAACTTAATAAGTTAAATAGTAATTGTTTAAGGATTGTCCAAAAACAAGGCATCTGTCAACGTTTTGTTGTTTTTGTCCAATTTTCGAATTGTATATGCTGTTTGTTTTGTATAGTGGCGTTATGATAGGCGGAGATTTTACTAAATATAATTTTGAAAGTAAAAAAATAATATTTTAAATATTTTAATACATTTTGAATGGAGCTTAATAATTGTGTGATGGAAAATAAGTAAAAGTTATTAACTTAATGAAAAAAATCGCAGATTAAATTGGAGAGTAAGAAAATGAAAAAGTTGAAAAATAAATTAATGAAAAAAATACCGTTATGGTACTTATTAAAGTAAATTATCATTTGAATTTAATAATAATAAATAATGGGACTGAAAATAATAAGACATCGTGGCGTCACTGTCCAAACGAACACATTTTTGATAAAAACCTTTACAAATTTGTAGTCCAACTTTTTTGTTACGATAGTTTTACCCTTTTTAGAGATACGTATAACGCGAAATAAATGAATATTATTTGTTGAATATAGAAAATATTTCATAGCAATATTTTTATTGTTAACTACTTTTAAGGTACCCTCTTAAAAGCTATGCGAAATAGTAAACGGCTTTTTATATATCGACCAGTGTTTAGTACGTATGGCACATAATAATGATTAAATAGTGAATTTAGAGAACTATTAAAGTCACCTATCAAGCTGTCTTTGTACTGTATATGTAGCAGAAGTATATATATCTATATCTATCCTATTCTATACTATACATGTTAGATTGTGACTCTGTATATTTCCTAATAACTATTAAGCGTGGACAAATTTTAATGTCGTTATTAATTTCTATGTTTAATAATAATAATAGAGTATCTTCAATAATAATTATTAAATAAGATACGCGCGCTATCGTGATCATTATTCAATCATTACGCACATAAGTAAAAATAATAATATACGAATTAATTGTAAGTTAATAATAATAATCACACCATTGTATCATCGAATGTAATTGTTGATTGTTATATTATAATTATAATACAATTATTGTCTAGTTATTATGTATGTGATATTGTTATTGGAATAATAGATATTTTAAATGCTAATAAAGTAATTAATTCTATTACCTTTCTTGTTGACTTGTGTGTGTAATAGTTATTCAAATAAGACACTAGTTGTAAGTGAAGAATTTTAATGTAATTTCAGAACCTGGTCAAGTATATTCGTGGTAATATATTTAATAATATCAAACCTAATAACTGCTTGATGTGTTCTTGTAGGGATAAAACTATACTTTTTAAACGTACAGCCTTCTGTCATTGGAAATCAGATTTTACTTCATACTTCACTAAATAGTGTTGTTTTATAATATGAATTTATTAAAATTATATCTTCACTCCGAACATGAAGATGCGGGTTGTTAAAATAATTCATTGTTACTTTATTTTTCGAACCCATTATTCAGCCATCTTGTTTAATAGTATCCTATTTGCTATGTAATTCATATTTTAAAACAACATTTACCCCCATCCCTATAGAGTAACCAAAATACGAAATATCTCTGACAATAATAATTCCTATTATTAAAAGTAGAATATTATTATTGCCAGAATGTTGTTAACAAACTATGCTTGTATGTAAACTTAGTATGATCTCACACGAAATAATAAATTATAGACGATCTATTTTACAAAAATATATCTTTCCTGAAAACTGTAAAAGAATTTTTCTTTTTAAAAAGTAATCTAGAAGCTCTCATATCACTTGCAATCTGCGAATCACTGTGGGAGGGGAACTCTTGCGCACTTATTTATAAACACAATAGTCTGAAAGAAAATACCACGAAAACATTATTATTTTTCAGTACCTAAATAAACCATATGTTTTTTATTCAGAAAATATTTTAATTACCATAACAAAGTACATAATAGTTCATTAATTGCAAAAATATATTAATATTTATTGATTAATTATTGTGTGTTGTGTTATAAATGAGTGTGCAAACCCCCTCTATAGAGCTAAGTACAATAATTAATATAATATTGAAGCAATAACGAATAAATTAATTTAAGTCACGTGTAATAAATCTAATTAATGTACAATTTGTTGTTTTCTTTTCGACCCCCTTTTTACTTACCCACACAAAATACTGAAGGGTAAAACATGTCATACAGACAATTTAATGATCTAGAAATAACAACTGAAAAGTGGGCGAACCGCATGGAAGAGCTAATATCGAATCGATGTTTTTTTATATTAAAAAGAAGAGCTACTCATTAATAGGTTCAAGGTTTGGTCACCCATTAATAGTATCGGACGGAGCTGTCTCAACTCCACCTAACTTCCTATGACGTGAAATTCATATAATGACTGTTGCTAAGCTCCCTCAATTGCATATCTATGTTTTGTGTAGTGTGATTTAGACATGACGCTGCCCCTTGAGATGAAAAAATAAAAATAATGTTTGGACCAGCCCGATGAGACGGCAATCCACCACGACCTGAAATACGAAGATACAGGTTTATTGACCGACTTACAGACTCAGTGCTGTGAAACTTTATTAAGTGCAACCCAGGATTTGAAACCACGTGTATAATGTGAGCAGGAGATTCAAAACCACATTGAATGAAAAAAGTGTATTCAATGTTCCCACTAATAAAATTCGAAAAAATATAAACGATATTGAGAATATAAATATTTATAAAGGAGTTCATAAGAGGAGTACTTATGAGAGTTCATAAGTGAGTTCATAAGAGAGTACTTAAGAGAGTATATAAGAGAGTACAGAAGTAAGTACATAAGAGACTACACAAGAGGATCACATAAGAGAGTACATAATTGAGAACATAAGAGAGTACATACGAAGTGCATAAGACGAGTACATAAGAGAGTACATAACACAGTACATACGAGAGTATATAAGACAGTACATAAGAGAATACACAGGAGAAGTATATAAGAGAGAACATAGGAGAAGTACATAAGAATACCTATATAAGAGGAGTACATAAGAGGATCTGGATCTCGTAATAGAAGTAGATTGTATAATTACAGTCGCTATGCGGTTTCTAGATCAACGAGGCAGTTAGAAGTAGAATACCTATGTACTTTTATTCAACACTACGTTACCTAGGATAAGTTCATCAAACGTACAAAATATCTATAAAAATAACGTAAAAATAGTTTACTTGACTATAATAATTTCATAAAGATTATAACTCATATTTATTGCCTAACCCGTATCCAGCACGCGTCTTCCAAATATATTAGACAAACCACGTGGCCATCTTCCTTAACCAGACAGGTCAATGACCTTAGACACTGACAGACAGCTCAGTCTAGGCCTAAATACGTCACTACATTATCATCCGACTCACCCACAAAACTAAATCATGATTCTATATCGACCTTTTGCTGTCTGGCTTCTTTCATAGGCCTATTTCTTAGATAGGGTTACTTATTTTTAAATATCAGTCTGGCCTACATTTTTGCCACAATCTAGATAGACTATTCTAGACAAGTTTTTTAAGTTGTAAATCAATTTCGCGACACAACAAGCGATTTGGTTAGTTAAGTAAAGTTATTATGAAGCTATTTTCCTGTCTATTTCTTAGGTAGGTCAATTTTATTTTTGTTTTGTCTGGATTTTCGGAATAGGGGTAATGTTTTAAGGCATTCTTCTGCCTAATCATCACTAGGCCTTTTCCCAACTATGTTGGGGTCGGCTTCCAGTCTAATCAGATGCAGCTGAGTACCAGTGCTTTACAAGGAGCGACTGCCTATCTGACCTCTTCAACCAAGTTACTCGGGCAATCCTATACTCTTAACAAGTTACACCTACCTAATCCTTTCAGGAAAATAGACGTGATGTTCTAAAATTAAATTGATCATCGTTTCATGTTACGCATTCCATAAAATACGTGTTATAGTCTTTTTGTCAGACCATATCAGACTTGGAAGAGTATCAATCAGAATACTTAGAATGTGAGTAAGTCTGATTCATATTATTATATTCGCAATATAAGAATGTTATAATAAGTTATTCTTTATGATACACGTGCTGTTGCAAACTCATTTATTATAGTAAAATATTACGACACGCAATCTATTTGTCAAAACTGTACATTTGAATGTTGAACTTATATTAGTTGATCGGCCTATTATTAATCTTTACACAGAAAATCACACCTTTATAAGTAACTTCGGAAGAAAAAAAAAAGAAAATTTTGGTTAAAGTGGCTCCATCTGTGGTAAATAAAATACATCAAATTTGTCAAAGGAGCGAGGTGGTAAATGACAATATTACCATACATTCTTTATAGAGGATTATTATTTCAACAGATGGAGTTGTGTATTTTCCGTAATTCACCATATTGTAACACGTAGTGTAATTTTTCGATAGACATTTCAATAGTGTTTGTCAGTTTGCCGTGCCACATCAAAATCCAACTATAATTATTACCTTGATGAAAAGAAAATTAATAGTTCTCAGCGAAATTTAAAACGGTGCCATCTAAATTATTTTTTGAACACTGGATGCGCGGTATTTTCATACTCATAATTTGTTATATTGGTAATTTTACTGGTGTTTGCAATCCTATTCCCTTCCTTTTCCCGCACATACCTCAACGCATTCGTTGGAGCGAGAGGCGACACTAGCGCCCTTGAGTCGTGTGTGCAACATAAAAAACGAAAAAAAAAATGGCTGACAACGCGCGCGAGAGCACGTCTCTCTCCGATAAAAAAATCGATATTGAGTGGAAAATTGGTGTGATTTGTGTTGAACTTTATTTGTGGCAGTGCTCCTCGTACAAGAAATCGCCGTAGAAGACAACAGGTACTGTGTTCCTTTCCTTTAGGCATACTTTCTTGTTTTGTGTCGCCCGCAGTATGCCGATTTTCCCGTCGCATTTGCAATAACCAGTTTTTTTAAATTTTTCGCCATATATTATCTTTTTGAACCATATTGCGTTTCCCGCGTAACCATTTGGTCCTGCATAGCCGGATTAGTATTTAGAATCAGTGTTAGCCATTCATTAGGTCGTTTTCGTCAAACCCGCATTGTTTCGTAGGTACTTACCTAACTTACGCGTCGAAAAGTAAGATAGGTATTTCACGTACTTATTTCGTTGAATTTCGCTAAACCCGCAAATATAGTTCACGTACACACGTACTCCGGTGCCTAGGTACCTACTTAGTTGATAGATATCCACTTTCCAGTCGCTTTCAATACGTATTTCATTTAGTTTTTTCGTAATTCGTAGGCCGCTAAAATGGCACTGGTAGATAAATCGTTGAAGCTGCTAATAGCTAAACGTGATAGAATATTCGCTCGCATGCAAACTATTGCCGATAAAATTAAAAACATTGATTCGCAAGATTTCACTAGGGAATCCTTCCTGTGTGACCTTGAAACAGTAGATTCTTTGCGTACAGATTTCGAAAGTGTGTTGGACGACATTGCCGCCCTCGAGCTTAAACTAAATCCTGATTATGTTGTCAATTATCAAGCACTTTCTTCTTTCGAAGACCTTTTAGGCCGTATAAAGCGAGCAGGCAAATCACTGCAAGTTCAGTCGCATTCTGAGGTCAAAAGGTCACCCCGCTTGCCTCCGCATCGAAATACCCGAATTTAACGGAGATACCTATTAAAAATTGGCCTTTATTCATAGCTAGTTATCGTAATGCCGTACATAATAATATTTCTCTGACTGATTGTGATAAGTTATATTATTTATTAGGAAAGTTGACAGGCAAGGCTCGTTCAATATGCGCGGGTATTATCCCCTCCGCGGATAATTACCCTCTTATTTTCGATTCACTTTGCAAAAGGTATGAAGACAAGCGTCAACAAGCAACTTCATACTTAGATCAGTTACCTATTTGATTTTAAACTTATTCCTTCAGGAACCCCTAACAATTTAGAATTATTTTTAGATAAATTCGCTTCGTCTGTAGCTGCGTTGAAAAACCTACAATTTGATGACCTCGCTGATTTTATTTTGTTTTAGGGTCAATTCCCACTGAGAGAGCAGCGGCCGGCAGCGGCCGTAAGTTCACGGACAATGTACGAGAGCGGCGTGGCGCGGCCCGCCGCGCTCGCGCTCAATTCCTTGCATTTACGGCCGCTGCCGGCCGCTGCCGGCCGCTGCTCTTTCAGTGGGGATTGACCCTTATGTCGCTCTTAAAAAACTCGATTTAGACACGGGTCGTACTTTCGAGTGCACTCGTAAATTAAAACCTAATAGTTCTGAATTTCCGTCTTTTTCCGAAGTGGATAGTTTTGTTCGTGACCACATAAAGGTATTGGAACGTACGTCGTCATCGGTTGCTCGGGTCACCAACAATAAAAAACCTGCAGATCGTAAACCTACTACCTACTACACATGCCTATACGTCTAGTTCGGCTGAGTCATCCGCGTGTAGTCTATGCGGCGAGCAGCATGATTACATTTATAAATGTAGGGTTTTTAATAGTTACAAACCAGATCAACGTTTTAAATTCGTAAAATCTAATAACTTATGTATAAATTGTTTAAGTAGTGGTCATCGTGTTTCCGCATGTGGGTCGACATCTACTTGCAAAAAAATGTAATTCCAAACATCACACTTTAGAGCCCCCGCAGACCACAGACTTTTTATCGGCCGATAGTTTAGTCGGGTTGGCCTGCTAGTACGCACACCGAGCCAACTAAACAGTTTAGTCAGTGATGAGTGCGCAAACTATCCAACAGTCTGCCGACTATTTGCTAGTTTCTAACCAACTGGTGAAAAGAGTGGTCGCACCGCACAATGAAAATTAATAAAACATTGCATAGAAATGTTATTATTGCTCTCATACACCGGAGAAGGAAAATTAAAAAGAGAGCCCGAGAGTATTGGGTGCATCCTATCTTTAGTGATAAATTATGAAATGGAAAATGTTACACTATGCATTCCAAATTACTCGATTATCCGAAAAAAAAATTCGCCTTTTATCGAATGAGCATAACTAGCTTATCTACAAAACACTTGTGATCGACCATTCGCTGTTAAAGCTCGGAGCGAACTGAACTATCGGCTTAGTCGGCCGACTAAAAAATCGTCATGTGTGCGCGTGTGGTAGGGAGCCAATACTGATTATACGGTCGGCCGATAGTTTGCCGACAGTTTAGTTTGAATGGAATCGGGAAGCCCATCAAACTTTTTTATCGGCCGATACCAAATCGTCATAGTGTGCGCACTTGCTTACATCTGCGTACTGATTAAGAGCCCGACCAAACTATCGGCCGATAAAAAGTCTGTGGTCTGCGGGGGCTCTTATTGTGCTTTGATAGTAAACACGCGGCAAGTAACTCGCCCCATTCAAACGCGGCTCGCGCGCTGCCACCGACCGCCGTTGCCGCGGCCGAGCAGCCGGCCGCTGCGCCCGCCATGTTTACAGCAGCGCCGCTGCCATCGAGTGTAGCGACTAGCGACCACTACCCCCGCGCCCGCGCCCCCGCGCACGGACATCGCGCTGTGTTCGTTATCCGAAAATCATACCGAGAGTAAACATCGGGGCCCTACTACGGTGCTCATTGCTACTGCTCGTATTATTATCATAGATACGCATGGAAATGAACATAGTGTTCGTGCATTGTTAGACAGTGGTTCTCAAAGTCACTTTATAACTAGTGATTGTTGTCGACGCTTAGGTTTGAACATAAATAATCGGCCTTCTTGTTTTACCGTAAAGGAAATAGGGGGTTCGAGTAAAATAATTCAGGGTTCCGTAAATATTAAATTTTATTCTCGTTTCAATCGCAACATAAATTATTGTTTAGAGTCGTTGGTAGTAGATAAAATTACCGAACGTTTGCCGACAGCCACGGTTGATGCTTCTCTTTTATATAATTTCAAAAACTTACCGTTGGCTGACGATACATATTTTTAATCAGGCCCGATTCAGGTTTTAATCGGTGCTTCGATTTTCCCACATTTGCTCTTGTCTAACAAAGTTCAAGGACAGCCCCCGCATGCTTCGCCTCTCGCTTTAGAAACTGTCCTTGGCTATGTTATTGTAGGTGACGCTCCAGTACGCGTTGATAGTAAGTCGACTGTATCGTATTGTTGTACCACGGACCCGTTGGACTCCGCTGTCCGTAAATTCTTTGAATTAGAGGAGGTGGATGTTCCCTCCATACTAAGCCCGGACGAGTGTGTGAGGAGTTTTATACCCGCACTACCACTCGGGATAGTGACGGACGTTACGTAGTTGCTTTACCTTTCAAGGGTGAAGTCGAATCCCTTGGGAACTCGCGTCAAGTAAGTGAACGTCGGTTTTACTGATTGGAAAGGAAAATGCAGGCTTCTCCACAATTGAACGGCGCGTATGACAGTGTCATCCTCGAATATTTAGAAAAAGGTTACATCTCACCTACAGATTCTGTGTCTTCGGAAGTTTCGTACTTCATTCCGCATCATGGTGTGATCCGCGATGACAAGATCACTACCAAGCTTCGTGTCGTTCTCGATGGTAGTTGCAAGACTTCTACCAGCGTTTCGCTTAATGATCTCTTGTATGGTGGTCAAAACCTACAAGGGAACTTGTTTAACATTATCGTTAATTTTCGTTTGTTTTTGATCGCTCTTTCCGCAGATATTCGTCAAATGTTTCTCAGCATCGGAATCCGAGAATCGGATCGTCGTTTCCAACGCATTTTGTATCGTTTTTCGCCGAAAGAACCTTTAAAGGTTTATGAGTTCAATCGTGTCGTTTTTGGACAAGTCTAGTCCTTTTCATGCTCTGCGCACTATAAAGCAGTTGGCGGAGGATGAGGGTGATTCTTACCCTCAAGCTAAGGAAATTGTAGCTACAGGTCAGCTCTAAAAAGCTGGCAGTACAAAGTGGGCAAAAATTAAAAAAAAAAGCTCAAAATTTGTTGCTAATTTGTTGCTGTATAACCAAAATAAATTGGAGGTGCAAAAATATATTTTTTTCAAATAGAAAATTTTTATTTGCTTTGCGCGCTTGAATGTCAATTGTTTCATGAAAAAAATATGAAATAAATTTGTTGCTCGTCACAGAACTGTTCCTTGTCACTTAGAGAACCAGCAACTAAATAGACACCCGACGATCGGGTGTCTTGAACTTCGGTGACTAACAAACCGGCCATGCTAGCTTGAATGTCGATTTTTCCGGTGAAAAACGTTGAAATGAATTTGTTTCTCGTCACAGAGGTGATTAATGTCTCTCAGAGAACCAGCAACTAAATAGACACCCGACGATCGGGTGTCTTGAACTTCGGTGACTAACAAAGCGGCCATGCTGGCTTGAATGTCGATTTTTCCGGTGAAAAACGTGGAAATAAATTTGTTGCTCTCCGTAGAACTGTTAGGCATCGATCGGAGAACCAGCAACTAAATAAACATCCAATCACCAAGTCTCCTTTAAGCTGATGATTATCAAACAGGCTATGTTTCCTTGAATGTTTGTTTCTGCTAGGGAAAAATTATTACATACATTAGTTGCCTATGTTCAAAATCTTAGTCAGTATGATAACTCTCAATTCCTAGCTATGGATTAGACTGGTAAATTTATATAAATTAAAAAACAATTGCCAATTTCTTCAGTATTTTATTTTAATCTTTCTCAATGAATAAGTGTTTCTACTGTCATCACAATTTAATAAAAAGGAGTGGACGCAATTTACTAATAGAATAAATAAATAAAAAAATCTTAATAATAGTCGTTAAACAGGTACTTCATATTTTTTTAATTCTAATTAAATACTTTTTTTAAAAGCTTTATACTTATTATAAGGTATTTGAAAAATCTTAAAATTGAGTATCCGGAGACTATTAAATTTTTTTAATTACTGTGAAAGCTCTTTAGAATTACTTCAGTTCTGTCTCTCTTTTCATATAACGCTAACAAAAGCAAGAAAGACAACCTGAATGACGTTCAACAGCTTTTTTTGTATACTTTCTTATCGAGAACTTGACGCAAATTGTTCATTGCAATTTGACGTCCATCAACAATCTCGGACACACGAGATGATTGTTTTTCCGTAAAATTTCCTTCTCACATCTATCATCGTACTCTATCCATTGGGTACCTCGCAGACATACAGCCGTAAAATGACCAATCGATTGATCTGAAGATCTTCGTGTTCCTAAACTAGGAGGGATATAAGTTGCAACCCCAACAAGTTTGTATTTTTGTTTCAAGCTGATTGAACTTTTTAAATACTTTGGTAGAGTATTCAGCTTTCTTTTCATATTTGATCCTGTATCAAATACTTCTAGAATAATCATGTCTCCTGTAAAATACGGGTTGCAATAATTAATTAAATGTACTTTAGTTTTCACTTTATGCCTTATTCAAAATATCAATCAGTTTACCTAGAGAAGAAATCGATGTTTGCCTTTGTACTTCACATCCGTCTGTTCTGCACACCGTAATCATAGATAAATTATCCAATTTCTCCAGTTCAATTTCATCACTTTCCATGTCAGACATGTATACGATTGGTGCAATTATGTTTCTCTCATGATTTGCTAAACATGTATTGCACTTGATAAGAATCTGAACACTTGGTGTGTTTGCGAACATCCTCATAACTATTTGTTCTACCGTTGTTACGCATTCTAGTAGGATCGATCCATCTGGTTGTTTATTATGCTCAATAAACTCATAATGAAATTTAGCTCTATTCGTATATGTCGCTGCCGTTATACCTTTTTCATGACTTGTCATCGCGAAATCATACATCTCATTGTTTTCTCTCTCTTTTTGAACCTACGAAATAAAATTTGAAAAATATAATGAATAATTTTATCAAATACAGTTGTAAAAAGAATAAGCCAGCATGGCCGGTTTGTTAGTCACCGAAGTTCAAGACACCCGATCGTCGGGTGTCTATTTAGTTGCTGGTTCTCTGAGAGACATTAATCACCTCTGTGACGAGCAACAAATTCATTTCAACGTTTTTCACCGGAAAAATCGACATTCAAGCTAGCATGGCCGGTTTGTTAGTCACCGAAGTTCAAGACACCCGATCGTCGGGTGTCTATTTAGTTGCTGGTTCTCTAAGTGACAAGGAACAGTTCTGTGACGAGCAACAAAGGATGATGGGTAAATTTGGCCGGTATATCCAATAAAAACCATTCGCATATCAAATGATAGCTTGTACCCTAAGCTTCATTTTTTATTATTGGTAAAACATTGTAAACCACCGGAGAACGAAGATACAACACCTGATAGCATAGGACAGCCCATGGACTTGAACCACTTCATTGAGTATGGGAGGGATGTTTAAGTGCATTATTATTGTCAATAATTGTCAGAACGAGTCACAGAAGGTGTCTGTGTCCATATTGTCCAATTTTATTGAAAAAAAAAATGATTATTTAGCAGGTAGTATTTACAACGTATGGTGTACGTATTTCGCCGTTCTGGTGAGTCTAACCGGCATAACCAATGAAAACCGTTTGCATATCAAATGACAGCTTATACCATAAGCTTCATTTTTTATTATGGGCAAAACATTGTAAACCACCGGAGAACGAAGATATGACACTTGATAGCATAGGACAGCCTATGGACTTGAACCACTACATATTTTGTATGGGAGAGATGTTTAAGTGCATTAAATTATTGTCGATATTAGTCAGGACGTATCACACAAGGTGTCAGTGCCCATAGTTTCCAAGCTTATATAAAAAAGATTATTTAGCAGGTAGTATTTACAACGTATGGTGTACGTATTCCGCCATTCCGGTCAGTCTAACCGGCATATCCAATAAAAACCATTTGCACATCAAATGATAGCTTATGTCATAAGCTTCATTTTTTATTATGGGCAAAACATTGTATACAACTGGAAAACGAAGATATGACACTTGATAGCATAGGACAGCCTATGGATTTGAACCACTACATTTTGTATGGGAAGGATGTTTAAGTGCATTATATTATTGTCAATATCAGTCAGGCCGTGTCATAGAAGGTGCATTTGTCCATATAAAAAAAATAAATAAATAACAGTTAGTATTCACAACGTAAGGTGCACGTATTCCGCCGTTCCAGTGAGTCTAACCGGTATAACCAATAATATCCATTTGCACATCAAATGATAGCTTATACCCTAAACTTAAATTTTTGTTATGGGTGGAACATTGTTAACCACTGGGGAAAAAAGATATCAGTCCTATAAGCCTACGACTGCCTATGGAATTAAACCAGTTTGGCACGTATGTTATATAAAGAAAGCCTATCTTCTTATTATAAATAACGTAGCTTTTCCACCACTGAAAGATTTTTAGAATCAGTTCAGTCAAGCAAGTTCGTAGCCCATTTGCACAGACATCAACTAATGGCCAGGATAGTAACATCTTGCTTTGAAATATAATCCTGTGGAATTGGAGGTGTGCTGGCATCAATCTATCATCACCAATGACTGTCAACTGTCCTGGCTAACAAACCTGATGTGCCGTATGATGAGAACTCTGTGAAAGCTGACAATAACTTTATTCTAGTGATTAAATCCCCCATGTATCCTTGCGGACCTGACCACCCGTTTGGTTATCTACTATTTGTGTATCACTAAATAGTATAAAACAAAGTCGCTTTTTCAGTCATTATATCCCTATGTCCCTTTGAAAGCTTAACTCTTCCAAACTACGTAACAGATTTTGATTCGGGCACGGCCGTACCATCCTTTTCTCGAAACGTTTCGCGGCTATTTCACCCCCCTGTACCATCCATGTGGACAAAGCTAGGAGTTTAGGTTAGGTATAATATATTATTATATTCAAAGATAGAGTGACTGAAGAGGAAGGTTAATATGTGTAAAAACATTAACGTTAAATAGTGAGGAAATACTGTTTTCCCGCGCGAAGCTGGAGTGGGTCGCTACTTTTCTAATAATTCGACAACCCAGGGCTAACTATCCTGGTGCCGCAGAACGAGGAAATGCTATCTCCAATAATGGAAATAGTATACGGTGGTAGAAGTAAAAGTTTTAATGTTTTGTTTTGCTATTAAAACAATTATGCCTAGTTAAGACCGATTTTTATTGATAGTGTACCCCTAGGCTTATTTAAATAAGTGATAAGTTGACGAAAATACATCATACAATGAATTTTTCTACTATAGATTTTATTTTAACTAAAAAAATGGGTGCAAAAAGTATAACTCTTTTGTGCCCGACTGTACTTATTTCCGGTCGATTCTTGACATTAACTGTTTTATTTCAGTAACTGTAGGGTATAAGCAATAATCTAATATACATTAGAACTTTATTGGTTATCAGGCCAGGGTTCATACAAAATTGCCCATCATCCTTTATTTCATATTTTTTTCATGAAACAATTGACATTCAAGCGCGCAAAGCAAATAAAAATTTACATAGGCAACATAACAAACAAATCAATGGCTGACAACGCGCGCGAGAGCTCACGTCTCTCTCCGATACAAAAATCGATATTGAGTGGAAAATTGGTGTGATTTGTGTTGAACTTTATTTGTGGCAGTGCTCCTCGTACAAGAAATCGCCGTAGAAGACCACAGGTACTGTGCTCCTTTCCTTTAGGCATACTTTCTTGTTTTGTGTCGCCCGCAGTATGCCGATTTTCCCGTCGCATTTGCAATCACCAGTTTTTTTTAAATTTTTCGCATCTTTTTGAACCATATTGCGTTTCCCACGTAACCAAACTCAATAGGATTAAAATTATTTGTACACCAATTCCATTTGGTAGAACGTGACAAGTCGAATTCTAAGACCTTTCTGTATATCTATGCGCACAAATAAATACATTGAATTGAATTGAAAAAAACGCTTAAAACATTTGCTCTCTACATTAACACCCACGTGAAATCTTTATTTAAACTAAACTAAACTAAACCAATGTCAAGCACTAACTCCAGTAGATGTTAACCGGTTTAATGGTACATAGTAACGTAGTACTCGTACGTCGGCCCGAATTACCACGGTACCCCCATTTGACTATTCATTGGCCGCAATCCAGTTATAAGGGAGGGTAGAAAAATTTGATGCGGTAGTTTTGTGCTCGAGAAATTGGGTCGGAGGATAGGTTATTCAATGGTGATGTTATAATTAAATTGTGCAAACTTCTTGGTAATTTCCCATATGTTTCTTTTAAATGTCAAAATAAAAACATGCCACGACGGTTTGGGTTTTGTCTTCGTCTGTCAAAATCGTTATTGTCCGCGATTAAGCTGTGCAATATAAAAAATGTTCTAAAACCTCGCTGGAAGAAAGATGTCCGCTAGTGTCCGTACCAAGCAGACCCGACGAGTTAAAGGTTTTACTAAAGAAAGTGAGAAGGAAGTTTCCCCCTGGCCGGCCGGCTTCGAGTGCCCCGTCGTTGGCATATCCTTCTCCGTCCGCTTTCCACTACCCAGGCAAGTTTAGACTCCATATCTCCTTGAGAAGTTTACTTGAGGTTTGCCATAGTAAAACATGAATTTTATACGGCCGGAGTCACATAATTGAATATTTATACTTACCGATTTTAAAGAGTGTACCTAACTTGTAGATTAAATACAGAATTAACTTGAATATTACCGCATCCACTTACATGTTGTTTCATGTGAAGTACATGCGGCCTTGTGTAAAGGCTCTTCCTCATTAGTCGGCGCGGTTTTTGTCTTCACACATAATAAGTCGATAAAATATGTTGTCGTTCTAACACTTTTTTGTTGTAAGTAGGTTTGTATTCATTTAATGTGAATCGCTCAGATGTTATATATTATATAATTGAAAATTTTCTTTGCCATTTTTAACTTATAAAAGGTCGATTAAAATTCAAATCGACATTAATTAGTTTTAATTTAATCATTTCAAAAGGGTGTGTTATTCTGTAAGTCAGGCAAACGGCCGTGTTCTTTACAGCAACCTTACAAGTAGCAGTGTTCTATTATTCAAAAATATACCTTGGGACTAAAATCTAACCTTACACAGTAATGAAAGATACACGTCAACTATAAGCAAATGAATATTAAAAATATAATCATGCTGATGTTAATATCAAAACACTATCCACATAATGCACATATGCCTAATAAAATTATACAAATGTATGCACTCTCTACATTTTCCCAACACCATGTGCAAGCACCCTTACATCGCGTTACAACCGCGCAGTCTATGTAAATTGTCAAAAATATTATTTTTAATTTATCGTGGTCAAGTTGACTTTATTATCTCCTTGCTTTATGATGCAAGGGATGCTTGATAAAGATGCGCTTTGGATGCTAGCAGCCGACCGCATATGCCGCGATTGCATGAAAAGGTGTGATGACAGCGGCGTTTTAGATTGGCAAAAAATAAGATATAGGTAATGCAACAAAGATTGAGACTTCGTGACGTCAAGTCTATGTAAAATTTGTACTTAGACGTGACGTGACTAACACAAAATGTTATCGCGTTGTACCATCGTTTTTAGTTGTTCGCGAGAGAAAATTAAAAATACGTGTCTATTATTTTAGAGTTATCTAAAACGGAATTATTACTTTTTTCATTCGGTATGCTTAATATCGTATAATAGCAGATAGACATCGATATCTGACAGCGACTGCACATGCTGTTGCCGCTTTGATCCAAAACGTTTTCATGTAAATACAAACCAGTACTGCAGCTTTTTTTTTTTTTTTTTTTTTTTTTTTTTTTTTTTTTTCGACGTCAAAAATCATCAAATGACCCCTCCCGCTGTGGGTTAGCAGCGGTGAGGGAGTGTCAGACTCTTACTGACTAAAAACCGTCGTGTTCCGTCATAGGCCTTTTATGTACCAGGGCCGCGGTATCTCTTTCGAACAACCCGCAGCCCCGGCAGGCCTTGGCCCTGCTGGGCCCCGCTGGGGTTGCTGACATCTCTTTGAGGAGCGCGTGGAACAACGCGCGCCGTCGACACGGGTCTGTCGTCTAAGTAGACAGAGGGACGATGAGCCACCCGAACTCACCGCCCACAGACCCACGCCTACGGTGGCCGGGAGTCATCTCGCGACACCCGGCGCCCATGGTGTCTACCTGGTCCAGCGCGGCGGCCGGGATGAGAGGTGCGAACTCTCTGGCGTTCCGCCTCCTTCTCGAGCATGACCGCTTCGCAGAAGGAGGCGACGGCATCCCATTCCCTCTCGCCCCGGACCATGGCCGGACGCGAGAGGTCGCCGCCGCCCAAAGCCTCGACGAGGACCCGGCGGTGCCCTTCCCATGCGAGGCACACCTGGACTGTGTGGTCCACTGTGTCCTCGGGGCTGTCCGCACAATGGTGACACCCGGGCGCCTCCTCACGACCGATGCGGTGCAGGTACCTCCCGAAACAACCGTGTCCGGTGAGGACCTGCGTCATGCGGTACGTGAGGGCGCCGTGACTCCTCCCGAGCCACTCCTCAAAGAGGGGACTTACCGCCACGATGGTGGCGTGCCCTACCAGTACTGCAGCTGCGGTCGATTTCACGCAGTCGCGGCCTGTGCGGTCGGCAGCTATCATTCAAAACGTACCTTAAGGTTTTATTTTAACTGGCAATGTATGTAACTCCGCAGATTTTGAACTAAAATCTTAAAAAATGGTGTCAAGTGTTTTGTTAGCGGGGTGCATCAATTCATTATTATTTTTTAACAAGTTGTTATGATTGTAAATTATTTGCTGGAGAATGGTGTCACGGACTTGGTTCGTACTTGCCAGACAAGTGCATTTTTTTTAAAGATTTATTACTTTTCTAGATTTTTCTCGTGGTTAACTTTCCATTATGTAGGACAAGATATACACAGGTAAAAATATCGGTAACCAAAATATAGAGGACGTGAAAATAATTATATTAAGTTGAGTGTTTAAAGTCTAAAAAATCTTAGATCGCCTTTCTAAGGCTCCAAACTTTCTTTGTACAATATTTTTAACATCATTCAGCAGTTTTGACGTGAATGCCGGATAGAGAAACAAAGTTACATACTTATTACATACTTCCGCACGCCTTAGTGAATCTACACTATCTCGTATGATGATTCAATTTCGAAAAAAAAAATGTGATGACATACACTTGAAATAATAAACAAATAAATATTACATTTAGTTTCTACACCCAATTACAATTAAGCTACTATTTTAGCAACCCACCAAAATCAGTTTCACAAAGAAACAAGACAATATTAACCAGTAACATCTCAATTATAAGGGCGTATCAAACATATGTTGAAGATCTCCCGGGTCGTTACCCTGCCCGAGTGTAACGCCCTCCGCACACTGGACACTTTTGGCCACTCTTTTACATATTTTACTTCTGCACACTGTATTTATGGCCTAATGTGTATGTCATGGATCGAGGAAATGTTGTTTTGATGTAATTCACACATATACATAGTACTACTTTACCTAACTTTGTCTATTTATTCCTCTTTCACGCTATTGGATGGATATTGATGAAACTTGACAGTAATATAGCTTATATATCAAAATAACATAAAGGCCACTATTTACCCTCGTGCGAGAAATCGTTCCTTCAGGAAGCGGGTGAAACCGCGGGTAGAAGCTAGTTGTAAAATATTTCCTTAACAAGAAAAATGTAATAAGTCTTGTAAAATGCTAAATAAGTTTGTCACCCGTCACGTCTAGGTCTAGGCAATTTGTTAAAGTCAGACTGAAATTCAGCACTTTGTGAATGTCAGAAAGTTTTGAAAGACAGCTATGAAACGCCTATTTCTAGACTATGGAGGAGAAAAGTGGAACGATACCCTTAGCAACAGATCTTGTTTTGCCTGTGTAGGTTAAACCGAGTCTGTAAGCAATGAGAATGTTTCATCAGACTTGCTTTGCTTACTAATAATATCTATAGCACAATTCTGAACAATTCTATACCATATTCGTTTCTACACCATATTAATACCTATACTATATTAGCTTCTGTCAGCAATTTTACTCGCGTTCTATGAAAACTACTTACTCCACTAATTCAGACAAAAAGTAACCTAGAGCCTGGCTCGATATAATATAAGCCATCTAGCACTGAAAAAAATTTAAATTTGGATCAGTAGTTCCAGGGCTTAGCAAGTTCATACAAACAAATGTACAATCAAACTATTATATGTAGATTAATAATCGACTAACGACACAAAAACCAGTCATTAGTAACTTAGACCAAAACTAGGTAAAGTGGCTGAAAGTTTTCAAAGTTATTAATTAATACTTCCAGCCTGAAACCTAAAGTTATTTGTTTGTCATTTAGACTAATTAATTCAGTCTTTTTACCGACAGTGTAGACTAAATTCTTTCTTTACCTAGTGTTATCTACTATAACAGAATTATTCATTTCCCATAAAGAAGGTAAGCCCTACTCGAACTATAAACACATGTTGTGAACTTATATTGGAAAGACAACATTCCTTGAGAGCCCATCCCTACATTCAGAAGTCACGTTATCAACCACTAAACCAACGAGGCAGTTAAACCTATTAACAAAGTCTTCTACAAACACTGATAACTTAACATAGTAAACCTACTTGGACCTCTGCCCGACTCCCAAAAAAAAGGGCGTAAAGTCGCCATTTTAAAATAAGCATACGCAATGCGTATTTTATTGAAGTTGGTCGCATTCTAGTTCTACGCTTAGCTACAAAATAAAAGTACTAAATGATAGTGTCGACTGGGGCGACATCTATAGTAGGGTTGCACTCAACTCCCCCCCACTCCCCCCCTCCGTCTATCAATCAGTACTGTAGCGCAAATGTGAAAAATCGAAAAAAAACCGTCTCAAATCCGCCTGTAGCCTGGTCTAGAGTGAGATAAAAGATGTATTCTAGGAACGAGTAAGAGAGTAGCAAAGAGGATAGTCTAAATTATTGTATTATACATAATAATATTCGGGTGGTTTAATGTATAGAGTAAGTTTTAAGATGAATTTGAGATGTTATTTTAAATTAAGTTTATGGGACTTCTGTAACGTGTAATAAAATCTAAGTATACGTGTAATGAATGAAATAAGTTTCATCACGTTACGTTTTTAAGATGCATTAAAAAATAAGTGTTTTAAACTTTTTGGTACAACATTTAAGAATTGAAACGCAAAGGCATGTGATTCTGTCATCATTTATCATGTACAGATACCACATGTCGTCGATATTTTGCCTTTTTTCGTCATGAACATGCACTCACCTAAATTGATTTTTCTGTTAATTAAGTATCTCGAAAAAATAAGAAGCAAAGACTAACTGAACCTTTGTCCACAGTCTTACATTTATTTTAACTTGATATATTAAAAATATATATATTATTTTAATAGTGAAATACTATTTTTCAACGAAAACTATTCCCTCACCATCTAAAAACCTTACATATACTGCAATACTATAATCGTATTGTCTCCATTTTCTTAGAGGACGCTTCGAGCGAGCCCACTACACACCCCTGCAACCGAGTACTCCCTAAACCTAAAACTTACCGTAACGAGGACCGCTCAACGTCGAAAATCGCTCACCAGATTTTGTAACATGAGTCTTTTTGGAATAAACCCTCGTTTGCCGAGACCCGACGGCGCGGGTGGTTGAAGGAAACCTCACCACTTAATTTAGGGTTAAAATATACTTCACCCGGTTCTGGATGGCGGGGGGGAGGGGTTCAAGGTCACACGGGGCTCGTCACAGCACATGTCATTGGACCGGCTCTGGGTGAGGTCTGGGTGAGCTGGGTAGTTATGAAGTGTTGGGTAGTAATTAGTGGCGTTGTGTTCATGGTTCGATGGTTTCGGGGTTGTGGTTTTTGGGGGTTAACTTTTATTAGCGGTTGTGTTGATTTAATAGTTACTTACATCATTAATTTGTAGATTCACGTTATCACTTTGATTTTTAACAGCTGTGTTGGGTATGGTTTTCAGTCTTACCAAATGAAGTACAACTAATGTTGCTTATTAGTAGCCTAAGCAAGATTAATCATCTGAATTTTTAATAAATCTACCAGGATCGAAGAACTTCCGATGGTTTCCCGGACATTTGAATGTCGATTTTCCGAGCCTTTATCGTGCATTTACCGTGTATCTATAGAAAAACCTGAGAAAATTATAGTTTAGTACGTTAGAAGGAGAACTCTTAGTGATAAAAAAGTCGCCCCAGGGCGCAGATTGACTCGCAAACTTTTACTAGGCCGACAGTTTGATTAGGCTCTTAACCTACACTACAATGATGTAGTGCCGACTAAAGGTTTAGTAGGTTTCACGATTAATTAGGCACTTACCTTAAAACTAAACTTTCGGCACCTATGCACCGATTAGTTGGGTTTAGTCTGAAATCTGTGGGGGTCTACCCTAACTTGACATCCATTTCCAATAGGAATTGAATTATTTTAATTATATACAGAAGATTTTTAAATATCCATTAATTAGATTCAGTACTAAGAAGATTCAGTATCCATTGATAGGATCCCATTCATCTTATTGGTCTGTTGGTCGCAGTAGTAGTAAGCGCGACTGTCGTATACGGGTTCCCTTCCCTGCCCAGGCCGAAATTGCTTCTGAGTTTTGGAAACTTTTACAAAGTAGCCCGGAGTCTGGAAGTTGGTGTTATACTCCCGTGCCTGGAAGAGCACTCAGTAGCAGTTATTGTAACAATTACACAGATTAGCAGAAAACTCAGACACAGGACTGATAAGGTGATCAAAAACCTACAACTCAGTCGATCAGAAGCAGGATCTCCTTCTAAATAACCTTCAAGCCAAGATAGGTTTGACAGTTATTCTAACTGATCATAAGAATTAACCTAGGTTGATTAAATCCCTAGGATAATAATTCAAACACATGAATATGAAATGAACACGTGAGGCCAGAATAGGCGCTGCTTCACTTTCCATGTGTTTCTATATGGGTTAATTTTGAAATGATACCCAATTAATTAAGTATAATATATGTGATTATAAATATATTTCTTAAACTTGGACAAAAGTCTTTATTGTTTTCATGAAAAAAGTTGGTTTTTTGGTTACACGTAAAACTACAACCCTTTTTTCTTAATGCACCTGTAGTATATCTTATAACTACAACAAAATTACCAACACTACAGACACACTTAAAATAAAGACGAACAACGCAACCCCATTCAAACGAAACACAATGAGCACTCTGTTTAAAATTTTAAAGAACTTTTCTTACTTAAGATTCATGGAATCCTTACAATATGACCAGAGCATCAACTATACAATCCCATGATAATATCCCCAAGCAGTTTGTTTTATTTATGGTACTAAAATACTTGACAGACTTATATATGGCTGCTTTAGAAATTATTACGCAGCCATTAAATCGTAGCAGTTAGCTACGAATGTGCTACGCGGCTACACCAATGTGTCGTTTGTAGCGTCGTAGAGGGCTACGCCGTAGCCAGCCTTATGTACAAATGCATTGGGTTTTGAACTGTAGCTTGGGAGTAGTTTATTTAAGTGTTATCTTAACTAAGTAATTTTTGTTTTGTAACTTGTAAGTTTTACGTACTCTAAAAAATTGTGAGAAAATCTGAACACAATATTTTAAAGTTGGCCTCGGTTTCTAGTTTCGATATTTTTTAAAATTAATATTTAGAGATGTATTTAGCTACATCCATTGAACTGTAGTATTCAATGGTACTCTGCACCCAATCAGATCAACATCTTGCGCAAGGCTTTTTGAGTCATACAACTATGAATAACCATCTTATCTACATTTAACTAGTAGTAACTCCTCAGTTCGCTCATATTTACGAGTGACACATGATAAGGCTTCAAGAATTCTATGCATTTCCCCCAGATATCTGAGCACAGTCCCCATAAGTGTGTGATTTAGGAGCCCAACTCTATTTTCCGCGAGAGGGGAAACATTCTTACTTCATTAACATACGTTGGGTAATGTGATATCTTACTCCAATAATCTTATGACATAAACGTCTTAGTAAAAGTTATGGACAATAACTCAGATAAGACATCTTCGCTAAAAAAAAAAACTGAAAAAGAAAACTAAAATATGCGCATTTAAGATGATCTAGACTTGTCTCATAAATATATTCCATCAAAATACTTCATTTCATAAAAAAAGATAAAATCATATTTTTACATGGAACCGAACGCAAATATCTCGCGTTGGTTGAATTTATGATATCTGAGATCTCAGTCCTAGGACATAGTAAGCATAGTTTTTTTCTCCGTCTCGTCTAAACCAGTCATAATTTAAGGCGAAACGTGGTCGTCGCCGAAATGAAACATCTATATCCATGCCCTATAGTGGTGTAACATACGAGCTTAGCCCTAACGTCCACACAACACGACGATACACAAATGATCTGATTAAATCCCTTTGAGCGGAAATCTTGTCGAGTAAATTGCATTCGACGAGCAGAGTCAAGCAAGCAGCCAATGAAGGCTGATGCGATTACTGCCTGAGTCATAGCCAAAAAAGAGCACGATGCGCCATTCCAATTGCAACTGTGTGTAGTATTTTCTCCCGATTATCAGGGAGCGTTTGAAGGATGCAACTGGGGAGGCGGGGAGCGGCGGGGAGGTGCGCCGCCCAGTCCGCTCGCGACACCCGCGCCGCACGCACGTCCATGGCGCGCTAGAGCCTCCCAATGAGTACTCCGCGAGACCCAACGCGAACCCCGTGCTCCCCGACTCGAGCCCACAGATACTGTTGACCGTGTTCCCTATAGTTACTGTTCGTTCGTCAGCTAGGATAAGAGTGGTTCGGACTGTACCGGTTTGTGGCTAATGTGAGTTCAGATCTTGACGCGTGTGGCTGCGGATCACGTGCCCTAGATTTGGGGTGTCGTCGCCGGAACGCTCAAATACTGCATTTTTACGTTTATTTACAATCAGGCAATGCTTCTGTAGTAATAGTCATGTAGCCTAGCTTAATACGTAGTTAAGTACACATAGTGTTATTACTGTCATTAAAGTGTATCGTGTCGTAAAATTTTGATGTCATCTGTATCGAACGCATGCGATCTCGCAAAGCATTTGCGATTTTGACTTTGTAGTATTTCTGTATCAGCTTGAAGCGATTATTGTGATCAATAAATCATTCAAACACTCTTTTCATGTTTTTAGTATCACCCCCGACCGTTTACCGAAGACCAGCCAGTCTTTTGCACTGAGTGTCTTTGCGTATATTTATGTGGCGTAGCCGGTAGCGTTGTAGTTTGAGCCCTATCACTAGTGCTTAGAGTCTAGATTCAAGTGTGGAGCTCTGAATAGAAACATTAAACCCGAATGTCTGTAAATTCACCATCTTATTTCTTCATTTTTAGTTAGCTCCTCCGCAATGCTTCGCTAGTGGCTATATAGAATTCAGTATATGTAGTTTTTGAAGTGTGTAGTTTGTGTATTTTGAGGTTGGAGTGCGGTTGTATCGCAGTTCAGTGAGCGATGCACGTGGCTACCTGGAGGTAAATAATTGCTGCCACGTGGCTGTGAGCTCAATTAACCTCCCCGAGGGGTCGGCACGCACACTTTCACTCATGGAAAACCTGTACAACTAACTGTTGTTATAAATACAACCATTTACTGACGTCATCCGACATTCGCTCCAACTAATTACTGATTTCGGACTTGATTACAAATGATGTTAACAGTTTTGGCATCTGATTTGGTTGAATTGAATTTTAAAGCAATTTTCAATTTTGTTAGACTTATGAACTGGATATTAGCAGATGTCAATAGAAATAATTATCCTCGAAAAATGTTACTTAATATTTTTCTTCTAAGACATACTTACAAAATACATAAGCCTAACACAAATTAGCCGAATTAGACATGAAAAAAAAAACTACAAAACAGATGTAACATCAGCTCCTATACGTGGATGACTTAATATTCTGTCCGGATCATTTGGTAGAACACATTAGAGACGTGGTGTGTGTGCGTTTGTGCGTGAGGGTGTTTGTGTCTGGCGGGGTGGATGGCGGCGGGGGAGGGGGAGGGGGGAGGTCTGTGAGGGGGGCGCGGAGGGGGGGGGGGTTGCGGGCCGGCACATGGGCGAATGGGCGATCGATGCGGAGCGCGTTGCCCGCGTATCATTTGCGTGCCATGGCTCGGTTCCCCTCTCCCCGGATTCCTTCGATGACCTACAGAGTCCTGGGTCCTGGACTGTCGGCGAGTCCGTCATTAGTGTTGTATAGAACACGTGATCGTCACATGGATGTTGGAGGTTATGTTCTTATGTCATGATTGGCGATTAGGTTTTATTTAGTTAATTGTTATTGGTTGGTTGGGTTATTGGGTAAATGGTATTGAAATAATGTTACATTATTATCCAACTCTGTTAGTTGAACATCAATTGAACAACTTAGGTTTACTGATGTGAGGTTTATGATGAAAGAATAAAAGCAATTTGATTGACTACCATTTAAAAACGTTTGAAGATCACATATTTTAACTTAAATTAATCATCCACATTGAGATTCAAAGTATTATATCACTTCTGAACTTCTAACATTCTTACAAATGTAGATATATTATACATCTATGTATGTAAAGAAATATGATTATTATCTCATGTTGGGGAGGAATCACTTGATCGACTGCAGCATCCTCGTGTAACACGTACACATGATTCGTCTTATCTCATGAACATCTTAACTTCAAGTATTTTTACATTCGAGAAAATCTGGAATAAGAGTTATACTGTTAATACTAATTAAGATGGGATTAGTTTTTCCCGCGGTTATACTCGTGTTTTTCTTTGCAACTGAATTAAACTCACATCTTACATTATTACACAAAGTCAACACTTTAGTTCTTCTTAACACCTTGTATACTCGTGTTTTACAAATAAAATATCTTTAGGCCTAGTTCTGAATCAAAATTTCATCTTATACAATCCTACAGATTTTCAGTGACAGATAGAAATACAGAATTTCTTCTAAAGTTATAATATTAGTAAGGATTCTATATGAAGATAGATTGTACTAGTATTCTTAAGTATGGCAATAGACAGTAACTCATAATATCTTGGCAAACAAATGATTAGTAGATTGACTCACATTCAATACAGGGTGATTTATATTCTGTGTACCTTGACATTTATACAGGCTGTGTACTATTCGATCATGAGCCAATTTCTGTGAATGACTTGTTACTGAGTATAAATAGGTAGGTATGTAATAAAGTAGGTATTTCCTGATTTTTATCGTATTGTGAAGGAAAGGCTAGCCTATGACACTTACATATTATATACGAAATTTCTCACACAATCACATATCTCGTCCCAAATAGACAAAACTACTACTAGACTAACTAGACTACTGATAAACATAAACTTAGATACTTAGTTAATTTTCTTTAGTAAATACATAATACATACATATTATGCAAAGAAATACATACGTATCCACATGGCAACTTCATAATGCATTAAGTTACTAACTTCGTCAACACAACTTTCAACATATAAATCTGGAATTAATGAAATCTAGTAATAGTTTTATAATAACCATTCCTATACATTATAACTTGACCACTAGTTTTCGTAATTGGATAAAAAAATAACCATTCTCGATAAATAGGCTATCTAACACTAAAGTAGTTCCTGAGATTAGCGCTTTTTAAGAAACAAACAAATTATTAAGCTTTATAATCTTAGGTTAGAGACAATCTCGCATTTCCACCTACGTAAGGGTCCGATCTCATTAACCTAATTTAAAGGTTTAACGTCTATTGACAGGTTTTAATAGGCTCGTAAGCAATTCTTATTTCCTTCCGCATTATTCAGCTAAGGGATAGACACAAAATTATTTCGATGAAATTTTCACAGTTCACTGTTTCTGAATCGTGTAGTTCTATTAAATGGTTGGTGGAGACATAAATCGCATATTATATTTAAATATTGTTTAAGAATGTACAAGAAGTATTTTTTAATTAAACTGTAAAGTAATTAAAACCTTCGTTGATAAAAATAATACGTAAAGAAGTATATTAGCAAAAACTATGTTAGCAAATTAAACACAAATCGGTTTACTTTTATTTAACTGTTGCTGAAAGGGAGCTAGTTGGTTATGTTTTGGCTAAACCACTGTCATGATATTTAGCATAATGTTAGATTTTATTTATTTATTCAACTTAAACGGCTTTAAAAGCCAATTACATAACCGTAGAACTTAATTTTAAAATGAATACAAATAAAAGCTTAAAAATACAGTTAACTAAAGTGGATGATAATTTGAATTGGAGATAGGCTAATTTTATCCGGGTGTATACTTAGTTATTAAAAGACGCGCACAAAATCGCGTGCGAATTCTTGATAAATCATAAGAGGCAACTTTGCCAAAATCTTATTGATATGAATATCTTAAGAATTAGCGGTCCGAGCTCCGACCTGATTACTATGTCTAGACAACTAATATAACTATATCTATGTGTTTTGGCTTCCTTATAGCTAAGCTAAATCATAATGCTAGACTTTGAAGATTCATGTCTGAAAAGTTCGGCTAATTTATGTACGAATATGACCTATTATATGTATTATATAGGAGTAAGTATGTGGTGAATGGTTTATGACGGGATATGGAAAAGTACTTAACTGAGTTTAAAGACGTCTTGAAGTTAGAGTTAGTCTCTTAGAGTTGGTAAGAAAGTTCGTATTATTACGAAATATTGACTTTCAATGAGAATAGAATAAGCTTTAGTTACTTAAACTTAAAAATGAGGGAAGTCAAAGAATACTGCTTGACCTTTTTTAAATGATTAAAAATCTTCAACTGAGAACGTAAGGATAACCATACAACTGCTACATTAATAAGCATTTTAAATCCTCCTT
Source organism: Helicoverpa zea x Helicoverpa armigera (assembly GCA_033682625.1). Lineage (NCBI taxonomy): Eukaryota > Metazoa > Arthropoda > Insecta > Lepidoptera > Noctuidae > Helicoverpa > Helicoverpa zea x Helicoverpa armigera. The sequence continues at coordinate 942,803 of JAWIIS010000015.1, read as the reverse complement.
CATTATGATGAAATTCCTTCCTTCAAATTATTTAGTGTTTCATCAAAAAGCGTTATGTGACAAACTAACGTTTACTCATCCAAACATAAAAGTTTATAACTATCCTCACTTCATATTACAAATACAAAAATCGCTCTCTTTGTCTATTGCATTTTCACTCCAAAATCACTGAACCGATTAAGTTTGGTAAACAGATCATCTAGAGCCTATAAAACGACATACACAAATTATCCGGGTGCGTAAAATAACTACTAGTAAGAATTATAAACTTGCAGTTAAAAACCCACCATGAAAAAAAAACTTATACCTAAAATATCATACCTGACTCCAAGCTCACCCCTTTTCCTATTACGTCATACCTTTGCATACCTTCGTCGCTGATCTCATTAAGCAAGTTCTGAAGTTGCGAGCCACTGGCTCCCAAAGTTTCCAACTTACAACAACTTTATGTAAAGTTTTTTTCAATGTCAACAAACTGTAATGCGATTTTGTGAAAGATAAATGGTTTCAGGTGATAGTGAAGTTAAGGGGGGGAAGGTATGGTTATTGTTAAATGGTGTAAGATTGCATTGAAAGGGTTAAGTGTGTGTTCAGGAGCAGGAGTGAGTACAAAAGTTATAATTAGCAAATTGTGCCCTAAGTTTTACTATTTAAATGGTACTTAAATAATTTTAGTCGTTTCGGCAGGATAGACAGGCAGAGTAACTATCGCATTTATAATATTTGTCTGAATTGATTTCAAAATAAGACATATTCTAAACAGATCAAATAATAACATAAATGAATAATTTGATCATAACAGATGTTTCTGAAGAAATTAAATGATTCACTTACAGTAAGTCGCTAGTCAGCTAATTTACAGCATGTGTGTTACTAACTGGATTAATATAGGTCAAAACCCAGGTAGGTACAAACTATATTTATAAAAACAAAATCGATCTAAGTACTAAAACCAGGATATAGTACGCGTAACCTTGAATCACACCGTACTATCTCAGGTTCGAATCCTGGGCGTGGTTCACACGTTATTTATTACCAAAGAACTATTACCTAAACTGTAGAAAAACATTCAGGTAACACCGTTTTTCATTCAAGGTAAAATAAGATTCTAGTAGTGTTTGTACTAGTTCCCAAATCTGACTTCGTCTGTGAGGATATGATGACACATAGGAAGAGGATATTATTCGTTTTGTGTTATTTTTACTAGCTGTTTCTCGTAGTTCCACTGAAGTTTCAAGAGAGCTTCCCTCTCATGGATAAATGGTAGACTCCGTTGTATCTCAGACTTCAGACACATCATCTGCCTAGCCTTTACCCAACTGTGTTAGGATCGACTTCCAGTTTACTATCTTCATTTAAAACGGTCCAGTAGTTTTGACATGAAAAGGTGACAGATAGAGTTACATAGTCTAATTTTCAATCATTTAATTTTTCTCACACAATCTACGACTAGTTTATCAAATCAAAAAAGTCACGATCAAGACTTTTCACAATTTTCTCAAATGATAAGAAAAATACAGAAACAAAATGAGACTATTTCGTCGAAGCAGTTCAAGGTGACCTCTACGTTATTGGAGAGACTATCAAACGATTGAAACGAGATATATTATTTACTAGATTTGTCCAACAGTTTTTCGCGGAAAAAGAAACTATCAAGTCTGGTAGATTCATTTCTAGGAAACTTGTTCATTGGTCTAGAAAACTAGGCGTCATCTTAGGTTTAGTCACTGAATCATACAAAGCGTGAATTTGCATAACAATTATTCAGATTTTTCTAGTAGGAAATTATGAGTAAGAAATAATTTGGTTTTAATATTACAGATGTTTTATGGGTTTGCGTAATTCACACTTACATCACGTAGGTACTACAATGAATGCTCAAAATACTATGAAATTATATCAATCACAAACAATGATTTTTCATTTGTTAACGTTTGTCTGAAGGGAATAAATATGGCGGTTTGACATATATATATGTTCTACACAAAAACCGTCAAACGTCAATTGAACATGTTCTAAAGATAAAAGCAAAAAATTGGATCTTAACAATCATGATGAACTAAAACGTGATACGAATAACCAGATTTTATTTACAAATAATTTTAGAATCTCTCCTAAAACGCATCTCTACCTAATCTAAACTGCATTAAGTGCATTTGAGTTTGAAATGGATGTCATTTATTTTTTCGCTCCAAAATATTCCAGCATAATATTGCTTTAACAAGAAAATGTTAAGCCAGACTTTTTGTACTACTTCTAAAGACTCAAAAAATCTTCAAGCCCAAGGTGACCGCTATGACATTGCCTGCTCTCCCAGATAATTGAGACACAGCCTCTCAATGGACCAATTTGCTTTTTTCTTCACATTTTCTCTCTGGTATTGTACTTTGGATCATTTTGATAAATGGAAACTTATTGAATTGCTGATGTGATGTCTATTTTGGCGCTAAATCTTTTATAAAATGTAGAGGAACATTTTTTCGTTTGATTTTCTATGTGTACAAATTGTCATGAATAAATAAGTGTTTCAAGTAAATTCTTGGAATTTTAGCATATATTTTTTTTCATCAATTTAGTTGAATATCGGATACATAGAAATTGGTATTCTTAGTTGGTGTACGGCTTTTGACGTGAAACTGTACCTAATTAAGCTACGTAAGTTTTAATTATTAATATGTCATCATAGGCTGCTTATATTCATTTTGTACATCATATACCTTAGCTGACCGTCGTTATTTATTATCTTTTATCTATAGATACACACATACTTAGACTTAGACACGAACTGGTTAGCGAGTAGAGCGCTTTAATCAACTTTTGACCGACTTTTCAGGAAGAAAAGGTTCTTAATACAAATATTTGTAAGTTTTTTTCAAATATATTAAAAAATGTCTACTAATTCTCGGACTTACATTTATAACAAATAAAAACCACTTTTCATATATTGTTTTTCGATTTCAATTTTAAACAATTGCCAACCCATTTTACGTATCGAATCACATCAATATATAAAATCACGCATGTTTGTCCGTCCGTTACGACCGTGGTACAACTTGGACAAAGCCGGCAGTGTACCACCGTCGGGACAAACTGACAACTGATGTATATACGTTTGTCCAAAGGCCATTAAATTCGCAATAATGCGATGCAATTGCAGCGCTGAGTCGTTGTGATTTCAGATGCTTAGGGGTGCCACGTCATGAAACTAAGAAAATTCTTAGTTTTTTTTTATTTAGAGGTATCTTGCAATCTTTAAGTCGGTCGCTAGTTTGTTTGGGCTTATAAATTAGTATGTAGATTACTCGTAATAACCAAATTACAGAGCCTAAGTAAGTAAGCAAAGTATTTCGCCGGTATCAGGCCGACTAAATTCACAATTTTCTTATTTTTTACAAACTGTCAGACGGCTGTTTAGCCTAAAGTGTGCAGTTACTCTTAGTGTTCATCATTTATTTCACTCAAGCCCTTACAAGCAATCATGAATGTGAAAAATATTAATGAAGTTGATTCTGGTTGCCCAGTGGATAAGATCGTACAAGAAACTCCATGGTTACTCTTTTGTATTAAAAGCTAAAATATTGCGCGTTGCTTTATCTACTTACTTTCAAAACTTCAGAATACATAGATACCGCGTTTTCACAGCAGCAGATTTTCCGTTGGTTCTTACACAAAAAATTGACAGCAACTAGTAGAGAAATGGCGTTTTAAACTGAACGACAGTTTTTTGCCATTTCTATAGTAGCTGTAAAATACACCAGTTAGAACATGCTGCAAATGGGACGAAACAAGACTATGAAAACAAAAGGAAATAAAAGTATTGTCATCTCGGAACGAAAATTTTAATTTTGACTTTCATGGTAACTGAACACGTGTAATTTATTATGTGACTAACATAGCATAATAATTGGGTTACCAAAAAATATATTAAAAAACCAAAATTAAAAATTTACCCACAAACCTTCAACCCTAACCACATCTGTGTGAGTTTATATCTCTTGAATGCGGTTGTGTGCGTGTCCCCCTCCCTCGTCTCTCTCCCCCTCTCCCCTTTGGCACGCTCCTCCATATACATACAGTTATATACTAGCTATGTATCTACAGCACGCATTTTAACACCAGTTTATATATATAAAGTAAAACCACTAGTGTTTGACCGATTTGGCTGCAACGAACCACTAAAATGCCTTTGAGTGCCCCAACGATTTATGGACAGTTTTAACCAAAGATTTATCTTAAAATTTTTGGGTAAAATCTTCGTTAAGTGGTTGCTTAGATTTTGATTCTGATTTTTCTGTTTCATCGATGCGTGACGAATGGAAAAATAATTAGTTCATCTTTAACATAATCCTAAAAAATAGTGGACACGTATTTTTATACACATAATGACGTACATATTCTGATACAGCACGTTCAACTCAAAACCTCTATTACCTTATATCTTCGTGATTTTTAAAGTTTTAATAAAATAAAAATACGCTTCCAATATTTTGTTGGTTTTACTAAATAGAATCACTTTTTTAAGCCCTGTCGTCATGCCTATTCAGTCTTTAAATCTGCATCTTTTATTTTCCCAGAAAAGTATTTTTTAAATTTTCTCAGCGTTTTCGGCTTGGCATGCATTCTAAACCGCTGAAAATGATTTAGTTTTATGGGCCACACATTTTAGATTGGTGACACACATAACGGGATTATTGCTGTAGTCATATTTCAAATGGATTCCTATATTTTTCAATAAGAAGCAAATATTCGACGCAAAATTTCACAGTATGAGTCGTAGTATGGTGCTACGTGCGTCGTAGCACAGGCCTACGCCGTAGCAAGAGGCTACGAACACTAGGCTACGTAGATTTATTGGTCTGCGTAGGCTTTTGCTACTACAAGTAATTTTTATTTTGTAAACTGACTTTTTTGAGGAAAAACTTATTATCAGCTATGCTCTGGTTAGTAGAATTAATTATGTCAAACTAGGTAATTTTGATGATTACCGAGTTTAGTAATATATTGTATATTGTAATATTTTTGCGGAAAAATGAAGGCTTCAAAAATGACTGTGAACTTTGATAGTGAGTGACTTTTTCCACACAACATAAGTTGAACTTAACCCAAACTATGCAGTAGTTTTACCAGTAATGTTAATGTTTTTTCTCACGTAACGAATACAGTTTCCCAGCATTGGACAATTAACCCATTTTCATATAAAAATACTCTCGTCCCATTTTCCCATGATCTTCGTTCTAAAAAGACGTTTTTTGTGTTGCAATGAAAATGCAACTTCGGTTTTAATATGCAGTTTTCAAGCAAATGCAGTTTTATGATATTTTTACAACTTTTATGTTGAATAAACTAAGTGAATTGAGATTATACTGGAATTTTCGTTTTGACTTTTCGCTGAATCGGTTTTAGAAGATGCTCGGTTTTAGATTAGTTTTTAACTAAATTCGATTTTAAATATTTCATTTTTCTGGTTAAATTTTTACGCAGAATGTAGGTCAAAACAAAAACTTTTAACATTTATTTTTATTAAATGGAGATGTATTTAGTTTAAGAACGATTTATTATATGTGTTGTTTACCTGTTATAATAATGAAGTAAAAATTGTTACTAACATAATGAGTCATGGTCACTTGAATAAATGAATTTAATATGTATAAAGCATATTGTTGCAAAAAAGTCTCATAACCCAGGTACCACACGCTCAAAAGGTGGTTTCGATCGTAATTATTGTGAAACTTGACTGCCTCGTTGGTCTAGTGGTCGCAAGCGCTGCTGCTGTGCTCGAGGTCTCGGGTTCGATTCCCGGGTCGGGCCGTAATAGCTTTATGGGTTTTCTTAAACTTTCACAAAGCAGCCCGTAATAAAACGAATCGTAACGCTGTCTGTCTGTCCATCTTTCTTAAGCACAAAAGTACTGAAACGATTTATATAAATCTAAATAGTTATCGGTAAATGGTTCACTCAGGACCCTAGTAGAACGGGTAACAGTTACCAATCCCAAAAACATAAGTGTAAGTGAACTACAATGAATTATATAAAACACGCCGCCGCCACACAAAACCATACATTTTTCATACAAAAGCTAGAAGTGAACATGTAGGTCAAACTCTCAAGTGTCTGGCAGCCATTAAGGTCAACGTTTTTAATCTGTTCACACTGAGCATCCATCTTGTTCCATCGCATGTTATTTTTCTATTTTCTGAAAAGTTTTACAGTGCTTTTTAAATTAGTTTTTCACTAGCACTTGCATATGATAATAGAAAGAGAGATTTATGATTAATTATAATTATGTTTTAGTTAATTCAACTATACGAGTGTGGTGGGTATTGATAATTCCGCCTGAAACCAATATATTTGAGAAACCTATCAAACTAACATTCATGAAGTTATCTTTAAGCCCCACTTTTTTAAAGAATGTTAAAAGAAAAACTGCTTCTGAAACGAAAGCAAACAGACTAGAGATAACACATCAAAGGCCAAATAAAACTATTGTTTTAAATGGATTAAAGAATGATAACATTCCTTATAAATAACAAAAGCACAAATCCTCTGAAGAGTATAATTTTTTTTCTGTTTAGAATAATAGAACAGAAAAAAATGACATAACACAAAATGTCAAGGCGTTTCTTCGCTGCACCCGAACTAAATTCTTGATGTATCGTTACATTTAACTACAAAACTTTTGGTTTTCGCCAGTTTTTCCCTAAGAGTACCCACATACTGCAGACTAAACAGTCGCCCGACATTTGCCATGATGGTAACAACATTTTTAAAAAAGAAAATCTTAATAACAATCACAGTTTTCATTCGGTATGATACCGCCTAAATACCTGATCGTTGTAATGTACTTACCACCATTCATCTTCATACTGATTTATGAGCCCAAACAAACTGTCGGCCGACTAAAAGTTTGGCGTGTGTTCACTCTAACCGTTTAGATAGCCGTAAACCTCGTGTATGTACCTACGTATCAATTCATAAACTATATTACTTAGTTTCGTGGGTAGTCGTGATTTTATGGTGGACTTGATAAGATAGGGTTCTGCTATTACAGCCTATGAGTACAGACCAAAATAAAAATATTATTTACGTGAAGTTAGACTGAGTAGATTAAAGGTGAACCTTTTAGATAAATAAATTATCATTTGCCTAGCTTTTTCCTACCTATGCTGGGGTCGGTTTCTAGTATAACGTAGCTTGATTTACAAGGAGTGATTATCTATCCTAAATCTGACCTTTTCCTCCTTTAGATAAATACAAATGTAACAAATTGTTCCTAATTGTATGGACATTTCTTAGTTGCACCTCTACTACAGACATTTTCCAAATTCTGATTATCATTTTTATCTCAATTACCTTAGGCTATACTAACGGAGAAATAAGAACAGGAAAAGCCGCAAGCAGCAACTAGTATTATCATAAAACAATACAAACGACACTAAAAGAAGGTATAAAACAGTCATAAATACATTTACGACTTTAAAAATCTCGATACAAAATTCTTTATACCTACCACAACTTTTACGTTCCAAAAAACTGGGGTAAGGTTTAGTACCATTTTATCCATAAAAAAGCCCCAATTTTACCCCTAAACACCCCTAATTTTTCCAAAAAAATACCAGGTGGCATCGAATCGAAATCGGTTTTTTATATCCACATCGGCCCCTAAAAATGGTGCGCCGAAAAAAAAGACTACAGTTATAAAAAGCGAATTTTTAGCAACTTTACCATATTAGAAATATATTTGTTTCCATACTAGGAAAGTTTACGATACCAGTTTATGATCCAAGGTTTTACGATTTTTTTATATATTCCCAGACGAAGTTATGGGTTTAGTAATGACAGCGGTTATGAAGGCATTCTCTAAGGGCCGATTATTATCGATTCATTGGTAAAAAGCGGGTGAAACCGGGGTGCAATATGATGGTACAATGTTATATTTTATTGTTAATAACATATGGTACTTGTGACGTGTTTTTCATGGGTAGAGACGGGTCTTTTTATGTGGTATTAGGATGTTTGTCGTGTCGTCTTTGCTTAGATTTCTGGTTATATTTTGTGTGGTGTCTTGTTTGTATTTTGGAGTGTGTTGGTGAGGTTTCTGTGCTTAGAAATATTGTCATTGAGGCTTGTTTTGTTAAAATATATTCAGGTTTTAATCAGGCCTTCAATACAGAAGGAAAATTGTGTATAAGTCGTAATAACCGTCTTTAGCCATTACTCAATACCAAAAAAAAGTCTACATCCTCAGTCATTCTAAAAAAACGCTATTACAAAATTTTTTCAAACAAAACACCCATAATCCCCTTGAATATTTTATTCAAACGTGAACTGAGCTGAAACCCCAAATTAGTTGGTATAATTACCATAATTTATATTACATAACCAAATCATAATTTGAGCCCAGTAGTCTAATTTAAGCCACAGGCCCATCTCTCTGACGTCAAGAGCCTAAGGTTAATAGAGGTCAAATTGCCTTGTACTAAAATGTCTAAATTAGGGAAGGTAAGTTACCTGGCTATTTTGAGGTGAAATATTTCTGTTGGAAAGGCTAATATAATGGTGCTAGATTTGATTTAGAATATTTCATGTGTTGTAAATATAAGAAAGTGGTTTGTGCTTTTACTGCTATATACATAGAGTTGGTTTGTTGGTTGGTAATCTCAGGAACTATCGAACCGATTTAATAAATTCTATCAGTGATACATAGCTCATTTGTCTAGGAAGGCTAAACACATTTTATACGGATACAAGAATATTCAGGCCCTAGGAATAGTTCCAACGGGATATGGGTGAAACTGGTACAAGATATAAGTACCTATTAAATATCTAATTTTCTCCATTTTCAGTTTACATCTAATTCTAGTCAAAACACCAAAGCTACTCGTTTAAAACTAAACAAAAATATGCTTTATCATATTGAATCACAGCACCACATAATAACCCACATCTTGATCCTAAACCCTTTAAAGATTCAATAACAAAATGTTCCTATGTTCATAAAATCTTACCGAAACACCAAAAGTACTCGAAACTGAAGTAGAAAAGTAATAGTAAACGCTATACGACTGAAAAAGAGACAGGATGTTTTCGAGTCGCCCCAGACCATAGACTATAGAGTCTCTATAGTGTATATATTACTGTACTAATACTATAAACTAATCTGAGACGCATCTAACGATAGTTTTCCGATTCCGTGTGCTTTCCAAGTGTTTAAATGGCGAAATAATTTAGTTAAGTATTCTGAATGTTATAATTGTCGAGTTTTATGTTGTTTTATAAATGGGAAGTTGTTATTTAACTAGTTTTGATTTTTTTGACTTTTTCCTTGCTAGACGACAGAGATAGAAATTGGTGATATTACATACTTGAATAGACATTGGGCAAGTCTTAAATATGTTGTATTTGCTAAACGTATGTCAAGCAAACGTCTGTTTAACTTTTCCACTTACCACAAAAACTTTTATGCCTTGTCTAAAAAAATGTCAAATTATGACGTTGACACATGGTTCATTTTGCAGCCAAAATTTTATTAGACAAGTGTAAAACAGGGTTTAAAGTTTTTATAGTAAGGCCCATTTTCTTGTATAAAAAGGGATATATATTAGCTTTGCTAAAGAATGGTAGTTTTTATTAATGTAAAACTCATAGGATAAAAGTCAAAGTTATAGTTTATAAGAACCGAGCAAAAAGGTTTGCAAGCCTATCCGTCATTCTTTGTGCAAAACTACATTAAATATCTACAATTTTCGGTTGCACGCGGTAATACTACATTCAAATTTATATAACTGTATTTAAAATCGGTTAATTGGTATTTAAATCCAAAAAAAGGAAACTAAATTGAAACTCGTGAACTATATTCAAAGTTAACTGCTAACAATTAGCCCACTAGTTTATCCGACCTTTAGTTAAACGTAACCTAATAACAGTTATTGAATGTAGGCGTGACGCAAGTCATTTGTAGCGTTTTACTATACAACGAGTTTTATTGTCAATTTTATGTTTTTTGTATTGTATTGTATTGTCGGTCGTATTGTTGTAGGTAATTTTGGTAATGTTTTTGACATTTAGACATGTTATGGTATGAATCGATAATAGTTTTAGGGAATGTAGGAAAAGGAAATGGTTTAACTAATAGTTTTTTTTAACGTTTTACTCGTAGTATTGTTATTTATTACTGTCAAATTTTACTTTAGGGACATAACCACTTTTAACACATTTTTATTTAAACTTAAAATAGCGTATTATTATAATAATTTATAATTGCATCCACTAACAATTCTCATTCTCACTTAGGATGAAGTTAAATAGCGGACATTAAAGACCAAGTTGATATCTGTCTTGCCCATTAAACGCTTTGGTGAAACCAACACTCATTTAACACTCTTCAACCAAACCAAAACCACCCAAATTTTTTTCAACCATATCCCAAAAAAAACTTCTAAAAATCACATCATTAGACAGGACACCCAAACACAAGTTTTCATAGCCTATTCGCTTCGCGTCGCGCCGCAACCCCGCCCAGCGCCGAGACTGAGCGGCGCCGTCCAAGGCTGTCTGACGCTAAGGTTAAGGACTGCCCAGTGTGTACATTGATTAGGTTTATAGGACCTGACGGCTTTTTCTGAAGGCTTTTTTGATTAAAATTGTAGGTTGTGTGGGTTTCATTAGCGATTGGTTCGGTTGGGGTCGGTTTTGGTAGTGATTTGTTGGGTTTTGTGAGTTTTTTGATAAAATTTCTGGTGGATAGCCAGACCCAATGAGTGTATGGGGGTAATAATAGTAATTTCAGTCGTTTATCCTCTCTATTTAGTACCCAGACAGGAATGCATGAGTCCTGAAATGCGATGCGAAAACGATGTTTATAATATGAGCCTCATCTTACTGTCCCATCTCTCATATTATATGATTGCAGTAAGGTTTTCTATTGAAATTACATGTAGAAAGATACATGCAATCTCGACTCGTCGACCGCTGTCGATCGGAGAGAGAACGGTCAAAATCTCGTGGAGGAGCGACACTCGATTTACTGATTCGCGGAGTTTCCTAACATTTTCTGTCTTGCATTTCCAAAGTAATGCTTAAATCCATAATTTACACCAATTTTTATCCTAAAAAGTAAATAAGGTGACATATTGAGCGGTCTTATCTCTAGAGGAATCTCTTCCAGACAACCCATATAAGATGAAATCATGGAAAGCCTATAACTTTACCTACGCATAAGAGTCTATGAAGTAAACTCATAAACACATATTTCGAATACTCGCACACTACAGACTAATCAGTCGGCTGATAGTTGGCCCGAATGGTATTAAAAAAAAAAAAATCGTGAATTCAATCAACGTTATTAATCGTTCTGATACCGGCCAAATTCCTGATCGTTGTAATGTACGTTCTACCATCCATACCAAAAAAAAAAACTATCAGACTACAAACCAGTGTGCGGATCTTATATAAATAGATATAGATCAATTATAAGGTACACCAATCCTAAAAACTAAAGTAGCTGACATACAGGATGGTCTGATCTCTAAGAGCAATCTCTTCCAGACAACCTACATAAGTACGTTTATGTATGTAAAAGCTGAAATCATGAAAAGCCTATAACTATGAAGTGAAGCCATAAACACATATTTACGCTATAAGACAAACATTTGTAAGTAACGCGAGCACGTGAACACATAAACTGTAGTTTGTATTTACAACTACACATGGAAGTAGGAGACATGTTGTTTTTCGTACTACATAGTAGGTTATGTTACATCATACTTGTAGTTCTTAAGGGATTTTAAGTAGGTTTCTAAAGCAAGATTATTCATTATTTCGACGGTAAAAAGGCAAAAGGGGTCAAGCGCCACATTTTGCGATTTTAACTTTTTTATTGACCCCAACTCCACTATTTTTTCTCTTTCGAATGGTCGTAGTATCGTTTTCCTAGCATGAAAAAAAGTCGCTTGTACCAAAGAATTATTTGTACTGAAGTGCCAAATCGATACTTACCAAAAGTGCTCAAGCGACACCAACTTTACGTTTTTGTATCGCCTTGTCATTTGGCATAATTTTAAAAACAATATTAGAAGTAATATGTCGTTTGTATCCATTTTTATTTTATTTGTTTAATAATTATAACGTCGCTTACACCAATAGCAAAAATTTTCAACTAAACATAAATTGGCGCTTGGCCCCTTTCTTAAATAATTTTATTTTCATTACGTTGCATTTGATCCACTCCGCACGCGCGACAGCGCCCTTGCAAATGGGTATATGTCTCGTATAGGTACGTGAAAGCGAGTTCACGCTTGTTTGAAACGCGATCGCAGTTTTTAACACAGATTAAAATTGTATATAAAACATGTCTGCAACTCCCGAAAACGTGAAATTGCGAAGTGTTTTAGGCCGAAAAAGACTTGCTAGTACCAAGAAGGTTAGGTATTTGATTATAATGATAGCAATAGAGGGGTCGAAGAAATTTAAGATGCCGTGATTCCACTACTATCATCGGTAAATTCATCCTCATTTTATTTATTTTATAAAAATAAATTTAACGTTTCTTAGGATAGTTTTTAGGGTTCCGTACCCAAAGGGTAAAACGGGACCCTAATGTTTTCGCTCCTCTGTCCGTCCGTCCGTCCGTCTGTCACCAGGCTGTATCTCATGAGCCGTGATAGTTAGAGAGTTGAAATTTTCACAAATGATCTATTTCTGTTGCCGCTATAACAACAAATACTGAAAACTAGAATCAAATAAATATTCTGGGGGGCTCCTATACAAAAAACGTGATTTTTTTAAGAACTGATAATAGGTAGTAGGTGCGCGTTTCATAGGTAGATGTTGGATAATTTTATTACGAGGGCAACTTGAAAATGTGTTTATTGAGATATCTTAACGATATTGGTGTCAAATAAAAGGCAAGACCTTTTTTTTGACACCAATTTTTGTATAAAACCATTTTATCCGTTTTTGAATCATGTAAATTGGTTCACGCGTTTAGGAAATCATTAAAAATTTGCAAAAATGTAAACAATCATAATTTTTACCAAGTTATTGTGGTTTATTTACTCAAATAATGTGATAACATGCTGTTGTATGTACTATCAGTTAGGTAACTGCTGTTTTTTTATCTCAGTTTTGTTCCTTGTATTGTTTTAATTTAATACATAATCCATAGTTCTATTACCTACCTGCTGTGCCAAATATAATCTGACTTAGTTCTATGATCTGTTGTGCCAAATAAAATAAAATACTTTACTACTTTATACACATGGAGCTTAGGCCAAAATCTAAATATTCCAACATTCAATATTGGTGCTTGACCCCCTCGCAAATGCGATAAACCTGGTAAAAACCTGGGGTCAAGCGACATCTATCTTTGAAACTATTGATCTCAGGCTTATTTTGATGTGAAATTATTAAAGAACATTGTATTTAAGTAAACTTTTCTGAAGATTGTGATGTGATTCAATAAAGCAATAAAGAGATATTATTTTTTAAAACTTTCTTTTTACTCTCCTGAACAATTTGATCTGTGGTGCTTGACCCCTTTTGCCTTTTACCCGTCGATTTGAACATTTCATCTATGTATTTACATAACATATGCAAACTTATATCAATACATAACTAAATAAAATGATGTATGAAAAAATTCATCCATATCTCTGTCAGCGGTAATCATGCCCAAAAGGCTGGCCAAAGCCGAATGGCAATGCAAAAATTCTTTGGTCGAAATATAGGCCAGCCCTTCGGTCAAGACTAGACTACACTAGTGGCTGGCTACTGAATCCTCGTTAGAGCCTTCGGGAACTTGGGCCTCATGGTGGTCATGTTTCAATCCTAATAGGCTCAAACACGTAAATGGACATAATGTTAGTCTATTTTAATATCCAAATAGTAACAAAATTGGTAGCGTGAAGGTAATTAGACTAATGACAAGTTTTTTTGTACACTTGGTCATTGTGTCTACTGAATTTTCTGGGTCACCCATATTTAACCTTGAGTGCCTTCATTAACCAATTTGGACTGATGAACTAACCCAGTTACTGATGAACAAAAATATTGGTTGAATTTTATACTGGTTTGAACTACAAAACTCGGTTGGAGAGAGATAGTTTCCAGTTAAGACGTCCAAAATAGGATCCATTTTCTCAATAAAAACAATCTCCTATCTTCACCTAATTATTCAGTAAAGCTCATTAATTACTCTCACAAAAATACTTATACTTACACAATTTCCTAATCGCCATTCCTATTAGAAATCGCCTAAGTATTGACTCGAAGTAATTTATAGCCATTAACTCATGTCTACCTAGACTAAACAGCTATTGTTTATAACAATGCAGTACTCTAAAACTTAGCTGTATAGAACTAAATCATAATAATGTATCTGAGACGTTCGCGATGACCTTCAAGGATTTCGTAGTAAACAAATTGTGGTAAACTGTGACTCACTGTCTACTATACTACTCTTTAATATATTACTAGATTTTGCACGCGATTTCATCCGTGTTCTAACTGCGTAGCTTATTAAAATTTGCAGAATCTGGAACGAAATTCTGGAGTCGTGATAATAGTCAAGATTTAGGGCACACTGCAAACTTTTAGTCGGCCTACAGTTTGTTCGGGCTCATAAATCAGTATAGAAATGAATAGTAGTACGCACATATCAAAGATCAAATATTTGACCTGTATGAGGTTGATGAAGACTTTTTATTGATTGGGTCAACAATCGACCGACTGTTTAGTTTGCAGTGTGCGTCTGCTCTAAGTTTAATTTAAGTTATTTTTAATTTGAACGTTGTGCGCACCTATAATTGACATATTTACGCAGGACTTTTTACAATTGTAAACGTATATATGTGAAAGTATTTGTAAATAAGTTGTTGGTGTGCCTAAATAAATAAAGGGTCACAAATATCAGTGCGGATATTATGATTTTCTTTTAGAAGGTAAATCCTATTATAAACGTTGCCGAATTCAGTGTTCCACATATGTACATAGGTATTTTAACCAACTTTAACCGAACTTTCGTACCGTATTATGGGAAACTTGTATACTTGTATACGTAATACCCTATGTCCACTGTCTTCATCCACTCCCCTTCAAATTATGATGCAAGAATATTTGCAAACTTATCACAACATACCTCACACAAAACAACATACTTAACACTCAAAAAATAAGACAGAAATTGCTTTGCCAAAAAAACTGCGTCCACGTGGTAGAAAAATTCTCTTGAAGTGATTCTTTATATATTGATATATTTAGTTAATGTAACGGTTCTCGTCAAATGTATGTATATTTCGGTTATTTATGAAGATTACGATATATTCGGAGTCCGAAGGCATAAGGAGGAAGTTTTCCAATAGAATAATGTCTCTGAAGGGTAGATCTATATGATTGGGTGCATGCTTGGAATAAATTATTACATGTGTGTATCTCTGGAGTAAATGCTAGATCTGATAACTGATGACTGTGACGTAATTATGTTTAACTTTAGTTTGATAGAGTGTCCGTGTTTGTTATTATTAGTGTTTAACATACTTGTGTATAAAATGTAAGTTTTGTTGAATGTCATACCTGTGACTGACCCTTTTGGGTTGCTGTGAAATAGGTTAGAAAATAGTCTGAATTGATTAAAAACTATTTCCATTAAACTTGCGACGTAAGTCCGATTCAGGGAAGCTAATGCCATTTTAATCCTGAGTTGCCATAAATTCGGTTAATTGGATCGAACACATAAATTACTTTTTACAAAAAACGAAGCGTATAGAAAGCATGGACATAAAGACGACTTAGAATATTATATGTGTGAAAAATAAAATTCGGCCTTAAAACTGATTAGTATTTCTTCTATTCATCATCATCTCCCGACTTATGTTGCGGTGAGTTTTCAGTATGACAGGATGCAACTAAGTAGCAGAGTCTTATATGGAGTGACTAGTGCCTATCCCATATACTACATACGTTTATATACGTATGTAGTATATGAGTTACCATTTACGACCCAGTTACGAGCACTAATCTCAAGAACTGCTGAATTAGAATGACTGATTAGAATTTGTTTCTGTGTAAAAAAGGCAATTTTGATTCCCTGTCTTTAGAGTAGGTCACACGAGACGCAAGTAAATGGCGTCAGGCTGGTTATACTGAATGTGACCTATTACTTGATAAATCCAGATACATTTAATACCTCAGTTAATTAGAGGTACATCCACAAGGACTCAACCAGACACATGTAACGCCTTTAATGAACTTCATGCATTGGGACAGTTACACGTGCAAACTAGAGTCTATTCACCAACCACATCCTGACCCACAAAACTTACAAATAAACCAGACAACATAAATTATTCAGAGGTCTCTAATTCCGTATAAATAGACCTATTAACATTACAAAGCCTATCTTTTGAGGCCCATACAGCCTCCGTCCGGGGTTTGTGAAGCTTTGTGGGTGAAAATAGTCTATTCTAGTCTGTTTCCTAGTAAAATACTGCCTTTGTATGTCTGTGGTGGGCTTTGTAGGTGAACTTTTATTATAGACAGAAATCATTTAAGTAGACTTGGTAATTGCGTTACTGTGTTAAGGAAATATTTATGTTCGTGAGTTTTAACAGAAACTATCATGTCTGAAAAAAGGTAAGGTAAAATTTAAAGCATATATTTTTCTTTTTGAAGGAAAAATTGTTAATTTAGATTTTAAAACAATTATTAGTTTAGAGTAGCTTGTCTATAATATGCTCAAGATATGCCATGATCAAACAGTCTCATCGAACCCTTTCATAATAGCGTTATTTACTTTCCAAGAGATTAAGATTTATATCGTACTATTAAGCATTTAAGGCTTATAACGAAATAGTTGGACGCATATTTGACATGTAGGTATGGTATTAGATTATTTCGGTAATAAAACACGTGTTAATGAGTGTTTTATAATTACACCAAAATATTAGGTCCCAAAATTAAAGGCCCTTCACGAAAAAAAATAGTAATACGCAGTTATGCACTCAATACTCCATTGCAAGTAGCCCAGCAATAACACTGAGTACTAGCCTACCAGTCTACCAGCAGCACTATATCATTTTAATAGTCCTCTAAAGAATAGCATTCGCTCTGGTGCAGTAAAAACATTAATCTACAGAATTTGGCATGGACTTTGTAAATTTTAATAGGATGTCTCACAGAGGAATGGATGCGGTTTATTTACGAAGTGTTCTCATTTTTTTTTCGTAAATTTTTTGACGGTTCTGATGAATAAATTTGTATCTTGTTGGTATGATTTCACTTAGAAAACATAATGAGTACAATAATGAAATACATAGTTTTTTATGACTATTGATAATATCTGAGTGACATAGATGTTGAATAACATAAGGAGCTCTTGATTTTGTAAACCCGATAATAATGCACTGTTCCCTATCGCCAAGTTTTTGTAACTCAAAACTATTTACTGTACATCAGATTTCGTAAACATTTCCTGTTAAATAAGTATACAAAATTATTATTAAATCAAATTAAACTATTTTGAAATCAAATTAAAGCTAACATAAAAATAAATCTTTATAATCACACAAAACCTCCACTACAATCCATAAAATGCAACAAAAAAAAAATACAAAATTATCCAACATCAAATTCCGAGCAATACTTAACTACAAAAAAAAAGAAATACCAAATCATATTCCGATCAACAACCGTAAAACAAATACGGGTCATTAATCAAAAAATATTCTGTTGACAGCTAAACAGCACGTAAACACGACAACGTCTAGAATTCTACACCTAGGTCTTATGCCTAGATTTTACCAAAGCGGAATGAAGAAGCTCTTAAATATGATGGTTACTGAAACATCTCGTGTATGCTCTCTTAGTTGTATCCCTGAGCAAAATATGGCAAAAATATTAAACACTTATGTAGGTACGTATCTTTTCATTAAACAAAACAAATTACTACAGTATAACTCATTATGGGATTGGAGGTTGTAGCGTAATATTTACATAAGTATTTTTTTACTAAAAGTGACTAATTTTTTTTTTTTTTTTTTTATACTGGTATGAGTTTTCTGAGCTCATATTAAACTTCTCCACTTAACTCTGCATTGGTGGAGTTTAGGCCTTAATCCAGACCCTCGAGCCGTCGTTACTGGATGGGGTTGTTCAGTCCCTGTTTCCGCGCAGGGACAACTTCACTCCACCCGTGATGAGCGCCCCGCAGGGTGCGGCTCCATCGGCCGAGGAGGTCCCGCCGGTTACGGAGGACGAGGTGGAGAAGGCAGTTTTCTGCCTCAGGGGGAAAAAGACGGCCCCAGGTCCAGACGGCGTTCCCGCAAAGGTGGTGGCCATCACCGCCTCCCAGATGGGAGAAAGGTTTCGGGACCTCTTCAGTGCGTGCCTGACGTGTGAGAGGTTCCCAAAGCCATGGAAGGAGGGCCAGTTGTGCCTTCTTCGGAAGGAAGGGCGGCCGGTGGACTCCCCATCGGCATACCGACCCATCGTTTTACTGGATGAGGTCGGTAAAATGTTCGAGAGGATCCTCGCTGCCCGTATCACCAGGCATCTGAGCACAACTGGCCCAGATCTAGCGGACGCTCAGTTTGGTTTTCGAGCTGAACGTTCGACAATTGATGCCCTGTCCCGACTCAAGGGCCAGGTGAGGGAGGCGATGGATGCAGGAGATGGACTGCTGGCTGTGTCATTCGACATAGCCAACGCCTTCAACTCAATTCCTCACTCCACCATACTGGAGGCCCTCCGCTTCCATGGGGTGCCCCCGTATCTGCGGGGACTTTTGGCTGACTACTTAAGGGACCGTACAGTCATCCTTGTGGACAAGTCGGGCCAGCTCCGACGTTACGTCGTCGAGTCCGGTGTCCCGCAGGGTTCTGTTCTAGGGCCACTCCTTTGGAACATCGGATTCGACTGGCTTTTGAGGGGCATCCTCCCCCGTGGCACTTCTGTCATCTGCTATGCAGACGACACCCTTCTGACTGCCCGAGGGAGAAATTTTGGAGAGGCGGCCAGCTTGGCCTCGGCGGGCGGTTCTCAAGTGGTGGACAGAATCTCCCGCCTAGGGCTGACAGTGGCGCTGCACAAGACCGAGGCCGTGTTCTTCCATGGGTCTCGGCAGCACCAACCGCCCGACGCTCATATCCATGTGGAGGGTGTCCGCATTGAGGTACAGCCTCAGATGAAATATCTGGGCATAATCCTAGACAGTAGGTGGCGCTTCAGAGCACACTTCAGCGGCTTGTCGACGCGCCTGATGAGGACCGCGGGCGCCCTCTCATGGCTCCTCCCAAACATCGGGAGGCCCGGCGACCAATGCCGGCGTCTATACGCCGGCATACTCAAAAGTATGGCACTGTACGGGGCCCCAATCTGGGCAGACTCATTGTCCAGTCGAGTGAACGCCGCTGCCATCCGCAGGCCACAAAGGGCCATTGCACAGCGGGTGGCGAGAGCGTATCGCACGGTGAGCTTCGCGGCGGCGTGCGTTCTGGCGGGAACCCCTCCCTGGGAGCTCGAGGCATGGGTGCTCGCCAGAGTGTACGACTGGACGGTGGCGCAGAAGGCGCTAAACCGGCGCCCAGACCCGATAGAAAAGGAAGAGGTGCGTGAGGAGGCAAGGGAGGCAATAACTCTGCACTGGGCCGAAGACCTTGCCTCGGCAACGTACGGGCGCTGGACGCTGGATGCCGTTGGGCCTGTCCTGAACGGATGGCTCGATCGGCGGCATGGGTGCCTTTCGATGCGTCTGGTGCAGGTACTGTCCGGGCATGGCTGCTTCGGATCGTACCTGCACCGGATTGGGAGGGAGGAGACTCCACAGTGTCACCACTGCGAAGCCACGGTGGATACAGCAGAGCACACACTTCAGGTGTGCTCATCGTGGGCTGAACCCCGCCGCGCCCTGATGACAGTGGTCGGGAACGACCTCTCGCTTCCCAGCGTGATTGCCGCCATGCTGGGAAGTGAGGAGGCATGGGAAGCGGTAGCCTCCTTCTGTGAGGACATTATGTCACAGAAGGAAGCGGCGGAGCGCATGCGGGAGAACGACCCTCTCGCGGTACCGCTTCGCAGACGAAGAAGGGGCAGAAGACGACAAACACGATGTCCGTCCCCATCCGCCCCGGGGGGTGATCAGCGGGCGACAGGCGCGGGGGCGCCACCGCCTGCATCACAAGGATCAACCCCTGCGCTCCGGCCATTATAAGGACCCTTCCCTACTAGGGGGAGGTATGAGGGGCCTGCCGTAAGGCGGGCAATCGCCGGTGGGGGACTGGACGCCATAGATTCCCAGACCCCCTCCACTCAGGCGAGGTCGGAGTGCCGCTGGGCCTTTTTAGTGGGTATACCGGAAACGATTAAACCGGGGAGTCCCACATACCCCTCTCCCGTCCCCCGACGGGAAGGGGATGCGTAATAGCATTTTTAGCCCAGCGACAACAAAAAAAAAAAAAAAAAAAAAAAGATCTAGGTCTCAGACTTGTTTGCCTAGACTAAAAGTAAACATTAGTAATTAGTGAGAACAATTTGACCTTCGCTTGTGTAGGGTTGACCTTGAAATAAATCGTTCATTGTATTATAGTGATAAGTGGGGAAGGCCTGAAGTTTCATACTAAATCAATGCTTATTATCCGATTTCCCAGAAAGCAGGAGGTTTTCAACATTTTTAAAAAGTTTTATTTGTACTTGCAATCATGTTATTTATTGATACTAAAGTTAACTAAGTGGTGAGTAAGTAACTCGAAATAATCAGCAAAAGCAGTGCCTGTAGGTAATGCATACATATTTCGTCTCCCTATCATCATTTGCCTAGGCATTTCCCAACCGTGTTGAGGTTTGCTTCCAGCCTCATTTTATGCAGTTGAGCACCAGTGTTTTAGCTTTCTTTCTCAACCCAGTTACCTCGACAATACTATACATACATAATCCAAACTTCAACATTATTTCTATAGCTAATTTTCCCATAAGTCTTTCAATAGATAAAACTGAATCAATACAATGACATAGAGGAACCATGAAACTTGTCACAACACATAATAAGTACTTCTCATTGGTTAATTTCTCAGAAGGCCTGTCTAAATATAATGCATAATATCGATCTTAGAACTTTATTACAACGCCTTAGGCATACGACAGATTATAATGTACCATTATAAGTGTTTGTTAGACTTTTATTTTGACTTTTACTTTTGAGGTTCGTACTACTTATCGTTACTTTTGATGTATCTTGGTCAAGAAATACATAAATTAAAACTCTATTTACTTACGGTTTGGCTACGCTTTGAGTTTCTCACGGTTTTAATTTATATTTTCTGTTACAAATCTTACAGCTCAAACATATCACTCGATCACACACTCAATTTGAATATTATAGAACTCGTTTCATAATATTTTAAAATATCACAACAATATAGATGTTATTTATAAGTTTCTTTAGAGTATTTATTAGATTATAGTAAAACGTTTACCTTGACCACATTCTACGAGGTACTTATGTACATAGCTCATTGTATTTTATTCTGTTTACTCATTGAAAATAATAAATTATTTTTCAAATAAGTATTTTTTTTTTGCATTCATATTCAAATGCATTTTTCTTCTAAACGATTAAAAGTCGCAGCTTTAAGCTCGACCTAACAGATTACATAACATTTATTAGGTGACAACCCTACACCATAGCGAGGTGTTATTACATGCAATTATTATAATTGTGTATTATTATTTACTGTCACACTAGTGTTAGTAAATAGCTTGCATTGGTTTCTGAGTATTGTTGGATATTTATTGTGCTAGTTTTCAGCGTTTATTTGCTAAATGCTAGTCGTTTAGTACTTTTTCCTGTAGGTATTTCTTTTGACTTTATTTCTTACTACTTACTTAGATGGACAAATGATCAATAACAATGCTTTATAAAACTCCATTCCTTACTAGCAGTTTTTCTACGGTTTCTCTCGCATCTTGGGGCAAGTCTTGGATAAAACATAACCTAGGTTTCTCTTCAGTTCTGTAGCTTTCCAATGGTATTTCAGTTTTGTTTCGATTTAGTAGTTTTGGAGCCGGGTAGGACAGGGTACAAACTAACTTTTCCTATTTATAATATTAGTATCGATGAATGAAATGGACACCCATCCGCAGACAGCAAGCTTAGCTTAACCTTGAAATATACCCATGGATACCTTTTCACAGACCTTTTACTAGCCTTTAGGGTTTCTAAACTTCCCTTCAATACTTCATACCGTGTCCATTCCCCATGTTGAATGTTATGCTGTTGCTAAGGGAAAAGTTTTGCTTTTGTTCTTGTAACTACTTTATGAACAGGACTATGAGTACAAGTAATGGTGCAGTTATTTTGACTTACTGTCATGGGGGTGTATGGGATTACTCCCCTTTGAGTGTGAGATAACTTTGATAAGGCCAGTTTTCTTGCTAAATGTTTTTTTTTTATATCTGTGCCACTTAAACATTACTGTAGCGACGACAAGGTGTATGTAAATATTAATTATACATTTTTCCTAAAAATCATGAAATAATTAAGGATTTCTAAGAACAACTTTCTAAAATACTGATAGAGAACTAACTACATAGCTCTCAACATAAAAGACTAAGGATACTTAAGATTATATTATTATTGTATGATAAAATATCGCACGTGTAGCATTTAACGAATTTCAAAAATTCTTAAACAAATAATATTAAATAAAAGTGTTCAGGCGAGCCAACCTTCAAAGTCTGCAACCGTCTGAAACTTTTCAATTAAACGGGAAACAATAAACAAATATACTCCATTACGACAGAAAGTAAAACATCCATTATTTAAGAAAACAATGAAATGGTTTCGCGTTTTTTTTCTTTTCTTTTTGAAGTTTTCAACCGACCTCTAAAAGTTTGAAGGAGATATAGTTTACACAATTAATGTTTTTACATTTAAGAATTTGAGTTATTTTATTGAGTAGATTCCAACAACAATTTCACCCGTGACTAGTGGAACCTACTCTGTGCACACGGATAACAGTAACTTGGAGCCTTCCTCGATAATGACGTACTGAAAGAATTTGCTCAAATCGGTCGAGTATCGTAAAAGGAAAAGGCTCGGAGGATGATGAAACCAACTAAAATTAGCTTACTATGAGAATTTTAAATACAAGAAGAGATAATCAGAACTATTCTTAGAACAACCTTTAACTTACTCAAATCTTGATGACATCTCTTCCAAGAATACTGTCTTTAGTCTAATGGGAAAACTTAAGAACTTAAGGATCTAATATCATAATAAACCGATACATATAAATAGTTTTTCAACAATATTATCTCCCAAGACCAAGAACTCGATAAGATCCTTTAGCAAGAAAGATTGAAGATAGTTTTCCAATTCTATTTAAATTACTTTTAAGTCGAATCGTTACGGTTAGACAACCAGTCTTACCAAGGGGTATTGGGTTACCCGGGTAACTAGATTGAGTAGGTCAAATAAGCAGTCGCTTCTTGTAAAGCGCTGGTACTCAGCTGCATCCTATTAGACTGGAAGCCAACCCCAACATAATTGGGAAAAGGCTAGGCAGGTGCTGAACTATGACTATCATTAACCTTGCATAAAAGTTGACGGATTGAAAATCTCCTCCTTTATAGGTAGTCGGTTAAAAAGCGTTTTCCTAAACACAATTTCAGCCACAAATGACTGAACATTTTTTAAACTCGCAGTAAAGTTATTGAACTCTCATTGGCCCACTTTTGAGTCGAAACTTTCCACTCCATGAATAACGTCCCGAGTTCGATTCCCGTGCAGTGCACCGAGCTGATTCAACGTTATTGTGTTGTAAATCATATTATAGTTTTGTTTGGTTTTTGTACCATGTTATATTAATGTAAGCTGGATTTTGCGGTACGAATGTTTCGCTAAAATTGTTCCGAACTGGAGTTTGGTTTAGTTCGATATTTTGTTTAGATCGTATTTCGTTATTGTGTGGAGTTTGGAAATAATTGCTTTAAATATTATAAAGTCTTGAGAAACATAATAGACATAGGTATTACAGTACTTATGCCCGTGGTTTCCCTCGTATTCAGGAGGAATTACTCTCATGACCCGGATGAAAATAAAAGTTCTGATTCAAAATAATGTGAGATTGGTACCCTGGAAACAGTTTGAGGCTATTCTTTTCTCTATGTGCGGAATCTACCCTTTCTGATAAGCGGGAGAAGTCAGTAGCGAATCTTGTAGAGCTTTATTTTATGTGATTTTTCATATAGACCAATAAATACCCTTATGTTTTATCCTCCTTAGATAGACGCTTAAGTTGCCAATTTCCTCATAATCGAACGACGACCGTAGGCGTTCACACATGTAGGCGATTTCCCTAATGACGTACACTCGTAGTAATTATGTCGGGTTATCCTTAAAGCCAAGTGTGGGACGAATAAATGATAGATAGTGCTAGGGTACGTCTAGACTAGGCAAATAAGGAGTTAGGGCTAGAACACAAGTACATATTCTGTCGCAGAAAGTCTGACAACTAATTTTACCACGGGATATGAGGCTGCGGGATTGATCGCGCTAGTTACCGCGTCCCTGGTACATAAAGGGCTTAAGAAAGAACATGATGGGTTTTAGTCAGTAAGAGTCTGACACTCCCTCACGCTGCATCTATAGCAGGAGAAGGCCAATTTGAGGAATTCCCGTATAGAAGAGGTATCGGGTAACTGGGTTGAGGAGATCAGCTAGGTAATCGCTCTATGTAAAACAGTTGTATCCAGTTAAGAATGAAAGCCGACCCCAACGTTGTTGGGAAAAAGGCTAGGCAGATGATTTAGACCAAGTAGTAAATGTTTAGTTGACTTTTACTCTCTGTCAATCAAAACATTTGTTTTGATTAAAAATAGTAAAATTTTATCTCTCGAATTAAGATTATTTACACTATCTCGGATGGTGAAAACAATCCATTACTAGGTAATAACTTCCATGAGTAGTTATAGCCGAGTATTAACTTTAAGTACTCAGTATAAACTTCACCATAGAAATCTCAAAACTGAGTGATGATATAATTTTTTTTTGAGTTTAGGGATCTCTTACCGTAGAAAACAACAGGGTTTGAATTTGGTCCTCGCTATCTTTTTACCTATTTTTTTCTTTCAGGGTTGTGGTATAGCAATGGTCGAAGCTCATTTAATTTTTCACAAAAGAGGAAAAAAAATCTTAAAATTCCATAAAAAATTGTATTTCTAATACCGTTTACCTTATAATTGGTGTACCCCTTAGAGTACACCACACACCCGCACACTACAGACTTTTAAACGGCCGATAGCTTGTTAGGGTTCATAAATCAGTTTGAAGACGAATGGTACTACGCACATTACAATGATCAGGTATTGACAGGAAAAGACTGAAATCAAGATGTTCTTAAAAAAAATACAATTATCTGGTTCAGAAATTCTATAGGTCCAACCCTTACTATGTATTCCCAAACTCAGAAACTAGTCTCCCAGTACGATATCGACGAACCATATCGTTTGACATTTCACTCCAATATGGCCGACCTACTTCTGAAATTACTGTTCGCAAAACTTACGATGATAAATATTTCAAGTTAAATTGCAAAATATGAATTATGGTGCTCACTGGATTCGGGGAAGAATAAAAATCTCGGATTTTGGGCGCTTGGTTGTATTTTTTTCTTTGGTTTATTCTTGTTTTAGAAATTATGTAGTGATTGAATTGTAAAAATCTGCTGACTGAATTTGATAAGCCGTTAAAACATTTGCCGGTTGAGACAAGTATTGTTCCGTTTTTCTATGTAGGTCTGATTGATCACTGTGTTAAATATCTTTAAGCAAATGACAGAATGGCATTTTTAGAATTCGCAGAAATTTCTTAATAAATAGCAAAATAAAACTGAGCATAACGATTTCAAACTACATGATTCAGGTTGCAGGTATATGGGAAAATGATTGCCAAAGTTTGGCTGACTCATGGTCAGGAGCCCGAAAATACAAAAAGTAAGGAAGCTCCTACAAAAGCATTAAACTTATAACGATTTCAATGCAAAATACACAGATAAAATTTTCCACTAACAACTTATATATCAAATTTCGGCTACTGAATCTGATGATATTTTTAATAATTCCAAATTCAGTGGTATTAAACAAAAATTATGCTTCGACAATTTTCCATTCATTTTGTATAAATAGGCGAAAGATTCTGATCTTTCTTTTTTATACGTATTCATCAAAAATAGCGATAAAAGCTGAAGGTTTCAGACCTTAAATAAATATCGCCCACGACGTGACAGTATGTTACCCTTTACAACGAGCTATATAGACTAGATGTGTTAACATTACCTGTTGGGGAAATGAGCGCACTTGTAACGGGAGAAGAAGCGTACTTGGTTTTCAAAACAATTGAAATGTATGACATCTGTTATTGGAATAAAGAGGAATTAGTGATTTTGTTTTGTTAATGTTATTTTGAGTTGATCATTAATTTGTTGTGTGTTCATATTTTGCTGCATTACAGAACTCTAAAAATACAAACATAACCGTTCCAGATTTTATAGTTGGTAACATTAAAATACCCTACATCTTAAATAAGTTGATCTAAATATAATTCCTTTCTACTATAAAGTCCATTCATTTCTTTATCTCTGAATGAGACAATTCGTAGAAATCTGCCCACAAACTCGAAGCCACATCCAGAACAATCTAAACATCTTTGTACTGTAGGCAAGATCATTCCATTAATAGACAATTTAGTAGAAATACCCACATCGATATATCTATAGGTACACAGGAGTATATATTTAGAGGTCTGAGAGCTTTTTGCTCAGTTCTTAACAAACCCTGATAAGGTTCACAGGTGTTTTAACTAAATTGGTCACAAGTACCGAAGTTTTAGTTCAAAGATATATTAAAGGGTTAAGTACTGAGTGGTAGTTTGAGATTGAAGTGATTATTTTAACTGGTAAGTGGGTGTTTTGAGATGGTTTAGATTTAGGATAAGGTTAAGATAGTGATACTGTGAACTTAAAATAGGTTTAGGTAAGAAGATAATAATTTAGTGATAGGTTCTTAATAAAGTAAAAACTTTTGATTATTTAGATGCTTCTTGTTGACTTGCATTAAGGGTGCATAATAATTGAAAATGAATAAACAAGACTTTTATTTTATTTCATACTAATTATGTTAAAATAAAATGAATTGTAAAAACATTTCAAGTATAGAAAACATTACATCTACAAGCCCTTTTTAAATTTATTTCTATACAAGACAATCTATCGAGGAAGGCAGTAGGCTTTTTAACCAGGTGCAAAAACTAGTTCTACATCGCGGTAACTCGTGCTAACTATCCTGTAACTAACTTTTGTTAATAGAAGGCTTTATTTAAAACTTATATAGCTTTATCCTGAAAGATGGTCTGGGCACTTGAGCACTTTATTTTAATGGTTGCAGAGATGGCAGTCCTTACACTATTCAAATCATTAATGTAGATACACGATAATGGTTTCTGAATTATCTCGTAACAATAAAAAAACTTTGGTTAAAACCTCAGCTTTTAACATTTACTCGTAAATCGCAACAAAGTAATATGTTTACCTTTGTGCTTGTTTGTAAGTTTTCAACAAACATTCTGACAAAATGTACGAGCTATGAGCTTATCGATGTTTTACCAAATTGCAACAGATGCGTCACTTTAGATCGTAAAATTTACGTAAATGTAACTTGCGACTTCATAATTTCGCATAATTGAAGATTTTTATATCTCTTTACATACTCTTAATACTATATACTAAACGCGAAAGTAACTCTGTCTTTCACACTTTCACACCAGAACTACAGAACCGATTTACATCTTTGATATAGATTCAGGTAGTAGGAATAGCGAAGGAATAGTGAGTGCACCTGTGTCTTCGCAAATGCTTGTGCACTATCATTATGTCCTGTGCAGTTAGCTAATCTCCTTACATGAGAGCAGCCGCCGCCCGTGGCCGAAATCAACCATGGTTACTATTAGCATAGAGCTTGAAAAAAAACATGGGCTTCTTTCAATCGAGTTGTGGCAAGTAGCACCCCCAGGACACGGATGGAACCGTGGTAAAACAGCTAGTATACAATATATCTAATCCACGTCTATATAAAATGTCATAAAATCCAAAGTAGGACTGTATCGTGGGAGTTACACCCACGTAGTAATAACATTATAGCTATTATATTTATTTTATACACATATTATACTGTATTCCAATATCGTTTCAGTAAAAAGGCTTGTCGACGCTTCGCGTGACCAGAGGGCTGGCTTATTCTTCGGACAAAGAATTAGCATTGCCATTCAACGTGGCAATGCAGCCAGTCTTCTGGGCACGTTTCCGGAGGACAGTGATGCGGAGGAATACTTCGACGCCTGATCGATGCTCTTTTATATTTTATGTTTTATGTTTATATATATTTTGTATATAGTACTTTATTTTTAGTTTTGTATAAAGATAAGTAGCTTAAGTTTGTATATATGTATAGTGTGTACATTGTAGAAATTTATCAAAAATAAAGTTTCAGTAAAGAGAGAGAAAATGTCATGTGTGTTTAATCACTTAAGGGTTAAGTTGCGAGGGCTTTTTATAGATGGGTGTCAAGTTATGAGTTTGCGATTGCCCACTGGGACTCAATGAATGGTTGCCTCGAAGCTAACTCTTTCCTACACATAGACATGAAATGAAGGCGTTTGATAGTAAAAACGATTCTTTTTTAGGTACTTATCGAATTCGGGGTTTTTTAATTTAAGAAATCTTTTCTCCTCCTAGCCTCTGCCACACTGGTTTCACCCGCGTCTCATGAGACTACGTTAGGGCACACATTCTCTATAAATGTGCCATATAAAACCATTTTGTTTTATATTTCTAACATTAGCGTGTGTCTTTATAATAGTAGTAGATTATTTAGTTATTGTGCAATTAATAATTGTAGGTGGGTAGTGATTTAACTTTACCTACTAAAAATACGGAATCGGATTCAGGAAGTAATACCACTGGGATGCGAGTGAAACCGCGGTATAAACTTAGCATATTCAACACGTGACGTCAAAACTATTCTCTAAACAATTTCGTAATTAGCCCCGTGATTTTAATTACCTAACTCATTCATACATTTCCATTCATTCAACTAAACGCCCACAGAGGTCAGTGACCTTTCAAAGGGTTTCATTACTGTGAGGTAAAGTGTTGAAAGGGATGCCTTTTCTGTCAAATATCCTGGGAAATTTGGGTACATGTGTTGGGCTGTTGCTAAGGAGAAAATTGGGTAAGCAGTAAAATGATGAATGGTCATTCTTTTAGAAGTGTATTTTAAAAATATCCGACATAAATTGAATGCCTGTTTACCTATAATCTGCCAGATTTTCCTCGTGAATTACCAGGAAAATACTTTCGGCGTCCAGATAAATAATAGCCATAACCTATGTATTTTTACAGACTCCAGAATATCAGTGTTCAAAATTTTATTTAAATCGGTTATTACGCCAAAACTTTTGAGGTGAAACCTGTGTTTACGTCCACATCCATAATATTAGTCGTCATCTGCCCAGTCTTTTTCTATGTTGGGGTCGGCTTCCAGTCTAACGGGGTGCAGCTTAGCAGTCGCTTATTGTAAAACACTACCAGTGTTTAAGCGACTGCCTATCTGACCTCCTCAACGCAGTTACCCGGGCAACCCAATAGACCTACGTAAGACTGCATGGATATCATCCTCTGGCTTATGACTACCCGAACAGTCAGACCTGTTACAATAACAGCCGTTAAAAACAGTTCTATGTAAAGTCTAATCGAATATCTAAAGTTACAGTTCCAAACGTCAGACCATATCCACAAATACACATTTTCATAACTACATCCAAAGTGAAAATCTCATAATAACACCCTTTAAACTCTTAAGACGAAGTTTTTCAATACTTTAGTTAGAAAAGATTAAAGAAGTAAAAGTTTTCAAAAGAATCGGGGGTGAATGCTCCCACCCTTCTGAAGTTACGGGTTAACCCGCTCCCGAGGGGGATTTTAATGATATTACTTTTGGTTATGCATATTTTTATGGGTTTGTGAATTTAATTAGTTGGTAAAACTATACATGGCTACTTTGGAATTTCATCATCATCATCATCCTCCTGCCCTCTTCCCAATTTTATTGAGGTCCGCGCAAAATCTTTTCTCCATAAATACTGTTCTACCTGCCGTCATCTCTCAAGTGACATTCTTTTTAACCATGTCGACTTTCACACAATCCATCCATCTTTGGAATTTATCTTGTTTATTACAACAGACGCAAGTGCAACATTATTTTTATCATAAAACGGTAGAGCTAATTGAAGTTATATAAGGACACGACTGAAATCATTTGAAACAATTTGTTCTTATTAATAGACTAACTATGATTAAAACGTTGACATACAATTTAGTATTTGATTTTCTCTAAACTAAGTTGATGAATGAAAACCCTCTCTCTATTTCCCTTCAAGCTTTGAATATCATTCAGTATTTCGTGCTTAGGTCTTAAAATAGAGACCTAACAGACCTAAAGTCCTCAAACAATATAACATCTAAAATAAACCTAAAACTATAGACTAAAAGGTTTTCAGTGAAATCCTCTTTAGTACTCAAATTAACCCTCCAATGCGAATACTGTTTGCTGAATAAAATTAATGTTAGTTTTGCGTGGGACGTTCTTAGGGTTTCTAGAAGGCTAATTTTATATAAAGGTCTTGAATTTATTTATAGGTATTCTAAAGGTAAACTATTCAATAATAGGTCATTCATGGGTCTGGTATTGGAGTAATTTTTCATCTCCTAAGAATTGTATAATACCTGGACTACTGAAAGATATAATTCATTAAAATAGATAGAAATAGGTATGTTATAAAAAAAAACAGTTTACTAAATAAGGAAACATTTTTATATTAAGGGAAGGGAAGCTATTTGTTAAGCTCCGAATATGCGAAAAAAGGGAAAATATCTGTAATATTTATTTGCAAATTCATTCAAAAAATCAATTTACCTTCAACAGGAATCAAATCTAGACCATAATACCAATTAAATTACACGAGGCAATCTATCTGCAACCCTTCCAATTTTACTAGGTGATTTGGCAACGCTAATATCATACATTAGCATATCTGACATTTCACGGCTCTAACCTGCCCTTGAGGCCAGAGGCTACTAGAGTAGCCACGAGGCCGCCAGCGTTGCAGGGTTAAGTAAGATAAGTATATCGCGTGTTTGTATTTCACGCCTTGAATTAATATGCACACTGAAGGGTTGCTTAAAAATGATTTATTGGTTTTTAGGACATAACGTTTTTTTTCTTTTGTGCTGCGATCTGTCTCCAAAGTTGGATAATAAACAGTTTGACTTAAGATAGAAGGACGTGTTCAAGGTGTAACGCAAATGTTAGTCAGAAACAGACACATTTATGACACATTTATAGATGTAGGTATCTATGTATATAATGTGACATACATTTGTTATACAGTTACTCTAATGGAAGGCGCTAAGTTACAAAAATATTTAGACCTATTTAAAAACGGTTCGTGAAGCTATGAGAGGTAATTACTGTTATTTCTGGTTCGTTATTCCAGCAGCTGAAATTACATAGAAAAGTATTAAGTTCCTGTAAAAATAAATCTATTAGGTAAGAAAAACTTAATAGTAACTCCGAACCATAGGTACACTAAATGACAAAAAAAACGCATGCTCGACATTACACTACACTAACAAAAAAAAGGCACCCACAAACGATTCCCATAAAAAAATCAAAGCAGAGCCATCGATAAAGTAAAGTCATAAAACAAAAATATACATAACACAGTCGGACGAAGGAAAAGTACCGTTGGCACTAAAAGTATCGTAAAGAACACTAAAAAGTGCCGGAGATCGTAACCAGACCTTAAGTAGAGTTAAACCGTGGTACCAAGGTGGAACTTTACGTGAGACTTGATCATAAAAATTGTGATAGCGGTGTAAGGTATAAGCGGAGCGCGGGTTAACCTAAGTGACTCTCACGTAAATTAGAAAGTATATTTAACCGATTTCCTAAAAAAATAACGAGGACGTCAATTCATCTGCATGGTGTTTTTGTATGTGTGTTACACAATTATCGGGAATTCGTATAGTAAATAAATAATTTTGTATAAAAAAGACTCGGAAAGTCAAGAAAAGTGAAATATACGAGAAATCTCTGCAGTGCTCTAGCACGACAATATTCTTACCGTTGAACTGTTGCTTCTCTACGGACGTTGAATTAAACGATTTTTTACTCTATTTTAATATCTGGAACCATCTATGAAACCAACGTATGAAAGCGTTTTCAAGTAGGGCACAACCTTGAAACCAAATAATTTATGATCAGATGTAGTTTCAAATGATACTGCAACTCGATTATAGTTCTAGGAACTTGCCATAATCATTGTTTTTATGGTCATTTATGTGTTGCAGTATCAGTGTTTAAAAAACGAAAGCTTCATTTACGTATACGATGCAAATCAACAGACTCATCCAACTCGCTTTATCTTAATACTTATACCACCGTCGAGGGTGTCACCCTACCCCACTTCCTACCCTTGATGGAATACTCCAATAATTCAAGCGCAAGTAACTGATACCTTACTCTGCTCACCCGGTTCACTTCATAACTTAATTGACTCATTATATTTGCAAGTTCACCTATATGCTGTGCCCTTGAATTTGGCTTTACGTGTACCATAATTCAACATCTTGTTAATTGGTAAAATCTGTACCATTATTATAAAGTGAAGAGTGCGTATGGTTGCGCAAACCAACCTCAGAACCTTTTGGTGCGATTTGAAACAATATAAATTTTTATTTTTATTTAAAGAGCAAAGCTGCAGGTTACTTTTGATGCACGTGTTAGAATATTGATGTTAGAAGTATTTATTTTGATAATCGATTAATAATTAAAGTGAGTTGGTGTTGTAATTAACATTTATTTTGTATGTTTTCTTTCTATAAATTTAATCCGAAATTGTTAAAGATTATATTTTTGTATCGAAAAGTTTAAAAATCTGGTAAAAATACTTAATTGTAATTAGTTTAAAACAAATTCATTATTTTGGATTAAGTCTTGAATTTTAAGCTAAAAATGTGATTTTATTAGTAGTTATTTTTAAATAATTATCTAAAAAGTTTGTGTTGTGAATAGTGGGGGTAATTGTATAAAAGGCGTCGTTTGGCCTGAGCAAGGGGATTTGTTGTCAGTCAACCGTCGAGGACAGACGTGACTGTGAACTAAGTGGCTGAATAAATTATAGATAAGTATATTTGTTTAATTTAATTGATTTTTGCTTTATTGTGAAATAAATAAATTAGTTTGCGCAATAAAAGAGTTGAGCCAATTGTATAACCTCTTTAATTTATAGATTTAACAAAAATACAACTTGACCTAATTTTATAATATTGTTTTAAAACTTCAGTTTCCCTCATTTAAGAATCCTCTGAATACCTAGTTTCTATCACACGAAGGAGTTTCTCCGGAATGCGAGTGAAAATGACATAACTAATATAGTCGGAGGTGATTAGGCACAATAGTACATACATTGTTTTGGCATCTTTATTTTAATTTAGGTTAATTTTTTTGTGTCTGTTGATCCAACCATATCTTTTGATTTTCTAATGATTAGGTACATTTTTTTAACCGATGCTCAATTGATATATAATAACTATTGGTAATGAATTATCTACGACATTAAAATATATTTTTCCACCTAAATCAATAAAAAACATTGTCTTTTAACTCGGCAGTATTTTATGGGATCTTAAACCGTGTCTCTGGAGGAAAATCCCATTAAACCATTATAATCGACAATAAACGATTTGAACTTTTCAATTTGGTTAATGAAATGAATCGGTTTGACCTAGTTCTGTATTTTGTCGGACGTTTAGAAGGTTTGGTTTTGAAATATAATAGGTGGAGTATTAGCTAAGTGAATGGGGGCTGGCTGATATTAATTTTTGGATGGGTTAAATTATGTTTTTTATTAAATTCAGGCTTTGTTTAAATCTTTACTATACTGTACTGTACTGCCAGCGAGTCTTAGGCATCAAACCGATATTTACAGGCTATCCGATGCACGCGTGCAGTATGGAAGTTCCAATAACTACCAGCTACGGCTGCTTTGTGAAAGTTTCTGAAACCCCGCACAGCTATTTTAGCAGGACTCAGGAAACGAACCCTTGATCTCGTTCACGAAATTGGCGCTTACTACCTACTACTAAACCATAGATATTTTTTTTTGCTACTAGGTTTTACAATAGCACTTTAAATTTATATTTTTGAGATATCCGAAGTTAGGCATTCTTATTATTTTAACCAACTTCAAAAAAGGAGGAGGTGCTAAATTTTTGGATGGTTTTAGTGTTTTAAAGGATATTCCATATTTCATGTTTTGTTATTACTTATGTTAAAATTTGTTTTAATATTATTTTATTTTGTTTGTCAAAGATGTTCGCGTGTTGATGCCTGTCTGAGCGTCTGAACTGAACTGAGAAAGTCTGACAACTCGCGGCTGACTTCACACGGAGCGTCTGACCGTCTTACTTCAGAAACCAAACTTTTGGAGACACCGGTATTCTAAGGTTAGATTAATCAAATTGCTGTCGTACTATGCTATGTCTATTTAAAGAAAACTGGTTATTTATCATATACATAATATATTATGTATTTACAAAACAGCGTATAAATAAATACTTATGTTTATGTCTAGTATGTACATAGTACAAAACTCTGCTTGATATGGCAATATATGACGTAGTACGATATA
The DNA here is from genome assembly GCA_033682625.1 of Helicoverpa zea x Helicoverpa armigera. Lineage (NCBI taxonomy): Eukaryota > Metazoa > Arthropoda > Insecta > Lepidoptera > Noctuidae > Helicoverpa > Helicoverpa zea x Helicoverpa armigera. Next base: position 908,011 of record JAWIIS010000015.1, on the reverse strand, counting down.
ATTAAAAAATGGGAGCAACCGTTTTATTTTCCTAAAATTCTTACTTTTCATTAAAATTCTTTTATTATAGTATGTACTTGATTTTAAGCAAGAAATACTTAACCATTTATTATCATCATTCAGTAAAGAAAAACCATGATCCAAGATAGTACAAAACAGCAAAAACAAAACACTTCCGAATGCAAAACAAATGCAGAAAAATGCAAAACGCTTGCAACACTGTAGTTTAATAATTTCCAAGTCTGGCATCCCTATCATGGTGTTTTAAGATGTTGACACGGCAAATATTCCGCTGGCGCAGATTTGGTACACAAATATACACAAAGTACACACCATACACAGAATATACACAATACAAACTCTTGTTCGATGCTTGCTTTTCATTTAACACACTTGTAACTTTTTGAACTTTGAGAGTATGAAAATAGAATGCTTAGATTTCTGTAGCATTTGTTAAATGGCATGTAGTATACTTTAAATGCTGTAGTAATTGTGTTGTTAGACTAGTTTTGAGAGTTTTAATAAACTGTGTTTCTCATTAACATCCCTAACTAACAAACGATGTTTGATTTAAATACATTTCTACTGAAAACAATTGCAGTAACAAAATAACATTTACACGAGAGGCCATGTTTTAGACTACCTTCAAATGAAAAGGCCAAAGAACACTGCTTCTATTAACATCTGTATTTTTGCAAAACTGCAGATTTGGAGGGTTCTGAATACTAATAAGCAAGCTAGTATAATTATAACCTCCACAGCATTTATGCGCTCCACCTATTGCACCGCGCCTCGTCGCGTAGCGCGGAATGGCAGGTTGTACCCCTTGCAATTTCCAGCGCATTTCCGCGTCAGCAGTGTGTTTTACAAGGCGTGATTTCTATATACATTGACATACTTGCATACAATGGTAAAATATTCAATTCCGCGCTACGCGACGGGGCGCGATGCAGTGGGTGGAGCGCCTGACGCATTGCTTGTGTGCATAAAATATGCGGAAGTAAGACGGGTCATTTTAGCTCTATTTTCAATTGAACTTTTAATATGAACATTTTTATCTAAGAAACTGATTCTTGGTTCTCAGGCCCGGCGATGTCGCGTTGGCGCGGCTTCGATGGCGCGGGGTGAGCTCGCTCCGCGGCTAGGCGCCGATGCGCGCCTGGCTCGTCGTGTGTGCGGCGCTCGCGCTGGCGCCCTGCCGAGCGACCGCTGCGCACTCTCAGGACCCCGCGCGACTCGAGCGCATCAAGTCACAGATACTAGCCAAGGTAACTGCAACCTTAAGCTTCACACTACAAGGTCGAACATCCTGGCGCCCTGCCGAGCGACCGCTGCGCACTCTCAGGACCCCGCGCGACTCGAGCGCATCAAGTCACAGATACTAGCCAAGGTAACTGCAACCTTAAGCTTCACACTACAAGCTCGAACATCCTGGCGCCCTGCCGAGCGACCGCTGCGCACTCTCAGGACCCCGCGCGACTCGAGCGCATCAAGTCACAGATACTAGCCAAGGTAACTGCAACCTTAAGCTTCAGATAACAAGGTCGAACATCCTGGCGCCCTGCCGAGCGACCGCTGCGCACTCTCAGGACCCCGCGCGACTCGAGCGCATCAAGTCACAGATACTAGCCAAGGTAACTGCAACCTTAAGCTTCAGATAACAAGGTCGAACATCCTGGCGCCCTGCCGAGCGACCGCTGCGCACTCTCAGGACCCCGCGCGACTCGAGCGCATCAAGTCACAGATACTAGCCAACGTAACTGCAACCTTAAGCTTCAGATAACAAGGTCGAACATCCTGGCGCCCTGCCGAGCGACCGCTGCGTACTCTCAGGACCCCGCGCGACTCGAGCGCATCAAGTCACAGATACTAGCCAAGGTAACTGCAACCTTAAGCTTCAGATAACAAGGTCGAACATCCTGGCGCCCTGCCGAGCGACCGCTGCGCACTCTCAGGACCCCGCGCGACTCGAGCGCATCAAGTCACAGATACTAGCCAAGGTAACTGCAACCTTAAGCTTCAGATAACAAGGTCGAACATCCTGGCGCCCTGCCGAGCGACCGCTGCGTACTCTCAGGACCCCGCGCGACTCGAGCGCATCAAGTCACAGATACTAGCCAAGGTAACTGCAACCTTAAGCTTCAGATAACAAGGTCGAACATCCTGGCGCCCTGCCGAGCGACCGCTGCGCACTCTCAGGACCCCGCGCGACTCGAGCGCATCAAGTCACAGATACTAGCCAAGGTAACTGCAACCTTAAGCTTCAGATAACAAGGTCGAACATCCTGGCGCCCTGCCGAGCGACCGCTGCGCACTCTCAGGACCCCGCGCGACTCGAGCGCATCAAGTCACAGATACTAGCCAACGTAACTGCAACCTTAAGCTTCAGATAACAAGGTCGAACATCCTGGCGCCCTGCCGAGCGACCGCTGCGTACTCTCAGGACCCCGCGCGACTCGAGCGCATCAAGTCACAGATACTAGCCAAGGTAACTGCAACCTTAAGCTTCAGATAACAAGGTCGAACATCCTGGCGCCCTGCCGAGCGACCGCTGCGCACTCTCAGGACCCCGCGCGACTCGAGCGCATCAAGTCACAGATACTAGCCAAGGTAACTGCAACCTTAAGCTTCAGATAACAAGGTCGAACATCCTGGCGCCCTGCCGAGCGACCGCTGCGTACTCTCAGGACCCCGCGCGACTCGAGCGCATCAAGTCACAGATACTAGCCAAGGTAACTGCAACCTTAAGCTTCAGATAACAAGGTCGAACATCCTGGCGCCCTGCCGAGCGACCGCTGCGCACTCTCAGGACCCCGCGCGACTCGAGCGCATCAAGTCACAGATACTAGCCAAGGTAACTGCAACCTTAAGCTTCAGATAACAAGGTCGAACATCCTGGCGCCCTGCCGAGCGACCGCTGCGCACTCTCAGGACCCCGCGCGACTCGAGCGCATCAAGTCACAGATACTAGCCAAGGTAACTGCAACCTTAAGCTTCAGATAACAAGGTCGAACATCCTGGCGCCCTGCCGAGCGACCGCTGCGCACTCTCAGGACCCCGCGCGACTCGAGCGCATCAAGTCACAGATACTAGCCAACGTAACTGCAACCTTAAGCTTCAGATAACAAGGTCGAACATCCTGGCGCCCTGCCGAGCGACCGCTGCGTACTCTCAGGACCCCGCGCGACTCGAGCGCATCAAGTCACAGATACTAGCCAAGGTAACTGCAACCTTAAGCTTCAGATAACAAGGTCGAACATCCTGGCGCCCTGCCGAGCGACCGCTGCGCACTCTCAGGACCCCGCGCGACTCGAGCGCATCAAGTCACAGATACTAGCCAAGGTAACTGCAACCTTAAGCTTCAGATAACAAGGTCGAACATCCTGGCGCCCTGCCGAGCGACCGCTGCGTACTCTCAGGACCCCGCGCGACTCGAGCGCATCAAGTCACAGATACTAGCCAAGGTAACTGCAACCTTAAGCTTCAGATAACAAGGTCGAACATCCTGGCGCCCTGCCGAGCGACCGCTGCGCACTCTCAGGACCCCGCGCGACTCGAGCGCATCAAGTCACAGATACTAGCCAAGGTAACTGCAACCTTAAGCTTCAGATAACAAGGTCGAACATCCTGGCGCCCTGCCGAGCGACCGCTGCGCACTCTCAGGACCCCGCGCGACTCGAGCGCATCAAGTCACAGATACTAGCCAACGTAACTGCAACCTTAAGCTTCAGATAACAAGGTCGAACATCCTGGCGCCCTGCCGAGCGACCGCTGCGTACTCTCAGGACCCCGCGCGACTCGAGCGCATCAAGTCACAGATACTAGCCAAGGTAACTGCAACCTTAAGCTTCAGATAACAAGGTCGAACATCCTGGCGCCCTGCCGAGCGACCGCTGCGCACTCTCAGGACCCCGCGCGACTCGAGCGCATCAAGTCACAGATACTAGCCAAGGTAACTGCAACCTTAAGCTTCAGATAACAAGGTCGAACATCCTGGCGCCCTGCCGAGCGACCGCTGCGTACTCTCAGGACCCCGCGCGACTCGAGCGCATCAAGTCACAGATACTAGCCAAGGTAACTGCAACCTTAAGCTTCAGATAACAAGGTCGAACATCCTGGCGCCCTGCCGAGCGACCGCTGCGCACTCTCAGGACCCCGCGCGACTCGAGCGCATCAAGTCACAGATACTAGCCAAGGTAACTGCAACCTTAAGCTTCAGATAACAAGGTCGAACATCCTGGCGCCCTGCCGAGCGACCGCTGCGCACTCTCAGGACCCCGCGCGACTCGAGCGCATCAAGTCACAGATACTAGCCAAGGTAACTGCAACCTTAAGCTTCAGATAACAAGGTCGAACATCCTGGCGCCCTGCCGAGCGACCGCTGCGCACTCTCAGGACCCCGCGCGACTCGAGCGCATCAAGTCACAGATACTAGCCAACGTAACTGCAACCTTAAGCTTCAGATAACAAGGTCGAACATCCTGGCGCCCTGCCGAGCGACCGCTGCGTACTCTCAGGACCCCGCGCGACTCGAGCGCATCAAGTCACAGATACTAGCCAAGGTAACTGCAACCTTAAGCTTCAGATAACAAGGTCGAACATCCTGGCGCCCTGCCGAGCGACCGCTGCGCACTCTCAGGACCCCGCGCGACTCGAGCGCATCAAGTCACAGATACTAGCCAAGGTAACTGCAACCTTAAGCTTCAGATAACAAGGTCGAACATCCTGGCGCCCTGCCGAGCGACCGCTGCGTACTCTCAGGACCCCGCGCGACTCGAGCGCATCAAGTCACAGATACTAGCCAAGGTAACTGCAACCTTAAGCTTCAGATAACAAGGTCGAACATCCTGGCGCCCTGCCGAGCGACCGCTGCGCACTCTCAGGACCCCGCGCGACTCGAGCGCATCAAGTCACAGATACTAGCCAAGGTAACTGCAACCTTAAGCTTCAGATAACAAGGTCGAACATCCTGGCGCCCTGCCGAGCGACTGCTGCTCACCAAGGTATGGTATTGCAGACATTTGGACTAGCAAAAACATGCCAGCTAAAAGGTATATCTTGATGAAGATTCATAACTAAACCTGGGGTCTTACGTTTAAAGAAAACTATATTGATTAGTTGATGTACCTATACCTTTAGTGCCAAATGGTTGTAATACCGTGTGGCACATATAGTGACTAATTTCTAACAATCGCCAAACTTTTGATCTATTCAATAAAGTAACATACTAGTCAAATTTAAACCATCACCTCTTGGTGAATATCCTAACCACTGACATCATCAGCCACAAACCCCATACTAATCTAAGCTCCATCCCCAGCTGGGGCTATCATCGCGCCCCACCCCCCTGGGGGCGCCTCCACGCGACGTGGTGCGTCAGATCCTGGCCCGAGCCGCCGACCCTCGGCCCCCTCCGCGTCATCACGACACAGACGAACACGCCATGAGGGAAATCATCGCGATAGCACATAGAGGTATTATTTGATAGACTGGGTTATGTGTTTTTAAGCCCTGAAGAATATAAAATGTTAAGACTGAAGATGAGAGAAGTAAGGAATACGTGCAACAGACTGATTATATACTATTTATTCCTATAAGATTTATATGACACTTTACTGTAACATTTGCTACACATGTCGGACAGAGATACAATTTCTCTAAAATGAAATAGCGAACAAGCTTAAGATGACGAATAAATTAAGGAATAAATTAAGACATAAAACGTATCAAACATAACACATTACGCAGTTCAAAAGTACCAATGAGGGTTTTCTAAAATGGCGTCCACCAGGTGGCGCACTGAGTCGTCAGGTCCAGGTAACTGTCAAAGTGCTTATCTTTACTATGAATAGTGAACGATTTTAGTGTTTTTTTTTATTTTATAATTAAAGCACTGCATTATTGTTTTACTATTGCGGTTGAGTAAATAAAAAAACTAACTCATATTGTGTTAAAAAAATTTTCAACAAGCTTTTCCTTAGTACCAGTGACTTTTGCACCCTCTCTCTTAGCTCAATTTTTAGTTCGGAATCCTTATTCTGACCGTAGTCCATAATAAAATCAATAACACTTCCAATATAACAGAATTTCAATAAACAATAAGTTCGGCACCTACAATTCCATACTATTTGACAGCTGTTTGGACCAGACGCATACGTGGCGCCACCCGGTGGCAGAAAAAATTTCAAAAACCCTCATTACAACAGACAAAATGACAACCCAAACTCATGTATTTATGGATCTAAAATAGTGACCAAAAAACGGAGACACTTCCCAAAAATTCCGTAAATTCACATCAAAACAGATAACAAAACTCATATCTCAAAAAGTTACCATATCGTAATCAGTAAAATAATTTAACTCAACACCTTCAGACAAACTACAGTAGTTTTTAACTAACTCTCATCTGATTGTAAGTTTACTAAGTTCCCAAGATGGTGGGTGTGCTTAACCAGCGCGGTGTCAGGTTTAAAAACAAGAACTTACTGAGAGTATGAATAAGATGTAGTGCGAAGCCGTAAAACAGATGAGGCATGAGGTAAATAATTTATTTTATATACATACGATAAATACTTCTGCAAAACGGCCATACTTGGGTTCAAGTATTGCCAAGTTATATAAAAAAACTACGACAAAAAAAGTGAAATGTTTTCTACACTCCAAATGTTTTTCATAAAAACTAAGCCTTAACAAAGTGTCAACCAAGCAATTCATAAAATACTATAAAAAACTCTTACACTATCCGACACAAATCAAAATGTACCACAAAATTATTTACGCCTTTACGTGTACCTTACACCTCGAACATTATACGCCTCAAAGACGCTCTATTGCTTATTCATACTCAAAGTGACTTGTATTTTATTATGCCTCAGAAATGGGTCACAAACATCATTGGGTGCTCTATAACGTCCTTAGAATGGTCACTAGCCGATAATACAGTCTAGACTTAGTCATTCGGCAACCAATTATATACTTTGGCATAAATACCGGATCGAACCGGAGAGAACTGGAGAGAACCGGAGCGAACTAGATTTTTTTAAGATAAAAATCCCTTGATAGACATTGGCTCTCAATCAAAGTCTGGATACTGACGTCACTTTGTTGTATAATAGTCTGGAATAAGTTAGTTCTTGTTTAGCAAAAGTTTTGGTCCTTTAGCTTAGCTGAGGACCGAGTTTTTCTGGGGCATTAAGCAGTTAGGGCGTATTCTTTTATGAAATATTTATCAGTTATAAGTTTTAGTGCTGAAAAGAACCAATCAAGTCCTGAATAAATCGCACTTTCAGTTTGTACCCATATACTAGAATTGTTTAAATAAAAAAATTTTTAACGATTTTGAAGTACTTTGTAGTAACTACAAATTACATAGTTCCGTCAAAGATATTCTGAATTATAATAATTATTTAACAGTTCTCATCAGACTTCTTTCTCCCAATTAGAGTGGGCACATTGCAAACTTATAGTCGGCCGATAGTTCATTTGGGCTCATAAATCAGTATGGAAATGAAAGATAGTAGGCTCATAACTTCGATCAGGTATTTAGTCGGCATCAGACCGATTGAACACTTTTGATATATTTTTGATTTACTTAAAAAATATTTCTATATACTTTCTACCATCGATCAACTGTCGACCGACTGTTTAGTCTGCAGTATGTCTGTAGCCTATTCCGATATTTACATATTCGATTAGATCCGTAGTTTATCCGAAGCTTGCATATCTCGTCATCTCGGGAACTTGCTTGGCAACCGTTGTAGATCATAAATAATCACCAGCCATGATACAAGATACGCTATTTACTACATTTTGAGGACTTTTTATTGTTTTTACTATTTCCCTTTTTGCGTAAGATTGATTTCTCTATTTTGTTACTGTTCTATTTTGTGTCAAATATTTTATGTTAAGAATTTAAGTTATTTCCTTTTATTTTTACAAAGATGCTCTTGGAATTATTGGCTGATAATTCTTAGGGTATCTGTTTATCTTTTGTTTTAATTTTTGACGTGGCATATTATACCGACATAACAAAAGACTATCTTTGACACAAATTTCTTGTAAAATAGACCATTATACCAACATATCAACTTGTATAGGTTTGTGTATTTAATTACAATTAGCGAAATGGCCCATCAAATAGTTACATACTTTATATTTCTCAAATTACTTGTAGGTACTAATATATTTTATAATTCAGCAAAAGATTCTTTTGATTTTATTTTTGTTAAATGTTTTTGAAAGTATGTTTTCAGATGACCAAGGATTTTCTTGAAGGCGATCACCATTGACAATGTAAGTAAAACTTTTTACGAGATAAGAATTCGTACCTAATGAATGAACTTACAATGTTTCTATTCATTTTCAGGTCGATGCGAAAATACTCCAGCTCATCAGTCAACGACTGAATGTCACTGAACGGTGAGTATATTTAATACATATTTAATCTTCTTCATCCTGTCCTGTTTCCGAATAATTTGGGGTCGCATAATCCATACATCTAATTAATTAAGTCTCTGTACGTCTCTACTCAACCACATTTATACTTACACACCCTTTACAGCATTTGTTTTGTCCCTCATCGATTTCTGATTTCTTTTCATCACATACGTACCCGGACCACAACTAACCTTATCTTTTCTGTCATCGGTGCCACTTTCAAACTCACTCTAATAGACCTACATGCTTAATTCTTCATTCATTATTTCTTGATATAAATGTGGGAAGATCTTAATATTGTCATTATTGCAACATTCATTCTCTCTCAAACATCTACAGCAGTTTAAACCAAAACATTAAAAACTCCGCCACATTAAACATCCAAGTAAACCATTAGGTAAGCAACATTTTATCGATATACCCTTCAAAGTATCGAGTAAGTTCGATAGCCATCACTCTTTTGTAACGTCGGTTAGAGGTTATGCAATGCAACCATTTGGGCGGTTGCCAGCAACCCGGATTTACAAGCCAGAACCGCAAACCGATTTATGTCATACTTTTTAACCGTTTTCAAAAATGCAAAACTTTTGAAATGGTAAATGTTGTGTTGAGTGTGTTGGGGAGTGCTGTGTTTAATTAATTTTTGAGATGATTGTGTTTTTGCGATTAAGAAATGAATGTGTAATTCCTTTACGAGGCCCTGAGACCCCAAGTCTGCCTTTGCAATAGTGTCAAATAGTCTTCCAGTGACATCATATGGGTGGTCAGGTATCTCATATTTCTGGTTATGAGTGAATAATAAGATCTATGAAAATCAATACCACTGAATATATGTAGAAGAATGCTTGATTCTAGTTTAAGATGAAAATGCTAAAGTGTATAATTGTGATCTGTCCTATGACATACCAATGAATGAACTAGTTACCAAAAAATAAGGACAAAAATTAACAAATTGATTTTTAACTCCATTGTCATTGACACAATTTAAAACATTTTCAGATTTGCCAATAATTTTCTTCTAATAAAAATATAACATATTTTCAGCCTCATAAAAATTAAATCAGAATTGGTATAAAATGTTGCAGTTTACATAATCACTGTTTCTTCAAAATATTCCAGCGTTATCCTTTTAAAAATACCCATTATTCATACAAATGCATCTTGGCAATTTAATGGCAACTTCTAAAACTGTCATAAGGAAAATACGAAAAAATCTTGTTCTCAAGTGTCTGCGTGAAAAAGGCCAAGTGCCTACACTTGAAGAAATAAATAAAATAGCATCACTGGATGAGGCCATTCTCATACATTTTAGGCTAGGTTTCACTGCGAGCGGGGACTCCATAAGCTTAAGCGGAGCGATTGGCGTCTACAACCACTGTATTCTCCGTTCAAATCGTCATTTGTTTCACACAACGCTTGGAGAATACGCTGGAATTTGTACGCGATGTTATTCCCGCTTGCAAAGAGACCTCACCCTTATAATTATGCGACGCGTTCTTTACAACGCGAACGATATATCAAAAATTATGCCTTTTGCAAGGCTATAAAATTTAAAAGTTAAATTTCTGCGCTTTGCCGATTTTAAACGCAGCAGAGCTTCGGAGCCTGTTTGGCGCGGATTATACGAGTATATAGTATCTGTTATTTGGGATACTTGTATTGTTATTTAAGTATATATTGTTTAAGTACTAATACTTATTGTGAACGGGTAGCAGGAATTCACTTCACTTTTGTAAACCAATGTTTAATGGTCGGTTTTGTTTTTCTGTAAGTAAACATGGGGAAAAAAAGTCGTGGTGGCCTAGTGGGTAAAGAACCAACCTTTCGAGTATGAGGGCGTGGGTTCGATTCCAGGGTCAGGCAAGTACCAATGCAACTTTTCTAAGTTTGTATGTACTTTCTAAGTATACTTAGACACCAATGGCTGATAAAAAGGTGAAGGAAAACATCTTGAGGAAACCTGGACTATAAAGTCTGAAATCACCAACCCGCATTGAGCAAGCGTGGTGATTAATGCTCAATCCTTCTCCATGTGAGAGGAGGCCTGTGCCCAGCAGTGGGACGATAAAAAGGCTGTAACAGAAACATGGGACTATCAAAATACCTTAGCTTACCGTAGACACTTTATTAGCTTTACCTCACTAGTTACCAGCCACGTGCCGTGGGAACTCATCCACTCAGCTGGATAAAAAGGAATGGTCTCTTAACACTAAAATAATCAATAAAATCGGACTTTTTTATGAGATTAGCCCATTCAATGAAACAAACATACAAATCCCTACTATAGTATATATAAGTTTATTGCCATAAGTATTTTAAAAGGCTTCTCATTTCAGGGGAAGAAAAACGCCTGCAGTAAAATGTGATGAAACCGGAGCTAGTTCCTGTCGGACCAACTAGATGGCGCTGTTAGTCTTTCCTTCAAGGAATGAGGTAGGTCGTATATTTTTATTTTTTTTGTTTGATAAGTAAAATTACTTTTATAGTGACACTCGGCACGATGTGATCAACCACTACTTCATACATATTTTACACTAGATGTTTCTCGCTGTTTCAACCGCGTCCCGTGGGAATGACTTCCCGTACCTGGATAAACTGTAGCCTATGTTACTTAAGGATAATTTAGTTTCCCAATAGTGAAACAAATCGGTTCAGAAGTTCCGGAGCCTTTAGGGTTTACAAACAAACAAACCAAAAAAGTTTCCTCTTTATTATATAGGTGTACATATAAACCTAAAATCCCCTGAAATCTTTATAAATTTCAAATTCACTATCTAACTACAGCACCCTGACACAACAAAGTTAAATAATATCAATATATTAGAGAAAAGATAACAAACTGACAGTTATTAACATTACATTATATTTACCGAGATATTTGCTCCAAGTACATTGTTATCAGCGAAAAGTAATTAATTGTATTTTTGAACTTTTACATAATTACGTCCGCGTTGGGTGGTAAACACTATGCAATAATATTAAGGGTGAGTTGCACCATTTAACTACATATACCGAGGGTCATGAATACTGAAAATAATCGGTTATCGTTATAGTTAAATGATGAAAATCACCATAAGGGTTTTTTGAGAAATAATCTTTGACTCTAGTTAAGAGTATTTAGAAGGCAGAAAGTCTAATAATCAGTCTCGCCAATTGGTATTGTATTGATCAGATAACTGGGTTGATGAAGGCAGTCAGAAGGGCCGCGGTAACTCTTTTAAACAATCCCGCAAACCTACATTTTCATTATACGTAGACCTCGTTCCTTGCCATATTTTTTCATTCCATCTATTCATCGTCATCTTCACAGCCTTTTTTCTACATGTTAGGGTCGGCTTCCAGTCTTACCGGATGCATCTGAGTGTTATACAAGGAGCGATTGCCTATCTGACCTCCTTAACCCCCTGATCCAGGCAACCGACACCCCTTGGTTAGACTGGTTGTCAGACTTACTGGCCTCTGACTACCCAACTCACGACTGCCAAATACCTATGCCATTTATTTATCCAATTATTTGGGTAATTAGAAAGAGATAAGTATCCAGCTGACCAATTTAGCGATAAGGAAAGGTAACCTTACCTAATTACACTAATAAAGGACCTCAGAAAGTACCAAAATGGACCATAAATCAAGTCATAATAACCTCGTAAATATTTGTTGTTGATCCTCTCGTATTACAACTATGAGTACTATCAAGTACATCTATGGTATGCTTAGCAAGCGAATAATTAATTAAGGGTCAAACTTTATGTCATTTTATTGATAACAATACCTCTCTAACTGGATGGTAACTGGTCAAAAAGTGGGTGTAAGAAAGAACATGTTGGGTTTTAGTCAGTAGGTAAGAGTCTGACACTCCCTCACGCTGCATCCACAGCGGGAGGGGGAATTTGATGATTTCCCATCAAAATACAAAAATAGGTGTAAGATTAAAATAGGAGTGGGTCTTATGGAGAAGAACCGGCAAGAAAGTTTATACACACTCTTTTTCTTTACAATTTTTCTCTGTCAAGGGTCAACAGAATTATACAATGCAATTTGAGCTAGGAAGTTGAATGTATGTAGAAATTATTATATAATCTAATGTTACTGAATTTCTGAACCTTCTCCAAAACCAGATTAAAACATGTCATAAGATAATGGATTGCATATTTTTAGGTACTGTTCGTAGGGACGTTAAAAACTACCAATTTCAGTTAATTTATATACCGATGAAGTTCAAGTTCAAAGTACTGATATCAAAATTGTCTAAAACTTGCGTTAGCTGTACCTACAGTTTGAGTTCAATGCCGTTCGTTGCCTTTTTGTTAATTTTTATCTTTTATAATATTATTACGTACAGTTATTCATTCATTAGTCAACGAGTTTTATGATGTTGTAATCGATATGGGCGTTACATTAAGCTTTTGCATGTTACATTCAACAATTTTTGAAAGATGGTTAGATTACGTGAATATTATGGAAATATTAAACTAGGGTATAATCCGCCTTGTGCCCGCTGAGTGGTGATTAACTCTCATTTCTTCTCTGTATGACAAAAACTCGTGCCTTGCAATGTGACAGTGACATTAAAAACGCTGATGATGGAAAGAGGGTGTAGACCATTGTAAGCATAATAAACTAATAGGTACCAAAATTATAAAGCTGAAGAACTTCTTTGGGATCAACTGGACTGATTTGATAATAATATCTCCTGAAGTTACAGGCTGGGTACTGTTTATCTGCAAAAATCCCAAACCTCAAAAAAGGCAATAAGGCAGTTCAAATTGCAATCCATAATAAATAATAATCAATTACACAAATACTCATTCGCACTTATAATGTACCAACACTACTAATTAAAATAAAGTGATATCTATTTACTATATACAATGAGGGTTTTGTAAAGTGTCTGGAAACCCTAGTTCTCATCTGACCTGCTACGGTCAAATCACACAGGAACAACCGTCTTGTCAATGTGACTTCAGACTTAACTGTGGAACTATTGTTATTTAATGTGCATTCTATGTACTTTGAATATAAGAATGATAATATAATATAATCGTACTAAACTAGACTGAGTTCCTAAAGAAGTCTGCTTAGATAGTCATCATCGTCAGCCTTTTTATCGTCCCACTGATGGGCACAGGCATCCTCTCACTTAGAGAAGGATTGAGCGTTAATTACTATGCAATCTTGGACTTGTTCAATGCGGGTTGGTGATTGGATAGTACAAGATTTATTAATTAACACACTGCTTCATCTAGGATTTATCATGCTCTCTCTTATTTCCATTGGTTCCTTTTCAAAATCAATATTTATTTTATAATCAGATTCAAACGTTCAAAAAATCACTCTGAATTTTAAACTAAATTTCGAGTCGTGTGTGTCGTGTGTCTTCAACCAGCTGCACAAAAGATATATAGTAATCAAGGGGTTGAGGTTTTCAAGACTTCAAATAAAGCAGAGGTTGAAGATTTGTCACTTTTATACTTAGATTAATAACCCCACATGATAAAAAAGTTTTTTATCCACCATGATAAATAATGAACTCTAAAATTAAACTTTTAAGCAACAGTCATTGAAGCAACAAAAAAGGCGCGTGTATCAATGTTCTTGACACGATCTGGTGTTCCTAAGTGCAAATAGGAATATTTTCTGAGTGCGACCTGTCCTTATCGGGCTGATAACCCGAACAACGCTCTCTGTTGGCAAAGTGCTCGTCACGATTATTGATACTTCGTTGTTTCTTAGCCTTCAAAATTGTGGGAAGATTAGGAGGATGAGGATTGTTCAACTTATGTATGTAGGATCCTGGAATTAATGAACAATCAGTATATGAAAAAAATGCTCAGAAAACAAAAGTCTAAAGTTTGAGATTACATATCTGGTTAGGTTTGGTTACATTTACCAGATTCCACCAGTTTTGGTGGTGCCGCAGATGCCTCTGCTACAGCTGCTGCAGCTGTCGGTCTGCCTACAGATGAACGAGTTGTGTGATATGACCATCATTAAAACTACTATCTTCGGGGGTTAAAACAAAAAAATACTTGATGATCAGAAAGGATATAAGCTTTGGCTTCCAGTTTTAGAAGGCAAAGACAGTTCACCTATAACTCAGGGTGGGAAGCGTATCATATACGCTAACTATATTACGCACCTATCCATTCAATAATTAGCAGAATTCATCAATTTCTTCCTTCCTTTCGGTTATCCACGTTTTAAAACCGGCAAACTTGTTTTCGCAATTTGAGCTTTTATTAGGTAGCAAAACTTTGGAGCATTCAATGATCTGCAAACCGGCTGGCAATAAGGACAAACCTTACGTTTATCAAGACCCGTTGTGGGTCTTTTTAGGGTTTCCCATCCCATCTTATACAACCGGAAGAGAGGTCATCGCCTCTAACGCATGTCAAACAAAAAACCTTGGACGCATCAAATAAATATCGATGAACATTAAATGACTAATAATTTCTACAATTATTATTAATTGGCTTGGCACCACGTGCAAAACATCCGCTAGTACTTAGATAAAATATTGCAAACACTTACAAAATACAAAGTTGTTTTATTGTAACAATCATGTTTATCAATTCTGTTGATGTTGTGTAAATTAATTGCTTAGGGCTTCATTCATTATTGTGTATATTGTTCATGAGTTCATGTCGTGAGGGGCAAGGCCAAAGGGCTGCATGCTGAATCCTGTCGACGTCATCTGTTGATACAACTCTGCAATTTTGTTGATTCGATTTTGTTGGAGTATGACGAGAGTATAAAAGTCATGTCTTCTTGTTAGCTAAAGAACCAACTTCTCAGGTATGCGTGTGGATTCGATTCGATAATTAAAAGTGAATTTACCTTAACACATGACTGTACTGTACCACGTTTACTAATTAGGTTCAAACGTTATCACTACGTAACTGACTTAGTTTAATACATGTGACTTCTACACTGATAAGCTTTTTCTTATATGAAGAGATGCCTTCACACTGAAACAGTTGAACGGATGGATATACAATTTGACATGAACATAGGGTATCCCGAAGACGGAGATAGACTATTTTTTTAGATTTTTATCTTTGCGGGACACATTTCCGCTGGACATAAATTAAATTGGTGGTTCTATCTAATCAAAGTTATTGGTGAAATCTAGATTTTTTCTTATAGAAAACAGAAAGATGGTAATATTTTCATGACTTTACTTGTCTCCCTTCTCCGTTCTTCTCCTCACCCCCACATAAGGTCAAAACAAAAATAATCGGTCGAACAAAGAATTGTAGTGAATTGTTTACGAAGCGCCGTATCGAGGGAGCAATGTTCTTCAACGGTAAACATACACTATCGTACTTGATGTTATTATTATTAATATTGAACTACAATTTACAACTTGGCCCTTTTGTATTGTGGTGCTAAGGAGGTGCGAAGCTGGGGAAACAAATTCAGTAACCCAGTAAAGGATAACTTACCTATAGTAAAATTTTTCTTCACTACTTCTTTTCTACGGTTGCACGCGTCCAATAAAAATTACGTCCCGTACCCAGATAAAATACAGCCGGAAATAATGAAGCTTTCAGTAGTTTCAGAGCCTTTATTGTTTAGTTAAAAAAGAATGTTGTTTTTACTACCTAAACTAAATGATTTCTCGTGATTTAAGAAGAAACTCGAAGGAACTATTTCCCGTATTCGGATAAGAAATTCCCTAACATTTTCCATCAAGTTATACTCTTAATGAAATCAAACCGTTTCGTTCGTGCTCCCTGAAAATTACGTAAAGAAGAGTCAAGTGTCGATCACCTATGTATATCAGAGGTAACTGTAACGACTAAACATAAAGTATATACTTATTATATTATATTGAACTGTAAACATTAACTAGACACGGGGTTACGTAGTTTTATGCGGGAATGCAGTTTATTTACACGTATCTTTCAGTAACCTGTGATTAATGAAGCAAAACGATTTTTATTTTTAGAAATTATAGAACAGTGATGTAGTGGTTGAGTGATGTCTGCGTTATGATGATTATAGTTATCAGTTTCTATAAAAAACATTGCTATAAAATGTCACGAAGTGAAGACCTGTATTTTCCGATGATATAGTCTAGTAATTAGAAGATAACAAGAAAAAAATAGATAGCTAAGACGGTGAATTATTTAATATTTTAACTACTGAAAGTACTTGTAACTTGGGAAACACCTAAACAAGTCTCAGATTGTTTTTAGAACCTTTCTAGAAATTATAGCAAATAGTATACTTTATCAACTTTATTTTTGTTCACTTTCAGACGTGTTCAAAAAGCGTTTTGTCTGGGAAATTTACCTCATAGTCACAAATTTACCATTCTACGCACAAATATTCAACTAATATTGTATTATAATAAAAACCCTTACTGTCTTGTATAGAAGCATTGCATCTAATAGGCATTCAAAATATAAACATTATCAATCATTAACTGTGTAAATGGTGAAAGTCCAATTAGTTAATCAGTGTAAATAAACAAATGAGGAACAAGTAATTAGCTATAGATCACTAAGATAATCCATATTGAATACTAATGAAATAAGTTACATACTTACAAAAACACATATTTATTATAACACATTTGTGGTTTTCAACAGTTACAAAGTTTATAATATTCTGTTACACAAATTATTAATTTCAACAATATTAGGAAGCGCTATTACCTACTGATATCCTTTTATTATGTACAAGTCTTTTATAAGGATCTATTTAACATAAAGGGCGCCTGTCGCTGGACTGACTGCCCTACAAGACACAGTTTTTTAAGTTCATAACCCTATGCTGATTGTTCACATGAAACAGATTGCATTAAGAAACATTAACAAAAATATGTACAGGTGCGGTAAAATTCTATGTTGAGTTGAATTGTAATTTTCATCATTGCTACCAAAATAGCATAGATGATAGAATAAAAGTGCAACTTTCAGCTTTATTTTGAGAAAAGTTTGTTTACGTGCATTGTTTTTCATTTTGGAATTTCACCTTAAACAAATGGTTTTTAAATGAACTTTAAAATAACCCTGCCTGACTATACACACAAATTACCTTAATAACTATACTTTGTTATAGCTTAAAAGATACTCAGAAAAACTAAATTTTTAACCAGAATTGCTTCTAAACTTGGGTTACGAATAAATGTCTTAAAACGATTCTTAGTTTTATAAAGAAGAAGCCGTAAATGCTTATGGAACCATGATGTTTTCGGAACTCGGAAGTATTAAACAAAAACCTTGTTATTTAAATAATCGTTAAACTATTGTTACCTGTATGGTAGTTAGATAATCCCTTTTTATTGGCTTTTGTTTGGACTGAAGGTATAATGAGTTGTGTTCACAGGTTTTTATGTTTTTCACCGAAGTATGAGCTCAAAGGAATTAAAGGTTGGATTTCCCAATTCCTAAAAAAGGGCGTGGTTGTTTTGTTTTCTCTATCAGTTTGTATGTTATTTAAATAGGTGTCCCTTAACGAGTTTGTTTGGTTGATTGACGGCGCTAATTTTAGGAAACACTGTACTGGTTTCAAAAAGAGGTCAGTATTATAAGATAGCACATTTATCGAGTGAGGCTATTAGGCTACTTTTTATCCAGGTGTGCGGATTGATTCCTACAGTAGGCGAATTTTAATATATATATATATAAGTATCCATATTATACAATTAACTTTCATTGTAGGTACAACAAATCAAACAACGTTGATTAAAACAAAATCCGGAAAGCGACAAAATATATGCAATCTTACATTCCGATAACATTCATTAACACAATTAATCTTTATCGTCACTAATGTCATTTCGCAAAACAACGCCTTCAAACTGGTGACGAGCCTGTTCCAAGAAAAAGCCTTGTTACAAACAAAAATATAGGTTACAATGATGTATAAATACTAATTAGTGACATTCAAACAAATAAGCTACTTTCGAAAAAAATTGTAAACTTTTTTATTAATTGTCTTTCCCTCCCACAATGGGTGCGGCGTGAGGGAATGTCAGACTCTTTTTCTGACTAAAACCCATCATGTCTGGGGTCCTTGGAGCACCAGGACCGAGGAACCTCGCGCGAACAATGCGGTAGCTCTGGCATGACAATCCTGCCACCATGGAATAGAAAGGGTAAAATAAGGACTCTGGAACTTTTAGAACACAGTCATTAGTTATCTCTACATACCTTACTAACCTTTTACAGTCTACATTTATGTCGTCTCTTGTAAAATGCAGATCAATGAAAAAAAACTAGGAAAACAAATGCAACTTAAACAGATTAAATTAAACGCATTTATTTACACTAAATCACGTTTTAGTGAGAGCACAGATACGTGGGGATGCCCAGTTTTCACATGCAATTATATTAATATCACTATAAGCAAAGCTACATAGTTTCAATTAAAAAATTTTACTTAAGAATTTCTTTTTGTACAGGGTTGGTCAAGTTTAATGGGTAAAATCCTCAGATATGAAAAATCAATTTCACGAACTTTTAATACTTATTGCATATTGATCTGCCCCAGTTTAATCAGAAAGTATTACAAAATTGTACAATATGTATTACTGAGTGCATATCAGTTAATTCAGCATAAAGGTTAGATAACTTTAATAACCTCTGAAACTGACAACTTGTGCGAAACATCGGTGATTATTCATTATTCCCGGAACTCGGTTTTTTGTATGTTTTTATCTGACTAGGCACACTAATATGAATAAGATGGGTTTTCCGTAGAAATGGTCCATTTGATAGTTCATAGAACCACCTTTCCCAAAATTCTATGAAAAGAATTGGTTCACAAATAAAAATAAAAAATATCTAGAATTATTGAACTCACAGTAGCAGGATTGATTAAAGTCTATGCCACAAATATCGCGGCATTCTACAGCTTAAATAATTTTCACGGGAGCGCATAGTTTATTCAAAAATTAAGCTTAGTACCAAATTAAAGAATTAGGTATACTGGCTAGACAAGATTAAATTATAAAACTACATTTTACAGTATCATCCTATCTTCTTAGAACCAAAACAATATTGTGCAGACCTATAACACCCCATTCAGACTACAGGGATGCGAGAAGACCCCAATTATCTACCTACATTATGATCCTATAAATGGGAACAAAAGCTCTCTCCCCCAAAGCCCTTTTGGTCACAGTAATCTAAACAAATGATGAAACAACACTAAGTTTTAGGGGTCTTAGGGTGCTAATCCCTATTAGTGTAGTGTATTTTTCCATCTTTATTGTAAGCTCTTTCTGAGAAGTGCATTACATTCATTTGTGCAGTTTAGCAGGATAGGGAAAAAGGGGATGAATAGTCTTTTGTACCGCATGATGTATCCTAAATGTTCAGGTCTGAAGCCCGTTCCTCCATGTAGTGTGTGCTGATATATCGAGAGATTGTTTGCTAAGCGACAATCACGCAAATCAATATTTTAAGGTCATTGTCATTCCGGAGTAATTTTGGCTAAGGAATTTTGGTTTCAATATAGTGAACACCTCGATGGTTTGTCGAGCACGTTGAGCTATCGGTCCTGCTTATGTTCTCCCTCCAGTCGTGCCGGTTTGAAGATCCATCAGACTATTACAGATTGGGACTAGAGAGTGCTCCTGGGTCTGGGTGATCTCTTTCTAGAACGATTAGTAAAGTAGAAGAATAACTTACCGCATCAAGGAAACCGATAGAACAAGTATTAATTTTATTTGTTAAGCATTTAAGTAATACATTTAAATAGGTTACGATATAATTAGCTCACAAACAAATTTGGCACAAATACCCACAATATACGTGGAAGATTTTCGTCCTAGTGACAGACCCACACGGGTTGTTTTGTTGTTCTCAATAGCTTACAAATTAGTCATACAATTAAGTAGCGATTATATCTGTTTACTTACACCAACATTATAATATGCCTAACTTGATATATTACGCCATATTTCCTAATGCTGGAAAGCTTATTTATCGCTGTATTGAAAGGCACGTGACTATCGTGAAATCATTTGATAACAACTAAGAGGCAGGAGGTTTCAGGTTATATGTATTCCCGGGTAGGGCCGAAATCATTTTGAGGGTTTTAGAAACTTAAAAAAAGCTGCCTGAAGTCTGAAAGTTGGCGATGTTACACCGCCGTGCTGAATACGTATAGCAGTTGTTCATATAATTCACGTCAGAAGCCATCAGAGGGCTTGAGAAAATTGTGAAATATATAAAAGTTTAATAATTGTCTATAAAAATATATTGGTCCTTCCCAATCTTCTCTGGTGTCGTTTTTCATCGTCTTAATTAAATAGCAATAACCCAAACATTCAGATATCAGTTTTCCGATAAAAAAACATGTTTTTGTGACTTATCAAAAACAATCGCGAACATAATATTTAAATCAAATGTTTTTGATTGTTTGCAGTCCTAGTACCTAAATGTTACAATTGCTTTTTAATGAATATCTTGCCTACTAGTTAAGTTGAAATATTTTTAACAAAACTTAAGCGGAACCATTTTCATGGTTGCTGGATGGATCTACAGACTTGATTTATTGTTAAGCTCCTGAAGAGCATCTCTTGAGAAAACGTCCATATACAAATCATGCAAGTTTCTTAAAAATTTGGTTTTATAATGTGGGTACTTTGTGAATACTCTATTTGGATCACAGTGTAGGACATTAAAAAAAATAATAAAAAGAGAATGCACGTAGCAAAACTGAGAATGCTAAGATGGATGTGTGGTGTGAAAAGAATGGATAAAGTGAGGAATGATTACATTAGAGGAAGTCTGAAATTACTACCAGTTACAAAAAAACTGAAAGGCAAGATGTTGTTATAATATGGACACTTAACGAGGAGGAATGAGACACGTGCAAAAAGAGTGTGATAAATAGAAATATGAATGTGGATGATGAACAATAGAAATGCATGCATTCACTTTATCTTAATGTTTATGTTCGAGAGTAAGTAAAAGTCATTACTAAGTTTAATGTAATTTGTATTGAACAAATTGCTGATAAATCGGACCGTCTCCTTTAAGTAAAATATAGTACCTATCAAACTGACATTCAACTTTATACAAAAATAATAAAGTATGCAGAAAAGCTCGCTTAGTGATGAAGAATTATATCAATGCTTACAAATATCAAACATCACTTTTTGGTCGTCCTTACGTACGTAAGCCTAAATAAGATAAAAATATATAAGTAAGCAGTTTATGTTTCCCTTTTTTAAACGTAAGTATGAAATATTGAATAGATAACAATATCAGGTACAGTTGTAGTCCAATTTGATAGAGGGTGAAAACATCCCGAGTACAAGTATTTCCATTTGGCTACTAAAAATGACTTCTGTTCAGTTCTTCAGTGTCTTTGGCTTTCCGAGGCGCCAGAATATTGGCGAGACACAGTTTTGTTGAGTTTGCAATAAGAATGTAAACTCAACAAAAGTAAAAACTAGTTACTCCCAATAAATCTAAGTACAAAGTATGATTATCTTAATTTACCACGTGTATACGACCCGGAGCTATATCACCTATACATAATATACAAACATATAGATAAGTAAATAAGAGCTTAGTAACAGCCCTTTGTTGATATCTGTAATACTCATTTGAAACACAACATTGCTTTATTTTTAAAACTTTGTTTTATGTTGTTATCAATACCACTGACGAAGGGTTAAGGCAACCAGATGTTATTTTACGGTTTCAACCGCGTCCCTTGAGAACTTCTTTCCGTAACCAAATAAAATATAGCAAATTATTATGCTACTCGATAATGGTGTCCTTTCCAACAGTGAAGGAATTTTTCAAATCGTTTCAGTAATTTCAGAGCCTAAATACAATAATATTTTCTCTTTATTATAATAGTTTGCAATGTTTTCAGTTCCCTTTCGTTTAAAACAATACGGTTTTCACAATTAGCTTGGCTAAGTTCATGGTTTGATCGGTCTTAAAGTTAAGAAATGCTCAGTGGTCAGGTAACCATCTCGTCATGAAGACTTCCTCCGCATTTTTTACGGCACGTTTAATTGGTAGATTCTGGCTGTCATACGAACCTCTTTACTGGGTGGCTTGGTTGAGAAGATCAGATAGGCAATCGCTCCATGTAAAACACTGCGTTTTGAGCTGCAACTAATTACACTGGAAGTCGACTCTAATAAAGTTGGGAAAAACCTAGGTAGATTAGAATTAATTAAAAAGACCTAAAAGCGAGATATATACTGGGAACGCATAATCATCCCGATAATCGAACCGAAGGACCAATCATTTCGTTATGACTCCACCAAACTCTTCATCTCGGAAGAGGTCAAAATTGGTTATTTTTATATGCTCTTCCCTAATAAATGGCATCGGATATATTTTGTATATCTTAGGACGATACACGATTCTGATAAAAATGCATTTAAATACAACATACAAATCTGTATTAAAAATCAATTTTTGAAAGCAACTTGTAACATCAGCATTGCTTTTAAGCTCATTTACTTAGAAAGATAAAAATATTACGTACACATTGTTGTCAAACAATAATGATAAGATTTTCCAAAAATAAATCTTGTGTATCTAAATGGTTATTTGAAAAAAAAAATGACTGTCATTGAACTATAAGTTCCATTCAATATTTCAAGTTATCTTGTTGCTGTATTTTGATTAACATTTTTTTTATTTAGAACACACTTGACAGTTCAGAGTCCTTGACAACAATATTCAAAATGTTTATACACTTATGAAACTAAATTAACAGTCTTATTTTTTATTAATAAGCCTAGTTTTATATACAAGAAATAAAAAGAAATAAGCCACCTCAAAAGTGGCATTTTTTTCATTAAAAATAACCCAAAAGGGTTTCAGTGTGTTGGTTTCACGTTCGCCTTCAAAAAATCCGGGACTCTAGTCCCGTCGCGTTGTCTGATAGACCCACCTAAATATTTTTGTCCCCATCACTTTTAATGCGCACCCCAAAAGTTGCATACGAGAAACTACATCGTACATGTATTTTTGACAGTTTTAAAACCCTATTTTTTTATAAGTGATACGCGTAAAAGCTATTAAGCTTAAACATGAAAATATCACGCTGAAATCTAACGCCAGAAATTGTAACAATCTAACGCAAAAACTAGCCCATAATCAACAATAGAACAATATAACTAGTGACCTATGGCCATAAATTTATCAATAACAAATATTCTTTGATTTCTCACACATAGATTTTGTCTCAACAATTTGGTGGCTTCTGATTGGTCGACAGCAAACGTCTATATAAGGAGAAGACGGGAGGAACTCCGGCGCATTTACCTACAGACGCAGGTAGCCGAGAGACGTAGTATTGTAACAATAAATAAGACTGATTTTATGTGTTACTTTTACCCCTTTCAAGATGGGGAAAAGTAGTATTAGCGTTTTAAGTGTTATATTATTAGTTTCCGTTTTATGGAAACCAACGTACGGCAGTGGTGAGTGATTTTTTTTTGTTCCTTTGATACCTCTTGTTGGTCCTTTTGTATTATATTTAGTTTTGTAGTGTAACATTATGTATCTATAACATCTCTCTATATTGGAATCGGATTATGTTACTTGTAAATCAAACAGACGATAAAGTATGCTGAAAAGCTTTCAAATATTCCACAAAGATTATATTTTTTAAATTTTCTATTAACATAGCGAATCAAATAAATATTTATATTTAACAAAGCTCAGCTTATACTCGTATATAACAATTAAACTTTCAGCAACATGTATGAAAATAATTTGTAGAGTATTTTCGTAAAGTTTTACATTTTAAGTTTTAGTTACACTGTAAAAAGGAACTTTCATAACTATAAACGTTTACGTTTGGACTGAAAACTTTTACGGTCAGAATACTCAAAGCCTTCTACGGTCAGAATGATAAAATTCTAGAATAACAAGACGCCAATTGAAATCAAAATTTAAAGTGTTAACTCTCATTCTAAGAAAGAGCTTTTTAAACTCTTTAGAAATAACATTTCCTGGAACTTATTTGTTTTTGTGTTTAACAATTATTTCCATGAAAAATGGGCTGCAAAATTTGTGTCTTCATAATTAGTTTGTTTTCCAAATTAATGGTAGTACGCATATTACAACGATCTGGTATCCCAGAGGGATAGGACTAAAAATATTGATTAGATTCAGGATAAACACGATAGTTCCGTTTACAATGTGGCTTTTAATAAACAAAATACAAAACCCATATGTCTTAAAATTGTTCATCTTAAAACCGGTCATAATTCAAACATTACTTAAGAATCAACCTAAATCAAAAAGGGCTTCTCCCGGCTTCACCTGAAGTATGTACACAAATCTTTGCTTTCCTCATTATAGGTATAAACCCCATGAAAATACTTTCAGTAACATTTGAGTTTAACGCTAGTAGACAGACCGACGGCAATGAAGGACTTTGTCATAAAACATTTTCTGATAGTTACTATCTAAGAAAGTTCAACTAGCTCAAAGTCACGAGTTCTGATTAAAATGAAACAATAATATTGCTAAATGATAACTCAAATTATCTTGTATCCACCGAAGTTAATGAGAGATAAATCATTTATTGAACTCAAAATTGACCCTGAACTTACACTGTCCAATTTTAATTAATTCGATAGAATAATATCTGCCAAACAGATAAACCCATGACTTTAACGATAACAAAGAGATGTAAACTTTCAAAATATAAATTAACGAATGTATAGAATATCATAGGGTTCATTGCATGCAGTAACTTTTTGGTTTCTATCAATGTTTTCAAAAGGCTCAACCAGATAGATTTATAAAAGATAGTCAAAGATGAACATAAGCTCTTTTATTTTAAGCTTGAAACTATACATACTGTAAATTATATCTATACTAATAGCTGAAGATTTTGACTTATCTTATGAACCACTAGTCCCATTAAAAAAAATCTATTTAATATTAGATGGCTTGCCTATCGAAGGAAAGAGCTATAGGATTTATTTTATCCAGTTTTGTATGAAGTAGTTCTTACGGAAAGGAGATAAAAACACTAGCAGAAACTAATGTAGATCTAAACACTTAAAATGTGACTAAAGACTTCCACGAACATTATAGAGCCACCAAAAATTAACAAAAACAAGAAATTACCAAGAAACCACAAAACAACAAACTTAGGAAAAAAACAGCATAGCCGAAATATTCCTCGCTAGGTATCAAGTAGAACAAAGTATAGTTAACAAGCAATAGTGATAAGGGGAACAATTATTTGCAACAAACAGTTGATAGGGCTCAACTTTGACCTGTGATTGTACTATCTCTTGTCAATGTCAGTGGCGGGTATCGTGAGATGTAGGTATGTGCACTTGTATTCATTGTTGCTGGATTATACTTTTCTTCTGTATTGTTAAGACCTATTTTTTCTTTAATTCTGTCACTTTTTCTAAATTATTTTTTGACTGTTTTAGCGGTTCAGGGCTTAATCTCTCTGTACTTGATACTTTCTTTCCAAATTAAAGTGTATCTTTATGTTTTCCTACGCTCACAAATAAGCGAATTATTGTATTATGAATGAAAAACAAGTATTGTGTTTTGAACAATAATCCGCCAGCATTTACGTGGTAGAATAAGAAAATACCCGATTCAGAATCCCTAAACCCCTAAGCCTATTCTTAGAAAGCTTACTTATTTTTGCAGCTAAACCATAATAGTGCGAAATTCTAACATACAAATTAGTTATCCTTTAAGTACTTTGGTTTTGCTGTTATGTAGAAGATATTCCATCGAGCTATGGTTGTATCTGACATTTGGTTATAATATTACATTTCACACTCACAGTAGTATCTTCTTTCTTCATATTATTAAGTAATGTAAAAGAAACTTATTTATCACTTAATATCCGTTACAAAAGTTATCTCCAAAAAACCTTGACAATGGCCACTGTTCACCGATGATGAAACAATTATTAATATCACCAGTGATAACATTTAGCGCTCTTTAGCTTAAAATTATCTCAACTTTATCAAGCGCTTGTTCTTTGTTTGTTTTATTAATATAATTAGCTTTTGTCTCATCTTTTGATACGGATGAAAAAGGACCAAAATATGAAGTGAAGGTCGGTCTTTTACAATGTTTAAAGAAAATAGAGGGAAACGGAAACCCTATAGATGAAAACATTGTTAATTTCTTTAGAATCAATGCTAATTCTTAACTAAAGTAGGTACTACACTCTTTTTCTCTGTGTGCCCAACAGTGGGACAATAGAAAGGCTGATGATGATAATGACATCCACTAAAATAATGATTTGAAAAAGTACTACAATAGTGCGTATATAAGGAATGTAGCATCATTCGTCATGTCCAATTATATGCATCCCAGCTGTGTACGGATGTGTCAGTTTAGCGATCACTCTTAGATAACTGACGTTAAGAGCTTTGTTCCGTTCCCGGTGCAACTGAATACATACAAATATTTGTAGGTATATAAATATGAAAGAAATATTTAATGACTTCCAAAATCTAAGAGAAAGATTCAATGATGATAAACCAATCTTAGACCAAATTAAAGTAAATTTTGGAGTATCTGAAGAAAATACAGTAGTAACACCAACTAGTGTGATTCTAGTTACTCTTACTGGTGCATCTAAAACACAACAGATACCAAGGTCGCAAAAGAACAATCCAGAAACCCGAATATGGGTCGTATATTATTTTAATTTAGAGGTCATTGAGGCGGGTCGCCAAACTCCGGGCCTGTCCCCTCCGTGGGGCAAATTGGATAATCGTCTGTTTATCGAGAGGGACCCTGGGCGAGAGGGAGAGTGTTCCCGCAATCAAACTCCGACAAAAAGAAAAGCTTTCTAATTGAGATCTGTATGTAGCTGAGATCTAATTTAATCAGACTGCAAAGCATCATTAAAGGAAGCTTAAACTTAGGTTTTGTAATTGAAATGCTATTTAAGACGACAGAGTCAAAAGTGATGACCAATAATTATATTATTTGATTCTGAGTTTTTATCAACACTACTTATATATTCAGTTCTTGCACCTGAACATGATTCAAAAAATGACGTTAAACTATCGCCTGCATCCATACTAATGTTTATAATAAGAAGATCTATAACATTACTTTCATCAACTTCTAGATAAGCCAAAAAGCCTTGAAGTCACATATGTTCGTTATCTTTCTGAGTCATTTCGTCAACGCGTGTGAGCGAACATTTGACCCTATTGATCCGGGATCTACTTTGTTGTCAATATTCACGTTAATGGCGGAATTGTACCTTGAACTAGTTGTTTACGCACTCTAATTACTATTTACATCGACGATAGCTTCGTGATCTCATTTCTTCTAATTGATAAGTTTATCTAGCTTTCCCTTATTAGAAATTTCTTGATAGGTATTTGTTGGTGTTGTTTTATCTTCTATGTTGTATGTATCATCATTTTCTTTAACATTTACATGTGTTTCTTCACGTATTAAATCTTCGAAGTCTGGCTATATAAATAACACAACCGTTCTATAGATTATTTCCTTTTTTTCAATTCTATTCTCGCGAGAGAATAATTATTTATAATAAAAAATAATTTTAACAACCACAACCAAGTCAGATTAGGTAAGCTGAAGGCTTTAGCACGTAGGTAAATATCTAAAATTCAATGTAACACATTTCTTATGACTAATCCTACACAAACTATTATCAATAATATTTTCCCCAATCCGTTACTTAATTAGTTACGTGATTTTGTTTGCTGAAAAACATGTTATTAAAAATTAAAAATGTTGATTAAAAACTCTTGAGGTTATCGTCACCGACCTATGTAACCTCTATCCATTTTTGTTTATTTATGTAATTAATTATTTGTAATCACGTTTAACAAACACCGGATAGTAACAGATATTTATTATAATAATAGGTATAGATTTATTTCCACAATCAATTTATTTGTATCTTATCCTTTCTCTTATTTACAACTTTAATGACCATCATAAATATGTGATATTGTTTTTAAAACAAAGAAAGTATTGTTATTATTATCAACACCTCTAAAGAGTTTATAATTACTCTTAAGTATGTTAATTAAGTAATTAACACAAATTGTCTTGTTTGTTTCAGATAAATGCTCTATCAAATGCACAGGATGTAAGTATATTTTATTTCTTTTTTTTATTACTTTTAAATACATTTACGTCAGTTTTCCTGGGAATGAAATATGTCGTGTTATATTCCTCTTTTATTTTTAAGTCATTGTTGACTACTTTTGACAATATTTATTATAAATCTATATTGACTTTCTAACTTATTCCTAAAATGAAAGCGCAATATTTACCAGCACATTTGAGAGCCTGATAATATGCTACAGTACAGCTTTCATAATCCAGAAAAGTCTATTCGGTAGATAAATAGCAGTGTTCTCAAGCAGAGAAGTCTCAAAAACTCCAAATATATTTTACGCTTCAAGCAACTTTACTTATTTCCTTTATCTCTTCCAGCACCAACAACTCAGTCTTTCCTCAACGGACATAAATACAACTATGGCGTCGAAGGTACCGTGACCATCTTCCTGAACGGAGCCTCGAACCAGGAGACCAGCGTCAAGCTGCTCGGTCAGGCTTCCGTGTCGGCTGTAGGGAACTGCGTGCACGAGCTGTCGGTGCAGAACTTGGTTATTTCTGGCCCTGATGGCAAGGTTGGTACTTAAGAAGATTCTACTGCTTTTTACGGAGACTAAATAGACAGGAGTGGTTATTAGTCTAAAAGCGTTTGTTAGAATTTGCCAATAGTTTAACAATAAACACGATAGGACAAGAAAAGAACAAAACCAAGGAATATTTAGTTTCGCTTTATGGAGTCTTAAATTTCGTCTTTGAGGCATAACATTGCTCTTAGTTATGATTTCCTTAATCTACTAGTAAAAACATTTCAAAATAACCTAGCCTAACCTAATCCTGTTTTGACAAAGATTTTCTAAAATACATGACGACAGAGCACTATAGACGCTGGATGCAGGTCGCTTCCAACAGGTATCTGTGGAGATCTAAGGGGGAGGCCTATGTTCAGCAGTGGATGTCCTATGGCTGAAATGATGATGATGATGAGCACTATAACCCATGGGATACCAATTTTAAACTTCCTCCACATCAATTTTAATCAAAATTATAGAACACCCATTGCCTCCAATTCACAACAGTTTTCTCATCCCATTTCTCCTTCTAGAAACACCCAAGCCCGCCCGGCATCGACAAGCCGATCCGCTTCACGCTGCAAGATGGCCGCACTGGTCCCGAGATCTGCGCTGAGGAGGGTGACACCCGTCGCTCTCTCAACATCAAGAGGGCCATCATCTCTCTGCTGCAGACAGAACAGAAGCCTTCCACTCAGGTGAGGAAATCAGGCTTCTAGAATGGTAGAAAGATTTCCAGAGATGTATCTGAAGCCACTATGCTAAAAGGATTCCCAGAATTTGTATCCAAAGAAATATGTGTATTTTTTAAAGTAACTTCTACAATGTTACAAAGACCTCCAAAAATGTATCTTTAGATATGTTTTCCAAAGTAATGATGAAAGAAGATGACAACGTAGAATTGAAAGGGTCTAAGATCAAAACGCAAATATATTTTTTACTGCTAATGATTATTGTTCTAAGATTAATTTAACAGAAAAAAGAACAACGAAATTACTTATTTCAGATTAGACATGAACTAATTTTGAAACCAACATCTAAAGGATGTTACGATAGAAAGACACAGAAAACTTATAATCTCCTTTCTCCACAGGTTGATATCTTCGGCACATGTCCCACGGACGTCTCCTCCTCTCAAGAGGGCAGCGCCGTCCTGGTGCACCGCAACCGTGACCTGTCCCGCTGCGGTCACCGCGAGCAGGGCAAGAATGACCTCATCACTGGAGTCTTCAACCCTAGTGCTGTGAGTATCTTGGATTATGATTATGAAGATCCAGTTTTTGTGTACTAAGAGCCAATTTTTGAATGGGAAAATTACGTAAGAAGGTGTAAAAAATGATAGATTCAAACCAGGGCACAGCGTTAGAATCTATCATTTCACAATGCCAGAATCATTTAATGTAAAGGATATAAAAACGTATTTTATTCCAATCAGTTCATTTTGTAACGGCATATAGAAAAATTGCAAAGAAAACTGAGATTATGTTGAAATATTATCGTCTTGGTTTTATTGGCTTCTGAAGAAACAATTTTTCTGTTTTACTGATTTTCTGTTACCTTCTTCTATCAGGAAATCAAGGACACCCAAGTGCTCCAGTCCTCAATGAACGTCGAAACCAAGGTCAACAACGGCGTACCTGAGAAGGTGGCTGCCACTGAAGAGTACCTGTACAGGCCCTTCTCTGTAGGAGAGAATGGCGCCAGGGCTAGGGTACACACCAAGCTTACCATGACTGGCAAGGCTAAGGCCGCTAACAACCCCAGTGAGTATCAAGATAACACTAAAGAATATGAATTTTTATTTGCTCAGACACGGTATTACAGGTGTTAGGCAACATTATGTACAGCATATTTCACCATATAAACACTTTTGATTTCAAAAACGTGACACAATTGCACCTTAGTTTCGTCTTAAGAATATCTTCCAAAATCTGCAGTTGGGTCTCGTGAATCAGAAGCATAAAGCTCCTTAGTTCTATGCTAACTTATAATATAACGTATACCTCTTCAACAAATCCGTGTATAAAATAAAACTAACTATCTCACCTCTCACCAGACCGTTGCACGGAAACCCGCACCATCATCTTCGAGAACCCCCATGGCGTGTCCAGCGGTCAGAACAACATGCAATCCGCGCTGAACGCTGTCAAGGAAACCGCCAAGACCTGCGCCACTGAAGCCGGACCCAAGTCTGCTGGCAACTTCGCTCAACTCGTCAGGGTAAGGATCATGAACAAATATTTTCCTTAGAATAGCGGATAATCTTAATCATCGTCAGAAATATCTAGTTATTAGTTGAACACAGTAAAATCTTAGTAGAATCATTTATAATAATTACAATACACTGAAAAGACGGAAAATGAAACATCGTAGTTTAGCAAGAACGGTCGATTAATAATGATGTAATATTTCAGATCTTGCGTGCCTGCAACAAGGATGACCTCAGCAAAGTCTACAGCCACATCAAGGGAAACAATGTTGAGAAGTAAGTTCTTATTTAATTTTCCTTTATCCTCTTTCATTATAATTCAACAATGCAAATCTACTTCTAATTAAATTGTGTCAACAAGATTTTCTTTACTAACTCAATAATTATCTTTTACCAGACGCGTATTCCTGGACGGTCTCATCCGTGCTGGTACTGGCTACAGCATTGAGGTCTCCATCCAGCTACTGAAGAGCAAAGACTTGAGCCCCATCGAGCAGAAACTGGTCTTCCTGTCTCTGAGCAACGCTAAGCACGCTAACAATGATGCCATGAAGGCTGCTGCTGTAAGTAGTCAACTAAACTGGTTAAAAAATTTACTCCAAAAGTGAAAATAAATTACTCGATTATTGGAGTCCACTCCAATAATCGAGTAAGTGACCAAAAGGCTGGCCTATACTTCGGCCGAAGAATATGCATTGCCATTCAGCGTGGCTATGCAGCCAGCCTTTTGGTCCTGATCTCCGCTGACAGCGATTTTTTGATACATAGTTTATATTTTTTCCTTTTTTTATTTTTGTAAATATGTAGATTTAATATTGAATAAGCATGTATAAATAGAATAGTAAATACACTGTAAAGGAATAAAATTACTTCCATTCGAAAATTAAAATTTCTTTATTAATTCTGATATTTCTTCTCCACAGTCTTTACTGGACCTACCGAACCTTCCCAAAGAAGTGTACCTGGGTGTCGGTGCCTTAGCTGGTGCCTTCTGCCGCGAGCATGAATGCCATCACACCAAGAACGACGGTATCGTCGCTGTCAGCCAGAAGCTTGGAGCTAAACTGCAGAACTGCAGACCTAAGACCAAGCTTGAGGAGGACAATGTAAGTTAATCAAAACAAAATAGCTTTTGACAACAGCTATTCAATATAATAGAGTAATACTTTTTTTCAATATGTGCTGACTTTTCGCCTTTTTTGACAATTGCTTTTTGGAGGCGAGATTTTGTCATCTACATCTAAATTTTGGTCCCTCTTATGTATATCTTACAAATGATTTTAAGACTAATAATCGCACATAAGATACAAGCTTTTTTGTGGCTCAACTACAATGTAAGGTTACTCTTTGTCAATAAACATAATTTTTATTTATCTTCTCAATCCCCAGGTCGTGGCCGTGCTGAAGGGTATCCGCAACATCCGTCACCTGGAAGACTCCCTGGTTGACAAGCTGGCTCACTGTGTGACTGACAACAATGTTAAGGCTAGGGTGAAGGCTGCAGCTCTTGAAGCTTTCCAGGCTGATGGCTGTGCTGCCAAGGTAAAGAAAATAAAATATGTTTTCGATTCGACAATTAATTATACCTAATTATTGAATTTCAGAAACACTTTCCTTTTACTTTCTTGTTGACACTTCTGACATTGTCTACTACAGCCTTTTTATCGTCCCAATACTGGGCACGGGCCTTCTTACTCTCACACAGAGAAGGATTGAGTTAATCACGTCTACTAACCACGAATTTTCTCAATAGCTCAAGAAAACCGCCATTGATATCATGAAGAACCGCCAGTTGGACTCCGAGATCCGTATCAAGGCCTACCTGGCTGTCATCTCGTGCCCCTGCGCTCACTCCGCCTCTGAAATCAAGAACCTGTTGGACTCTGAACCTGTTCACCAAGGTAATTTTCAAAAACAATATTTTTTTTTTTCAGAAAAAAAACTTTACCTCAGTCAAACCATTTTGGAGACAAAACATTTTTTTTTTAGTTTTCGCTTTCCAAATTATCACATTTATATTAACTTCTCTAGTAACTATGTGTGAATGTAAGAAAATCTTGGAATTTTAATTTGACCCACTTCCCGGTCTTCGATTAGGATAAAATTTTGCACACGCTCTGAATTCTGATGTCAATAATGACTAGCTAAGACACGTTACAAATAGCGTGTTTTTTAGTTTTTATAAATCCTATATTTTTATTTGTTTTGCAGTTGGCAACTTCATCTCTACCTCCCTTCGCAACATCCGTGGATCTTCCAACCCTGACAAGAAGCTGGCTCGCCAGCACTACGGTCTGATCCGCACGCCCAACAAGTTCAACACCGACTTTAGGTAAGAAAACCATATTCATAGTCAATGTTACAACAATATTATAGACCACAAGTATATCTATGTCGGAGACTGTCATTAGTACGGACACTAAACGTCACGCAAGCACGCCCTCTGGTGGCGTTTCCGGTGAAACAACATTTTGGCGCGCTTGGCAGTAGTGGTGGTCGGCGTGGCGTCCGCGGAGCTCAGTCTTGGTCGAGTCGTCGTGCTGCGCACATCTCGAAACTGCCTTTCGTTACGTGTAGTGTACCTAGTGTTATTGTAAAGAGTCTTGTGATTTTTGAATTGTAATGGTTCTTCTAACCTAACAGACAGACATGTGTTGCTGGGGAGTTTGTTCCGCCACTTCTTCTCCCCAGCCAAAACACATAGGAAGTGGCGAAGGGCGGGCGTTTTGGGGGCTGTCTTTTGTTCTGACTAATTTGAATAAACTTTTGAGTTTTTAGTTTGTTTGAGTTTTGAGTTTCTTTGAGTTATCTCTTTGCTTGATTACCCTACCTGATGTCGGATGATAGTGCCATCCATCCATCCTGATGACGCCTCCGACATCTATATAATTTTAATGACATGAAACGTGAAAAATTAACATAGACGTTCTTCTTTTTCTTCTCCAGGAAATACTCCTTCTCCGAGGAGGAATCCTTCAACATTGATGCTCTGGGTCTTGGTGGAAACATCGAGAAGAACGTCATCTACTCCCAGGACTCGTTCCTGCCTCGCTCCGTCAGCCTCAACCTGACTGCCGAAGTCTTCGGACACAGCTTGAACGTTCTTGAGGTTCGTATTTCCTTCGACAGCAAACAAAACAGAAACATTGTCAGTTTTGACTGACTTAAAAAAGGATAGGTCTTCAATTTATAATCAGGCAGTAGTTATTGATTAATACCATTAAGCATTCTATTATGCTTCTCTAGGTTGGAGGTCGTCAAGGCAACTTGGACCGCGTCGCTGAACACCTCTTCGGACCCAAGAGTTTCCTGCGCACTGAGGAACCCCAGAACTTGTACCAAAAATACATCGTCGAGAAATTCAACCAATACAAGGACAAGGTTGAGGGAGGTCTCAACAGAGGCCGCCGCTCCATCAAGAGTGATGTCGATTCCTTCGACAAGAGCGTTAGTATCATCTTCTTCAACTTTTAGCTTTGTAGTTTGTAGATTTTCAACATTTTCATTTCATTAGTCCGAATTTAGTTATGGCACTTACAAGCTATTTCTATCTCTTACAGTTGAAGGCCGAAGCAGCACCTTTCAACAACGAATTGGACTTGGACATATACGTCAAACTGTTCGGCACTGACGCCGTCTTCCTGTCTCTCGGAGACGACAAGGGATTCAGCTTCGACAAGATCATTGACCAGCTCATTCAGTACCTGAACCAGGGCGTCAACCAAGTTAAGCACTTCCAGCAAGAAGTCCGCGCTCACATGCTCTTCATCGATGCTGAGCTCGCTTACCCCACGTCCACTGGTCTGCCTCTGAAACTCGACGTCGTTGGAGCCGCCACTGGTCGCCTCGAAGTCGGAACCAACATCGACATCCGCCAATGCATGCGCAGCCCTAAAGACGCTAAGGTCGACATCAAGCTGGTGCCCAGCACTGACATCGAAGTCACCGGAGCTCTATTAGTCGACGCCGACTCCATCGCTACTGGTCTTAAGGTCATCGTTAACCTGCACAGTTCCACTGGTGGTCATGTCATCGGTAAGGTCCTGGAGAACGGTCGTGGTTTCGACCTGCAAGTCGGTCTCCCCATCGACAAGCAAGAGATCATCACTGCTTCCAACGACCTGGTCTACTTCCACGCTGAGAAGGGACAGATGGAGAAACACACACCCATCAAGATGGACCATGTTACTAAGGAGAACACTGGCTGCTTCGACCAGGCTGCTGACTTCCTCGGATTAACTGTCTGTGGAGAGATGACTGTGCCGTTCTCAGTCTCTGGTAAGCATCTTAGTTTTTCAAATAGTTATTTTAAAAACATATTATGGCTGATACATAACAAAATACTTTTAATTCTAACAATTTATTTACTTCTAGGACCTGATGCTCAAGCTTCAATCGCCAAATACCTGTCAAGCTACCCACTCGCTGGAAAGACCAAGCTCCGTGTGATGTTGGAGAAGCAGAACTTGAGGGGATACCACATCAAGGGTGTCGTGCGATCTGACGAAAGCGGCAGGGAGTCTTTCGAAGTACTGTTTGATGCTGAAGGTAGTTTTCCTTTGAATTTTATTATGAGAAAAGGCGCATTTAACTATGATTTGAATTGTTTCTAATAGAAATTTTACCTACAGGTGCTAAGTATGGCCGCGCTCAAATCAACGGTGAATACACTTACAACAAGAACGAGATTGGCGCTCAACTGTCCCTCAACTCGCCGATGAAGGTCATCTCTGGACAAGCTCACTTGTACCGCAAACCCAGCGAATTGACTGTCGTTGTCAAGGGCAAATACGATGCCAACGAAATCTACGGCAAAGTTGGTTTCAACGTCCAAGGAGGTGGAAACCGCAAGGTCTACAAACCCATCGCTGAATACCAAATGCCAGGAGACAAGGACAAGCACAGCATTCCCATCTCTGGTCAAGTTGTTGAAGAATCTGGCGCTGGTAAAACCAAATACTCCATCGAAAACGTCAAGTTGAACCTGCCGAGTGTAAAGGAACCTATCTGCATTGATGGTCACTTTGCCAGCACTTCTGACAATGAGATTGACTTTGACACCACTGTCAAGGACTTGGCTACCCTCAAGGGATCCGTGAAGAAGCACGACGTCAACGTTGAGTTCCAGAACAGATTGAACCCATACATCAACTTCAGGCTTAAGGGACATTTCGAATTGGAACCCACTGTAAGTAACATTTTCATAAAATAAACTGCATAATATATAGTTTCTCAATAGCCCATGGATATTTATTAATTTTTCATTACTTTGTCCAACAGCTTCGCAACGAAATCGACCTGATCTATGGTGGAGACCTCCGCAACAACCACAACCGCATTGTTTTAGGACAAATGCTTAAATACCACAAGAACTCTCCCGAGGACTTCAACGTCATCACCAAGAACAAGTGTAAGTTACCCACTTCCCTTTGCAAAAATAGGAAAGATCTTTGAAAATATCAGTGCTCAAATAATGTTTCTTTTTATTTATTTTTTACAGTTGAAATCCACGCTCTCCCCCTAAAAGTCAAGTTCGACGCTGACATCGACCCCAAGAAGGTTGATGTTGAGGTTGAAGGACAGTACATGGACAAGAAGGCTGAATTTGACCTTGACGCCAGGACCCAGATCAAGAAACCTGGAGACTACAGCATCAAGATGAAGGCTGAGTACGACAAGAACGGAGTTGAAGTTCTCGCCAAGAGAGATATTGTGTCTCCTGACAAGTCCAACTTGGAGAACTACATTGAGTTCAAGAACATCGGCAAATACGAGCTCTCAGGAGTATTGTTGCACAAGACCAAGCCTAATGACATGAATGTTGGAGCCATCGGTCACCTGAAGGCCTCCATGGGCAGCAAGACCCAGGACATCAAGTAAGTTACCTGAAAACAATTCTTAGTACAAGGAACTTATCCTAAGTACTTATTAGAGTTGTTTCTAATCATTTTTCAATCTTTCAACAGATTCGACATCGGTGTGATCCAAACCCCAGCCCTGTACTCTTCTCACGCCAAGATCTCCGAAGCCCATGGTGACATCATC
This sequence comes from Helicoverpa zea x Helicoverpa armigera, assembly GCA_033682625.1. Classification (NCBI taxonomy): domain Eukaryota; kingdom Metazoa; phylum Arthropoda; class Insecta; order Lepidoptera; family Noctuidae; genus Helicoverpa; species Helicoverpa zea x Helicoverpa armigera. Next base: position 870,707 of record JAWIIS010000015.1, on the reverse strand, counting down.
GATTACCTTCTGAAGGTTACTCGTGGAGCCAACCCTAACGGACAACTGAAGCTGATCATCAAGAATACCATCGCCGCCAACGGTCAGTTCAAGGTCACTGACAGTGATGGCAAGGGCAACGGTATGATCATCGTTGATTTCAAACAGGTAAGGATTTTGAACTTTTATATCGATGACTTATGTTCAACCAAGAATAAAAATCAATGAAGACATCGCTAGACTTTGAAGTTTTTAAACATTTTATTTATCTTATCCTAGGCCCAACGCAAGATCAAGGGAGACTTCAAGTTCATGGCCAAGGCCCCGCAATACATCGCTGATGTTGACATCTTCCTGAACTACGAGAAGGACAACAATGACAAGATCCATGTTAGCACCAACACCAAGAGGACTGACAAACTGGTTGACTCCAAGTAAGTATATTTTTGGAGATGTAGACTATAAAGGTTTCTTCCAGTGAAAAAGACAGTGGTCGCTGATTTATATCTATGTACAAAGTCAAACGTTTATTGAAAGTAGGCTCAATATGACATGAGAGAAACTACATTCATCGAGACAAAAGAAGAAGAAGAAGGAGAATGGCTGGGAAAAACACAACAAAATATTCTAATATTATATTTTCTTTCTAGGAACAAGTTCCAGTACGGAGGCAAGAACTTCGAGCTGAACTTGCACCAGGACGGAGTATACTCCCCCACTGGCAAGACTCACGGCATGGTCGAGATGGTGCTGCCCACTGACAGGTGCCTCACCCTCAAGGTCGAACGTGACATCACTCAGAGCAATGACGTAAGTATTCACCTACTTATACTACAATTAAGGGTGCATCTACACGGTATAAGTAGCTTGCGTATGTTTAGGCACATGCGCAGGTTACATGCATTCTAAAAAGGTGCCGATCTAGTGACTCGCGCATTGTACCAAAGCAAAATACCCACCCGCGTACTCTTGTCACTTGCGCATGTTAACTAGCTGCAACTATATGCACCGTATAGGCGCACCCTTAGGATAATAATTAGTAACCAACTAAATGCATACACAGCATAAAAAGTAACAAGTACATTTTCATAGAAACCATTAATTCCAATGTATAATAATTATTATGTTCTTCTTTTTAACAAAAATGTGCCTTACCTTACAGAAATACAACGGTCACGCTGACGTGACTCTGTCAGACGCCACCAAGCGCGGAGGACCAGCTTCCATCATCAGCTACAAGGGCAAGATCATGAACACCAACTTCGACAAGCAGATCATCAACTATGAAGGTCAAGTGGAACTGAAGCTCAAAGACGGGCAGAAGATGCTGAACACCTTCTCTCTGAAGAACGTTCCTGAAGGCGACAAGTTCAAGTTTGACTTGAAGGTGCGTTTACATAATAAAATATTTACATCCTCAGCTTAGAATTGTTACACCTTTAAGTTGCACCATTTTTTTTTTTCAAATCATCATCAAACGGTCTTTCCAAATCTAGTACAGACGCCAGTCTAACCAAGGGGTACTAGGTTGCTCGGGTAACTGGGTTGAGGAGGTCAGATAGGCAGTCACTACTTGTTAAACACTGGTACTCAGCATCCGGTTAGACTGGAAGCCGACCCAACATAGTTGGAAAAAGGCTCTGGAGATGATGATATTGCATCTGCAATGCTTACCAAAATCTGGACTTTCAAAAATTTTAACAACTGTTATTCTAAACCTGACTTTTTCCTCCTCCAGTATGACCTGAACGGCAACCTGCTGCCCAAACCAGTGACCCTGCTGGTCAGCTCCACCTACACCGAGTCTATGACCATCGTGGATGACAAGTACCGTGTCAAGGGAGGATATGGTGATGACACCACCTTCGAACTCACTGGAGTCTCTGAACTTAAGGGATTGGAGGGAGATAAGAAGTGAGTAAAAATGTCGCAATTTATCAGAAAAAAAAAACGAGTCCTCTAGGGACCTCTAGAGATATTTTGAGGTCCTCTGGAAGCCATTATACTGAATTTATTTATTTCTGTTCATAATAGATTTAACTCCACACTTTCTATTCTCTTAGATAACCACAAAGCCAAGCGTGAAATGCACAGTTTCTCTTAGATAATATCATAAAGCCAACCATGTAATGTATGTTTTTGTTCAACAATGCAATGAAATAATAATAATAAATCCTATTCTGCATCAGATACTTGGAAGACTTCACCCTGAACGTGCGCCTGCCCTTCGAGAAGGCTCACGACATCAAGGTCGTGTCCACCGTCCTCTACCTGCAACCTGAGAACAAGGACACTTTCGAAGTAAGATTGAGTTTATTTTAGTACTCATAAGTCAAAGTCAAATCATTTAATTCATTTAGGCCTTTATAAGCACTTGTGAACGTTAAAAAATATTAATAAGTTTTGATTCTAGTTGCCCATTCCAAAAGTAGCTTACTATGGAGAAGAATGGGCAAGAAAGCCATAGTTACTCTTTTTAAACGAAATAATATAAAAATATAAATATAATATCATAATGCAAATAGTATAAATTGAGAAGGTATGAAATAGGACACAGTAAAGAAAGTCTACATTGCCATAATTAAAACAAGAACATGAAACATTTACCTTTAAATACACCTTTAAAATGATGAAACAAAGAACCTAGAATCTACCAATAATCTTTTCTCCAGTTCACCATCGTGGAATCAGTCCAAATCAACGCTGACGTATACAAGATCGACGCTAACGGCAAGGTCGGACCTCAGACCGGTCTGTCTACCCTCAAGCTGCTGGCTCCTCATGTCGACCCCGTCGTCCTGGATGCCAACTACAAGGTTGACGAGAAGGGTTAGTACAGAACTTTCTATGGAATATATTTCTAGAGTATTCTAACCGTGTGTCTTTTAACTAAAAGTACCTAATAGTAAAAGACTTATGTATCCGGATTTCAGTCCAGACAAAGAAGTATAATGTTAAACCCTGAATAATAAATTATTAAGCGACTTGCCACTAACCCCCGCACTCAGAGACCTTTAATGGTTACTTAAGCCATTCTAGTTAAGAATTTCTTGGATAATTCAAACAAGTTCCTAAAGTTAAGCCTAAGATTTTTATATTCCTACAACCTTTGTAATTTTTGAGAGCCTCCTATTCATGTTTTTTTCCTTATTTCTGCAGGAGACAGGAGCAACAACCACGTGGAACTGAAGGCCAAGTACGGCAAGGGCAAGTCTGCCACCATTGCCGTGGACGCCGCCATCGCCCCTCGCGACAACAAAGTCAGCATCAAGGCCAACGCTCCCGGAGCTGAAGGTTTGAAGAAACTTGAGCTCACTGTACACTCTAAGGTAAGTCACCAAGACTGAAATCATATAAATCAAAATCCTGGATTTCAAGGTCAAATCATTTATTTCAACTTGGTATTTGCAAGCACGAACGTCAAAAATATAAATAAGTTTGATTCTAGTAGCTCATACCAAAAGTAGCTTCATATGGGCAAGAAACTTCATGGTTACTCTTTTTCAAAATAGTATGGACTGTATACTGTTTGTAAGTATTGATACATACAATAACAACATGCGAAGATCATGCAGAAAAGGGTATATAGTTGATATATAAGTATAATTTTTAACAGTCCGTGTATTAAAATTGGTCTTACATTTTTCAGAACCCCGCCCCCGACACCTACATGTCCAACATGATCGTTGACGCTGATGGCCGCGTGTACAAGTCCGAATCCACCATCGTCTTCTCCAAGGCTCATCCTCAGATCGATGTCAAATACACCAGCCCGTCCACTCCTAAACCCAGCAGGTAAGCCCAATCTACCTATATTTCATACCTAGCCTACCTATTAAACTTCTGATATCGAGGCTCTCCGTTTCATTATTTAAAAATACCAAAGTTTACTTTAAAATTAATTTAACGGTTTTTCACAGGCTCTTCGTCAAGGGAAGCTCTCTAAGCTCCACCCAAGGCAAGATCGAACTGATTATCGAGAACATTCGTGACGTTTCCCTCCAATGCACCACTGAAGGCAACGTACAAAAGGACAATGTTAACTTCAAACTGGCTGCTAACTCAGAGAAACTTGGCCTGAAGAACTACCAGGTCGAGATCGCCAGCAAGGACGCTGGTAACGGTAAGCGTTTGGAGTTCCACGCTACCAATGACAACAAGAATGTACTTAGTGGAAGCACTTCTTACATCAGCAAGCAAGAAGGCCCCAAGATGATCATTGAAGGCTCAGGCGCTGTCAAGGTCAAGGAAGACCAGAAATCCGCCAACTTCAAGTACATCCGCACCATCCTTGGTGAAGGAAACGAGAAGGGAGTTGAGGTTTGTATTGTTTACTGAAGCTTTCTCTAATGGTCACATTTTTTCTACATACAATTTTATACGCTCTTTTACTTTATCATTAAACGTTGCTTGATACGTTTTCTTCTTTGGTACAATGAATATTTGTTTATCCTGATGCTCTTCTCTCCAGACCTTCTTCAACATGGCCATCGGAGAACGCAGCTACGTGGCTGAGTCCCGCGTCACCAACCTGGAGTACAAGAACTCTTACGTCTACTGCGAGGAGAAGAAGCAGTGCGCTCATGCTGAGATCAACTCCAAGATCGATATGTCCAGTAAGTTTAGAAACTCAATTATTTATATTGACGAATTTATTGATAAGATTCCAAAAAACTTTTGACATAAAACATGAAGCAAAATACCTATAATCTTATTGACTTTCAAATCTTCCTTTCTGCAGAACCTGGTATCATCACCAACGTTATCAACGCTGGATTCGACCTTCGCAAGTTGGGCATCACCCCCGAGTTCGGTCTGATGATCAAGGACGAGGTTTCCGACCAGAAGCTACCGCAATACACCCTGGACCTCCACATCAACAAGGAAGACAAGAAATACCACCTCCACGTTTACAACACTCCTGAATTCGGAAGTAAGTTTTTATTTGCGAAATCTAAATTTTACAGAATATCAAAAAAATCTTGAAAGTTGTGTAAAAATTCAAGGTTCCCAATATTCCAATACTATTTTATTTATCTTAATACACACAGTTTTGTGTCTGTTTTGATGAATTAATTAATTTCCTATTCGATTCTAACCAATCCACTATTTCAGATGCCAAGTCTGGAATCACCATCCAGCTTCCTCAACGCGTCATGGCTCTTGAATCCGTGGTCAGCTACCCAACCAACAAGGGTCTGCCCTTCCCCGTCCGTGGAGAGATCTGCCTGGACATGGACAAGAACAAGCAAGGACACAGGACCTCTGCCAGATTCCTGGTCGACATGGATGTAGCCAATGACAAGCAACAGTCTGCTATTGCTGAGTTCGGATTTAACCACCCTAAGATCAACAAGGTTAGTGATTCATGTGACTTGTTCTTCTACATGCAAAGTTTTCGCCACAATTGTATCAATATTATCGATTGATTTGACCATTTCACTAAATCACTTCAAGATTCTAAACAACGAGTATTTCTTTTCAGGAGGCTGTTGTCAAGTTCCGTGGAAACCTCGTGCGCCCACAACAGAACTCTGTCAAGATTGAGACCTCTGCTTCCATCTCACACCCGATCCTTGGCGCTGTAAGTATTTCTCCTTCATATAAAAATGGAAAACGAAACATAATAATTCACTCACATCATTTATGTTAGCAATCAAATTATTATATACTAACGTAATGTTATTTTCAGGACCGCGAAACCAAGGTTTTGGTAGAAGGCTCACCCACTCACCTCAAGGTCTTGGTAAGTTCTCATCATCTTTTTATGATACTTACACATAACCTTTAAAAAAATACAGTTACAGCCTTTTTATCGTCCCACTGTGTCCCACTGTGGAGAAGAATTGAGCGTTAAAATAAAACAACTACATCGAAGAAAGTTTTTCTAACCAGTGTTATTTCCTTCTAGATCAACACTCCCCTCGTGAAGGTGATCGACGTGGAAGGCTCAGCGACCGTGAACGACAACCTGCAGAAGGGCGAGATGAAGGTCTGCCTGCTGGAGGGCAAGCCGGTGCGCGTGTCTGCCGTCGCCAAGGACTACCAGTACTTCGAGTTCACCACAGGTTATAGCGGTGATTATGTTCAAACTGTTTGGTGTCAGGCGATCACCAAATTTTTTGAACAGTCTTTTTAAATGACTGTTATTGGCTATTCGATTCATTTTAAGAATACTTTTTATCTCTGCTGCTTCCAATGTTAGTCTTTTGGAGATCCGGCTAATAGGTCTACTTTTGCATTACTAATCGTCCTATACCCGTACTCAATTTAGACTACTAAGTTTAGTGTTCAAAAAAACGCCTATGTGTCTAATTTTGTCACAAAAATCTCAAAGAAAAAAAAATCCTACCAAGAATAAACACAAGCAGGCAAAAGTACCATTCTCCTAACTGACGTGTCTTCCCAACAGACGAATCTGACCGCAAGCTGTCCATCGTCGGTCACATCCAGCCTGAGAAGCGCGTGGACGTCAGCGCTGATATCATCCTCGGAGGTCAGAAGAAGAACATCGTCCACGGAGCTCTGTTCCTGGATGACAACCTCGTGAAGAGCGACTATGGCGCGTCTAAGGATAACTTCAACTACTTCTTGGTAAGACCTTTTGATATGAATCAAAATACAGGCTGAACACGGTACTGAGGAGAAATAACCAACTAAAATTTAACTGGTATCTTAGAACATGAGCAAGTCGTCTATATGCAAGAAGACTACATATTTCGCGTAGAAAGAAAGAAATAAATAAACAAAAACCATTCACTTCACACAAACGACGCAAAAACAACAAAACAAAATAAAACTAACGATAAAACAAACATAGAAATACGCAGCAGTTGCACGACCTTGTCAGAATAGCATAGCTCTCTTTGTTGTTACCTTTCGCCATAAGTGGTAATCTTCTTAAATGTCCTGATAAATCTTCTTTCCCCCCAGACTGCCCTGCGCAAGGACCTGGACAACCTAGAAGGCCGCATCAAGCAGCTCGGAGAGAAGGCTAACGATGACTTCAAGAGCATCATGTCTCGCGTCGAGCCTACCTTCCAGAAGATTGAGAAGTCTTTCGCCGAAGACCTGGACAGGTTCTACAAGGAAATCGCTGATGACAAGGTGCTGAAGGAGATCTCTGAGGCATTGTGAGTATTTTTGTTTTGAACTTATATAACTTACAATGAACATAGGTACAACCAATGATACAGGCAGTAGTCATCACCCGCCTATTTAACTGTCCCACTGACACACTTAAGCAATAACAGATCCCATATACTTCATCGTACCCAATTTTTTCTCATTTCTCGTACTCAAAAACATTATCAACTTCAGGAACATCATCGTGAAATACGTGGCCAAGATCATCGAGGAGGTGATCGAAGGTACCAAGCCTATCGTGGACAGCATCACCAAGATCTACATCGATACCGCCAAGCAAGTCCAAGCCGTTTACGAGAAGGAGGTATGTAAAGTCAACTTTGAATGTAGCATTCAGTCACTGCTTTTAGATTTAGCTTTTAGACTTTTAGATTCCTCTATATCAAAATATAAAATATATTTCGATAAGATTTGGCCATCAAAAACATTGGCTGATTTATCAGATGCTTGATTTGAGATTAATTCATTTTTCCCTTAACAAATAATTTTTATTTATTTATTCACAAACACAGCTATCATTACAGGATAATGTGTGGTTCATGAACTAATTCTTGAAGCAAATGAGTAAAATCTAATTGAATCTCTTTCTATTTCAGTTCGAGCCAGCCGTGAAGCAGTTCTACGCTCAAGTGTCGAAGTACTTCAAGGAGTTCCTGGACAGCCTCATCGACCTGCTGGCTCACTACGCCGCCCTCGTCTCCGACTTCTACGAGAAGCACAAGCCTGAGCTGGAGGAGCTCACCAACACGCTCACCGCTATCTTCAAGGGTAAGATAAACCTTACGTAAAAAAAGCTTCATTCAGACTGTTGTTCTTGAGAACTTGGTCACGGCACGATGAAGCAGAAATGTATGTGAAAGTCATGTCTCTCTTTGTAGCCCATACATTACTACTTCACGGCCACGGCTGCCGTGATGTGATCGTATGCATGTGTATGGCTTGAATGCACTTACACGTATCATAACATCTTGTAAAAAGCATAAAAAAATATGTTGTTCCTAATAGATTTTTATTTAATACCTATAATATGTTTTATTTCTTCCGCAGACCTGACCCGCCTTGTGGTGGCTCAACTCAAGGAGTTCCGCGCCCGCATCGCCGCTCTCACCAACGAACTCACCCAATCCCTCAAGGATATGCCCATCTTCGCCGTCATCAAGGAGAAGGTAAGCAGAAGGCTTTACACCATTCGAAAACCCTAAAAAAATACTTAAACTTCTTCCTACACTACAGTCATCAAGGAAATTCTATCTTTACTGTTCCATTTTGGGGAGTTACTTCAAAGAAATACCTTCATTTGTTTTTTCATTGTTTTAAACGGGATGTTCGTTCACTCCTTAGTTCCAAGAATCTCTTTCTATGATAGTCTTATTACTCTATAATGATTTCTATCGTGTTTGTCCAACAGTACCAAGAGCTGGCCGTACCCGAACAAGCGATCGCCCTCTTGGGAGACGCGTACAACACCCTGAAGGCACTCATCCCGACACCTGAGATCAGAGAGTTCACTGATGCTGTACACTCTTACATCACCAAGGTGAGATACTATTACAAATACATAGTCATATGTGACGACTGATCGAAAAACAGTCAAATTGAGCAATTGAGTTGATCGTAACACGCTTTTATAAGATCTTCAAAACGTTCTTCTTACTCTTTCTGCCTTATTTCCAAGTTAAGTATTGGGAGCAACATGTTTTGTGCTTCCATTTCTCTCTATCAAAACGAACATGGATTTTATTCTGACATATAGATGTTAGTATGCAGTAATAACATGCACTAAATGTATTTTAAATACCTAAACGATTTTATCGAAGGTAAATCTCTTGTTCCAAAAGAGAAAATCATTTCTTTGAACAGTTCTACAAATATTATCCTTTGTATTACAGAAACTGAAACAGGAGAAGGTTGACGACAACAAGGAGCTCCGCGTGATCTACCAGAAACTGTCGACAGCCGTCACCTCGCTCATACAGTTCATCCGTGTTCAGCTCGGACAACTTGGAGTACCCACCGGACCCGCCTCTTTCAGCCCGGTAAGTTATCTTTTAAATAAATATTTATGAAAAGAACAATATTAGTAACGCATCACTGAACGATAAACAAGCTTACATAGTGATTTTCATAATGATGCCCACGAAATAGCCAAGATTAGTATATCGAAAATATATGGAGCCAAGGTTTTGTTACACTAGACGGTATTAAGTAACTACTATTTTAGGTACAGTAAGCTAACCTTTCTAATGCCATTTTATACCATAGAGAAAGACTCTTCAAATCTGATATATAGTTTCAACTTAGTTTTTTTGAAAACATTCTTATTCTTTAATATTTTTTCCTCAGATCTCCTTCACCCCCGGCAGCCCACAGTCTCTGCCAGGATTAGGAGGACCACCATCAGCCAGCGTGCTCAACAAGCTGCTGACAGGAGACGTACCCGATGTCCTCGGCATGATCAAGGCTTACAGGCCTAGGAGCTTGAATCCTTTGGATGAGGTGCCCGCTAAACGTGAGTATAATATTTTGCTTACACTTTAAAAAGAATTGCTACCATTTCTTACCGTTCCTGCAGTCATCAATGAACTGGATTCCATTTATTCATTTATTTATTCCAATTTATGCAATACACATACATACATATATGCAAAGACAGACTTACTAGGTATTCTTTCCAGTCAACCTTAGGGTAATTTTGATTTATTATTGATCCAATACATTCCATTTTGTAATAATTCTACCTTAGCCTTTTCCCAACTATGTTGAGGTTATACAGCTATGGGGAGATACAGCTGAGAACCTGTGTTTTCTTTTATTAATCAAGCATTTGTTTTTCCCCCACAGTCCGCGCTGTGGTCGTCAACGGCCAGCACATCTTCACCTTCGACGGTCGCCACATGACCTTCCCCGGCAACTGTCGCTACGTCCTCGCCCACGACCACGTCGACAGGAACTTCACTCTCGTGATTCAGCTCGCCAATGGACAGCCTAAAGCTCTCATCTTGGAAGACAAGAGCGGTACCATCACTGAGCTTAAGGATAATGGACAGGTGAGCGTTACTTTTTAATTTGTAATTGACAATGTGCACTGAAGACTGACTCTTCCATTAGTATTTTCTCTGTAGAAAGTTAAGAAAATGATCGATTTACTTCCTCCTCTTAAAGAGATAAGCAATATAAAGAAATAAACCAGATAAATGGGCTATCTAGCAATGAAATATTTTTTCAAATCGGACCAAAGGCACCTGTGTCTGCGCAAATGCTTGTGCACTATAATATGTCCTGCGCAGCTGGCTTATCTCCTTAAATGGCCGCCGTGGCCGAAATCGGCCGTGGACGCCAAACTTACTACTTACTTACACGTATATAATTTCGCAGGTGACCCTGAACGGTGCCAACCACGGTTTCCCAGTGATGGAGACGGACTCGTTCGCGTTCCGCGAGGCTAGCGGCCGCGTCGGCATTGGTTCTCAATACGGAGTCATGGCCATCTGCTCTCCTAAACTTGAGGTATGTATAATAAATAGTATTTTTTGTGTTTCTTACCGTATGTCTTACGATAATTAAAGTTTCAAAAGTGATTCAGGAAAAACAATTTAAGTAATAAGAAAAATGAGGCACAACTTAATGGAAACTAATCCGTAATTAATGATAATATTGTATTACAGGTGTGCTACGTCGAAGTGAACGGTTTCTACCTGGGCAAGCTGCGCGGTCTTCTCGGAGACGGTAACAACGAGCCCTACGATGACTTCCGTCTACCCAACGGCAAGGTACGTGTTAATTGTCACATACGACTGTATAGCACTTGTTGGAAACCATGACCAAACAAGCAATTTTTAAGCAATTAACCTATATTAAAACTTACATTACCGCTTCTTATCAAGAGGATTTGCCATAACAAGCAGTCTCTACTCTACTCGTTAACATTTGACTTTTCTGTTTTAACTGACTTTAACATAATCAACAGATGTACAGACATCTACTTCTCGAGCTATTCACTATAATTCCCGTCTTTTAATATTTTCACTTCGCACAGTTATTGCTCTTTACCAATGGGCCATCTGATCTTCTACTTTATCTAACTTTTCTGTTCAACCTCACTTCCAGATCTGTACATCAGAGAGCGAGTTCGGCAACGCATACAGACTGACGCGCAGCTGCCCCGCCGCCAAGGCGCCCGAGCACTCCGCGCACCAGCTGCACGCGCAGCTGCCGCCGGCCTGCGAGGAGGTGTTCGGCGGAGCCTCGCCGCTCAGGCCGCTCAGCTTGTTCCTTGACATCGCGCCTTTCAGGTACATATTATCTCTTCAAAAATATAGGGGTATATCACCACAATGCCTCCCCAATCCAAAAGCAGTAACGAGAAAGGCGCAGACATACCATTAGTTAGTGTTACCCTTTCTCCTCAATGTAAATATTATTAAATAAAAAAATACATAATAGAAACCACGTTGCTATTATTGATAAAGTAAACCCTATCTTCTTGAAATGGCGTTCTTGGAAGGCGTTTTGTCACCACCCTTAAATTATATTTTTAAAATTTTGTTTTTATCGTGTAGCCTGCTACCTTCCGGTTTTCTACTCTTACAAGTACACCAAATGCTCTCATATTGTTGCTCAAAAGCTGACCATAGAATGTTTTAAACTTATCAAAGTAATCACAATCATTTATTTAATTGCATACTAACATAATCTCTCACTCCTCAGACAAGCCTGTGTCCACGCCTGCTCCGGAGACTCTAAGGAGGCCCTCAACCAGGCCTGCGACCTGGCCCGTGGTTACACCGCCCTGGCCGTCAGTGGCCTGCTGCCCGCAGTCCTGCCCGACGTGTGTGTGAAGTGCATGGACGCTGACAAGCCCAGGAATGTCGGAGAGAGCTACGAGATCAAGGTCCCCAACAAGCAAGCTGACATTGTTGTTGCTTTCGAAACTACCAAGGTGAGTTACCAAGTACCTAAGTTACAAGAGATTTTATGTTTATGATATTGAAATTCATGTTTGCTTATTCTTTATGTCTTGGTCTACACTGACTACTGACTTGCATACTTTCATTACTGTATTTTTTTAATTTCTTTTGCCTAAAAGACATTTCATAACATAATTACTTCTTTTCCGCAACTTTACCCTCAACTTCTTCATTTCCAGGACAACGAGAAGAACTACAAGGACATCGTGGTTCCTCTGGTGGGACAGGTCATCGACGGCCTGAAGAGCAAGCGCATCACTGACGTGAAGGTGTACCTGGTCGGCATCACGCCCAAGTTCCCCTACCCCATCATCTACGACACTGACCGTGAGTTGCACAAGTTTTTCTATTAATACTTTCGGAAAAACATAATATACTAGCTGATCCCGCTAACTTAGTATCGTTTAAATCTTTCCTGGACCTCGACAAGCATTAAAAAAAAACTAAATCGGTCCAGCCATTCTCGAGTTTTAGAACAGTAATTCACTTTTATAAATAAGATGACGGCTACTTAAAACCTACAATAAAACAATTCCTAATTCTTCTTAATATGATGTGGATTTTAGAACCAAAAGAGTGAGTCGTTGTGAATTGTTTCCGAATATGGAAATGTAACATATGCTCATTGAGTTCTGCCTTGATATAAACCCTGATTATTTAAAGTTCATCACAGGTCCATGTTTTTATGGAGACTATTCATTCCTCCTTTCCTGAACATTTTCCAAAACTTGCAATGAAAAAGGTATTTGATTTTTTCTCTGTCCTTTTACAGCGAAACTGAAGAACGCCAAGGTCCACTTCGACGACAAGAGCCGCTACCAGAGGTTCGCCGACCCCACCATGAACAAGGAGGGTCTGAACGCTTACTACTTCGAAATCGCCTCCATCGTCGATGCCCTCAGGATTGAGCTTGGTAAGTTACCGTCTATGTTTGTAGAAATAAACATTGATATGATTTAGTAAAAAATATATATTTAGCAAACTTAGAAAATATTTGGTTCCATAATGAAACTGGTAATTTGGTAAAATTTTCAATTATTCTGTCGAGTTTTGCGATAGAATTAAGTGTTGCTTAATGCGTCGAACAAACTTTAAAAAAATACAGACAACAAAAGATAATAGTGTACTATAATCATGTATTTAGAACTTAAAAAAAGCCCGATAAGCCTGGAGATTCTAACCCCAATTTCTGTGTCTTCTCCAGGTCTCACCAATGTCGTAGCTGGTTACGAGTCGATCTTCCAGCTGCCACTCCGTGCTGGCGCCGTCAAACACACCATCACCGTTGTCGGAGAGGAGTGCGTCAGCCAGCTGTTCCTGGTGAGTTACTTTCACAGTTAACGTCATACCATTGCTGTTCAGTTCTTGAAAGTAATACAAGATCTGTTTTCTTCGATATCATCTTCATGACTAAACCAGACCTTATAAATTAACCCGTCAAATGCCGGAGCGCTCATGTATGCGAGATCCAATAGATTTTATATTATTTATAATTAGCTGCATACCAACAGTAAATACCTAGTTTAAATGTTAAGTCGCCTCTATACATCTGTCTGTCTATCTGAATAAGCTTTACTGTAAAACTGGTAGTGATCTGGAATGTCTATCTGGAATCTCAATAATACATAAACATCACATTCCCATCAAAGAACATATAAGTCGCTCCTCGTAAAACACTGATACTCAGCTGTATCCGGTTAGACTGAAAGCCGACCTCAACATACTTGAGAAAAGGCTCGGAAGAATACACATGACATCACGAAAATCACAGCAACACCCTAAAATATATCCTTCTTCACAGGTCGAGGTCGCTCGCTCCATCGCCTACAGCATCGCGTTCGACAACATGGCGTACTCGCACTCCATCGTCACCGTCACCCCCAGCGGCTTCAAGCTCGGCAACGGCAAGAACCCTGCGCAGATTGTTGGTCAGTATACCTTTAATAACTCATTTGTTTGCTTTTGAATTACTATCTAGGATAGCTAAAAGACCTAAGATAATAACTAACCTCCCCACTCAGAGACATTTAATTTACTTAAGTCACTCCTTAGTGACGGAATGTCATGCAAATCCTTCACTTTTGGCTTATGTAACCATTAAATGACTCTGAGTTGGAGAACTACTTGAACTCTTGAAGGATATTAATCTATTACAGTGAAAAGCCGTTGTTTTACGATCATTCTGACTGTATGTCACATCAACCGCATGAGGTCTACTGCTGGCAAAGGCCTCTCCCGAAATAACATAAATTACTTTGAAAATATGTAGTCTTTTTGCAAAATTCTTTTCTCGGTTTTCCAAAATGTTGTAACTTCACTTTTACTTACTTTTACGAATAGGTACTCCTGATGAACTTTATTTAAATAAATTGTTGTGTACAGGTTACACTGAAGACGCCGTGATCATGCTGGGAGACAAGAAGGTTGGCAAGGACGCTGAGAACCTCAGGAGCACGCTGGTCAAGACCAACGACGCCTGCAGAGACTTCGTTGAGTCGGTCAGTATTATAACCAATTTCATTAAGATGCACTGAAAATACGAATACATGTCGTCGCATCCAACTTAAAAAAACAAAAACGGATTTTATACATGGCTATGAAGGGTTAAAAGTTTTAATTTACATCTTTTTAAGGACTAAATAATCTGAATAACAGCTTTTATATCAAAGAGTCTTATTATAAACTGTTTCTTAGTTTAATTAGAAAGTACCTCCTCCTTTTTGAGAAGTCTGCTAAAAATAGGAGAAATCTATATCGATGTCGTTTTACGAGAACCAGATTCCAGAATTAACTTAATATCCAGTTACATTAATTTAAAAGCCTAGTATTCTCCTCGACATTTTTTTTTTGTCAATAGACTCTCGTTTGACCACTATGTCACCTGATTTAATACCTATTTTAACCTTCATAACTCTTTTCCCTCAGACCGAAGGCATTGTGTTCTCCGCAACCAACTTCCACGGCCTGAACCCTGGACAGCAGAAGCAGTTCCTCCAGACTGCTGCAGCTGCCATCAACTCGAAGCTGCTACATGATACCATGGTGCAGGACTGCACCTGTGTCTATGCTGACCCCTTCAGGGTTCGCTCTGTTTGCGTCACCAAGGATAGGAAGGAAGTGGTAAGGGGATATTATTTTTAATTATTTTTAGCTTTTAAGACTAACATTAGTTCCAAGAAGGGCTGATGATAATGTAGGGCTAATGGTAGATGACTTAAAACTTTGCTCTTGAAGACAGTTGATAAATTACATACCCCGGAATATGGGGATTTTTTATTCACTAGAAAATGTACGAGTATGTATAGCATCTGCAGCTAATTTCGAATCATTTCTATGTATTAACAGGTCTTTTTTTAAAGTTACAATGTCCTGTTTTGTCGTTCTAACTAAAGTTTTGTTCTTTTTGTTAACAGGCTCGCAGAAGGAAGTAAATCTGCGCCCTCAACTGTGATCGAATCGTGCCAAGTACCAAATAATCTAGCCTTACGTAGTCCAGTGCGAGCGAGATGCACCTATACCAATGTAGCTGCGTCTCACTCGCACTCTTTCATCCAATAGTCTTCTACGGAAATATAGAATACTGTAGCATCCATTGCTGTTTCAACATTTAATAATTTAACTACAGTTAGTACTAAACCAGCGATGGATGGTTGCTTGTTGTATATTTCCGTGGCAGAAATAACTATTCATTATTAATTGTCATCAGCAGAATCTGTTGTATTTATGAATTGCCGCGTACCATCGTGAGGTATTAAGTGATCATAACGACTCTGTATTAGATTTATAATAAAATATGTTATTTAAACGTCTTGCTTTTCTTTCAATCGCCAACCGTTTAAAAGCCAAAGAAACCCGAACGGAATTAATTCTATTAGTGCTTATTTATTAAATTAAATAATTGTTATTATTGTATTTGTGTCCTATATTTAAAACTTTTTGGGCTTACCTGATCCTATCATGAAGTTTTAGTAAATTAAATAAAAAATATAATCAGCTTCTTTTATTATGAAAAGTATAAAACTACAACTTTGACATTGGAAAAAATGTATGACAATTATATAAAATAGAAAAATCCTTAAATATTCAAAAAGATTTATCCTTATACTAATGTTAACTTTGTCGGAATGTATTTCGTACATCAAACTACGGTCATCTGTCAAATTTATTCAATAGATTTTGATCCTTATCACAATAGTGGATTGATGTTCAATCAGTACAATTTGACAGATTCGGGTAGGTTGACCTGCTGGCGTATGTACATATTATAATGGAATGTTAGTAGACAGTCTTGCGCACCCACTTCATCCTGGGTCCTCGTTGCGACATGATCTTGACGGACGCACTGGCCGCGCCTTTCACTACGTCTTGAATCTGAAAGAAACGTATTCAATTTTAGTAGGAACTAGCTTCTGTCCGCGATTACACCGCGGTTTCAGTCCCCTAAATAATTCTTCTAATTGGTACAGTACATGTTCAAAACATGGTATATTATCTGGTATATTCTGTTAATTCCAAGAACTTGGTGCTAAGTTCGAAAAACTTAAATGATAGATATTCTGATGGATGGCTTAAATTAAACTTTGAACACTTACACTCAACATCAAACTCTGAGCGTTGCCAACTAACATGTCCAAAGCTTCCTTATCTTCTTGTGTACCTGTAAATTCACAAAGATTGTTTATTGTTAGTAATTTACCTCCAAAAGAATATGTAACGAATAATCATCATCAGTCCTTTTTATCGTGTCACTGCTGGGCCTCTCACACGGAGAAAGATTGAGCTTTAATCATCACGCTTACCCAATAAGGGTTGCTGAAATTAAGAAGTTATAATTACCATGACGTCCAAGAGAGAATCCTTTGACGGTAGTCAACATCTTCAGCTGACCGCTGATCGTTGGAATCCGCTCACAGGTTTGTAGCAAGTTCTAGAAGAAAAACTTTAGTATAATATATTATCTGCTTACTTCTGAAGAGCGTATAGTCAAGTTTTTTTTAACTACGCAGTTTCGCGCTTAAGGGTCGGAAAACATCGGCGCGAATTTTTCTTTTCACACAGACCGGAGCTGATCGGCTGCGCGAGCATTAAAGAGCATGCAAACCTAGCCAAACGTCAAGAAAAAATACAAGATCAGCTCCTCTTATTATTTCACACCGAGCGCATACGAGCATTCTCAATGACAAAAGTAGTGCGCATGCAAAAATAAACCTTACTTCAAATACTAAGTACTCAATTTTCAACGTTTTAAGAATTTGCTCTGCTCTCCGACCCGGTCTATCTGAACGGACCCTAAGAAATTATTTTTCATTGCTACAAGTGTTCATTTTCACATTAAGCTTACTTACCTTATTGATGGAAAAAACATCTCGTTAAGTCTTATCAAGCATACTATAAAATAACAAGCTACATTGACGACCAGGATATATGGCGTCAGTGTTTCATTGCACTAATGGCTTCGGTGGCGACCAGCAAGCTGTTTAGGATTGCTCCATTAACATCATCCTCCGAGTCTTTTTCCCAACTATGTTGGGGTCGGCTTCCAGTCTAACCGGATGTAGCTGAGTACCAGTGCTTTACAAGGAGCGACTGCCCTATCTGACCCCCTCAACCCAGTTGGCTTTCAACTCTCAACTCTTGGTTAGACTAGTGTCAGACTAACTGGCTTCTGAATATATATCTTATTTACTTAAACTATGTACCCTTCTTCTATGTACTTTCCTTTCTACTGACCTTATGAGTACATAACCTAAAGATGAAAGTACAACTAGTTTCACGTTACGAAAGAGCTGTCATAGGCATATACGAAATTAACAAAAATTTACTTTGAATTTGAAGTATATGACGGCGCGGCGGTGCCACCGTCGATGTGTCAACCGTCGATCTGTCAACGGTGGACCTTATATAAAGCGGCGCGCACGACTCGGGTCATTCGTTCGCCGACCGTTGCCGAGTGCACACCTCCCACAAATTCGTGATAAATAATTGTAGTGACTAATACTGTGTTAATTGGAACAAACCAAGTGATTGTGTGAGAACCCTTTGTTTTATTTAACGATGTCGGATCCTGACGTCGACATATACGTACAGTCTTGATCCTGTGGTCGGTGCACTCATGCGCAAGTTTCTTGGCGAGCCGCGCCACCTCGTGCGACTCCGACACGATGGACTTCGACGTCGTCAGCACCTCGCGCTGCTTGTCTGAGAATGAGTTCAATACATGAGTATAATACTTTTTGCGGAAATCTAACAATATGTTTGTGAACTTAGCAAAACCTTTTTTCAGGACTTCTTATCGCATAGATAGCTCTCGATACTGATTCGCCATGTGCACCAAGCCCCATGTAATTTCCGTCGAGAAAGGAAAGATAAGCGGATATACCGTGAGGCAAGTAGGTCAGTTGCCTTTTTCGAACCAGGTCAAATATATACGTTAAGCGTTATCAAAATAATCAGTTACAAGTAAACTAACGAGGCAGTCGAAGTTTTGCAGAAAAAGCATATATCTTCGTCCCCCGTACACCCGCATTTTGGCGTGCTACTTTCTTAGGATATTTTCTGTTATGACATCTCTGCTAATCATTTTGTTCTCCATGTTTATTTATCGTTTGATTAGTTCATATGACTTACCATTGCTCATATAGTTGGAGAGTTTGGCCATGAGTACGGCCATGCGCTTGGCGACCGCCACTATCTCGTTGTCGCGAGACGACCAGTCGCGTATCGCTACGTGGAGATTCAGTGCTTCATTCTGCATAACAATATAATAGGTAAAATATAATGCACAGCAGACACAGATAGGTTAAGTGAATACCAAAAGTGGGTAGTAAATCATAACTTAATAATGGCACCTAGTTGAGGTTGACTGTCGGACACGGCGACTGTTCTCTCTTTAGAGATCAGCTAGCAACGCAAGTCATATTACGGTGTATAGACTTTTGGGCAGATGCACTCCGGTATATTTTGAGATAATTTGTCAACCCGACAAACCGATCAAATCAATGAAATCAAAATAGTCTGTATGTATAAGATACTTACATAAATGGGTTGGTCCGGTCCCGGTTGCGTGTTGAAGATGGTCTCACCGCCGAGCACTGCCTCCACCGTCTCCGTCGCTTGCAAAATCTGTTTATTGTTAAATATTTCGTTATTGCAGTTCATTCAATCAATAGTATATGAAGGAAAGCGACCATAAGACATAGCCAAAACTGCAAATGTTGCACTCCACTGCCGCTAGATCTATGAAATCTTGACTTAGATATCTCCAAACCACCTTCAGCGAAAGTAGTGATAATTCTCGTAGAAGTTAAGCTGTGCGGTACTTTTTACCAGTTTGTGGAGACAGTGAAAAGGTGTCATGTTAGAGACAAACCGTCTCCGCTGCCTCCGACAGCAGCTCGGGAGGACAGGCCTACGTGTTCATGTGTGAGGAATACCTTGGCAGTGGTATCCTTCCAGTCGGGCATCTTGCTGGCCCTGGTGCCCGGCTGCGGCGTGGCGGCGCTGAGCTGCAGCAGCTTCCTCAGCTCGGGAGGACAGGCCTACGTGTTCATGTGTGAGGAATACCTTGGCAGTGGTATCCTTCCAGTCGGGCATCTTGCTGGCCCTGGTGCCCGGCTGCGGCGTGGCGGCGCTGAGCTGCAGCAGCTTCCTCAGCTCGGGAGGACAGGCCTACGTGTTCATGTGTGAGGAATACCTTGGCAGTGGTATCCTTCCAGTCGGGCATCTTGCTGGCCCTGGTGCCCGGCTGCGGCGTGGCGGCGCTGAGCTGCAGCAGCTTCCTCAGCTCGGGAGGACAGGCCTACGTGTTCATGTGTGAGGAATACCTTGGCAGTGGTATCCTTCCAGTCGGGCATCTTGCTGGCCCTGGTGCCCGGCTGCGGCGTGGCGGCGCTGAGCTGCAGCAGCTTCCTCAGCTCGGGAGGACAGGCCTACGTGTTCATGTGTGAGGAATACCTTGGCAGTGGTATCCTTCCAGTCGGGCATCTTGCTGGCCCTGGTGCCCGGCTGCGGCGTGGCGGCGCTGAGCTGCAGCAGCTTCCTCAGCTCGGGAGGACAGGCCTACGTGTTCATGTGTGAGGAATACCTTGGCAGTGGTATCCTTCCAGTCGGGCATCTTGCTGGCCCTGGTGCCCGGCTGCGGCGTGGCGGCGCTGAGCTGCAGCAGCTTCCTCAGCTCGGGAGGACAGGCCTACGTGTTCATGTGTGAGGAATACCTTGGCAGTGGTATCCTTCCAGTCGGGCATCTTGCTGGCCCTGGTGCCCGGCTGCGGCGTGGCGGCGCTGAGCTGCAGCAGCTTCCTCAGCTCGGGAGGACAGGCCTACGTGTTCATGTGTGAGGAATACCTTGGCAGTGGTATCCTTCCAGTCGGGCATCTTGCTGGCCCTGGTGCCCGGCTGCGGCGTGGCGGCGCTGAGCTGCAGCAGCTTCCTCAGCTCGGGAGGACAGGCCTACGTGTTCATGTGTGAGGAATACCTTGGCAGTGGTATCCTTCCAGTCGGGCATCTTGCTGGCCCTGGTGCCCGGCTGCGGCGTGGCGGCGCTGAGCTGCAGCTGCGCCTCCGACAGCAGCTTCCTCAGCTCGGGGTCACCGGCTGCCTCGTTCGACGACAGGCCTACGTGGATCACGCGGTTGGCTAGTCTGGAACAAGAGAAACGAGTTTTGATAGGGAAATGGAGGCATTTTTTCGCTATAAGGGTCTAAATTCGCGCTATCGCGTATGTGGGTAAAAGTGGATTTTAAAGGGTCTACAACGTACAATGTTAGATCTATTTGTTTAACTTTAATAACCCATATAACCAAAAAATTTTAATTGATGCACACCGAAAACAGATACAAGTTGCTGACAGAATTGCAAAGATCATCTGACAGCAGAATTCATAATTGTCACAAAATATGGAGAAAATAGATTTTTGGAAAACACAGTACACACAAAAGTTAAAGATCCTGGGAACATACTAGTATCTAAATAATAATGTAGAATCTTACTTGGTGATGGCGTTGGATGTGTGTGCACACTTCATGGGATCGTTGTGTTTGGTCGACTCCTCGCGCATGCGCTCCATTGTCTCACCTGCAAGTGTACATAATTATTAACTAACAACAATATTTAAATTAGTAATATTTATTATGTACTGGCCCAATGCCCTAACAGGGCAGGGTTGCTGTGCCCTAACAGGGTCCATAATTGTCCTTAGATATTATAAGCCTACTATAACACCTTGTCGAAAAACTTGTTGAACGAAAATAAATGATATGAATATGTAATTAGTTAGTCAAGTATATAGCAACAAGCTCACTATCATCCCGCCCTTTTTATATTAACGTTATAATTTAAGATACGATTTAAGGGTCAAATTCATAAGAGAAGGTAATCGCTGGCTTGGAGCTGCGTCATGCTGTTCATATGTGCCTTTAAGAAAAATCGCATTAAACTATTTCTCTACATTGACTACTACTAAATAGCATATTATGAAGCTACTCCCATCTACCACTTTTCTCAATCAACATTAAACCTTAAACCTATAAACATAAAGTTGACAATGCACTATACCTGCAGTTTGCACAAACTCCATGGGATCAACGGACTGGTCGCACAGGTCTCGGATCTGCGACAGCGAGTCCGTGTACTTGGCTAGCAGGGACTTGTACTTCTCTATTACCACCTGGATAATATCAAGAGTAGGATTAGTGTCTCAACATCCTATGGCAAAAATATGCTACCGAAGTTCCACGGGACGATGTGAGATCCATCTTTAGCCGACTTCAAAAAAGTAAGTTCTCTGTTTGATGTATGTTTGTGCGCGATTATCTCACGCTTGTCTGAATAGATGTTGATGCTGTTTCCAGCATAGTATATAAGAACTTAGAAGTTGTAGTAGACTTAGAAGGTTTTCGGTATATTTATCATTGAAGTCGATTTTTTACCTGTGATGTGTCTATACAGAATAATAGCCTATTTATTTCAGCGTAATGAAAATGACTAAGTATACGGGACGACTATGATACTATTAATTTTAAAATTACCTGGTCATTAGGAGAGGCGACTCTTTCCTGTGCAGCTTTCACCAGCATTGGAGCCAACAACTCCGCCTAAGAACAGAGTTTTAATAAGTGTCGATGTAGTTAACTACATAAAGACAGTTTAATACATACAAGACAACAACGGGAATCAGAAACGCACTGCTTATGTAGATCGGGAAGTGTAGAAGCGAGATGGGGGCCTATTAGGTTAGGCCTAGAGGTTTATTAAATAAACATAAATAAATAAATAAGAATAAATAAATATAAGTAAATAAGAAGTCATGTTGCTGAATCTAGTTAACCCAGTCTAGCGCGAGGCGGACTTGCACTTCAAGCAAAAAAATGGTATTTTTTATACGGGCGTTCCCAAAATATTTATTTTATTCTCGTTTTCAGTATGTTTTCTATTGCGGCGTCAGAAATATATCTGTGAAAAAGACTGTCAACTATCCAGGCCGATATATTTTTATGACACACGGACAGCGAAGTCTTAGTAAAAGGGTCCTCTATTGCCTTTTGGCACGGAATAAGGAAAGATAGCGCAGAGGTGGTAGGAGAATGCCTTAGTGGCCTTAGTGGTAGGTCAGGCGTCTTCTTCTGGGTCAAATATATCTGCCCGGTTGTGACCAAATCGGTCAGTTACGAGAAAACTAATAAGGCATTCGGATTCTTTGAGATACCTGTAATTGATATTTGGTAATAAACAATACCTAAGGGCATAAAGGTAACGCTACTTTCATAATCTACGAGATTTTCATAATATTGGGTAAGGAAGCCTAGAAATACCGTACCTGTTCGCTGCAGGAGTTGAGCTGTGTGCTAGCAGCGTCGCGGTCGGTGTGCGCGATGAGCCGCGCCGTGCGGGTGACGCGGCCTAGCTGCGCCAGTAGCTCCGCTATCTTGCGCTCCAGGATCAACTTGCGCTTGCTTTCATCTAAAATAAAAAAAAAAAATCAAAAATAGTTTATTCAAACTTGGCTGCAAAACAGCACTTTTCGAACGTCAGAAATTTACAAAAGACAGCCCCAAAACGCCCACCATCACCTCTTCCTATGTGTTTTTGCTGGGAAGAAGAAGTGGCGGAACAAACTCCCCAGCAACACATGTCCGTCTGTAGGTTAGAAGAACCTTTCAAAATCATCCTCCGAGCCTTTTATCCCAACTATGTTGGGGTCGACTTCTAGTCTAACCGGATGTAAACGAGTACCAGTGCTTTATAAAAAGCGACTGCTCTGCCTGACCTTCTCAACCCAGTTACCCGGGCAACCCAATACCCCTTAGTTCGACTGATGTCAGACTTACTGGCTTCTGACTACCCGTAACGACTACGAAGGATGTTCACCGACAGCCGGGACCTCATCGCTTTCTTCAGCTCTCGTACTCGCTCCATTAGCAAGCTGAGAGTGAGACAGTGGCACAACTCACCCTTCTCATAATCAGCGAGCAGGTCCAGGTCAGCGAGGGGGGCTTCAGCCTCCATGAAGTCCTCCACCACGCGCGTCACCACGCCGCGCTCGATCGCCTTCTTCAGCTCTCGTACTCGCTCCATTAGTAAGCTGAGAGTGTTACAAGAAAGCTCTTAGTTTTAAAACATGAAAGTTGACTAATGAAATCGAAATAAATGGACTTGTGGCACAAATTGCACGACTCAATTTGCAGTCAAAATACTAATACATGACCCTTCTTGACGGTCAAAAAGAAGTCAGTCGGCAGGTGAAAAATGGAGCAAGGAAAGGGAGTAAATTTTATCAACAGTAAAGCTCTACGCCATGAAATAAGGTATTATTACCAACACAATAAAACAAGAAGAAAGTCTCACTACAACATTTACCTGTACTGTTCATGATCATACTTCTGAGTGCAGGCAGTCAGCAGTTGTTCCGTCTCCTGCACTAAGTTACGCATGTCCTCTTTTTCTGAACCCTTCAGGTCTTCAGTTATCTGTATATAAAAAACAGATGAAAATCACAGATACCAGGAAAAACAAATGATGGATTTTTGGAGTTTCTAAATAAAACTTTAAGCATTTTTATTCAGAAGTTTGTAATACTTTCAAAAGACTACGCAATCAATCTTCATATCATTCGGTAGACGAGAGTGCATCGGTGTGTGGCACACAAATGATCTCCTCATTACCTAACACATTGCGTGCATTCTAAAATGTCCACAAAATTGAAGCGTTTGTGCCTGAAAACTTGCTAGCTGTAGACTTACGCCAGAAATCGCTCATTTTGTTTGCAAATAATTTGTTAGATTGAAAGGAACTTGCATAATATTGTAATAGAGAAATAGTCTGTATCCTACCTTATTTGCTACTTCAATGAGATTGCGTACTGCTTCCTGTCCATTCGTTTTGATTTCAGCTTTGGAAACAGGTTTCAGGAGCCATTTGGATGCAGCATCAAACCTGTAGAATTAAAAAAGTATATATCTATTTCTATATGAGGATCAACCAGCTACGGAGGACATATTATAGTGCAGTCATTTGTGCAGATACAGGTGCACTCACTATTCCTTCACTCTCATAGACTGATGGGACGGACATCCGACACCACCGGAGAGAGACAGGTGCAAAAGTCGATGTGTAAGCTCTTATAATATTGACTACTTGGTGATTCAAACAGTTTGAATAATTTAGTTTTATTTATGTTGCAATACGAATGTTTAAGTAATACTTACTGTTTCTGAACGTAGCTCTTCTTTTCTCCCTACAATACAAATAAAACGTTTGAGTTCATCATTTATAATTCAAGTATATTCAAGTATATAAAATACAGTAACATCATGGCCGATTATTCACTTATCAGTTAATATCTGCCAGAGAAATGAACATGGCGGTTTGACATATTATATACACAAAAGCTTTCAAAACTTCAAACAATATTTTTCATATAAAAGTCAAACCCCAATAAAGAAAAGTCGAACAAGTACCATACCTCAGAATCCTCAGTGGAACCTTCTAGAAGTTTGACGCGTTGACCGGCCGACCTAAAATAACACAATCATCATCATCATCTCAAAATCTCAAGCGTACATATATTTATTGAACGGAAGCTAAACTATACATACTGTATACTCTTCAGTAGATTTTCGAAAGCGTCAAGCACGTCCCGCCTCTTGTTGTACATGACCCACGTCATCATCTTCTGATCCTCAGGAGTTACCTTCACTTCCTTCAGTAATTCTTCTTGGTGGGACACCAGGGCGCTGGCCAGCAAAGAGTATTATTACATTATACATATTATTCTTCAGAGCAAAAGAATTAAATATACAAACAGTTTCGCATGTACGAAATTTTAATAATAAAAATGGTTCCCTTGATTTCAGATTTTAATATCTTAATGACCCAAGAGAAGCATGGGTCGAATAACCCATCTTTGTGACTTTTGGACCCACTCGAGTGAACCAAAATCTACAGAAGCGGAGCGCAGCAAAATGTTTTTAATAATTTGCCTAGTCTTTTAATGAAAGAATTTAAAAACTCAATTTAATATTTGGATCTTGGAAATTTAGTATTTCTACTTAAATTGAGACTACTCATCTGACCTACGGTTATACTGGAATGTAATCAATCAAGAATAGTAAAGAATAAAAACCGGCTAAGCGCGAGTCAGACTCGCGCACGTAGTGTTCCGTACCATTGTTTATAAAACCCCCAAAACATTTATTTAATTCTAGTTTTCAGTTCAGAAATACATCATCTGTGAAAATTTCAACACTCGTAACTATCACGGTTCATGAGATACAGCCTGGTGACTAGACGGACGGACGGACGGACGGACGGACGGACGGACAGAGGAGCGAAAACAATAGGGTCCAGTTTTACCCTTTGGGTACGGAACCCTAAAAAGTGAAGGAAATAAAATCAACCTAAGTAAAATAAATAAAATAAAACTCACAGCGAATTCTTGATGACCTCATCAATTTGCTTCTGGGTCTCAGCAGATACCTCGCTTGCAATCACCACTAACTTTGGATGCTGTAGGACATGGCCAGCGTCTTCCACTTCGTACATCAGTTTCAAGATTTTTACCAGTATCTCGTCCTAGAAAAATATTTAGCTTGAAAAAGTGACTTCTTCTTGCCCTATGTCCTATATTATTGGATTGGCGCAATTTAGACAACTGAGAGAAAGTGAAAATATTTGAGAGGAAACAGTCTTACAGGATTAAAAACTGCTAATTTGTTAAGAAGAAATGTGGTCAATATGTCTGCTTATCGAAACATATTTTCTATACTCACAATAAGGTCATTAACTTTATTATGAATAACCTACCTTATCGTTAGGTTTCTTCTGGACTGTAGAGTAATAATCCTTAGAACATTGAGTGATGTCTTTTTTGCATTCAGTAAGTTTTTCCTTCAGTTCACCGTCCTTAGTCTTGTTGATGGCATCATCCAAGCCGTCGAGTAGATCCTGAACCTGACCTTTCAGAATAGATGTTTCTTCTTCCAGCTAAAATAAAGTAGGTGTAATTAGGAAACTTTTTCGATTTTCATTACGCTTTTTAATAAGTAGATTTAGAAACAAAACTTTTCTGGCTTCACTTGTAATATTTTTAACTGATTTTGGTTCACCAGCAGTTGGCACTAGATGATGACGATATCATTTTTGATCAACAAGCTATTGTTATTGTTGCTCTGCAGCATACATCAGACTGCCCATTGTTTCACCTTAACTCTTTTACGTCCGCAATCAGAGCCATTTAATGATTACTTAAGTCACTCCTTAGTGATGGATTTCTTTGACAAACCATTAAATGTCTCCGAGTGTGTCCATTAATATCTTATTTTTTAATGTTAATTGCACATTATAGAGAATATATATATCTACATCTTCATACATACCTGTCCATGTTCACTATGCCTGGCCACGATGACGGAGACACAGGTGTTCTCGACAGCCTCCACAGACTTCTGCAACTTACCCACGTCCACCGGACCCAGCTTACCGATCGAATCATCTTTTTCTGACACTGATAACTACGGAAATGAAAATTTATATTATAAAAAAGTTAAATTAAGTTCGAAATATGAGAAAAAAACTAACAAATCATCGAAATACACGAAACTATCTTATTTAAGG
This sequence comes from Helicoverpa zea x Helicoverpa armigera, assembly GCA_033682625.1. Taxonomy (NCBI): domain Eukaryota; kingdom Metazoa; phylum Arthropoda; class Insecta; order Lepidoptera; family Noctuidae; genus Helicoverpa; species Helicoverpa zea x Helicoverpa armigera. The sequence goes on along the minus strand of JAWIIS010000015.1, from coordinate 843,507 downwards.
CAGTTTGCTAAAGAAACATGTAGCGGTCCAAAGCTTTTAATTCGAATTTTAATAACCGATCTTACGATAAGAGATTGAATTTTAACTTAATTTATTTGTAGCTGATGACAAAATTCAATATTCAACCGCAAAACAACAGACAGATTATAGAAATCGCTTATTGAAATTCGCAGTCTTCGCTTTAAAATTAGCAATACATCGAGGTAAAAAACTTACTAGATAAGCCGCTTGCGCCGCACATTCAGTACTATTGCTGATGGCTGAAGCGACGTAGTTCATACTCTTGAAGAACTCTTCACGAGACATAGACTGGTCACTCTTCAGTTTGTCTGTGAACAAAGTATTTTTTTGTTATATAAGTCAATAGTGATCTGGTGGATGCCGAAGCTCGTATCGAGTTAGATGAAATCATAACTCCTGTTTTCGAAATTTTTTGTAAATAAACTATGTTTTTAATAGAAAAAGCTTGCCAAATTACGCTTTACTTATTGCGAACGTGAATAGAGGAGTTTCTCCATTTTTCGTACTAGCCTTACCTGACGTTTCGAAAGAGCTTTTATAGGCCTATTTGAAATAAAAATTGTAGGCTTTGGCCTGTATTACAGGTAGATTCTAACCTGATGATTTATGTACAACTTTTTACCTAGGGAAAAAGTTTTCTTTAGATACAGGTGAAGGGCAAACAGCTAGAAATTATAAAAGATTCAAGTGCAAAGAGCATCAGCTACTTACGTAACACATCTCTCTGGTCGCGCAAACTATCGAGGCAGTGCGCATACGGCATCGCGGCAGTCGGGTGTGGTGCCGACTGCAGTACGCTGCGCTGCAAATGCATGCTGCGCTGCACCTCGCCTAGTGCTGCACGAGATGACAAGCCTGTCTCCACGCTCGACACCTGCATGGAACATCACCATCGGCCATTATTGAAAAAATCATAGATCAAAAAAAAATACAATAGACAAGAAAACCACACACCAAGAGTAGGACCTATAAAAAAGTAAATAGTTAAAAAATAACTAAAAAATACGCTGTTTGGAGCGTTTCTTAGCTAGTCCTGTTATGTCATCAGAACTCAGAGCGAGTGCAAAATTTCATCCTAATCGAAGGCCGGGAAGTGGGTCAAATTAAGATTCTAAGATTTTCTTACATACATAGTTACATACACAAGTGAAGCTAATAATATAATAATAACATGTTAATAAATATGTGAACTTATAAATAAGCGCTTTATGTACTTGCTTACATGACATTAATAGGACACAATGTAAACATTAAATTTTGTAAATACAAACCAATTGGTTAATGGACTCGTTAAGCTGACGGGACGCATCTGTCAGCTTTCTTCTCATGTCATGATGTTCAGGATTCTGAAACCATGCACACATTTATACTATCCATTATCTTGTTCATCGGCATCAAAAATACATTTCATTTCTATCTATGCCCAATGAAAGTTGTCACTGAATGCTGAACATTATAAATATTAGTAAGCCTCACCTGACTGACGATTTCGGCAGTCTTAAGCAAGCTGTAGGTGGAGGTGCACATCTCATGGACAGCTTCCTCGATCTTCTGAGACTGCATCGGACGCTATAACAACCACATTATTTATGACTTCATGTAAATGAGAGAATCTGGTAGATAATGTGTAAAATTAATTGCAGTTTCAAAACATACAAAGATCGAATGAGATATACAGCTACTTTTTCCAAAAAAAAAAACATAGCGTAAGTTATATTCTGTAAGGTATGGTTCAATACATACCTAGAATAGATATGACAAAAGAAGAAACACGGGGATGGGTTAAGTCCGAAGGTTTTGGTTTGCATGAACGTGAACGGATGTAGTGGTAAAGGACGATCAAAGAAACATTGGATGGATTGTGTAAAAGTCGATATGGCTAGAAAGAATGTTACTTGTGAGATGACGGCAGACAGGATAAAACATGCTGCGCTATGGAAGGATAAAACATGCTGCGCTGATCCCAAATTAAATCGAGATAAGGGCAGCAAGATGATGATGATGGCTTTAAGTCCGTTAACGTCTAACCCCATCAGGGTCCTTGATTTCCAGATGGCCTGCTGCAGCTGTGTTGCTGCCTGGTATACTGTTACCTTGGTATCCTTGAGCGCTCTGGCAGTGTTAGCCAGCAGCAGCGCCAGGTCGGCGGTGGCGTGCAGCGACTGCGGCCGCAGCACCGTGCCCGCCAGCGAGCTCAGCTGCGTCGCCAGCTGATGCAGCTTGTGTTGCTGCCTGGTATACTGTTACCTTGGTATCCTTGAGCGCTCTGGCAGTGTTAGCCAGCAGCAGCGCCAGGTCGGCGGTGGCGTGCAGCGACTGCGGCCGCAGCACCGTGCCCGCCAGCGAGCTCAGCTGCGTCGCCAGCTGATGCAGCTTGTGTTGCTGCCTGGTATACTGTTACCTTGGTATCCTTGAGCGCTCTGGCAGTGTTAGCCAGCAGCAGCGCCAGGTCGGCGGTGGCGTGCAGCGACTGCGGCCGCAGCACCGTGCCCGCCAGCGAGCTCAGCTGCGTCGCCAGCTGATGCAGCTTGTGTTGCTGCCTGGTATACTGTTACCTTGGTATCCTTGAGCGCTCTGGCAGTGTTAGCCAGCAGCAGCGCCAGGTCGGCGGTGGCGTGCAGCGACTGCGGCCGCAGCACCGTGCCCGCCAGCGAGCTCAGCTGCGTCGCCAGCTGATGCAGCTTGTGTTGCTGCCTGGTATACTGTTACCTTGGTATCCTTGAGCGCTCTGGCAGTGTTAGCCAGCAGCAGCGCCAGGTCGGCGGTGGCGTGCAGCGACTGCGGCCGCAGCACCGTGCCCGCCAGCGAGCTCAGCTGCGTCGCCAGCTGATGCAGCTTGTGTTGCTGCCTGGTATACTGTTACCTTGGTATCCTTGAGCGCTCTGGCAGTGTTAGCCAGCAGCAGCGCCAGGTCGGCGGTGGCGTGCAGCGACTGCGGCCGCAGCACCGTGCCCGCCAGCGAGCTCAGCTGCGTCGCCAGCTGATGCAGCTTGTGTTGCTGCCTGGTATACTGTTACCTTGGTATCCTTGAGCGCTCTGGCAGTGTTAGCCAGCAGCAGCGCCAGGTCGGCGGTGGCGTGCAGCGACTGCGGCCGCAGCACCGTGCCCGCCAGCGAGCTCAGCTGCGTCGCCAGCTGATGCAGCTTGTGTTGCTGCCTGGTATACTGTTACCTTGGTATCCTTGAGCGCTCTGGCAGTGTTAGCCAGCAGCAGCGCCAGGTCGGCGGTGGCGTGCAGCGACTGCGGCCGCAGCACCGTGCCCGCCAGCGAGCTCAGCTGCGTCGCCAGCTGATGCAGCTTATCCTGCAGCTGTCTGATAGCAAAATGACATATTTACAGCTCGCCGAGAATTTACAAAAAATCATCAAATGACCCCTCCCGCTGTCATTTAGCAGCGGTGAGGGTCAGACTCTTACTGACTAAAAACCGTCGTGTTCCGTCGTAGGCCTTTTATGTACCAGGGCCGCGGTAAATCTTTCGAACAATCCCGCAAACCAAAACAATCCCGCAGCCTATTTACAAGTGTCTGACTTCTAGCAATAAACGTTTAAATACGGAAACGCTCGCATTCAATGTCATTTGATATCATCCAAGAAAAACAGGACATCATATCATAACATCTACTGAGGACGCCCTGGGAAGGAGCACACGTGTCGAGTACAAGTTCGGTTGGATAGGAACTGGCGTTAAGAGTCTTTCGAATGAGCAATTCAATACTGTTCTAAACTTTTCGAAAGACTTATCCATGCTGAGATATATGTATGCAATTATTCGCCATGTCTTAATTAAAGAGCAACATGGATTTGTCAAAGACACCACACAACTTTTAGAGAGTATTGATAACAGACAGATGCGGTATACACTGACTTTCAAAAGGCATTTGATAAAGTGGACCATAGCTTGCTGCTCATTAAAATCACATACATACAATGGCATGAGAGGGGATCTCTTGCATTGGATTGTTTCGTATATAACCAATAGGACCCAAAAGGCAGTGATCAATGGATTCGATTCTACATAGCTCTATTCATGATAGGTACACCTGGAGTCCCTCAAAGCACAATTTTAGGACCCATATTATTTGTATTGTTTATAAATGATGTTAAATATTGTGTTCAAAATTTTAAATTTCTCTTAAAATAAGTCTTGGTAATTTGTCAGATTTGGTAATTTTGAGTCTTAGTTACTACGACTGCGACGTATTCATATTCATATTATTTATTTGCATTTGACGTAGGACGAATAAACTTCCGTATGTACTTCCCTTATGTACTCCCTTTATGTGCTCTCTTATGTACTTCTTTATATACTTTATTATGTACCTACTCCCCTTATGTTCTTCCTTATATACTACTCTTATGTACTTCTTTATATACTCCTCTTATGTACTTCCCTTTATACTTCCTTATTTACTCTTATAATGTAATCCCTTATCGTACCTTCTATATAAGTCTATAACTTGTAACACTTCTATATACCCGAAACACTGAAATAACTTACTTGGGAGTGCCCCCGACTGGTTGTTCCGGGATCAGAAGCAGTTTGTCGATATCTTCTGCACTCAACAGGGGAGTTTGCTTAGATTGCTCCAGTTTCTAGGAAAAGTGTCTTTTTAATATTACAGACAAAAATATTAAACTCTGTGTGCCTGTTTTTACACAGGAACATCGTTTAAGTTATATTTAATTATTAGTACAAAAATAAAAAGCTTGTAAATAAAAGAAATACAGTAGACGAAAAGAACTTTAAAATAAAAATATATCTTCTCTGTATAAGAAAAGGCCTATGAACACAGTGAAACATTAAAATGAACTTGAAAAACGGCAATACTGCTTAGTATTATCATACCTCTAACAGTTCGGCGCTGATAATGGGCTGTTGCGTGTGCGGCCGTTGATTGCAAGCGTCGGCTACGTTGAATATCGTACTTCTTATGTGGTTTACGGTATCAGCAACGCTGTAAGCAAAAATAAAATAAGAATAAAAATTAAGTTTGAACCTTCTATGGACCTCTACAAACATTTTAAAACATAAAACGAAAACAAATCGGTCCAGCCATTCTTGAGTTTAAATCAGAATAACGAACAGCAATTATTTTTTATATATGAGAAGGCTGGCGGAACGGTACTTGCTTCGCTATGTAAATAAATAAAGAACCTCTCGACCGATTTTGTACAAAGTTTACATAAACTATTTACTTAATAGTCCGAATAAAGTCTAGACATTTGTTGTGGATAGGTGACCATTCTAGAGAAATAAAATTAAAACGAAAAGTGGCATAAGGTTTTATCGTACAACCTGTTGATTTGCATCTGTATCAAATTTCAGGAGGTTGACATTGATTACAATAAATTGAGGGAAATAGCTGATATCTTCTTTTATTTTGTAATTTCAGAATTAGGTACTCCAATTTTATAAATTATACAATGTTCTTTTTCTTCTATTTCTTTTATATTCTATGTTAAAAGAATTGGTTTGTTTTAATATGATAAATAAATGAATGATTTTATGAATGATCGTTGCGTATGCTTTGTGTTTGAGTTTGTGTGACAACAAATAAAAATAAAAAAATTATGACTTTAAGTAAGCTAGAAATTTTGTCTAACCAAGGGGTATCGGGTTGCCCAGGTAACCGGGTTGAGGAGGTTAGATAGGCAGTCGCTTCTTGTAAAGCACTGGTACTTAGCTGAATCCGGTTAGACTGGAAGCCGACCCCAACATAGTTGGGAAAAGGCTCGGAGGATGATGATGTAAGCTAGAAAGTCAATAAAACACTTACCCTGTGTCAGTCTTCTGCTGCTGTCCATCAGTGGTGTCCTTGGGCGGCGGCGGCGGCGGCTTGGCGGAGGCGGCGACGGCATAGGTGAGCGCGTGGCACAGCGGCGCCGGCTCGCCTCGCACCGCGCGGCTGTGGGCCACTACCAGCGCTCGGGATGCACGCTGCCGGCTGGACAGCGGGCCTGGGGCGGTCTGAGGGAACACATGATGGCTCCAATCATCCTCTAATAAGAGTATTATATATACATATAATTTGGTTTGTCAATTATGCCTAGAGACTTTGTTAATATTCAATATTATTTTTGATTTTTTAAATTGTAATGTGTATGATTGCATGCCAGCGAGACATGTGAAACCCATACCTACTGTAACATCTTTTAATACCATACAATGTTTCTAGCAAATAAAATTTCTGATTTCTGACTATCCCCAACCAATTTGTCCAAAAGAGGGAGTAAGGAAAGATGAACGGAAATACCATATTACAGGTAAGTCAGACCTTCTAGGTCCAATTAGTATAGTGGGCATAACGAAAACGATCATTTACGAGTGAATTAACGAGGCGTTTGGGTTCTTTGAGACATTTGTCAACGATTTTTCGTATCACAAAAATGGTCGGTATTAGGACGAAAACAGTAAGTTCCTCGTTCCCCGCACATCCGCATTTTAGCGTTTCCGTTATGGCACCTCTGCTAGTCATTTTCAGTTAGTCCAAGAACTGTTGCAATTGTCCTCGTACAATAAGTTACTTGCAAGTAAATGCTGTTATTATAAATTACCCTGTATCAGTTTTCTACTAAACAAAAACCTTTTTGAATCCTAACTTAACCTTATTAAGTCTAAGAAGGTGATATAGTCCATACCTTCTTCTGCTTTGTGATCTTCTGGACGGCATTAGCTAGAGGCTCCATGTGCATCTCCTGGAAGCTGTCCAGATTGCGCAGCGTGTCGTCCCATGCGGCACTGCGGGTGGCTTCTATGTGGCTGTATGTCGCAAATCTACGAGAACAAATAAATCCGGAATAATATGATGGATGTGGAATGGAAATCAATACAATTGATCTATTTGAGATGAAAGACAGCGAAGGAGTTGCGAGAAGTAGCTCTTTCAAAACGACTTTAAAAAACATAGACTGAAGTTAGTCCAAGTTTAAACCTTCTACAATGTACATATGTTTAACGTAACAGACAGAAGACATTTTTATGACCAATTCCGCTGTGGTTGCAGCGTGAGGGAGTTGCAGACTCTTGACCCAGAATGTTCCTTCTTAAGTCCCTGAGTACCAGAGCCGCGGTAATTCTTTCGAACAATCCCGCAGCCCCGGTAGGCTTTGGCCAGGCAAAAGACTTTAGATCAATATTACTGAATATATTTACCTGAGCAAGTGACAGCTTTCCATCAAAGCCAAGAGTTTAGCTTTGAGCTGACTCTTAGCCTTCGGATCCTGAATGCCTTGTATAGCGCTGTTTATCTCTTTCACCAATACTTCGCACTCCTGTCAACATAATATGGATGAAATGGATTTTACAAGAAAGATCAATGGATAAACAGAATTTTTCAGTCTTGATCTTGGAGGTCGGAAAGATGAGAGGAGACGCCATGGGGCATATAGGTCAGCCGCCTTCTTGTACGTCAAGAAACGTACGAAAAAAACTATCAGTTACTATTAAACTAAAGAAGTGTTCGGGTTCCCTGACACATCTGTTAAAGATTAGTCTTAAAATGGGCGGATCCTAAAGAGGGTGTATGAAGGTGGAATTAGTAACATTCCTTGACGGGCTACTTCCTTAAGAGATTTTGCTTTATGACATCTCCGCTCATTTTGCTCTCCATGGGTATTGGATTGCCCGGGTAACTGGGTTGAAGAGGTCAGATAGGCAGTCGCTTCTTGTAAAGCACTGGTACTCAGCTGAATCCGTTTAGACTGGATGCCGACCCAGACACAGTTGGGAAAAGGCTCGGGAGATGATGAGCTCACCTGTCCTGACACGTCGATGTCCATGACGTCGTCTGCGCAGGTCATGACGGTGCCGCTGAGCTGGTCGTAGTCTGTCGGGCTCATCAGCCGCTGAGCATCCTCGCTGATCTTGCTGCATAACAGCTTTATGTTCTGGAAAAAAATATTCAAATTAGAGTACAACCCCAAGTTACCCATACCTCACCAATTGGTTGTTTTTGATGGAAAGAAGAAGTGGTGTAACAAGCTCCCCAGAAAATTTTATGTGAAATCATCAAATGACCACTCCCGCTGTGAACAGCGTGAGGGATTGTCAGACTCTTACTTACGTAAATCCATCATGTTCTTTCTGAAGCCCCTGAACCCTTACATAAGTAACAGCGCCGCCGTAACTCGCGCGAACAATCCCGCAGCCTAACCTAACCATCACTGACTTACAAGCTGCTTGACACGCAATTTGACGTAAACTAACTTCTAAATCGAATAAATAGTGATAAAAAAAAAGAAATATTCCATTTGAACACAACTGAAATGGTTAGAATCATCATCATCCTCCTCCTGCCCTTATCCCAATTTTATTTGGGGTCGGCGCAGCATGTTTTCTTCCATACACTTCTATCTGCCGTCATCTCACAAGTAACATTCTTTCTTACCATATCTACTTTCACACAATCCATCCATCGTTTCTTTGGTCTTCCTCTTCCACTATATCCGTCCACGTTCATACTCATCACCTTCCTCACAACATGACTCTCATTCCTCCGCATCACATGCCCATACCACGACAGCCGGTTTCCACGCAGTTTTTCTGATACCGGCGCTACTTTCAAACTTCCTCTTATATACTCATTCCTCACTATCCATTCGCGTAACTCCACACATACCTCTTAACATTCTCATCTCTGCCGCATGCAATTGTCTTTCATTCGTCGCTTTTGTGGGCCAGCACTCTGATCCATACAAGACAGCAGGCCTGACCATACTCTTGTAGATTTTCCCCTTAAGTTTAAGGGGAATACGAGGGTCACAAGATGTTCCCGTTACCTGCCGCCATTTCATCCATCCTGCGTTAATTCTGTGCGTAACTGTCCGATCTATTTCGCCATCGCCCTGAATAAGCGAACCGAGATACCGGAAATCGGAGCAGACTGGAAGAAGTGCGTTATCCAGCGCTATGGCTTCAGGACTGGAGAGACCGCCGAAATCGCAGAACATGTATTCGGTCTTGGTTCTGCTGATTTTTAAGCCAACACTCTCCAGTCTCTGTTGCCAACTCCCCAATCTACTCTGGATCTCAGGTCCGTCTTCACTAACCAGGACGATGTCGTCGGCAAACAGCATGCACCAGGGTGCCTCCTCCTGTATGTCCGCCGTCAAGGCGTCCATAATAAGCAGGAAGAGGTAAGGACTTAGAGCAGACCCTTGGTGCAGGCCCACAGCCACACTGAACTGGTCAGTATTGCCGGCCGACGATCGGACATACGTACAGGATTGCCTGTACATCGCACGAACTAACTCCACATACTTCCCAGGCACACCTTTCTCTTTCATGGCCCACCACAACACTTCCCGAGGCACCCTATCATACGCTTTCTCAAGGTCAATGAACACCATGTGCAGATTCCTGTGCACACGTCTGTACTTCTCGCACAATTGGCGAAGTGCGAAGATGGCGTCCATTGTTCCTCGACCTGGCATAAACCCAAATTGGTTTTGGGTAATTTCACTCTCTTCTCGCACTCTTCTCTCTATCACTTTCTCCCATACCTTCATAGTATGCGACATGAGCTTTATCCCTCTATAGTTGCCGCAATCTTGCACGTCCCCTTTATTCTTGAAGATGGGCACTAGCGAACTACTGCACCATTCTTGCGGGATGACTTCTTCATGCAGCAACTTATTGAAGAATAAAGTCAGCCACATACTTCCGTTCTTCTTTAACACCTTCCACACCTCAGCTGGTATGTCATCAGGGCCCAAGGCCTTTCCATTCTTCATACTTCCAAGTGCTCTTTCTACCTCATCCATGCTAATTTCTCTTACCAATCCCTTATTTACTTGTGCCTCTTGGAGTATTCCATTCCAAACATTCTCTTCATTCATAAGATTTTCAAAATAAACCTTCCATCTCTCTTTTATTTCCTCATCTTTACACAAAACCTTGCCAGACTCATCTTTTAGAATAGCATACATAATTATATAGCTTACCTCTGTCGGACCCTTGCCGACGACGCTCTCGTTCTTGCGAGCAGTTTCCTGCAGTGCATCAGCTTCCTTCACCAGGTCTTGCAGGAAGTCCTGACAAATAAATATGTTTATAAAAAGTCTGGTAGATTTCTCCGCATCTTAATATATTTCTACGAGATATCTGTTTTTATATGTATTCCCCTTCCAAATTGTAGTGGCCAAACTGATTTTTTTAACTATACTAGCTTCTGCCCGAGGTTTCACCCGCGTCCCGGTCACAAAAACTATATCCTTCTCCTTTTCCAAAGGTTCACCCATTCTTGAGTTATAAAATGTGTAACTAACAAGACTCTTATATGTAAAAAACAAACAATATAAAAAGCTAGTAACTAACCCTGAAGTCCACAATATAACTCTGTTCCTGTCCAGCTCTGGAAGGTCTGGTCTGCAGCAGCGTCATCTGCAGGTCCTGGGTCGCTATCTCCAAGTCGTTGCGCTTGTTTCTGTCCTGGAATATTATCATTAATTTTAGGATATATTAGTCTTCTTAGGGTTTTCAACTACTCTTTGATTCATTTGATAATTCAGCGTCAGGCATAATGCTGAACTGGACCTGTTTGAATGCTGAACTGGAATTTTTATTTATGTACTTTTCAATCTTATTTATCCTCGTCTTGTGTTGTATCCATAAATGCATCTTTCTTTACTCATTTTTTTTTTATATTAGACATTGTTTTCTGGGTTTCAAAAAATCACATTTGAAAATATTGCTCTGTAATTTAGCGCACTTCATTAAACCACTTCCTGCAACTACTACGGCTTCGACGTTTAGATTTTTATACATATGTCATATTGTGTACTCATACATAGCTGAACTAATAATTATGTAATATCTTGAGAAGCCTTACCCTAGGTGATCTCTGGAACCTGGCATTAGCGAGGTCTAACACGCGGATTGCTTCCTCCAGCCTGCCGGAGTAGCCACTGTACTCCTTCTTCAGCTCCGCAGACAAGTCACCATGTTGCGCCATGTCCTGAAAAGTTAACATTATAAATACCTTCTTATGGTAAGTTAGTGGAACGTGAATAAACCCTTTATTGTGACTGGACAGTTGTCTTATCTTAATAATTTAAGGTTTTCAGAATGTTTTCAGATAAGTGAACGAGTAATGGAAGAAGATTATAGAAACAACTACATATTATGGTTATAAAGGTTGATGAATTTAGTTTGAAACTTAGCCTATTATATACATAGCATATTCGTTTACTACATATGAGTGGAAAACAATTATTTTGAATACACTTACCGTTCAGCTGTGTCCGCGCAGATATCTTTGCGAACGTCGCCATAGGCCTAAGCGAGATGATTAAACATAAAGCAGAGTTGTTATTAATCACATTTGCTGTAATTTTACGTACCTAATGTAAAGTTAGTCACAATGTGTTACGTTTTAATAACACAAAAAAAAACTTGAAAATACTGAACTGATATTCAGTAGTTTCAAATTATTGTTCTTTTTTAAACAGATTCGTTTTAATTAGCCTTATTTATAGCCACAACAATTTTAAAAAGCTAGGACAGTCACTTACAGCCACATTCTTCTTGACGTCATATTTTAAACACAATTATTTCTAAAAAAAATGCAATACAGCCAATTTATTAACAAGCCAAAACTTCAAAAAACTGACCTTCGCAGTATCAAGAACTTGCACAGCCAACTGCCTCATCACACTATCCACATCGACAACAGGCTCAAAGTCCCTACTTCTTCCTAACTTGCCACTCTTGACATCCCTCCTCAAGTTCTCTACCAGCTCCTCAAGATGAGCAGCCTCAGCAGTCAGCTTGTGGACGGAGGGCTGCTGACTGGTGGTGAGAGGAGACCAGGTCTTGGAGAAGGTGGTTAGAGAGGAGGATAGGTTGTCTGCTGACGATATGAGAGTTTCTTGGCTGGTCGAGTGGTGGATTGTTGGGGCTATCAGCTGTGGGAGATTAAGTAAATTAGTTGTTGTTTTATGAGGAACAAAATACTTAAACGAGAAGTATAAGTAACATGTAATGTTTGGTAAATAAATTGGTGTATTTTTTTCATGTCTGGAAAAGTATTTTATAACTATGTAATATTTTTAATTGTAATTTGGATAATTATTATTGCTTGATATAAGGCAATTGAAAAAAGACATTTTAAACTACTTTTTCTACGTGTAGAAGTTAGTAGACAGCCAATTTCTTAGAAAATCAAAGGATTGGAACTTAACTATCGACAAATTACACAATCAGTAGAAGAGTGACATACACCCCTGCTTATTACTGAACCAGTGTTGTGATTCTCAAACGCAATATCAAGTTACCTTAGCAGTATAAACGAGCTTGCCAGCGGCATCAACGCATCTCGTACCCGCTGTACATATATCCTGGACGGGACTTGCAGTACCAGTGGTACTGGCATCACCAGCAGTACCAGCAGTACTGGCAGCAGTAGCCACATTGCTGGCTTCCAGGGCGAGACGGGAGGCTGTGTCGCCGATAGCTTTCGCTCGGGATATCACCTGGGATAACACAGTTGCAAATTGGAGTTACTTAAATCCTAAGATTCAGTAAAAAAATCTTTAAAACGTTAAAAAACATTGGTGATACAAGCAAATCATAATAAATAAGCTAAACATATATTTAGCCAAATAGGCATAGCAAGAAGATTATGTTTTTGGAACTGATCTTAAAATTAAAAGCTACATACCTCTTTCTCTAAATTGGGGTTGATATCAGAGCTAACAACTCGAAGTAGTTTAACCGACTGGTCGCCAAATGATATTGCTGCTTCGTTCAATTTCTGCAAAAATAAATTATTGATATTTCATACAAACCTTCATATGTGCCAGGTTTACAACAACATAATTATATTATTTTAAAAGGAAACATTATAACTAAGTACATAGGGCTACTTTTAATAAATAACCAACATCTGATACCAGATATCTTGGCACTTATGGAAAAATTATAACCTTACCTCTTTCTTACTCTTTGCAGCTTCGCAGATACTCTTGGTAGCCTGGCACAGTCCGGTCATATCGTCTAAGAATGACTTACGTGCCTTCTCGGGAAGAGAATCGCAAATTGCACTGCCATCTATGTAGAAAGAATTTATGTTAATTTAATACCTTCTAAACTTAGGATAGAATCAGTGATATCGTCAGATTATTTTGTAAATATAAATATAACTTATGTTTTATAATGTAAAAGGTATGATTACCGTCTACAACGCTCTTGACAGCATTTGTCAGTGATACAGTAGGTTCCATTGCAGCCTTATAGTCCAGTTTGTCGGCATCTGAAACGGGATCCAATGAGTAATTTTATCACACTCATATGAAGTGACAACTTGTCGGTCAACTGGATTGAAGAATTTAATAAAACACTAGCCGTTTTCCGCGGATTCACACGCTTCACGAGGTAACTCCTTCCAATAGTCAGACAAAATATAGCCTATTTTTGGGGATACTCCAGCTTTTCAATAGGGAAATAATTTTTCAAATCGGTTCAGTAGTTTCGGTGCCTTTAAGGTACTAACAAACAAACCAAAAAATCACATTATTATATACTGTAGAGTTCAACAAAGGCTTTAGAACGGCGTTAAACGTTAAACATATTTTTGCATTGGCTCTTCTTTAGACCTTCTCCACCTCAATGCTTGGTGGGTTTGTAAATAAAATTATACTTATATCGAACTTATGTGGAAATACCTATCTAAAACTATACTTACAGTTAGCAGCAACCAGGTCAGCGACGTGGACAGCAGCCCGAGCCAGCGTGTCTTCCATATGCTGTTCTCTTCGGGCCACTTCAGCAGCCGCAAGGGGAGCGCCACTTACTGTAGTGCTCTTTGCTTTGTCCAGCTGTAAGTTGTGATAAAGGTACTTTTGATTGAAGAATAATGTTTTTGTGGTTCGTATAGGTAGCTAAAATACTCGATATTCATTAAAGAATCCGAAAATTTGTGAAATAAAAACTGTACACAAGTTGTCAATTACATGGTGTGTATATAAATATTTGTGTAAAATCAATATCCTACTAATTTAATTTCAGTCAAAACTTTACTCAAGAGTCGAAAGTGTCATTTTGAATAAGTCTCTGTAAAGTCAGACATCAGTTAGTCAGTCTGTCATTCCCTGACGCTGCACCCACAGGAAGGAGTCATTTGATGATTTCCCATCAAAAAACAAAAACAAAGATACCACTTGGACGGTTCCAAAAAGTGGATCCCGTGGTAAAAACCGACAAGTAACTCCATCTGACTACTTACCTGTTTAAGTCCATCCTGAGCAGTCTGCAGACCAGTCTCGGCGCTGTCGATCATCTCGAGGAACTGCTTCTGTGCGCGTTTCTCTTCTTCAGAAGCTACGGGTCCCTTCGCGTCTATGCCTACTATCTTCGCCTTATCTACGGTATAAATAAAAAAATGGTTTTAATAAAAAAAATCAACAAGGCAACCCATTAAGTAATGTGTACGGGTTTGATACCAAGGTTGGAAATCGCTTTGTGGACTTTAGAAACTTTCGCAAAGCAGTATGGAGTCTACAAGTTGCTGGTCTCGCTTGTGATCTCTCTCTGGTGGTTTCGGATTTTCGTCCCATCCGACTATGAGGATGAGTGAAGGAGTGAAATAGAAAGTGTACCAGTGTCTGCGCAAATGCTGGAGCACTACGAGTATAATTTTTCCTGCGCAGCTGGTCATAGCCAACAATTAGCTAGGAGGACATCATGAATGCTGATTTTCCTTGCTCTCTTCTACTTACCTTGACTCTCCTCAGCCCTTAGAGCATCGAGGAAGCTCTTCGTATCATCAGCGTGTCGTGATGCTCGCACCCCTTGAGTCACTGTATACTTGGGGTCTCGAGCCGGCACTGCTGGCTTCCTCGTCGGGACTCCTGGCTTGGGACCTGGGATTGATTTATATTAGAGGAACTGTTTCAGGATTTCACTGTGGCTAAAAATGTTTACTTAGCATAGCAGCGGTGAGGGACTGAGGGAGCTCAGAAGACTTGAAAGTAAATACAAGCATGGATCTTTGATTATATGAGTTTTTTTTTAAGTCTCATTATATGACATGAAATAAAATGGTGCATAATTATTATCCAAGCAATAATATCTATTTTTGCCCAAAAACGTGTACTTTTATATATTTCCGTGTGTGTATAAGCATTTTCATTTAACTTACCCTTCGCTGGTTTGCCATCCGGATTGACGATATTCACCAACTTGCTAGACGCGTTGGCTAGCTTAGCTGATGCCTCGTTCAGTTTCTACAATAGAAGAAGAAGAATAACTATTTATTTATCAGTCAAATGCAAGACGAGGCTTGATGCAAAACTCAACTAAATTGCAGGTAAATGAAGTCACAGATGACTGAATATAGCATACTGATAACAACGTTTGTGCAGAAGAATTTTTGTTCTAAAAATTTTACAACCCTGTTGAAGCATTCTGTTATCAGAAGAGGTATATATGATTACCTTATATAAACTGGACCTATTTGGCATCGGCACACACATTTTCTTTATATATTTTTCCTCCACTTGTGTTTGTCTGGTATGCAATAAACTCCTTTCTTTCTCCCTTACCTGTGGATGTCCAGCGCCGTCACAGATGTCTCTCGCGGCGCCACACAGCTCGTGCAGCTGTCGTACCGCAGCCGCCTGTAATGTCGGCTCCATACTACCACATAGCTTGTGACAATCTATAAACATATTGAATATGAATAGTACAAACACAGACCGAATAATAATTTAATTACTGATTTAAAAAAACAAATCATCATAAAAAGGTTTCACGTCGGGGTATCTCTTCCATATTCATCTAATAAGATATTTCTAGATATTAAACCTTACCTGAAAGTATGACGCCTCTTAATATATTTTTTTTTATCTTTTAAACAGCCTTTTGCATTTTTTTTCTATTTGTAATTTAATTTTTTTTTAAACTACGAATCGGAACGAATCCAAAGACGACATAATCTATTAGGTTTTTGGATAAAGCCTATACGTTACCTTGCACAACTTGCGGCATCAGCTCAGTAATGGTAGTGACGGAACGCTCTGCTGCCGGGTAGTCAGGGTTCTTGCCATCTAAACAACAAACGATTTATTTAGAAAACATCTTGATACTAGCATATTATTCTACATCTGTGTGGCTAAGTGGACCTCGTGGCTGAGTCGATAGATCGTAAAGTTAAGCAACACTTGGCAGTCGGCTCTTGGATGGGTACATAGTTTCTCTGAAACACGGAGAAAACCTTTATATCAAGACACGTTTTATGGTTCCCGACAGTCATTTGAACATCTTTGTAAGTCGGGTATTCAAAACGCAGAAAGTCTGACAACCAGTTATACCTAAGCGTATCGGGTTCCCCAAGTAACAGTTAGACTGGAAGCCGACCCCAACATATATAGTATGAGGCTAGGCAGATAATATCTGTATGTTCTTCTCCTTACCAGAAGTGGCAGCAGTAAGTGCAGCGACTGCAGTATTGAGCAGTGCGAGGCGACGAGATAACTGGCTCTGCAGTGTCGCCCCGTCAGATGCCGACATCATTTGACAGATGACAGGCTGCAAGTACGAATAAATATTGGATTGGTTAAAAAAATTACTGCCTACACTTTTGTCATATGCCTTTACAAAATGTCCGTTGCCCGCAAAACTTGAACTGAAGTCAATATTCGTACCTGTAAGTTATTGTGCACTAGTAAAGTATGATATGAGGAAAATTGAAACTAAGACTATTCTTTATTTATTTTATTTATCCCTTTTATTTATAGTGGATGTACATAAGTATGACGTCTGACAGAGAGGAATGGAAGAAAAAGACATGTTGCGCCGACCCCAAATGACTTGGGAACAAGGGAACAAATGACTTGGGAAAATGACGATGATGATGAGTTCACGCAAACAGGCCCAAAACGAAATATAAGTCTCCAAAACCCACAAAATATTCGCACGATACCGAAATTGACTCTACTCCAAGCATATAGAAAACTTAGATTGACTACCTTGTTCAACTGCTGTTCAGCAGTATCCAGATGTTTCTTGGTTCCAGAAACGCTACTCACAAACTTGATACGTTGTTGTTCTTGCTGCGGCGATAGCGTCACATCATCTAAACAGTTTAAAAATGTATAATCAATCTTTTAATATAATTTGGCTGCCATGTAATAGGTATTGCGACTCTTTTATGTATCACCCAACACAACACTGTGACCCTTTATAAAAAGGTCAGCCTGTATAATATAGTCATATTATATGCTACGGTGTCCCTGTATGATATATTCATCCTGTACAATAACGACCAATGAAAAATAAGGTTACCCTGGATTATTTTCAGCACAAATCTTGAGCTCTTATCTATATCTGCGCAGAAGTGATTTATTAGCAAAGAACCAATCCCGAGTGACGGCTATGACGCTCACTTCATACCACAAAAGGGACCCAATAAATTACTTCTACGCAGGTAAAGGTAAGAGACCAAAGATTCGTGCCGATAACTATATGCACAACGGTCATCCTGTATACGGACGAACGGCCATATAATATCTCTAACCAGTATAACATGGAGACATCATACAATCTTTTAACATGATCATGCATACCTTTCTGTGCAGCCTTGCAGGCACGAATAAGATCATCCAAGCTATCGTTGAGCTGCTGATGCGAAGAGTGCAGCTGCTCCTGCAGGTCAGGGTGCTGCGGCAGATGCGGTGAGCAAGCACCAGCCAGGGTATCAGCCGATTTGCGCAGAGTCTGCGCTGCTCCCAGCAGCTGCGCACGACACTGCGGGTGTTGGACACTAGCGGCTGTTGCCTGTGCTACTGTTAGAAGTGCCTGTGCAGCATCAGCAGTATGTGCGCCGCGGCTGTCCAGCTCGGCTGCTGCGCCAGCATCTGGGACCTGTTCCGTCAACCGCTGCACCAGTGATAGGAGTTCTGATGCCTTGCCGCACGACGCCGCCGACAGACCGATCACCTACAATCATAATCCCCATTATAATAGGTCCTGCGCTTGATCTCTCTCTGGTGGTGTCGGATTGCCGTCCCATCGGGCGCAGAGAGTGAAGGAATAGGGACTGCACCTGTGCCTGCACAAATGCATCGTCATCATCGTCATGCATGCACACAATCAATCCATCGTCTTTTTTAGTCGTGACCTTCCTATATATCCATACACATTCATATTCATCACCTTCCTCACAACATCCTTAACATTACATGTCCATACCATGACTTAAAGTCAGTTGCACAAAGCTCCATTAAAGTTAAAGCTTCATTGAATCTATTGCTGACACTCTTTATCTTGTTGACAAAGAAAGAGACAGCAAAAGATTTAAAGGAGCTTTAACTTTAACGGAGCTTTGTGCAACCGATGGTTACAGACATAATCCCCATATCAATGTTTTTTTCTATATCAAAAATAAAGAAGAAAATAAACTAATGTCCTCACCTGTTGTGCTTGAGCACTCTGGTTCTTAGGGCTGACGATAAACACCAGCTTGCCGGAAGCTTCGGAGAACTTGGTGGCAGCATCAGTAAGACCCTAACACAAAATACGCGAATTTTATTTTAAAAAAACATGATCCTTGATGCACAAGACTAGTGTTCAGTTTCATGGGTTACTGATAAAGTCTCTGGAACTAATCAGACAGATACATTATAACTTTAGTTTTTGGAGGTCTCGTATAGCAATATCTGGGAGAAATTATAAGCAGATTTTATCTAAGAGAGGGCTTTAACTATGAGATAACTAACTGACACATTATCCACACACTTTTAACAAACACATTATTAATACATTAGCCAGTGTAGATGTTCAACGTCAGAAATTACAAAAGACAGCCCCCAAAACACCCACCCTTCACCACTTTCTATATTTTTCAACAAACTCCCCAGCAACACGTGTCTGTCTGTAGGTTAGGAGAACCTTTTAACAATCTATAATCTGCAGTAGTGTATATTGCAGTATAGGTTTATATTAATTTCTTTACTTGTTAAAACTGACCTCGGGTTTCCCGGCATTATCACAGATATCTCTGGTGGCGTCACAGAGCTGACGCAAGTCTTGTAACATGGCCGCTTGCTCCGCATCCGTCTTCGTGCCACACAACTTACGAGAATCTATACATAAAAGTAGTTTAAACTCAGTCAGTGATAGATTTTAACAGGATAGACATAATTAACGATGGGAAAATTATTATTGATGTCCTTTATTGATAGTAAGTCAAGTCAAAGTAATAAAAAAAACAAATAGGCCCATAAAAGCTCTTTCAAAACGTCGAACTAGTTGCACGGTTCTAAAGAGTTTGTCTCATGGAGAAGAACCGGCAAGAAACTCCATGGGCACTCTTAATAAAATAAAATAAATTACAAAAGGATTAAATAAAATAATAGTAAAGCCAATAATACCAACCTTGAACAAGTTGTGGCATCAGGTCGCTTATAGTCTTCACGGCCTGGTCTGCTGCAGCGTAGTCAGGATTCTTGCGATCTGTGTAAATAAATACGTAAGTTAAGACAGGATAGTTTATCTGTAATTGAAAGAGGTGAAAAAGTTCATCCAAATAATATAACCAAGATACTTATTTTCTGCAAAAATCAGCTATGTTATATGAAAAACGAATACTTATATTATAAAGAGGTAATGTAAGTTTGTATGTAGGGGGTATGGAACCACTAGTTGACTAGTTGGATTTAAAAATTATTTCACAATGTTCCATGAGTTCAATGAGTGCCATACGCTATATTTTATCCCGATACTGGCAGTAGTTCCCATGGGACGTGGGTGAAATCGCGGGAAAACGGCTAGGGTAAAATAAAACGTAGTCATAAGATCTGACCTGCAGTAGCAGCGGCGAGGGCGGCGACTGCAGCATTGAGCTGCGCCATGCGATCAGACAGCTGATGTTCCAACGCTACTCCGTCTTCTTGTCTCATCATCTGACATAGGACTGGCTGCAAGTATAGAGAATATCATATAAATAAAATGTAGTCTTATTTTGCAACTTGAGTAATTATATAACTGACGATACATATAGGAAACACATGATGACGTTATCATCATGTATGTACTCCTTATGTCTTCCCTCAATGTACCCCCTTATTTACTGTCTTACGTACTAATCCAATGTACTTCCTTATGTTGCTAATATGTAAATGAATAAATAACACAAGTGTTCTCCCCTATATACTTGCTTAAGTATTAACCCAAAGAACTCCCTTTCATATCCCCTTATTTACTCCCCTGTGTAGGTATTCCCTTATCTACTCCCCTTATGTACTACTACTACCCCTGAATAGTACCTTTACGTAAATCTTCAATCAATGAATGATCAACAAATTATCAGTATTTGCAGACAAAAAACACAAGTTCTTTCATATCGAAATAAAACTGCATATACAACATGAAAAAAGAGATACATATAACGGACCTGTTGAAGCTGCTGATCGACAGCATCCAATCGTTCCTTAGCTCCGGCGACCGTGTTCACAAACTGCACTCGCTGCTTCTCTTGTTGTTGCGGTGATGACACGTCACCCACATCATCTGTATGAGGAAATGAGGTATGTGAGGTAGATGACAGAAGGTTTTGTTTCAGAATAGGTTTTTTTTAAGCGCAGCACAAGATAGTGTTTTGTGCTTGTCGTCCCTGTGTATATATTATTCGTATGTCAACATTTTATAGGTATTTTTTTGTAACAACTACTGAACTGGTGCAGTACCTTATTGAATAAATAACATGAAAATGTGTCAAATAGCCAGCTCGGCAGCAGAACCGCGCAGCTTCTGCGCTGCTAGCATCACTGCCGACGAGTGTCTGACGGACTGCTATAGAACACTCACCAGC
This sequence comes from Helicoverpa zea x Helicoverpa armigera, assembly GCA_033682625.1. Classification (NCBI taxonomy): domain Eukaryota; kingdom Metazoa; phylum Arthropoda; class Insecta; order Lepidoptera; family Noctuidae; genus Helicoverpa; species Helicoverpa zea x Helicoverpa armigera. The sequence continues at coordinate 822,677 of JAWIIS010000015.1, read as the reverse complement.
ATCTCTATAAGCCATCAGCACTCTCTCAATGCTATCATCCAGGTGTTGCTGCGAGGCCAGCAGCTGCTGCTGCGCATCAGGCTGCAGGTGCGGGGCGCAGCTCGCCGTCAGCTCGGCAGCAGAACCGCGCAGCTTCTGCGCTGCTAGCATCACTGCCGACGAGTGTCTGACGGACTGCTATAGAACACTCACCAGCATCTCTATAAGCCATCAGCACTCTCTCAATGCTATCATCCAGGTGTTGCTGCGAGGCCAGCAGCTGCTGCTGCGCATCAGGCTGCAGGTGCGGGGCGCAGCTCGCCGTCAGCTCGGCAGCAGAACCGCGCAGCTTCTGCGCTGCTAGCATCACTGCCGACGAGTGTCTGACGGACTGCTATAGAACACTCACCAGCATCTCTATAAGCCATCAGCACTCTCTCAATGCTATCATCCAGGTGTTGCTGCGAGGCCAGCAGCTGCTGCTGCGCATCAGGCTGCAGGTGCGGGGCGCAGCTCGCCGTCAGCTCGGCAGCAGAACCGCGCAGCTTCTGCGCTGCTAGCATCACTGCCGACGAGTGTCTGACGGACTGCTATAGAACACTCACCAGCATCTCTATAAGCCATCAGCACTCTCTCAATGCTATCATCCAGGTGTTGCTGCGAGGCCAGCAGCTGCTGCTGCGCATCAGGCTGCAGGTGCGGGGCGCAGCTCGCCGTCAGCTCGGCAGCAGAACCGCGCAGCTTCTGCGCTGCTAGCATCACTGCCGACGAGTGTCTGACGGACTGCTATAGAACACTCACCAGCATCTCTATAAGCCATCAGCACTCTCTCAATGCTATCATCCAGGTGTTGCTGCGAGGCCAGCAGCTGCTGCTGCGCATCAGGCTGCAGGTGCGGGGCGCAGCTCGCCGTCAGCTCGGCAGCAGAACCGCGCAGCTTCTGCGCTGCTAGCATCACTGCCGACGAGTGTCTGACGGACTGCTATAGAACACTCACCAGCATCTCTATAAGCCATCAGCACTCTCTCAATGCTATCATCCAGGTGTTGCTGCGAGGCCAGCAGCTGCTGCTGCGCATCAGGCTGCAGGTGCGGGGCGCAGCTCGCCGTCAGCTCGGCAGCAGAACCGCGCAGCTTCTGCGCTGCTAGCATCACTGCCGACGACTGCTTTGATGGACTGCTTGTATTTTCCATCTGGAAAATTAAATTAAAAAATTATAAAATTAATTATTTACTCGTCAAAAAGAAAGCAATAACATTTTTCAATGACCTACGATACAGCCTGCTTCTCGATCCGAATTGCAACAGTAAGACAAATTCCTAATTATTGACGACCATTAAACATACACTACTCACATGTGCCACGGACATCATATGCTCAGCATCTCCCAGTAGCCTCGCCCCAGTTGTTGCAATCTGAGCGGGCGCGGCGGGGCCCAGGGCCGCCTGTACTTGCTGTGCTTGTTGTATGTGAGAGTGTGCCTTGCTATGTGCTTCCTGCAGAGCTGCGAGTTGCTACAATATACTAGCAAGTTATACACTACTCACATGTGCTACACTCATCATATGTTCAGCGTCTCCCAGCAGTCTTGCCCCAGTTGTGGCCAGCTGAGCGGACGCAGCGGGGCCTAGGGCAGAATGTACCCGCTGTGCTTGCTGTGCGTGAGAGTGAGCCTTGCTGTGAGCTTCTTGCAGAGCTGCGAGTTTCTGAAATATAAGTAGAGGGTTAAAAAAAATCGTTAACGGACGTTTTGGGACAAAAGATCAAACTCAAAAAAAAAACGTTTATTCAAATTAAACAAACTGACAAATCAGCACTTTACGAACGTCAAAAACAAAAGACAGCCTCCAAAAAGACCGACCTTCACCCGATCCCGTCAACATTAATGTTAACGTCAGTTTTATGACGTAAGTATACGGACGGACAAAACGGACGATTACGTCATTAGTAAACTTAGACCTTATAAAATTGATAAAAACTGGTTATTTAGCTACAATTTATTTTATAGATTGCTAGATAGTGTTCATGGTCTCTTTAGATAGTTACGAGAATACAAACATAAATGACTGTTATATCTATTCATACATGACCTACCTTTTGTTCCTTCGGGTCACCACGTTTAGGACTCACGAGGAACACCAGCTTATTGGAGGCTTTGCTGAATTCCGCGGTATTGAGCAGTGGACCCTGAAACATTACAAGCCATTCGTTTAGACCCTGAACAAGCATTACAAATATTAATCTGACAAATTAATTTCATCCATAGCAAAAATTGCAACATGATTATTTTACTATTATCTTCTTTTAACTGCTTAAAAATATTTCAATCCCAGAAAATGTTAAAATGACGGAGAAAAAATTTTGTTTGAGCAGTACTTAAAATTGAGTGGCATTTCGGTATTAGGCAGTAAATCTTCGTTCATTTACGTTATGTAAACTACTATTTTTTAATACAATATCTCACCGGTTGTTCAACACTCTCGCATATATTGCGACTGGCGTGACACAGTGCTTTCAACTCATCCAACATGGCGGTGCGCTCCGTCTCTTCCTTCGTGCCGGACAATTTGCGATAATCTGAAATTTTACTGTACTGTAAAGGTACTGTAAATATAAGTGAGAAAAGAATCTGGATATGATGGATGAAAGGTCCTCGGGGTTTAAGTAAACTAAACGGTTTGTACCAAAGCCCAGCTAAAACTCATAAAAGCAGCTAGGCAAACGCACAGATGTCAGCACATCAAGCTAATACTTCTACTTAATGAATTTTCAACCTTATCTTTAAAATAAAAGATTCAATACTGTTTGGGATTTGACAGATTGGAGTAGCTTGATGTGTTAGCACGTACGACACTATAACGATTCCTACATCGTTGTATCTGTAACCACTGATTAGCTTTGACTTTAAAGAGTTAAAATATTCTTACCTTGTACGATGAGTGGCATCAGCTCAGATATTTCTTTGACAGATTGCTCTGCCGTCGCGTAGTCTGGATTGTTCACATCTAAAAGAATAGATTGTTAGGAAATGAAAATGTTTGATTGGCTGTGTTACGGCAGTAAGGAATGGAAACTGACCAGAATACATATTTCGTTCCAAACAGCTGAAGCTGATCGGCAGGAAGAAAAAGAAGAATCCGTTCTTTTGTTACCAACCAGAAAATTTTAAAAAAATCGCAAATTGAGTTAACATATTTAATAAAACTAGTCAAATTATAACTATCTCCAACTTATTAGAAAAGAGCTAGATATATGGTATAACGGTATACTGACCAGCCTTAGCCACGGCGAGTGCAGCGACAGCCGCGTTGAGCCGCGACACTCGCTCCGACAGAGTCTGTTCTAACACTGCTGTGTCTTCCTTGTTCAACGTCTGCTTTGTTAACGGCTGCAAGGGAATAAAACAAAATAGTAAGAAAATACATAAGGTATTTATTATTTATTGACAATATTTAAAGAGATGATATAAATGAGTACATAAGGAGAGTACGTAAGGGAAGTAAATAAGGGAGTTTTAGGGAGAATTACATAGGGAGGTTGAGAAAGAATATATAAAGGACTACATGAGGGAGTTAATAGGGGAGTAGATAGAGATGTTTATAAGGTTCTCCCTTATGTGTACAAATATACGAGAACAATTTACGTGAAGTTGCTATTAGGAATTGTATTGATAAATGTACGGACAGATTATCTTTACAAAAGTCACAAACATGATAATTGCAGGAGTATTATAACACACCATGTACAGTACCTGTTGCAGCTGTTGCTCAGCGTCATAGATTCGATTCTTGGCGCCCGACAAACTGTTCACGAATTGTAATTGGCGTTTCTCTCTGTCAGCCATTACTGCGTCGACTCGAGTACCTGTACATAATGTTGATTTTAGGTATTGTTCTTAAGGTCTTCTAAGGATAAAATTCCACCAAAATGTTTTGTACACGTTACTTATTGGCCAATATTTGTGCGCGCACTGTGCGAAGTTCACTTTTGTTTCGCATTTCGCCCACAAAGAGGGTGATGGGTGTTTCTGATTTCTAAGTTGAGTCGAAAAATTTGGGCTGCCACTGTGGTACATTGAGGTGGAATTTCACCATAAAGATGCTTGCTTATCCGGAGGCTTATAGGCCTGTAATGTGACGTTATGAATTAAATTTGGAGCGTCACATTATAATGTCATACTCACCAGGTTGTGCAGTATTACAAGCATCAACGAGCTTATCCAGACTATCATTGAGCTGATGATGCGATGCCTGCAGTTGCTGCTGCATTTCAGGGTGCTGTGGCAGGTGCGGTGAACATGAAGCAGTCAAGGTATCGGCAGAACTGCGCAGAGTACCGGCTGCACCCAGCAGCTGCTCTTTGCAGTGTCCATGCTGTATACTGGCAGCTGTAGCCTGTGCAACTGTTAGCAGTGCCTGTGCAGCATCAGCCGTATGTGCTCCGCGGCTGTCCAGCTCGGCTGCTGCGCCAGAGTCTGGGACCTGCTCCGTTAGTCGCTGCACCAGCGATAGCAGTTCTGATGCCTTGCCGCACGACTCCGCTGATAGACCGATAACCTATAAGGAAATTCTGATCTTACACACCGTAACCACTTTGTCCTCCTAAACTTCATGGTCAAAAGCAAAACCAAAGACAAAGTTTTTATTCCCAATGTGGTGGCCTTTGCAGGCTCCTATAAAAAGGTACTCTAGTTGCACGGTTACAAAAAGTAGGTCTCATGGAGAAGAGCCGGCAAGAAACTCCATAAACCTTCTGCATGAAATACTTATAAGCTACTAGTCCTAATCAAAGTCCTCACCTCATTTTCTTTAGCATTATCAGCTCCAGGAGTGACGCAGAACACCAAGTTGCTGGAAGCAGCAGAGTACTTGGCAACAGCATCAGCCACACCCTACAAAAAACGTTGAATTTGAACCATCATACATTTATATTATTATAAGAAATACCTGCAAGAGAATTTCTGACAGGTAACAGGTAACCAGGTACTTTGGGAATTTTGATTGAGAAGAATTTCACTGTGAAAAACAATAACAAAATCACAATATTTGGTGAAAAAAACAAATAGCAGTCACAACTGACCTCAGGTTTCCCGGCACTATCACAGATGTCCCTGGTGGCGTCACAGAGCTGACGCAAGTCTTGCAACATGGCCTTCTGTTCCTCGTCGGTCTTCGTGCCACATAATTTACGGGAATCTAGAATTAGGAAATGCAGTCGATTGTGCTATTTTACATGAGTAGGGTTTACGATTTGAAAATTTAACATAAGATTAGGTACAATATAGATTACAGGATCTCGGATCTCTGCTTATTCCTAAGCATTTCTAAAAGATAAGATAATCCTAGAAGACAATAGATATTATGGAAAAAAAACAAGAAGTTATTCTGAACATATTCTGAAAATCCTAAATTCAAAATGAAATGGACTCAAGTAATTTTTTTAGACAAAAAAAATATCTCTTCTTTAACGCCCTGTATCAGAACTGTGACACCGATCTTATTTAATAAATCAAACTTTTATAACACAAAATAAATTATTTAATATCTTAGCCTTTTCTTTAACAAACCTTGCATCAAGTGAGGCATTATCGAAGTGATGGTATTGACAGCGCTCTCCGCAGCCGCGTAGTCTGGGTTCTCGCGATCTATATATAAAATTAATATAATGAAGAAAACTTGTATTATGTGATATTGAAATACATAATATACAGGGAGAACCTCAAAGTATTCGAAGTTGCTGTACCATCATTTCTTTCCAGCAATAACACATAGGAAGTGATGATCTTATGTAATTTTTGCAGCCAAGTTAAATGAAGGAGACAATCTGGTGCATGACCCAACTCAATTTGATCCATACTTCGAGGTACACCTTGTAAGTATACAAATTATTGTTTAAGATTTTCTTAACCTTTTAGAAATATGTTCCGAATAGTGGATCTACTAGAAATGAAGAATCATTGTTCACACGTTTTATTTGAAATACAGTATAAAGGATGGATCCTATGGAAACGCATTAAGGAAACTTCCGCAGTGTATTAAAGTAGCATTTGTTCAAAAAACTGCATAGGTTCACATAATAATGTCACAAATTATCCCAAGACTTTTCTGATAAAAAATCCAAGAAATGGTTCTTATTCCAACGTCCCCAAGGACTCTCTTCCACTGACCTGCAGTAGCAGCGACGAGTGCAGCGACTGCCGCGTTGAGCTGCGCCAGCTTGTCAGCCAGCTGGTCTTCTAGCTGCACTGCGGACTCTTGTGTCATCATCTGACACAGCATGGGCTGTAGAAGGGAACACACTGACCTGCAGTAGCAGCGACGAGTGCAGCGACTGCCGCGTTGAGCTGCGCCAGCTTGTCAGCCAGCTGGTCTTCTAGCTGCACTGCGGACTCTTGTGTCATCATCTGACACAGCATGGGCTGTAGAAGGGAACACACTGACCTGCAGTAGCAGCGACGAGTGCAGCGACTGCCGCGTTGAGCTGCGCCAGCTTGTCAGCCAGCTGGTCTTCTAGCTGCACTGCGGACTCTTGTGTCATCATCTGACACAGCATGGGCTGTAGAAGGGAACACACTGACCTGCAGTAGCAGCGACGAGTGCAGCGACTGCCGCGTTGAGCTGCGCCAGCTTGTCAGCCAGCTGGTCTTCTAGCTGCACTGCGGACTCTTGTGTCATCATCTGACACAGCATGGGCTGTAGAAGGGAACACACTGACCTGCAGTAGCAGCGACGAGTGCAGCGACTGCCGCGTTGAGCTGCGCCAGCTTGTCAGCCAGCTGGTCTTCTAGCTGCACTGCGGACTCTTGTGTCATCATCTGACACAGCATGGGCTGTAGAAGGGAACACACTGACCTGCAGTAGCAGCGACGAGTGCAGCGACTGCCGCGTTGAGCTGCGCCAGCTTGTCAGCCAGCTGGTCTTCTAGCTGCTCTGCGTACTCCTGTGTCATCATCTGACACAGCATGGGCTGTAGAAGGGAACACACTGACCTGCAGTAGCAGCGACGAGTGCAGCGACTGCCGCGTTGAGCTGCGCCAGCTTGTCAGCCAGCTGGTCTTCTAGCTGCACTGCGGACTCTTGTGTCATCATCTGACACAGCATGGGCTGTAGAAGGGAACACACTGACCTGCAGTAGCAGCGACGAGTGCAGCGACTGCCGCGTTGAGCTGCGCCAGCTTGTCAGCCAGCTGGTCTTCTAGCTGCACTGCGTACTCCTGTGTCATCATCTGACACAGCATGGGCTGTAGAAGGGAACACACTGACCTGCAGTAGCAGCGACGAGTGCAGCGACTGCCGCGTTGAGCTGCGCCAGCTTGTCAGCCAGCTGGTCTTCTAGCTGCACTGCGTACTCCTGTGTCATCATCTGACACAGCATGGGCTGTAGAAGGGAACACACTGACCTGCAGTAGCAGCGACGAGTGCAGCGACTGCCGCGTTGAGCTGCGCCAGCTTGTCAGCCAGCTGGTCTTCTAGCTGCACTGCGGACTCTTGTGTCATCATCTGACACAGCATGGGCTGTAGGAAGAATATATTGGGTAAAGTAGCAATTAATGGTTTATATTATGCAGATTATATGGCTATTAAATATGTAATTTATGTTCATAAATGAAATAAATACTTTATTTATCAGAACAAGTGGCTCAAATCTTCAAAGCAGCTTTTTATAAAGAAAAAAAACACATCTAATCTATCAATCAACTTTGCTTCCACGAAGTCAGCCAGTTTTACGTTCCATTTATGCATTCTGGAATTCACTATGTAGCTAATGTCGGAGTGCCAAAGTGTCATAAATATTTTAGCGGTAGCCGATCACTTAAGGAATAATGTTCGAAAGCACCAGAATCTCCCGCACACCCGTGTAGACCATAAAAATGTTACTTACAAAATGTTATAATTATAGTTACTTATATGTTTTTATTGACTGACCTTGGTAAGTTGTTGCGCGGCGGCGTCCAGGCGTCGCTTGGCGGCGGGCATGCTGTTGATGAACTGCAGACGACGCTTCTCCTTTTCTTCAGAACCCTCACTGTTCGTTGTGTCTGTAAATATATCTTATGGTTAGGTTGTTCTTTGACAGGTTGTGTTTTGCAATTATAGCCTTATGTATAGAAGATCATTATGATCTCATAGACCTATGAAGGATTTTTGGAAACATCTTTAATCATCTGAAAATAGTCTGAAATCGTTTTTCGGGACTATATTATACGTATTTTATATTGTAGCTAGCGACTCGTCTATCTAATCCGTGCACTCGGGTAAATAGGGTATAACAATGAAATCATTTTGAGTTTTTTTCGCGTTCTCCACTTATGTGAACTTCTGATAATAACTGTTTTGTGGGATTATGCTGTATGTACTTCATTGTTTTTCACATTTTATGTTACTCTACCTGCAGGTCCCATATTGCATATATACGTCAACTGCTGCAAACTATCCTCGAGCTGTTGATGCGTGTCTTCAACATCGCTGCAGTCAGCTGACGTGTCTCTGCAGGCTGACACGAGGTGTGTCGAGCTGTCGTGTAGACGTGACACGGCGGAGTTGAGTGTGTCTTGACAGCGGGGGGAGTCTATGCTGGCACTTGTCACCTAAGTGGGAAAAAAGGCAAAAATGTAACAAGTTATGTTGGGTATTTTGGTATATAAAGAAAGATAGAAGGAAAAAGAATATGTTCATTGACACAAAATAGGACACGAGGTGTGTCGCGGTGTTGTGTAGACGTGATGCGGAGGAGTTGAGGCTGTCTTGGCAGCGAGGGGAGTCTATGCTGTGGCTTGTCACCTAGGTGGCAAAACATTAGTATCAGAATTGGCAGAAATAGTGTTATCGTTTTTGGGAGCTGTCTTTTGTGGCCTTCAAAAAGGGCCTACTTTGAATAAATGACTTCTTTATCTGGTATCAGCTGCCTCGCTGTATACTGTATACCTGTGCGACAGCATGCAGTGCTCGCGCGGCATCGTCGGCGCGGTCGGCTCGCTGGCACAGCTCGGCCGCCGCGGGGTGTTCGTGAGGCACCAGCTGCCGAGCTTGCTGCGTCAGCTGCGACGCTTGCTGCCTCGCTGTATATACCTGTGCGACAGCATGCAGTGCTCGCGCGGCATCGTCGGCGCGGTCGGCTCGCTGGCACAGCTCGGCCGCCGCGGGGTTACCGTGAGGCACCAGCTGCCGAGCTTGCTGCGTCAGCTGCGACGCTTGCTGCCTCGCTGTATATACCTGTGCGACAGCATGCAGTGCTCGCGCGGCATCGTCGGCGCGGTCGGCTCGCTGGCACAGCTCGGCCGCCGCGGGGTGTTCGTGAGGCACCAGCTGCCGAGCTTGCTGCGTCAGCTGCGACGCTTGCTGCCTCGCTGTATATACCTGTGCGACAGCATGCAGTGCTCGCGCGGCATCGTCGGCGCGGTCGGCTCGCTGGCACAGCTCGGCCGCCGCGGGGTGTTCGTGAGGCACCAGCTGCCGAGCTTGCTGCGTCAGCTGCGACGCTTGCTGCTGAGCTGTACTTGATAGTTGTAGCACCTGTAACCAGAAGCAAAATAGACCACAGAAGAAGGACAAATGACTAAACTCGTTAAAAAGGTAAAATGCGATGGATTACGGGTAGTAAATGCTCTGAATATCTGACAAAAGGGAATTTAGATAGGTAAAATCCTGTACATACCTACACCAAACAGGATAAATAATTTAGTAGGTATGCCTATTCATAATATAATGTACGAACATAGACTCACATGTTTCTGCTTGCCCTTATCGGCGACGGGACTGATGAGGAACACAAGTTTGCCGGTAGCTGCGGCAAACTTGGACGTTGCCTCACCTTGATCCTGTAAGAATAGTAATTTGTTATACAAGAGTGCAAAGTTGCTTTTTAACCGCGGGCTCAATTTTGATGACCGAGCAAGCGAAGGATTCTAAAATTGAAACACGAGCGTAGCGAGTGTTTCAATAATTAGAATCCTGAGCGATAGCGAGGGAATCAAAAGAGCACAAGGTGAAAAATCTTTGCACTCGAGTGCAACACGTAACTTTTCATCCCACCTCATCGAGGAAATTACTAAATGCAAAAAAACAAAATGGCGCGCACATATGCGTATCAAAAATTAAAATGAAGTACTTATTAAAGTTCATTTATTTGAAAACTCATTTTAAAAATGAAACGAGGTTAAAAATCTATGTAAAAACAATAATAAAAATTACTTAATTAATTGAATAATTATTTTAAGCAGTATTTGATTTGTTTGATATACAATTCTTTGAAGTTTTATCAAGGTTGTCACAAATGGAGTATTTTCACACGATGTTCTAAATTCAAATCACTTTGCCGCTCTAGAGGATAAAAACGGGTTTTCCGCTCAGATATCAAAGGGTAAAACTACTCTTTCCGAGATGGTGGGATGAAAAAATATTTTTTCATTGATACCGACGCAAAACATTCCTTGTCTTCTTAAAAAAGAATGACTGTTGGGGATAGAATGAGAATTCAGTTATTTACCTATGTAAAACACACCAAAATCTTTTACCTAAAATATAGTTTCCACTATTTACCTAAAAAACTGCATCCAAATCGCTCGTTTAAGAGCTACTTTGCCACAGACACTTAAATCAATTTTGCATCGTTATTTAAAAAGCTGATCAATTAACATAAAACTAAAATTATAAATAAATATGGTAAATACTCACATGTGGATGTCCATCGCCGTCGCACATCTCACGCGTAGCGTCACACAGCGCGAGTATGTGCTTGCGCATGGCGGCTCGAGTTGCTTCGTCTTTGTCGCTGCTTACTACCTCCGAGTCTGTTTAAATTGGTATAAAATAGTACAAGATATTTTTTGGCAATTAGGTAACTAAAAATAATTTATAGAATAGACTCTGATTTCATTAACATTCCATGATACTTTGTCGTACTTTAGACCCAAGTTTACAAAATAAACGTCAGTTTTGTTAAAGCTCAAGAATTTTCACATCCAATTTCCAAAGATCTGAAAAAAAAACTGACGTTTCTGTTCTAGGCGAAAATAGGTTTCAAAAGTTTCAATACCTATTTCGTTATTTGTTACCTTTGACAATTTGTGGCATCAGCTCAGAAATGGTAGACATAGCCAGCTCAGCGGTTGCATAGTCAGGATTCTCACGATCTGCGAATAAAATATCGGTTAACTAAACTCTGCCAGGTTCTCGCAAGTTACCGTGGCCCTGGTTCACAAAGGGCTCCAGAAGGAACATGGTGGGTTTTAGTCAGTAAGAGTCTGACACCTCCTCCCACTGCATCTGATGACCTCAAACAAAAACAAGGTGTAGGTAATTCCTAATGCACACTTCATCTTCCACACAAGCTGATGATGTCATCATTGAATATTCACTTTCAATAACAGTACCTACAATAGCTTATAACGCGTACTTACCTGACGTAGTTAGGTGTACTCAATAATGTAACATACATACATCATTGTTATCATATGTTTGTTCTTTAAGTGAATTCACAATAACCGTTATGTACATTTTAAGTTATGGTAAAACTGTCATTCTGGGCACACTACTTAATAAATTGGCAAATTCTGTAACGATGGTGATGTTAATACAAAGTATACTGACCAGCAGTAGCGGCAGCGAGTGCAGCGACGGCGGCGTTGAGTTGTGCCATGCTGTGTGCAAGCCGCCGCTCCGACTCCTGCTTCTCGTGTTCAGAAGGCGTGGTGCTTGCTGACTGTATAACAACCAATACATACATACATACATACATACATAACATACATGTTCTACGGAGTGATGATAAGTTACCTTTAAAGTAAGACTGATATATCGACTGAACAATACTTGTGTGGCAAATTATAATCTGCAGGTAATACACAAAAAATTTTAAAGGTTTGAAAAGGAAATAAATAAATGATCGCAAAAAAATCATATACTTATGAACAATTAAAATCAAAAACACGAACTTCCTTTCAACTACAGTCTAATAGTAACTATAACCTACCTATGAATTGATTCAGTTAGACGTGGGAATAGAAACACTTGAATGATACGTAATATAATAGACTCAGTTATCTACGTCATAATCAAGAACCTATAATAAGGCAAATTAGCATTAATAGGTACCTAGTTATTGATGCCAGCGTATTGATACCAATGAATCAATGTTGTTTGTTTAGCTGTATCATACATCAGCTGTGCCGTTCAAGGGCGAAGTAAATTCATTCTGTACATAATTACTTACTAATTGCGTAATTACAGCATTTTTTTGCAAGTACTTTTACTAAAAAGTTATTTTTTAATCTGAAATATTCAAAGTACAACAACAACACCTTCACTATAAAATGTAAGAGTTATTTTTGCATATAAATTATCATCTACTGATAAATAATTGCCTATACCTATCTATAATACAAACAAATACATTATTATCATTTATCATTGTGTAGATAAATAAACACAAGTGAACTAATCGACTATTTCGCGCGTGTCATCATCGGCGCCGTGGCTTAGTTGGTTAAAGCGCCTGTCTAGTAAACAGGAGATCGCGAGTTCGAATCTCGCCGGGGCCTTGTGGAGTGTTAAAACACTTTTTGGCTCTTTCTTGAAGCCAGTTTGCTTATTGCATTAGGTAGTAGTATTGTTTTTATAATAATTGGTGCTTTTGATCTTTTGGAAATAATTATTCTTCAATTGACGTTATTGCTCTTTATTTCATAATTACCTATCTAATCAAGTGTATATCGAAACACAATTGTTAATTGAAATATATTATTGTATTCCTAATACTACAAAGTTATGTGTTTAATATGTATGAATAATCATACTCCATATACTCTCATATAATATTTAATTCAAATAAAAGCATCACAATACAACGATTACACTCATGCTGCAGAACATTTAGAAACAAGATAAATACCTTATCCCATCCATCTTCCACTCTTTCCAGCTTACTCTTGGCTCCAGCCATGGTAGCAATAAACTGAAGACGCTTCCTCTCTTGTTGTGGTAGCAACTCTTCAGAAGCACCTGTTATACGAAACATTTGATTAAATCTAGTATTTCTACCAATTAATTCTAATAGTCTTATTGGGTTGCCCTTGTAACTGGGTTGAGGAGGTCAGATAGACAGTCGCTCCTTGTAAAACACTGGTACTCAGTTGCATATGGTTAGACTGCAAGCCGACCCTAACATAGTTGGGAAAAGGCTCGGGAGACGAATTCTATTTGCTTCAACTGGTAGCGGGAAATTCAAACAGGTATAAAATGTTTTTTTTTTCTTGCATCAGATTTCCATGCTTTGCAGGCCTTTCTATGGGGTTTTGTGATCCATACCTTTACAATATTCTTTGAATCTCACCTTCCACATTGCCATAAGCATCTCTCAGCCTCTCCAAGGCCTGGTTGACATCCATGGCCTGATGATGCAGAGTGTCACTCATGTGCTGCCTAGTAGGGTCTTCTAGCAGCGGCTTCCAAGCTGTCTCCATGCTGTGCAGGCTGGAGCTCAGACCCTCGGCTGCTGCTGTGAGGGCGCTCTGGCAGTGAGGCTCGTGGATTGCTGGTGCTGTTAACTGCAGGTGGAAATTTTGAGGGTCAAAGGATGGTTGAACTTGATGTCTTGCAGAGTATTTATTTATTTATATAACATTAATATAACATACGTACATATATGTATATTTACCTACTACATTTGCCAAGAGACTGAGAAAAAAAAGAAAACAAAAATGGTAGTAATTCTGCCAATTTCTTATGGATGTGGTCGAGTAATAATTATGTACAGAATTTTTTCTACAAAATCACATTCAGGCATTTCAGTTCGTTGTGACAGCAGTAGTCTGAAGGTGCTGCTGCCTGGCAGGTCAGCTCGTTGTGACACCAGCAGTCTGCAGGGGCAGTTCCAGTACATCACCTGAGCACACGCCAGCAGGTCCCTGGCGGCGGCGGCAGTGCGAACACCAGCGCGGTCCACTGCGGAGGTGGCGTCCGACTGCTCCTGGCAGGTCAGCTCGTTGGCTGATACCAGCAGCTTCGACGTCTTGGCGCCGGCTTCCTTGGCTAGCTGGATAATCTGGAATATAAGAAAATAAAGGTTAAACCAGAAGCCAGAAGTGGAGACGAGCGGTGCAGAGCGGAGATATTTTATAAACACCTTACCTCTTTCTCCTTATCAGAATTAGTTCCTCGCGCGAACGTAAAGATGAGTTTGCCGGCTACATCAGCATACGTGTTCGACGCTTCTTGGATTTTCTGAAAACAGTTTTGGCAATATCAGCTTGGGCATAAACAGTTTACATTGTCTGTAATATTTATGATCACCTCACTTTGCCACGAGTAATGTGCCTAAGTAAATAGCAGCATATGAATATGACAAAATATAGTGTTAAAAAAATACACAAATGACTAATAACTTCCTCTTTTTTAGGAAGTCGGTTGAAAATCACCAGGGTTGATTTTTAGCAAATCCTGTGCTACATTCAATATAGATGCGGGTTTTTTTTTATCTGCTAGATTACAAAGATTCTATAAGTACTGACCTCATGATCCCCAGTGCCAGTCATGCCGCAGACCTTCTTGGTGGCGTCGAAGAGTGCCTGCATCTCGTCCAACAACTCCTTGGAAGCCGCTGGGTCTTTGGTGCTGGCCAGCATCTGAGCGTCTGACAATTGAACGGGGTTTTAGTTTTGGAAAATGAAGAGTCTTTTAGTGCAGTCAGAGATCCTCATCATCCTCCTCCGAGCCTTTTCCCAATCATGTTGGGGTCGGCTTCCAGTCTAATCGGATTCAGCTGAGTACCAGTGCTTTACAAGAAGCGACTGCCTATCTGACCTCCTCAACCCAGTTACCCGGGCAACCCGATACCCTTTGGTTACACTGGTGTCAGACCTACTGGCTTCTGACTACCCGTAACGACTGCCAAGGATGTTCAATGACAGCCGGGAAACAAGCCAAAAAAACAGCAGTAGTCGCTGTCGAATGCAACCTGAACCTTGAAAGAAGAAAATATGCTACTTGTTTTTTTGGGACCAGTAACGTCCCACATTGCATGGCTTCCACTACGCTTTTATATCATTTTGATGACATAGATATCTCTAAAATATACGAATTTTAGAGATATCTACATTTTAGAGGTTTTAGTTATATGAAACTTACCTCTCGCCAACTTAGGCATCAGCTCGTTGATAGCATTCATTGAGTTGATAGCGGCAGCGTAGTCAATGTTCTCAGGGTCTGAAATACATTTTCAAATTAAATTACATATTTTACACCTAATGATTTCTGTCTTCCTTCAACGATGTTGATTTTCCACATTACAATAAAGCAAATTAGTTCAATGGTTATGCAGTTTACATTATGTACCACTGATATCTCCCTATCCTAATTAGACGAGCCGAGCTCACTTTTATTTTCTTCTAACAATATATTTATCCTTTTTTATGAAACATTATTAAAGGACGGCATGTGTTGCAGCATGAGGAAGTGTCAGACTTGAACTGAAAAAACCCTCCACTTCTGTTGCTTCTAGAGCCCTTTACGTAACAGACCCACAGCAACTGTTTTGTAAAATCAAATTCCACTAGATATAAAACTAGAATACTTGAGTGGTATGTTACCCGAGTGCGCGGTGAGGTAGAGCGCGATGGCGGCGTTCAGCTTGCCCATCCTGTCTTCCAGAGCACGCTCCAGCTTGTGCCGCTGAGCCTCGTCTATTTGAGCTCCAGTGTAATCCTGATTAGTAAAACATGACAAAAAATAAGATTAATTTTGGAATCAGGCGTTACCTATACCACTTTTATCTTGGTCACGTGCTAAAGATATTCAATAAAATAATAATGTACATGTCGGCGCGTCATCGCCGTCGTTACCACGATCAGACATTATATCCACAAAGTTAAACACACACCAACACTTAAATAGGGGAACAAATATTATAATAAAAGGGACTTACTCCGACTTAAGTTGTTTATTCACTGCTGAGAGAAAAAGAATGAATCCTAAAGACCACATTGCGGCCTTTTTATACCGATTTTTGACAATCAAAAAAGAGCGGGTATGTTAAAAAGTATTACAATACAATCAACCAATCAGAAACCCTAGCGAATCAAAATAAGCTCTAATATTATGAATTTAATACAAAAACGGAAATACGAAAGAAACACAAGAGTCTAAATAAAATCAAACGGAAACATGGTTGAAATCAAATTGAAGACTTATTCCAGTATAAAATATAAACGGAAACACAATTTTAAATCTACAGACATACTAATATTGAATTATTAATTACAGCCGGAAAT
The DNA here is from genome assembly GCA_033682625.1 of Helicoverpa zea x Helicoverpa armigera. Classification (NCBI taxonomy): domain Eukaryota; kingdom Metazoa; phylum Arthropoda; class Insecta; order Lepidoptera; family Noctuidae; genus Helicoverpa; species Helicoverpa zea x Helicoverpa armigera. The sequence continues at coordinate 806,434 of JAWIIS010000015.1, read as the reverse complement.
ACTTGTAATATCACAAACGGAAATACAGTTGTAGTCAAAAGAAAGATTTACAAAATAATTAAACTGAAGTTCAAAACAAAAACTTAATAAATTTAAATCAACCGGAAGTTCAAAATAAAATAAATACTAAATTTAACAAAGCTGTCAAAACAAATACCAATATAAAAAAAACGGAAATGACAATAAATTGTTGATACAAAATAATTACAATTTAAATAAAAATATGACTTTCGCGCCCATATATACAATACACGTGCAGCAATAAGGTAGTGTTTAAGACATACCTCAGCTAGTTTAAAACGAAGAATATTTTATCGCGAGGATTATTTGGATAATTTACCACAGCAACAAAATAATGTAATTTGTAAATATTTTAAGAACTGTACATAAACATGTAGTAAAGAACCGGCTATGTGCGATGCGAGTCGCACGCATGAAGGTTCCCGTATCATTTTCTAAAAACTTTCAAAATATCACGCTTGTCTGGGAGCTCTCTAAAATACTAGTTTATCTAGTTTTTATTTCACCAAACATTTTGTTTCATGAGATATTTATTTATTTTTATTTATTCCTTTAATTCAGGCAACAAGGGCCAATAGAAAATGAGATAGGTACAGCCTGATGGCAGATGGACTGCAGAATCTTAATACCTAATAGGGTCGCGTTTTACCTTTTGGATACGGTTCCCTAAAAAGCGTGCATCACTAATATACAGTACCTATGTATGTATTCTAAAAGTCCAAATATTTAGTTTTATTACTTAAATAATTTAACTGTCACTACATACTTCCTTAAATGCGGAATTCAGCTATCAAGTATATAAAGCGGAACTAGGTTCATTACAGTATTAGTTAAAGACGAGTTATATAGCAAAAACTCGTCATGTATTCCTATATCATTTGTTTGTGTTTATCAGTAATAACCGTACACGGTGCCGCATCGCCTGAAATTCAGAAACTAGTATACGAAGGCTTCAGGCACGACCCAAAAGAACACGGTTTCATGGTGTTGTTAGGAAAATTTTGGTCTAATCATACAGATGATTTTAAAGATTCTTGCACTGGTTCAGTCATAGATAAACGATGGATTATTACCGCTGCACATTGTTTTTTGACTAATGTCACAGATGTACCAATACTCCAGAGGATTAAAGGTAAGCAGCGACTTATTGGGTACGTTCGTCAAAGAGACATTATTATGCATCCTAACTACCTCCCGAGCGAGCCGTGGCAGTACGATTTAGCACTTTTGAGGACAGAGAAGCCAATCCGATTCGATGAGCACGCAAGCCCAATACCGCTGGCATGGTCTCGAGGACCCGGTCAAGAAGGATTGTTTGGTGGTTACGGAAAATCGGAGTTCGGGTCCGGAACACCTTTGATTGGAGAAGCTGTGTTTGAAGAAACGTGTCTGGCTCCGTTTGCCAGAACTCCAAGGCAGTTTTTGTGTTCCCGATCTACAGAATCAATAACGGGACATGGGGACTCGGGAGGTCCCGTATTCACTCGTGACGGTCTCGTAGGAGTCATATTGGGAGTGGAAGAGTCACTGCATGAATCAGTTTTTCTAGACATTTCCCAAAAATTTAACTGGATTGAACAAGTTACAGGTATTTACCCGCAACGTCGCATGGCTGTGTAGCCAGGTTATCTTTGCCATTAATAAATGAACTGTAAAGTATTTCGTTTGTTTTTACGTCCGTAATCCTAATTATACAACGATACGCAAACTTTTTGACACAAGAACTAGGTTGTTACCTTACCTATAAGAAGGGGCCTGACCTACCTGATTTTTGGCACCTTTTCTCATCTTTCCTTCTTCGGTGGTTGGGAAGCTAAGCTATCTCCACGTAACATAAGCTATATTTTATCTAGGTAAGGGAAGACATAGTATAGTAAGACTTAGAAGTACTCGGTACGGAACCGTTCATGGAATTCGCTGGAATGCACGTGGCACCGCGACTCGTTTGAGTTTCTCAAGCGATAATAAGTAGTATACTAATGAAAATAAAGTTTAAATTCTCCGACCTTTTGGGTGAGTTGAAAGTAAGACACATACCTCCTTGAGCAGTGCTGCAGCAGTGTCGACGGCATGCAGGGCGGTGGTGGCGGCGGCCACGAAGGACTCTCGTCGCACCGTGTTCTCGCGCACCTCTCCCGCCTTTATGCGGCGCCGGGAACGCTGTACCGACAATGTTGTAATGTTGTAATTTTGTGCCTTAATAAATAGCAAAAAGAAAATTAAAGTCATCTGCTGAGCCTTTTGACTTCCTTGAGACTTCCAGTCTAACCGGGTGCAGATGAATACCTGTGTTTAACAATGGGCTTATCTGACTTCCTCAACCCGTTTACCCGAGCAACCCAGTACCCCTTAACCCGCGTATCGACTGCGAGCGGCTGCCGCGCGAGCCATGTTCGTCCGCCGCAATTCTGCGTTTTAGTATTGTTTTGGTTGCTGCCGCCGCGAGACCCAATTTTCGATGGTTTGCAGAGCGCAGTTGATACGCGGCTTAACACTAGTATTTTCTTATTTCTTTAGGTATCTTTGCGTCCCAAAAATCAAAAATTACGCGCTCACTGTGCGCGGCTTCTTCACTTTACGGTGATTTTTATTCAAACTTGTTTGGGTACTGTCGTGTTCCAAAACTCAAAAATCAAAACAGACCTTCTGGCTTCTGACTACCCATAATGACTGCCAAAGATGTTCAATGACAGCCGGAACCTAAAGGTTGGCGTACCCGTGTTCCAGTATTCTAGCACTTACCCTGAGCAGTTCACTTCGTCTCCTACTCTTGGGATCGATGGAGAGGAACATCTGTGTCGTCACGTCAGCTATGTTCTCAGCCGCGTTCTTCGCCTCGCCCGAATGCTGGGTATAACCACAATGATTAGTTTAGGTATCAAAACAAACTTGCTCTCAGTTTAATATACTTACAGAAGATGTTACTGACATGTGTAAATTGGAGATGATGATGAAAATTTAAAGTCGGCAATAGGTTTTGATTATAGCTGTTAGTACCTAATTTCAAGTTTTTATTTCAAACTAGCTTCCTAAGAGCACTTCTACTCACATCAGGATAAAAAATAGTCTCTAATATGATATTTTGATGTGTAAGCTGCTATTTCTAAGTTTATATCATACAAACACATTGATACAGTATAGTTTATGTGATGTGATGTGATAGAGAGGGTTAGCCCTCCCTCCCTGGCCTCAGAAACATTAACCCTTAAGTTAGTTATTCCAAGATTAAACTTTAACAAGAATACCTTTGAAGACTATAACTTACCAATAATTCAGGCTTGCAGGTGTCTGACAGCTTGTTGAGGTAGCTGTTCAGGTCCTGAAGGTCGTCCAGCATCTTCTTCTGCATCTCATCGACTGTCTGTTTGTCTGCCGTCTCTTTTACACCTAAATATTTATGTTAAAAAATATTTATTGTTACTGATTTTTTTATTACAAGCCATATTTCACTTTTTTCACAATTGCTTTTAAAATTTTATGTACCGATATATATTTCTTTAGATATGTGTTAGTTAAAACCGAAACTGTGTTAAACTTACCTTTTTCTACAACTGGCAGTTCTTCGTGCATGATCTGAACGATTTTTTGCGCTTCTTTCACATTGGAATCTGTAGGATCTGTTAAAAAAGTAGATGTATAAAAAAGACGACATTACATTACAGACAGTACATTAGTTTATTTATTTTCAAAAAATGCAATTTATAAGTTAAACAGACGTCTAAAACCTTTCTAAAAATCAATACTTACATAAAAACACTTAAAAAAATACCTTCCATTATTTATAATAGTATATGTATAAGGGAGAGACCCACCTTCATGTGGTGTTTTATTGTTACCCCATGTAATGTACAACATGGGCAAGCAATAATTTTAGTAAATTAGACCGCTCAGCCAGAAAAAAAGAAGTTACACTTAATCTTTATGTTCTGTGCACCATACCTGTGAGCAGTCCGACGATCTTGACGGAGTTGGCGTTCATCTTGTTAAGCGCCGCCACGCACTCGGGGGACATGTCGCCGCGCATTGGGAACTCACCCTTCTGTAGATAAAAATAAGGGCATCAATTAGGTACGTTGGAAATCAGAGCATGTTTTTGCTAAAAAACGCTTTTCAAGTTATGGAAAAAAATTGTCTTCAGCAATCATTATTGCTAAAATTAAAGGCGACGTTGAACTCTGCGCTACATCTTTTAATGAAATAGAAATGGCATTTTTCTCATTTACGAGTCTTCCTGCCGGTTTTAATATAAGGAACCATTTAACTATACGACTTTTTCTAACACCATGAGTACCTTCCACGGTTCGTCTAGGTTTTAATGAGGCTCTAAATCCTCCAGCCTTAACTTTACATACGTTGAAAGATAAAGTTTCAATGAGTACTTACAATAGCATACTGTTGGTTCTTGAGATGGTCTGTCACAACTATCTGCTGTATCGTCGTCAGCTGAGCGCCCGAGTGCGCGGCCGAGCCTGCCACAAATATACCAATTGAAATCACATGTAGAGGAATTAATAATTTTCTCATCTTAATAAGTGAATAAGTAGAAGTATACCGGTAGAAGAGTCTTACCACGATGACTAGAATTTTAAAAAATAAACTTGGTTGCCTGTAAAGTCGGTATACGTGCGAAAGTTTTACGTGACAACGACTTTAAGTGGTAAAATAGTTTTAATGTGAATATTCATTCGTATGTAGGAAGTAGGAAGAAGGATGAAATAATAGTAACAATTTAAAACATTTATTTACCGGTGTGTATGCCTATCTCTCTCACTCTCTCTCTCTCGCTCTGTCTCTCTCGCTTTTAGGCGGGCTAACTGTGCTCGAGTGGAAGGGACGCGTGCCTTTCAACAACTGTCAACTGTACCTTGATCGAAGGGCATGATCTTGTTGGGTCCCACGAAGGACTCCGTCACGATCTTGCTAGGGTTGTTCGACACCAGCTCTATTATGTTACTCCTGCAAATAAATACTTCATTAATTACTGTGTCGTTCTACAGATTTCTAGAGACTCGAGAAGTTTCTCAAACATCTGCAACTATGATTCTTTACAATACATTCGAATTTGTAAAACATGAGTGTTTCACACACAATTATTAATTGATAACAGTATTATAAAGCTGAAGAGATTATTTGTTTCATTGAGCGCTACTGTCACTCCGTCTATTATCTCTCAAGATACATAAAGATAGTTGCTACCTACTTGCTACCAGCTACCATTAGTTGCTACCTACTTGCTACCTACTGCCATTGGTTGCTACCTATTGTTACCCTCGTGGATTTCAAAATAATCTGCCATTTCATATTGTATGGTCCATTTGCTGAAGAAAGCTAATATCTGGTACTAACTTGCCCATTTGCACGTTATCGTGTAACACTGCCATGCTCGTGCCGACGTGGTGCGCGGGCGGCGCCAGCATGCGGCGCCGGATGATGTCGATGTAGCCCTCCAGGATGTCGCGGATGCGGTGGCAGTGCTGCGTCTTCACGCTGTACTCCTTGTCACTGAGAGTGTCAAATTGTCAGGTGAGTTGGAGATGAAGAAGATAAGAAAAAACACAAAAAATAAAGAATACAAAATATGGTCCATACAGGGAAAATACGGTTATGATATCAATGCAAAACATTTAAAAATTAACTCCTACGGAGACATCAAGATAGTAACAGCAAGATACAAATAATTACTAGTCATATAACGCTAGACTCTCTACATAATTTCTCGGCCAATTTCTGTGTGTACCAGAGTTATTTACTTTGCTCGAACAATCTAATCTTAAAATGCATTTGAAAAAAACATTAGTGTTAGACAGCCCATTTATCGCGAATGGGTAGACGCTACTTTTTATTCGAATGCGGGAAGTTGTTCCCTCGAGATGCTGTTGGAAACGCTAAACAAAATGTATGGTCCTCACCTGTAATCCCCGAAGTTAAGCGTGAAAGTCTGCGACTTCCCAGCGTGGTAGGTCTTGACGTGTGTCAGCGGCCACTGCTGTAAGATCTCCTTGGTGACCTCGTCGAGACGCAGGATAGCTTCAGCGTTGATCCCCAGCAAGCGGGGGACTAGCTTCTTCTTATCTTTTTGTTTCTCCTGGGTAGATAGGCAAGGGAGAGTGAGTGCGGAATTAAATCAGGCATAGGGGATATGGTAATATACTAAATTATCACAAGGACAGTGAAGATCTTAAAACTATAATTGCATGACGGATAGAGGATATCGGTTCAAAATTCAATTAGATGCAATTTCAATTAGTCGTATTGAAAGTAAAAACATCTTTGCTTTCATCAATACTTTTTTACCAACTCACTGACGTCATTATGCCAATCGATAGTCACGCCTCACTCAAAACTAGGTATTAATTAGGCAATCTGTGGTATTAGTCTCAACATGGTACCTCATTAAGCACTTAGAATATGTTGCTATCAAGCAAAGTATATGCTCAGTATAGTCTAGTAGATCACTAATAAGTACTTACAGTAGAGTTCCCGCCAAATAATTAGCTATTATTATCTATTCGACTAGACTTCATACGGTTCGGTACTTGGATTCACTTCTAAAGTTGGCTGCTACTGACCTCACAATCATTGCAGAATAACTGCAGAATTGCCAATTTTTTCGGACAAATGATACGAAAATATCAAAGTTTAAAGTTATAACACCCACCTTAACCAAGAAGAAGGTGACTCCATAAGTAGGCATGGCCCGCGCAGTCTTGATGTAGAGGAACTTGGCCTCCAGCGGCGTCTTGCCCTGGTGCAGCGCGAACTCCTTGAAGATCTTCTTCTCTATGCCCCACGCGTTAGAGTATTGGGCTGGTAGGTATTCTTCTAGACTGAAGTGAAGGGGGTAATTATGTATAGAAACAGAATGACTTGGGTATAAATCGTCGTACCTATAGCTATAAATCGTCGTTGATTTTGGATTGGAAATCTCAATTCAAAAATAAAATATGGATATAAATCAATGTGAATAGACAATAATGAACCATGGCTTCATCAATTGAATCCATATTTTAAGCAGTAGTATATTATTGTAGAATATTATACTGCTGAATAATATGGTATTTCTGTAATAAGTCCCTTCAATATTGTTTACCTAAGTATAGTTTGCAAAGTGTCCAAAGTGTCCCTAGTTTGTTTCAGATCATTGAAATAACTAAATGCATAATTCGAGTTTACGTTCGTCACACATTTACCTGTACAAAACGGCTCTCAAAGGTCTATTAATACTTAAAAGGATGTTATCTTTATTCCCACCCAAGTAATGAACTACGCCTTCGCTTAGAGTTGCCGCAAAGCTTTGCAAGCGTGCGTAAGTAGCGCGCTTTTTTACGGCACTGATACAAACAAGGTTTATAAGAAACTAGATTTCGTCCGCATATCCTTAATCGGTTCAGCCATTATAGCGTTAAAGCGTAATCAACATTATCACATTTATATTAGTAGCGAAGGCCCAAGTTCACCGACAACATAAACGTCCGTTTACTCTAAACAATAGTTGACATTGAAAATCAAACGTGGAGATTCGATGAACTAAGGCCTATAGATGTTAAGTTTATTATTTTTCATAGATATATACTTCTCAATAAATCCCGGTTTATGTTTTCCTTCCTGATAGTCTCCCAACTGCACTTGACACTGGATGCCCGCGAACTGAACCGCTGAAAGTAATAAAACAAAAATATTGTTTTAAATTGTGTATAAAAATTATAATAAATGTTCTGTCTGTTTATTAATTTAACTGAGCAGTAAAGAGATTAAAAAAAGTATATTTTGAAACGTACGTGTACCTATCCAGAAACAGACCAGTACCTATTATATGTATTTAGGGAATTTTAATCAAAGGATTCAACCCTAGGGAATTTGATAAGAAGGTATGCCTCTATTTTTCAGTGGTGAATCAAATACAAATCTTTGAATGTAAGTAAATAATGATGAAACAAATAACAGTTACAGTTACAGTTAGTTCGATCCATGTTGCTAGAAACGTACGAACCATATCATAGCTCAACCTTTATGCTTGGGTCAATTGCAACATGACCTACTTAACTTTTATACTCATAACTAATAACTAAGGTTGAAATGAAAACCAGCAAGCCAAATACTAAAAAAGTCTTTATTTCCTAACTTAATACAACACTTGCTCAAGTTCACTGAAAACATAAACATCAGTTTTCTTAAAACAAAATGTCTTTACTTAATTTTAAAGTAAACAATTGTTTTAAGAAAAACGGACGCTTATGTTATCGGTAAACTTGGTTTTAAAGTCTTAATCAATTTCTAATCTAACTTAATCTTATAATCTAGTGGTATCACTGCTGCCCGGAGCCTGGTCATCCTTATTGACAATCTGCTGCAACTCATAGTCTTGCACCACTTGGAATATCTTACTCTTCGCCTGGTTCAAGTAATACGGACTAAACTTCCTTAAAGTCGACCCTATAGTTAAAAGAAACACGTCCAAAGGATCAGTAGGACTTAATTCCTGGAACATAGATTCAGAGAATTCTCTAGAAGTATTCGCTTCTTCTTGTCGTTTCCTAAATATGGGTTTAGTTTCTCTAGGTTCTTCGAAGTCCAGGGTTTCGTCTACAAAGACTTCAGCTGGCATTTCAACTTCGCAGGCTTCGTCTTCTAAGAACTCGGTGTATTCTTCGGAGGCTGGTGGGGCGCCTGCTGATTCCTTGAAGTATGGTATCATGAAGCCCAGCTCATCCTCGTACTTGTATTTGTAGCTGTGTGCGTTAGGGTTGCGCAGTCGGTCCCGGATTTTGCGTCGCATCATGTCTCGTATGTTGATCCATCGCGATTTGCAGACTAGAGCTGAAAATGTAAATATACATTAGAAAAGAACTTATAAAATTATCCTAATTCGCTTATTTCTTAAGCCAACTTGTTTAGAGAGCTAATCTACCTAGTTAATAATGTACTACGCAAAGAATCCAGCGATAAATGCGTACATTATGTTCTAAGTTTACTAAGGTAGAATTACTTTACGCTAAAAAGTTTTCGTATTAAATATTTCCTTTAAATTACAATCAAATCCAATTATTTTAATCGCAAGAGCACATTAGTTGTGCCCAATAATACGCTAGTAGAAATACTACTTAGTTACTAATTCATTAAAAAAAAAATACAAAACAAGGAAGGAAAACAACGTCAAAATCTCTGCTCTGCGCCTTACATAAAGAACCGCGCGACAATATCTAAACACTAGCACTCTATAATCCGACTCTATGCACTTTAAATTCACACAGATAACCCAACACTAACCTACTTATAATCTACAGTCTACACTACACAAGCGCCAACTTTCAATGTGCTACACAAAACTCGACTCTATTGCTAACGACATAAGGAAACACAAAAAAAAACAAAGAACTTACCTGGCCTGCCGAGTGAATCCCCGATCTTTTGCCAAACGACTTCCCTTGCATCAAAGTCTAGATATTTCGAATGTCTTGTGTTATACAAAATGGAGTTTTCTTTGACTAATTTTACTAGTTTAATGTCTAAGTTCTTGTTAAAAGGGAGCGGCATCGTGTCGTTCGCGGGGCGTTCTCGTGGCGACTGCACGGAGCGGCAACGTCGCGCGCGCGTCACGTCTCGTGCCCGTTGGTGTCGCAACCGGTTGCTAAGGTGGGCCGCGCATTGTACGATTGTTAAGTAGCCCGATTTTTATCGTTGGTAATTTTTTGAGTTAAATTCTTTTGTAGGTGACATTTGGTAAATTAGGTTATCGTGATTATCGTAATCAGATATGTTTACGATAACAAAAAAAACTATAATTTTAAGTTCATGTTGCATTAATTTAGTACTAATATATTGTTTAAGCATCTTTTTTAAAGTATGACAGTATAGTTGCTTTACTTATGTGAATAAATCGCGCACGTTATCAGAATAATAAGGTCGAAAATGTTTTAATATCAGACAATTTTTCAATAAAACTCGTAAATAAAATGTCAAAACTTTATTTTAAAGAAAAATAATCTCTTATTTTACTTGAATCAACAAACACCATTCGCATCACAATCATTTACCTTAATCAAAATACAGACCATAACTAAAAACATATAATTACATAATTATTCATCTGAAACATACATACTAAAAAAAAAATGCAATCCTTTTGATATGAAATACTTAGGATCATTTTTGGATTGTACGTAAATATAGTCCGCGTCAAGAAAGATTACCTACTTATGTTTTTTACAAAACAAAACAAAAATGATATGAAACAACACGTGATTGCGACAAAAAAGTCGGCAGCCAGTCGTCTCGTGTCGCATAGTGTGCGGCTGTTCCGAGGAGGCCACGCGACGCTGCCGCTGTGTGTGTGAGTTATCGACCGACGCTCACGACTCGATCCTACTATGAAAACTCGACAGTTATCCGCGTTTGAACCGAAGCACTAAGTTTTTTGACATTCAGTTCACAAAACAAATTAGAAATTAAAATTATTTATTCATCATTTTCTTTTCAAGAATACGAAATACCAAAGAAAGTCATATCATAACACAATAGAACACAACTGGAAAAATAAAAGAGAAAAATTTAAAACCTCCCTTTTTTAGAGTCGGTTTAAAATACTGAGTATCTTAAGCTTAGACTTATTTTAATACACAACAGTGAAGTCATTTCCTTAATTAATAACGTCAACCTCAGTAATTTCACACATTTATAATAAATCACATTAAAATCTTTATCTATTGATCAAACAAAGCATCACTAGTGGTCACTTTTTCAGAGTTTTCTTGTCGCTTCTCAACTATTTGCTGCAAATCATGATCTTGTACGACCGCGAATATCTTAGATTTAGCTACATTCAAATGATACGGCGAAAAAGTCTTCAATGTCGAACCAATGCTTAATAAAAACGCATCAACTGGATCTGCGGGGTCGAGTTCCGAAGGCTGAGCCTCACTGAAACTCGGCATTGTCTGATTAACTTCTTCAAAAGCTGATTGATTAACTTCTTTTTTCTTCTTAGACCTTGGTTTTGATGCTTTAGCTTTCTTTTTAGGAACTGTCTCCAAGTCTTCGTCTTCATCATCTTCAGGTCCAGCTCCAACCCCGGCTGTCTCGGTGATCGACTTCTGCCAGTCGTCTGATTGTTCATCATCATCATCATCATCATCATCATCCATGGAGAGAATCACCACGTCTTTGTAAAAGGACTTCATGAATTCCATTTCATTGTCATATTTGTACCTGCGCGGCGGGTGAACGGGGTCCGATAAATTCTTTTTTAAAATACGTCTGTGTACATCTCTTATGTTTACCCAACGTATTTTGCAGTCACTGCCTGAAAACAATATTAGAATATATTGAAAAAAAAAAAACAAATGCGGAGCAAACTAACCTAATTTTAACAACACGTGGTATTTATTTCTCATAAAAAAATACTAATTTATCATGCAAAATCCAATTTACAAACTAATTTAATTAATTAAAAAATACTATTTCGAAAAATACAATCACACACTCTCACAAACTCGCACACAAACTCACACGATTCTCTTACGTCACCAGAACACATAGTAAAGCATCAGATCGTGAAATCTAAATAATACTCACCGGACTTCTGCAGCTCGTCTCCTATCTTTTGCCACGCGACTTCCCTCGTATTAAAGTCCATATATTTTGAATGGTTAACATCGTACAATATTGGTTGTTCTTTAACTAAACGGATTAGTTTGATATCTTGGCGTTCGTGGAACATTTTGTTTGTTAGGCACGTGTTATGTTGGCTAGCGAGCGTCGGGAACTCGCGTCGGAGCGTCGCTTGGCGATCGTAGTCGGAGCCTCTCGCTCGCACACTTTTGAGGCCGGTTTATAGTGTGTTTAGATAATAGTTTAGGTAGTGGTAATATTTGCGTGGTGTTTATTTTTAAGTAATTGTGTGTAAATAATACTTTGTAGCATTAAAATGTTCTCTTTTATTAATATTGTAATATATTTAATATTTTTTAATATAAGTTTAAAAAAACAAAAAAACATTATTATAATTTTGTTTTGTCATATTATTGCTTCACTTTTATCACTTCCATAAATATTTTTAGGTATTATTTTTCCTATTGTCAATTCATTTTCCTGAACAGTCGTCATTATTATTGAAATAGTTGGCGATCACTCAGTAGGAAGATATACTGTTATTTTGCATACAATGAATGAAATATGTGTAAATATGTCTTAAGCGTGTTCAAAGTTCACATTATTAAAATGCGAATTATTCGTATTTAAATATTTCAAAAAAAAACATTATGTAGAAAACAAAAGGGGGATTTTTTTGTTGTTTATTTAGGACAAAAGTTAGTAGCAATACTTCGTCATACATTTAGATAAATTATAAGGAATTGGTACACGACCTTAACCGTAAGTTAATGAGGTTTCCTGTTTTAAAAGTAGGGACGCTAAATATAAATACTTACCTACATACCTAGAATGCAAATACATATTAATAATATTTTACAATTGAAATAACAATGTTTTTACGTCATGCATGTGGTCAATGGATGACTTACTGAACTGTAGTAGGTATTTTTAAACGAGCAAATTGAATTTCTCTTTTTTACATCTTAAGATTATCTTCCTTTTTACCCTACTACCAAAAACCGTTTTTTTTTCTTTTTTTACATTTTACTTAAATAAATAAACATTAATTAGTCTTGTAAATAGATCGGTCAAATATTTTTTTGTTGTAAATCTACATATAAAAGTATGACGAATAGGTACATTTTTTAAAATTAATATTTTTGTTCCGCCAAATGGTTCCGCCATGTAAGCCCACTTCTACCGACTACACGACCGGTCCCGACGCGTCGCGTCGTGTCGGGGTCGGCACAACGTACTTCTATAGCACGATAACGACTGCTCTCATTCATTTCGCACCGGTATTTAGTTGTATTGTTGTTGTTGCCTTTTATAACTTAGGTAAGTACTAGGAACATTCTTGTGTAGGTACCTACCTAAATATGAAGGGAAGATTTGAATTAAATAAGCTTTAAGTATTTATACTTACGAGAGTTCCTATGAAAAATTATCTCTGTGCTGTGTAGGTACCTAGTCCTACTAACTTACTTCAAAAGTCATTCGTTGACAGGTGCGAGTTGAGCTTGCACGCGGGAACTTCCGTAATAATAACAATAGGTAGGGTAGGTACGTAGGTATGTTATCACTTCTCACCTAAGGTTAACTTTTTCACTCGTCCATCCGTGAACAAGATTAAATTATTGTTTTAATGGACAAAAATGGGTACTTAAGCGGGTATAGGGTCCGTTTTAAATTTTATTTACTTTGTGTCTTCTTTTATTTAGAACAAAAACTGCCGTTAATAATATCGTTAATATAAACACGAGTGGAAATGTCCTTATACAGTACGAGAGCCAGTGTTGCCCAATTCACACACACATTTAAAAATTATATTTTATCATCCAAAACACAGATAATTTTAATTTCATCTTAACGTAAACGCCACCTTATCGTTTATCAAAATAAGTCGTCACTAAGCTGCGGCCGAGTGAATATTGCATTTCGGCACAGACAGTTGCGTCGGTGTCGGGCGCTACCGTAGGCGCAACCTTGCAGTCGCACAGTATAGACCGCACAAGGCACCTCTTTGGACCACTACATCACCACACTGATTTCTAAACCGTTAATACCTACGTACTAACCTTGCTGCTCAGTAACAGGATGCCTGCCGACCAGTATAGCGTCCCTGGTCTGCACATACAGTAGGTTCAGCTGCACCGGGTCCCGCGAGTCCACGTTACGGTCCGAGTAGAACAGGCGTCGCTTCAGAAGTAGGGTATCTTTGCTGTCCACGCCTTGCTCGCGGAGAGTTCGGTGCTGGTCTAGCCAGGCCACTGGAGGAGAAATGTTAGGTTGTAGAATATTGTGATGATGCAAAAAATAATTGAGGTTGTAGGAATAAAATACAACTGTTATGTGTAACACCATTTATATCTCAGCAAAAACAGTTGAACCAATTTGAGTGAAAATTGCTGGGGAAGCAGCTAGTATGTTTGCTGCATTAATCTCATTTTTAGGGTTCCGTAGCCAAAATGGCAAAAACGGAACCCTTATAGTTTCGTCATGTCCGTCTGTCCGTCTGTCCGTCTGTCCGTCTGTCCGTCTGTCACAGCCGATTTACTCGGAAACTATAAGTACTACAGTGATGAAATTTGATGGGAATATGTGTTGTATGAACCGCTACAAAAATATGACACTAAATAGTAAAAAAAAGAATTGGGGGTGGGGCCCCCCATACATGTAACTGAGGGATGAAATTTTTTTTTTCGATGTACATACCCGTGTGGGGTATCAATGGAAAGGTCTTTTAAAATGATATAAAGTTTTCTAAAAAACATTTTTCTTAAAGTGAACGGTTTTTGAGATATCAGCTCTCAAAGTCGTAAAAAGTATGTCCCCCCCCCCTCTATTTTTATAACTACGGGGTATAAAATTCTAAAAAAAATAGAGGTGATGCATGCTAATTAACTCTTTCAACGATTTTTGGTTTGATCAAAGTATCTCTTATAGTTTTTGAGATAGGTTGATTTAACTGTAATTTACGGAACCCTTCGTGCACGAGTCCGACTCGCACTTGGCCGGTTTTTTTTTTTGTGTCAACACTAAATGCAGGCTGCTTTGTCTCCAGGTGCGAGACGAAGTTACTAGCTAGATGCTAAGAAAGTAAATAATTTCACTCGTCGCAGCTGTTTATAAAACCTGTAATTATTTGTGCACAAAACCATAATTGAAATACTCGATGCTTAATTCTTTATTAGCATTACACACGTTATGCAGGTGGTACATTTTTAACCAACTTCCCAAAAAAAGGAGTTTCTAAATTCGCAAGGGCACAGCTTCAAAAAGTTAGAGAGCTATACGATAACTTATAACATGTTTAACCATACTTTGACGTACCATTATCATCAGTATTGAGCTTCCTGCTGAGCTGTTCAAGCGCGACGTCTCTGTCCTTGGGCCGCTTCAGCGTGCCTGCTTTCTCCTTCGCGTCTTCCACCTCCTCCACTTCTTCGTGGCACTGGGTTTGAGGAGCAGAGGTTTGAGTAATCACTAGTCAGGATTTGGATTTAAGGTTTTTTAGGAGTGATAGTACATCATTGTTAAAATAGTTTAGCCATTGTGGACAGGGAAGTCTACACTTTGATGGGGTTCAAGTTCGAGAGCTGCGATCACTTTTTCGAATATAGTTGCTAGTCAGGCTTGATAGGATTCAATTGTAAAGATAGATAAACGTTAGAAGAAGATGTTAATAAACATGATGAATTTGAAATCATAGAAAAAACCTTGTAATTTTGTTACAGCAAAAAGAAACCTGTTCGCAAAAATTTCAACCGTCTAACTATCACGGTTCATAAGAAACAGACGGTAACAGTCGGACAGCAAAGTCTTAGTAAAAGGGTGATGTTTTGCCACTGGGTATGTAATCCAAAAAATGTCCACATACCAGACCGTATTCATCATAGTTCTTGATGCCGATGCGAGCGCAGATCTCCATCATCAGCTCGGCCACTGTCTTCGCTTCGTCCACCTGCAGTGTCTTCACCGTATCTAAAGGCAATTACGATTTTACTATATGGAAATGTACAATACACATAGTGGCTTGACGAGCCCATTTTATACGTTGTATTGTAAGGAATCTCGAATGCTCCTTAGTTTGAAACTATGGTGGTATTTGAGAGATACTTTGAAAAAAAAAAATGCCACATTCAGACAATCAGGTAACCCAAATTCACTCGCCGACGACATAAATTACCATTTTTCTTAAAACAACAGTTAGCTCAAAAATTTAATGGTAAACAGTTGTATTGAGAAACAAGACTATAGTTGGTGAATTTGGGCCTAATTAATGCGCTAGACTGCAAAACAGATAAATACGTGATGCTTATAAGGTATGCCACAAAAATTACATATCCGTTTCGTGGCTTGTCAAATATAACTGTCTGGCTAATTGCTCTGGATATAACAACATTTCTGTCAGATTATGACTATGTCTAATTGTCTACTCACCATCCAACAGCCGGACCCTGAGGTTCCTCATCCGACAGATGTAGTCCAGCGAGTCGCCATCCCGCAGCATGTAGTTGTCCAGGGTACGGTCTTCCTCCAGCCAAACTCCCGACAGCGAGCTGTCAGCTGAGCGGAGGAACAGCCCGTACTCTGTGGTGCACAATGTTAGAGGAACATTTCATTAATGGCTGGTGTCTTACATGATAAAGGACCAATTACTCACAACGAGACGTGATCAGTTGTATATTATTGTTAGTACCTAGTTATGTATGTATGTATGTAAGTTGTCAATTTTGATGAGCGAGCAAGCAATTCTAAAATTAAAATACGAGCGCAGCGATTGTTTAAAAAATTAAGACTCCTGAGCGATAGCGTGGGATCAAAAGAGCATAAGGTGAAAAATCTTTGCACTCGAATGCAACACGTAACTTTTCATGCCGCCTCATCGAGGAAGTTGCTGATGTAAAAAAAGAAAATTGCGATGGCACGCGCATATCAAATTATATAAAAAGAAGTACTTCTTCTTCAATTTAAGAGCCCAGCTCTTGTCGGTGCAGCTCCTTCCATGTACGCCTATCTAGCGCCAACTCTTTAACTTCCTTCTACGTCACAACATCCACCTTCTCTTTAATTTGCTTGATGTAGCTATCAGGTGCATAGATAGACTCCAAAATTCATTCATCAGCTATAAATATCATGCATCCATACTGGTAGGACCCTATCTCGTATCTACCTACATTTTAATAACTGGTAAAAGTAATCTTACCTTTCCCCTTATCAGGCACGATAACCTTCTCCTTGACCAGCTTGTGAGCATCTTGGACAGTCATGCGCGAGTCGAACTTGACTTTCCTGGTGACTGCTCCTCCATCCTGCACTATCTTCAGCGATAGTGACGGCATACTGCTGGTGATGGCGTCCTGTGAGCATCAAAAACACTGGTCACTATATCATCATCTTCCGAGCCTTGTCCCAACTATGTTGGGGTCGGCTTCCAGTCTAACGGGATGCAGCTGAGTACCACCAGTGCTTTACAAGGAGCGACTGCCAATCTGACCTCCTCAAACCAGTTACCTGGGTAACCCAATACCCCTTGCTAAGGTTTCCCGAAATACATATAAAGAGATGCTACCAATTGCGAGGGTACGCGTAGTTTTAGCGTGCCGCGGGTAGCTTGGTAAAAAAAAAGGTTTTAGGAAGAATAGAAGAGTCAAATACCTAGTAGGTAAAGTGACAATGACGACTAATTCGAATTTGCACAATTCCTGTGTTTTACCCAAAAAATCTATTTTATTTCCCTTGCCGCAGGAAAATTGTATTACTTAAATCTCATTGTTTAAGTTTAGGCAGTGGAGGAATAAATCTAAACTCGTTGATAATAATATTGCGGCAGCTCAGGCGTGTTAGTCCTGTTTTCCTGGTATTATATTGTCCTAATTAATGACAAAACATAGGCTATCATGACATTCATGGGATATACTATTTTTAGATGTTTTTACATATGTAGTTTTTTTTTGTGATTTTAGTAGGTATGTTTTTCAAGGATTTTATCATCTTGGAGTACCTAATTAGTATTTTAACTTAGGACTTTTGAGGACCTATACCTGCTTAGGTATTGCACGACCACGACAGTCGTTATTTTATAAACGAGCCTATTCAAAATCTATCAAGACTATCAATTCTAAAACTGATTACCAAAGTTAATTTCTTACCTACTAATGCATGCTTCTTAGTCATGAATGAGACGGAACAAGCGATGGTCATGGTCGGAAGTGAAATCACGTCATCATAGACAAGATCCGAATTAGTCAGATTATAACACATGATTGACTCACAAAGTAAACTACCTAGGTACCTATGTAACTTTGTAACAATCGAGGTTAAAAATACTTAACATAAGTCAACGATATGATCGTTGGGAGTTTGAAATAGGAAGTTACTTCCGCATGACACTTAGGTATTGTGAGATGGATCCAAGTAAGATCATGACCAGTTTCTATCTTTTGATTTTAGTTAAACTCCAATAAGCCTAAATCTCTTTTTGGGTGGGACACACAAGTTACAACATTGAAAATCACTCTTACACTAAGTACCTACTATAAACTTTTTTGACAACCATAGCCTTCTCTATCATTTATCTCACTTTCTTAAGTTTAATAAACACTTTTTATACTCACAGTTTTCAAGTAAATCCAAGCTAAATCACCAGTAAGTATAATCCACGGCACTCCAAGTGTCACACTGAGCTATTTACCTCGTCCCAGCATTAGCTATATAAAGGGGCTATGATTTCATCCGCACTGACTGACCGGCTCGGTTTTCCTTAATTCGTATTGATAATAATGTTTGTTACAGTTCAATTTTATCATGTCCTGAAAGGAATTTTTATGGTATTTTTTACCTCGAGTACCTAAATGATAGAATTTTTGTTATTTAGCAAATTGGGTGAAATAGTTATTTGTTATACAAGAGTGCAAAGTTGCTTTTTAACCGCGGGCTCAATTTTGATGACCGAGCAAGCGAAGGATTCTAAAATTGAAAAAACGAGCGTAGCGAGTGTTTCAATAATTAGAATCCTGAGCGATAGCGAGGGAATCAAAAGAGCACAAGGTGAAAAATCTTTGCACTCGAGGGCAACACGTAACTTTTCATCCCACCTCATCGAGGAAATTACTAAATGCAAAAAAACAAAATGGCGCGCACATATGAGTATCACATTAAAAAGAAGTACCTATTAAAGTTCATTTATTTGAAAACTCAGTTTAAAATGAAACGAGGTTAAACATCTATGTAAAAACAATAATAAAAATTACTGAATGAATTGAATAATTATTTTAAGCAGTATTTTATTTGTTTAATATGTATTTGTTTGAAAAATCTTATCAAGATTGTCACAAATGGAGTATTGCACACGAAGTTCTAAATTCAAATCACTTTGCCGCTCTAGAGGATAAAAACGGCTTTTGCGTTCAGATATCAAAGGGTAAAATCACTCTTTCCGAGATGGTGGGATGAAAAAAAATTGTCTTGTTGCAAAATGAAATTGCATGAAAAAGGAAATCTCTGACAGGATTTTCTTAATTTATTTATAATGCTGAATTAGAGCCCGAAATTATTAACTTATTTTCTCACTAATTAAAACAACACTTTTTCACTAAACATTATCTAGATAGGTTCTTACATAACACCCTTTCATATTATAATGATTTTAGCTTATCCCAATACCCAAGACAGTCGGGTACAGGCAGCCATTCATCACTGAGACCCTAGAATTTATGTTAGGCAAGACCAGAAGAGTCGGCCTTGGGTTCAAGCGGATTTAACACTCGCACACAAGACACACTATAAGGTTTATGTCAGGCAACATAAGAAGAAGGATTGACCAGTCTATTTCTCGTAACAAAATCACGATACTGAATGAAACAGTATTGAATTCACGGCCATACTAAGAGGCTCTTGAGTATGGAGTGCAAATCGTTCTGCGGGAAACATGACTGTATAGTAGCTAGTTTAATTAATAACAATAACAAATTGTACGTAACATGGACACGTGTTGATAACTATACAAATTATATTATAATGTTATACAAGCGTCCGCCCCCGGTTTCACCCACGTCTCAAGGATCTTCCATATCCACCCGCTGATAAATAGTAGCCCCTAGTCGGCCTTGATGCAAGGGCTACTTATTACATTGAAAGAATTTTTCAAACCGGTCCTGTAGTTCCTGAGACTACCAAGCAAAAATAAGTATTATATATCGCTTATTAGTTTCATCAAAACCCGTTCAGCCATTAACGCATGAAGTAGTAACAAACCCAAACATACACAAACTCAAACTTTCATCTATTAGACATAGGTGAGTGATGTCTCGTCATAGTATCTCGCCTAGTCATAGTGGAAGGATTGTTTTGATAGGCGATGCACGTGTGAAAGGGCGTGGTCGCAAGCGCATCTGTCTTAGGAACTGCAATCAATGTGCATAATTCGAGGCTGTGTTTTGGATTATCTAGGTCTATAAATAAAGTTCCTACTTGATGAACTGTATCATTAAATATTGGTTCTCCTGAAATGTTGTACCAATAGAAATTTTTCATTGCTTATGTGAGTAGTGATACGATCACAAAATATTAACGATAAACTAGGTCAACTTCTGTCGATCTGCTAATCATAAGTAAATAGACTTTACTAATTTAAATGTATATGTCAAAATTTTGTGGAAAGAACTTGCTAGGCAGTTCATGGTGAATATTGATCATTAATGAAAGTTTGCTTATGACCACTGATGACTCGACAGCAGCGTTGGTCATCGCAATCGGTTGATCAGTATCAGATTTCAGTAACTTGGAGGTAGAATACCTATTTACTTGGTACCTTGGAGACGAGTTAAAGGAGGAAACTTGTTTATTAAACCTCGATTCGTATAACATCTTGTCAACCTAGAAATAGATATACGAGACAAGTTGATAGGTAAGTGAGGTAGGACATGAGACAGCCATAATTATGAATCACATATTGCTTTACATAGGTAGTCAGGTAAGTAGGTACCTGCTACTCAAATTGTTTAGACGCTGTTATGGTATTCAGTTACTTACGTCATCTAAGAGTAATTTTCAAAGTGATAATAGTTAATTTCGTAAACATTATTACGCATACCAAATCATCAGCATCTACTTACCTTATACCCGGGCTGTCTTTGGATACATTACTTTTATCTTATCCACTGTTAACTTATCAAGCTGTGCCGCCGGGCTCTAAGCAAATTTTATAGAAGAGAGAACCACTTCCCGCATTCGGACAAATAGTTGTCCATTCCTGTAGGTTTTACGTATACATATTCCTAGGCCATTTACTTAGGTATCCTCAAAGTATCCCGAAAGCGAAATATGTAATTGCATATTTAGTAACAGTGATATGAAGTAAAGCTTAACCCATCACTACTAATCCACAACGTCCTTATAAGTTAGCATTTAGCATATAATTTAAAAGAATATCTAAATAAAAGGACTCATTGCTTACCTTCAATTACCTGTTAAGGTTCATCAGGCGTCACAGACAAACCACATTCACCGTTTAATTTAGTCCTTAAGTTTATCAATTCTGCTATGAAACATAGGTTTTGTATATTTTCAGTATTTGTGTGAATAAGGATCAATTTACCTAATTAATTAACTTTCCAATGTAAGACTCCGTGGCCACAGCCGTAAAAAGTTTCTATTTGCAGAATCTGAAATTGAAGTGACAACTTATTTACATATTTCACTAAATTATAGTAGTTACTGTTTCAGTAATAATCTTCTATCGCATGTCCTTCAGTGAACACCATTTGTATGTCAGGAAAAACTAAGTAATCTTATCTAAAAAATAAATAGGTACATATTTTTCACTTAAAAAAATAATATCAAGGTTAAATAAAACTACTGTAATACACAAAAATATATTTATTTCTATAAGAAAATATTTCTACTGATTATTTTCTACTAATTGATTCATGAAAATAAATTATTACAGCCAGTCGCGGTAACTGTAATTTGCGTTTTACTTATTAATATTTATTTATGTTTTATTTTACTAAAATAACACAGATCTTGCAAAATATAATAATGGTAACTATTTATTTATTTATATAGGTATATCCTTTTCTGCCTAGAAACCTGGATCATATAATGTTGAATCAGTAAGACCCAAGTTCACCAACAGCATAAAAGTTAGTTGTCTTAAAACAATTGTTTAGGTAAGTACTATACATTTCCACATTCGTGTTCCATAGAAACGGTTGTTTTAAAACTTACGTTTATACTGTCGGTGTTATTGGGTCTGGTCTAAAACATAGATGTTGGTTTTAGAAGAAATGATTACAATGAGATATTTTAAGTCGCTCGATGTTCATATCTACCGCGAAAAATCGAATATGCTTAAGTTAATAGCACTAGCAAAGTCATATTTTACTAAACTAGATTTTCAGACTAGCAGAATTTATAGTGAAAATTGGAAATGGTCCGATAAAAAATGACTAACTTTAATATTCAACCTTAATTAATTTAATTTGGAAAGGCTAGAAAATAGAATGAATCATCAAACAAGATTTAATTGATTATAGAACTATTTGTCTAGCTACTCATTTAGGCCAGGTGGAAACTTGCTCATTGTCTTAGAAATAACATTAATTATACATTAGTTATTAATAGGGAAGTTTATATATGTATTTATTTTTAAGATAAGCTAATAAAGGCTACCGGATTGTAAGTAGACTAAGGCAGAGTGAGGTTAATGTAGTTAAACTTTTTAGAAGAATTCCGTTAAATTTAATTATTTTTTTATTAGTTTAACATTCCATAATTAAGGTAGGTTTTAAGCATTCTAATTATTTTCTTTATATTTAAAGGTTAAGTTCAATTGTGTGTTCAATTTTAAGATCAATTTTTTATTTGCGTAAAAATAACCTATTCTTTATATTTAATAAGTTACTAAATAATTTATCTACTTACTAAAACTAATAAATACTTAAACTCTAAATGCTCGTAAAACGTAAAACTACTATAAACTATGGCAGCAAAGAAAACAAAATTCTAAATAAAAAAATCTTTATTAGAATAAATAAAATATTAATAACAAAAAAATGTGTAAAGTGTACAGATAATTAATAAAAAAACATGAAGCACGCGATAAAGTTAATAATTAAAATTAAATTTTAATGTATTCGATAGACAATATTTATACCGTATTTAAAACTTCACTTTTTCATCCTAAATCATAATCTGTATATTTTGAATCTCTTTATTTTCAAAAAGTCTATCGAAAACATTAGAACGAATACAACATTTTAGCGACGAAGTTATTTACAATGACATTACTTACTTCAAACTACAATATAATATGTACTACATTAGTTTATCACTATAATCTCTTCAGACATACAAAAATATTGCTCTCACACCACGGTCCCACGCTTGCTCTCATAAATATTCATTTATATCTCTATATTATATCAAAATAATAAGCTTATTTATCATGTAGGAATATAAGGCTAGTTTCACAAAGGCTATATGTTAAGTTCACTGAATCTATTCAAAAGAATATCTTTGAAGATTAATAGTCATTCTTAATATTAAATTGATCTGTTGTTTTGTTGACTAAAGATAGAGATTTGACATCACTTGTATGTTAAATTTTGTCTCTAGTACCTAAGCAAAGTTAACATATAGATAAAATATTGGGAATGAACGTAAAAGATACAGTTACATTCATGTTTTATAGAAATGGACATTGAAAGTCATGATTTCTTTAACTTTATTTTACACCTACAGTGAACTTGCAATATATAAAAAATAGCCAGATTTACACGACATTCAATATAGCTGCTAATCTAAGGCCACTGAACTATAAGCTACTATCAAAGTATAGGCCTCTACTGAGTACAGTCATGCGCATAAATATGTGACTACTTAGTCAAAGTCAAAAGTTATTTAAATTACATTTAATTTAATTTAAATTGTATTTACTTTCACGGTAAACAAACCATAACTAGCCGTAAAACCAAAAATTGCTGATCAATAGTAAAATCGGTAAATTTGACAGATGTTTTTGGTTCGGTTAGCATTATAGTTAAAAACCCACTCTCAAATAAAAGGTTGTACTTATTAATGACATGTAACATTCTTTCGACTTATAGAAAATGCTTTCGAACATTAACTAAGTGTATCTACGCTTAACAATATTGCTTCTAATGTATAAATATATGAATATATTGCATTATTTAGCTACCATACGTCAGAGTAAGGCGCGAGGACCCCTACGTCTATAAAGCACGAAAATGGCACTTACTTTCAGAATCACACTTTTCTATCACTATATCAATTTGTATTGTTATTTTTATAAACATAAAATTCGTTGTTCAAATCATAATTATAATTATATGTAATACGTGAATAAAAATAACCGAGTGAAACTATTTATATTTTTGTCGCTTATGTGATAAAGTGGATACTTATTTTTTGCACCGATAGTACAGACGCGAGCAGGTCAAGCTACCCGAATCTGTCAAATTTTACCAATCGTACCTTCCACTATTGTGATAAGGTTGAAAATCTATTGAAGAAATTTTACAGAGAGAGGTAGGTTGATGTGCGGTCGTCTGTACATTTAAAAATATATTTTGTTAAGAACTTAAAAAATCATTATGTAACTTATCCTTCTGAAAAGTATAAAAATATGTACTGTATGTTTTACTGTTGTACTACTTATTTTTACGTTATTTTTTAATGTACTACAAGATGTAACAAAATTCATTGACGCGGTACTTCTTACAACCGACAAATATGTGTTTTTACGTAAAATATAATATTGTTAAAGTAACTATTAAAGGGTACACAACTCTATAACATAAAGAGGGAAGCTCATTATAATCTTCAAAATACAAAATATACTTAAAATAAAGATATACATACTATGTTAAATTAATCACATATAAATAACACACAATCGTATATATTTGTATATTAAACTTAAATAGTTGTAAATAATTATATAAGATTGTCATTAATTAATATTTTGACACTATGTCATTACAATATGTTCTTGTATGTACTTACATGTTATGACGTGACGATCATGGATGCGTGTGCGCATATTTGGGATACTTTGTGCATTAGAGAGTTTTTACAGAAGACTACTTTTTTGTGGGTTTTAATAAAGTTATAAGGAAAATCAAAAAAGTTTTCGCAGTATTATTATCCACATAGATTAAAGACAGTGACTTCATTTCAGAAAAGTATGCAACTTTAAAATTATACATGTTTAGGCTCTAAAATAAAAATCGATAGAATTATTTGGCACTAACGTCAGAGACAGCCCTAGTAAACTCGTCATGCTTCAGTCTCTAATGCACATAGTAATAAAATACCTAATTACATTAACAACTTATTGCTGTTGGATTGCTTCAATACTCATTTACTTTCATTACAACCTCAATTCTATATGATTTGGTACTCAAACTGTGGCGAAGTTTTATAGAGATGAAATGTAGTTATAATAAACTACCACCCTGAAATATTACGTAATAAACTTACAGAAATAGTTTAAAAATTCAATTAATAGAAAGATAGCTGTAGTAGATATTTCAATTTTATCGATAAGCGTGACACACTATTTTTCAATCAACATATATACCAGTTACAACATTATTTCTCGATTTTTTGTACAAGAATATTAGAAGCTTACAACTTCTATACTTTCATCATTCCACTACTATTGCAAGTAAGAAAGATAAATTAAAAGTCGATAATTTCACAACTAAATGGAAAATCCATAGTATTCTGTACTTAAACAGACCAAAATAACCCCTATTCCGACATGTATAAGACTCAAAATCGCACCAGCTTGAGTACCAAACACTACATATTATATACCTCTAAAATCCTCACCAGTCCCCTTAGATCTGGTACCAGGGCGAGCGTCGCACCCAGCGCAGGCGGTATCCGCCCTGCTCCGTGCGGATCTTGATTGAAGCGCCCTCTGCTGCTTTCACTGTTTCTTTAACCTGTAGGGCGAAAATATGATGTTAGATTAATTTATGAGGCACTAACAATCTTATTAAATAAATGATATCTTGAAAATCAGTTGAAAACAACACTTTCATTAAAAGTGGAATGAAGTCGGTAGACACATTAGAAGTTGGATGTGTAAGATAAAAGCCAAGTGGGATGGCCATTAGCATAGACCTTTAACTGCTAGAGTTGATTACAGTCTATTCTATTTTTCTGCATGTTTTTTTTTTTCTTTATTGATGATGTTGTGTGAAAAGTAGTTTACTGGTAGTATGGCAAGTTTTACAATAGAGCTATTAACAATAAAGATTAAAATTATTTCATTTTATAGAATGGTAATGGTATGCCTTGATTGTTTTTGTAAGGGTAACTTTCATAAAGTTTAACCAAAACTTTCATACAAAGAAGCCTGTTCCCCACTTAATAGTTACAGCTTTATCATAAAATAGCAGAGGTTCAACAAATAGCTCAAATAAACAATTAATACAAAAAATAACTTACACTCTGCATCAAGTTCTGTGCATTGCCGACCAACATCTCAGTCGCTTCCTGGTCTTCTTCGCTGCCTGAAAATGCAACACAACATACATTTAATTATATTACGCTTCGCTTAATGATGAACTCCAAAACCAATGAGTTTATGCTATAATATATATTTTTTCGACTCATGAGGAATGTTATTACAAATTACAAACGAATTAATTCAAATATATCAGAACATTTATGAAACAACAATTCAAAGATATACGGCACTTTTATAGATGGATATTTTAAATTAAAATATAGGTAAAATAGCAAGGTATAATTACAATAGAAGGAGCAATATGCCATATACATTAAAATGTAATACATAATATTAATAATGCTTATGTATGTATATATGTACAGTTAAGCACACATTGACGTTAGAATAAGTTACCTTTGTAGTCCGGCATGCCGACTGTTAGAAAAGCGAGAAGCAGCATTAATAGAGAGAAAGCTATATTATTATATTGTAAACTAAACTAGAGTTATATAAAATAGTAAAGCTAATTAGAAGTATAAAAAGATTACATATTTATAGATAATGCAATAGTTATTGTAAGTAATTATAGAAAAATAGTAAGTGTAAAAGATAACAATATAATATAAAATACCATAAAAGCAATTAATATTAAATGCTTAATCGTAAAAGGCATACAGGGAGAGAAAAGTGAAAATTTAAATGTTTGGCCTGAATGTTTATTTTTTATTAGATAATAAATACTCATAATACTTTATCCAATATATTGGTGTTTACTATGAATAAGCATGAAGTTGCTTATAATTCACATATAACGCTCACCTAATAAAATAGAATGCCAGAAAAGAAAATTATTTAATAAATAAGAAGTACATATTTACCTTGTGCGCCCAACATGGTGGCCTTGACGGTAGACAGGATCTTGAGCTGAGTGCCAATTGTAGGGATACGCTCGCATACTTGTAGCAGGTTCTGGAATAAACAAACATAATGAAATTATTCTTATTTACTCGATCACTTTCACATATTTAATATTAAATAAATATTTTGAGTTATTTTTCTTTGCTGGACCGACATACGTAATGCATGTGATCTCTGATTGCCGTCCCATCGCGCTATGAGAGTGAAGGAATAGTGAGTGCACCTGTATCTGTTCAAATGCTTGTGTACTATAATATGTCCTGCGCAGTTGGCTAATCTCCTTATATGAAAATAGCCACTATCGCAGAAATCGGTTGAACGCCATCGTTTTTCGAAATGCATAAAAAAATTAAATCGATTTATTAATATATTTAAAAAATCAGGGTCTGTCAACCTGAAGCCTTTTTTTTTCATCAGTTTGCTATTTTGAATTGTTTCGGAACGCTACTACATGGATGGCAATGGCCCTCGCAATCCACCCACAATTTTTTTACAGACATGATGATAATTAACCATCTCTTAAAAGATTAATAAATAAACGTAAACATACCGTCCTGATCCTCTTGTCAGTACATTCGAGCGCGAGCTTCTTAGCCAGTCGCGTGACCTCCTCCGAGGCTTCAGCGATGGCCTTCGCCGTCGCGATGAGCTCCCTCTTGCTGCCTGGTGGGGGAAGAAGATGAGGTTAGTTGAAGAGTTGTGCAGAGGAGGTAGCATGCAGACATGCTATAAACAGCTTCCATGAGTAAAATGGAAACAAAAAAATCGCAAGACTTATTTTTTTTTTGTGAAACTAAAACCTACTAATGATTTTTTTCAAGTAATATAAATAACTAGAAAACTGATTTGCTTCATGCTTTTCAAGGAATGCAAAATCATAGTAAAAGTAGTATTTATTAAGAACTTTTGGATTAAAAATTATCAATCGTGTGAAAATTCGAGCAGCTCTAAGGCTACTAATTATTCAGCTCTAAGGCTATAAATAAAAATTGGGCAAGACAAAAAAGCCAATATTAAATATCCCTTTCTAAGGACAACTATTTCCCTGAACACGATCAAGACCTAAAAACCTATGTAAAGTAGTTGTAACCTTAATACATAGTTGCTTGTAATCCAAAAACTAATGCATACGAATATATTTTGTGATATTGTAAAAGCTACAGTATGCCTTCTACTGCTAATCACACAAAGCACATTCGATATTCTACCTTATAACTATACAAATAAAGAACAAATTGCTACGATGATGGGTACAATGAGTGACTTACCGCTGAGATTCAATACCACTTCTGATCCGCGGCCAAGTGACAGACATATACAGTGATACAACATCGAGATACTTAGGCGCATATTATTATATACAAGCGTTTAAAAGAGGCTTTTGAAACATATATTTTTGTGGTTTTTCATGGTTTTATAGAGATATGAACCACTGAACTGAGATATGAGACTGAACGCATTTTTCGAATATTCTGTCAAAGATGTAGGTATATAGCAGTATATAGAATAATATGCACCTAATACATCCATAAGTGTTAGCATGAATAGTGCGTACATTAAGTTATACACAGAATATACGGTATTTTACTATACAAAGCTGCATTAGATAAAGGAGCACAAGTATCACAGATTGACCTATGGAAGCTGCGCGTTCGTCAGCAGTTGGATGACTGTCAATCACAGTACGTTCCTTCATATTTCAGAAGGCGATTCAATTAGTGGGTTCTACCTGCCATTTTTATATTTTGTACAGTCAGAAGCCAGAAAGTTTCCTAAGTTTATATTTTGTAGAGGTCAGATAGGTAATCGATCTATACCAATCCTACTCAGATGCAATCGATAAGATTGTTAGGTACTTCCATTAGATTTTTTCTTCAGTGACTGAAAGCGATGGCTAGGCAGGCAACGCTTTGATACAAAAACGCCCCCACAAAGTATTTCTCCGACCTTTGTAAAGAAGGAACAAGCCAAATCTCTAGGAACAAGTTACTATTTTCTAGAATGTTATTTGTCTTTGTTTAGACATTTTTACAATCTTATTAATGTCACAGGCAATTTGTATGACGTGACCATTTAGAAAGGGCCTCGGCATTTTATAAAATTCGGCATTATACAAATTTCCAAAGTCAGATTGTACATAACTATAGCATTTTATAATATGCCGCGGCATTTTTACGTATTACTTGTTTTTAACCACTCGTGGCGCTGTCCTCATGACGGAGTTTTGTGCAAGTGCCGGATCAAATTGTGATGTAAATACAACATGACATACCCTTAGAGAATAATGACATGAATAAGTGACATACCCTTAGAGTCAGATCGCACGAGCTCGGAGAGCCTGGCCATGAGTATGGCCATGCGCTTGGCGGCCGCGATGATCTCGTTGTCCTTCGACGACCACTCGCGCACTGCCTTGTGCAAGTTGTGCGCGGCCACCTGAAGGATTAATGTTGGTAATCAGTATATAACATGGTATAATAGTTAACACCAAAGATATTGTCGTCATGGAACATTATTGAGTGGCTAGGCAAAAGTCAATTCAAGATATCAGCTGAAGATACTCGGAAATTAGTTACAGAACGTCATCGATTTTAAGAACTGTAAAATGCAATCATTTACTATTTAATTATAAAGAATTTTTAAGAACTTCATTGGTTCATCAAAATACACTCATGTTCGGGATGATAGTATACTATCCTAAGCATGAATTAATTCGAACTTTAATTTAACGTCTTTATTTCCACTGAAGTAATCAGTTGTCCTAAGGAACTTTTCTCATGTAATAATTGTAGAAATAATAGTACTGACCAATATAGGATGGCTTGGATGCGGCTGCCTTCTAAAGATATCCTCTCCCTCATCATCAGTGTCAGCCGGCGGCGGTGGGCGTGGCGGCGGGGCGGCGCCAGTGGGCGGGGGCGGGCGAGGCGGGGCGGCAGCGTCTGACATGTGCAGGCGAGACAGAGCCTCTGGTAATGCGGGTGGCGGTGGGGGCGGGGCGTAGTGCCCTGAGAGTGCTGACTCTACTTCTCCGGCTGCGCTGATGATCTGTAAAAGGCATAAGTTAAGTTATTGGTTGTATAATAAGATGGTGAGGCTGTTTGAAGTGAGAAGAACATAGTACGAGTAAAGTAGAAGGTACTTAAGGTTAGCTACTGAGCCTTTGAGGATGACTTTTGAGTATTAAGACATAAGACAGGCACGGCGGGCGGGATGGCGGCCTGCAGACAGACTGCTGCAGTAGCAGTACTGACCTCACTGTTAGCAGTCCGCCAGGCAGCAGCCTGGGCGCGGTCCCCGAGCGCCACAGCCTTGGCGCGGTGCACGGCGGGCGGGATGGCGGCCTGCAGGCACTGCTGCAGTAGCAGTACTGACCTCACTGTTAGCAGTCCGCCAGGCAGCAGCCTGGGCGCGGTCCCCGAGCGCCACAGCCTTGGCGCGGTGCACGGCGGGCGGGATGGCGGCCTGCAGGCACTGCTGCAGTAGCAGTACTGACCTCACTGTTAGCAGTCCGCCAGGCAGCAGCCTGGGCGCGGTCCCCGAGCGCCACAGCCTTGGCGCGGTGCACGGCGGGCGGGATGGCGGCCTGCAGGCACTGCTGCAGTAGCAGTACTGACCTCACTGTTAGCAGTCCGCCAGGCAGCAGCCTGGGCGCGGTCCCCGAGCGCCACAGCCTTGGCGCGGTGCACGGCGGGCGGGATGGCGGCCTGCAGGCGCTGCTGAGCGGAGGACAGGGCTCGGGCGAACTCCTGGTCCTCAGTGTTGTCGCGTTCAGCTCCTCCGACGAGCAGTACGCGGTTTGCCAGTCTGAAGAAACAGGGAGAAACTGCTTTAAAAGGAACCCTCTAACAGCCACGTCGCAGCAAAACGCGGTGCGAATCGCGGTGCAGCAAGCATTGAGAGGCTCACAAAATGGACTACAAGTTCCAGCGGCAGTCTTGGGGCGGCAACCGCGACGTGGTATGCTTCGCGTGGCCGGGGCAGTAAGTTGTACAAAAAAGGAGCATATCATCGTTACTGCTATAGATCATCTTTCGCAAAATCTATTCAAACATTTCATTGGTACTTCTTTATACTTCTTCCTTACTTCTCTTCAAATCAAAAACACAAGGCACATCCTAAACTACCGATGTTATAAAATATTTAACCTATACGAATATGACCAAATAAAAGCAAAAACCTACCTGGCAATGGCGGAGGTATTGTCAACCATCTTTTGCGAGTCGTTGTTGCGAATAGCATCCTCACACAGGTATGTATGTTTCTGCATCAATTCACCTGCAAGGATAAAAATTATCTTATTTCTATAACGAATTTTAAAAAACGAGCAGAGAAAGGGATAGGAAAAGACGAAGGTGAAATGATGATAGAGATGCAAAGAGAAATGGGAAGAGGATGGAATAAAGAGAGGGAAGCAGAACAGAGATATAAGTAATGAGGAAGAGAGGCGAGGAGAGTATAGATACCTCGTCAGATACACCAATTATAACATGTTTGTTCTTAAATCCAATTAACTAACACAAAGCGATGAGAATGGGATTAAAAATCTATGATACAGACTCAAAACCCTCCCAAAAACGGATTGATGTTATAAAATCCCCAAAATAGATAACAACTCACCAGCAGTCCTCACAAAGTCTAGTGGGTCTACCGCCTGGTCACACAGGTCGCGTACGCGCAGCACAGCTTCAGCGTACTGGTTCTTCAAGTTGTTGAAATGTTCCTCTGCTACCTAGATTGTCGAATAAAGTTTGGATGTTTTATCGTCATGAATATGGGTGAGAGTAGCATCATCATCTCCCGAGCCTCTTCCCACTTTTTTTTCATGAGACAGACTTGGATGTGTAATGTACAAACACAGCCCATTAGCCTATCTCAACCTATAAAACGTCAATAGATTTTATTCTTTTCACAATAATGGAAGATTAATTTTCGATTGGTAAAATTTGACAGACATGGATAGGTTGACCTGCTGGCGTCTGTACTCCGTACATTTTCTTTGTATGACTCCACGACATGACCAGTTTTGAGCGCTCCCCATGTTACAGACACAAAGATAATGTACATTTACAAACAAATATAGCTCACCCGATATCTTGAAATCACAAATTATATAACAGCTAGTTACAGGTGAACTTCGTTAGTTTAAAAGAAAGCTTTTATTTGGTCTGCTTTTTTGCGAAGTATTTTAGAGATACTGTGCTGATCACAAGATTTAAGAAATAAGATTAGAAGGATCCAATCTTAGTTAGAGCTGAAGTATTTAATACATTTTATACACATAAAATAAGTACAAACAGATATATGTTACCTTGCTGTCAGGGTTGTAGAGCCTGATCTTGCCGGCTAAAATCAGTTGTGGTGACAGTTTCTCCACCTAAAATACACAATGTAATATGTATTTTTATTGCAATTTATTTTACATTAGATAGTAGGTGTATATGGTTTATATGTAATACATAGTCCAGTCAATTTAAACATTTGAAGTTACATAATTTTTTTTGGTCTAGTTTGACCGGACTAACATTAGAAGTTATTTGACGGAATGACGCAAGATACACAAGCTCTAGTGACATTGCCGGTCGAGTTTTTAATGTAGTAAGTCTTGTACTTTATGGTTTTTGGTTGTGTCCATTTTTTGTTAAATTTTAGCGTCGATCTTTTCGACGACTTCATCAAATGACCAGATAAAATCAAATAATTTATTTCATTTAGGCCTTTATAAGCACTTTTGAACGTCAAAATTTATAAAAAAGGTTGATTCTAGTTGCCCATTCCAAAAGTAGCTTGCTATGGAGAAGAACGGGCAAGAAACTCCATGGTTACTCTTTTAAAACATAATGGGTATTACATTTGGTATGTATTGATACATACGATAATAAGGTAAGAAAAAAAGAAGTGCTTACAATATTTTAAGGGTTGACTTTGAGAAATTTATACGATGCAAGTTGGACAAGGAATGATATGAGAAAATTATTAAACAAACAATTTTTAAGAAGTTAATACATTTAACAAAAAAAGTTATATAAAGCAAAAAAAAACTCTCCTGCTGTGGATTAGCACCGGTGAGGGAATTTCAGACTCTTACTGACTAAAAACCATCGTGTTCCGTCGTAGGCCTTTTATATACCAGGGCCGCGGTAACTCTTTGGAATAATCCCGCAGGCCCGGCATCCTTGGCCTTGCTGGGTGTGGTGTACCTGTCTGGCATTCTGCGTGAGCTGGTCAGCGAGGCGCTTGTTGTGTCCGCAGCCGGCCGCCACCACGTCCGCCGCCGCGCATGCGCGCTGACTGAACGCTGCTAATGCTGCCGCCTTCTCATGGAACTGACTCTCGCGACCTGGGGTGCCTGGGAGAGGAACAGGAGAAAATCAAAATCAAGGCACTTTTTGAAGGTCAAAATGACAAAAGACGGCCCTCAAAACGCCCGTCCTGTGTGTATACTTCCTATGTGTTTTTGCTGGGAAGAATGGCGCAACAAACTCCCCAGCTACACATAGATACATGGAAAGATAATTTTTTATTGTATGTATCAACACCAAGAAAATTAACAACATAGGAAATCACAAGACACAAAGAAAGTGCAATTGGCGGAATTAATCCGCCAAATCAAACTAGCGATCCTCTCCGACTTCCCAAGTCAGTTTCTCTGTCCCTATGTGTGCTTAAATCTTCAAAACTACGCAACGGATTTTGATGCGGTTTTTTAATACATAGAGTAATTAAAGAAAAAGATTTATATGTCCAATAACATCCATTAAATTGCTTTGCACCCGTGCGATCGCTAGTTATATAAATGTCATTAGGGATTCCTCCTTCCCTCCCCTAAAGTCCCTTAGGGATTTAATCAATTCCCTAAGGGATTTGATCAAATCCCTGTTTTTATCATATCCCTGCGACATAAACACATATGTAGAATAGGCGTAGATTGAAGATTTTTTTTTTTATTACATTAAATAGGTACTTAAGTTTTTATTTTTATGGAGCTATCATGGTCTGAAATAAATTATTATGTCAGTGTTCATTTTTATCTCCGTTTGACGGGACGCCACACTTTGGGGAGACAGGCGCGATTAGAAGATGACCTAATGGATATGTTGTTGAAACGGACGATGTAATTAAGAGTTTCATTATTATTGTTATACATTTTTGTATCTCGGAAGTTATCTTCCGTGTCTTGTACTTGATTGTAGGACGGATGCATGTTTAATGTGTGTTGTGACTGTGAGATTGTATGTGTGTTGGGTGTGATTCCGCTATGCATGTATCGTTTGTATCGTTCTGTAAGAATTTTCAGACAATTCCGCAACTGTTCAGTATAGCAACAATCTGTAGTGTTTAAAAAGTATTCGGTGGTAAGTCTAAGGTTTTTAGAGACTGGCGTTTTATCATTATATCCTGTATATATTTACCCATAGGCGCATTGACAGCGTCGGTGAAGTGGCGCAGCGGCGCGGCCACGTCGATGAACTCCTCCACCACGCGGTTCACCACCGCCCGCTCCGTCGCCCGCTTCAGCTCGTGCAGCTTGTCTGTTAGCTCCCTACGAATAAGTTAACCAGCTCATATATACTACTAGCTTTTGCCCGCGGCTTCGCTCCCGTCAACTGACTTCTCTACTTTAGCCTATTTTTTTTTCATAAGAACCTTCTCCTGACAATAACAAACACAACAAAAAAAGAATTAGCCAAATTGGTCCAGACGTTGTTGAGTTATGCGCTTACCAACACATTTTGCGATTCATTTTTATATTATAAGATTATACTGTCAATCTTCAGTCACACGATCGAAATAGTATATCGAGTATTAAAATATCGAAAATAAGTTTCATTGCGCAATATAGATGCATATACACACTTAACATAAATAATAATAGAAGGGGAAAATATGCGTCATAAAATTAAAACCTTCAATCAGGTAGCTGAGGATGAAGCTACATCCCAATCTCGAGTCATCTATATAAATGAGCCCCATGCCATGGTAACAATCATGTCCTTCAGAAAATATACAGCTTCTTAACTGATGAACCTACAAATAGAAGTAAACGAACCTGGTAATAGCACGTGCCTCCTCACTATCTCCCTTCCCGCTGGCACACAGATCAGCCAACTTGTCAGACAGCCGCTGCACTTCTGAACATAGCTGCAGAACTTCTGCCTTCTCACGACCTTGGAGACCATCGGCGATCTACGAGAGAGATGGAAGTCAGATATCCGAATAATATTACGGAAAATAATATTGTTGTTTACAAATAAAGCCAAAGGTTTTTATCTCATATAGTCCTATCACAGGTGCTTAAGAAACGTCAAGCTAGTTGCGCGGTTCCAAACAGTGGGTCTTATGGAGAAGAACCGGCAGGAAACCACACAGACACTCTTCAAAGAAAACAAGTG
Source organism: Helicoverpa zea x Helicoverpa armigera (assembly GCA_033682625.1). Taxonomy (NCBI): domain Eukaryota; kingdom Metazoa; phylum Arthropoda; class Insecta; order Lepidoptera; family Noctuidae; genus Helicoverpa; species Helicoverpa zea x Helicoverpa armigera. The sequence continues at coordinate 771,022 of JAWIIS010000015.1, read as the reverse complement.
CTTACAATATTTTATAGGTTGACTCTGAGAAAATTATACAGTTCAAGTTGAACTAGGAAGTTACATGAGAAAATTGATAGAAACAAGTTAATTAATTAGACCGAATAATTTTATTTTTTCGATGGTGGGCCTCAGTGGGAGAATGAAGCTACCTGCCGTTAACTAAGCTAGATAAAACTTTGGTTCTGACCAAGATTTCGGTAACAAAAAAAAACTTTCTTCTTACCCTCTGTCCTTGCGAAACGATGCTGTTGATAGCCTTCTGACCCTCGATCCTGGTGACAGGGTCCGCGGCCGGGTGTAACAGCCACTTGTGGGCTGTCTCCAACCTATTACATAAAGAAATAATGCCAATATTATGGTATGGTTATCGGTTTAACATATAAAAAAATATGTTTTTAGGTTTGATGGTTAACTTGTTCTTCCTAAAAATTCGTAGTTTGATTATTAACGCACGGTATGTTCAATCATATTAAGAGTACTCGCACCCTTCAATTTTTTAGTCGGCCGACAGTTATTTTGGGCTCATAAATCATTAACACATTATAACGATCAGGTATTTGGCAGGTATGAGACCGACTGCAAAGATTAGAATCCAGTTTTTTTTTTAATTATAACTATTGGTCTTACTATGTAGTCTGCAATGTGCTTACAGGTCTCTTAACTAGGATATTGTGAAAAAAAAAATATGAAGAATGTTAAACATATATGTAATGCTCACCTAGCCTGCATGGTCTTCCCGCCCTGCTTCTCAGCGGCTCTCACTCCCTCATTCACGATGGAGTCCAGCTCGTTGATCTGATGACGCAGGTCTGACGCCAGATTCAATGCCTGCGAGAAAAACATGGTATTAGGTTACAAATCATCATCATCTTCCGAGCCTTGTTGAGGTCGGCTACCAATCCGCATGCAGCTGAGTGCTTTACAAGGAGTGACTGCCTTATCTGACCTCAACCCAGTTACCCGGGCAACCCAATACTACTAGGTTAGACTGGCTGTCAGACTTCTGACTACCCGTAACCACTGCCAGAGATGTTCAATGATAGCTGCAGGTTTCAAATATGCAAGACATTATACTAAGTTCACCGACAATGAGATAAACACTGATAACACAAACAGGTACTTAAACGTTATCAGTTATTTGACCATGAAGGGGTAATTTTCACGTTCAGCGCCTTGAAGAAAACACTGTTTAACGTATAGAATGCTTCATGAACGAAAGAACGAATGAAACGTTACCCTTGAAAAATTAGAAGTCAAAATCATGACATGAAGTACCATATTGAAGTACTACGTATGTCAATATTAAGATGGTTTCTAATTTTGCCGTATTACATCTGAAGATGTTAGCCTTAATTACCTTGGGTTCTCTGCCGTGTCCATACTGTCGCTCGTCACAAAGATGGTCTGTATTGATGCCACCGGATCTAGGAAAAGAAAGATATACATATAGCAGTTTATCTCATGTAGAAGTACCGACAAGAAACCCCAAAGACACTCTTTCAAACAATTTGTAACTAGTATGACGTTCCACAGAAGCCTGCAAAGGCCTGTTTGAAATAAAAACATTTGACTTTGACAAAATAGAGTTCTAGTGTCTGTGCTCGTGGTACCTGGCGAGTCTCCTGGCAGCATCAGCAGGTTCGGGCGCCAGGTGTTCAGCGGCACGTTGAGATGATGTCAGCACACTGCGGATAGCTCTCTCGCCTGCACTGTTGCGCTGAGCTTCAGGGTCCTAGAGTTAATAATTATAATTTACCATCTACGAAACATATTGTGGAATGCAATACTGATTGATTTGAGTACTGCTGATTGAGTACTGAGTAAATGAAATAATTTTAATTAAGAATTTTAGTGAGTTGCACGATTCAAATACAACGATAATTTTAAATATGCAAAATGTTGGTTGCTAATAGAATCGTCTTTGGTCAAACTTTAAAGTAGACAAGAAGAAAAAAAAAGGAAATATTTCGAGTAATATTTACACTACACACATTTTTTTTAAAACCTCCAATAAAATAGAAGTTATAACTATTTAAAATACGATGACCACACATTTTGCCAAACAGTTTAAAAATTGTGAACTTTTTATTGAGTTAATATTGATTTCTCAATAACAAACTGTGACTCACATTAAGGAACTCATGCGCAGCTCCGATCTTGGCGTGTATCTGTTGCTGCAACGCCTTCAGCACCGCCACGTTGTCTTTCTCGCCACCGTCTTCCACGTATGAGGTTAATTGCAGCACACTGGTGGACAAACATTATCACTATTAATTTGTATTGTAAACTTATGGTATGAACTTTGAGAGTTCATCATCTGCCTAGCCTTTTCCTAAATATTTGAGGTCGTCGACTTCCAGTTTCAGTAAATACAACTGAGTACCAGTGTTTTACATTTAGCGACTGCCTATCTGACCTCTTCAACTTAGGCAACATAATGTTAAGAGTAGTTGTCAAGCTATATTTCGAACATTACGACTAGTTTATTATATAATGGTTAATTTTGTGTTTCATCTAATGTTATCAACTTTTTGCATATTGTCATTAGAATAACTGTTACTGGTTTGGATAACGTAGATACACTTACCGAATAATCTCGTGTATTTCATCGGCCATTCTTTGAGCGAGATAGTTTCTGTTCTCAGCAGCCTCCTCCATGCCTTTGCCTCCTGCAATAAAAAGATCAAACGATCAAGTTTTGTTCTTCTGAGCTAATTGAGATAAGTATTAGGTAATTGGGCCAGACACGTGCACCAAATGCATCTGGCGAAATGGGAATGTGTTGTTACCCACTAGTAACGGCTATCCCGTGGGGTGGGATGGAAAAGATTGATGGTTGATTTCGACACCTAAAACTGGTATCATTTGAAAAATCGCAAAGTGTCAAGGGGAGATGGGAAGGTCTTTACCCAGCAGTAAGCTTTTCTACAGTCTAGGAAGAAACGAAAGACAGTATAGAAGAGGCTATCAGGCTTAGCACAAGTTGCTTTGGGGTTCAAAGTTTCCGAAGATTCACACGATTGGGTCGTGGTTGGAGCATTTTTTCTGCCATATTGAGTTACCCTGTTGTTTTGGAAGGTAGGTACGTAGTTCTGATCTACACGCGACACTTACCCTCAGTGAGGATGTGTATGTACATCTTCATGGAGCAGATGAGCACGGGCGCGAGCTGCTTCACGCTGTCCAGGCAACGGGTCAGTGTGTCTGCGTGAGGCGGGTGGGTCAACTCCGCTGCTCGGGCTGCCACCTACGTAACACAAAACTAATGAAAATGTGGGCCAATACTTCTTTACGAAGAAGAATACCCTGGCAACCTATTAAAACTTATTCAAATTCAACACCACTCATCTTAACAACAATCTTTTTAAAATCGTTATACATTTTTCCACATACATATCTTCATAAGACACACTTTCAAGCCTATAATAAAAATCACATTTCCAATCTGAGCTTATTCTAAATTGTGGTAAATAGGGTAAAGTTTGCTTACCTCCCTGGCGGCCCTGGAGAGTGCTGGCGAGATGTCTCTGAGGAATTGAACCAGGTCTTCCATCGTATCTATGACCTCCGCCACCCCTAGGTAGTCTAGCACCTAGAAGTTATCAATTAAAGAATATTAGTTATCGTCATCATTTCATCAACAACATTATTTGGCATCAGAGATCTCCCATTTGGGAAGCCAAAAGTTTGGCCCTCGTAATGAAATATAGTTTCTAATCCATACATTCTTAATACACGTTTTTTCCCTGGTTATACAATAGAAAGGCACATAATATCACACTTCCCACGGTATTATGTGACACAATATACCCATGAACTGGGTATTAGAACAGAAATTATGTGATTACCAATGCTACGTTCATTTTCCCATCGTAAATAAGTAAAAAATGCGAACAAATGTTGGTCATGCAAGATTAGAAAACTTACGTATACAAGGCTTCCAGGGAAATGTAGAAAGGTGCATTTCGAGATAAGATTATTCGTTCCGGATCATTGAACTTTACAAATACTGTATTTTTATAAGCTAAAAATTATTGGAACCCTTTGAATCGGTACACTCGTATTACAAGCATTAATAAGGTTACTAACCTTTTTGCACTCCTTAACGATCTTCCTAACTTCTGACTCGTCGAAACACAGCAGCAAAGCAGACGTGCCTTGCAAGATTCCTCTCGAACCTTCGATCAGCTTCTTCCTGCAAACCACACTTATCTTGAGCTCCTTCACACGGGCGTCACAAGACTCGAAAGTAAAGAGGCTTGCGTCAACAGACATTGACATCGTGGCTGCATATGCAAGAAGCTACCGAACCTTCCGTGCCAACCATATCTTAAAAGAACTCTGAACGACCCCTTCATGCAATGGGTAGATGACCTTACAATTTTCCAGTATCGATTAGAATTCTGAATGAAAAACGAGTAATCGATTGTGAAACAGCTGCGGAAGCTTACATAAGAAATTGTTTAGTTTAGAGGTATTTATGATAAGCGTTCCGCAACAATATGGAAGCTTACATAATATACCGTCATCTTGCAAACAGAGCATTTTAAACTTTTCGGATTTTACAATCATTGAACTTTTTGTTTAAGCAATGATTAGTCCATCTGCATCATATTTATGTACACGGTTGCTAGTAACCAATTAATTTGTCATCATAGACTCATCTGACCTCTGGCTATGACTCGCTTGTCATGGCCGGTAGCATCAAAGTATAAACTATGTATTAATTATGTGGACGATACCACTTTTAAATAAGAATTCTTCAAGTTAAAGTAACTCTCCAGAAATATGTTCTGCTACCAGCATGGAAATAAAAAAACCGGCCAAGGGCGAGTCGGACTCGCGCACGAAGGGTTCCGTACCAGAGCAAAAATGAGCAAAAAATCACGTTTGTGGTATGGGAGCCTCCCAAAATATTTGTTTTATTCTAGTTTTGATTATTTGTTGTTATAGCAGCAACAGAAATACATCATCTGTGAAAATTTCAACTCTCTAACTATCACGGTTCATGAGATACAGCCTGGTGACAGACGGACGGACGGACAGAGGAGCGAAAACAATAGGGCCCCGTTTTACCCTTTGGGTACGGAACCCTAAAAATTTTAGTCCCAATATTTTGCCTTGTCAGTGGCGGTATGCAGATCTTTCGCTGGACAGGTGTTAGGGCACATTAGGGAACACAAAAGGTGGAATCTTGCGGCCTTAAAGACGAAGTCCTCACCTTGCAGGTCCTGAGAATGGATCAGCTCTTAACATATCAGACGCCTGTTGTAGCAGAGTGGCAGCTGTCTCGACGCGGTGCAGCGCGCTCGGCATGTCGTGTCTGAGGACCGAGTCTTCTGAAGACTCGATGGTCTCGTGGCCGACCTGGGGAGATTGTGCAAAGTATTTTAAAGAAGTGTCTTAGACTATAACATTTAAGAAACTCGAAATTATGTTGGCATCCCCCTAATCGAATTAGCAACATTCTAGACTAGACCAACAAGCCAGTCATAGCCTCATTAGAAGAAGTACTCAATAGGTAAGAATTTTGTGACATTTGATAGTTAGAAACTCAAAACAGTCATTAGAATGTCGTTAGTCCATTTTTACTTTCTTCGACTAAACTTTTTGTCGACTCTTCCTTTAATATTTGATAAGGTCAACAAAATGCTTTACTTACCTTGACGAGGTTATTGACGGCGAGAGACACGGCTTGCACCGGCCTCGCCAGGTCAGGCATCGCGTTGCCATCTTCTGCTTCTTCATGGAGGATCACCAGACGAGAAACCTGGAGATGAAAGGAACACAAGTTTAGACAAAAGCAACTAATCGTTAGATGGTTACATAGGGCAATGGCAGCATAGATAGATACGTAGGGCATACTACTTTATTGAAGAAAAGGAAATGTATTCGTTTTTGGAACACCAAATTACCAATCTTGAAACACCCGAGCGTAATTCTTACGATTCAGCAGGGACTAGCATGTCCTCTAGAAGTTGCTGAATTATTCGCTCATAACGCCCTTGAAATAGGTAAGCACTTTTGGCTGGCAACTTTATATCTTGGCAGCCGAACACTAGACGGTTGTTTACCAAACGATGCATGGAATACCACTTTTCAGTTTCTTGACATTTGCTCCGCTTTGTAAAACGTCCATAAATTATAAAACGCCACTTCGACTCGCTCACGTGACGGAGGCTATTAACATAAGCTCGAACTTTAAAGTTTAAGATGACATGCTAGTATTACGATGGGTTATCCTTATACGTGAGAGACTAAAGCACTTTTCTTACCAATGTAGCAAACAAATTGTTTAAGCAAACTACATTTGTCGAAAGTAATCAACCAACTCCGGTTTATCAATGACGATAGACTTTCAATGAAGGTTAAAACTGCAATTGATAAGAAATTAGTTACACTAACTTATTCAATGACCCAGAACATTCTCCCACAATTTTCGTCTCCGTTATCACAAGTAGACGATGCAGAAATATGCATACCATTTCCCTTATCTAAAAGTAAGAAGAGCAAACAATGCATAACAGTGCTTATCTATGCCTTCATAACTTTCTCTGACATTAAGCCATTGCCCGTTCACTGTAGATAACCACATCTTTGTGTCTGCATTCTACACTTGCATTTTGTAATCGGATAGTCACGTATAGGAGTGCATTCAGGATTAGTCAGCACGTCAGACATTCTTGCGAGCTGTTTAATTTGAATATCAGATTTGTAAAGGGCCCTTTATTTTGTACTAGCTTCTGTCAGCGGTTTCACCCGCATCCCGTAGGAACCACGGCACGAACCCGGATAAAAAGTAGTCTATAGCTTGCCTCGATAAATGGGCTATCTAACACTGAAAGAATTTTTTAAATCGGTCCAGTAGTTCTTGAGATTAGCGCGTTCAAACAAACAAACTCTTCAGTTTTATAATATTAGTATAGATGAGATGCAACTGTGTTATTGTCGTCAATAAACTGCTTTTATTTTACCTTGAATCCTTGGTTGAACAAAGGATATAGAAAATAATTTCGTTGTATTTACATCTTGCTCGTTTAAAAAAAGAACAATCGCTTACTAACAGGCGCAAACCTATACTGTAGAAGATGCAAAATCGACCACATAGCAACAAAACAATAAATTAAAGCTATCATTATTCCCAACAACAATAGCAAATATTTCAATACTGCAGCATTAGACACGCCATCAATATTGATTACTATCAATTTTCAATCGTCTTGTCTCAAGAGCCTTAACGCCAGACGCCAGGAGCGCGATTCTACTAATTTTACTTAAGCGACATACGATTCACATCCGTCTGAGATCCAATCACGACTCAATTACGATTGAAGCGTAAGTGGCATTCCGTTATTTTCTTTTAAATAAACGTTTTATCTGTTTCTGTCATTCAATTATGAATCATATTGTCTGCAAATTATTTACGATTGCAATATATTGCAGAGCAAACTACCATGTGAATGTCGTTGGAATACGGTTGGTCTTATATTAACACAGACAAACAGAATGCTCCTTAAGGTTAAAACTGCTATTGCGATTCAATTTCTATTTAATTTTGACATTATTAATTTAGCAGAATCGGGCCCCAGGTAAGGCACGCCCGCAGCAGATAACTCGCCATATTAGGTGCGCGCACGCAACCAGCCAACGCAACATTCATTCATGGTTTTTTGTACCGACTACATAGTACGAGTACTTTGTTTTTGTTTGCTTTCGATTTTAATCTTGATGTATGCCAGTAGTGTCAGTGTTATGAAATTGTAACTGTTTTGTGTTTGTCACGTATTTACTGGTACATATTATACTCTCATGACATACATATGTCTTGCTTTCTGATTACTCAGTACCAAGCTTCCAACTTAATTCCACGTATGTTTGTCTGTCTCATAAAGTCTTTGGTCTGTCTACTCTACATGTCTTACTTAACTCTCTCTACATGTCTAAATTCTAGTAGGTTTTAGTTATTTCTACTTCTACATAATCGTTATCAAACCAAACGAACTCTAATTTTCAAAAACCTTTTATCCTAAACCTTCCACTATCTCCCACTTAGCAATAAAACCAGCTTATCGAACAGAACCCATTCCAGAAATGACTCCAATCTTTTTACCTTCGTGACTTTTACAAATCACCCCTGTTCACCAGGGGTGCGTCGGAAAGGGCGCGGTATTTCCACCCCTGACGAGACAGCCTTGGGTCTGATTGTGTTTGTCCAAGATGATTATGTGGCCGTCGGGGCTAAATGGCTGCGGAATCGTATTGGGTGAGTGTGAGGGTTGTTTGTTGAGTGTTCAATTCGGAAATGACAGCAAATTTAGTTGTGAAAGCATTGCGGTACTTTGAGAGAGATTCACCTGTTATAGTCTGCCTATTTTATTTGAAAATAATATTTTACGTAGGTATTCAAAAGTCTTTAAAAATCGACTATACGCTTTCTATCGTAGTGACAACTTTTAAGAGCAAAAGTGTGGATACAAAATGTGTTGTGTAAATAAACGTGGGAGGAGATTCGAAAACGCGAACAAAAACATCTTCCAGACCGCCTCATGCATCATACAAGGAAAATAAACAGAGTCTGCTCATTTATGCCTAAACATGTATTCCCAGAACCAGATAGGCATACAGTAACAGGTATAACATATCGACGCGAGCCACTGGGTCAAGGTGAAGCCGAGATGTTAGCTCTGGCCGGGGCACTAGCTAATCTTGGTGTACATTTCCAGTGTTTACAATTCCAAAAGAAAGACAATATTCTGCTTTACTTACTTTTGGAATAGAAACCCCTAAGCAGATTATCCATCATTTTTCGAAGAGTCATCAATCCAATTGGAGACTCATTCAAGATCTGATTGGTTACACACACTCGCAACTCGAACGCCGGAAACCTATTATGCATGTCTACGTACGGAAGAAATAGAGGTGACGCATAACCATCATCCAATGATGAATGGACAACGATGCAACATTGATGCAGATGCTACAATAAGTGGTTTTGCAATATGTCGACTCTAAATTGCCAATAAGTTATGAAGCATCGAATCGCTGATGTAATTGCAACAACTGTGAGATCGTGTGAACTAAGCGTTTAAATCAAGCGAAAGTCTAGAGCTTGTAAGTATAATTATACCTACTATTGGATGGTAGTACGATTGCAATGTCTTTGAAGGCTTTTAATGTCTTGGAACTTATCATATGTTCCAGTTTATATTAAGTTTAATCTCTTGCTGGCACAGTTATTGTTCTTGTTATTTTCCTCTTTTAATCAGTTGACAATGTGTCAGTCATCATTGGCCTCATTGGGTCTAGTGTTGAAGATTGGCTTTAAGTGCAACATTTATTTAACAAAGATGAACTGCCAACGACACACAATGCAAATATGTCCGTAAAGCCCTCCCACACACATGAATATGGCAAATAATAAAATCTAAGTTCGAGCGGTGTCGTAATATTATCTCCAATAAGTCCACGGCCACTACCACGCGTGGGCGTCGACCATATGGTGAGTTTTAGCGGTGACAGCTACGCTATTATAAAATTGAACTAAGATAATTTCTTCACGACATTTTCACTTATTGATTTTGTAGAATTGAAGTTTCTTTGGAGCCATTTCTCGGCATGATGCCAGTTAACTGCTTGAAGGGTGTTGCGCTTGACAAAACAGCTTTCATTGCAAAAAGGCGAGTCTAAAATCAATTATGAAGATATTCAGATTTCCTTTGAAGATCAACTACCGAAATATGAGAAGTCAAACTGTTTTGATTATAATCTAGCTTTATAATACAGGTTTTCTACTCCATTGCTTTATTTAACCTGAAAGTTTTTAATGCAGACATTTGGAAGGTCTAGAATCTTTTAAACTACTTTTTATATAATCCTAACCGGCAATTCTCCGAAACGAGGGTCGCTGGAGAGCGTAATTTAATACCAGACCGAACCAATCTGAACAGGATTAGGTTGTTCGAGAGAAATACCAGTATCCAATTTAATCGGATCTATTTAGCTTTCACAACGGAACAATGAAAGCTTTATGAATTTAAAATATGTATGTATATCCAGTTCTAAATCAATCAAAGAAAGCTTATGCTGTGAATTATGGTGATGGGCGATTACGTTAAGTGTTTCCGAGCGAAGAATTTCGAAGTAACAAAACTTGTAAAAGGTTTATACATTTACTGATTGACGTCTAACAAACTGAAAATTGTTTGATACACGAACGCTGTCACTATGCTTTGAAGTGTAATTTTGGAAGCAATGGGTCATATAGAAATATTCATGAAAGGTACTAGATCCAAAGAATAGTTTGATAAAATGACTGCTTTCACTTGTAATACTTTATTTAAATTAGATTATAAATTAGTAGGCATTACAAGTAGGTATAACCAATGGACATGGTAAACATTTGGTTGGAGCATCGAGCGTAACAAACATGTTGAACATAGAGATTTACTCACTAAACCAATTAGTAAACCACAAAATACAACGATAAACGGACAGCGACCTATTTGTATTGTCAGAAAATGACAAAGATGTAATTTTTATTCTAAGAAAGAATAACAAAGAACAAAGGTTACAAAATAAATATTCGTTATTTTATGTAATAAAAGCACAACATGGCGAACTAAAACCCGAAGAAACTTTGTTCAAAAATATTTAATTTACACTTTACAAGACAATAATGATCAAAGAAGATACCTCAATTACCAAGAAAAATGTGCATACACATAAAACCAGTCCTAAATGCACTGACCAATTACTAACGACAGATGCAAGCAACATCTTGCGAGCGGCGCTGCAGTTTCGACAAGGTCATACAAATTAATCGTGAGCACTTTACTGAAGGAAATCAATAAACTCTTGAATCAAATGAGGAAATCCCGGAGACGGAGATTGTCTCGGATAAGACCTAGTGATTGAATGATAGAACCAATCGAACCAGTATTAGTGAGACAGAACTAGGTAGAAAATCTGTGATATTTGCTGTGATGATCTGACAAACTTTTTTCAGATGGGAAATCATCAAGAACCCTCAGACAGGGACTGCAAAGGAAAGGAATGTCAACTCCAAACCATGATCCTTCTGAATCCTTTTATATGTACCAGATCCATCTATACTACCGTGTTCAATAGGTAGCTTTTAAATAGGAAATTATGAAACTAGTAAGTAAATGAATAACGCTACATTTATTGTACAGTGATGTAGAGGTAATAATAGTCCTTCTAATATTTGAGTCCTTCTAATATTTGGATAGTAAATGAGCAAATCTTTTAGCGTAGGCAAATACCTATAACGCCATCACTTTTATAGAGAGAGCTTTAATATCATGGCGGATATTATTTGCTCATATTTTTATGGTGTTACTGGCGTTCAAATAATAATTTATAACTCACTCAGTGTAGGATTTTATTACTTTACTAGTTCCTACTTAATGTGTTCCTTTCAGTTCTTGGGTCCGCCTAATAGGCAACATGCTGTTAGCTGTTACCATTAATGGCGTATAGCCATAAAATAGACCATAAGTGTATGCAAAACTCCATATTGACAGCTCGTGATGAGATTGTCACAGACTCTATGTGGCGAAAAGGAAACAAGTTACAAATTACAAGAAACGGTTACTAAAATCTAAACAGTTAACTTCCTGCCAGTCGTCGATAACTCTAATATGACGTAATCATTATTATTGAAACAAGTTTGTCGAAGCATACTCAAGTGCCTCGTCTCAGTCGTCTCATCTCAAGCATATACCACGTCACTGAGCGATTGTTCGGACGTGTGACTCCGTTTATCTTTTCGTGTAAACTTACTTATATATTATACGTTTTATTTTATTCAGATCAATAAATAATTTACAATAAGATTTTGAAATCAACACAGTGATCAATATACCAATTTATTGAATCAAAAATTGCAAAACGAGAAAGGAGTTTGGCTGTAACTAGAACTTCTTCGCGGTCTCCAATAGCATTCGTAATTGGAACTAAACGCAAGAACGAATTGTCACATTGTCAGAGAAATGACAGCATCAACTTACGTTGAAACTTGAAACCGGAGTTCTATTACTCCAAAATGATTAAAGTAATGGAGCCCAAGAAGCAAATATACACACAAAAAGAGAAGAAAGTATTTCTAGAAATATTGAAAAGTTATTCTAAAGTTGTTGAAAGTAAACACGGCCACAGTTCGGCGCTGAAAGCTAAGAACTTAGCTTGGCAAAAAATAGCTGCCGAGTTCAACTCGAACCCGTATACTGAATTGCATGTAAGTATTTATTTGCATATTATACCTACATAAACCAAGTTTCTAATTTAGTGAACTGATAGAATCTCGCGTTTTTGACATTCTCAAGTCTCAAGGACACGATACTGGTTTTGTTGTTGCACTTTATCAGATTTCAATACATTTATCTAATCTGACACATCTTAGAAGTTTATACTATTTACTTATCAATCCTATTCTCCTTGTAGAGAACACCACAACAGCTTCGAAGATTATGGCTGAACATAAAACATCGCCAGCGAGGAGAACTCGCCAAAAAACAGCATCACATACCCGTTGGAGCCGTGGGTGAACTATCCAGAAACAATGTGTTACAAATAGCCCATGCACTTATAACTGGCATTGATAGTTCTGCAGACTCCGATCTTGTTATAGGTAAAGTAAGACCTTTTTATGCAGTTAGAAATTATGTAATTTCTGGAGAATCGCCTTTCTATCCTATTCTGTTTGATAATTACGCTAAATCCCATTTTACTTGCAGAAAAATTAACAGACAATGACCCTCTTCAATCAGTGCAATCAGAATCAAGTCTGTTTTTAAGTGAAGACTCTCAAAATACTTCCGAACAAGAAGCTTCAGAATTGAGGACTGTGAAAATGGAACCGATGTCACCAATCAGTGGCACATACAATGCAGACGCTATTTCAACGCCTGTAGTTAGTCAAAACCCACCAGCTGCACCCAATAATGTAGAGAAGGATAATCATTTAGATCAAGACAATAATGCTCTGCAGCGGAGTATGGAACTTCAGCAATTGGAGATTGAGCTCCTAAGAGAGAAAGTAAAGGCTCAAAGGCAGGAAAGTAAAAGCAGGGAAGCCCATAATGCAGCGATGCATGATTTGGAAATTCAGATTTTAAAAGAAAAACTAAGAGAGGCTAAAGCGAAAGCTGATCTGGCAGAGTTGAACTTGAAGAGACAAAAATATCGAGATGGTAATTGATATTTTCCTTTATTTATTTCCTTCAATTTAAATTTTAAATTACCAATATTATTATATGTTTTTCGTATTTTTCAGATTGAAACTAGAAATTACAGTAAGGATGGGTAATAATTTTAAGACAGACGTAGTTATAATTCAATATTTGATACGTTATTCTTTGTTAACATATCATACAACTTTATAATAAAATCTTAATACCTTTAAATTCAATGTTTTATGTGATTAAAAATACCCATGTCATAAACAATCGATACTTTTACAACGCACAAAAAAAAATAACAACAAAACGGTTACGAAATGGCTCCCGGTTGATTCCAAATTTAAATTTAGGCGCGAACACGCGCTAGAACTATAACAAACGGCCAGTGAGTCAGCGTTCAAACATAGAATATTTGATTTTAATATCACCTGGCAACATTATCGCTCTGCACAATGTTTACGAGATCTAATCTCTTTGAACACAAGATTTCTTTCAAGAAATCGATATTTTAAACTTTGTTACACACGATTCGGTCGGTGTATTGGAGGAGATTTTTTTTTCTTAACCTGTAATTGTCCCAGTGCTGGGCAAAGGCCTCCCCATTTTGCCTCCACACCTCTCGATCTTTTGAGTCTTCCCACCAATCAGAGTTGTTAGAAGAGATATAACAATTATTTTATTGATGGAGACAAGTAGAAGATAACCATTTAAGAACATAAAATCAACATTAATGTCTATCTTTGTGTTAAGTCTGCCTTGGCCGCGTGACTACAAAACGTGTAAAACGAATGGTTGCTTTCCATGATGTTTATGCATTGAGGAAAACTCCTTACGATTCAATCAATGTAAGGCATATGATGAGGGCAACTCCATTTTTATTCGACTTATCAAAGAATCTTATCAAATTGACAAGGGTCATTGATACATTTCTTCATTTTAAGCTTGTCCCAATCGTCCTCTACAAAAGAACTGGTCCCTGCTTGTTCCACTACCAGGGATGGTGGACCTTTATTGACTTTCATGCCAACATACTGAAATAACTGAGCGTTTTCAAAAAATATGTCCTCATTATTATCATGCTCGAGTTTCTAATAACGTAGGCTCTATTTTATCCCGTTGTGATAAGTAGTTCCCTCGTAGATTGAAAACGCGAAAAACATATAGGTTGTACTTACTAACAGAATTTCAATTGCAATAATTTTGACTCAAAGTCAAACTCACGTGCCTAAATTATTTTGCAGCGAGCCAATATGGGTAAGATTGCTATTCGCCATCCCTGTTCTATACCTAGCTATAAAGAAGAGCATATTTCGCAGAGCCAGACAGAGAAAAGCAAAAAGGTTGCAAACGAACTGGGAGTCAGCCTGCAGTTTATTTATAGATGCGGGTACGTACGGGATGAATACTTAATGTACTGTCCACTTGCAACACTAACTATGGACTTTACTGCAGTTTAATGCTTGTTTTTTGGCACTGGAATACAAAGTTCTTGTTTGAAACCAAGATCCAGAACATATACTCCTGGTTTTTGTCAAGAAATAGATAATTTAAACGATAACCATAAGCTCCTGTGGTGAAGATAACATAAAATGTAGAGGCATCTTTAACCTTAAGTTAAACCAGCTTAATTTTGATTAAGATTCCCTCTTTCCAGCTATTTATCCCACATGGTGGTGGGTTCACTTTCCTAATTTGTCTTCTCCAATTCGCTCTATCTACGACATCGTCCTCGGACACCTGGCACTCCTTCATTTATTGAAGCTTATTTCAAAATGTAGACTGACCCAAGCAAATACTGAGGTATTTTAATTAATTAATGGAAACCTACCAGATTTGCACAAAACAATAGGGAACTGTTACTTCATAAATTCCAGGCCAGCCGAGTAATTCATACGGCTCTGGCTTTTACCAGCCGGAGTTACTTGCAATGCTAAACAAAGCATAATATGCAAGTAGTTAGTAAATTGTTCGCTCTCAATACTGCAACAGCTCAAGATCGAATAATTTATTGCGACGCCGGCGCCTCTATTTCAAAACTCTTTGCTATTTTTGTAGATTGAAGTGTGTTTGGAGTTTACGATTTGAAAAATCTGGTTATATTTCTTCGCATTCAGATTGCAGACTGTTTATAGCCTCATTTGTATCGTTGCAATACGTAGGGGAGATGTAGTAGACATATTCATATGCAATTTGGCGAATACTCCTTCAATCTTTAATATTAGAAGACTTACATCGTCTGAAAGTTTAGTCTTTTTAAATGGCACAAACAGGCATTTGGAACTCCATAATCGCAACAAAAGAAAAACAAACAAACCAATTAAAAGCACAATAAAAGAAGTTCAGGGATTCTATTCTCGTGGTGGACTCTATAGTACCAGGGCGACCTTGGCGTGACCATTAGTTCGGTAGGGCCGAGCCCCGCAGTCCCATGGCAGAAATAGCTGCGGATACAGGCGAGGTTACGCACCTGCCCTAATTACTGCATCACGCGGCTGCCCAGAATATTATGGGAGCTTTAAACTGTGGTAAAAAAAGTTTGTCAACTGTGGTAAAAGGCCCTAGGGATTAGACAGACTTGTTGCAGTTTCTAGGCTACCTTAGATTCAATTGACTGCTAGTCTGGGTAGTAAATAAGGTAATTACCCTTCGTGTTTTACCTATTTGTTTCAAGTAAGGATTTGAATAAGAGGGACAGTAGGTACTGTGAGAGGATAAAGCATATGAATGAACGAACTACGCTAGAGTTTGCCAAAAATGCAAGAAAGTGAAAAAAGTAAAGATCAGTCGTTACAAAAAATATCTTCAAAATATGATCCAAAAGACATAATATTTTTAACTTTCAGACCATTTAGTATTAAAACAGAAACGATAATACCTGAATAATTTAGAAAGGCTAGCCCAACACACGTAAAAGTACGCTACAGCACGCAAGTATAATTAACTATATTTTATATGACAATTAAAATATTTCCCAAGCTCGCTGCCTTCGTGTCGTGAAAGCTTAGCCTTATTAGGCTTTACCGATTGTGGCTAGATACAGTCATAAATGTTCATGATTTATGTTCTAGTTCTCTTTTTAGGTCAAAGGCTTTAACGAACTCATTAATTATTGCCAAAGGACCAATTTCCTTTTTGGTGGCGTGAATCATGTTTTTGGGTAGGTAACTATAATTTCTGGTATAATTGTGGAAAAAACAAACTGTAAGTTGAGTTTAATTTTCATTAGCTTTTTAGAATTTTGTGGCATTGAAGTCAAGTTAACTACTCAATGACATAAATGACTCTTCAGCTTCACTCTTAACGAGAGATGATGAAAGAAAAATAGAATAGAGAGATGATGTAACGTAAAGAAGGACCAATAATTCTTTGTGTACTGTACCAACAAATCAATATGCCAACATTTTAAGTGTGACGATATGCAAACCTGTCTAAAGTACAATGTCAGTCATCGAACTCAAGACTTCACGGTTCAAGACTCTTTATGGACCATTGTTTCTATGATGATTTCATTTATACAGCTGGTGCAATAAATGGTTCCATCCATTATAATAAATTGTAATGGCCAAAATACATACATTGTATCAAACTCAACAATTTTTTAAATATAATAACTCTTTCGAAGCATCAATCTAGTTGCACGATTCCAAGGAGTGGGTCTCATGGAGAACAACCGGCAAGAAAAGAGTTTCTATTACATATTATGTCCATAGAGATGGACATAATATATAAGAATCATGTTAAGAATTATATTTAACTTAAATGATGTCGAATCTCAGCGTCAGCGACGTGCCCTTGTATCGCAAAAATATTCCTCAATGCGCCAATTTAATACATGCATGATTGTTTATGCTTTTTTGGTTTTCCTGAATTTTCTTTCAGAAACTGGGTAACAGATAGGTTCTTAGATTCTAAACTTGGTGATTGCTTGGTATTTACGACTATTAACAATTGGTTCGCGTGCAATCAGTCTTTAAATAATGCGACCTTTAAAAAATCAGCCTCCATTATCTTTGTAATGTAGGTAGCACTTTATTTTATGATGTTGAGTGGGCATTGTATTTCATGTATGTGATTTTGTAACACGCAAATTGCGTCAGATTTTTTCGTCAAAGACTCGTTGTTTGTTGCATTCTTTACCACATAGGCGAATGTGGGTACCTCTATTCTGAGATGGGTAATCATTAGATGACCCCTTCTCACTGTGGGTGCAGCGAGAGTGAATATCCGACTTACTGACAAAACCCTAACTGTGTTCCTTCTCCTTCCTTTCCCCTTACAATTCCAATTAGAATCGTAGTCGTACCAATTATTTATTCCTGAATGCGATGACTACCAAATGACGTTAATCGATTTGAACTAATAAACTGCCATTGATGATGAATTCGGACTACAGTTTTGTTGAGAATATTTGTTTTCTTAAATATTTTTCAAAGTATCTGTTGCATGTTAGAATGTTTATTTGTAAAACTCTGACTAGTGCAACACTTTTAAATTAGATCAGGATTAAAAATGGACTATTTACAAAATGGATGTAAAGCTGCTGAAAAATTATGTTGAAATTTTGCTCAAAAAATTCAATAGCTATGTAACAATCCTCTTGTCATCACGAGTTCCTCTATGTTTCGGAAGGCACATTAAAGGATATTGGTTAGCTTGGGTAATTAGGTTGACAAGACAACTTCAGATAAATAGGTGCCACCATGTATAACACTGGTACACAGCTACATCCAGTTAAGATTCTAAGACAACCATTACATACTTTGGGAAAAGGCTACCCAGATAAAGTATTATCTTAAACCAAAATAAATACTGCCTGCAAGTAAAAGTATGAATTAATCGGAGCTGTGCCATATTTTAATGCTATAACAAAGTAGGTATTAACCTTGCAGTTTTTGCCTTGACTTCAGATAAAATCTGACTTATTTGCTCATGCCTTACATAAACAAATGATAAGTATATTGCCATTCTGGGCTATCTTTTGCAGACACTACAAAATAATGGATATTTTCTTCTCGTTGCAAGGATACTTCGCATACAATGCATTACCGCACAAAAAATTAAAACAACCACTACTTTGCATAACATGAAATTACTTTTATTATGAAAATAAAATGTTCTGATATATCGCTGAACAGTTTGGCTGATAGAACACGCTAAGCTTAGAAAAAAGTAGTCCAATTTGAAAAAATATTTTTGTGTCAGATAGCTCATTTATGACTTTTCTATCCAGGTGCACAAGGAGAGAGTAAAACTGCAAGGAAACAACGAGGTTGTAATGAACTTTGTTATGCTTTTAAATTCTACTAATTACTCACAAATAACAAAATTAAATGAAATGACTCAGTTTAAATAATCATACAATGAGTATTGGAAACAGCTATATTCATAGTTAACTTCACAGATCTTAAACGGTTTCTGTTAATTTTCAATATTAGTCATAATGTTGTTTAAGAGTAGTCAATTTAATAGGCTTATTTCTAAGAACGGTCATTAGCTTACATCTGGTGTTGACTAGTTGAATTTACTTAATAGCATGATGTTGACCAAATGGCCAGTCTGAGATAAAATAAACTTAAATTATTACAAGTTCCACTTAACATAAGTTATTTGACAGGACATAACTTATAATATGACAAAACAATTCAATAACTTTATTTCTGCACCTCGGATTATCAAAATTGACATCTTCTGAACGAAGGCAATAATTACAAGACTTGACTTTAATCTTGCAATTTTGCTGAGTTTGCATTATACCTATGATTACCATTGCACCACAGAGGTACAGAAAATGCTTGTTTTCAGTCTTTCTGAATCAAATAAAGTTTATAGACGACTCCTCACAAGTTTCTAGCAATACAGGTACAATTTGATTGAGATGCACTTTTGTACTTACAAAGGTTGCATCGTATCAAATCATGAAGTGATAAGAACTCAGCAACAAACAAAAACGCGACAATGATGTTCCCAGCCCAGTTAATTCGTCACACGTTTAATTAATTCTAATTAATGACATAACATTCAAATACAGAACAGCATCTGATTCACTTCACACTTCTTACCGGCCAAGGTTAACCAACATGCGACACCCTGGTTCGTCCGACCAACCGAAAAGGCCGACACAGCCTCACGACCAAATAAAGTGATTTCCATCGCATACCTCCCGCGTTAATCACTCCTATGACATAATACGCCGATAATATTGTAGTAAACGACTGCTGTAAACAATAATCTACTGATCTTACACCTACACTGGTAAACTAGAACGTTTTTCTATAAATAATACCGTGTTAAAATCTCACCTGTTGAGCAACTGGCTCCAAAATACTCTCGATAATTTTTGTGTGAAACACCGGCATTTTGTATTTTCTTTAGTCTGACACTTAATTACATTAGATAATAAACACAAATAACAATGATCTCACAAAATATTCACAAAATAAAAATAACACAACCGAACGAGATAAGCGACACAAAAATACTGACGGATTAGTGTTGCGCCACGCCAGTGCCGCGCGAGTGAACGTGTTGCCGATATAGTGTTGTGAAATAAAACAGCCAAACCGTCACGTTATCGGAATACTTGTTGTTTATGTTCGTAGTTTATTTTGAATGTATATTTAGTCTAATGATTTTAAAGGTCCTGCCAGGCAAAATCGGAACTGCTATTTTACTTTAGGTAGCTTTGATGGTAATGTAATAAAACAGAGAATATTTAATCATAAAGTTAGTATGAAAAGAAATGTAGAAGAGTGAGAAAAGGAATGAATCAAAACGAGAAGACATGAAAGAAAGGCTCTTGGTTAGACTGATTCATCAGTTACCTGTACTAAATAACTTTCCAGCTTTCGTGTCTGTCAATAGCTAGGTACAGTTATGATCACTTTGTTGTATAAAGCAATTAATCTTCAGATTTTAATTTATTTATATCGATCGGGATTACAAATTGGTACTTTTCGACAAAAATAAGAAACGCATACTGTAATCAAATCATTTATTACATTGTACATTATTATTTCATACTTATTAACTATCAAGTCTTTAAAATTACGTGCAAATAGACAAAATTTTCCTCTTAAATATTAAGTATAATAAATTATATTGAACGGTCGGTATTAACAACAGTAACAAATAAGTCGTGAATTCAACAACTTATGGTTTTACCGATTTTGTAACCATGTAGTTCATACTACATACATATTAGGTAACATTCACAAATTAGATTTTGATAAAATTCATAAATAACTGAACACATAAAAATATCTAACAACTAATTTGACTAGGTATATACAAACAAATATAATTGGGAATATTGCCCAACAGTGAAGTCATTGTTGTGCGTTAACAGAACCTGTGCGATTTCTCTATTACTTTTTACACTTATTCGATGTTAAAAATTTAATACTTTCGATAATTTTTACATTTTACCTTAAGACCCGTGAGCGAACTTGTCGATGATTAATTTACACCTAAAATATTATGTATTTTTAGAATTACTACCAACTTTCACATCAACTAACAACTGACGAAATAATTTTGAGGCCAAAGTACATTTTTCTACACATGATTTTAAAAAGTAACAGCTACAAATTACAGGATTTTTTCGTTCCAGCTATTCTCGAACGGTTTTTTGCGCGCCCCTCTATTTGTGACATTCAGCGGGAAAAAAATCAGGTTTGAGTTCATTTAATTTTTTTCTACCTAATTTATGTAATACGATAAATTAAAAACTATATACAAGTCGTTATTTTGTCGTGACTTCCCTACAAAATATTCGTTAGATCCTAAAGTTTAGTTAGAATGTTCACGTTAACATTCACACTATCACTGTTTATGTCCTTTTCATTTTTAATCTAAACCGAATTTGTTCTAGATGCCTACAAATATTCAACTATATCGCACTTTATGGATATATTGGGACAGCTGACTCCGTAGCTGAGGTTCAGTCCATGCGGTTGGCTCTTGTGCCTCTCAGTAAGCAGTTTGTGGAAGATAGGTAAGATGGCGCACTCAAAGAGTTCTGATTCAGAACTAGCCGTGTACATTTTACGCTGGTCCACTGAATCTTGGCGCTTGGAGTCGCTCCTATAACCCGCGGATTTTCTGTCTTCTCGTTTATTTGGTGAATCTGGAAGAAATGTTGAGATAAATGAGTCGATTTGATATAAGTCCCGCCACCAATGAAACGGGACAATTATGGAAGTAACTCGCTACTAGCCGAAGGAGTCTGCAAGGAACAAGTAAAATTTAGCGGCATCCAAGGGATCTTTTAAATAAAGGAAGGTCTCAATAGCAAAATCAGAAAATACACATACCAGTTTTATGCCTTGAAGCTACGTTAGGACTACTCTTATGATGATCAGGCCTTGGCTGATGACTGGCTTGCGTCAGTCGCGGTGAGTCGCCAACGCCCTTCGCTCTCTTCAAAGGTTCAGCCTCCTGCCTCAACCTCTTCGCTGGAGAGTCCTGGGTTTTCACAACCCTAATAGTATCAGGGTCAGGTTTCCAGGAATCTGCTTCGGGAACAGGTTCTGGTAGTTGTTTCCTAGGTATGTCATCGTGTCTTCTAGGTGTTGATTCAGTTTTTGTTTTATTTCGTTCTTCCAGTCTTTCTTCTTGGTATGACCTGACCTGGAATGATCGATTGGAAATGTCTCATAAGATCATATTTGCTAGGTAATGCATGAACCATTGTAAACAAGAAAAGAGCTATTTACCTGAGCAGCAGATTGTCTTCTTTTGACTTGATTCTGCTGTGGAGGTGTGCTGACAGGCTGCGGGAATTCGGACCCTCGACGCTGAAAAAATTACCATCAAACATTACATATTCTGACACCTTAAGAATACCTACCGCACCCGGCTGCAAGAACGAACACTCTTTACCTTTGATAACCTATCCGTCATTCTGAGGGTTTCTGCTTCCCGGTAACCTTCAGGTGTACCGCCTCTGGTGCCAGTTCCAGTGCCTGCTGACAATAAGACCAAATATGGTGTCATTAAGGCATATTGAAAGACCATCATTCTTTAATTATTATTATAACTTTTACCATAGTTTATAGAAGCATTTGAAGCTCGCCTTTCCATACTTCTTGTGTCAGTCTCCCTGAAAATATAGTTTACAGTGTAAGAAAGGCAAGGCCAAGAGTTGAAGAGTAGGATGAAACTGATGAGACAGTGACAGAAGTTACCTGTGATGATGAGGCGAAGACTGCGACTGTCTGCTCTTTTCTGAAACACTTCTCTGCATTGGAGAGTGGTGGTGACTTACTGGAGAAACAAATTTATTTGAGAAGCTTTTACTGTAACTGCTGTTACTTCCTTTCGTTTCGTATGTATTTTTGTATCCCACAGAATGACAGATATTTACTAGACAGCAACCAGTTTACCTGGTCTTATATCCACTGATATATCGTTTTATTTAGGGTCTTGAGTAGGCCCATTTCTACTATCTACCAATCTACTTCTACTTCCAATGAGAGTAAAAATGTATCACCTGTGGCGGGCTCACCTGCAGGCGGAGACTTCTGGCAAGTGTACTGGAAGGTGGTCGTATCCCACAGGTCACTCTGCACCACTATGAATTCTTTCTTTCTCTTTTCAGAGTCCCTTCTTTGACCTGGAATAGAATCAATATTTTATATGAGTGTCAAACCTTCGTAGCAATAAAACATAATGGACTAAGATCCATTCTTACATGATTTTCTCCTCTCCGTTGATGAGTAGTCGTGGTCTACATCAAGAATATCTTCAGGCTCCACTTTTGGTTTTATTATAGGCACTGGATCTCTCTCTTGTCCTGGAAACATACCAATGAAATACGCATTATCATGTATGGTACGACTGCTGAAAATGTCATCTATATATCTAGTGTTCTTCAATGAAGCCTTAATCAAGAATCAGGTAGGTCTTACCTATGACCTTTCTCTCCATCCCCGGCGGTGGTTCCAAGTCATCCTGATCAACAGACACATGCATCAGGTCGGTCAGTAATGCTGCCTGACTGACGCTGGACATTCTCCTGTGACCTCTGGGCGGAGGCTTGTGCTCTCTCGATGGGGTCGTTTTCGTTGATAAGGAGTCCTGAGTTTTGATTATCTTCTTTTGAAGTTCTGGTGTCTGTGGAGAATATACAGTGTTACACAGACATGGTCTCCAATGTGATGACCGAAACAAATGATCTATAATAATTGTTTTCTTACCTTATTGACTTTTGGTGGTGCTGCTTTTGTGTACATAGGTTCTTGCACTTTAGCAGGAATGGACTTGGCTGTAGGTGTGTCACTGGTCTTTAAAGCCGGTATTGTTTTGGCTTCTGCTCTTGCTGGCTCAGCAGCCTTGGTAGATTTAGGTGGCTCTGATGGTTCCTGTGTTGTAAATTAAAAAGTTTATGACGAACTAAAGTGTAAGCTATCGGATAATAGGTCGTTATAGGTTTACTTCCTACCTCAGCAGTCCATCCGCCATACGGTAGCTTAGCAAGCTGGTCTTTCTCTGGAACAGCCTTTGAAGAAGGTGGACTTGTGTAGTCTAAATGGTTCTTGAAGGACACGTTCTTCGTCTGCTCTTTCTTAGGTTCCTTGGGAGGTGGATCTTTGAGTGGCTCTGGAGGCGCTGAGGGCTTTGGTCTGAAAAGACGAAGGTGAATATGTCAGAATTGTGACAGTCTTGTGACGTATTATATGAGCGCCTTGCTATTCTATTTTCTGACTGGTGGTTAAGAAAAGGAAATTGATATTACTTACTTCTCAATAGGCTGTTGATTTTGAAGATTGATGTATTCGGCTTCAGCACCAGCTGATGCGCTAAGGCTGCAAACTGATGTTATGTCACTAGTTTCTGAAAAGAATGTCAGTAAAGATTCAGAATAACTCTAAATAAAGCCACAATGGAGATATTCAGATTATACAGCATTAAGTCATCTACATACGCGGGATTTATGCCTAAATATTATTCAATGAATTACCAGGATGGCTGATATTCTCCTTAGGCACTGGTAACCTGGTTCGCGTCGGCGCTGGTGATCGAGAGTCTCGAGTAGTCGATGATTCAGAGCTTGCGTCGCTTCCAAGTTTGCTCAGCAGCATCTGATGGAAACCTTTGTTAGAATCTAGATTCTAGAACCCTAAAGTGCGTTCCTTTATTTGTAAAAGAAATAGCATTAAGGTAAGTTTATTGCAAGTTCATCCATATCAAACTATACTCCGATTTGAAAACACACGTTGCGTAATTTCGCTGGTCATAAAAATAGCTATGAATACACGCGGTTTTGAAATATCACGCGTAACTAATTTCATCGAAACTTCAAACGTGGAACTAAAGCACTATGTATTTGTTTGATGTTTATTCGCTTGGCAGCGTATACAAATTAAAATAATTCGACACACTTTTATTATAAAGGGCTTGCTGACTAAATACATCGGTGTTTCTTGATTGATGAGCAAAGTCGATTACGCTAATATTTATTATTAAACAGAATCTCAGCAATGTAACTGTTGAAATCCATTTAGTTTTAGCTCTCAATAAAACAGGTCCTAAACAGAAGACAAGTAGGTATCTCTTTAGACGTTGTGTTTCTTTCTTTCGAAAATGTACCTTGTTCCACTCTGTTCACCATGATATCTCTACCTACGTCCAATTTTAAGCAGATCCAACAGATTATTGCAAGTATCTCGTATTGATGATGACGGAGTTTCCCACCTGCAGTTCATTCTCCTTCGCCTGCAGAGTCCTGCGGTACCTATTGTTGTACTGTCGTAGCTCCTTCATGCGGCGCTCGAGTTCGGGCCCGGGTGAGCGACACTCGTGCGTGGACGCAGGTCGGAGAGTAGCTCGGATGCGGCCCGTGCCCGCGCCGCCGGGGCCGTTGCGTCGTAATTCAAGGAGCTAGTGGACAAAACAATACTTAGGTCAGTGTATTGTAAGTGAAACATATATTTAAGAAAAGTTAATTCGCATGAAAAGTTACCTTAGGAACAAACACTAGACATAGTGTGCCCGTCGTGCAGAAAATAATGAAGATGGCGATGAGAACGAACAATGCGTCCTTATGATCTTGCAATACCTGTAAAACACAATTCATTTAATCAATAACTCTGTTACTTGGAACTTATAAATCATTGCATAGGCATATGTATGTTGGTGGAGTAAGAGTTTAACTTACTAATGTTATAGCAGCCCCCATAATACACATGATGAGCACGTTGTAGACAGACAGGCCGATGTGCTGAGAATCGTTCAGGGCTGGGATGGACACGTGACGAGTCTCCCATGCGAGGAATGCACCGAATACCTGGAGAGGGATATAAGTTATTAGTAGCATAATACAACGATGGCCCAAAAATTGTGCCTTGTGGGACTCCAACAAAACGTTGCTGTTTGCACTTACCAAAAGCAAACCTTTATATGCGTAGATGATGCCAATGAATATGGTCATCCTTTCTGACTGACAGTACTCATTCTCTTGAACTATCACAATGTCTTCGCTTGAGGGATGTGGCTGAAACCAGAATATCATCAACATAAGTTAATTTCAAGTTCTCTTATCGAAGGATATTTCAACATCCCACGATAAATTGGAAGAATGTCTTACATATGGATCCATCTGCTTAGTAGCCCGATAGAAGGGGTCTGAAACCTGCCAGGTCGTCATGATGGCCAGGTCAATCGCCAACAGTACGCCTACCACCATGAAGAGCTGGTAATCTTTGATGACCTATAAAATGATATTCAATGACTTAAAACTGATTTTTTAGCTAATGAAACGGTACCTACACCTTTGTGACTTTTACCAGTTGAAGTGGTAAATGGTGTTACACTAACCTTCTTATTCAACTTGACATCAGTGAAGATGGAATGGACTCGCCAGGTCTTGGAGAACATGGCGCCAAAGGCGAGGCTGAACCCTGCCATCAACAGCCATGCTCTGGCAGTGCAAATGTACGGAAATGCCGCTGTGGATTCACAAATCGGTACATTATACATAAGAGTTTGATTTTGTTTAGGTAAAGACGAAAGTTAAGTGTATTATACAATTTGTACAGTGGCGAGACCCAGCTCAAATCATGAAATTATCACGAGAATTTGAATGTGTCATCACAGATGATGAAATTATACTGATAGTTGCTGAGCCTCGTTACAATATTGTAAATTATCACCACATATCTATTGCATTAATTTATTTCACACATTTATATCATTTTTATATTTATTTTTTATGCAGAACAGAAAATAATGCATGCACTTTTGCAAAAACAATAAAATTAAACAAGATAAAAATGTTAGAATGGTAAGACAAGGAAAGAAAGATGATGCAGATGAAAAGAAGTATGATTTTCACACCACCAAACTGTTATTTATGGAACACAAATGACATATAGGTAATGTACAGACCATAGATGTAGGTTCAAGACAAATTGGTAATTTAAAAAACAGGAGGGTCATTCGAGGTCGTTGGATGGTTATCACAGCACATCTTTGGCCTGTAGATACAAAGCATACCAAAGATAATAAGCTGTAATAGAATACAAAGACATACGAACCAACCGACAAAAGCATCGCGGATGAAGGAGCAAACAAACCAAAACTTGGAAACATGCGCGACTCCTCGGACCTAGAAAACCGCCTAGGTCTTTCTCAGAATCAAAATTCTATCAAGGATGGGTTAGTTCCCAAAATTTGGTTGAGGATCCACATAGCCCAGGATTGAAGCTCAAGCTTTGGGGGTGGGATCAAGCCTTTACCTCCGTGCGGCGTGTCCTGAGAAAGACCTAAGAACCAATGGCAATGATGAGATCAGATGACATAGTAGCGTGGTCGATGATTGTGCTAGCGTCATGCGGGTCGAGAGTGCCTGTTTAGAAAATGTTTAAGTTTCTTTGTTTAAGATTTGTTGTTTATAAGAAGTGGGAGCTAAGCAACGTTTTTTGGATGAACTTTTGAGTTCCTATAATTTCTTCTCTAAGTATTTATTGTTGCCTACGAAAATTGCTGTAAGATGGTATGATAAATGAGAATATTTAAATCGTTTAACTTACATGGATACCGAAATATCAATGCTTATGACAGTTCCTGAATAAAAGAGGTTTGGACATAAATTCAGTTATGATAAATTATTTCGTATTAGACAGGACAATATATTTCCCCAAAATGTTGTAGCAACAAAACTGGCAGCACTACTGTTAGCACTTGCTTAGCACCAGCACTCCTCAGAATCCAAAATGATGAGCATGATATACCTCGAGCTCCAAAGTTAGAAAGAAACAAACGTTAATAGGCAAGTCAGCACAAGAGACCGCTGGTCCTGAGGTACGTACCGATGCTGCTGAGGCTGGAGTCCAGCCCGAGGAAGATCACGCTCAGGTACGTCAGCATACACCCTACGATGATCAGGTTGTTCAGGTGAGGAGATGACATTTTTATGTACCTGAGGATAATTTAGAAGATTTCTATAGTTAGCCAGTATAGTAAGTATGATAAATCATCTAGCGCTAATAAAATCGTTAACTAAAACTTTAGAAGAAAGACAGTCGGCTGGCGGCTACATGATAAAATGCTGGTACCTTTGATTCCTGTAGTGTATATTCATGGCGAGGAAGCCGGTGGCGAGCAGGATGCCCAGCACGGAGCATGACACTAGGATGGAGTAGATGGTGATGTTCACCTGCGTGTGCTCGATCAGACGGAGCGTGCGGTCTTTTGGAGGGTTCCTGGAATGAAAAATAGTTTGCCACCATAAACCAACTGTTAAAATGGAACATTAGCAATAGAACTACATTAGCAGATATGAATAATACATAGCTTCACCATTATAACATAAAGTCTGGATGGAAGCTTTTTGATAGTATTGACAACTAAACTTGTTATTGTGTTAAGCTGCAGGATTGCCATAACTTAGAACATGATCATTAATCCACATACTTGCCAAACCACTTGAAGGGCTCCCCACTGGCCAGGTCGAGGTGGTCTCTCTCAGCGCAGTACTCTCCAACCTTGACCTCTCCAGTCCCGTCACCTTGGAACTGCTTCAGCAGGATCGAGGCTTTGCGCTCGTTATCGTAGAAACGAACTGGACCCTTGAAAGGAAGATTGTCTCCAGATATAGATTCAGAAGAGAATGATTTTATGAATAGCATATGTAATTGCCAATAACGTGTAATTTGGAGTCATTAGCTCTCTCATTACTTACCGTCACTCCTTCAAACGTGACATTACTAAGAGCATCCAGAAACAACTGCTCCCACTCCTTGTCTCTATACTTGAAGTCCTGGACGGTCTTCTCTTTATACTTGGACCTCACACGTTGTGCCACCGTCTGTATTGCTAACGCCATCGCCCATATACCTGGACAGAATTTAACGTGTATTAACCTTGTGTACTTGATTACTGATATACATGAATGAATACATATCCATGTCATCTTCTTACCATCATAAGTGTATCCATGGAATCTTGAGTATTCCAAGCCTCTTCTTCTATCATATTCTACTTGGTAGTCTTTTGCTGTCTGAAAGCAAATACCAATAAAACATTTTTAAATCTACAAACTTGCTCAAGAGCATATTTATGAGTAGGAAGATCTAGAGATCCTGAAGTGAATTGAACTTGAGAAATAAGGGTTCTTACAATGCCAGACACAGTCATCTCGCCAGTAGTGGATAGTGGCAACAGGTCCGTCAGTATGGTGGTATCGAGAGCCGTGGTGAGATTCTTCTTGGAGCATGGCGCGTGTCTCATCCACCACTTGTTGCTGTACGTGCCCAGGAGCAACCACGTGTAAGCTCGCCCGTACATCTCTAGGCTGAAGAATTGAAGAAAAAAATATTGAAACTATAAACATCGGCCAAATATTACTGTAAGCCAATTTTTTAATGAGAGCTATACTGTAGAGGGCATCTTTACGATATCGATAGGTTTGAATGCTAAGATAGGATTCAGATATTGAATAAAGCGTCATATTTCGAATATAGCAACGACTTCAATCAAAGTGGTTTAAAACATACTTATAAGCTTCGCAAAAGATGTGTAAAGCCCAGGTCTCGTTGAAGTTGCCCAAGATAATTCGGACATCCTTCTCCTTTAGCTTGGCTAACGCGGTCTTCACTTCCGTAGCAAAGCTTTGAGTCTCTTCAATAAGAAACCCGTTGGTGTCCAGGTCGGCTAGAAGACGGTTATGGGCCTGGTGGAAAATTCAGCATAATTATGAATATTATGTCCCCAATCAAATAGTAAACTGGCTTCTTCAGTATAGGCACATAATTGCACATATTATGTACTTACCAAAGCATATCGAGGCTCATTCTGATAGATAGTCCCAACTCTAGTCCAGTTGAAGTGCTGCAGCAGCCTGATCCTCGGCAGATTGAACGCGTTCTCCGAGGGCACGATGCGGAAGAAGTTGGGAAAAGCTTCCTTCGTGAACATCGGATGGGTGTCCGCGTACGACAGCTGTGGAAATTTTGAAGGAGGATCGACCGAACCAAAGAACACACACACGACGACAAAAAGGTGCATGTGTTCTATGAGAATTTTGTAGAAAAGACCTTAAATTCAGTCATGTGTGAACATTTGAAGGCATACTGCCACAATAGCCCAACAGAGCATGGTCGGCCTAACAATCCCTCCATCATCAGTCCGACAGCTTATCTGTCAAGATATTGTGGTTTCTTTTCAGCCCAAAGCATCCAGATTCCTCAAGAGAATCAAGTTTTTATTTCTTAATACCTACTCTCCTATGCCACAGCCCTACTTTCGTGGATTAGAGTTATGACATATTTTAGTATGTAGTGCTTCTTACTCATGACTCAGTGCCTAAGCTAATCTTAACCTAACTTAATTATGTACACTAGATTAATCCCCCTACCTGGGTTAGATGCCAGTGTTTGGAAGCCTTGGCGATGGGGTCCGTGACGTGGGTGCAAGCGGCTCCGAACAGCATCAGCTTGTGTGGGCCGCTGTGCATCATGTCGAAGAATGACTTCACACCTACTGCTGCGTTGCACTAGTAGAAAGAATATTGTAAAATCATCATCAACAAAGTTATTTATCAAAGTTATTTCGGCTATTTTTCATACGACAACATTCTGGAAATCCTTCTATTTTGTTCCTGTATTTCAATGGAGATAGTTCTTTACATTGATATCCAAAAATGGATATTCCTTAATGCTGATGACAGTCTTCTTGAAGTCTCCATTTCAACAGGTTTCTCTTTATCTAACCCTGGAGTCCTGTCAGGCTGAGCAACAAGAGTTACCTCTGTATCATTCCACCACATGTGCAGCCGATAGTTCCTCAGCACGGAGTCATGTTCGTTGACATGGTCCAGAGCCAGCTTCACACTGGGCATCACCCCTCGACCTACAACAGTATTCACAGCACATTGGTACATATACCAACTTTACCGTCTACCAGAGTTTTTGAGAAGTTCTTACTGCGGCTTTTTGATTTGGATGATACTCCGGCAGTATAGGTATTAAAGGATAGATAGACCTTAGAAAAGAAAGCATAGTCGAATCCGGCGAGGGGACATAAGACACTTAATCTGCTGTCTATTATACTAAACTCTTTTGCAAAAAAAGCGGGCACCTGTGCGAAATCTTAGTTTTAAGGACTTTACGTGTATTTCAAAGGGTTTTGATGATTGCAGTATGTTTCTAGCATTAAAAGGGTTAGCCAAGCATGCGTGAGAGTGTATTCTAAATTTAAATTTTGTACAATTGCTAAGAAATTAGTTAAACCTTGTTTTGGACTAATTGCTGGCAGAAAGTTTGTCGGTGTTTTGAGAAGTTTTTGAAGTGATTTTCAGAAAAATGATAATGCAGTTTTAATGACCGATTAATGTACCTTTTTGTTAGATCAAAACATTTTTGAAAAACTATGCGAGTTTGATAAAATTTTCACCTGCTCTAAATGTGCTATACTGATGATTGATGGCAATGTTAAGAGTTTCGGTATTTTAGTGTAAAGCGTTCTATTGTTTAGATATTGTACCCACGTGTTCTAAAATATCGCTTTTTCATAAATAAACACTATTTAGAGGAGTATCAGTACTTTGGGCTGCGACAAAACCAATTTAAAGTAAGCAGTGCCGATCACAACTCGTCTTCTATCGGACTTTGACATTATTAAAGGTATTGAAATTCTACAAAATACAGAAAATAGCGCATAGACTGTGAGCACGAAGTCTTAAGGTCTCGTAATCACTGATTTTTAAACAACCTCGTCGCTTGGGAAACTCCGTAGACCTCTGAAGATCTATGAGTCTGAGCGTTCAAATAGCGTGTTTTCATCCCACGGACATTTTATTAAATAAACTTGCCTGCACCGAGATTTTCTGGCATCTACAGCACTTTCCTGCTTAAATCATAACAATAATTGGGTATCTGCTCATTTCTTAAGAAACATACGTTTGGCCAATAATTTGGAATTCTTGACTCCCTTTCAGCTAAATCATCGTTTAGTAACCCGATACCTATGGAGTTATCGAGAGCTTCAACGCGGCAATAATTTGACTTTTTAGATAGCTTTAACCCTCATAATCATTTTTCATGTGGTTAATTTTAACATTTATCGCAAAATTTGGTATGTTTTAAATGTCAAAGTCCGATAGGAGACGAGTTGTGATCGGCACTGCTTACTTTAAATTGGTTTTGTCGCAGCCCAAAGTACTGATACTCCTCTAAATAGTGTTTATTTATGAAAAAGCGATATTTAAGAACCCGTGGGTACAATATCTAAACAATAGAACGCTTTACACTAAAATACCGAAACTCTTAACATTGCCATCAATCATCAGTATAGCCCATTCAGAGCAGGTGAAAATTTTATCAAATACGCATAGTTTTTCAAAAATGTTTTGATCTAACAAATAGGTACATTAATCATTCATTAAAACTGCATTATCATTTTTCTGAAAATCACTTCAAAAACTTCTCAAAACACCGACGAACTTTCTGCCAGCAATTAGTCCAAAACAAGGTTTAACTAATTTCTTAGCAATTGTACAAAATTCAAATTTAGAATACACTCTCACGCATGCTTGGCTAACTCTTTTGATGCTAGAAACATACTACAATCATAAAAACCCTTTGAAATACACGTAAAGTCCTTAAAACTAAGATTTCGCATAGGTGCCCGCTTTTTTTGCAAAAGAGTGTATTTACGATCTTAACTGCCATTTCGCAAAGAGACCACTTCATAAAACACCACACATATTCATATTCTTTACCCACTTTCGCATCTTCCCATACTCTAACCAAAACCGCCATTCTCTAATAATTGCCTGCCTATGCCTAAGTGAGGTAGCAAACTTGTCCAAACTTAGCCATTAACCGTAACATCATCAAAAGTTTCCCAGAATATGATATTACGTTCTCCTTCAGAAACTTCTTAACTTAGAGGTTAATTGGGGGACGAATTGAAAAGTTGATTGAACAGTTAATCAAGAGATTGGTTCTAAAATTTTTTATTGAATGATTTTTTTCTATAGGAGAAAGGAGCTACTTAAAACCTCAAATATTGGAAAAGAAAACGAAAATCTCGTCACGGTAATTATTTTCTCTTTTCATCTGCCTAACCTTTTCCCAAATATGTTGGGGTCGGCTTCCATCCAGTCTAACCGGATGCCGCTGAGTACCAGTTCTTTACAAGGGGCAACTGCCTATCTGACCTCCTCAATCCAGTTACCCAGGCAACCCCAATACCCCTAGCTAAAACTGGGTGTCATATTTAAACAATAATATTTTTTTACGAATAACAATAAAATAGATACCAGTATTAGAGTTCTCAACTCCTTTGCCGAAGGGAAAGAAGCCGGCGATGTAGACGTCTGTTCTTCTGTTCAATATGGCGTCCAAGTTCGGCTTCTGCGGGAAACCCTGGGCCGAGCTGACCAGCGCGAGGAGCAGGAGTGCAGACATGGCTGGAAATAAGCTTAGTTGTAAGTGTCTAGGTAGATCTCCACAGATACCTCCAACAGGTATCTCAGGGGGAGGCCTATGTTTTGCAGTGGTCGTCCTATGGCTGAGATGATGATGATAAGTGTCTAGTCTTAAAGAAACGCGCCACTCAGTCGGAAAAGTTAATAATCGCATAGGAATTTAACAATCCGCCCAATCTGAAGATCTAATTCATTTTAGGACTTTGTTGGTTGTCTGATTTGTTTCGATATCGGACTGAGATATCCCATTGGGAGATACTTGCAGCCGTCATAGTTTATCATGGTCCCTATGGGGTCTCGGTTCCCAGCTTTCATTTACAATTCATGCGTACCCAAAGGGTTTACATAGTTTACTCACTACGGGCACGACGATCGAGTAAACCGCATACTTAGACCTTAATAGGCAAGCCTGCTTAGATTGTTGCGCATTAATTGGCAACTGGTTGGTAGTTAACAATAGTCTAATCGAAAACCTATAGTGTAATTTAATCTGGTTGTCCGAAGTAGTTCCCATAGGATCTGGATGAAACCGCTTGGGGCTTCTGGATAAAATATCTTCCGAACTCCTTGCCTATTCTGGGCATGCTGACTTCTTTATTTAGGTACTAAAAACTATTAAAACGTATTTTAAAAGACAAATATTTTAAATTAAAAGCTATAAATAGATAACCGAGTTCCTAGAATAAGTATCCGCAATGTAAGTGCATAGGTCGATAACATGTCCCTGAGAAAAATGGACCTACTTACTCTAAAATAAATAGCATTACCTACCTACTTTACATTAACTGATTAAAGTTAGCGAAACAAATATAATCTTCCGCGGTTTGTAATTAAGAAACTGTCCATATTTCAATCAGGTAAAAAGGTCGTTACACTATCCGCTAGCACCTACCGTAAAACATAGGACATAAATCCATATAGGTACCTAGTGCTTTCATAGATAGATCTATTTATATCTTTATTATAGGATCACGAATAAAAAACCTTGCAGAAACTCAGCAGCTAATGATGGGTCTTTAATTAAATAAAACACAAGGTATAATAAATCGAGCCACTCACCTGTATATTTCACTTCCTCTTGTGCAACACTGTCTAGGAAAATCACATTCGTGTGCTATAAAAAATCAGCATGAGGTCACCCTGTAACTACCACTAGACTGCAAAAACATCAACCACCAATAAATTGAACCGAAACAACGACTTCTTTCAGCCAAAACACCATTATTTCATTAATTTTGACTCAGATTTAATGAAAAACGTGAAAGCGCAACTGAATCCTACATTTTCACCTGAAACTGTGCGCCCAGGCGGCTGTAAGGGCTAGAAATGCCGTACGAATACTCCCTGTATGGGAAAATGAACTTTATAACTGTCAACATACGACTCAAAACATAGCCGCTTACCGTTCTTCGAACAATTTTCTTTTCAATACCAGAAGTCATAAAGCATGTTTTCAATTTGCAGGAAAAAATACTTTCTGCCGTAGATATAAGGTTGATTTCAGTGTAACGTATTTCTTGTATGGTTGGTTTAGCAGGGGTAGGTTTGTGCAAACAGATAAAATTAGGCTTCAGCGGTGGAAATCGATAGAGGGGTGGGTTTCAGACGTAGTGTTGTTTACGATATTATCGATGATGGAAATTATTATAATTTAACAAACACTGTTATGGTCGGGAAGATGGGACAGTTAATTAATCTCTATTGAACGATACATAGCTGCCCTCATTCGGCCAACGAACTATTTAATAACAATGGGCTTTTAAACGTCTCGCCTCTTCATCCAGTGACGACTGATGTGCAATACATAGGT
Organism: Helicoverpa zea x Helicoverpa armigera; assembly: GCA_033682625.1. NCBI lineage: Eukaryota > Metazoa > Arthropoda > Insecta > Lepidoptera > Noctuidae > Helicoverpa > Helicoverpa zea x Helicoverpa armigera. The sequence continues at coordinate 736,080 of JAWIIS010000015.1, read as the reverse complement.
ATGTAATGTTAGTTTTGCTAACATTGTTTTTGCCTGCAAAAGGTCTACGAGGTCCGACCCCATAGGGGGTGCCTTCAGCGTAGTCGCTTAGTTTATAAGTTTTTTACAGGGAAAAGTCCGGTCAAGTAGGTACCTAGTACACGGCCTCTTAAGCTTAAAAGAAAAAAAATATAAGTAGGGGACTTATAGATTGAGTCAACATAAACATTTTTGCAAATTAAATACCTAACTAGTAACGCAGTAATTTACCGTACGTAGTAACTATTATAGTAATCTGTCGTAATATGTTGTGAATCTCCAACTGAATTAACTCTCCTCGAAGTAAGTACCTAAATCAAACCAATTCCGCAGTTTATCACCTGGTAGACATCGGATGACGAAATTTTCGTGAACCCATGTGATCGGCAAGGTAGAAGACGCCTTCCCGTTTCATCGACAACAACATATTTCTCGTACATCCCTAGGCTTAGCCGACCGCGCATGCGCGTTGCTCGGGTTAAGGGGTGTGTCGTCTATTTTGTGGTCCAGCCACTATGGCCGGGCGGCCGGGGAGGCTATAGCTCCCATAATGAATATATCAACACACTTTATTAATATTGCCGATGTTTTTCTAACTTAGAAAATAGGAATGGTAGGTTAATATTTTATTTAGGGTACTCTGTTGTTTACAAAGCTCTGTTATGTAATGTGGGACTTCTTATTTTTCTTAGATGTTCCAACATTTGGTCTTATTTTTAGCTCATGAGCTTTGCTCATACTTATTAGGTAGTTGGCTAAATGAATTACCTACTTAGGTACCTAGATATACTTATCTATCGTAGAAATATCTTTTATTTTTTTTATTTGCGTTGCGTTTAGCTCATTTAGGGACGACTAAAGCCAAAGCAGCAACTGATATAAAGTGACGAAAAATAGTATAGGATAGGTGGGTACTCAGGCAAAGCTCTCGCCATGAGCACAGTCAGGAAGAAGAGCAAAAGTACCTAGAACTTCAATAGATGTGTATCTATGTTTTTATATCTAGAACTGTTGGAAAGTTGCAGTCTTCCCGAGTAACAAGGCTATATTTTATCCTGGCAGTAGTTTCCACGGCACGGGAAAACGGCGGTTACAAATTATTAAGATTGTGAGTGAGTATGTAGGTAGGTAAGTGTTATTACTTAACGATAAAATATACGCATCGGGTTTCGTTCATAAACTAAACTGTCGCAAGTTTAATCCAATACTGTTATTAAGCTATTCTAAGATTTTTGGGAAACATTAACTAGCATAACAAAAGTTATATACCAATTTTTTTAGGAAGGAACCCTTTTTTATAGCATTGATAAATCTTCATCAAAAGTAAGATCGCTAGAAAATAAATTTGAATTTCCTTATCCTAGAAATAAAGTTTAATTTTGAATGCGTTATCCCATGATTTGACATTAAATGAATCATGATTGCCATACTTACCAACTACGTTCCGCTACATTCAAAATTTCATAAAAATATAATCATATTTACATGGGATTTTATTTCCTTTGCAAATCAATACAATATTTTTTGTTTGCAACGTAATAAGTAACTAGTCACTAAGTTTAATTGTATATAAAGAAACGTATAATCTTTACAGAGTACATAGCTTTCATTGAGTGATTACGTTCCGTTCCACATAACCTCTATGAAAATCAAAAAGTTCCACATAAGCGGTGTCCAACTGACAACACTGCCGAATACGTGGCCCCGAAGTTGTGTGATTAGTGAGACTTGTTTATATTTTTAATTGTGTTAATTCTATAAAAATATCCTCGGAAGCCGTAAGTAAATGATCCTGCATTAATAACCTACATATCCATAATATTTTCGTCTACGGAATCATTGTGAGTCATTGCGTAAATAATTTACAAAGTTCAGGTTGCAGCTGTCAAAATTATCCTAACAAGATTTCGTTGTATTTTTTGTAATATTCCCTATATTTTAACATTATATAATTGAAATCTTGAGATTAGCATTGCAAGTGAGTGTTCCACGTCTTACGCGTTCCTTCAGAAGTTGTTTTTCATGTAATTATAGTGTAGTGTTAGTTGTCTTGTCAGAGGTGCACCATCGAATTAAAAGTCAGGTTTCATCGTCATTACGCTAAAATTTGCTCGTATTTTTACTTAAAGACGTAGTATTAGTGACTGAGCTTCAAATATTTTCTGATTATTCATTACAGACTGTTTCACAGTAATGTATGTCAGGCAGGAATTTGTTTGTGTATTCTTATCAGATTTCGTAACTGACATGCTGAACATTATAAACTATTGAGATAGAAGCATCGATGCCATTAAATAAATGAGTGCTCTTCATAATATTAGGAATGTGTTACAATGTGTCATTGGTGCCTTATGGTTAAGCAAATAGGAGTGAAAGTGATGGCACAAGTAATTGTATATGACTTCTATTTTGTTCAGTAAACCTGTTTCATACTGACTCATATTCAAGAATTGAAGCAAGTTTGCTGCAATTTCTTTTATTTAAATAATAACCAGGTAGAAAATTCAATCTGCTTGTCAATTTATCTGATAATCAATTTATTTGTGCTTGATGTACGTTTTCCGTTCCCATATCTCAGTCAAATGTTACACTAATATTCACACTCTCAATAGGATTGCTCACACTCAATAGGATTGTACTCTTATTGTATAATGGTTGAGACAATTTATAAAGTATAAAAAGTTTGCTGATTTCCCACAGTTGCATATGACAGAATTGAAAGTGATATTTCCAGCAGTAAAATTATTTTTCAAAGCGGTTCATTACTATTGGTACCAAACAAACTATTAAAAAAAATCCTCTCTTTTATATTAGTGTAGAAAATAAGTATAGTAAGAGCATTAAACAATCCTTCTCCGTGTGAGAGGAGGCCTGTCCCCAGCAGTGGGACAATCAATACAAAGGCTGTAACAGTAACATTAAACAATTGAAAAGTTAATGAGGCAGCTACTGAATGGGAAGTGTAATATACTTGAAATATGGAACACTCAGTTAATTTATTTTGTGGTTTGATTAGATAGGCAAGCATTTGCTAGCTCTCTCTGCATGTATAGTTTCTTTTAGTAGCTAATCAATCATTGAGTTAATCAAACTATCGGCAGCCACTCTTTTGAAATTTTTGTTTTAAAGTCAATTCAGTAACCATTCATTAAGTTGAAAAAACAGATGCAGCAATAGTGGACATACCATGTACAAATTATTTGGTTTAAATTCCAATTGGTACATTCCATCTTAATTAAAGAAAAAAAAACTGAATCAAAATGATGGGGTATACAACACCCAGGCAAGATCACTACAGAGTTGGCATGATAATGTGACCTAATTTCTTTGAACTTCAATTTATTTCAATAAAGTGATTTCACTATACACTATATATCAAGAAACAGTTTATACATTGGCAATTATAATGATTATGAATTATAATGATTATATTGTTCATAAATTTTCCAGTAAATGAGGAATAGTGTGAATCTAAATGAATTACAGACTGTTTAATTAATAGAGGTTTTCTTCTTTTAGGATAATCGGCTCCTAGTACAATGATGAATCCTCAATATCCACCTCCAGGGCAGAACAACAATGCACCGAACAACCCCATGTTCCCTCCAACGTCTCAGGATTACAACGGAGTCCAAAATGCCAACATCTACAGTCAGATGCCACCGAACGGTCCTCAGATGCAACAGAAACAATTTGACCCACTGGATATGTCCCAGAAAATGCAAAACATGAACTTAAATGGACCCCAAGGCTTCCCATCCATCCCACCTACCCAACTACCCCCTGGCCAGGCGCCACCTGGACAGTATCCCCCAAGTTTTAATCCTCAATCATCCAACTTTGGTCCACCTCAAGGTATGCCAGGTAGACCTCCAGTAAGTGGAGCTCCACAATTCCCTCCAATGGGCCAAAAACCCCAAATGCCTCCATCGTCAGCACCAGGACAAGTGCCAACGTCTCTTCCTCCAGGCTATGGAATGCCTCCTCCAAGTCAAACCCCAGACCAGAATAGACAGTTTCAGCAGCCTCCAACTTCAATGCAGCAAAGACCACCAAGTGCTCAACCTAGTCAACCACCGATGGGTCAACAGCCTGGACCTCAAGGTCCTGGTCAGATGCCTCCACATTCCCAACAAGGTCTGCAAGGTCCCGGGCAAATGCCACCAAGCTCTCAACCAGGTCTTCCGCCTCAGCCAGGCATGGGCAGGCCAGGAATGCCTCCTTCAGGTGGTCAGCCACCAAAACCAGGAATGCCCCCACAACCCCAGATGGGTGGTCCACCCTCCATGCAACCTGGACAGCAAGGAATGCCTCAGCAGATGAACATGGGCCCTCAACCGCAACAGCAACCTGGCATGCCACCCCAGCAACCACAGCCTGGTCAGATGCAGAGGCAACCTGGTATGCCTCAACAACCTGGCATGATGTCAGCCCCTCTGCAGCCTGGGCAGCAGCAACAGCAAGGTCAAATACCTGGGCAGCAGCAACAACCGGGTCAGATGCCTGGGCAGCAACAACAGCCCGCCCAGATGCCTGGACCGGGTAAAATGCCGGGCCCACCACAACCTGGAATCCCACCAATGCAGCAGGGTCCGCCTCAACCAGGGATGGGACAAGGAATGCCACCACAGTCTGGTCCTATGGGCCAACCTGGTATGCCTCCACAGCCCGGTCAAATGAGTCAACCTGGAATGCCCCCACAACCTGGCCAACCGGGAATGCCACCACAACCGGGGCAATTAAGTCAACCTGGATTGCCGCCGCAGCCAGGAATAGGCATGCCCGGTATGCCGCCACAGCCTGGCGCGCAACCTGGTTTAGCTCCCCAGTTCCCACCAGGGCAAATGTCTCAGCCTGGAATGCCTCCACAACCGGGTCAAATGCCACCTCAGCCGGGACAAATGCCGGGTCAGCCGGGTTTGCCTCCGCAGCCTGGGTTCCCTGGACAGGCGCCAACGATGGGAGGTCTCCCGCACATGCCGCCCCCGCTCTCGCAGCAGAGGCAGTTCCCTGGCCAGCAGCCGCAGCCGGGGTATGGACAACCTGGACAGCAACCTGGTGCTCCGTATCCTAGTAAGTAATTCTATGCTTTTAAATTAATTTAATAAAACAATCACTCCCATCTGGCTGTCACACAACTTTATTATTAAAAACTAAATTTTCTTTCAAATATTCCTCAAGAATCTAGACAATATCTCAAAAAAATTAATATGTTCCAAAAACAAGATTAACAGTATACATTTCCCAAATCCGCAGACATGCCACCGCTACCAAACCAGATGGGTCAGCCCCCCATGCCGGGTCAACAACAGCGTGGGTACCAGCAGCCCCCGTCCGGGTACCCGCCGCAGTTCCAGGGACAACAGCCGTATCCGGGACAACAGCCATACCCGGGTCAACAGTATCAACAGCAGCCGGAGCAGAAGAGATTGGATCCTGATCAGATGCCTAGTCCGGTAAGGAATTAGCTATTTTTTGTGATAGAAGGTTAATTGGAAGATTAATAAGGAATTATGCTGAATAGTAAGGTCTACAATTCATATAATGTACGGCTGTTCAATTTAAAATAATGCAAAAATTAAAAGGAACTACTACTTTTGGCAAAAAAAAGTCGGATGATAACAAATAGTCTTTGAGCGCTTTTTTGTCCTGTTATCTCCTTAGATTATAAACTCAACATTGTAGATCCACTGAGCAAGAAGACATGAATATTTTTAAGAAAGCCAAAAGAAATGGGATACAAGGAATTCTATTTTCTTTATCAGGTAGTACTGACCTAAAGCCTAAATGGCTGTCAAACTCCAGTTCTATTTTGACCAACTGCACATTTGGCTAGCTGGCTATATATCAGGATTTCCCCATCATATCCTGACTCCTGTTGTTTGTACTCCAGATCCAAGTGATGGCAGATGACCAGCAGAACCGCGGCGGCATCTTCGTGACCAACGAGAAGGGGCTCGTGCCGCCGCTCGCTACCACCGACTTCATTGTCGACGACAAGGGGAATGCCAGTGAGTTTCATATTTATTTACCTATACTAATATAATAAAGAGGAAACATTTTTGGCCTCAGAGGCTATTGCATAGATTTGAAATATTCTTTCACTGTTGGAAAGCTACATTCTTCCAGAGTAACATAGGCTATATTTTATCCCGGTATGGGCAGTAGTTCCCACGGGACTCTGGTGATATCGCGGGAAAACAGCTATTTATGTATAAAGAGGTATAGTTTGTGGGATAGGCCATCTAGGTGTATGCATTTAAAGTAACTCAAAACCACTCAAGAAGTAATTTCCAAAATTGTAATTTATTAGTGGATTGTAAACCTTTTCTTTTGCACAATATATACCTAACACAATGTTGAGATCATAATTTTGTGTGTTTTCAGGTCCCCGCTACATTCGCAGTTCCATGTACACAGTACCGGTAACAGCTGATTTGCTCAAACAGACCTCCATGCCGTTCTGTCTTGTTGTGAGTATATTTCAGACCACTTTTTAACCGACTTCCCAAAAAAGGAGGAGGTTCTCAATTCGGCCGGTATGTTTTTTTTTTTCTTTACAAGTTGTACTTAATCATATGATGTCATTCAAAGTCTTTTGCTGTATGATTGATATCAGTTTCGTACAAATCATTGAGACTGTACTAAAATAAAGTAGAAAAAATGATTTTGCTACCAGTATTCTGCGAAGTAAATTTACCCGTTTTTACACTGGTGGATTTTTAAACAATTATTCACGTCTACTGTTTTGAAAAATGAACCGGTTAAAACCGAGTGTCAGATTTTTACCTCTCAGAATGTCTTCAGTCGATTTTGATACGCGCAATAAAATTCTGCTACTATGAAAGCGGCTCATCGCAATAGCTTTCTTTCCTTTACAAAGTAATATTTTTGTCTCGATTAGTAAATTATTCTTTTTGATACTTCCATCAACTTCACTTAAAATCAATTTTGTTCCACAGCTATCCCCAATGGCTGAGCCAGTAGGCACAGAAGCACCCCCGCCGCTGCTGGACTTCGCGGCGCTGACGGGCTCGCCGGCGCTGGGCCCCGTGCGCTGCAGCCGCTGCAAGGCGTACATGTGCCCTAACATGAAGTTTGTGGATGCCGGCAGACATTTCAAGTGTGCCTTCTGTAAGGCTACTACTGAAGGTGCGTTGGATTTTGTGTTTTTATGTGTGTTTATGAGACATTAAAGGCGCTTTACAACTGTCAATAAGCTTATACATACAAATTATCAAATCAGGTTGCCATACCGAAACCTTCGAAAAAGTTGACAACCTCAACTAAAGCTGCTCCTTGTACAAAGTGCCTTAACGGTTTTGTAATGGAAAGATTGCTAAGAAGGTGATTTCTATTTATAAGATTCTATGCGATCCATGTCCCATGTGCTGCATTTTGATTATGAGCAAAGTGCACAAATGTGGTTAGGTGTTCTAGTCCCGGTTACCAATATCTGATCAATGTGGCTACTTTGACTACCTTATATCTATACGTTATACTTAGAATTTGATGACTATGCTGGAAGAAGATCCTATAACTCTCTATATTATTCACACTAGACTTCACTAGACAGTCACTAGACTTCTATAAGTTTATAATTATGTTAATTCTTATTCCCCAGTCCCGATGGAGTACACGCAGTACATCAACAGCATGCAGCAGTACGGGCGCGTGCCGGCGGAGATGGCGCTCGGCGCCTACGAGATCGTCGCCACCAAGGAGTACTGCAGGGTAAGTGACAAGGCACTTTGTTAACTGTGTCACATATGTACTAACGAGGTCTTAAATGGTTTAATATGGTTAAACTTAACTGGTCCAACATGTGTCAAGCTGGTCTAACATGTAAAACTATTCCAAAATGGACCATACTGGTTTAACTTGTATCATGCTAGCCTTACCATACCACAAGTACCGAGCTGGTCCATCATGTTCCATGCTGATCCATAATGTACCATACTGGACTAACGTGTACCATGCTGGTTTAACTTGTACCAAGCCAGTCCACCTTATACCAAGCTGGCCCAAGTTGGTCCAAACTGATAAAATAAGGTACAAACGAGTTCAGCATCATCCAAATTATTCCAACATTAGCGAATGTGGTAGACTATGGTCCAAACTGTTCTGTTGTATCAATTAGTATAAAGTACTTAATGTAAATCACCATAAAGAAACTCCTCAATAACATGAGCTTTCTATAACTTTCTAGAACAACACCCTGCCGAACCCTCCGGCGGTGGTGTTCGTGATCGACGTGTCGTACAACGCCATCAAGAGCGGCCTCGTGCAGACCGTCTGCGACAATATCATGGATATTATTGATGTAAGTTATTATTTATTATTATGCAAACATTTTTAAAAACAAAGAGAGACTTTTACACTAATTCGCAAGTAACTCACTTTACAAAATGTTGTAAGTATGTACCCAAATATGACATAAGTTTTGCAAACGAACATTCACAAGATAATTCATGCTTTTCCTATTTATTCGAGAGTAATGAGGTCATACTCATTTCTCCAATATTATCTTATTTACTCCCTCACGTACTTCATATAGTCTGTTATATTCTCGCTTATTTAATCCCTTACGTACTTCCCTAATTTATATACTCCCTGATGTAGTCCGTTTATATACTCTCTCATTTACTTCTCTATGTACTCACCCTATGTACTCCTTGTTGTTTTTTATGTACATCCTTTTGTAGTGTATACTTCCTTATGTACTCGCCTTAAATTGTCTCTTATATACTCTCTAATGTCCTTATTTACTCCCTTATGTATTTATGTATGTGAATTTTCACCCTGACTTTAATGAGTATGTCTTTGTTCTCAGGCCATGCCACGTGACGAACAAACGGGCAAGAGTTGGACCCGCGTCGGATTCATCACATATAGTTCTACTGTGCACTTCTACAATATCAAGGTAACATATTAATAATAAGTAACATTCGACACGACTATATAAAAAACGTACCCGTTTCGTAACAAAAGTAAAATAACACTGTTTACCAAAATATTAGATGTATGTTGTAGCAATTACACAGTTTGACGGTTTCACTTGGTTATATTATAATTTACCGAACCTCATTTTTTTCAATGAATTTATAATGTATCATTTTGACAATTTGACGGTAATTTGTGCAATGAGCAGGTGCAATTTTTAAAACGAAGTACTGGATGGGCAGCGTCAGAAACACCATCCAGATCCTCTTGTAAACAGTTATGAAGCTGTGTTCACACGCATGTGCTCGATGCACGACACTCAGTACTGACTGCACCGGTAGCGCCGGTACAAGCTCGTCGATGCACATGCGTATGTGACTGACATTTTTACGAACGTTTAGCACGTAGCTTCTCAACTGTACATTTTTATTCCGTGTATGAGTGGAGTCGGCTATTTGACGTCTTGCGCATGCGCATTATTAGAGTTTTGTGTACATTTTGAGTATCGAAAGCATCTCCGTAAAACTGTAGAAACTATTCTTTTTTTCCAGGGCAGCCTAGCACAGCCTCAGATGCTGTCAGTAGGCGACGTGGGCGACATGTTCGTGCCTCTGCTGGAAGGCTTCCTCGTCAGGCCGGAGGACAGCGGCGCAGTGCTGACCTCCCTGCTGCAGCAGCTGCCCGTCATGTTCCGGGATAACAAGGAGACTGAGACTATACTGTTGCCGGCTGTGCAGGTGAGTTAGCACAGCCTCAGATGCTGTCAGTACTGGAAGGCTTCCTCGTCAGGCCGGAGGACAGCGGCGCAGTGCTGACCTCCCTGCTGCAGCAGCTGCCCGTCATGTTCCGGGATAACAAGGAGACTGAGACTATACTGTTGCCGGCTGTGCAGGTGAGTTAGCACAGCCTCAGATGCTGTCAGTACTGGAAGGCTTCCTCGTCAGGCCGGAGGACAGCGGCGCAGTGCTGACCTCCCTGCTGCAGCAGCTGCCCGTCATGTTCCGGGATAACAAGGAGACTGAGACTATACTGTTGCCGGCTGTGCAGGTGAGTTAGCACAGCCTCAGATGCTGTCAGTACTGGAAGGCTTCCTCGTCAGGCCGGAGGACAGCGGCGCAGTGCTGACCTCCCTGCTGCAGCAGCTGCCCGTCATGTTCCGGGATAACAAGGAGACTGAGACTATACTGTTGCCGGCTGTGCAGGTGACTGAAAATCTGATTAGAACCGCTATTGACTGGTTATGTGGATGCTTGTATACTGGCTAGCGCTTGTAGCGACTTGCCGTCGTCGTCGACGTGTCAGCCGAAAGACATCGACTGCTGGACAAAGGCCTCCCCCAAGGTTCGCCAATCTTCACTCGATCTGCAGCAACACACAGCAGGAAAGCAGTGGACTGCTTATCGGCGACCTTTTTCAGATCGTCCGTCCTTCTAGTACGGGCCCTATTCATTGCTACTTTAGCTTAGTAATTCTTCGGACTATGTCGGTGACTTTAGTTCTTTTGCGAATCTCCTCGTTTCCGATTTGATCATGCAGAGAAACTTCTATCATCATAAATTGCCGCCCATTGGTCAAATCGGCGATTAATCGGCTGGATATGGTTCGTTTATCGTTATAGTTTAATGGTGTATATCATCCTAATTAATCTATTTTCTTTTCCCAGGCTGGTTTAGAAGCATTAACAGCAGCAGACACATCAGGCCAGCTCCTGGTGTTCCACACATCACTGCCGACGTACAACGCGCCCGGCAAGCTCGCCAACAGGGAGGACAGGAAGCTGCTCGCTACCGACAAGGAGAAGCAGATACTTGGTGAGTTCCTCATCATCATTGTTGGGTCCTCACGCTATCTAGCGACACATCGGACAAAACTAGAGTACTGCTCATGTGCTGCCGACAAGTGTCCCCGACATATCAAGTATATTAACCAATCACAGTTCATTTATCTAACACGTTAATTCAATTAAAACATTCATTCAGTCAGTCATTCATTCTGTTAATCATTCAATTTTTCAATCATTCATTCGATCCTCGTAGTATGGAACGAAGATTTGCACTTTGGACCGTTTGGAGCTCTCTGACTGAATACATGCAATGAGTAAACATTCGTATTTTTATGGGCCCTAGTTGCCTGAAATGAAGGTATAAATATATATACGTTTGCTCGCGCCATAGAAGGGCACAGGCCTCGAAAGATTCCAGATCTAAACAGTCTTTCGAACTGCAATGATGGCATTGTTTCAGCCAAAAGTGCAAAACCAGACGCGAATCAAAATAAGAAATCTAGGTTCGGAAAGCCAGGCCAGGAAAGGGAGCAACCCCCCTGGTGGGACGAAGATTGCCAAGCTGCAAAAGATGAAAGAAAGGCGGCTGAAAAGCAGTATAACGGAGCCATGACTCCTGAAAACTTGCAACATTACCTCAACCTGTTGGCCAAGTCTAGGAAAATATTTCGCAAGAAGAAAAATCGGGCAGATCGGGCAGATCGGGCCAAGACTTACGGTATTGAACAATTCGTAATTTAGGACAACCATTATTGAATTATTGAATTTTCAAAACTATACAAAGCACTGGTACTCAGCTACATACGGTTAGACTGGAAACCGACCCCAACAAAGTTGGGAAAAAGGCTCGGAGGATGGGCCAACATAATCTACATATGATAATTATTTCCATCTTCAAGATAGTTGCTAAAAGCTGGGCGCCGCAAATGTTGCTGGAAGATCGAATTGCTTGCCAACTTTTTGGACGAGCCCTTTAGTGGATTTCTTCAGTCACTATCACAACACATCAATTTAATCAAAACATAAATTAAATCTACAAAACATGGATTTCATCTCATTCATCTTCGCCGTATTTCAATTTCTTACTTCTTAGGCACTTATATTGGTCTTAAAAAAATCTACCGATTCCAGTTTTGGGCAAAAACTCTGAATCTCACTTCAATGTACCTACCCCCTTATATAACTATCCCCATGTACTCCATTGTGTCCTTACCCCATGTACTGCCTTGTGTTTTTACCCCATATACTCCCTTATGTAATTTCCCCATGTACTCCCTTATATACTATGCCCATTTACTCCCTTATGTTTTTACCCTATATACTCCTTTATGTAATTTCCCCATGTACTCCCTTATATACTATGCCCATGTACTCCCTTATGTTTTTACCCTATATACTCCCTTATGTAATGTCCCCATGTACTCCCTTATATACTATGCCCATGTACTCCCTTATGTTTTACCCTATATACTCCCTTATGTAATGTCCCCATGTACTCCCTTATATACTCACCCCATGTACTCCGTTATGTACTTATTCCCTTGCGCTCCCTAAGGTACTTACCCCCATATACTGTTTATGTACTTACCCCCATATACTCCCTTATGTACTCACGCCGATATATTATCTTATATACTCATCCCATGTACCTCCTTATGTTCTTACCCCATATACTCTCTTATGTACTTACCCCCATGTACTCCCTTATGTACTCTTTCCACTAGTATTCTATTTTAAAGTAAAGTTTCTCTCTATGTAAAGTGTGTAATTATGTTTTTCGTTGGCAGCTCCTCAAACGACAGCATACAACGAGCTGGGCCAGTCGTGCTGCGCAGCCGGCGTCAGCGTGGAGCTGTTCGTGTGCAACAACGCGTACGTGGACGCCGCCACCATCGGCCAGCTGCCCCGGCTGACTGGGGGACAGCTGCACAAGTATACTTACTTTACGGTGAGTGGATAGCTGCCTCAAACGACACCATACAACGAGCTGGGACAGTCGTGCTGCGCAGCCGGCGTCAGCGTGGAGCTGTTCGTGTGCAACAACGCGTACGTGGACGCCGCCACCATCGGCCAGCTGCCCCGGCTGACTGGGGGACAGCTGCACAAGTATACTTACTTTACGGTGAGTGGATAGCTGCCTCAAACGACACCATACAACGAGCTGGGACAGTCGTGCTGCGCAGCCGGCGTCAGCGTGGAGCTGTTCGTGTGCAACAACGCGTACGTGGACGCCGCCACCATCGGCCAGCTGCCCCGGCTGACTGGGGGACAGCTGCACAAGTATACTTACTTTACGGTGAGTGGATAGCTGCCTCAAACGACAGCATACAACGAGCTGGGCCAGTCGTGCTGCGCAGCCGGCGTCAGCGTGGAGCTGTTCGTGTGCAACAACGCGTACGTGGACGCCGCCACCATCGGCCAGCTGCCCCGGCTGACTGGGGGACAGCTGCACAAGTATACTTACTTTACGGTGAGTGGATAGCTGCCTCAAACGACACCATACAACGAGCTGGGACAGTCGTGCTGCGCAGCCGGCGTCAGCGTGGAGCTGTTCGTGTGCAACAACGCGTACGTGGACGCCGCCACCATCGGCCAGCTGCCCCGGCTGACTGGGGGACAGCTGCACAAGTATACTTACTTTACGGTGAGTGGATAGCTGCCTCAAACGACACCATACAACGAGCTGGGACAGTCGTGCTGCGCAGCCGGCGTCAGCGTGGAGCTGTTCGTGTGCAACAACGCGTACGTGGACGCCGCCACCATCGGCCAGCTGCCCCGGCTGACTGGGGGACAGCTGCACAAGTATACTTACTTTACGGTGAGTGGATAGCTGCCTCAAACGACACCATACAACGAGCTGGGCCAGTCGTGCTGCGCAGCCGGCGTCAGCGTGGAGCTGTTCGTGTGCAACAACGCGTACGTGGACGCCGCCACCATCGGCCAGCTGCCCCGGCTGACTGGGGGACAGCTGCACAAGTATACTTACTTTACGGTGAGTGGATAGCTGCCTCAAACGACACCATACAACGAGCTGGGACAGTCGTGCTGCGCAGCCGGCGTCAGCGTGGAGCTGTTCGTGTGCAACAACGCGTACGTGGACGCCGCCACCATCGGCCAGCTGCCCCGGCTGACTGGGGGACAGCTGCACAAGTATACTTACTTTACGGTGAGTGGATAGCTGCCTCAAACGACACCATACAACGAGCTGGGCCAGTCGTGCTGCGCAGCCGGCGTCAGCGTGGAGCTGTTCGTGTGCAACAACGCGTACGTGGACGCCGCCACCATCGGCCAGCTGCCCCGGCTGACTGGGGGACAGCTGCACAAGTATACTTACTTTACGGTGAGTGGATAGCTGCCTCAAACGACAGCATACAACGAGCTGGGCCAGTCGTGCTGCGCAGCCGGCGTCAGCGTGGAGCTGTTCGTGTGCAACAACGCGTACGTGGACGCCGCCACCATCGGCCAGCTGCCCCGGCTGACTGGGGGACAGCTGCACAAGTATACTTACTTTACGGTGAGTGGATAGCTGCCTCAAACGACACCATACAACGAGCTGGGCCAGTCGTGCTGCGCAGCCGGCGTCAGCGTGGAGCTGTTCGTGTGCAACAACGCGTACGTGGACGCCGCCACCATCGGCCAGCTGCCCCGGCTGACTGGGGGACAGCTGCACAAGTATACTTACTTTACGGTGAGTGGATAGCTGCCTCAAACGACAGCATACAACGAGCTGGGCCAGTCGTGCTGAGCGGCGAACCTGGGCTTCAGTTGTCAGGAAATAGACGTGTTTCCAGGTCTCCAAATAATCGTTTGAATGAATAAATGAATTATGTAATTAGTTCATTTTGTAATAATAATAATGGCGTCCACGGCCGATTTTGGCCACGGCGGCTGTTCTCATTTAAGGCGATCAGCCAGCTGCGCAGGACATATGATAGTGCACAAGCATTTGCGCAAACACAGGCAAAATATTGAACACCTATATTTTTAATCTTTGACGGCAGGTTTTTCCTGTCTTATTGTGATTAATTTGTGACAGAAAATATGAAAATGTGTGACTAATTTTGTGAAGAAGGAATATATAATTGTTTTGAACATAAAGGTTACACAGAACTGGGTATTCCTGCTGCTGGCTGGCAAATATTTTTGCACATATATGCCGTTGGCATGCCATTCTGCATAAACCCAGTAGTACTGCTGTCAGCACTGTGTGCTGTTTGCTGCTAGCTGGCATAAATTTCCTGCTTGTACATACCAGAATTATGCCGTTTGGCATAAACCCGACTATACTGCCGCCAGCATTGAATGTAGCCTTTACACAATCCTATCTCACCTTACAGGCGGATCAAGACGGTCCCCGGCTAATAGGCGACGTGCAGCGCGTAGTTTCGCGTGCTACAGCACACGACGCCGTCATGCGCGTGCGCACGTCCACGGGCGTCAGGCCGACTGACTTCTATGGACACTTCTTCATGTCCAACACTACGGATGTTGAACTTGCTGCTATCGGTAAGAACATTAGTTATTTTTTTCTTGAACGGGTACTTTTATTCATTTAATACTATCTACATTTTAGTTTAAAACTATTCTATTAAAAAACCTAAAAATAAAAAGCATAAAAAAATTCGTCCCGATCGCTGTCGACTGGGAGCATGCCCATGATCGCCATTAAGACATTCAATTACTTATATCATTTATGTTGGAATAATTATTTAATGAATTTGTTTGAAGTGACGAAAGTTTAAAATTCATAACTTTTTGTAAAGGTCTATATGAAATAAAATACCGAAGGTTTAACTTTGCAGCCTTCACTTACACTTCAGCAAATAACATTTTTGTGTACTAAGTTACAAGCGTTACCGTAACGTATGTTATATTCCTAACTTTTGTATTTTTAATCCAATTTTTTCTTACAGCTTTTCACAGATTGTTTTTTCATCTTGCCTTTCTCCTAAGTTTCTTGTGAAAACCCCTCAAATAAATACTTTGATTACATTTATTTTTTCGATCCACAGACGCAGACAAAGCAATAGGCATAGAAATAAAGCACGACGACAAACTGACAGCTGAAGATGGAGTGTACATCCAAGCTGCTCTCCTCTACACCCACCGATCAGGACAGAGACGCCTGAGGGTGCTCAACCTGGCGCTGAATGTAGCCCACCAGCTCGCTGACGTGTACCGCAGCATGGAGCTCGACACATGCGTCAACTTCCTCACTAAACAGGGTCAGTCAACACATCATATCTTCTGCATAGGTTATACTGTTGTATCTAGAATTGTACCTATGTTTCAATATCTATGTTCATTTTGGTGATTTTTGGGGTACCATAGTCAACTAGGAAACCTTATAGTTTCGCCATGTCTATCTGTCCGTCCGTTCGCTCTTAGTATCAATGATCATTAGCACTAGAATATAAATCACGTCGACAAAGTGGTAAAATATATTTTATTAGGGTATCCCCCCCCTGTACGTGCTAAAGTGGGAAGTGTTTTTTTTCATTCCCACCCGTAGCCACATTATATGAGGTTCTAACCTACAGACAGACATGTGTTGCTGGGGACTTTGTTGCGCCACTTCTTCCCAGCAAAACACATAGGAAGTGGTGAAGGGTGGGCGTTTTTTGGCTGTCTTTTTAAAATTTTTGACGTTCCAAAAGTGCTGTTTTGCAGCTAAGTTTGAATTCGAAAAACGATTTTTGACTTTGATTATGTTACTTTTCCAGCTGTTTGGGCACTCCGTGAGCACAGTCCACGTTCAGTTCGCGAGACACTCTCCCAGCGCTGTGCCCGCTCCCTGGCAGCATACCGGCGGCACTGCGCATCACCGTCGTCAGCCGGCCAGCTCGTGCTGCCCGAGCCCATGAAGCTGCTGCCGCTGTACACCAACTGTGTGCTGCGCTCTGATGCTGTGGCAGGAGGTATGTACTGTACTGTGCCGGCACAGCTCGTGCTGAGCCCATGAAGCTGCTGCCGCTGTACACCAACTGTGTGCTGCGCTCTGATGCTGTGGCAGGAGGTATGTACTGTACTGTGCCGGCACAGCTCGTGCTGAGCCCATGAAGCTGCTGCCGCTGTACACCAACTGTGTGCTGCGCTCTGATGCTGTGGCAGGAGGTATGTACTGTACTGTGCCGGCACAGCTCGTGCTGAGCCCATGAAGCTGCTGCCGCTGTACACCAACTGTGTGCTGCGCTCTGATGCTGTGGCAGGAGGTATGTACTGTACTGTGCCGGCACAGCTCGTGCTGAGCCCATGAAGCTGCTGCCGCTGTACACCAACTGTGTGCTGCGCTCTGATGCTGTGGCAGGAGGTATGTACTGTACTGTGCCGGCACAGCTCGTGCTGAGCCCATGAAGCTGCTGCCGCTGTACACCAACTGTGTGCTGCGCTCTGATGCTGTGGCAGGAGGTATGTACTGTACTGTGCCGGCACAGCTCGTGCTGAGCCCATGAAGCTGCTGCCGCTGTACACCAACTGTGTGCTGCGCTCTGATGCTGTGGCAGGAGGTATGTACTGTACTGTGCCGGCACAGCTCATGCTGAGCCCATGAAGCTGCTGACGCAAAATGCAGATGTGCGTAGTACGAGGAACGTTACTAGCTCCACCCACATACGCCTACTTTGGAACCGCCTATTTTTTAACACGCTTTTATATGACGATGACAAAAGAACATGCGTGTTTTTTTTTTAGTTTTTTTAACTATTCAATCACTACCTTTAACAGATTGGTTTGGATTACATTGACCTATAGAAAGATACCTGATCTACCTTTCTTTATAGCTTTCTTTCCTTCTTCCGTGTTATATATTTCATTTCTATCTTCCTCTCTACTTCTGATTACTGTCCCACCGGGCTATAAGAGTGAAGGGAAATGTCCTGCTCAACTGACTGATCTCTTTATTCGTCCAGGTCCAGACATGACCTGCGACGACCGGTCCTGCGCGATGTACCGAGCCCTCACAGCAGACGTGGCGACGTCCGTAGTGTACACATACCCGCGCCTGCTGCCGCTGCACCGCCTGCCCGCCAGCCCGGCCGCGCTGCAGCCGCTCAGGGCTTCGGTGGACAAGATGAGCGAGCATGGCGTGTATTTACTGGGTGAGTTTTGGTTTGGAAAGCTCGGTTATAATTATTCTTTATTGTACACAAAAACATTTAAAAACACACACAAAACAGAGAAGACATGTACAAAGGCGAGCTTAACCCAGAACTTCTAAGTCTCAGTCAACTCTTCGGTTGTGTGGCTGATTTTAGTAGAAGGATTTTTACAGCCATCAAAGAGGAGAAAAGAACCAACAGACTTACATCAGTTTAAAAAATAATAATAAAATGAACGGGAGAATAGGCCTACACAATTTTGTAATAAGTACTTCCAAAAGTTTTGCAAGGTACCTCGGCTGGCAAGGAAAGGTTTTACTACCAAAGAAATCGGTAATTTTTTTACCGGATTTTCACGACACGTCATTTTGTTTTTCAACTTATGTTTTAAGGCTAACAACGCCTTAATAAAGTCCAACTACCAAGAAATCAGCACGTTTTTGCCTTATTTTCACGACATACATGACGTCACTTCGCTCATTCAACGTCTACCTATGTTTTAATACTCAAAAATTGTCCTTAATTGCATTCACTTAAACCTAACTTTGAATTCACAGAGAACGGCGTCCACATGTTAATATGGGTGGGCTCGCAAGCTGATCCTGCGTTCATACGCGACGTGTTCGGAGTAGCGTCGCCTGCGCAGGTAGATACACAGGTATGTACATACATTTATTTATCATAAACATCATCATCTGCGTAGTCTTTTCCCAACTATGTATGTTGGGATCAGTTTCTAGTCTAACCGGATGCGGCTGAGTTACATGGTTTTATTTGGAGCAACTGCCTGACTGACCTCCTCAACCCACGTATTCGGGCAGCCCAGTTCCCCTTGGCTAGACTGGTGTCACACTTTTTGACTTCTGAGTATCCGTACCGACTGCCAAAGATGTTCAAATGACAGCCGGAACCTACAGTTTACCGTGCTTTCCTAAATACCGAAGAACTCCTCATGACAAGATGGTCACCCAACCGTGCCAAGCCAAAATGCTTTTAATTAATAAATAATTAAAATAAATAAGCGCTATTTGATCTTCTGATCGATCGACTTAATCACGAGCTCTTTATTTATTTATTTATCTGCATACTATGTAGGTTATATTACATTACATTTATCGGCTAGGAGGACATAATCTTCGTCTAGAGATATTAATCATATGGTTGTATCAGGTGTGCGAGTTGCCGGAGCTGGACACGGCAGCCAGCCACGCTGTCCGCGCCGTCATCGAAGACGCTCGTATACGCAGGCGCACTAATATGCGGGTAAGTTGGGGAAATGGAGGGTGTCATTTTGTTTATAGTTTGGCTTGAAATCAGCACTTCGTGTGTAAAAATTAAATAAAAAAACTGTTATTTTGTCTTGAGATTGTTTCTAAATGTCATTTTGTAGTGAGATATAAGGTTTACGCTTCAAACCGGCAATGGAGTATGTAAAAATGTTAAAAAAAAACAAAAGACCATCGATTAGAGGAGAGGCAACGATTTTGTCCAGTGACTTGACGTTGCATTATTTTTGATTGATTTTGCTTGAAGACATGTTTTATTAACTACCCTTTTACTGCAATGTTACATATCTTTTTTTGTGAATAGTTTACTTAGGACACCAATATATTACTCAATCAATACATATACATACACTTACTGTCTATTCTGTTTACATAAATTATAATACTACGTGAAACTGCCATACAAAATCGATAAAGTTTGTTTACCGTTAGTACCGCAAATCGATAACAGATGGCGCTGTGCCGAAACGTCATTTTTCTACATCGCGGTGTTAAGATTCTCCGCCGATATACGACCTATGCAGTTTTATGTGCAATAAAATGTCTTGCTCTGGACACGATTGTTTTATTCTCTTGCGAGATATTTTTGGGACGTTGTACAAATTGGTCCTTCGGAACCGGGTGAAGGACTGGTGTGCATCGTCATACGGTGTCGTAGGGTTGCACGGTCAACCTGCCGCGAGTGTGACGTCAGCGCGAGCGGCATCGGCGGGCCGTACATGGTAGGCGCGTACGCGTGTATGTACTAGTGGTACACAACGGTCGGCGCTGGCGCTGCTGGTTCCTGTTGGCGTGAGCGGCTGCGGTGCGGGGGGAGGAGTACCCCGCATATCATTGCGACGAGTATAAGTGAGTGAGTGGTGAAGTGTTGTGTTACGAAGACAAACTGTGAGTACTTTATAATTTCAAAGTGACTAAATTAATACATTGAGACTTAATAAAATTTCAAGCAAATTTAGACCTTATTAACTTAGAAAATTTTACTTAACAATTTGGACTTAGAAAATTTTAACGTGTGCATGGACTTAGAATAATTTCAATAAAAAGTGAACTACGGGGAACCTATGCCCGATTTTGCAGCGAAGTTTAATAAGTTAAAAGACTTGTGATTTTTTACGTGTTGGCCACGGACTTAGCATAAAATTAGTGAAAGACTTTAATATTTCAACATGGAAGCGTTGAGTAACTTACAATTTAATTTACAATCTACCATCAGTAAAGCAAGGTCTAATTTTAAGAAATCACCTAAGGAGCGACTAACTAGTTCTTATATAGAAACTAGACTAGAAAATTTAGAAGCTAACTGGTCAGCTTTTTTTGAAACTCACATGAAAATTGTGTCATCTGTTAAGTCCATGGATTACGAAAAATCAGAATATAACTTAAAAAATGTTTACGAGACTACGGAAGAATTATTTACCGAGTATAAAGCAGAGTTGAAGGAAGCATTGAAAAAAATTGTTTGTTCCGATAGTTCAGCTAAAGTGCTTGAATCTTCTGCGAAGGGTTCTAAAGAGACATCTTTTGTGAAATTACCTAAAATTGAATTGCCTATGTTTAGCGGAAGTTATTCTGAATGGATTAGTTTTAGAGACTTGTTTAAATCCTTAATACACGATAACAGTGCACTTGACGATGTTCAAAAGTTGCACTATTTGAAATCACATTTGTCTGGAGAGGCTGAAGGTCTTTTACGGCACATTCCTATTACTAGTAGTAATTATGCAACTTGTTGGAGTCAATTAGAGAATCGCTATAATAACAAAAAGTATTTAGCAAATTGTGTAATTAAACGTTTTATGAGTCAAAAGAATATTGTAACGGAATCTTCTAGTGCGATTAAGGAATTATTAGATACTTCCAATGAATGTTTACATGCTTTGCAAAATTTAGGTATAATGGTTGAGTATTGGGATGTAATAGTTATTTATGTATTGAGTTTAAAACTAGATACTGAGTCACGTAAACAATGGGAGATGAAAATTAGCGATTGTTCAGACGAATTGCCTACAATGAATCAGTTCAAATCTTTTCTTGAACAAAGATTTCGGTCTTTGGAATTTTTAGATAACAAAGGTCAAGGTCGTCAGTCCAATCGTAATGTGCCCGTCAAATCACTTCATGTGTCTACTACATTGTGTATATGTTGTCAGGATAACCACAAGCTTGCTAATTGTAAAAGGTTTGCCGGTCTCGATATTGAAAAGCGTCGTAATTTTGTCCAAACAAATGGTTTATGTTATAATTGTCTAGGGGCAAATCACTCCGTATATGCATGCCGCCAGTCTTCTAGATGTCATATATGTAAAAGGAAGCATCATAGTCTTCTTCATCTCAAAAACGTCTCCAAATCAGGTGGTGATAGTAACAACCCGGATCAAGTTGTTGAAGGTAGTGGGTCAGCTGTTACCACTTCAAACCAGAGCAATTCCACCAATATTGTAAGTTGTTTTGCTAATAGTCATAGCCAAATATTATTGGCTACTGCGCTGATTGCAGCGGAATCAAAGAGCGGTACTGCTATAGTATTAAGATCCCTGTTAGACCAGGGATCTCAGGCTTCGTTTGTGACGGAGTCCGCAGTCCAGCTCTTAGGTCTTAAAAGAATACCAACTAAGGGTTCAATTTCAGGTATAGGTTGTGATCAAGACAAATCATCAATTTCACTAAATTCGATGGTTCTTATTAAGGTTAAATCACGCATTGACCCTAGTTTTATTATCACGGTTAAGGCTTATGTTTTAAAGAAGTTAACGACTATTTTACCGGAAAGGAAAGTTATGGCAAACGTTTTAACCACAATTTCGTCTTTGGCTTTAGCAGATCCTTCGTTCGATACGCCGAACAAGATTGACTTGCTTTTAGGCGCCGAAGTTTATGGCCAGATTTTGTTAGAAGGTTTAATCAAAGGTTCATCCAGTCAACTCATCGCGCAAAACACAAGACTAGGATGGATCTTATCTGGTCAAGTAGGTAAAATCAACCAAAGCGAAACATGCCACAATACCGTCGTTACACTGCATTCTACTCTCACAGATGAAAATAGTCTCCTTAAAAAATTCTGGGAGCTAGAAGCTGAGCCCAAAGGCCTTAACGATAAGGCGTACTTGACCCCAGAAGAGCAGAAGTGCGAAGAGATATTCAAGGGCACGACTAAGCGAGATGAATCTGGTCGCTATATCGTGCACATGCTCTTCAGGTCAAGTGATCCTGCTTGTAAATATGGGGGATCAAAGGACATTGCTCTCAAACGCTTTTTAACCTTAGAAAAGCGATTTCTAAGGAATCCAGACTTCAAGGCTCAGTATTCAGCGGTTATCAAGGAGTACTTGGATCTTAATCATATGGATATAGTACAAGATAGTGACAAGGAAAGTGCTGTGTACCTACCTCATCATGCAGTCATTCGAAACGACAAGAGTACAACAAAGTTGCGCATTGTGTTTGATGCATCATGTGTAGGCAGCAACGGAGTGTCTCTTAATCATGATTTAATGGTGGGTCCTCCACTACAACCTGATCTTCGTCATATTATCATGCGGTGGCGTCGTGAACCTATCTGTCTGGTAGCAGACATCGTTAAGATGTATAGGCAGGTTAGGGTATGCGATGAACACACAGATTTTCAGCGCATATTATGGCGGGAGAATCCAGATGACGAAATTCAGGTGTTACGTCATTTGCGAGTAACTTTTGGAACTTCATCGGCGCCTTACCTGGCAGTAAGATCATTGCAGCAGTTAGCTCAGGACGAAGGCGCTGAATTCCCTTTAGCAAAAACCCGTGTTCTTTCAGATTTCTACATGGATGACCTTATGGCAGGCTGTCAAACCATAGAAGAGGGAGTAGAAATATATAAGCAGATAACTGAGTTACTTAAACGTGGAGGGTTTCAGCTTCAAAAGTGGGCTAGTAACAACGAAGAATTATTAAAATTAATTGAAGACGGTCAACAAATATCACAAACACAAGGGAACATGGAATTAAAAACTGATGCTATTTCGAAAATATTAGGCTTAACGTGGGACAAAGACAATGACGAGTTCGTTTACACAATTCAACTTAAGGAGCTAGATTTACCAGTTACGAAGCGTAAGGTTATTTCAGACATAGCACGACTATTCGATCCCCTTGGATGGTTAGCACCGACAATCATTACTGCGAAGGTGTTCATTCAACGAATATGGATGACTGGGATCGAATGGGATGCAGAACTACCTGCACCATTGCTGAAAGAATGGCTTGACTTTCGAGAAAACCTTCGTAACCTTGTTAAGTTTCGTCTGCCTCGTTGGATCAACTCTAGCAAAGATAACAGAGTTCTAGAATTACATGGCTTTTCAGATGCTTCCAATGTAGCATACGCCGCGGTGGTATACGTTCGCATCATTGACAGAGAAGGACACATTCATACAAACTTGGTGACTGCAAAGACTAAAGTTGCTCCTGTTAAGCAGGTATCAATCCCTCGTTTAGAGCTCTGTGGAGCTGTCTTGCTTGCAAAACTTCTTGAGGAAGTCGCTACAACCCTAGAAGTTCCCAAGCAGCACTTACATGCGTGGACAGACTCATCCGTCGTATTGGCGTGGTTAAGCAGCCACCCTAGTCGGTGGAAAACGTTCATCGCAAATCGTGTTTCCGAAATACTTACCATAATGGATAGAAGTCAGTGGTCACATGTGGTGTCGTCGGAAAATCCAGCAGATTGCGCATCTCGGGGGGTTAGTCCTTCTGAATGTAGTGACCTGCAACTCTGGAAAAAGGGTCCAGTATGGTTGCAGAATGATAAAATAGATTATAATAGAGCAAATATTCAAGGAACTACGTTAGAAGAAAGAAAGATAAAAACAAAGTGTCATGCAACTGCAGTAGAATTTGATGATAGTATTTTAACTAGATTTTCTAAATTCAGTAGGTTAGTAAGAGTAATAGCTTATTGTAGAAGGTTTCTATGGATGAAGGAATTAGAATGTGATAGAATTAAACTAACTACTTGGCTTACTACAAAGGAATTAAATGAAGCTATACTTACCTGTGTCAAACTCTGCCAACTCCAGTCGTTTAGTGATGAAATAGAAGCTGTAAAGAAGAATCGTAAATTAAATAAGAATACTAAACTTACCTCGTTGAGCCCTTTTCTCGACGATGATGGCATTTTAAGAGTTGGCGGCCGCTTGCACCGCGCTTCTATTAATGATAATATGAAGCATCCCATTTTGATTCCTCACAAATCACACTTTACCAATCTTTTGATTGCAGAGGCTCACGAGAGAACTTTGCATGGCGGGCCGCAATTGATGCTGAATTACTTAAGATCCAAATACTGGATACTCAATGCAAAGACTCTCGTTAGGCAACATGTTCATAAGTGTGTAATTTGTATTCGACATTCCACACAAACACATCAACCAATGATGGGTCAGTTACCGAAGTCCAGGGTGTCTGTTCAGAAGCCTTTTCAATGCAGTGGGGTAGATTACGCTGGTCCAATCAGCGTCCGAAGCTCTAAAGGTCGTGGTCATCACTCTACTAAGGGATATATATGCTTATTTGTCTGCATGTCCACTCGGGCTATTCACCTCGAGGTTGTCAGCGACATGACGGCTCAGAGTTTTCTAGCGTCTTTTAAGCGTTTTGTAGCCCGACGTGGCCGAGTATTGGACCTGTGGAGTGATAACGGGACCACATTTGTTGGTAGTGCGAAAGAATTGCGACAATTATTCAACGCTGAAAGGTCCATGGTAGCTTCGGAAATAGCTGATTTCCTTTCTATGAATGGTACGACTTGGCATTTCATACCTCCCCATGCTCCAAATTTTGGAGGATTGTGGGAGGCGGGTGTCAAGTCCACGAAGCACCATTTAAAAAGAATTATAGGCACCAGCACATTGACTTTTGAAGAAATGACAACTGTGCTGGCTCAAATTGAGGCCTGCCTAAACTCGAGGCCTATTTGTCAGCTTTCTAACAATCCAGAGGACTCATGTCCATTGACGCCTGGGCACTTTCTCGTGGGTGAACCTCTGGTAACTGTACCCGACGTTAATTATGAAAATTCGTCTGTTAGTAATCTGAAGCGGTGGCATCTTACACAGAAAATGCTTCAAAATTTCTGGCGTAGATGGTCACTGGAGTACTTAACTCAATTGCAACACCGATATAAATGGACAGATTGTAAGCCTGAACCTGAGATTGGAGACGTAGTTCTGGTGAAGGAAGATGGTCTTCCACCTGCTCGATGGCTATACGGTATCGTTACAAATAAGCATCCAGGTTTGGACAATATTACTCGCGTTGTAACAATACGCTGTAAAAATAGTGAGATTAAAAGACCCATATCTAAATTAATTATGTTACCTGTAACTACTTAGTTGTTGTTTATCACCATATTGTTGAAGTTTATATATAGTTTATTTTACATTTCTTATACACGGTTTGTGAATGTACTTGAATGATTTTGTATCTTTCACTTGTTTTTACTTTTGTTTTTTTTGTATGTATATTACCTAAGGGATGAACCTGTACATTTCACTTGTTTTTTTTGTTGTTTATTGCATTTGTATTACATAAAGCATGTTCTTGTATTGTAGACATAAGGCTTTAGTTTAGATCATTATGCATTGTCGAAACCAAATTAATTTAAGTTAATATTGTCATGATTTGGTTGATGGACAGTGCCGTCCATGGTGGGCGGAATGTCTATTCTGTTTACATAAATTATAATACTACGTGAAACTGCCATACAAAATCGATAAAGTTTGTTTACCGTTAGTACCGCAAATCGATAACAGATGGCGCTGTGCCGAAACGTCATTTTTCTACATCGCGGTGTTAAGATTCTCCGCCGATATACGACCTATGCAGTTTTATGTGCAATAAAATGTCTTGCTCTGGACACGATTGTTTTATTCTCTTGCGAGATATTTTTGGGACGTTGTACACTTACAACTTAAAAACCAGCTTGAACCAGTTTCAATTGACGTTTAATATTTGCATGGTCTTGCTTAAAAATCTATTATTTACCATAGATATCTTGTAGAGTCTATTTCCTTTACGCTCTTTGTATTAAGATACGTTATAGAGATAGAGATTCCGATCAAGGCGATTTTTTTTAACCGACTGCAAATGAGACTATAATGTGTCTTAGTACAGTACTGCATATGGCAATACATAGAGAATACTTAAACTTCTGCTTTACACTTATTTTATAAAAGCACGATACTCGCTTAACTCGCAGCGTTGCAAAAGCCTTATGCTTAAATATGTTCTTTAAACTTTGATATGACAGCGGGACTATTCAAAGACTTACCACAGCCCTAACACACAACGGACCAAAAAGACATATCTTGGAGGGGTCTTCTGACTATCCTTTCCGCTCAACCTACGCTAGAACTTCCTCTATCCAAAATTTTTGACCTTTTATTACGCCAAAAAAGGGTACTCTTTATACGTTAAGCATGTTAGCATGGCCTATCTTGCCCCAGCTGACGCTAGCCCGCGAGGGTGCCCCGACCGCGGCGCAGTTCCGGGCGCTGCTGATCGAAGACCGCGCCCTGGACGGCTCGCCCGGGTACATCGAGTTCCTCATGACCGTGCACAAGACTGTGCAGAAGATGCTGTATGTTTTTTGCTGAAAATGGGGGGTTTTTTGCTTCGGTGGGGGGTGGTGTTGAAAGGTGGTTTTAAATTGTGTTTTTTTGGTAAAGTGGGATAGTCAGCGGCTGTCCAAAGTTACCCAAAGTGGAGCAAAACAAGTTCGCGAAAAAATATTGGGTAAAAAATTCATGTAAGAAAATGCACCGAATCGTGCGATTGGAGACGCCTACATACAAATAAATAATGAAATATGCGTATTTAGAAAAAAAAGGTATTCAAAGATTACAGTTCACTTTTTATTACTTTTTTTGGAATATTAAGATAAGTTTTTGTATGATATTTCACCTTTCAATGCCACTACCAACAAAAACTTCAAAAGGTTTGAA
The DNA here is from genome assembly GCA_033682625.1 of Helicoverpa zea x Helicoverpa armigera. Lineage (NCBI taxonomy): Eukaryota > Metazoa > Arthropoda > Insecta > Lepidoptera > Noctuidae > Helicoverpa > Helicoverpa zea x Helicoverpa armigera. The sequence continues at coordinate 708,971 of JAWIIS010000015.1, read as the reverse complement.
GAGCTTATGAATGCATGTTTGGAAATTTCTTTTCGGGTCTCGAAGGTTCTGCCATTTCAGGGAACAGATGGTGATCATGGTGATTTCTGGTGATTCTCGACGAGTTTTGTTATCTCTGGGTTTTGTGTGACGCTTGTTTTTTTCATACTGGGCATTTTAGCTTGTTTTATTACTTATTTGTAACAACTTAAGGGTCTTAAACATGACACTACATACATACTGTAAAAACAGACGTCTTAAGTGTTATTTATGTATAATTATGTTGTTATATTTATCATATTCATGGAAATCATAGTATGAAATACCAATTACGATGACATATAAATCCATAATACACTAACAAGTTTTGTAACGATATACCCACATTATTTACTTTTTAGACATAATTCAATATATCAGTTTAAGTGACTTACCAATCATCCATTACACCATTAATTCAATGACTAGTTCAACATTTTAATGGTGAAGCTGAAGTTAGTTGCGCAGTAAACATATAACTTATGTACTGATTATATTTAAGGCAGACTTATTTTAAGAAAGCCTTTATTCTTAAGCTGAACTGTCCCACTTACCGCGGTCCTGGTGCATAAAAGGCCCACGACGGAACACGACGGTATTTAGTCGATAAAAAAAAAACTGCCCCACTGCTGGATAGAGTCCCCTTCATTTCGTCTCTTTACTTCACCATTTTGGTCATTCGAGAGGTGAGGAGACGAAATCTTCCCACGGTTGTAGGCGTAAAAAAGCGTACAGAATCATTATTATTCTTAAAACATTGTCTGCGCAGCCAAACTTCAGCCTCACCAAGACACACATACATAAACGAACCACTTTCTAACTACCCTCCTTGTTTCAGCTAACAACAATGCGACAACACGACAAGCTAGAAACCGTTCTTCGCCACTTCCTCGTCGAAGACCGCGGTGTGGACGGCAGTTCTTCCTACGTGGACTATCTCTGCCACATACACAAGGAGATCAGAGCGCTACTATAGCATTTGTCCGGCTACTACTAAGACTAAACGCCCACGTCACTGTAGGACACGTAATCGGACCAATTTTTTGTAGGACCGTCCTACAAGGACTTTCTGACCAGGTTTGTAGGACGTGGACGTTCCACTATTGTTGTTTGTGTCCTACAAAAAATTGGTCACCGATTTATCGGACGTGGGCGGGCGGCCTAAAGCTGTGGTACGCCTCTACAATGATACACACTTTTATCTGTAGTAGGTTTTGTAAAATCGTTTGGTAACACCCTGTGTAGTAGCTATGATGGCTAAGTGTTTTCGAATAATTTGTGTTTATTAATTATTAAATGATTTGTTGAGTTATTGTAAAACGCTAGCAAAAGCAATGTTATTGTATATAAATTATGTAGGTGTGTGTAGAGATAAGTAAATAACACACAAAGCGATTTATATAAAAACTGCTACATATAAAAGTGTTTCGCATTCGTAACTTGTATAGTTGTGAAATAAATGATTTTGTTTTGAACTTGTTAGTATCAATGCTATTTAAAAATAACTATTTGAGATTTCTACTAAACTACTAAGCAGGGTTGCCAGTAGTGAAAATTTATAATATGGTAGTTTTAAGCGTGCGTTTTGGTGATGGATCAAAATGTATAGCTTCCAAAATTAACATACGATAGAAGGAATAGGGCTCGAGCACATTTGAGATTTTTTCGTGTAGGGCTCATACATTGTGTCCTTGCCCTTGAGTCAATCGAGTATAAGATGTTTTGGTTATTGTAAACGTCCAAGATCTATGCGAAGATCAGCATTTAATAAAATACTAGTTCTTCACAATTGTTCCGTTATAATACAAATTACAATTCAGACTCTAAGGTGGGCAGAAGTATACTTACAATTAGATATAACCGCCATTTTCTAGAACTACTTATGAGATCCTGTTTTTGAAACCTAGGTGATGATTTAGTGCTTTTCAGTACCCCCAAATAATTAGAATTGTGCATAAATGTATTATATGAATTGGAGTCTCGCAATTAGGTAAATGGGGGGACAAATTATATAAATAAAGTTGATAAATATTTATGACAAAATAGGAACTTAATTAGTATTTGTTAACGATTTCTACAAAGTTATTATTGGAAGGCTGCCACAGCGAGCACCGAGTTATTTAGACTGAGTTTCGGTCTAGATAAAAATCTTCACGAGGCAAATGACATGTATGTTAAAAGTTAAAACTTACGGTGAGTTGCACCATTTAACTATAACGATAACAGAACCATTGTCAGTTGTTAAATCGCCAATTTTACCAATGGGCGCCAAGTATGATGTCCAATCGCTGATTTGACCAATGGGCGGCAAGTATAAGGCTGGTTATGGTTTAGTTATCATTATAGTTAAATGGTTTAACTCACTCTTAATATAGGAATGTACAGACTTGAGATGTTAACAGAGCATTTTATATGACCCCTAAATCTTTAAGAAATTCGCTTTGAAGAAGTCAATATAGAATTATGTTTTTCTATTTAAACATAACATATGGGGAGTTATTGAAATTACTTTGTTTAAGGCCTATTCTGATGAATAGAAATAACTTTTCCTTTACAATATAGAAGTCTTACTCGATATAAATAAAAATGAAACCAAGTCATGAAACTTCCATTTGTAGTTTTTGTATTTGTATCACGCGAAGTATTAGAATTATTTTCTCAAATGGCAATACATAGTCATACATTCCCTCATACATTGACGAAATAGCCCAAATAACATACAAATAGCTACATACATGTTTTACTTAATGCAGGTTGAAATCACTAGATTTTTGTGTGTGTTATCATGAGAAATTATTTGCTATTCCCAAAGGAGGAAATTATGACCATCAAAAGTATTTACTAAACTGCCAAGTAATTTAAGTGTTGCCACAGAAAAAATTTACAATTTCGAGAAAAAAAATTAAGTTGTTTGTAATCGGAGTAGTTTTTGTTTCCTACGATATTAAAATTAGTTATATCTTATGTTTATTGGAATGTATTGTAAATGTAAATAAAATATGGCATTATTTAATTTTTATTTGTTCTTATTTTTAGATTAGTCGTGATGCTAGTTGATTTTCGAATTATTTTTTTGGTGTTGAAATATAGCAATAAACTGCATACGCGATTGAAACTATAAACAATGATTTCGAAAATAAACTTGCATCTGTTGAAGACAACATATATAATAGTATATTTTTTTATCTATACCATTAGATTTAGAAGCAAAGGAGGCGTCTCACGATTATAGAAACATTATATCACAATGAAAGATCTTGTTAAACATTTTACACGATATAGACATTCCCCACACCAATCATCACTGCATTTTGATGAAGTTACCATTTAGTACTGAGTTCATGGAAATTCTAATACCACTTAAAATTCTTCCAGTACACCATAGTCTGTTAAGTTTTATTCCTAAAATCCTATAAGTCATACATACTCAAATATTTAGCAGGAGACCGCTTACTGTAAAACGCTTGAAATACTAATTGCTTTATAAGAGGCACTATTAATTTAGAGACAGATCCATAAGGTATAACACAAAATTTGAGTATTATTTTGGATTTGATTTGTATGTTAACTTATTCGGGAACAAAGTTTTATCAAAATGCGGTGAGTACTCCAACCTCAGGCAATAAGCAGCCAAAATAAGCAATTTATCGTCAATAAGCAATTATCTTCCGTTTAACAGTAGTATAGTTAACCTCGGGTTAGAGCGAGATTTGTTAAATAGTGTATAACCAAGAACTGTATGAGCGTGTAAGTTTTTCCTAGTTAATAAAGCCTTTTGTATAACTTGGTTTTTATTAAATAATCTAAATCATCTCCACCAAGTACGTATTTACTTGAAAAACCACTGCTAAAAAGGGTTAGTCAAAAATATATCAGAATTTAGAAAGTTTGACTACAAAATGAAAGACGAATGTTATGAAAACAAAGGTATATTTAAGTTACATAATAATTAAATGAACATTAAATTAAGTAATTAAATAAAAATGTGAACATAAATTATTTGAATCGTACAAACCATCAATTTCAATGTTTCTCCAAAACGCGTTTGTTTGGCTGAAAACAAAAAAAAAAAAAACAAAGTAAGACCTACTAAGTCTTTTAAGTTTACTATGCTGAAAACCGTATCAAAATCGGTTCTACCAAACCCGAGATAATCGCCCACAAACATACTTACAGGTAAAACTGAGAACTTGTGTTTTTGAAGTATAGTTAAAATATTAGCTACATACATAGATGTCACCTAAACCAAACGAAGCCATACCAGTTTTCTGCCGGGGCTGCGGGATTGTCTCTCTTGAACTCTTTCGAACAATTCCGTGATGATTTCCCATCAAGAAAAGCGCTCTTAATTTACGTAAGTACCTCAGACCTATAGTCATGTATACATACTTAGGTATTATAAAATTTCGCAAGACATCTAAACTATTGAATTCATACCGGTTTAGGATAGATAACTTCGATGATGGGTTTCCTGTAGCTGCAGGACAAACAGTCGGGCGGACAGCGACGGCGGCGGCAGGCGGCCGCGCGCAGCATCACCGCGCACAGCGGCAGCGCCAATAACCATACTAGTGTTAGACGCACGCGCATGCACTGGGGAGAGGAGGTTAACATCAGCACAGAATAAACATGTACAGTTGTGAAGGTAGGCACTTACTGGCCTTTATGAAAATGTCACTCCTTAACGCATGTGCATCGACGAGCTATTACCGGCGCTATCGGTGCTTAAGTGACATTGATACAAACGTAGCTTTACAACTGTTTTTAAGAGAATATATTTAAATTGTGGCATCAGTAGGATGGTTGGCATTCGCAGGGGGAGGCCTATGTTTATGTTTTTGCATGAATTTTGCATACAAACCATAATTTCTTAGAAGACCTTCATTTCACGATTTTCTTCTGGAACAACAAGATAAAGACATTATAATTTACGCTATTCATGACGATTGAATTATTCGCAAAGTCCAAATCATAAGTCCGAATTAAAATACTGATCCTCTCCTAACACAACCAATAAGGCTACATAATATTGTGTCACAATTTCATTAAAGTTGTCTCAAAAGGGCTTAAGCGTATTAGCTTTCTCGCCACGTTCGCGTCCCAAAAATCCAGGACTTTATATTCCCATGGTCTGGTAAAGGCTACATAATCAATATTACACACCGGTTTAGGATAAATAACTTCAATGATAGGTCCCCTGTATGTGCAGGGTAGACAGTGGCTCGGAGGCCTGCGCGCGCGCCGCCTGCAGCCCACGACGCGCGTGAGCACTGCGCATAGCTGCAGCAAGACGACCATCACCTTGCCGAACTTCATGCGCATAACGGAGATGGCTGGGGACAACAGAAACTGGAAGTAATAAAAAAATTAAGATTCCAAAATGTTCTTACATAGTTAGCTACATGTGAATCTAATATAAGCTTGTTAAAAATATTTTTCATCCCACCATCTCGGAATGAATAGTTTTACCCTTAGATATCTGAGCGCAAAAGCCGTTTTTATCCTCTAGAGCGGCAAAGTGATTTGAATTTAGAACATCGTGTGCAATACTCCATTTGTGACAATCTTGATAAGACTTCAAACAAATACATATTAAACAAATAAAATACTGCTTAAAATAATTATTCAATGAATTGAGTAATTTTTATTATTGTTTTTACATAGATTTTTAACCTCGTTTCATTTTTAAACTGAGTTTTCAAATAAATGAACTTAAATGAGAACTTCTTTTTAATTTGATACTCATGTGTGCACGCCATTTTGTTTTTTTGCATTTAGTAATTTCCTCGATGAGGTGGGATGAAAAGTTACGTGTTGCACTCGAGTGCAAAGATTTTTCACCTTGTGCTCTTTTGATTCCCTCGCTATCGCTCAGGATTCTAATTATTGAAACACTCGCTACGCTCGTGTTTCAATTTTAGAATCCTTCGCTTGCTCTGTCATCAAAATTGAGCCCGCGGTTAAAAAGCAACATTGCACTCTTGTATAACAAATAACTATTTCATACTTCGTTGTAAAGTGGTGGCCTCAAAAGTAAGAGTGTTTGGGTTCGTCGGTTCCAGGCCAGGCAAGTACCAATGCAACTTTTCTGAATTTGTATTTACTTTCTAAGTATTATATCTTGGACACCAATGACTGTTTCGGAAGGCACGTTAAACTGTAGGTACAGGCAGTCATTTCAATTTCTTGACAGTCGTCAGTATTAGAAGCCAGTAATTCGGATACCAAGAGGTATTGGGTTTCCCGGATAACTGGGTTGAGGAGGTCAAATAGGCAGTCGCTCCTTGTATAACACTGGTAGTCAGCTGCATCCGGTGAGACTGGAAGCCGTCCCCAACGTAGATGGGGAGTGGCTCGGGAGATGATGATGTTTGAAGAAAAGAATTGTTCATACTTTTCTTTTAACGTTGCTTCTCCGAAGTTAGTCATGTCGTTAAATTTTCATTGTCGTTTACACAATTGTAGCCAACTTCTGACACGCAAAGATGTGTAGGAACTACATTACCTACATTGTGATGACACTGAAACTGACAAGTAACTTCAACACTATTACTATTTATTTAGTTCAGGTTGACAAATGATTTCAGGTTTGAAGTTTGTCACAAGTAGACTAAGGCCCGGTATCCACCAAAGCGGAGAGGAGAGGAGACGAGAGGAGATGTGTTTGAATAAACCAATCCGATTTAGTTATTTCCACATCTCTTCTCCGCTTAGCTTTGGTGGAAATGGGTCAAGCGGAGAGGAGAAGAGATGTCTCATTTTTCTATAGAATTTTGTGTACCCCGCTGCCTTCTCCGCGCGCCTCGCACGTCCCGAAACGTCATTCGATTGACTGGCTGCTTTCGTAGACAGAGCTACACACAGCTCACATCTCCTCTCCGCAACGCATCTCTTCTCCGCTTTGGTGGAAATAACCTGCCAGCTTCACGGCACATCTCCTCTCGTCTCCTCTCCTCTCCGCTTTGGTGGATACCGGGCCTAATAGATACAGCACTACAAACTCAACCAAGTGATGTTAACCTATTTTTAATTATTGAAATGAATAAACAAAATAATCTTACTAACGGTAAACATCCAGTGACTGACGGGATCGGAGTTTTAGTAAAGCACCCGGATTACGGAACAGGATTCAGTTTGCTAAAAACAAAAATGGTTCAGGTCAATTGTGGTTAAAAGGCAAGATTATAACGGCGTGTTGTGAGGCACACAAAGGTCTATTTGAAATGAAAACATGTGGTGGAAACTTGCCCAATGTCAAATTCTCGAGTATGTTATTTTTCTTGCTGATTACTGGTCAGGTATACCTATATGCATTTTCTTCTACTACTTACCTATCAGGATAAAAATAAATCTTTAAAATAAAATAAAGGCTATCAGATAGCCTGTCATCAAATCATCATATAATTTTACTTTAAGTGTGATAAGGCTGCCAGCCAACGTCCGACATTTTGTAGGACAGATAATATCGGACCGATTTTTAGTCGGATGCAACGCACACTGCGTTGCATTGCTGCTATCGTGTCCCGACTTATCGGACGTGGGCAGGCAGCGGTTCTTCCAACCTAATAGATAGACAGTGTTGCTGGGGAGTCTGTCGCGCCACTTCTTCCCAGCAAAAACACATAGGAAGTGGTGAAGGGCGGGCGTTTTGGGGTCTGTCTTTTTTTTGACTTCCGAAAAGTGCAGAATTATCAGCCTAATCTAAATATACGTTTTTGAGTTTGAGTTTGAAAGGCATACGTTGCTGCTGCAGCTGGAGAACCCAGACCCCGAGGTGCTGTCTTTCATCAATGGCTGGTCCTTGGGGCAGCAAGCCAGCACGTTCGCCAGGAACAAGATGAAGTACAGGAGCAGCACCACCAACTTATTGCACATCTTCACTGCAAACACATTGTACGCGTTAAAAAGGTATATTGTTCACTTAGTCTTTTTTCGTAATGTGTGGTGATAACCAATTTGATGGTATATTAGTGCGAAAAATTGGTAAATATGTAGTACTCTACTCTTAACGATAACCAAACCATAACCAGCTGTAAAATTACAGCCTGTTGGGCAAATCGGCGACTTGACAACTGAAAATTTCCTGGACATTTCCATAATATTCATAAGTCAGAATTTTGGATAATGTATACTGCGTTTCCCAATGGATAATTTTTAAATTTTTAAGTGTAACATATGGTTTATAATCTAAGTATTAGATTAATGACCTACTTGTGTGTATGAATCTGGTCAAGCGTGAGTGTGGCCACGTCAACGACTGTGGCTCTTCAGGTAGTGGTTTTGCGCTTGCTGTGGAACAACGTTTGTTATCTTCAGTACTTTATTGTTCAGTCTTTACTAATAAGCTAAGCTCAGCATAATAAAAGTATTATTCACTAGCCGTTTTCCCGCGGTTTCACCCGTGTCCCGTGGGAGCTACTGCCCGCCCAGGATAAAATATAGCCTAGGTATGTTACTCGCAGATAATATAGCTTTCTAATGGTGAAAGAATATTTAAAATCAGTCCAGTAGTTTTTGAGTTTATCCATTACAACCAAACAAACAAAGTTTTCCTCTTTATAATATTAGTATAGAAGTATAGATATAGAAACAAACTTGGTGCAAATATATCAAACTAACTATTTCTCGTAGTTTCACCCGTGTCGGGGGGCAACTTCTTCCCCTGATAAAACATAGCCTTGTTATACGAATAGTGTAGCTTCACAACAGTGAACGATTTTTTCAAACTGCATTATTATCTTTGGAGCCTAGCAAGCGGGCAGGGACATGGGCTTTCGGGAGAAAATATTCAAAAGATTTCTTCATAATATACTAATTTAGATATTACAACTGACTTCTCACCTTAGGTACAATAACTCTGACACTGTTAGACTCGTATCCTATATCGGGCTTGGGTCTGTGGCAGGGCCGGCACGACTCGTCGGCACAGAGGCGGCGCGTGCGCTTGCATCCCTGCGTCATGCTGAACATCGTCACCGCGATGTGCAGGAACACCAGCACGAACTCGTTGAACAGCACCATTTTTAACGATACCTGGAACTTCAAAAGTCGTGGTGGCCTAGTGGGTAAAGAACCAACCTCTCAAGTTTGATGGTGAAGGTTCGATTCTAGGTCAGGCAAGCACCAATACAACTTTTCTAAGTTTGTATGTACTTTCTAAGTATATCTTGGACACCAATGACTGTGTTTCAGAGGGCACGTTAAACTGTAAGTCCTGGCTGTCATTTACTATCCTGGGCAGTCGTTAGAGTACACAGAAGCCAGTAAGTCTGATACCAGTCTAACCAAGGGGTATTGGGTTGCCCGGGTTACTGAGTTGAGGAGGTCCGATAGGCAGTCGCTCCTCGTAAACCTCAGGTATTCAGCTGCATCCGCTTAGACTGGAAGCAGACTCCAACATAGTTGGGAAAAGGCTAGGTAAGATAACCTATCCAGTAAGCTCACCTATCAGTCAAGACGACTTCTTAGACTCGGTGCAGCGCGGGCTGTTCTCGTTACAGTTGGTGTACTCGTGTCTCACGCAGCCGAGGCACGTCTCCAGGTAGGACAGCAGCAGCGTCACCAGAAGTATCACCACCTCTTGGAGGAACGCTTTATCCATCGCCAACTTACAATGGAACTGGAAGAGAGAGTTGTTTTGAAATCAACGTTGTTAGAGGAATGGAGTCTGATGAGGTGAGCTAAAATAAAAGGATATACAATACACCTAAGACGGTCATACAGGCAGTCGCTCCTTGTAAAGGACTGGTACTCAGCTGGATCCGATTAGACTGGAAGCCGACCCCAACAAAGTTGGGAAAAGGTTCGGGAGATGATGATGACAATACACCTAAGAGTTTTTAAGAGCCTTAAAAGAGTGTAGACATTTACTGCAACTGAGCAGTTTTATTTATCTAGTAAACGGGATGCTATTTGGTGCCCGTGGACTAGATAGGTTACTTTCAAGATCTGCCAAAGTCTGCAGAGAGCCCAATGGCCTAAAACTGGATAAATTGAGGACGATGATCGGTGAAAAGGGGATTTTGGGTGAATTGGGTTGCCCGTGTAACTGGGTTGAGGAGGTCAGATAGGCAGTCGCTCCTTGTAAAACACTGGTACTCAGCCGCATCCAGTTAGACTGGAAGCCGACCCCAACATAGACTTGGGAAGAGACTCGAGGGATGAATGATGAATTATACCAATATTTATCTCTTGCAAGGCGGGTTGGTAGGACTACAAGTGATGCGCTTCTGGCCGCAGCCGGCCACGCCCAGCAGCCACGAGGCCAACAGACAGACGGCGAACACCACGCGCTCCCAACGGGGGGACATCATATACTCTGAAACAAAGTCGAATATGTCACAAAGTTGAATAATATCATAATTAACAATATTCAACTTTGCTTCAAATTATAGGTAGGTACTGATGATGGAGACTGACTACTAACTACAGCATAATGGGTTAGAAGAAGATGATGGGTTACTGATGATTATGGTGAAAACGAAGATGATGCTAATACAAATACAACAAAATAAAAAGGAGATGATAAATTTTCAAGATTACAGCAAGTGTGAAGGTCTAAATAAACAGGCACGAAATAATTGCTAAGTATTGCCAGAGCCAATGTTAAAGTATGACAATATGGTGACCAGCACTGTGACTTGTTATAGCCGATGTATGCTCTCATAAAACTTGGAAAAAAGAATAGTAAAACTGGTACTTACTGCGGAAGGAGTGTCGTAGGCTTACTTCTAGGTTATTTTATGTAATTCGCCATTTCAACTCACGCGTCCATCTTCCCTCTGCAAACGAAAAAGAATCGATTTGAGTCGTTCCACCGAAATACACAAATAAACTAACTAAAGCAGGAACTACTATAGGGAACTACGTGGAACACAACTAATACAACTACGAGGTGGAATTTGACCCAAATCAATACTTTACGTTTGCAATGGGAACATACACTACGCGAAAACAATATAAAAAGTAACAAAAATATTTTTCGTAAAATTTATTCCATTTTTTTGTACTTTTTTAACAGTATACCAGAAAAGGATTGTGTTAACTGTGCATGCGGTTTAATCTTTTAAGAATCTAGATCTTACTTCTGGGTCTTTACAAGTGTTTGGTACTACTGTGGAAGTCTGTTGGGTTTGCCACATATCGGAGTTGCTGCTGACTCTTTCCATTTTTCTAAATTGTCTAAAGCAGTAGAAGCTGTCCCAACAGCTCTCTGAGAGCCAGAGATTTGAGAAAAATCTATACATTTTGACGCGATTAGTATAAAGTATAATTATATTAAAGTCTTAGATTGTGCGGTTTTGGTTAAGGTTTTCACAGGTATCTCTAATGCCTGTAGGGTCCGCGCCTACAGGGAGCTCGGCCGGTACAAGGGATCTTCTTCTTGCAGCACGAGGTGCCAACGATTAGCATCGAGAATAAAGCGAACAATATTGTGTACAGCCGGGTCAAGTCAAATTTGGCCATTGTCAGGGACTGAAACAAAGAAAATTATGGATTAGGTACCAATTAGGTGTGGGTATGTAATAAGACTAAATTATTATGTGATGATAGCTATGAACCAGAAGTGGATAAATTTTCAAGTAGGTCTGATGATGATAATGATGTTGATGGAGAATCAATAGCTGAAGATGTATTAGTTTGTAACTTCATTGTAGACGATATTGATAAGGCTATCCATATACACAAGAATAGAACGAAGACGGTACCAACATTTCAAGAAATCTTGAAGAGCCTACTCTTGACAATTCAAACAAATCTGTCTACCAACGAGTGATCAAACTACGAAAGCCCTTTGTAACCAAACGTATAAGCATCTTGTCATCGGTTGGCGCGCAACGCGGGCGCCGCTCAAAAATAAACAACGCATTGAATCAAACGCAAATGATTGCTATTAATCATATGTTCTGTAGTGATTATATGCTTTGAACATGAGTGAAAAACTACAAACGAAATAGTCTATGAGTACGGAATATATGGATCAAGGTGAATCAAATGAATAAGAAGTTATTGAAGAATTTGTTTAGGCTATTGTAAAATTTTGCTCGTGTAGTCTCGTGTTTATTGGAATTCGAAGAATGGAATGCTAATGAACAATTTATCTGACCCATTTTGTAATTAGGTACTTGAAAATGAGAGAGGTTACCTAGCTTTTAGTAGGTGCATCAATTTAGAAATGGCGATATCAGAAATTTTATAGTTCGAATTGGTACTGTGTAATAACTTCGAGACATAATATGGGAGAACCAATGACAAACTATTGGCAAATATTTTTGTGAAAAATAAGATTATCTTACCGTAATCACTTGCTGCAAGGCGCAGGTTGTCTGCAAGCGATGTAAACCTTTTTCGTGCACGCGTTAACCAGGCCGAGGAGTGACAGGATCCCACCGAGGAGCAGAAGCAAAGCTCTCTGAACGCCCATGGTCTACAGCGTCATGGCTCCAGACCTGCAAGCCACAGCGGCCACGGCTTGGCCTTACAGCTTATAGAACACGGGTGTAGGTTTTACAAGATAGATAGGAGAATAGTGAGAAGGAAGAATTCCCAAATAAAATAGGAACACACATATGTCACGATAAAAGTTTTACAAAAGGTTTTTGTAAGTGTCAGTGAGTATTTTTTCGCCGTATCATCCTTTTAAAATTAAGGATGAATAATAGAAACACACTTAAAATGTTCATCGAATGTTGACATTGTTCTAATTTTTTTTTTGTTTATTTCATGTTACTGAAATACTTACCCAATAATACCGATACAATTTCAGTCCAGATTTAAATACTGTTTGCCTAACTTTTTTGATATCAGTTTTCCTTAGGACATTTGTTGGACGGTGACATAAAATTGCCATCTCTATGTGACAGTACTAACACTTTCCTACTTCTTATCAATAGATGGCACTTTCCTTAAGTACGTACTTAAGAGTCTTGCCATTTCAATGTATTTTTTAAACTTTCAAAATGCTTCTGATTTTAATACAAATCACATATAAGCGTTCTTGCTAGACTATACGACATAAAATATACAAAAGAATGCATTTAAACCTGTTAACTCACGAATGTTAGAACCTCAAGTATCTATTTGGGTCAAATTCTTAAAATCTACACAAACTATGAAAACACTACGTTTTTACTGAGACAGATCAACTCACCTGTTTTGTATTAGTTGCAATGGGTGATAATTTTGTAAATTTTACTACTGGGAATTTTGTTTCGTGTTTTTCCGCTGAAGTTTGACTTTGTTACAGTTTTGATTGATCTGCCAAATGGAACTGTTCATTTTGAAATAAATGACATTCTGGACTGGCCATTATTGGCAGTAAAAAGTTCTGTAGCAGATGACGAGGGACTTTTCTGTGATCCAACTGGGTGAGCCGGTTTTATAGGCAATTTTGTGATATATTTGTTTATTCACAAATCAAAATATCAATCAAAATCAAAATAAAATATTTTTTATTTTATTATGGCAGCCCGGATACACCCGTGTTTAACTACACTCAAAAATTGTTCTACCGAAAAATCCTTGTACCTATAATAACATGATCTGCATAAGAATTTTACTGATCAATATGACAAATGCAGTCCCACAAGTTCAGCAAATATTCTTAGGCCCATTAAACTTAGAAGACAGGAAACTGACCAATAATAATTTCATCTTTACATCTCTTTTAACGCATTACAATTCAAAATAACTAGCAGTGGAATCGTTACAAACAAAAATAGGGTTTATGGTTAAACCCATGGAGAACAAAATGACTAGCAGAGATGTCATAACGGCAAATCCTAAGAAAGTAGCGCGCCAAAATGCGGGTGTTCGGGGAACGAGGAACTTTACTAGCTCCACTCTTAAACACCTTCTATGGAACTCGCACAAAATCACCAATCAATCAAGACCAATCTTTGACAGATTGGTTTTGATTTGACAAGGAACACGAACGTCTCGTTAGATCTCGTTACTGATCACGCCTACCGTACGTTGCTTGACCTACAAGAAGGCGCCTGACCTACCTTATGCCATCTCCGCTATCTTTCGTTCCTCTGTGGTTGAGTTTAACTGCCTCGTTAAAGGAGATGGTTAAACATAGTCTATAGCACTGCTCTGCTTGTATTTACTTTGAACATTGCAGAGTTAAATGAACTTTTGTTTAGTGCTTCTAAAAGTTCGTGTAAATAAATATGTGTTTTATGGTTGAGGTAACCTATATACCTACGTACTGGTAGAAATCGACGTTTTTTATTAGGGAGATTTACAATTCACAATTGGCATAGCTATATAAAAGTTATACTAACATTCTTTTGAACATGTCCAATTTAATCAATTTCTACAAATAATCTAAACCTCAAAAGTCTGTTGCTATTATACAGCCTCAATCACCAATTTTCAGAGCATCTACAGAGCAATATCGGTCCGACCAAGGAATCAAACACGATACTCTTGTTGATTGAAAAATCTATGCGAATGCTAGACGACTGTCTGTATGTTAAGCAGTGACACTAAAACGGCTAAACCGATTGTGATTCAATTTGGTGAAGAAGGTTATCTTTTAGACAAAGATTTATTTTTATCTGTGTATATTTTTATATGTTATCGTATTCAAATAGTTCACATCATCACTGTAGTTAGAAACATTAAATCATAAGAATCGAATTATTTTTATAACCGGAAACCATATGGCATAACATTCAGCAATTCATATCCACCAGTGTTGCCAGTGCAATAAACGATAAAAATAACCAAACATTCCGTGTTAATATACAAATGAATGAAAAATGCTATTAATTAAAAACTGTTGTAATTAATTATGTGGAACACATTAGTATTGCTTTGTTTACGCTAATCAATCTAAATAGCGACATATTTTAAAACAAATGGAATGTAAAAACTTCACGAGTTTTGTAAAAATATATTGTTTTTTTTTTATTTGTATCAGGCTATTTCTCGGTTGTTCGGTTCATCTACACATACTAATATTGTGAACCTGAACAGATTATTTATTTGCTTGAACGCGCTAATGTCAGGAACTGCTGGCTGGGTCGAAAAAAAATTGAGTGTCCATTTATCGAAGAAGACTTTATCCGGGTACGAGAAGCGGATAAAAAATTGGGGACGCAGGTGAAACTGCTGGTAATCGCTTCATGTATAACATGGAACCCGCTTCTCCTCTGGACTTTTGTCCATCTGTCATGAATCGTTTTTCATTTATGAAAGCGCGAATAAACTATTAATTTTCTGGAAACGGTTCTCCCGGGATGAAGGTGGAATTCGGGGATTAGCTAGTTTCTA
Organism: Helicoverpa zea x Helicoverpa armigera; assembly: GCA_033682625.1. Lineage (NCBI taxonomy): Eukaryota > Metazoa > Arthropoda > Insecta > Lepidoptera > Noctuidae > Helicoverpa > Helicoverpa zea x Helicoverpa armigera. The sequence goes on along the minus strand of JAWIIS010000015.1, from coordinate 693,671 downwards.
ATGAATGTAGAAATTACTTCCCATTATGTGCAGAGCAGCAGGATAGTATCAGCCTCTTCTTGAGTAAAACTATTTTTTTCTCTTTCCTAGGCCAAAGTTATTATTTCTAAGAGCTTTTAATAATGAGAATTTTCTCAACTAATTAGTATATTAACGATCCATAAACTCACAGTTAACTAATCAGCTAGTCATAGAAACCAAATAAAAGGACCTAAAGTGCTCAATTAACATAATTTTAATACCGATTGTACCGTGAATTCCCATCAAACGTTAGTTAGTGTTAGTACAGGAATATCGCGTGTACCACTAGTGTTGGGAATTTATCGATATTATGCTTGTCGCTATTCTAATGGTATTCGATAAGCTGTTAGCATGGCGTGTTTGGGTTAAATTGCTGTCGTAGTTGGTTATAGTTGGTGACTGAAATGTCTCACTAGGCATCGTAGCTTTTAGGTTAAGTATATGTCACGAATACCTAGCATTTTCTCGATGAGTTAAAACGGTTATTTGACAGAATTATAAAAAAAATTGGTTATGTGAACTTATGTAACCACACACAGCAACAAAGAAAGGAAGTGAAATCTTTTTCAGTCAAGTGTTAAGCGAATTTGTGATATCCTATACATAAACTGTAAAAGCTCTTCACTTGTGTGATTGGAAAGACATTGATTCCGCATAGGGTCATATTAGTATGGGTAAGTACGATATTCATCTGCCTAGCCTTTTCACAAACTAAATTGGGGTCGGTTTCTATTTTAACCAGATGCATCTAAGTGCCAGTGTCTTACAAGGAGCGACTGGAGTGACTGCCTATATGGCCTCCTAAACGCAGTTATTTCAAATATTACTTAATATCCTTCATATTAGAAATTACTGGAGATTTCCACTCTACGGATTTTTACGGATACGAAGTCATCCCAAGGTGAAGGTCTATCTTAAAATACTTTTTAATAACTCTTCTTTTATCTTGTAGATAAGCGGATTAGGTGTTTGAGAAGTTTCTTATCTGATCTAACAGCGTTATCTTAAAGCGTCATATCAATTATCAAGATCTACCCAAAGTGAAGAATCTATCATATCGGGCATATTCTGAGAAAGAAAATATGGGGAGTTTACTGTTAGATAATATTAAGATGTATAACTTTGTAAGTATGCATATAATTTCTTCTTTCAGACAAATATACAGGATACATTTTGATGAAACTTTTTAGTGATATAGCTTATGTATCAGAATAATATATCTCGCAATATATACATTTATATCAATAGGGATGTGGGTAAAATAGCGAGCACAAGCTAGACTGATATATGGACCAATTTGCAGAAACATTTCATTATAAAAATATTGAAATCATCGCTTATTGTATGAAAAGATATTTTCAATAACTCGTCAATCAATCGTTTACGAGTAAATATCGGAAAGATCCGCTTCCTTTATTTCTGTTCGTCATTCGAGCTTCCAGGAAGTTCCAGTAAATCGATTCCAGCATCGATAAATGCACGCTCTCGATCCCGCGTGAGGTCATCACTAGTGCATGATCCCGCCAGTTGCGCGTGAGTCGCCACGCGCTCTATTTATAACGAAAACTTCCGATCGACCAAACGAATACATTTTTAAATCATTAAAAATAGATTTTCTATATTCCTTCAACTTCATTTTTAATATTAAACAAACCAATTTAGTTGCACCGACGAAATGTGTAGTGATTTTTTTAAGTGACGAATTGTAAGAGAATTCCCTTTATGTAATTTCTGAAATATTTGTTCGGTGAGTGTTGATTATTTTTGCTGAAATTTCTCTGAACTCCGGATGACTGATTCGGTTTAAGAAATTTCTCATTTTTTGAACTCTCCATTCAGTGTTGGTTCGTCATTTCGAGTTGTGCCGTGTGGTGAAGTGAATCAAAAAGTGTTTGTTCAATAGTCCAGAGCTTTCGTTTAAAAATTTAGGTAAGTTTTAACCTATTATTCCCTTTTATATCTTCAAGGACGATCCTTCTATTTTAAAGATACATTATCATTATTTTATTTTATAAAGAGCATTTTTTGTTTGTTAGTTTGTTTGTACCCTAATGTCTCCGAAATTACTGAACCGAATTGAAAAATTCTTTCACTGTTGAAAAGCTACACTCTTCCCAAATAACATAGGTAATCAAATAATTATTTATTAAAAAAATCCCAAATAATTTATCCTAGTACGGGCAGTACTTCCCACGGGACACGGGTGAAACCGCAGTAAATCGGCTAGTAATTTAATAAAATTATAGGAAGCCACGTTTCACGTATACACGACGTGATATGACGGTAGTTTCCGACAGTCAAATAACTTCAAAAAATTCCCACAACTGACGTGTTTGCGTACAAAATGTATTTTGAATATTTTTCATATCAACATAGTTACTGATGAGTGCGATTAGTTTTCACGCTATTTGAGATTTATTTAACTTTTTACTGCTCTCTGACAATTTGTTGAAGTGTCGTCGTGAAAAACGATAAAAAAGTAGAAATAAAATGTGGTTGTAAAATTACTTATGCCTGGAATTAGGAGATTATTTTTATCTTGCATTTTCAAATATTCTTCAGCTTTACTTACGTCTATGATCCTATGTTTTTCTAGTTTTTTGAGAGGACTCTACAGTCAGTTACGATTAAATAATTTGTAGAAAATTAAGTAAATATTTTCTACAAACTACTAAATTAGTAAATTAGTACATAGTTAATAATTTTGTATACATAGTTGTATTGTATACCTATACGATTTATAAAAACCTCATTTTCTCATTAAAAATGAATGAAAAGAAAATGCATTCATTCATATGCTATTATAAAGAGGAAAGTTTTGATAGTTTGACATGATTAGGCTCCAAAACTACTTGACCGACATGAAAAATTCTTTCACTGTTGGGAAGCTACATTATCTCATAATATATTATATCAGGTACCAGGCAGTAGTTCCCACGGTACGCGAGTGAACCCTCGGGAAAACGGCTCGCGAGTGAACGGCGGAAAATTTTATAAGTTATTGTTTGTCTATGCAATATTTATTATAGTATAAATCATTAGAATATCTTTTCTCGAGTGTTTTGTTAAAATCTACGTACGTATTTCTATTATTGTTACACGAGCTAGAGGGTTAAGTCTCATTCAAATTGTCGTAAAGTTCAACTAGGATTGTCGTTAAATATGTTCTGTTATTAGGAGGGTAATTAACGCTTATGACTGAGCTATATTCTCGTATAATATAAGTAACTAGGTACTCATACATATTATAAAGAACAAATGGTTGTCCATGCGTATTTTCGTAATGCCTTTCACGATAGAATGCTACAATACCCTGATGAGCTGAGTGGCCAGTATTTCATTTGCATAAGGGAATACTTTAGTTTGATTTTGTAAATACAAACAGAAATTATCTACATACATGTCACCTTTTATATCGATTAGATTTTAATGAAATAACACAAAGATAGAATGTTGGCATAAGCGCTAAAAATAATGTCTAATTCCTAGCTCTAGTAAGCAAAACAACAGATAGTTAAAATATTGAAAACAAGCGTTAGACAAGTGAATAATTACTTCGGAAATTATCTCTAAAATCTCATAGATTTCACACATTTTTAAAAATCTCGCATTTCAAACGAATTCACGTATGTAATTCGCAATAAAGTCCTCTGTTTCAAGCGCGGACAGTTCTTACAATTTGTCACACTCGTTCAGACAAATAGGTTAGAACGTGGGTGGTCTGACATACTGTATGTTTGTTGTCTGTTTCTGTAGAACCAAGTTGGTGTCGTTATTCATTATTTTATAGTGATTTGGAACTTGAAAAATGTCTGTTTTCCGTATACTAGTAATAGATTTTGCTTCATGGTGTAAATTCGATTTTTATTTTGTTATTTCAAAGAAGATAATTGATTCAATTTATAATAATGTCTTACTTAACTAGCTGGTCCCCGTAGTTTTACCCATGTTCCATGAGAACAACTTTCCGCAATTGGGTAAAAAGTAGCCTGGTTTTTTTCATGCTTTACAGACTATCTGTGTGTTCATATTGTATCCTATCACCACATTTATCGTGTCCAAATATTGGGCTTTAGAAATCTAATATGTACTACTAAGTAGCCCTGGAAGTCGATCCAAACATATTTGCTAAAACACTACTCAGATGATATGCTTCGACTGAGATTTAGTTGATATATTCCAGTATAATTTCCTTACTTTCCCTCACATTCCATTTGACCGTATATTTAAATCCTGATATAAATACTAATCAGGTCAGAGACTTAATAAAAATGACGTATTTCGCCCGTGAGATATGCGCGCGAGTCGCTTCCTGCTCCAAAGTAATATTAAAACGTGTGAGTTGATCTGTGCCTCAAATATTATGGTATGTGAGAGAAGAAAATATTTTGAAAATTCACTTTACTTTGTGGGTTGGGCTTTCAGTTAAATGATTTATTGTAGAAAATTTAAAAGCACATTTATTTTGAAAGATTTTTTATTCGGAATTTGAGAATTGTGAAAGTAATACAGATAATATCTTGATGGAGTATTATATCTATACTGATGTTATAAAGCTGTAGAGCTTGTTTGTTTGCTTGGACGCTCTAATCTTAGGAACTACTGGTCTGATTTAAAAAAATATTTCAGTATTAGATAGCCCATTTATCGGGGCTTGTGGAGCTAGTTGTCCTATCATGAAATGAACTAGCTTCTTCCAGTGGTGTCAAACTTGTCCCTTAGAAATTACTTTGCGTTCTCACTGGGATAATTTAGAAATTTTCTCAGTTTAAAATCTCACCTTTATACATACATTATGTATCCGTACAATAACATCAGAAGTGGCCCAGCAATTTATTACAATCGACCCTTATCTCAACAGCTTGTTAAGACCCATCATCTAAATCTTCCAAAAATCGCCATTACAACACAAATCACATTAAAAACATCTTAATTAATCACCATTTCTGTCATTTTACATCCATTTATAATCGTTAAAGTCCGGTTCTAAGGAAAAAACAATTTATGACTCAACAAACATTCTGTTACAGTCCATTTTGGACCTTACGCCATTGTAATAAGGTACCTTTTGATAAGTTTTATGTGGTAGATAAGGAAGTGGATTCAGTGATCCAAGTTTACAGGGTTTGAGAAATGTTAGTGATTTTTTATACAATTTTGTTCTAAATTACTGACAATTAATAAAAACAAAGGCTAAATGGAATGGAATGATTTTTCCTTACACATATTTTCAAAGCGAAAGTAATTTTGTATGTATGTGTGTCCCGCTTTCACGCCAAAACTACTGATCCGATTAAAATGTAATTTGAAGGAGAGCCCTCTATACTCTTCAAGACTTTGACGTATTATAAGCTTTTTTCAAAACTAACATAATTTCACCTTCTCCATCTTCCTGTACAGTGAAAACACGGCAATATAAAAATAGCAAGCGCTGAAAACCAACTTATTACCAGTGTTAAAAGATTTGACAGCGCTCGCACTAAATATATGCGCTGTCAAACAGCAGCATACATGATGGAAATATTTCGTCAAAACGTCAAAAAGCTGTCACTAGTACTCAGTTATGTCACAGTTTAAATACATTCTCTTGTAAAAGTTGTGAAGCTAGGTTCTAACAATCGTAACTATGTCACTCTCACATGCATGCTCTCGATGCACGACACTCAGTAGTGACAGCACCGGTACTCGGTTTTGTTGTATTTATGGTGGCAGGTGAAACATTTTGGACTTTCCTGGAATGCTGTTTGAAACCTTTGCTAATAAATAATAAATGGGAAAATATGATTGGAAAACTTACACGTCGATTAAGACGGGTGTTTGTTTAGATGAACCACCCAACAACCAATTTGTTGTTCTTGTAACCAAGAATGTTGAGAGAGACAATAAATGGTATTAATTAATTTTTCGTAATATAAATGAACGTAAGTTCAAACACCCCCTCTTCACCCTTCATCGCCTTTCACACAACTAAATTCCCTTCCATGAAACAAGGTAAATATCGATCGAATTTATAGGAAATATCGCAGGATAGTTGGGCTTTGTCGGTATGTCCTTAATAACTTGATGACCTGACCTATTTCCGTATCCGGGCACCGTTACCACAGACTAAAGATGTACAGTTGTGAAGCTACGTACTAACGTTCGTGAAAATGTCACATACACACGCATATGAATCGACGAGCTTCTATAGTATTGAGTGTCATGCATCGAGCATATGCGGGAGTGAGTGACATTGTTATGAACATTTTTATAATTTGAATTGTAATTTTATGTCAATATTGCATAGGTATTGTCCTATACTGCAATATACAGATTGTATAATACATATTTATATATCAAACAATGTTTAAGGTTCTTCTAACCTACAGACAGACATGTGTTGTTGAGGAGTTTGTTGCGCCACTTCTTCCCAGCAAAAACACATAGGAAGTGGTGAAGGGTGGGCGTTTTGGGGGCTGTCTTTTCTAAATTCCTGACGTTCAAAAAGTGCTGTTTTGCAGCCAAGTTTTAATAAACGATTTTTCATTTCCTTTGATTTGAACGTTAGTGTAAAGGTCGCCGTCGACGCTGGATGCAGGTCGCCTCCAACAGGTATCTGTGGATATCTAAGGGGGAGGCCTATGTTCAGCAGTGGACGTCCTATGGCTGAGATGATGATGATGATGATGAACGTTATACGAAGCTTTGCAACTGTTTACGGGAGCTTATATTTGAACTGTGCCTTTACTCAGATTTCATTTAGCGCATATCATGTTGGTGGAATTATTTATTGTGACGCTTTTCCGAGTTTTCGTACAAAGTTTAAATGTTGTTACTGATTCTTGGTATCGGTGATGCTGGGCGGGTATTGTTTTTATGTATACAGGGGTACACGTTTTAAGTTTTTTTGTTTGTATATTGATATTGAATATTGTTTCATGTTTGGTTAGATTTTAATATTACCGTAGGTACGGTGCTTTTGGTGTATTTAAATATATATTTTTTTGTGTCTGTAAAGTTACTGAACAGATTTTGATATGAGAAAAGCGGGAGATTTTGTTTTGCCGATGGTTTTGGCTTTAATGAGTTTATTTATTTAGTACACTATGGAGAACTTACAGCTAAACAAAAACAAAATAAAAAAGGAAGTTATAGTCAATAGAGAGCCAATTAAAAGTCCTCGCTTATAATAACAGCCTAGCAATAACGTGAAGTAACGTGAGTTGTTGGAAGATATTTCTTTAAGAACAAGCAGTGCCTTTGAAGTCAATTGTAATATGCCATTTCAAATTATTGTTTACAATAAATTGTGTTGTGTTGTGTACATAAATAATAAAATAAGCTGATAAGAGTTTCTTTGACAAGGCCTTGCTTATAGATCTTCTGATCTTTAACTCCAGTTTTCCCTTCTAACGATGTTATGAACAGTATGCAACTTATAACTACCAGTTACATTTACTTGAAACAAAAAACTACCAAGTATTTTTGATAGACACTGAAACAGGCCTTTTATTTGACTTCACACCATACATAAACCAACATATTTCACCAATAAAATAAACTACCTACATTACATACCCACTTATCATGACTTATACCATCTCGTTCAATTCATTGTACAGTCGCGCACGTTATTAACAAAGCCTGTAGCATCGCGAACAAAAGTAGTTCGGTAGTACAGTCGGGTGCTGTGACGTTATCTTTGCGGAACTTGTGGGGCCATGGAGTTGGCGGTGGTAAGAAAGAAGAATCAAAAATCGTTTATTCAAACTTTATTTAAAGTAGCTCTTTTCGAACGACAGAATTACATGATACATCCCAAAGTAAGAAAATAGAAAACAATAAACCTGATGTTTTTTTAGTTGGTGGTGATTCAACGCTTAAAGGGTTTCTATAGCTCTAACTTTATACTGACAGGCTGACACTGCCTGTTAACTGCTGAAACTGCTTATTTGTACTAGTATGTATAATTTAAAGGAATGATTTGTTTAATTGAATAGAATAGCCTTGTTAAAGAAATAAATAAGAAACACCCACCATCTCCATTGTTTCCTTTCCCTATTATAAAACCCTCTAGTTTCGTGGCCACACATGACGTGTCACACGGCTGTCACGCCGCGCTCATCGTCACTGAATAATGTAGCACTTTTGTCGGCGATTGTACCCGCGGGACAAGCGCTACCTGTTTATTTAAACGTTATAATAACTGTACGCGACTGTACCTCAATGACAGTAATGTATGATGGTTTTGTAAGTACTGAGTTGTGGACGAAAAGTGGGCGATGGTGTTTTTTTTTTAATTTTATTGTTGTATGTTGGGGTTAAGCAAAAATTCCTGAATTGGTAAGAATACATGAAAAATGGTGTCATGAAATTGTAGATTATTTCATTAGTAGCTGGTCGCCTTATCATAATGCAAAGAAAGATAGCTTTTAAACTAAACTTACCTGAATGTTTTTAACCGACTTCCCAAAAAGGAGGTTCTCAATTCGGACGTTTTTTTTTTAATATTTGGTACAGCAAATTCTCAAGAAACAAATGGCAGTCTAAAATGTAATAGGACGACAAGCCGACACGACCCGAGAGAGATAATAAGCAGGATAGACATTTACGAGGTGATTTCGGCTCGACCCGGTAATCGAACCCGAGACCTCGGTCACAGCAGTTGCACTGGAGACCACTATATAAGGATACTATGTACCTATTTAACCTACCTATCATTGACTACCGATTACAGATCAAAAAAGGGTTTTTGAGATACCTAAATTAAGGGATACATTATAGCATTTCTTCTTCTTCTTTGTCGTTATCACTCTTGACAGAGTGGTCGTGGTCATCACTTCAGGTGTTGGTGGCAAGCTTTACAACCCGCCGCCACTCCTCTCTGATGGCCGCCTTCCTCGTGCATTCGTAGAGTGACGATGAGCCATTTACTGCCGCTTTTATCTGGTCAGTCCACCTAGCATTTAGGGAACAGTTAATACGAATTTCGTATTCGCAAAAGTTTAAGTGTCCCTTGTGACCTTCAAATATTAGAGGAGCCCTTATTCTAATGCCCGTTTTCACCAACGAATACCTAAATTTAGGGAGCATTTACGGAACACTTAATAAGAATTTCATTTTCACCAAAGCCTAGGTGTCAAATTATAACCTTAAAATTTGACTTCAACTTGGGGGCCCGATTGATGCCTGCTTAAACAACCCCTATCATTATCATTACAGAATACAAACATATTTTGAACCGTGGATAGTGAAATGTACCTTTATATGTTATGTAACACCAAAAATACCATGTGAAAAGCAAAAAAATACAAAAAAAAAATGAAACGTAAACTTTTAGAAAGTTTAGAAGCTGTGGAGGTTGTGGATATGTAAAATAATAATCATTAGAAGACCACGTACCTATCTTACGTGAAAGAGCAGATGACTGAGAAATAAGTACGATGATCATGACTTTTTTATAAGACTAGCCGTTTTCCCGCGGTTTCACCCGCGTCCCGTGGGAGCTACTGCCCGCACCGGGATAAAATATAGCCTATGTTACTCGCAGGTAATATAGCTTTCTAATGGTGAAAGAATATTTAAAATCGGTCCAGTAGTTTTTGAGTTTATCCATTACAACTAAACAAACAAACATTTTCCTCTTTATAATATTAGTATAGATATAGATTATAGGGTATCACTTGCTATGAATGCACTTGCTAGGTCGTGATGTCGCTGAATTATTCAAAAATAGGTAGTCCTGCATGTCCATAGATATACAGACCATAACAGATGCAAATCTGGTAATCACTGATGTAGTTTCGCGGTGGCCAGGACATCTATAGGCCTATTCAGACCTAAGCGGTATTCGCTACCGTCTACGGCAGAGAAAACCCTGTGGGTATGCGGTAATATGACTGTTCAGACCTAAGCGGTATTCGCTACCACCTGCGACAGAGAAAACCCAGTGGGTATGCGATAATATTACTGTTGATGTTCGGGATGCATGCCGCTGCTGCCGCGCGGTATGTACTTCTACCCACAGCGGCAGTGAATATCGCTCAGGTCGCTCTAGCCGCGGTAGGTATAGTTATTGGCACGGATATTGACCCCTGACCTTAACCTGCGCAGAAGCCTTTTATTGGTTTATTGCCTTGTGTACAGTGCGCAAAGCGATCCCCACTCTTCCGCCGAGAGCTCAATATCCGTGCCGGTAACTATACTTGATACTAAATACCTGAGCGAAACCCGTGCGGTATCTACCTCTACCCACAGCGGCAGCGAATATCGCTCAGGTTTGAATTGGCCTTAAATACCAAAACTGCAGTAGATACCAATGATTCGAAAATGGTGAATATGGAGGAGCCTATCTCCTAGGTGATAGGGGATACCCTCTGGAGGTAAGAAGTAGGCTAATATTGAACATAATAAAATATATAAATTAAAACAAAGATAGTAAACAAATATTTTAATATTAGTCCTCATATGATGTACCAAACATTATCATCATCCTCCTGCACCAATTCAATTTGAGGTGGGCTGGGCGCAGCATGTTTTTACACGTCTTTCCAATTTCTCGCACCACCTGAAACTAAATAAATATAATAAATGTATAATTTTAACCCCATACTTAAATCCATCAACTCATGGAAAAAAAAATACAATGAAGTCGACAGTAAAACAAGGAACACAGTTGAACGGCAATATCTTATATTATTATACACAGATATTATTCACATTTACCTGTAAACGGTTCCTATCGCATTAAAACTATTTGTAACTGGATCCAAGCTTTGTTTTTGGCTTCGTTCGTGGTCCCATCCGTTTTTTGTTTAATATTGTGTCTCTATGAGACGTCAGCAATTTCACTAGCTTGTCTTTTTCTTCTGCAAGAAAGGTTTATCCTCGTTTTCTCTTCTCTGCCAAAATAAACTTATCTATTCAACAATAATAAACCGAAAATTAACCTCACTCTATGTACACATACACATCAGTCAATTTGACAAACGCGCGAATGACATAGGTAAAAATTCACCTATAGAAAACCTCTTTACTGTTTTATTGCATAAAACATAGCGTAATGTAGTTTAAGTTAAATTAAAATAACATCACAAGAAAAAAAACTCACAGGCTTTAGCAATATATACTCGATAGACGTTTATTTCTTAAGAAGTAGAGAAAAATCATTTTATCGATAAAATATCGACTTTGCATTATCGTTTGTAGAACTAGTAATCTGTCACTTACTTAAGGGATCCATGTACAAGTGTGGTGAAAATGAATTTAGGTAGGTGTCAAATTGGGAGGGGTCCTTATTAAAAGTAGCTTTTAGATAGGGAAACGGTAAGAGGTTGTTGGTGAAAACGGGCATAAGTCACACCTAATTAGGTTAACATTAAGGGATTTTTGATGAAAACGGACATAAGTCTACGGTCGTGTTAGTAGAAGTTTCAACTTGTTTCTCTCAAATCATCATACTTATTCCGTATAAGTATGAATGAGTCATTCACGCGTATCAACGATGTGGCTACATAAATAAATATTTACTCAACCGTGTAATGAGCCACGACTAACAATAGCTCGCGTACTAAGATTGAATTCTATACTAACTTACTGTAACCGCGTTTTTTTTATCGTCCCACTGCTGGGCTGCGGCCTCCTCTCACACGGAGAAGGATTGAGCATTAATCACCACGCTTGCTCAATGCGGGTTGGTGATTTCAGACTTTATAGTCCAGGTTTCCAAAAGATGTTTTCCTTCACTTTCACCTATACCTACTTGCGTGCTTAGGGATAAAAAGTAGCCTATAGCTGTCTCAATATGTATTGACTAGCACTGATAATTTTGTTTATTTCGGCTGAGTATTCGAGATTAGCACGTATCAGTAGAAAACAAACTCTACAGATTTATTGTATTAGCATAGATACCTATCTTAGAAGAAATATAATAAAAGTTGCGATAACCTATGAAGGTCAGGACTTGCACTTAGTCGGGTTTAATCTGAAACGTAAATGGTAACTGGGGATTCAAAAAAAGCCTGCATATAATCTTACGTCGTAATATTCGAACATTTGATTTTATTATACCAAAAAATACTTAATTGCGGAAAAGATACAAGACACAAAAAGTCACTAAGACATCTGCTTTATACAAGGCTAAATCTACAAGTAACCAAGGTAGAACCAAAATACAGTTATCATAAAACATTTTTCATTAAGACAGAACTAACATAAATAATAATAAATATCAACTCTAATTATTACAAAAATGTGTTCATATAAAAATACTGGACATTAGAATAAGCCAGTATTCAAGAATATTATCACAACTTATCATATTTTGTATAAGCTTAACTTAGTGTATGCAGAGTTTTTAAGTTCACCCACAATGTTTTCAAGCGGTCCCTGAGGTCTCGTAGCACTGCAGATGCTTGCTACGACGCTACGCAGCTACGCCGTAGTACTTGTAGCTAGCTTGTTTATTTAGCAAGTTTTTAATATTGTACAAACGTTTATATACGTAGGTAAATCCTCTATGAATACATATTTTAAACATATTTTTCTTAATAATTTAATTAGCAAAATATTTGGACTCCTAATAGCCAGTTTCTTCATCAAAAGTAAAAGCCAAAGTAATGTCATAAAGTAAAAGTAACGGTCAAATTCGTTTTTTCAAGGCTAAAGTAACAGCAAAACTAATAGATAAAATCGTGAAAAACGAATTTGACCGATACTTTTACTTTATGACATTACTTTGACTTTTACTTAGGCTTTTACTTTTGATGAAGAAACTGGCTGTAATAGTGGTAAAATAAAGGTTATTTAGTAAAATGTTTAATGTGGCAATTAATGACTTTATGCTATGTTTTTATATTTATAACAATATAATTTATTTACTTTTTACTTCTTTAAGTACCTTCCTTCACTTGCAAGTGACCTTGAAAAACCTACTAGTTTAATATAAAACCACATCAAATATGGTAAGCACCTAAAACCCAGCCAAACGGAACCAATTCCGCGCACCTGTGTTCAATATCAATAAAAACACACATTACATAATTTTCAACCAAGGACATAGGAAATATGAAATCGGAAAATATTTTTCTATGGCGGAAAATTCTTAGAAAAAATTATCTGTTTGATTTGCTATGAGCTTTCATGTAGGTATAAATATCTCATATGAATAGTATCTACGTATTTGATAAAATATAGGTATTTTTATTTAGATAAATTTTCATATCTTATAGAATATAATTTATATACTAGAATATATATACAAACTTAAATTACTTATCTTTATACAAAACTAAAGATAAAATACTACAAAAAACATTTTACAAAAAAATTACATGTTCAAACAGTGAATACAAAAATATTAAAATCCATACTACTCGTACATCTGGGCTTTATATGAAGCAACCTACCTATTTAATACTGAAATCTCTATTTTTTTTATTCCATATAAAAATCATCCATATATTATCTTCACAGAAGGATGCAAATGTAATAAAATCTCAGATAACAAGATCTATAAGACCTTGACGTCGCAGATCCCTGACTGTCCTACTGACCTCTCACGTAACATGCTCCCTTACAATATATTTCCTTTACAAAAACTAACATATGAAGAAAAATATTAAAGAAACTTGTGTTCTGAGTGTTACGTATTGTGTAAGACAAATAATCAAATTACATAATCACAATATGCAATACAATTACAAATAAGAATAACAATAAAAAGATCCAAATGCAAGTGCGTTGCCATTTCAAAAATAATTCATCGCGCACGAAACCAGGTCAGGTTATTGGCACGAAGTGAGCCGCGATGCGCCGCGCATCGGAGTGAAGTGAGCCTCAGTGCGCGCGCCGCCCATCGCCACAGCCGCCCATGTTCCACCTGCCATCAAAACCTTTGCATTAAAAAAAATAATATTAAAAAAAACACACAATCAAGGCGTGTTCTTAATTTGAAAATTGTAATTGTCATTTGTTAATTCAAGATGGTGGTATTTGAGTGTGTGATGCGTCGCGGTCAAGACGTGTCTTAGAGACAATATGTTTCGCTTAGTGCACGGGACCTAGGTTGTACTGTATTGTGAAGTGAATTAGTGTTGTGTGTGACTTGTATTGTTGCTGAGGCTGCTCCGAACCCTGTGAGTATCACATGGTTTCACCCTTGTTGCTACAGAGGGGTGGAACTCAACCCCTCGGGTGTACATTGCCTTTGATCTGCGTTCTTACAAAAAGGTACCTTATAGAGATCGGAGGAGATCGCTGAGCTTATTTTCTTAAATTATTCATCTTAAACCGTTCCTATACTATCTCGTAGTAATGGTTATTTCATTAGGATTCAATGATTTTCCACCGTCATTTATTTTAGTAAGGCTTGAGCATTGGTATGAAAAGTCAACCTTCTTAGTTCACACAATTATAAAAAATCTAAAAAAAAAAATACAAAAAAAATAATAAAAAATCTTTAGAAACACAAACATAGTCATTAGGATTCAAATAAAAAATATTTTTTTTTCTTTCACCCATTTAGATAGCCACCTATTTGGTTGGGAAAGGCTCTATATGTTAATTCCCTAACCATAAAACAACCATGATAATTACTAGATTAATTTATGACCCCCACAACACTAACATATTCAATTACTTTCCGTTATTACTCGCTCAGTGTTCGACTTTACAATTAATATACTAGTGACATCATTCCGTAGTTCCTATACTATTAAAATAATTGAATGAACATAACATACATTATGATGATTATGTACTTTTTTTATCGTCATAGCTTCTAACCCCGTGTTTCGGAAGGCACGATAAACTGTAGGTCCCAGCTGTCATTTGAACATCTTTGGCAGTCGTTACGGGTAGTCAGCAGCAAGTAAGTCTGATTACCAGACTTACCAAGGGGTATCGGGTTGCCCGGGTAACTGGGTTGAGGAGGTCAGATGGGCAGTCGCTCCTTGTATACCACAGGTACTCAGCTGCATCTGGAGAAATTGTAACATCATCTTTAGTTCGATAGACTTCATCCCCGGGAACTGGGTACCGCATCCGGATAAAAAATAAATAGTATAAAAAATATAGAAATAGTAGAGTAAAAAATAGTATAGTGTAAAATAATATAGCTCGAGCCATTGCCTAACTTGGTGCTAAGTTCGTTTGCCGACAAGGATAAAATGTAAGAAAATGTCACTTTGCGAAAACTAGTGATAGATAAAACTTATGTTTGCGTGATAGTTCTCGCAGCCCTGGTACACAAAGGGTTTAAGAAGGAACATGGTGGGTTTTAGTCAGTAAGAGTCTGACACTCCCTCATGCTGCACAACAGAATGTGATGATTTTTATCTCCGAAAATACTTATGTATGTATTTTAACCGATTTCCCAAAATTAAGGAGATGCTCAATTTGTATGTTTGTGTGTTATTCTTAACGCTTTTGTCACAAGCTTACCTTTCGGAAGCCACAAACCGCATTTCCTGTGAACATGATCATTGCATTAAATATGTTTGTATTACAGTGCGGTTAGCCACGTTATTCCTGGATGTACATATAATAATGACATACATAATTTACTAAATGACAGAAGAAAGAAACCTAAAACCTTCTCCTTAATCCGACAAAACTATACGTTAAACCACATCAAAATCGGCGCAGCTAAGCGTAAGATAACTGCGCAGAAACATACATACATACGGGTCAAACTGAGGATCTGTTATGAAGTTGGTTAAAAAGAGAAAAAACAAAGTTCTTATTGATAAATACTGACATCCTCCATGAAACTTTTTATGCAGCTCCGTAAGACTGAAAACTTTACGCGTAGTGCGCATATTGCAACTATCAGGTATTGGCCGATCAAAAACTTTGATGACCTTCAAACTAAAGTATCCAACTATCAGCTGATAACTTAGCCGCTACTCTGTGTTAGATAGTCCATTTTTTGAGAAAGGTTAGTATCTTACTTTTTATCCGAGCACGGTGAAAAGTTCTCTCAGAAGACGGGAGAACAGCAGTTGAAAAAATATTTATAAAACTCGTTACCCAAGAATATTAAAATAATCGTTAAAAATTATATAATTACCCATGAGTACTCTCTCAGGTGGATTGAGCAATTTCTCATAAAGTCATTGGGTAACGAAACATGAGTATTAGTTACAAGTTTACATTCCTTTGTGAATGAAAGTGGAAACAAATCAATTGGAATGTTTGTTTCTTGAAACTGAAACAAATGACTACTTAAGTATTCGCATTGAAAGAAAAGCTTCTATGTAAACGCATAGACGTATTTTCTTTTGTTTTTTTTTTTAATATATTATATCGCGACACTTTCACACACGGTCGGTAAGCTCCATAGCAAGTTATTTACTAGCTTGTGTTATAGGTGCTTACAACAAGCATGCTAATCACACGAATGATGACCATACCGAGAATCGAACCCGGGACCATAATTTCAGCAGTCTGGCATGGTGACCCTTACGCCAACGAGGTCGACCGACTTTCTATTATTTTCCTACTAAAAGGCTAAATAAACCCTTGTATTACGTTCACGTAATCTTAAACTATAAGCTTGTAATCCGTCGTCGCCTGGACCCCGACTGATTGATTCTCGATCAACAATAGGGGTCTGTTAACACATAATATATATTGAAGGGTAAATACATGGGGTAACACGGTTAGACGTAATTTGGTATTGTTCGGTAAAATAGCGAACGGTGTTTAGAATTTCGATGTGATTTTAGGAGTCTTTTTTTGGTGTTTTGAGAACTAGAGTATTTTCCGCGTCTAAAGGGTATGTACTTCCCGCATCCGGGTATAATGTAAGCTCTTGGCTATATCCTTTTTCAGGCCTTAGGATGTCTGTGTTGGTACTTTTTATTGTACCTAATTGGTTCAGTAGTTTTGTCGTGAAAGCGCGACAGACTGACACTGAGTTACTTTGGCATTTAATAACACATCTCGATGAAAGACTAAAAATATTGGTGTAGGTATCGAAAATATACACGAGTAGCGTAAAAAAATATTGAGGAAAGTTCATTTGAAATCATACGTAAATATAAAATTATGTGATCTCTTATGTGAGAAAGTGATATTGCCAATGTGTATAAAATTAAGTATGCATCTACAAGATCTTATTATCTTGTGAAGATAAAAACAACGTAACTTGGCCCAGGGGTCGTGTTCGTATTACTTATTGAAAATAAACATTGTTCTTACCAATTTGTTACATTTCTGTAAGTTGTAAGCTGTAAGTACAAATAAAAATATTTACTAAAATGGTAGTCTAATAACATAGAATCGAATTCAGAAACTGAAAACTTGGAGTTAAAAAAGAGTGAAGGATAATTTCAATTTCAGTGTATGTACGATATATGTATTATATTTTTTCTCAAAGATTATGAAATATAACTATACTCCGTTTGACTAGAGGTAAATTCATCTATATAGGACTTTTTGCGCAAATACATACTAAACAAAGATAATTTATAATCTATTTCGTTAAAATATGCGTATGTGTTTACAAAACAGATGTATTGTTATAAAAGTTTTAAAGTTATTTACATATAATCAAATCCATATACACTTTGCCTGTAATTGGATTACAACATTTAAAATAAAGTACTGTTTAAAATAACTACTTACTACTCAAATGGAGTATAGAGTATGATACTACAATGCTGATACACGTTCGTGAAGTAAGTTCTACAGTTTGTGCAAACTTAGGCAAGCGTTGTCTGTAGTTTCATACATATTAAATCAATGTTTTGATGGAAGAGCGCTTCGTTGCTCTGTTGTAGTATGTAACTTTATTTCTTTTTTCAAAAAAGGTTTTACTACTAAGCAGAAGTCCCGTTTTAGGGTTCCGTACCCAAAGGGCGAAACGGGACCCTATTGTTTTCGCTCCTCTGTCCGTCCGTCCGTCTGTCTGTCATCAGGCTGTATCTCATAAACCGTGATGGAGAGTTGAAATTTTCACAGATGAAGTATTTCTGTTGCCGCTACAACAACAAATACTGAAATCTACAATAAAATAAATATTTTTGGGGGCTCCTATACAACAAACGTGATTTTTTTCTCCGTTTTATAAATAATGGTACGGAACCCTTCGTGCGCGAGTCCGACTCGCACTTGGCCGGTTTTTTTCAATTAACTTTTGTATGCGAATATGTTTGATAAGTAGATCGAAGATTTTGCGAACCTAAAATCTATTAATCGATCAATAAAACGGCCAAGAATATATTTATTGTATCCTAGTTTTCAGTGTTTGTTGTTATAGCGGCAACATAATTTCAACAGTCTGTCACGGTTCATAAAATATAGCCTAGTGACAGACTGACAGTGAACTCTAAGTAACAACTCTTCATATTAATTTAATTGCACTTTTAGTGCAAATAAATCGTTTTTTTAATGTTCGAAAATATATCTACCGTGACACACTCTAAAAATATTTTTCGACCACATATGGATTTCCGAAAGGTAACCTCTGATATTTATATTTTACTAGCTTCTGCCAGCGGTTTCACCCGCATCCCGTGGGAACTACTTCCCATACCGGGATAAAAAGTAGCCTATAGCCTTCCTCGATAAATGGGCTATCTAACACTGAAAGAAATTTTTAAATCGGACCAGTAGTTCCTGAGATTAGCGCGTTCAAACAAACAAACAAACTCTTCAGCTTTATAATGTTAGTATAGATTTCTACATGAAACGCTACGAGTATATGCAACTAATTTCTCCATAACCACACAGATATCCAGGACAGCACATATTCCCTTTATTGCTGTCAGTATAAACACAGCCTGTTTGTCTGAAGGGTTGATTGCCTCCAAGTCCTGTCTATGCCTGACTTGCTACAGGTGTGAAGGTAGCTAATATACACTGTTGTAATACTCTTTTTTTGAAAGTGGTTGAAGAATTTACAAGTGTTGGTAGAATTATTGACGACTAGCCGTTTTACCGTAGTTATACCCGCGTCCCGTGGAAACTACTGCCAGTACCGGGTAAAATATAGCTTATGTTGCTCAAGAAGAGTGTAGCTTTAATACAATGAAAGATTTTTTCAAATCGGTGCAGTAGTTTTCGGAGCCTTTAGGGTGCAAAGAAACAAACAAAAAATGTTTCCTCTTTTTTATATTACCTCTCTTTCTGTCTCTGTCTTTATTATATTAGCACAAACTTTCTCTTTTATAACAGAGTGTGATAGAAGTATAGATGATATGGTGTATGCAACTGGTTTCTCCATAACCACGTAGATATATTCCCTTTATTGCTGTCAGTATAAACACAGCCTGTTTGTCTGAGCTGACGGTGAAGGGTTGATTGCCTCCGACTCCTGTGTATGCCTGACTTGCTACAGGTGTGAAGGTACTTTAATAGTCTTTTTGAAACAGATTGAAGAATTGAGAATTGAAGTGGTGGTAGAATTATTGCTTACTTTCCTTCGTAGTGAAATAATTCTGGTTCTTTTGATTTTTAAAAGTTTCTATATTATTATTATTTTATTTAAGTTTATATATTGCTATACACTGTTTCTGTTACATGGAGAAAAAATGCGTTTTTGTGTGATAAAAATAGTGTTTGAAAAACACGTTTATTCATCTTGCGCATTTGGAATTTTTACTGACAAGACACAACAGTAGCAAACGAACCTTTATAAAAAAAACATTAAATGAAATATATATGCTGAGCTTTTGAAGCGCTTTTGGACTAGATTTTTTGCGTGGCAATGCTCGGTACTTATCTCCTCCGTGGTACGTATACATGAGTATACGAAAAACAACAAACAATTGAAAACTCTAGTTCAAACGATGACACTTGAAACTGTGCGACAGGTTTTTTGCCGTACCGAATTTAGCTGAGAAAAACCGACTGAAACATCCTCTAGTTTGAAAGCTCTGTTACAATACTACTTCAGTATATTTTTTTTAAGAAAAAAGGACAATACGGTATCACTACATAGCATAAAACAAAGTCGCTTTTTCTGCCCTATATCCCTTTGTACGATTAAATCTTCAAAACTACGCAACCGATTTTAAAACGGTTTTTTTATCAAATAGTGTTTCAAAAGGAAGGTTTATGTATATAATACATGCATAATATAGTAGAGAAACACTAACCGTCGTACCACAAAAACTTTTAAACGTCTGTTAAACACTTGTCTAGAGAAATGACATAAGTATTATGACGTCGAAATAAAGTCCGTTTTCAAACAACCCTTTTTTGACAAGTGTTCAACAGATGTTTACGTTTTTGTAGTAAGGCTGTATTAATTTTAAAGGTTACCGAAAAGCGAGGGCGCACCACTAGTTTATTATATTTTTTACAGACTGAGATAGTACCGTACACTCCAATAAACTTGAAACTAAAGTTCATTGCTCCTTGTTTAGGGAATACTAATTAACAGTCTGTGGTAAAGATATTAATCTTCTAGTTTTTCCTAATTAGCTCCGACCAGCTGTTAAAGGCAATTGGATGGCTGTCACGTAGCAGTTAACTATCCGTCACTCGTTATTTAACTGTGGGTAGAACTGCTCTAGTTTATTTTAAAATGGATGTAGTTCAATTTGTGTAAGTATTTACACGAGGCTTTGTTTGCGTTGAGGATATATTTTCTCACTATCTTTGTTTGACCCGTGTCCGGTCGAAACTACTTTACGCATCTGGATGAAAAGTTGCCTATATATGGACCCTCTAACATTGACAGTATTTTTTTGTCAGAAGATCTTTGGATTAGCGCGTTCAAATAAGTAAACTCTCCAGCTTTTCAATATTAGCATAGATAGGTGGTATGTGGTTGTCAAATTGCTCGCTATTTTGCTATTAAATTTTCCCGAACCTGACCCACTATAAAAAAACTCAAATCATGCTGGTTTTTCGTTACTTTGCTGTGTTTTAGTTGCTAGAGAAAAATTTTTAAATGCATATCTTCAAGCTTCATACTCCAACATCATTAGGAGGTACTTGTGTAAATGCAACAATGTCGTCATGTAAGTTTGCAATAAAGTGAAAAAGCGTAGTTTTACTTTACTTTCCCTAAAAAATAGTAAGTTAACCACTTACTAAGACCTACACTATCCATATTCTACTAAAAAACTTCACCAATCCAGCTCAATACTCAATTCTTTCTCACCATTCCTCACCATTCCATGATATACACTATACAGGTGGTACATTTTACAGTCTAGAAACAATATGGACCCTATAGGGCACAGCTTAAAGAAGTTGGAGTAGCTTATTATTAAATTATATTTGTGAGTAGTGTGTGAGTTTGTGTGTATGTGTGTTTGTGTAGTGTCTTGTATGTGTGTGTACTTTTTCTATAGCATTTATTTCTTCATATTCCTTCCTTCCTTCATATTTGTCAGCTAACTAGACTTCAAAAACGCACTAAAAAGCATAACTTTTAAATACATAATCATACTCACTGCATCATTAGGAGGTACTTGTGTAAATGCAACGATGACGTCACGTATGTTTGCATAAAAAGTGCAATAAAGCTTGGCATTCAGTGCGGACGCTGTAACCGGGTCACGGAAATATACGGGAAGGTATTGTGTGGGTAGTCGCTGTTTGGAGAAAGTGAAAAGTGTGTGATGAAAAGTATGTAATGTCATGGAAGCTTTTTCTTATAACTAACTTGTCATGCTTGTAAATTTTTAATCTTAGCATGTAGTTTATAAGTATCATGAGTAGTTCCTGTATTTTTTTATTTTTTTCATGAGGTTATATTCTTTCTTTTACATGGTATTTGTTATCAAATGTCGACGCAAAAAGGTTGAAAACTTAAAGGGATCTCCGAGCAATAGCTTGCTCAAGGGGAATTGTCAATTTATTTTTAACCAAATTCACTGATTTACCTAACTAATTATACATACTCGTGACCAATATAACTTTTTAGATCACACATTGCTAGATTATTGTTTTTTCATGCATCTGGAAGCAATTACCACATTACTTTATAAAATAAATAATCTAATCTATTGATTGAAAATAAGCCACTTCTTTTGTCCGAGTGACCGCGATCTAATTGAAAGCTTGTTATTATTATATTTCGGAGAATTCGATGTGTAGGCAAATTGCATTGTGAATGTCTGTCGATGAGTTATTTAGTGTTAAAAGATACATAAAAAATACATTAAAATTGTTAGTTTTCTACTCTAATTTTATCTCAGTTTTCTTGGCGTCGTCATCATTATCTGCCTAGCCTTTTCCCAAGTTAACATACTTGGGAAAAGGCTTCAAAGTCTAACCAGTCAAATACGTGTAATCAAGGAGTTTCGAGTCAGTTTTGCTAGCATTCAGAGACGATTTTCGACGAGTGTGCTATTTACATAAATGAGATGTTTATACTAAAATGACACATTTATCCACATCGGTTAAGTCACGAAAGTATAAGAAACATACGACACTATTACAATCGTATTAAAAAAATAAGCAATGACCTTTCTCCCGTACAGCAGGTCTGTTCAAAACACATACCCGTATGTTTCCCAGTGATAGTTGCATCCGTGCTCAACGATGCGATCCTGAACACTGATAATCATGTACACACCTATAACTTAGTTTGTACGTCAGAACTTTGTCAGACATTGATGTCTGATATAAAGGTGAGAGCTGTTTAAAGCACCTATATAAGTGACACTTCTCCTTATTACGTCGTTAAGATAACTTAGTAAGTAGGTGCTATGTATGTAACAGCGGTGGTTACATTTGTACTTGCTTGATCAGGAATCGAACCTGGCCTTAGTTCTTTGGTGGTAGGTATTTTAACTACGAGGCCACCGAAACTTATTTATTACTGCCTTCCTTCCGCACGAGCTTTCACTCACTTCTTGAGGGAACTACTTCCCGTAACTGGATACAAAAATGCCTGTATATTCATCATCAGTGGCCTTTTACATCTATAAAAGATGATTTAAGATGCATCCATGTCAAGTTGCTTGGTTTTGGCACTGTATATTATTCTGATCAATATAACTGCGAAGTTTCATTATGCTGTTTTAGCGAGGTATCGAACACACACGCTCGGGAAATTTTGCCTTTATAATATTAGTGTGAAATAATAACAGAACATGTAAGTCTGACAACCAATCTTACCAAGGGCTATTGGGTTGCCTGGGTAACTGAGTTGAGGAGGTCAGATAGGCAGACGCTCCTTGTAAAACAACTGGTACGCAGCTGCATCCAGTTAGACTTGTAGCCGACCCCAACATAGTTGGGAAAAGGCTCGGGGGTTGATGAATAATAGAACAATACATATAAAATAAAACACAGCAATATAGTGCTTTATTCCCAACAATAGAGGAATTCCCAGCTCCCACAGTACATCATTCGTCAGTTTTCCTAATCGCTACGCCGAGGAACGTACTGGATGGGAAAATTCCCATTAGTTACGACAAATGGACGCCATTAATACAAGACTTGACTCTTGTCTTGTTTGGATTATAATGGATAATCTGCGCTTTATTCTTTTGCTTGTCTAGGGAGGATTTTTGTTAGATTTGGTGAATTTAATTGTTTCTTTTTAGAATGGTTTTTGTAAACTAGCTTCTGTTCGTACCGGGATAAAATATGCTTATGTTGCTCGGGAAGAGTGTAGCTATCCAACAGTGAATAGATTTTTCAAATCAGTTCAGCAGTTTCTGAGCCTTTAGTGTACAAACAAACAAAAAATGTTTCCACTTTTTTACGTTAGTATAGATAGATAAGAGAACTTTATATATATTTATATCACTATTAGTTTATAAGCCTAAAACTATTATCTCATATGCTAAGTAATAAACCATTATTTAAAAACAATATAAACCGTACATTAGTTCATACATGTAATATTTTTGTTATTCATTCAAAAAAATATACAATAACAAAGCGGTCTACGGCGTAGCATCGTAGTCTCGTAGCACTTAAACTTGCTACGAAACTTTTTTATTTTTACCAAGGAAAAACAAAGATATAAAGATAAAATGGTATGCAAATACATTTGTATTGCTAAGTTTAGTAAATTCCGGTGCGATTTAGACAAATCTCCCGGCTTTAGTTGAAGTCACGGTGGGATCATGCGGAATTGAAAAAGATGGTTGTTTTTTGTAAAACAAGGAATAAATAAAGAAAATAAGTCTGTACATATAAAGGTGAATTTTAGTTCATCGGCACAATGGAGGTAATTTAAACTGCGTCAAAACGAAGGTAGAATTATTTAAATCAAACTTTTTGACAGTTTGTTAAATCAAAATGCTAGCATGTGTTCGTGTATATTTTAGAAATTGTGTGCTTCAAAACGCCGCATGTCAGTGGAATTTTGTTAGGTTAACAAGTGGTTAATTAAGAAAGGGTTTGTTCGTATTCTTTTTTATAGTTATCGGACGAATCTTGAGCTCTGACCTACATCTGCGCACAAGAAATTTATTAGCAAAGAACCAATCCCGAGTGACGGCTATGACGCGATGCACTGCGGGCCAATCACCGCTTTACGTGCCTCACTTCATACCACAAAAGGGACCCAATATATTACTTCTGCGCAGGTGAAGGTCAGAGCTCAAGATTCGTGCCGATAACTATAAAGTAACTCCGAAGATAACAGCTGTATGAACTAGCAATTCGCAATGGTTTTATCCGTGTCTTATGGAAACTGCTTTGGATTCCCAACCAAATAAAACATTGGATGTTTTTTTTTCAGCATCAAAATGACTCGTTCCTTAGTGATCGAGCAATAGAAAGTTACTCATACCTAATATTACTCATACCAAATGAGTAAAAGATAAATATCTCAGGACCTTCAATGGAAACTTCCACAAGTGTTGACGAAGCGATGAACGTAAACTTTCAGTGTTCACATTAATTACAGCTATAACCTTCACAAGGTCACGGACTTCGTAAAAATGTAATAAATCTCACAGTTTTCACGAATTTATTGTGTCTCAGAGTGAATCATTTGTCCTTCGGGGTCAGTTCATGTATGCAGTTTATTGTAGACTAGCTATTTCATGTGGTTTCACTCGCAGCTTGTGGGAACTACTGGCTGTACCGGGATAAAATACAGCGTATGATGCTCGCGAATAGTGTAGTTTTCTATCAGTGAAATAATTTTTCAAATCGATTTAGTAGTTTTGGAGCTTTTAGGACACAAAAAATGTTAATGATTGATACTGTTTAAGTGACATACAGATGCAAAAAATTGGAGTTGTTAATTTAACCGTGGACGAAATACTTATTACGAAACAAAACTTTGCGAAATATCCAGTATAAAACAAAAATAAAATAACAAACAAACAAAAAGGTATCTGTAAACAAAACACGAAATTCCTTCCCTTCAGCCTAACATCCCACGATGTCACTCATACCAACATTTCAACTGAAACCCCTGAATTTCAGGACCATAACATTTAAAAAGTTGTCAGGCTTCACCGCCAATGTTTTTTAATTTATCCTACAAAAAGTTTCATACGAAATTCCATCAAATAAAAAAATACGAGTCCAAATGTCCCCATCCAAGTTTTTATCGTATTTTTTTTACCGACTTAAAAAAGGAGGTTGTCAATTTTACCTGCATGTATGTTTGTTTATGCGCGATTATGTCATGTTTGGCTGCAGCAATTTTTATGCGGTTTCCAACTTTGTATTTGTCAAAAATTATTTAAAAAAGTGTCTATGGAGTTTCTTGCCGACTCTTCTCCATGAGACCAACTTTTTGGAACCGTGCAACTAGTGTGGCGTTTCATAGGAGCCTGCAAAGGCCTTTTTTTTCTTCGTTTGAGAGAAGGCTTGTGCTTAGCAGTGGGACTACAAAACAAAAAAAGGCTACAAAGGTCTATTTGAAATAAAAACATTTGACTTTGACAATTAGGAAAAGGTTGTAGATCTATATATTATAGAAGCCTATCTATATTATATTTTTTTAAAGTTTTCAGTGAACATGAATTCCATTCTCATCAAAGTTGTTCATTGTTCTTCCTACTAAGAATGAGTGAATGATATTGGTGATGATCGAGTGAATGAATGAATAGGAGAGTGAATGTTTTGTTCGGCGTCTGATCGTGTCCTTTGTTTAGATGGATTTCAATTAACGAGATAACGTAAGAAAGGAAATAGAAGCTGTTGTCTTGTGTATTAAATTATTTTGTATATCTAGCTTTTATAAAGTCTGCAAAGATATTTTTTTTTCATTATTTTACACCTAACAATGAACTGTAGGTCTAGGCTGTCATTTGAACATCTCTGGCAGTCGTTACAAGTAGTCAGACGCCAGTAAGTCCGACAACCAGTCTAACCAAGAGGTATTGGGTTGCTCAGGTAACTGGGTTGAGGACTGCAGATGGGCGATCGCTCCTTACAAGGTACTCAGCTGCAGCTGGTTAGATTGGAACGTAGGTGGAAAAAGGCTCGGAAGATGATGATGATTTTATAGCTAACAGCTATCTTGAACTATATTTATATATAAGTTTAGCAGGATATTCCGTAAAATCTTTGACTAGCTAGACAGATGATGATATGATGATGCAATTATTGCTAGCTCTACTGAAATTTTCTTCACCAACTTACTGTCTCAAAACAAACAAATTTACTTTCTCCCAAACAAAGTAAACGTGATAAATGAATGTTCCCGTCTATCCTTAACTAGTAATTAACATGCAAATCCTCATTACTTATCCGTGTCATTAGTTTAACGTTATAAGGAGTTGTGTCGTCATTGTTGCTAAGAGTCATCCAGTTTAATCGTGTTTGTGGGGTTTCGTAATAAACAAAAGAAATGAGAATCATTTTATTACGATTATCAAGGGTTTCCTTATACATATAAAACAATGTATATCATCTATCTATCTGTAAAATACGACGGAGAACTTCGCTATATACTCATAAACTATTGCATATAGTTTTTATGCACTTTTCATCAATAGATAGAGCGATTGATGAGAAAGCTATAAGTACCTACTCAAGACAAATGAGCGGACAGGACAGATGAGCAAGCCTCCAGCCAGTAATATTTCAACTTACCTCGCAGATGCATTTGATAGGAACTGCTAACGATGATGGGTAATGTGCCAGGCTCCATAGAAAATCTAATGGGAACACAGTAACGTTGCAGCGAAATATGTAAACGCCCTTGAGGTCGGTAAACAACGCATTTTCCATCAAATGTGCTGGAAAAAGTTTTATGATTCAAACGCGACAGAATGAAAGAAAGAAAATGACTCGATCAGTAAAGACAGATTTACTACAAGCCCTCAGATGCAACCAATAGTTGTTAGTTTACAAGTTGGAGATGTATGAAAAGCAACGCTATAGCGATGCTATAATTTTTGAAACCTATCTCTAGGGTTTATGAAGTGATTCATTTTTATACTTATATTCTCATTTTTTTGAGGATGCAAAGCAATTAAAATATTCTGCAGACGCATTAGCATTATAACCGAATTCAAAAAAGCATTTTCTCAGTTTGACCTGTCTGTATGTGCGTGTGTGTACAATTAACTCACGTTTGGATGAACCGGTATTGATGAAATTTTCAGCATAGTGTTACTTAGGCTTAAGAGATGGGTTTAAGTATGTTACTGAAGTCGTTCATTTATTTACAGCTCTGAACATGCTCTAAACCTTTCTAATGTATTTAATTTAATAGAAATATCAATACTTCCCTTTATTTATATAAAAGAAAAATATGGTACCTATGTCAATACTGTTCACACAATATCTATTACTTGGTTCCTCTTATATTGTAATTAGGGATAAAGCCTACATTTCCCCGAGGGTATTTTTGTGACAAAATAAGGAAAAATACGAAGGAATTGACTTCCACGTTGTCATGAGAATGAAGGCCGTTAGGATTCTGTTACTTATACGTCACGTGTCGGGGTGAAAGTCAAAGTTTCTTGTGGTCATATTAGTATAGGCCTATTGCGTTGCCTAGGTTTATTCTTAAATTATATTTCATACATGGTACAAGGAAAAATTTTTTTTTCCAGTGGTGAAAAATATGCCAAACTACTGACTGCTACTTTCCACACCCGGATATAAAAAGTTATTGTCTTTTCTCAGAATCTAGTCTATCTGTGTATCGTATTTCATTGAAATCGGCTCAGTATTTACAGCGTGAAAGTGTGCCATACACTCACAGACAGATTAACTTTTGCATTTATAATATTAACAAACAAAATAGTTTTCCTCAGTTCATTCAAATCTATATTTACCTACATACATAATCTAAACTTACATACATTTTCACCTAATTTAATTTCAAAATTATCGCCTAGCTATCGCTTCGCACACAAACTTATGTGCACAAGCTTTATCTTACAGGGTACATTGGCACCCCAGAATTGTTATTAGAAGCTGTAAGTTCGTCTGTC
The DNA here is from genome assembly GCA_033682625.1 of Helicoverpa zea x Helicoverpa armigera. Lineage (NCBI taxonomy): Eukaryota > Metazoa > Arthropoda > Insecta > Lepidoptera > Noctuidae > Helicoverpa > Helicoverpa zea x Helicoverpa armigera. Next base: position 665,343 of record JAWIIS010000015.1, on the reverse strand, counting down.
TGTCTGTGCAGTCTACAGTCTGCTGTTGTAATGATGAATTGGCGTGAATACTTGGTTCAAGATATATTTTAGTTGACAGATGTACCCAGGACTTGGTGGAGTCAAAGACCCTATTTGAATAAGTTGTCGTCAACTTTATTATAGAAAATAATACAGGTACATAGATACTATCGTTTGTGTGTGTATGAAAACTGATTTTTTTATTTTAAAACTAGCTGTTGCCCGCGACTTCGTCTGCGTGGGCAATATAGAATTTCCAATTTCGTTTATTTAATCGTTCATTGCTCAACCCCTGTGGGTGATAGCGTGATAATATATAGCCTATGTGTTGAACCGGCCTCCAGGTAATAGTCATGCAAAATTTGATTTAAATCCATGCAGTACTTTTTGAGATTATCCGGGACAAACATACAGACAAACAGATAAACAGACATACAGACAAAAATTCTAAAAACTACATATTTGGGTTCAGAATCGATCATGGATCACCCCCCAAGTATTCTTTAAAAAAAATATTCAATGTACAGTTTTGACTTTCCTATCATTTTATTATATGTATAGATTGTTAAGTTCTTGTAATTTATCAGGCGCTAGACTGTCCGTGTATCAAATATCATTTAAACCGGTGCTGTAGTTTTGACGTTAAAGCATGACAGATAGAGTAACTTCCGCATTTATTATACTAAAGTAAGATTAATTTATCCATTTACAAATAAAGCTGTCCCTAATTGCAAGTCTCCATTATCTCTTAAAAAGCTAAGATTGTTGTCAAAAGAATCCGCAGATAATCTCCTTGTCCCTTTTCCTTAAAAGGCCGAATTAAAAAGAATTCACAAAAAGTTTAATAGCCTTGACATTCTTATCAGTTAACCAGTTCATAAAAAAAGTATGTACTACTTAAACAATGTTTTTCGCTAACCTAAATTGAACGAAAAAACTGCTTGAAAATATTCGGAGCGTTCGTAAGTGAATGAACGAAAGAGTGATTGATTGAATGATGGCCGTTCGTTCGCCTGAACGAACTTACCGCCAACGGCTACCCACACACATGTATTATCGGCTTATTTTCGGAGTTCCGTGTAAAATTCAATCTTTTGGAAAAGTGAAAATCATTTTCGTCCTCAAGGTTAAATATCTCTATCACTCACTATGATTTTTTTAACATGTTATTTTGAAAAAATGGATAGGACATTATCATCATTATCTGGCTAGCTTTTTCCAAACTATGTTGGGGGCGTCTTCCACTTTATCCGGATGCAGCTAGCTTGTTAAGACTTGTTTTCAGACCTTCTGGCTCCTTACTACCGGTAAAGACTGCCAAAGATGTACAAATGACAGCCGGTATCCAACATTTTATCATGTTTTCCGAAACATGGAAGAACTCGTCATAACAAGATGGTCACCCACCAACGTGAAGCGTTGCTTAACCTTATGATCGACTGAGTGTCGGCTTGCAATATAACTAATAAAATATATGGAACGTTAATTGATAGTTCTTCAAAGAAAAGATCTCTTGTCACTCCTTAGTGACGGAATGTCATACAAATCCTTCACTAAGGAATGGCTTAAGTAATCATTAAATGTCTCTGAGTGGGGAGGTTACTCCCTAAATGATAATAAGTAATTAATTGTTTAGTTAAGATATAAAACTATAGCACGTGGATAAGTTTTCATCATTGAAACAAACTAACTGCTAACTATCAGACAGCAATCACCATAACAGTCTACAGATGATTATGTACAAAATGATACTGAAGTCAAAAATCATTTAACATACGCCTTAAACATTAAAGTTTTATCACGATTATCAAATGTATGGTAAACACATAAAGTTGGAAGATCACGCAATCAAATGTATTATGGTTTACGAGACATAAATCATGAAGTTTTATGGCTTTTCATAAATTAATGTGTTGTTATATTCTTGTTGGTAGGTTTACTTTCTTAAATGTTGGTACTAAGTTATGGGGAATTGAATTTTAAAAATTTACAATATTATCATCTCATCATCAGCCTATCGCAGTCCACTGCTGGACATAGGCCTCTCCAAGTGCACGCCACTGAGATCGATTTTCGGCTTTATATTATCATCTGCCTAGCCTTTTTCCAACCTTGACCTCCTCAACCCAGTTACAGTTATCAAGTTAAGCTTGTAAAAATAATGTTCAAATTACTTTTTCAGGCGAATTTAAAAAAAAGGCCAAGAAAATCTTGTTTCCAATTGCATCTTTAGTAATAGAACCACAACTAACTAAAACTTCTTCCAGAAAGTTCTAGGCCCGGTTCTAGGCAATAGTTAAAGATAAAGTGACAGTTAGTTAGAAGTGCCAGATAAAGGCTGCATATAATTTTTGTGAGATATTGCTATCCAAGACTCGTGAAACCGAAAGTTGGTTTTCTGTTAGAGAAGTTCCTGGCTATCAGACTTTATCAGTAACTGGTGGAACTGGCCATTAATCTTTTAAATTCGTCTTAACTTATGCCGTAATCATCCAGTAAGTCTGACACCAGTCTAACCAAGGGGTATCGGGTTGCCCGGGTAACTGGGTTGAGGAGGTCAGATAGGCAGTCGCTTCTTGTAAAGCACTGGTACTCAGCTGAATCCGGTTAGACTGGAAGCCGACCCCAAAATGATTGGGAAAAGGCTCGGAGGATGATTATGCCGTAATCAAGTATATACATTTTCAGTATTAAGTTTCAGGAACCTATCCAATGACTAGACTTAATTTAAAGACGTTCACACCCCGCTCAATCGATAATGTTAATAGCTGCGTGCGTCTAGCCTGACCTTTATAGTTAAATAGATAACATGGCAATTTTGGGTTTGTCTGGTTTTGCTTAAGTTTAGTTGTGGGTGGTTATTAACGTCAATGCTTCGACTGGAATCGCCACCACCGAGCTTGCTGTTCAGGAGAATGGGCAAGAAACTCGAAATTAAATCAAATATTTCTATTTATTGTATCCACGGTTATTCTTTTAAAACACTGAATATTTTTTATTAATAGTCTAAAGTAACAAATTGATACCGAATCATGTAAAACTGAAACTCAAAATATTATTCTGCTCGATAAACTACGATAGGGAAATAAAACTTAGGTATTCATTCGTATTACATGAAATAAATGAAGTGGTATTTAACCTATAAGGACTTTTCACCCACTAGATATCAAATGATATTTTCGGCAATAGAATGCACTCAGGATTTTGGGACACTCTCCTACTAATCTCTGTGTCGAGTTTTTTAACACGCTTCCCTAAAAATCTCGACAAAACCACACGTACTGAAAATAGACAAAGTATCTTTTGTAAACTCTTATGCCATGACAATTAAAAAGGAGCATTCAAATCAGTGAATTTATTGTGACCGGAACATATATTTCTACAGTAAAAAATATTTTATGAATTTTATACTAACATTATGATGTTGGTATAAAATAATTGATAACCAGGTATCTGTGGAGATCAAAGGGGGAGGCCTATGTTCAGCAGTGGACGTCCTATGGCTGAGATGATGATGATGATGATTATGATGTTGTCTCCGTATTTAGTCATTCATCAATTTTCAATAAATCTACTTCATGTCCAACCTCGTTTCTGTAATAAATCGTTTCAGAAACATAAGTTCCAAATACATATTTTCCGTCTACTATTAGAAGTTTTACTAATAAACAGCTTATCAGACTGTTATCTCGTTAATGAACATAGGCCTAAATGTGATATCATGATAACCACCAGTTAAGTACTTACAAATGGCTAGTAGCCGGACTAACTTTAAGCAATTTGTCTATGCCTACCGTGTTCGCAAACTATATACACAAGTACAGTCAAACACAGGTCAGTGGTAACAGTTTTATAGGAAAATCGTACTTATTACTATTGAGTTAAGGTGCATGACAGTTACCACTGATGTGCAGTCTACTGTACCTAATATTCCATTTATTGCCCCGGGATAGCTGACCTGACAGATATAATCTAATTACTGGGTTTTATCGATTACTTGTTCACTTGTTGCCCAATTTTGTTGAGGCGGTTAAATAGTGTCGTATTGGACTTGTTACCGCGCTAGTCGTATGTTTGGTTTCCAAGTAGGGAAAAAGGATATTTTTTAAAAGTAGAGTTTGGTGTGTAGTTTTTGATCAGTCGAATGACTTTGTTTTCACCTACCTACTTTGTTTGTACCTAGGTAATTCTATATGTTTTTTTGATTAGACGTTAAAGGATATGAGAGTGAGATAAGTATTTTCATTGCAACGAGGTGAAACCAGTTTTTTTTGCAACTCTGCACCTTTCATGGAATTAATTAACCTTTCTAGTCTTTTGGCATGACAATGGTACACAGTTAGTAAAAGGCTAGGCAGATGATGATGAGGACCTTACCAAAAGAACTTAAAAGTTCATAAATTTTTCAAAAGCAACTATTGATTCCTTGTCTACAATAAAACATTTATTAGTGTCTTGTACTCCAAGTCATATCTTTTACGATGCTAAGTTTACAATTTAATTTGGACCTTATTGAATATGTACGAGGGTGCTGTTTAGACTGAACGTCTTTAATTTATTCATTGAATTCTAAGACCCATGGAATGTGCCAACATAATGTTTATTTCATTAAGATTTTATTATGATAAGGAGATAAGAGAAGCGTGGATGAAATAGTTTAATTGGTTTGAAGCCCCAAAATACACTAACAACAAAATACTCGGTTAAAAGAAAAGAAAGTCCCAATAAATGGTTGTTAATATTGTCTATTAGATTTCAAACTCTACTTTCTGCACCCAGATAAAACGTAGTGTATGTATTTCTTAGTTTTCAGACTATCTGTGTGCTAAATATTTAAGTAAATCGGTTCAGTAGTTTTTGAGTCAAAGCGTAGGTAGTAGACAGACAGAGTTGCTTTCTCATTATATTTTCTATCTAATTAAAAACCGTATAACATACATATATCAAACACATTTCCTGTAGGTATAGCAGGTGTTCTATATTGACACTTTATAATATAGGAACAGCGAATAATAAAGATCAAAGTTAACAACAACTTTCAATATTAAAATTAACATCCAAGAACCTAACCAAACCACCAATAGCTTCAACTTACCACGATAACCTTTACTTTAAACGTTAACGAGAGTTTAACACCAAATCGTTAACTGTCGGCACCCTTTGTAGACCGTTGATAAGGGTTAGGTCATCTATACTGAGATCTAACGGCACTGAAGGGTTAAAACGATTCGAGTTTCCAATGTCCCATGTCCCGAATAGACCGGAATTTGACTAAAATGTCCTGCCAATATTCTAATAGGTTATTTGTTGGACCACGGAGTAAAGAAAGGTAATAGAGATGCCATAAGGAACGTAGGTCATACGCTTTCTTGTAGGTCAAATACGTACGAGTGAACTAACGAATCTTTCGTATTCTTTGAGACATCTGTCAACGATTTTTGGTATTACGAAAAATGTATAGCTTTAAATGTGTACCTCGAATCGTCCCTCCCTCAAACAGCCGCATTTTAGCGCGCTACTTTCTTAGGAGATTTTCCGTTATGGCGTTTTGGCAAAATCATCAAATGACCCCTCCCGCTCCCCAGCGGGGCCCAGCAGGGCCAAGGCCTGCCGGGGCTGCGGGTTGTTCGAAAGAGTTACCGCGGCGCTGGTACATAAAAGGCCTATGACGGAACACGACGGTTTTTAGTCAGTAAGAGTCTGACACTCCCTCACCGCTGCGAACCCACAGCGGGAGGGGTCATTTGATGATTTTTGACCTGGAAAAAAACCCCTCCCGCTGAGGGTTAGCAGCGGTGAGGGAGTGTCAGACACTTACTGACTAAAAACCGTCGTGTTCCGTCATAGGCCTTTTATGTACCAGCGCCGCGGTAACTCTGGCCCTGGTCCTGTTGGGCCCCGCAGGACCGTTATGGCATCTCCGCTAGTCATTTTGTTCTCCATGGTTTTAACCTATTAATAGTCATGTAAATGGCGGTGGTTAGTGGCTAAGATCAACAGATTTAAATGTTAATGAGCATGTTTAAACTAAGGACCGGGTATTCATGGTTCGGAAAACTGCCTGTTTACCTATAGTTTAAATTGAAAGCCGATCAAAAGGGAATTGGTAGTTTTAGGCGATTGAATTGATTTTGTATCGACAGTTAGTGAAATGTTAATTCACATTTGGTGAAAGTGAAATATCGGTACATTAGGTTTCTTGTTTTTATGGTGGACATTTTGAAAATCAAGAGAAATCTTTCTTGAATTTCGCTAGAAATCAATTAATATTTCTGACCTAAAACAACTCTTCGTAACATCTTATAAGTTTTTTCTGTATATCTTTCGATTGTAACTTCGGTAATACAGCCCCATCAAGCTTCTTCCCCTTAATAAATTACACCAATAACAGCCTTTTAATTAGGTATATGATTAGAGGAACACAATAAAAAAGTGATATGAGGATAGCCCTCGCGCACCGTAGGTAGGTACGACCACGAGTCCCTGATTTTCAGCAATATTTCATCATTTCTTTCACTCAATACCTTTCTCAAAACTGCACAGGTAACAAAGATGGATGCGAATACAATCGTATGCGCACGCGCTGCGCCTATGACCCACTTGCAGTACAAAAATAGTGCGCTCCCTTCACGCCGATCTATAATTGTAATCGCACAATCATATGATTGTGTATCGTTAAGGGCGAAGGGAGTGGGCCAAAATTTTTGAGATAATTCGTAGAAGTTAATCTTTTAATAGGAGTGTTTGAGATTATTTGAGAAGTTGTTAAGATTCCCAAACAAGATCGTCATAATAGTATTATGAATACAAAAGTAGTTCCGTTTGACTTCATGGCATTTTCGCCAAAACTACTGAATCGGTTTAAATTGGTACACAGACTGGCGCCTGAGAAAGGACAAAGACTACTTTTACTGAAAGATCGAGAACTAAACCGTTATTTCGGACGTCGCAGCTTTCTTCGCGGAATGGGCTTTAAAAAATTGAAAGAATTTCTTGAATAGGATCAGCCCTACCTCCATAGATTAGCACTTTGTAATAAACTCTTCAGTTTTATAGATTACTAGCTGGTGCCCGCGACTTCGTCTGCGCAGGTTTAGTATTTCGAACAATATGTTTACAAATTGTAGCCTATGTGTTATTCTGATGTAGTTGTCTTCAGTAGTTTTTGCGTGAAAGAGTAACAAACATCCATACATCCATACATCCATACATACAAACATTCGCGTTTATAATATTAGTACCATACATCCATACATACAAACTTTCGCGTTTATAATATTAGTAGGAAGTATCATACTAATATGATAAATGTGAAATGATGAATGTGTTTTTGTGACAATGTATGGATGATACCCTGGATTAACACATGGGCTATTTTTTATCAACGGGTAGTATTTAAACGCAAATCAAAAAATATCCTTTTTCTATGCAATAAGATTCCGAATTCCCATCAAAATTACTGATTGCCCAGCAAAATATTCAACTCAAAATATCACTAAACACACTACAATTTATTTTCGCAGCGTACAGCGATTTTTCCTAAAGCAAAAGCTTTTTCATAAATGCACAGCTAACAATCTTAATGCACATTATACATGTTTACTCTTTTTCTTTTAAATATGGCTTCTATTTTTATATTATTTACAGCAGTTTTTCTGAATAAAACATCATTTTATTAGTCACTGTCATCTTATTATTTATTAATTACCACATAATGAGATCAGCAAAAAAATATAAAATTAAATACAAAATTGTAATTTATTGAATTATTTAAGCGGGTCTTGCTTTCGCGGGGCGAGGCACGCTTCTTTTTTTGCCCAATAGGCACATTTTTAGCTTCTGCAGGTGGCGCCACGTACTTATGTCGGATCGCAAGTCCGATGATATGCTTGCACATATAGTTCATAAGAAAATTGGGGCAGGTGCATTTTTAGTCATTGTCAGTACTTCCTTTTGGCATACATTTCATATAAGTAGTCATTAAAAGGCAGAACTATGATATTTCAGAATGTTTATAGTCAGAATCATCTTTTGGCATAGTTTTGGAATTTTTATTTTCCTGTATGAAGCATGTAACATGGAAGTAAGCATGCAACATGCAGCAAGCATGGCTTCTGTCACGGCTCCGGCGTAGAGATGTAAAGTGACCGTCACGTTATATGTGACCGATTAATCTGACCGAGCATATTGGACATTTATCCAATTTGACCGGTCACTTACTGTCATTTATTGTCAGCAACGTCAAAATCGTTTTTTTTTTGTTTAAAAATAGAATTTATTAGAAATAAACGTTTTTTCTTTCTTTATTTTATAAAACTACGGAAGTTTTAGAATCATCGAAGGTAACCAAATGTCATTCATCGATCTTTAAGATAAGATTTCGCCCGGCGGGAGATGTCGTGCGGTGTTCCGCAGGGGTCGGTTCTGGGCCGCTCTTGTGGAACATCGGCTACGACTAGGTGCTGCGCGCCGACCTCCCTAGCGGCGTCAGCGTGGTCTGCTACGCTGACGACACGTTGGTTCTGGCACAAGGGAGGTCGCACCAGGAGGCGGCCGAGATAATGACGCGCGGGGTTGCGACGATCATCGAGAGGATCTAGCTGCTGGGCCTGGAGGTGACCTTGCACAAATCCGAGGCCATGTGCTTTCATGGGCTTCGGAACGCGCCACCTTCAGGCTCTCAAGTCACGGTGGGGGGGGGGGGGTTCCCATCGGCGTCGAGAGGGCGATGAAGTACCTAGGACTCGTCCTCGACAGCCGGTGGAACTTCGTTGAGCATTTCCGACGTTTGGGCCCCAAACTGGAGAAGGCAGATGCTGCCTTCAAACGGCTCCTGCCCAATCTGGGAGGCCCAAACGCCCCCTGCCGTAAACTCTACGCGGGGGTCATGAGGTCCATGGCCCTTTACGGGGCCCCGGTATGGGCACGTTCGGTACGGCCGCGTGCTGTACACTACCTGAACGTGCCCCAAAAGGTGATAGCCATTAGGCTAATCCGGGGGTACCGTACGATCTCCCGCGAAGCAGCTGGCCTACTTGCTGGACTGCCACCGTGGGATCTGGAGGCGAGAGTCTTCTTGCGCCTGTACGACTGGCGCGAGGAGACACTGCGCCGAGGGGAACTCCGCTGCCGCGGCAAGTTGTCGCGCAGCGGGCGGAGCTCCGGCGCGATCTCATGGTGGCCTGGAGGGAGCGACTGTCGCAACCCAGTGCAGGGCACGCCACCATCGTGGCGGTAAGTCCCCTCTTTGAGGAGTGGCTCGGGAGGAGTCATGGCGCCCTCACGTACCGCATGATGCAGGTCCTCACCGGACACGGTTGTTTCGGGAGGTACCTGTACCGAATCGGTCGTGAGGAGGCGCCCGGGTGTCACCACTGTGCGGACAGCCCCGAGGACACGGTGGACCACACAGTCCAGGTGTGCCCCGCATGGGAAGGGCACCGCTGGGTCCTCGTCGAGGCTTTAGGCGGCGGCGACCTCTCGCGTCCGGCCCTGATCCAGGCCTTGCATGGTCCGGGGCGAGAGGGAATGGGATGCCGTCGCCTCCTTCTGCGAAGCAATCATGCTCGAGAAGGAGGAGGCGGAACGCCAGAGAGTTCGCACCTCTCATCCCAGCCGCCGTGCTCGACCAGGTAGACACCACGGGCGCCGGGTGTCGCGAGATGACTCCCGGCCACCGTAGGTGTGGGTCTGTGGGCGGTGAGTTCCGGTGGCTCATCGTCCCTCTGTCTACTTAGACGACAGACCCGTGTCGACACGCGCTCCTCAAAGAGATGTCAGCAACCCCAGAGGGGCCCAGTTGGGCCAAGGCCTGCCGGGGCTGCGGGTTGTTCGAAAGAGTTACCGCGGCTCTGGTACATAAAAGGCCTACGACGGAACACGACGGTTTTTAGTCAGTAAGAGTCTGACACTCCCTCACCGCTGCTAACCCACAGCGGGAGGGGTCATTTGATGATTTTTAACGTCGATAAAAAAAAAAGATTTCGCCGACACTCTATGATTAATGATTTGTCAGTATACATCAATAAAAATAAATACGTACTTGAGAGTCTATCTTTTTAAAAGGTTATCTATGCACTATGTTGGTTTAGAAAGGCAATTATAGGTATTATTTCACATTCATAATGTTTTTAATTTGCTTGAGACGAAAATAATAATTGTACCAAGTAAAAAATACTTATTTAATATATCTGACCAGTCTGACAATAAATGTCCAATGTGACCGGTCATTTAATATTAATTGACGGTCACTTATCGTATGTGACCGTCAGTTTACAACACTACTCCGGCGCTGCGGGGCTCCGGCGTTCCCATGCGAGCTTATCGTCGCAGATGGTTTTCACGCTCACCACCGCAGCTTCGGCTTACGGGCCGGCGGAGCCGGCCAGCCTCAGCCGCGTCGGCGAGCGTTACAACTACCTGCGCCTCAGCTCGCAGGCCGCGTCGCCCCTCCGCGCCTACGCGGTTTTGAATTGCACTCTAGGGGTAGGGCAAACAAGACTACGTGGAGTCGCTTTTGCAGCGATTCGTTTTCGTTACTAGCTTCAATTTTTAAAACAATGTTTTTTAATTGCAAATGGCAATTTGCTAAATAAATTGAATCTAAATAAAATTCTACCATCTTCATAGTACGCTGAATGAGATTTCAGTTAATTTGTTCTGCTTTTAGAAATAATGCAATGTGACAGGATTTTTTTGTTATAATAATCATTAAATTTGCCGAGCATGGCTTCTTGAAAATTAAGACAAACATGATGAACAGGTTTTGTTGTACTTACTGGTTAATATGCGACTGGGATAGTTATTTTGCTATGAAATATGGATAATTTGCTGTGCAGTTAGTATTTAATGCTTGTATGTAGTATTTTTGTACAATAATAAATTTAACTGTATTGCATTATAAGGAAAAAAGTAATGTCATATTGATGTATAATTTCGAATTATCTGCAGTTTGAGTTTTGTTAAACATTTAGTTTATTAGTAGTGAAGTAAGTTATTTGATGTAAAAAAGAATATAAATGATGAGTATTTATTGATAGGCGATTATTTATTTGATATGCAATTTATAATATCCCTTTATCAACACACCACGCGGGCGAAGCTGCGAGCGGAAGCTAGTAGATACATAATTTTTTATTTTTTTATTTTATTTATCACTTTATTTAACATCCCGTTTCCATAGTAACCCTTATAATTCCAATCTCCATTGTTACTAAGTATTACACCAGCAATTCATGTTCCCGTCATTTAATTACCGTCGGACATTATGCAGTTTATTGTATCCGCGACATATGCTACTGAAACTGCAGCTGCAGGAAATGCATACATAATGACTGCTAATATGAGAGCAGGATGTGTTTCTGTAATTAACTTTGATCTTTTCTTTATGAAGTGCAGTCTGTTTTATTTGGTAGATAATATTGTAAAGAGGTTTTAGTGTTTCTGGTATTCCAACTCTCCACTTTTCGCTGTGCCAAATTTCATCTCAATTTTTTCAACCGTTGTTGAGTTACACACAGATTTTATTGATTAAGATGTATCTTGAATGAAACGTAATGATAATCTATTATCAACCCTATACAGTTACCAGAAAGTTTCAGTCCTCCAAAACCATTCATTTGCTTTTTCCTGAAAGAATAAAAAGTATACATCATCTTGCACTCAAACTTTCACATACTTACTTATAACTGGGATTATGTCAACCAACATAACAGCTAGATTATTATTTAAATCAATCAACCCCAGCTATATAATTCTAGACAGGAAACTTAAAAACAAGGTCAGCACTGACACAAAATTCTCTTCGAATCTTGCTAAAAACTTGACCTCAAAAAGGTGTTTTATAAGCTCCGCTTTACAGCTAAAAGCTTAATGATATACAAAAATATTTCGTGGTGACATTACACAGATATTTTACCAAAGGTTCACACTGCAAACTTTTAAGAACTAGTTTTTCCCGTGTTCGGATGAAAGAGCTTTCTAAAACTGAAAGAATTTTTCAAATCGGACTAGCAAGCACCTACTTATTTCTTAAGATTATCTACATCCAAACAAACTCTTGAGCTGCATAATATTAATACCCTATGTACTACCTTACCTTAGGTATAATAAGCCAACATTTGAACCACCCTGGTAACTTCAGTATTAAATTCTTGAATTTTTCACAAGTAAATATACCTAGTATTTCTGCATAACGGTACGCTTAACGGTATGAAATCTAATGGATGCTATTCAGCTAGTGTAATGGATACCCGACATCTGTCTTGTCCCACGCCATCCCTATTTTGTGTTACCAGTGTACCACAATGTACCTACCCCACGTGGAGAAGTTTAAACTCTTATTAATTTTATCAGTTTTCATCTGAAGTTATAAAATTCGCGTTTTCAAGCAAATCTGACTTATTGCCGATTTCCATAACTTATCTATCCATTGTTTTAATTTGTTTTGCGAGTGGAGATAATATTTCGACCTTTGGACAGGTTATAGAAATGTACCGTTATTGGTTAAGTAAAAATCCAATCCAAAATTAATCATGAATCAACATGTATTTTCAAAATGCATCACCCAATCATCGCCTACTTTTCGCATCGAAAACAAAAGCTTCACCGTATCACGTCCACGCCACATCAACACCACGTCAGGGCCACGTTAACGGTGTTGACGGGTTCAACTAAAACACGCGGTTTGAACTTCAAAGCGTTGTTTGTTTGTAGTTTTTGAACACTGTTTTTGGAAAAATGATCGGGCTTAGGGGATTAGGGTGTTATTAATTAAACTGTTTTTACGATTTATGCATCGTATGCTGTAGGTATATTATGCTATAGATACTAATTAGTGTCCTTGTCTTTTCTATTTCTATATTGTAATTAAGTTTGGATTCTTAAGTTTTGTCCTAAATAGATCGTCGCATGTGGTCTAATTTACTTTTACTTTTCTAAGACCATTGCACAACTTAGAAATCTCATTTATAAACTCTTTTGCAAAAAAAACGGGCACTTATGCGAAATCTTAGTTTTATGGACTTTACGTGTATTTCAAAGGGTTTTAATGATTGTAGTATGTTTCTAGCATCAAAAGAGTTAGCCGAGCATGCGTGAGAGTGTATTCTAAATTTGAATTTTGTACAATTGCTAAGAAAGTGGTTAAACCTTGTTTTGGACTAATTGCTGGCAGAAAGTTCGTCGGTGTTTTGAAAAGTTTTTGAAGTGATTTTCAAGAAAATGATAATGCAGTTTTAATTAATGATTAATGTACTTTTTTGTTAGATCAAAACATTTTTGAAAAACTATGCGTATTTGATAAAATTTTCACCTGCTCTAAATGGGCTATGCTGATGATTGATGGCAATGTTAAGAGTTTCGGTATTTTAGTGTAAAGCGTTCTATTGTTTAGGTATTGTACCCACGTGTTTTAAAATATCGCTTTTTCATAAATAAACACTATTTAAAGAGTATCAGTACCTTTGGCTGCGACAAAACCAATTTAAAGTAAGCAGTGCCGATCACAAACCGTCTCCTATCGGACTTTGACATTAAAAAAATACCAAATTTTGTGATAAATGTTAAAATTAACCACATGAAAGATGATGAGGAGGGTTAAAGCTATCTAAAAAGTCAAATTATTGCCCCGTTGAAGCTCTCGATAACTCCATAGGTATCGGGTTACTAAACGACGATTTAGCTGAAAGGGAGTCAAAAATTCAAAATTATTGGCCAAACGTATGTTTCTTAAGAAATGAGCAGATAGCCAATTATTGTTATGATTTAAGCAGGAAAGTGCTGCAGATGCCAGAAAATCTCATTGTAGGCAAGTTTATTTAATAAAATGTCCGTGGGATGAAAACACGCTATTTGAACACTCAGACTCATAGATCTTCAGAGGTCTACGGAGTTTCCCAAGAGGCGAGGTTGTTTAAAAATCAGCGATTACGAGACCTTAAAACCTCGTGCTCACAGTCTATGCGCTATTTTCTGTATTTAGTAGAATTTAAAGTCTTTTAAAAATGTCAAAGTCCGATAGGAGACGGTTTGTGATCGGCACTGCTTACTTTAAATTGGTTTTGTCGCAGCCAAAGGTACTGATTCTCTTTTAAATAGTGTTTATTTATGAAAAAGCGATATTTTAAAACACGTGGGTACAATACCTAAACAATAGAACGCTTTACACTAAAATACCGAAACTCTTAACATTGCCATCAATCATCAGCATAGCCCATTTAGAGCAGGTGAAAATTTTATCAAATACGCATAGTTTTTCAAAAATGTTTTGATCTAACAAAAAAGTACATTAATCATTAATTAAAACTGCATTATCATTTTCCTGAAAATCACTTCAAAAACTTTTCAAAACACCGACGAACTTTCTGCCAGCAATTAGTCCAAAACAAGGTTTAACCACTTTCTTAGCAATTGTACAAAATTCAAATTTAGAATACACTCTCACGCATGCTCGGCTAACTCTTTTGATGCTAGAAACATACTACAATCATTAAAACCCTTTGAAATACACGTAAAGTCCATAAAACTAAGATTTCGCATAAGTGCCCGTTTTTTTTGCAAAAGAGTGTATTTGGTGTAGATAGAAACAATGTAAAGTGTTTAATTTATAAACACAGAAACCTACTAAAATACATAAGTAATTATCAAAGGAACTACCCAACAAAACGAAGACTCCCTCTACCTCTGACGCAACAGATCAATCAGACTAGTCACCTACCTACCTACCTACCTAGCTACTACTGCTAATGGTGCCCATTGAGTCTCACAAATGTACTAAATACTAACGCCCTCCTCCCCTTACCTTACACACGGGCGTTAAGAATGTCAAGCTTGTTGCTTTACCTTTAACCTCATAATACGGGCTTTTAATGTCATTTTTGTACTGTCAGTTGTCAAACGTTCGCGTATAGGCTTGACACTACCCGTACGATGTCACTCGGAAAATAAGGCAGTGTGAAAAGGAAGTCAGAGACTAGCCCCTATCAGCGTTTTTACTCGCATCCCGTGAAAAAGCAAATTCCTCGGGCACTAGACTATGTAAAACTGAAATAATTTTTGAAATGGTTCTGTAGTTTCTACGATTGACGCGTTCAAACAATCAAGCTCTTCAGCTTTATAATATAAAAACTTCTTCACGTATCTGCATAAGTGATAGTGTAGCTTCCTAATGGTGAAATAATTATTCAAATCGGCTCAGTGATTCCTACAAAAAACGCATGAAACAGCCTAGTTATCTCACAAAACAATCTCAACTAAACCACAAATCTTCAAAATATGACATCACACATTTTACGGGTCTTTACCCACTGCCCCAACATTATTCCTTACATCAATTGTTTGTTGTCATTCCTTCACTCTCGTGTGTCACTCACTCAAGTGACTAGCATGACGTCATCAGTGACTTGCCACTATGTTCAGGATTTAGTACCAATGTCCTGAAGATGGTTCGCTTTAATAATAGATGTCGGTTGAATTATTAATGGGGATTGTCGTTAATAATTTATAGTGGTTGTTTTTCGTTGAAAGGTTAAGGTTCGAAGGAAGTTACCTGGCTGTTGGAAAATCTTGAAAGAGACAGGATACAAACATTACCATACTAATATGAATTGTGAACCTAAAACTGGAACCAAATTCAGGACATCATGGTCAAAATAATTATTAAACTTTCGCGTAGATGACACTGTCAAGTTATCGGCATTTAATTTTACAGAAGTTTAATATTTTTTCAATACACTTCCATTGTCATTTATTCATATACATTACCCGCTTGATTTGAACTCAGAACAATAGTTTTAAACAAAACCAAAGAGTAATTTTATTTTATTTTTTTAATCCTTTTAGACACATACACACTCTATTTCTTCACTCTCATAGTCCGATGGGACGGCAATCCGACACGACAGGAGTGAGACCGACATTTACATTTACTTACATACCTATATGTAGTTAAAATATCATTTTTCTTTTGTTTCAGGGGACCAACATACACCAAAATCGTCAAAATCTGCGAAATTGCCACAACTCAGCAGTTTTCATAAATTTTCTAAAATAAAATAAATCATCATCAAAAATCTTAATAAGTGATGAATGTTCAGTAGTGTGGTAAAAAACGTCGCATGGAAGTACAGTGCTTCGGTTCGATTCTCCGGCTGAGCAAACAGAAGAATAGGTGAGTTGGTTTAATTGATATTAGTCAATTCTTTTCCGTGTGAGAGGAGGCCTGTGCCTAGCAGTGGGACGATAAAAAAGGCTGTAACAGTAACAGTCAAATAAAAGATTTTTTAAAGTATTTTTATTCAAGAATTATTGTAGAAATAAGCGTATTTTCATTTACGACTAGCAATTACACACTCACATAACAATGCATCATAAAACATTTTAGTAGATTATAGTTGTAGTTGTAAGTTGTCTGCCAGTCTCTTAAGCACAAATTACTGAACGGATTTTAATGAAACTTTGCAGTAACGTTGCTTATACATTCGTTTTTAACTTAATATACCCTGGTTGAGATAGCAGGTAATTCCCTCAGGACGTGGTATAGTATATTAATATTTTTGGGAGGATAATATAAGTCAGAAACGATGTACTTTTCAGGGTAACCAAAAGGTGAAATGGCACCCTGTTACTAAGACTACGCTTTGTATGTCTGTTTGTTATTAAATTGTACTTATCTCACTTGACTAGCTTTTTTGCCTTACGCAAAAACGTATAAAATGTCATATCATATATTTTCTGTATCTACGAGTGAAACTACAGTACAAAGCTAGTCGTAAATGAATATTAATGACTATTAGTAGGAAGTAGTTATGTTAACTGTGTTAGTTAATGTTCGGGGACTATGAACCATTTGCTGAACGATTACAGAGCGATAGTTAGCACGCACTCTTTGTTGCTTTATGGTTTGTGATACTACTTGTTAGTTATTAGTTAAATAGTCACCGAAATGTATTAAGTAATTAAGTATGTTTTTCACGTGAATTGTAGCATAAGCTCTGAAATAGAGTTTGGTATATACCTAATGATTTTTTTCATAAATTAGGTACCCCTAAGTTGTAGTATTTATGCAAACCAAAAACTGTAAAATGTAGGTAAACCCGAAACTGAATTAATACGTCCCATAGAGACAAGTTTCTGGGGGCAGAGAAGCAAAAGTAAAGGTGTCTACACACCAAAGCCGCTGGCGCCGGCGGCACAGCCCGGCGGCCCAACCCGCCGGCCTTATTTTGTACAATCATGCCGCCGGCTTTCATAGAGTATTTGACAATTACTAGAACACCACATGCCGCGGCAGTCGTGCCGCCGGGCTGTGCCGCCGGGTCAGCGGCTTTGGTGTGTAGACCCCTTAAAATAATATTCCGAATCGGATGAGTAGATTCAGAGCTTTTAGGGTGCAAAGAAACAAATAAATGAACGAAAAATATCTCCTATAGTGCTATTATTCTTACTTCTGATTTAACATTAAAATTCTCAAAAGACAACAAAAAATCATAGCAACATCACAACGTGGAAATATTTAGAGTTTCTCCCCACCACTTGTTAGACTGAAGTGTTAAGCAATTTCTGAAGAGTTCTGAAGCCCCTCCCTAGACTTGAGCACCTTCACACAATAGCAGTTCAAGTAGTATTTCACTCGGAAATTATCACAAACTTATTGGGATACTTAGCTTATTGTTAGAAGTTGTTGTAGCTTTTTTTGTCAAGTCAAAGGTTTCTATAATTATGGGTTGTCACGTACCATCAAAAGCTCTGAAATTTTTGGAAAATTTGGACAGTTCTAACCTGACACCTAATAGTTCTACCTAATAATAGTGAAATTGCCTTTTCATATGTATCGGTCTAACACTCAAAATAAACGAACGCTCGTACACATTTACAACATTTTAATTAACGCTCTCAATAAGATTTATTATTACATAAAGATAACAATAATTGGTCCTACTACAGTCTCTTGAGGTACCGTACTACAGGTATGCGCCCGACCCAGTTCTCGAAAAGGACCATATCACGTTGTACTGGGATCGATCTATCATCACTGACAGGACTATTGTAGCCAATAAGCCTGATATTGTGGTGATAGATCGATTAGCGCGCCGCGCGATGATAGTCGATGTCGCCGTTCCGCATGACGAGAACCTTGTGAAAGCTGAGAAAGAGAAACAAATAAAGTATCTCGACTTAGCGCACGAGGTTGTCGCCATGTGGAGTGTCGACACGGCTGTTGTTGTGCCGATTGTCGTTACGGCCAATGGTTTAATAGCCAAGAGCCTCGACGAACACCTCAGGAGGCTCTCGTTGGGCGGCTGGATCAAGGGACTGATTCAGAAGGCAGTACTCCTTGATACGGCACGTATTGTGAGGAGGTTTCTGTCTCTGGGACCCTAACCACCGGTACCTTGGACCCTGTGCCCGATATCGGTGGCAACCTATTTTTTATATTTTTAAATGTTTTTTATTTTTATATTTAATATTTAAAAATGTAAATCATATGTTAGAAAATAAATAAATGATAAAAAAACATTGGTCCTCAAAATATGTAACTTATAATATCTACAGTGACATCAACTTTTCACATGTTCAATGAATAACTGTTTTTGATCGCAATTAGTTTCGCGTTAAAACAAGCAAGAAGTATATGTGGGAATCATTTGTCTTACAATTAACTCAAATCCCTACAATTCATCGTTAAAATTCAACAAAATTTATACGGTAATAAATACCTCGAAGCTAATCCTTGTAATAAACTGCACACACGTGAATCATCTGTACTGAAAATATCATAAAATCAGATCAGTGCTTTAAAGAAATAAACTTGTCGGCTTTAATAGCTGTGTAAGTATGTTGAAATCAATTCATATTTTTCATGTTAAACCACAGTACAGCTTACCTTAAACAACTTTTTCAAAGTCAAAGTCAAAACCATTAATTGAAAGAATGAATGATTTTGACTTTGAATGTGTACTAATTAGATTAGCACTTTTTCACAACAATATTTACAAAATACAGCTCTCCAAAAACGCCCACCTTTCACCACTTCCTAGTGTTATGGCAGGGAAGAAGAAGAGGTGAAGAACAAACTTCCCAGCATCACAGCTGTCCATTACAATTGATTATTTCATTACTTACATTTATAAGTTTTTACACTTTCGTTTTTCAAAATTTTATCCAGGTACGTAAAGTAATTCTCACAGGCCTCGGTAGAAAATGCTGGCAAAAACAATTTTCAAATATAGCGACCGACACCACTCTTCCGTAGTAACACATTTTCATAAAACAACACGTTTAACCGCAGTGATAGCGAATTTCCCTCGTCACCGCTTAGACTAGCGTTACCGGCTATAAAACGCGCTAATTTTAGCCTTTATAGGCCAAACGTAGGCAGGAAAAAAGCAGCCCAAAATTACGGCATTTACCCACAAAACGCCCCGTAATGGTTCGCTCAATGATGCGTTAAAGCAAAACTTCAAAGCGTTTGTTTGAGGCACACGGAGTAATGGAGTGAAAGATGAGCGGAGATGCCATAATGCAGGTAGGTCAGGCGCCTTCGTCTGGGTCAAATTCATACGGTAGGCATGATCAAAACGATCAGTTACGAGAGGTTATTTGAGACTGTCAACGATTTTTGGCAGTACAAAAATTGCTCAGGTCCAAAGGAGGCGTATAAGGGCGAGAACAATAGTTCCTCGTCCCCCGCACACCCGCATTTTGGCGCGCTACTTTCTTATGCCATTTTCCGTTATGGCACCTCCGCCACTCATTTTGTTCTCCATGGGCACCTCTCAATTATATTGTTTGGAAGTTCCCTCCGAGTCCCTCTCAGTGCCAGGCCTGAGATCGGAACGTTCTACGGAGCTTTAGCGGCTAATCGTCTAAAACGCTTGGCTAATCTTCTGGCAAATTACTTTATCTTAACGCTGTCAAATACATTGTTAGCAGATTTTTCATCGGCTTTTTAGTTTTGTGATTTATAAGAGTCGTTAATGTCTGTAGAAAATTGGGAAGGTAAACAATGGTTTAGGATGTTTTGTTTTAGGCATGACACGATGTTGTTGGTCAAACATTTGTCAGACTGAGGTTCCTATGTAATGTATGCTAATGTTATAAAGAGGTAAACAAAAATTGCTTGTAATAAATAACCTCAAAAACTACTGGACCGATCTTAAAAATTCTTTCTCCATTTGAAAGCTACATTTATCCTAGTATGGGCAGCATTTCCCACAGAAGGCGGTTTAAATTGCGGAAAAACGGCTAGTAATATTATAAAAGGATATAGATCAGTTTGTTCCTTTAAACGTTCTTCTCTCAGGAACTATTTTTTTCCGTTTTAGATTTCCTATATATCAAAGACCTACCTATAAGCATTTTTTCCGAGTTCGAGTAGTTCCCGGTTAAATTAATATGCTTTTAGTATCTACTTCCAGATTAGTGCTTAAGCACATTAAGTGAATATTTTATCAAAATTTTGACAAGTTCAGGGTTGCCAGCGACAAAAATCCGCTCGGTAAGCAAAGTGGAACTCAGATAAGATAGATTGATGCTTCCTAATGATGTAATATCTGGCCAACCTTGGAACGGTAATGTGTTCTACCTACTTACTTGTAATAGATTAAAAATGTACCTATAAAGTGCTGGAGCATCTTTCACGATACGATAGGTATTTTCAATGTTTAATTATTGTGCACGGTTGGGTTGTGAGTAAAATGAAAAAATATTTTTATTCGACTAGTTGTGTCCTACCGTTTCAGCAGCATTCACAAAGAAAATAACTTGTAAATAGAATTAATAAAATATATTTTTATATATTTTATGTACAGGCCACTTAGCCTGTTTAATATTAGGGCAAACTTTGGCTTTCTATTACCCATTTGCAATAAGCGATCGGCAATTTTTCCATAAAGTTTAAACGAAACATACAGTATATTAAAAGAACATACAAGACCTTCGAACCTGCCCAAAGTGTATAATATTAATACACGCTACAACCCAACGGACTATATTTATATTGTTACGTTATAACTAAGGAAATTGATCAGTAAACAACGCCCAAAATAAAGTTACAAAATTCGCTCTTAAAAACCCTTTTACAAATTGAGATTGAAGCAAATTGACTTTTTATTTACTTATCGATCATAAATAACCAATAAAAGAGTCCCTTTTTAAATTAAAAGGCTTTATAAAACCGTTGTTTATTGAAAACATAAAGGGTGTTTTTCATTCGCTTGTAATTATCGTTCGCTTTCATACCGAACCACGAGCTCGCGTGGCGCGAACATAAAACTCTTTACATAATTACATACATGTTAATTAAATACTTGTCAAATATAATACAATTTTATTAAAGCAACAAGCTTTAGAAATTGGTTGTGGAATAAATAAATTAGCGCCCTGAGAAAATTACGACGAAATATCTTGTGACAAGATGGCGTTTCCCGCCCAAAGTGACGTTTGAACTGTCAAGAAAGTTTACGCTCGCTTTTAGGCTGCGGTGTTTTATATTCTGCCAATTACTTTATGGTTATTAGTATATTATACTTTGTGATTTTGAAGGAAGTTGCTGTAAGTATAATTTATCGTTTTGCAGCTTTTAAATCTTATCGCTTAGCAATTTGATTTAACGCCACTGTCAGGTGCCCTAGGGAGTAGTAGTGATGAAAATATTACGTATCCTGCCTCTTAAAAATATTTCATTGTGAAAAAGCACTTAACTTTAACCATGCTCTGAAAGCTTGGCAATTAAAAAACACTGGTTTACTATGAATTTTCATGTCCAATTTTACTTCGCCGTTCATAATATTCATACCAATGGACCTATTAATTCATTTGTTTTGGAAGGTGGGTAAATATGTCAATATTGTATTATTGCAACCCTCAGGGATGTGTGTAGGATATATGATGTCAAAATCGTTTGTCCCGAAGAGCTTATTATTTCTTCACTGGCTCGTTACGACTCCGGTAACAAGAGATACCTTTTATTACGTTTTTATACCGATCTTGTTCTTATTAGGTTTTATATATCTCCCTTGCTATCGAGTTTCTATACCAATTTTAATAGAATTACGTGGGTGTATGTATACTCATATTATCAAAAATATATAATTTCGTCAATTAACAGCAGCTTTTTTAAACAATTTTGCACCTCCAATTCACCCTTTTCGTTTACATATTGATTTATGGGCCCGGTGATACTATTGGCTGATTACAAGTTTTCAGTTTGCGGGGCTATTAACTGGTCATCGAAAACATTTTGATGCCACCGCACTTTGCAGAATAAACTATTGGCTAACTATCAGGCCAATTATCGGATGATCCCAAACTTTTAAGTCTCCTCCGATGTAATAAGAGCACTATTATAGGCACACTTCCACACTGATTGTTGCTATCGTCCCGGTGAATTTTATTTTAGTCCGACTTCTTACTCGTAAACCAGAAACCATTGGTTTCACTTACATACAGTTCTAACATAGTTCTAACTGCTAACTGCAGCTGCTATTCGCACGTGCCGGGACTGCTTGAAATCAGCCGCAACTACGCTACTGTGTTAACGATGGAATTAGTTTTTGTTATTTTATCTTTTGTATTTTTTACCTTTTGATTTTTGTTGTAATATTTTTAATTTCATTAAACTAATAAATTGACCAACGAGGGCGAGGCTCGTACGCATTCCGAACTCCTTGCAGTACTGGCTGCAACTAGCTGTTTACTTTTTAGTTCGTCTTTTGTTTCTGTTCTTTGAGTTGTCATCGCGCCGTCTCGCAGCGAGCCGCCCTCTCGTTTTTTCTTAACTTCTTTAAACAGTTGTTTAATTTAAGGCCGGGTTTTCCCTCTTTCCCGGTGTTTACCGCAAACTATTGATACAGTCCACCTCCCACCGAGCACATCCGTTGGTCGTTCGAGCCGGATTGTTCCAGCAACTTGGATGCTTCGTACACCGCGAACTGAGAAAACAAAATGGTGAACACGCGAAGCGCGGCGGGCCGGGAACAAGAGATTGAAAAACCTACGCCTACTAATGTAAAGAAGTCCGAGGCTAGCAGAAGACCATTGGTAAAATATCCTTCTGCGAGGTCTTCAGTGAAGGCGAGGAGGGCACGATTGATACTCGAGGCGGCGGAACAAATGGCGCTTCTGAAAATGGAACTCATTGAAAAGAAGCTGGCTGCCGACCTGGCGAAGCTGGACAGCTGCGGCTCGCAGTCGCTAGCTGATGGTGAAACTGGTGAAGAGGAAAATGCGTCTCGGATCGAGGAGTGGGTGAAGACACAGCGTGTCACTAGCTGTTACGACGATGCGCTGCGCCCGGCACAACGGCAAGACGCTGTCTTGCAGCAATTGGATAACGCCGGCCCATCTCAGCTCGGGAACGTGCAACCAAACCAGAGCGGTACTGACGACGGCACTATGCACATGCAATCGGCATGTGTGCTTAAGGACCTAGCCGCCGCCACCGCAACCACCAACGCCAACCAGGCAGAAACTAAGCTGCTTAACCGACTGTCTATGCCAAAAGACTTACCG
Source organism: Helicoverpa zea x Helicoverpa armigera (assembly GCA_033682625.1). Taxonomy (NCBI): domain Eukaryota; kingdom Metazoa; phylum Arthropoda; class Insecta; order Lepidoptera; family Noctuidae; genus Helicoverpa; species Helicoverpa zea x Helicoverpa armigera. The sequence continues at coordinate 641,832 of JAWIIS010000015.1, read as the reverse complement.
TAGTTTGACGGTGACCCGCTTGATTGGCTACAGTTTAAGCAAGCATATGAAGAGTCTTCTCAAGTCAGCAAGTTTAGCGACCGAGAAAACTTATGTGACGTCACTGCATGCGGACAACCGCATCATCGCTTGCCGCACTACGTGCCGACCGCTGCCGCCGAAGTCGTCGCCGCCCCAAGCTCGGCGACTCAATCTAGCAGTGTACCAACTGAAGTGGTAACTCACGTTAACACCAACCACAACGAATGGTCAGTGCGGTTGAAGGTGTTTCCAGTAATGATTCACGGACCTAATGGTGCATTCCGTGCAAGTGCATTTGACGACAGCTCCAACGTCTCAATGATCAGCGCGTCGTTGGCTGCGCGCGCCGGTCTGCGCTGGCGTACACAAACCATGCGAGTTCGTGGCGCATGGGGCAAGAACGAGTTAGTGTGTGCGGCAGAACTAGTGGACTTAATCGTGTCTAACAAACTCGGTAAAAAGTTTAATATAAGTGCGCGTAGTGTCAACGAACTGAGCTTGCCTGAACAAGGGTCAGTGAACTTTCAGTGCGAGACTTATGGCCACTTACGCGATATTAAAGACGATCTGTGTTTTGCGTCGCTAAAACCCGACTTACTGTTAGGGCAAGATAATTACCATTTATTGTTTCCTTTAGAGACACTAGTAGGCAAGCCAGGCGAGCCGTGCGCCACCCGCACACCATTGGGTTGGTGCCTGCACGGCAGAGTACCGGGTACTCAAGCTCAGCACACAACGTTGTGTATGTCGGTCGTCGCTACTGCCAATGTCTCCGCGACCGCCGAGCTGCATGACGACGTGCGACGTTCCTTTACGCTGGAGCCAATGGGTGCTTCACCATCAAAGCATCAGCTGGCGGCTAATGACCTCGTCGACCCTACGAGTGCTACGAGCAGCGCTACGCCCGTAGCGGACAACACCAGTGCTACGCCGCTGTCGACGACGTCGCTCAAGCAAACTATTATGAAGCCGACTAAGCTAAACATAGCAGATATAGCCACACGAGAAAACTACGATTGCTCGGTGTTACAAGATAAGTGGCTACAGGGACCTGCCTTCTTGTATAAGCATCCGGAATATTGGCCGCTAGATGTCGTCGAACCTGCTAACAAAGAGTTATTAGAATGTGTAACAGTAATTGATAACACCATAGAAACCTGTACCTTACCTGTACCTGAACCTTCACGCTTCTCTTCATGGCTACGCTTACTACGAACAACAAGTCGAGTACTTACCTTTGTTGATAACATTATCAAGGCCATCAATAAGAGAAAACAGATAGCTTCTACCTGTAATCTGAATGATGACGTGATGGACAGGGCTGAACGCTTACTAATAAAGCACTCACAAGCTTTATCATTTGGAAAAGAGATTAAGCTACTTCAAGCGTCTACGGCACTACCTACTTCGAGTAAGCTACTTACCTTATCTCCGTACCTAGATGAGCACGGAGTCCTGCGATGCGGAGGCCGCATCAACGCTGCTCCTGAAATAACTCCAGATGTTAAACACCCTGTTATACTAGATGGTCGCTGTGACATTACTCAGCTGATTGTGAAGCATTATCACCAAAGAGCTTTCCACGGCCACCAGGAAATGGTGGTTAATGAGCTGAAACAGAAGTACTGGATTGTACGTATTAGACCTACTGTTAAGCATGTTATCGCAAAATGCATGCTGTGCAGAATAAGGCGTGCACAGCCTCGACCTCCTCGAATGGGAGACTTACCTGAGGGACGTTTGGCGCATCATCAGCGTCCCTTTACCCACACTGGAGTGGACCTGTTCGGACCTATGGAAGTGACCATAGGACGCCGCCGAGAAAAAAGGTACGGCGTGTTGTTTACCTGTCTCACTGTGAGGGCTATACATGTTGAGCTCGTAGGAAGCCTTACTACCGATGACGTCATAATGGCTCTCCGACGAATGGCAGCCAGACGCGGGTGGCCGCGACACCTTTACTCGGATAATGGTACTAATCTGAGAGGCGCCGACAAGGAGTTGAAGAAGTGGGTCTCCGAATTGGATGGGAAACTCTTAGCTGACGGAGTACAGAGTTACAGCATGACCACTACATGGACGTTTTCCCCCCCTGCCAGCCCACATTGGGGTGGGGCATGGGAGCGACTCATTCGCTGCGTGAAAAACGCACTGAAAGTCGTGCTGAAAGAGCGAGCGCCTCGAGATGCTGTTCTACAAACTCTCACGACAGAGGTTGAAGTGATGGTAAATAGTCGGCCCCTCACCCATGTGAGCGTTGAGCCGAACACTGACGAGACATTAACACCCAACCATTTCCTCCTTGGCTCATCCTCAAACCTACCGACTATGGGCACCTTTGATGAGTCAGATACATTCTTGCGCAAACAGTGGAGGATTGCTCAGCAGCTGGCTGACTCATTCTGGCGACGGTGGGTGAAGGAGGTGCTGCCGGACATGCGTCCGCGAAAGAAGTGGCAGCAGGAGCAGAGGCCCTTACAAGTGGGTGACCTCGTTTTAATTGTCGATCCCGCATCCCCACGAAACGTTTGGCCACGCGGCATAATTCGAAGGGTGATGCCAGGCCAAGACGGCCGCATCAGAGTCGCCGGGGTGCAAACAAACCTGTCGGGCATATTGCGACGACCGGTAGCACGAGTTGTGCATATAGCTATCGGGAATGAGTGCTGACGCACTGGGGTGGGGGATGTTAACGATGGAATTAGTTTTTGTTATTTTATCTTTTGTATTTTTTACCTTTTGATTTTTGTTGTAATATTTTTAATTTCATTAAACTAATAAATTGACCAACGAGGGCGAGGCTCGTACGCATTCCGAACTCCTTGCAGTACTGGCTGCAACTAGCTGTTTACTTTTTAGTTCGTCTTTTGTTTCTGTTCTTTGAGTTGTCATCGCGCCGTCTCGCAGCGAGCCGCCCTCTCGTTTTTTCTTAACTTCTTTAAACAGTTGTTTAATTTAAGGCCGGGTTTTCCCTCTTTCCCGGTGTTTACCGCAAACTATTGATACAGTCCACCTCCCACCGAGCACACTACTGGTTTGTATGTATTTACATGAAACCGTTTTCGATTGAAGCGGCAGCAGTTGCAGCCGATTTAGTGCAGTCGCTGCATGTGCGGTCGGCACTCGGCAGCTATCATTCAAAACGAACCTAAATTCTATGAAGTTTTTTTCAACTACCGTCCGAACGAAAAACGAGTAGTTTCTAGTTCAGGAACAAGCCTTTATTAAAGTGAAATGTATGCGAATATTAGTGAGAATAGTTGGGCGAGTGAAATTGAATGTAGCGTGCGACACGACCGGCGGAGCGCGGCGATCCTCAAACATGTGCTGAGGTATGCGATGCGGTGTAAGCCATAGGCGGTGGCGGAAGCGAGTATGGAAACTAGGTATTTTTTATTTGATCTTAGTTTAAAGGCTACTGAATCTATTCAACTGAAAAGTGCATAGGTAATTAACAATCAGTTCAATTCGAAGTTTAGTATCTACAATGTTTTTTTAGCATCTGGAAATTTGAAGGAATAGTTTCTGATTTAAAGGAACCAGATATTAGTAAACTATAATATAGAATAGTTGGGCGAGTGAAGAAATAAATTGAAGTTAAAAGAAATACTCAATTGCCTACAGCGTAGCAAACTTTTATTCAACCATCAAGGTTGGCAAGGGTTACTGTCCCCTAACACTCATTAAAATATGAACTATGACTTGACTTCTACTGTAATTTCGTTTTACTATATTTATTTTTAGTTACATTCTAGCAAATAAATTATGTTCGTAGCGAGTGACACGCGGAATAAAGCTTAACATTTTGTATGTGAGACGAATGTGTTGGTATTTGTGTGATGTAAGTTATAAGCGAACGCGATTTGAGCATTTTTTCTTAACGTCTTTGCTACCTTAAAAGCAAGAGTCCATCTTTTTATTAACTGTCTTACCGGAATATACACTAATTAATTTATGTTTATATCATATCCATATGTTAATATTGTAAGTTTGCAAATACCTACAACACAAAACTCCAGCATAGTAATTGACAGTAAAAACGTGTATTATGCTGCCACCGTGTATTAAGGGTCCACCTTCTAGCCTGAAAGATGACAATTTAAGACTTATGTATGTATCAATGCAGAAAAAAATCTACTCATTATCAATTCAAATTATGACATGTTTAACATTGCGAAACATTTCTATTCGAGTCGATAAGTATGTATAAGTATGACACGAGTGCTTCCACCCGGTGCTTCCCTGGTTACTGGATATGTGGAACGTTTCAAGTATTTAGAACGAGCTGCATGTGTGGATTATGTGATGATGGTGTAAGTGATAAGCGATGGCAGCGAGAATAATTGAGTCTTTATATACTAAAATCTCAAATTCAGAAATAGTAGTTTTCTAATTTTCATGTGTTGTTCTGAAAATTTCTGATGGAAGGGTAAGTTAAAAGGTATTTTATTTTTAAATATTGCCAAAAATTATTCTCGAAATGACAAAAAAGGCAGTCGCACTAAAATCCACGTCTCCTTACATTTATTTACTTAAATATTCAAGACCGCGTGAGTTTTTGTAGGAGGAAAATAGAATATCGATGATGGCAATAATGCAGCTTACACGTCCTACAAAAAGTTGGTCAGAAAACCCTTGACAGAAAGTCCTACAAAAAATTGGCCCGATTATCTGTCCTAGAATAAGTTTGACATGGTCCATGGACGTGGGTGGGCAGCCTTAGCCATATTCTCAAAACACAGAATAAAATCGTCTTATATTTTAACCCGCTACCGCCTATGCCATACACACACAAACCACCTCTGATTCACTTCGGAAACGCGTTCCCTGAATTCTGAAATAATTCGCAAATGATTCAAAGAAACAATACAACAGCATATTTCTGAATGAACGTTTATTTTAGTAAACATTGTGTTAATGACTGAGTAAAAATGTTTTTATTGCAATCTCCTCTGAATTGAGACTGCAGAGCTGTCGTGAGCCAAAAACCAGATAAATCTTCAATGGTTTACGAGATTTGAGAAATTTTATTGTTTGATAAATCTACAATACCACCATTTATTATACAGAGTTAGTGGTGGTTGTGAATTATATTCTTCACGTCAGGTTTAATTCAAATTACTGCAGTAACGTGTGTTTAGGTCAGATAGGGCAGTCGCTCCTTGTAAAGCACTGGTACTCAGGTGAATCCGGTTAAACTGGAAGCCGACCCCAACATAGTTGGGAAAAAGGCTCGGAAGATGATGAGCAATGTGCGTGAAGAAGTAACAAATACACTGACAAACTTCTACTTTAATAATATTAGTGTTATGGCTACATCTACATGTATGAATGATACATACAAACATACATTTCTAAACTGGGTCAGAAAGCCAGGACTAGTCGTCGTTACGTATTTTCACATAGAGTAGGGGTGAACCCATTTGGAAAAGGTAGAACAGAGTTAACCATTTATTTAGGGGAAATCATCAAATGACTCCCACTCCCTTCCGCTGTGGGTGCAGCGTGAGGGAGTGTCAGACTCTTACTGACTAAAACCCACCATGTTCTTTCTTAAGACCTTTATGTACCAGCGCTGCGGTAACCTTAGAGTAGTTATTCGATGAAGGTATTTGTCAGGTAGATATTATGTATACGCTATACCATCCTAATTTATAGACACGTTAAATGAGGAGCTCAATTTATGCGTATAACACATGTTACTATTAGCAAAAGTAGTAAACACTACAGACATATTTCGTTCACCAAGAAACTCGATCAAATATTAAAAATAAATAAATATCTCAGTGAAGGGCGTTCGTACCATTAAATATAACTAATGAGACACTGACCTCTAGTGATGTGCAAACATCCCGGAAAACGGGAATTAGATCGCGCTGATGTGTGAATATTTCACAAGACATTCCCGTTTAATTTTGATTTTTAAGGCCATTTGTAAACCGATGACAGACTCTTCATCACTTTATGAATTCTGCCATGTATTTTTATTTATTTCCCCGTTAATTACTGAAGTTAAAACCGACGTGTTGGAATGACCTATTTTTTCTTGTCGTGCCACGAAAACATGTCAGAATTAGTAAATATGTCAGCGTCATAATTAATGTAAAGCAAGCAAAACTTTTAATCAACGGCTTGACATTGAAATGTCATGTTAAAGATAGTCAGAGTCACACTCTATTAAAAGAAACCAATAGATTACCTAAAAAACTGTGGGTGGAGACAGTAATTGATTACTAGTGTACCTACTATAATCGTCATATATCATACAAATACTTTATATTTCATCCATAAGATTCCCACATCTTCAAAGGGCGTTCGATTATTCTTCTTCTTCTTGGCGAGTCGATGGCAACTTAAATTTTGGGGGCCCAATATTTCGCTACGCATACGGTAATATAAAGAGGATTTTTTAATTTTTTTTTATAAAGGCTACTACTGAAGCGATTTGAAAGATTCTTTCACTGTTAGAAAGTTTATACTCTTTCTGAGAAACATAAGCTGTATTTTAACAGGGTACGCTCAGTTGTTCCCACGGGACGCGGGTAAGCGGCTATTTCTTTATAAACTTGTGTAAGCATTCTATCCTCGCGTGGCATGCAATTATTTCTGAAAAATATTACTCACAACATTTCAAAAACTGATTCACACAAAAACAATCCCGAGAACATGAAAAATTGCAGAGAAAACTAAACAATAACAAAATCAAACTCATTTATAACGTCAAAACTGGAGCAATCGATCCCGTTATTCATAAATCCCGGTGTCGAGGTTACATAAGTGACAGCACTATGCAACATCTGGTCCCGGGAACTGTAGGAGCACCATGAGTTCTCGAGATTTTCTTCAATTAAAATTGTTGGCATAAGACATGCGTTTCGTGGAATAGTTGATAGTTTTCAAACCATCTGGACGTCCCTAGGTTTTGCGAATTGACTGCATTTTGACCGCATTAGTTGAATCATAGCCAAGGTAATTTAATAATGCCTTTAGTTGTAAAGTCTAAACCGTTTAAGTACTTACAAAACAGACTGAATTTTAGAAACTGTGCAAGTGACCTGCAACCAACAGAAATAATGACAGTTTACTTTGCTGATCAGAGACTTTGCGTTAAGATGGATATTAACGGCCAAAAGAAACGAAATCTTTATTAAGTTTTATGCGTTTTATTCCAACCAAACAAAAACCTAAAACTCATCAAAAGCATCCTGTAACATTATTACCGTTCATAATAAAACTGAAAACATGGCCACCTTCAATAAAATTCAAGCTCATAACAAAATTTATTGAATTTACGTTTTACATGTAACAACCATTTAACTCTTCAGTATTCCCGGAATGCAAGTCACATCACTAAACTTTACTATTGATGTTTTACACAGGAAAATGTTATATTAGTCAAATTACTGGAACATAGTTGTAAGTAGGTATGCTTGTTGATTTCATATCAAAGAAAAGCTAAAATAGTTGGCCTTGATTATATTATTTTGTATGTAAGTCACGGATTTTGATATCAAATACCTACTAGCTGTTTTCCGAAGTTTCTTGCGTCCCGTTGTAACTATTTTCCGTATCCAGATAGTGTCGTTTCCCAACAGAAAATTTTTCAAATCATTTCAGAAGTTTCAGGTACAAATAAAAAAAACGGCAAAGCAAGCCGGACGCGCGCGAAGTGTTCCGAACAGAAAAAAACATCTTTGTTGTATGTATGGGAATCCTCTAAAAACTTCAGCTGTCACGAACTATGAGGTTCAGCAGATACAGCCTGTTAACAGACAAACGGACAGTGAATTCTTAGCAGTAGGGTCCTGTTTTACATGTAGCGACTGCCTATCTGACCTCCTCAACCCAGTTACCCGGGCATCGCAATATCCCTAGGTAAGACTTACCTTTTGAGTACCGAACCCTAACCCGCTAGTGCGTATCGGAGAATGAGGACAAAAGCAACTATGCGACATTCAATAAATACCATTCTCTCTAAACAAGATGTTTCATACAAATCACTACACAATGAGTAATCCTGAACCGCTAATGATTTCAGCAGGTGCACATATTCGCAGTGTTACGAGTTATTGACTCACGCGCAGATTTAGCCAATTTCGCTACTGTTATCATAGCGTACGGTTGACTGGTTACCTCGTTAAAAATACCAAACACACAGTTTTTGATCGTTAGTATAGTTATTTAAGGTCGTAATTCACTTAGCAACTTGGGTAGATACTGATGATGGGGGAAAAATGATGAGCGGTGATGCCACAAAGAAGGTAGGTCAGGTGATTGATACGATAGGCGAGATCAGTTATTAGAATTAACAAGGCGTTCGGTTCCTTTTCAAATGAAGCTAATCATTTTTTTTTCTATGGTTGTCCTAAAGTCACGAGGCGAAGCAAAAATGTTAGAGCCCCCACATTTTGGAATCGTTTAGTCGGCCAATTTATTAGTTTGGGTTCATGAATCAGTATGGAGATGAATGGTGATAACTATCAAGGTATCCGGCCGGTTTCAGACCAATGATAAAGTTTTATTGGTTTCATGATTACGACAGTTTAGTCTGTTGTATGCGGAGGTCCAATAGGTACAACATTTTACTACTTACTACCTTGGTAGTAAAATGTTAGCTTTTCTGTAACTTAAACTTATTTGAAAACAAGCAAGAGCCAACACAAACAATTTACCCGGATGTATAGGTATCGGATGCTAGTGTATCGCAATATGTTCTAGTTTGCTCAATTGCATGTTGCGACAAAAAGAATAACTGAAAAACATTTGTAATCAAGCTGAAAACAAGATATATCGCTGTATGAAGATAATACTTCATGTTTTGTTCGAAAACGGGTGAGCCACACTTAAGTATGTGTGTAAGCAAAATATACATGCATCAGTATGTAGAATAGTTTACCCAAAATAATTTCTACAGGAACAAAATAACTAAGATAGAGAGAGAAGATAGGTAAGAATTTCAAAACATCTTTCATATTAAAACATTAAATAATTTCGTAACCCTATTACCAAAAGCTTTCGCATCCACCATTCATCAGAAAGTTGTCGGAGTTGAGATAAAGTTGCGTGTTCATTACGCGCGGAGTCGCGCGTCATGTTACAGCGTATACATACATTCTCTGAATTACCTCCAGTAAGGGTGTAGTGTAGTTGTAGATACAGGCCGCTATATCTTTTATGTATGTAGTTTTGGCTCGTGGTGTTGCTCGTGTCAAATGGGAAAATACCTGACGTAAACTGATTAAAACTGCAAATAGTAGATATTCCTTGATTAATGGGTTATCCAACACTCGGTTCAGTAGTTTCTGATATTAGCGATTTCAAGCAAAGAGAGTTTGTTGGATCACGGTTATGTTATAATTCAGTTTTATAATATTAGTATGTCAAGGCATCGCTTTAGAAGAAGTAGTATTAACAATTCAAGATATTTTCACAATAATCAATCAAATAAATGAAAACCTAATTCCTGACCTCATTTCGGGGATGAGTAACATAGCACCCACACATAAAGTATAAAAATAATCTCCACCACATAATCACTCCCACACAAATATGGGCACCCATAAAAATAGCACATATTTCTGCGATCAACGCTCACGTCTGAACGCACCCTAACGTCATGTAATAAGAGAGATGGCTGTAACTTGGTCGTGAATAACTGACGCAACGAAGATTCATCGTGTGTGAAGCGCTCTTATCGCGCTAAAGACTGCTCAGTTAATCATTTTTGTGACGACGTTTTGTTATGTTACTTATACCAACGTAAATATAAAAGAAATAGCTGTGTAGACGAAAGAAAACACACATGGATTAGGGGATTTTTTTTCAAAAAGTTGATAGAAGATATGTAGGTATTGACCGATCTATGCGCTTCTTGAGATGGATGCTGTTGTACACTTAACTTCAAAGTCACATTTTAGCGTACTTTTCGTAACATTTTAAATGATGACCTAACCCGCCCCGCACTTAGAGGCTTAAAAGTAACCATTAAATGTCTCTGAGTGTGTCCATAAGTAACTCTTTTTCTCCAAAAAATCTTAACTAACTTACGATGAATTAAACTGATTCAGCACATGGAAAAGAAACCAAAACACGCATAGCAGAGTGAGTGAGAATGTTAAGAACTTACAAACAGTAACCCAAACTAATTTTCTATTTTCCGTAGTGGTTCTCTAGCTTGTAAAAGTATTGAGGTCTGCTTCACCACCAATTGCGGTGGAGCATACACCTGTGTATGAATCATTTCATCAGCTGGTCAACTCAACTCCTGACTATTTCTTCAGCAGGTCAAGATGAGCGTCGTAGATGGCGGGGGCCCGGAGGAGCCGGCCCTCACGGCGCCAGCGACCACCCCCACCACGCCGCCCCCCTCCGCCCTAGCGCCAGATGGCACCGCACAACTCATACAGGTATGAAGGTGGAAGGTTTATTGGAGACTCATGTCTTTAAGGAAGCCAGGAATAGGACACACTGAGCTAGTTGTCTGATGACGCCACTTTAGGACATAAACTGGGAAAAAGGGGTTAAAGTTCAGGGGACTGAATTACACCGGAGTGACGCTCAACAGCATTTGAATTGATTAAAAAAACCTTTTTGACCATGAATGTTATTTAAATGAGGTAAATGTCTGTTTACCTAGTCCTCATTTTAGCCAACTTGATGACTCTATATCTATTGGCAACCATTAACGTGGACTCCTTTTTAAAAACCGAATAAACTTGTCGTGATTTATCATTATTTGAAATAGCTATAGGTACCGTGTGTAACTTTAAAGATCGACTATTTATAATAGATTTAGAAACTTCCAACTAAACCCTATAAAATTAATCCTCTTCCTGCTATTCAATATAATTTATATCACGTACGCACGTCCCGACTTCCCAGCACCAGGGCACATTAGATTAAGTAATGCAGCTGGCCACGTGACTCGGATGCGATTAAACCAGCTCGTGAAATTGGATCCGATACATATAAAAGAAATATTGTAGGAACACGGCAAAATTAAGGTTATGTAAGAAAAAGAAAGAACGAAAGAACCATTAGTAATTGACACAACACAAGACATACATACATACAGAATAAAAAATACAAAAACTACTTTAGGTTGCACCAAATAGATCCAGTTCAGCATTATACCAGACAGCGAGTCCCTGACGCTGGTTTTCAAGTGGACCTATGTCGTGATCTACGGCGATAATGATTTTGCCTTTACTTGAATTAGCTTTACTAAGTTCAACGTTGTTCCGCTGATATCAGATGCCGAATAGCAATGGCCAAACAAGCCTTTTACAACAAAAAATGTTTATTTAGATCTAATATAAACAAAAAAATTCGCAAAAATTTCATAAGGACATACATCTGGAGCATTGCGTTATACGGTTGTGAAACTTGGACGCTAACTAAGAAGGATATTAGCAGACTGGAGGCTTTTGAGATGTGGTGCTGGAGGAGGATGGAGAGAATTAGCTGGACGGAAAGAGTTACTAACGAGGAAGTACTAAATAGAGTAGGAACTAAGAGGCAACTATTGCAAAATATAGAGAATAGGAGAGGAAGAATGATAGGACACCTTATACGTCACGACGATTTTATCAAAAACATCGTGGAAGGGAAGGTCGAAGGAAAGAGAGGAAGGGGTCGTCCAAGATATAGCTACATCAAGCAAATTAAAGAAAAGGTGAAGGTTGTGACGTATAAGGAAGTTCAGGAGTTGGCGCTAGATAGGTGTAAATGGAAGGAGCTGCACCGACAAGAGCTGGGCTCTTAAATTAATGATGATGATGATGAAGTTCAACGTAAAAGATCCATAAAAAAGGTAAACGGAAATATCCAACCAAACCCTATAAAATTATTCAATATATATCACGTACGCACGTCCCGACTTCCCTACACCAGGTCACATTAGATTAAGTAATGCAGCTGCCCACGTGACTCGGATGCGATTAAACCCCGCTCGTGAAATTGGATCTTACCGAGCCCCGTCCGATACAATTCAAAGAAATATTGTAAAATTAAGGTTATGTAAGAAAAAGAAAGAACGAAAGAAACATCAGTTATTGACACAACACAAGACATACATACACATAGAATAAAAGAACAAAAACAGCAATAGGTTACGCCAAATAGATCCAGTTCAGCATTATGCCAGACAGTTAGTTCCAGTCGCTGGTTTTCAACTGGACCTTTGTCGTGATCTAGAGCCAAAATGATTTTAGCTTTATTTGAATCAGCTTTACTAAGTTCAACTTAAAAGATACCTATAAAATGAATACTCTTCCGACTATATTATTCGATATAGCACGCACGTCCTGACTTCCGTGCACCAGGTCACATTAGATTAAGTAATGCAGCTGCTCACGTGACTCGGATGCGATTAAACCAGCTCGAGAAATTGGATCCCACCGAGCCCCGTCCGATCCAATACATGTTGTTGATTCTGTTTACGTTTTTAGAGGTCCTCCGTTTTGGTTTTAAAAAAGTAGAAGACCATTTTATGTCTTGGACACTGTTTTCTATACTTGCTACCTTAGTTTTTTAGTTTCTAAAACCCTGACATAAAACACTTGGTTAGACATTCACTGCTCATCGAAGTCTGAACATCTGTAGCCGAACATTGTCAAAAGATATACGATTGAATATTTTATCAATTTCCAGATAGAAATTATCTCAAATACCTACTATGCACTATTTAGATATCTAACCTTTATACTTTTTAGTCTTTTTGTTAGTTAATCGCATTTTTCGGCTATATTTTAATCTACGACTCAAAAACACTTCCACTATTTTCTCCTAATGAGGTCCAAAATCACTCACTATGTTTTCTCGGTACCAGGTCCCAGTCGCCCCCCGGAAGCCGCCCCGCCGAGGTCCCAAGGTCCAGCAGGAGAGGCCCAAGAGAGCACTGTTCTGCCTCACGCTCAAGAACCCTATGAGGAAAGCCTTCATCGACATCGTGGAGTGGAAGTATCCTTTACAAATTGCATTTGATATATTGTAAAATTTTTTAAAAAAATCATGCAGGCGTTTTAATAGAGAGCCACGTCATTTTAGGGAAAATGGTTAAAAATCTAATGGGTAACAGAGCTAAAAATAGGAATAGAAATTCAATTGAGCAAAAGTACGTATGGTATTGGAGTCTTGCGAAGAGTCCAGAGATGGCTTCAAAAAGCAGCCCGGAATCTGAATGTTTGTAGTGTTACACCCTATCAACACGGTTCATCATGTCTGTACCTACCTTATAAGTATTTCTTATTCAGAAAATCGGAAACTAATTCGATCGGCATATGCATGAATTATAATCATAACTGCAAAAATCGTTATGTAACACCACAGAGTAATGGTATTTCTCATTTCACATAGAACTCATAAATTCCACAATATTTACATTACACCATCACGAACATTATATTAAAAAATAAACCGCGAAAACTTTGCCGACGATCATAATATTAGGTTATAAATAATTTGCATGATCGATATATTTAAACTGATAGACGGAAGCCGCTGGCAGTCTGCCAGGGTACGACCCCGAGAAATATTGGAAATCACCATCTAAAATATAAATAATGGCCATTTTTTTTTGTATATATAGCAACACATTTTTTTACGTGGAAAGCAAGGTAAACCATCCGTGTAACAAAGTGAAGTATATAACCTGAGGTAGTTCCAGACCTGCTACATAAGTGATTATGTACTTAACATACTGAAAGTAAAAACAAACTAAAAACTGTATGGTATGATGAGATTAATATCAATGAGATTAATAAACAATGCGGTATAATGAGATTAATGCCTTAATACCCGGATAAATATATATAGCCTTTGTAACCCGGGGATATTGTAAGTATTTCCCAACTGAAATATGTTTTTCAAATCAGTTCCGTAGTTTCGGAAACTTTAGGGTGCGTACAAACGAAGATAAAAAACAATTTAGAATATTAGGTACTTTAGATATTATCACATATTACATACACAAGCTTCTCTCTTTACCCATAATTCTATAATTTCTAATAATTTTCAAGTAGTCTAGGAACTACTTCAGATTAGTAGGTCAGCGAGATATTCAGGCAAGAGAGAGAGATTCAGGTCAGATAGGCAGTCGTTCCTTGTAAAGCACTAGTACTCAGCTGAATCCGGTTAGACTAGAAGCCGACCCCAACATAGTTGGGAAAAAGCTCGGAATATGATGGTCTAGGAACTACTTACGTACTACCTAAATGAGTTGGCTCTTATCCTCAAAGTAGTCTAATTGTAACAGTCGTAAACGCTAGTGCAACCGGAATCAGGAAATTGTTGCAACGAGTGCTTTTGGCTTCAAAGTAAACGACACACGATTGTTGAAACAAGGTTAAAGATGACTCGACTGAACTTTCATTGCTTTTTGTTTTAAGACTTTTTAATAACTCTGTTCGACATCTCAATTTTTTCAACACTTTCATCCTTAGGTACTATAGGATTTAAATGATATAGTGAGTAGGACAAGCTTAACTTAAAAATAAAAATTACGATTTCAACTAACTCACCAAATTACAAGAGATATATGGGTACCTATTATGCATAGTTGCAGTATTTAAGAAAGAAAATAAAGAACATTAACAAATATTCGAAAGGCAATAAGGAAAACAGTAAACACATAGGATTAAGAAAACAACCACACAATAATTCTGATAATAAAAACAACTTTTATTCTCTCAGCAGAATGTAAATCTAAAAATTAACACAAACATAAATGTAAAATATCGCGTGATATATATTTTGTCACTAAAACGTAGTCGAGCGGAAATCGTTGGCTATAACTCTTTGCGTATCGACAGACAGACAGATTCAGTAGACATAAATATAAAATAGTTTATTCGTTTTCAATTACAATTATATGTAAATTAAATATAATATAACAAAGTCGGTTCGACCATTCCGAAGGCTCAAAACGCAAACTTAAGATGGGCTATATAATTTAACTATACCTAAAGATAACCTAAACAAAACCAGCCGTCAAATCGCTAATTTTACCAATGGTTTGACTATCGTAATTTAAATATTAACATAATTAATATAGTACATATTATAAATAATAATTTATGGTTTTTAAAGAAACAGTATCACAGCAAAAAAACATTTAGTAACCTTTATCAAAATAAAAAATGCTCAGCACTCGACTGTACTTTTTAAGCTGTCAATAAAAATCAAATTATCCGCATTCACTTTTACCATGCAATACAAAAATACTCTGAGAATACACTACACATTAAATTCCATCAACGAAATATAAAATGTAACAGCAAAAATATATCAAAGACATTCCGAAATTGCAAATAAAACTTCGCGTTTTATAATAAAAACAGAAATAAAGTCAATGTATGCCATTATCTTTACGGAAGCACGCGCACTCGTAACCAACTATTTTGGAACTGTGATTTTGTTGTGCGAATTTACAGACATCGATATAGGAAGATACAGTTTGAGATTATCGATTGGGATTAATATCGATTTACGGCCATTCCCAATATCCTATTTACCTGTTGTTTTGCTAACTAGAGACAGGAATTTAAAGTTACTTGTACGGGGCTAATGTCAAAATTCTATTTCTTGTAAGAAAATTAGTAGATAGAAAGACCCGTGCATTGGAGAGCACGTAAATGTCGGTCCTGCGCCTGATCTCTCTCCGGTCGTGTCGGATAACCGTCCCATCGGGCTATGAGAGTTAAGGAATAGTGAGTGCACCTGTGTCTGCGCAAATGCTCGTGCACTATAACATGTCCTGCGTAGTTGGCTAATCTCCTTACATGAGAACAGCCGCCGTAGCCGATAATCGGCTAGGAGGACATCATCATCATCAGATAGAAAGAATATGGGAGCAGCTACAAATTGACTTTGTCTATAAATGAAATAAAAGCTCTTCCCTGGTTATGTTATTAAAGTTGTCCTAAAATTAGGATGGTGAATAAGTTGATGACGATGATAATACTCATAATTGTATTTAAGTTACAAAGTCTAAGTACCTTTCACTCGTACTCCCGTTGTGTTGTACGAGTATGCGTCTAACAATTGGCTGTGTGTGTATATTTTCAACCATGATAACACGTAGATAGACAAGTTGAAGAGGGTCATACAGGAAAGGATATTTTGGCGGTCTTTTTGGGCAGATGTCAAAAATATTGTATGAAACTTTGTGTTCAGGAACCACTCGCCCTTGACCTAAATGTATAGGTATAGGGGTTTATCTATACTAATATTATAAAGATGAAGAATTCATTTGCTTGAATACGCTTCTTTTAGGAACTACAGACCAGATTTGAATAAATATTTCAGTGTTATACAGGTCATTTATCGAGGAAGGCTTCGGGTGCTTGGGGTAGTTCCCATAGGACACGAGTGAAACCCCTTGTGAAAGCTAGTAACAAAAATGACTAAACAGCACGTTTCAAACAGTAATTCCATACAAAATAACCCATAGCAATCATGGACGAAAAAATATTGGCTCACATCCAAAACATCGGAGGAATTTATGAATGAGTGACAGAAAACATAAAAACATGAATGTAACAAAATAGTAGGCAAATGGGACAACTTTGTGGTGGGCTGCCAATGTCAAGGGTATAGGTTCATGTCCCATGACAGTCACAACTATAACAGAATTACCAATACTAGGCCATACTAAAATAATAAAGAGGAAATATTGTCTGTTTGTTTGTACCCTGAAAGCTCAGAAACTACTGACCCGATTTGAAAAATTCTTTCACTGTTGGAAAGCTACACTCTTCCCAAGTAACATAGGCTATATTTTATCCCGGTACGGGCTGTAGTTGCCACAGTACAGGGGTGTAACCATGGAAAATCGGCTGATTACAAAAATATTTCTTGGTCATTGAAATAGTTCAAGGTTTTAGCGTTATTTTTATTATTGTTTGAGCAGATATCTGTGGCGATATAGACTACATTAAAAGTAATGGTGATATTATATTTATGAGCAATATCTGACCC
Organism: Helicoverpa zea x Helicoverpa armigera; assembly: GCA_033682625.1. Lineage (NCBI taxonomy): Eukaryota > Metazoa > Arthropoda > Insecta > Lepidoptera > Noctuidae > Helicoverpa > Helicoverpa zea x Helicoverpa armigera. Next base: position 624,834 of record JAWIIS010000015.1, on the reverse strand, counting down.
TGTTTCACCTGCTGTAATAGTTTCAGCTGTGCCATTTAGATTTTCGCTGATGATTCGTATTCATAGATTTTTCATGGTGTTTTGACCTGTAGATTATTGTTTGCTGCAATCATTTTCAGTGTTTTGTTAATGCTCCTTCTAGCTAGAAGGTGGTGTTCTATCAATTCGCAATCTCATGATGCATAGGCATTCGTTATTATTTTATGCTTAGCTATGTTAGGGTCGGCTTCAAGTCCAACAGGTACATACAGCAGTTTCTGAAATTAATGAATTATTTTGAGCGAAATCAATACATCAGGTTCATATTGTGTACCTAACTGTCTGAAGTAAAACGAATCTACCATGGCATAATCTTCTCGCGCAGTTGGTTAATTATAACGCAATTTTAAAGGCTCAGTGTAGAAGAAATTTACAAAAAGGTATATTGGTTTACATATTTAAATTGTTATAAAACCGTATTCTATCATTACAGAAACAAAACCTACATTAATATTGTTTAACTTTGCAACACTTTTGCAGAATCTGCAAATAGAATATATTTGTGGTACATTCGCTGGCAAATTGTTCAGCATATTGCTAAATCGATGTAAATAAATCAATCCATCGGAATATGTTATATGGACGAAACTTGGCACGGATCATATCTAGCCTAAAATTGAACTAGTTTCCAAAGAAACAATGGTATTGATATCGTCTTCAAGTGAACGTTGACTGCCATCTGTTGTGGCTTCTAATAACGTTTAATCTGAATTGGATCCTACTGGTGTATAGTAAAATTTAATGCTAAAACTATGCTTAGATCTACTCTATGTTTTAGGGCTGATACAAAACATTTTCCTTCGTAAATTGCTATAATGCTGGGTTTCAATTGATGCTTTCGACTAATTAGCCAGACTAAACAGCCGGTCAACAGTTGTCCCAATAGGTAATTGTTTTTTTTTATATAATCTTGATTCCAATAAAAATTTTCAGTCGGACTGATACCGGCTAAATACATGATCTTTGTAATGTGCGTACTACCAAACATCTTCATAGGTACTCGTTAAGAGCCCACACAAACTATCGGCCGTCTAAAAGTTTGTATGCTCGAAGAGAGACTGCAATTAAAAATATAACTTAACCATGTTTTTTTAAGTACAGTTTTTCCTTAACTCTTGCGCCAGACCTTTTGAGTACATGATTCTGACCACCATCTTCGCCAATTGCATCGCCCTCGCCGTCTACACACCCTATCCTGCCAGCGACTCTAACTATACGAACTGGGTTCTTGTAAGTATTATCGTTTATATGTTTTTCTTTATTGTAATCTTGATATCCAATTGCTTAAGTTAAAATTCTATTGGCAGCAAGACTGTCTCAGCTAAATGTATTTTATGAATCTCCACCAATAAAATTGTGACTGTCCTCTGTTTCAAACTATACCTACCAAGTAAATAATTCCATACCATTTCTGTTCTATTGTATGAATTCATCCGGTAAACGATTCCTTCCAAGAATTTATATAACTAGCCCTTATTCTTGTTCCTTTTAACTTCTGCATCGTTAAACATATTCAAAGCAACTTCCATTGATATTCCTCCATCATTTTCTTCGTACTAATCAAAATATTTATTCGTTTCACAGGAAAAGATCGAATACGTGTTCTTAGTTATCTTCACCGGTGAATGCGTTATGAAAATCATAGCATACGGGTTTATCATGCATGCTGGCTCCTATCTCAGAAACGGATGGAATTTATTGGATTTCACTATCGTCGTCATTGGGTAAGTGTTTTGCATTAGGTTCAATTGGTACTGTTTTGTTATTGTTATGTTTATTAAGTTCATCTGTGGGTGCTTGAGAACTATTTGGAATTAATGTTTAAGGTTTCTGTTCTAGTTTTGTCTTATCAAGGGTTTTTGGTTGATATGGTTTTAGTAGCGTATGATTGCCAAATTGTATGTTTCGTTTAAGCAAATCCAAATTAAAGTTTTCATTACTTTTAGCCTTAATTTCGTTTTAAAAGGATTATGTTATTATATTCTGAAACATTTTCAGCAAAATGGTTTCTTAAAATCTTCAAGAAACACATTATTACTCTCTACATATTTAACTTCAAAGCTTCCAATCACCAAAAATACCAATTTCAAATACCCTATTTATAACACAAGATATTTCTATCCCTCAGAATGGTCAGCACGGTGTTATCAAGTATATTCAAGGACGCGTTTGACGTGAAAGCGTTGAGGGCGTTCAGGGTGCTTCGCCCCTTGCGACTGGTCTCCGGCGTGCCAAGTGAGTCGTGACTAACTTGACCCTTTATAGGCCTGGGTCCCATGTGCAGTCAATGGGATAATTGCGAATTTATTTGGGAAGGTTTAAGCGTTTAAAGGGTTAAGTGGTTTGGGTTTTCAATGTTAATGTAATTAAATTATTAGCTGCTGTTGTAGGTTCTGTTAATGAAATAACTGCTGAAATATTGTTTGAGTTAACAAAAGCATTTATAAATTGAGGATCCATGTATATGGATATGGCTATACAGAAGAAAGGTTTGCTTCAGCCATAACTTTGACGATAAGATCACAAATCACACCGTTTGTTAACTCAATTCTATAACTTGATTATATTTCAATTTTATTAATGAGTCGACATTCCTCGATGAAGTATTTATAACTCCAAGGCACACAATGTTTTGCAATCCAACTTACTTAACCCACTTCTCCAGGTCTTCAGATCGTGTTGAACTCGATCCTGAAGGCGATGGTGCCACTACTGCACATCGCGCTGCTGGTCATCTTCGTCATCATCATCTACGCCATCATCGGCCTCGAGCTGTTCTCCGGCAAGATGCATAAGAGCTGCTATAATAAATATACAGGTTCGGATCTTCTTACCGTTTATCATAGAACATTTTTTAATGGCGGCAGCTATCTTTATGTTTTTTATGTAATCTGAATCTCAGCAATTTTCCTTTGCTTAGAAAATTGGCAGAGTTGAAATGCAACAGGCTATTGCGTGCCGTGAGTTCGATAATTGTACGATGTAACGACTAAAATAGTAAAACTTATTCTGGTATTTACGAAAGTTCTCCATCAATTAGTATAACTAAAGCCCAAATTGACAAACTACATAAAAGTCAGTTTTGTTTAAAATAATTGTTAACTACAAATTAATTCGCTAATTCGCCATTTCCCAGACGAGATAATGGACACCCCTCACCCTTGCGACCTGGACAACGGCTTCAACTGCTCCCTCATCGGCGAGGAGATGGAGTGCAGGGAAGGCTGGATCGGCCCCAACTTCGGCATCACCAACTTTGATAACTTCGGCCTCTCCATGCTGACTGTCTTCCAGTGCATCACTCTTGAAGGCTGGACTGATGTTATGTATAATGTGAGTTGCAATTGTATTGTTTGGTAAGCTAAGTAGTATAACTTTTTAACTGTTATCGTTATCATTAAAATATTAATTCAACACTATGAAAAATAACAAAACTATGAAAAACAATTTCTGTTACTTCGTAAGGGAATTGTTTGACGCTGTCTAGCCTCCCATAATCTGCTCCCAACAACAAAGTCAATCCTAAATTGTAAGCTATCACAACTTAATCTGTTCATGAGCTATTTTTAACAATTTCTCTAGTAATATTCATTCATCAAGCTAACTTACCAAAATAACATAAACTTTATATTTCTGATTCATACTGTACAATAATGCCTTGCCCAGTAATACTATTAACACGATGACTCATAAGTTTTCTTCGCCTATTATATTTGCCTAACCTTGTACTGATTTCAGATACAAGACGCGATGGGCAACAGTTGGGAATGGATATATTTCGTGTCTATGGTCATCTTGGGAGCTTTTTTCGTTATGAACCTAATTCTCGGTGTGCTGTCTGGGTAAGTTAATGTTTTTATCGAATAGAGTCTACTTCCTTTTTTTACCTACCTTCAGAATTCTCATAAATATTTGTTTAGATCCATATTAGGTCATAATCCATAAATATTATAATTATCATCATTGTCCTATTGCCTTCTCTTGTTGGATATACATAGAGCAATAGTGCCAAAATTAACCTTATTTATGATGTTAATTTTGCTATTCAATTTCCTTTGCGAAACACTAAATAGAACTAACCAAGCTTTATAATCAAAACAATAAGAACTAATCTCATAAATAACTGGCATTCCACAGAGAGTTCTCAAAAGAAAGAGAAAAGGCAAAGAACAGGGGCGACTTCCAGAAACTTCGAGAGAAGCAACAGTTGGAAGAAGATCTGAAGGGCTACCTCGACTGGATCACGCAGGCGGAGTACCTGGAACCGCTGGCTGATCAGCATGAACATCATCCACCAGTTGAACAGACTAGAGATTATGGAATAGGTGAGAATACCATTAAAATTATCCTTGACTCTATGAAAAATTTAGGATTCTTCTAGCCCAAAAGAACACCTACCACAACATCATCCAAATAAAAAATGGCTAATCTTTTGGTCAATATAATTGATAATAAAAAGAATAGCAATATCATACTTGATAATAATTCTTTAGATAACATGATTTATCCAACTATACATAGAATTCTCCTGATTTCCAAAAACATCCACCTTCTTAGAGACCTTTCTAATACCTGTGTAATGTGTAATGTTCAAATAAAATAAGGATACTTAGTTATGCATTAAATGTAATCACAAAAAGAATACACACTGAAATAAGATTTTTCAGAATACATTTCAGGTCAGACGCAGAATGAGCACGACTCGACAGACCACCTCGGTATAGAGACCAATGAACAGCAGAAAGTATCCATTTGCAAAGTTTGGAAGAAGGATTTCGACAAAGTAAGTAATACAGAACACAGTAAACTACTTCTCATTAAGATAAATAAACATAAAGTTATTCTTAATGTCATGATTGATCTCCTAGACACTAGCAAATCCAGATTATTCTGCAAATCTAAAAGCATTAATGTTGTAAAGATTCACAATTCCTACTAACATTACAAACCCGAAAGGTTGTAAGGATATAGATATATTATGTATTTTGATGAAGGTTGTCAGTAAGAAAGCTTATATGTACACGTATGTATATCATAAAGGCTTATCGGAGACTGTCATTAGTACGGACACTAAACGTCACGCAAGCGCGCCCTCTGGTGGCGTTTCCGGTGAAACAACATTTTGGCGCGCTTGGCAGTCGTGGTGGTCAGCGTGGCGTCGGTGGAGCTCAGTCTTCGTTGAGCCGTCGTGTTGCACACATCTCGAAACTGCCTTACGTCACGTCTAGTGTACCTAGTGTTGTGTTGTAGTACCGTTGTAGATCCGTATTGTGATGTTTAAAGATTATTGTAACGTCTATCGTAAAGTATGGTTCTTCTAACCTAACAGACAGACATGTGTTGCTGGGGAGTTTGTTCCGCCACTTCTCCCCAGCCAAAACACATAGGAAGTGGCGAAGGGCGGGCGTTTTGGGGGCTGTCTTTTGTTCTGACTAATTTGAATAAACGTTTGAGTTTTGAGTTTGTTTGAGTTTCTTTGAGTTATCTCTTTGTACGATTACCCTAGCGATGTCGGACAATAGTGCCATTCTGATGTGTTCGCCCATCCAACAGGCTAATTGTATTCATGTGTACAAGCCGTAAAAGAAAAACTTAACTTTTTTCAGGTGAACCGTCGCATGAAGCGAGCTTGTAGAAAAGCGGTGAAATCTCAAACCTTCTACTGGCTGATCATAGTGCTCGTGTTTTTGAATACAGTCGTGTTAGCTAGTGAACACTATCAGTAAGTATTCCTTTTATCATCATCCTCCTGCCCTTATCCCAATTTTATTTGGGGTCGGCGCAGCATGTTTTCTCCTTCCATACTCTTCTATCTGCCGTCATCTCTCAAGTAACGTTCTTTCTTACCATATCTTAGCATTTCTTTTAGATTAATCAATATCGCTTACGTTGATGACATAGTTATTGGTGAGATCATTACGACCAATAAATTGCATGCTATTTTCTACCAGGGGGTCGTATCTTAACAGTTACAAGTGGACGTAGTTATGCAGAAACGTTCCAACCCACTGTACGCGTACCTAATTCCTTATTATTCCTGCTTATATCTCAAATTCAACTTGAATTTGAGATATAAGCATTTACGCGTTTCAGTTGTATTCTTTTTTATTCTAACTAGTAAAGGTACTAGAGGTTTTATTGTTGAATTATATTGAGTTTAGATAACCATATGCTAAATTTTAGGCTGTTCAATCACAATAACTCGATTTCGGGTGACTTGTGGGTTGGAACGTTTCTGCATAACTACGTCCAAGTGGGACAATGAATCTAAGTTCCTAGGAACAGACTTGGTCCTGTATAATTCGAAGTTTAGATATAGAACTTTACCACTATCACTTTCCACTTATTGGTTTTGCTATTTGAATCATCGAATATTAATAGGATACCTAACCTAGGTCTATCTTGATTTTCCTTTTTGGTTCCTCTAGTTAATTTTTTGATCGTTATTCTCATGCATTTCCAAAACTTGTTCATTACAGGCAGCCAGAATGGTTGGATCTCTTTCAAGAATACGGCAACGCATTCTTCGTGGCTCTCTTTACTTTGGAAATGTTAGTCAAGATGTACAGCTTGGGTTTGCAAGTAAGTAATCTAGTTTTAAGCTTAATAGATGTTACTATCTTCTTCTTACTTATCACTTTTCATGATTTCATACGCCAAACTGAATATTGGCAGCTTATCACTATTGGGTATTTGATCAGACATTGTAATTATGTAAGTTTAAATTAGCGACAAGGAAATGATCAGTGAAATCCCAAACTAGTGGGAAATGTAGATAAAGATGAATATTCTATTAAATGGTAAGTACATAGTCAAATACCCAAATCAGACGGATCACACACTTCCTCCTTAGCGTAAAGTTACTCCAACTTTTTTGTCGATGTAGACGCCCATACAGATCTTGAAGTTTAGATTTCGGTCAAGGAACTTTCTCTGTTTCTAGGCAAGACAGTGTGATCCGCCCCACCCAGCTAACCCTCACCCACACTCTTCGCAAATAACCTTTGCTTACCGCCTATGCTTTCGTTGCTGTTCTTCTTTCCTTAGACTTCATATTAACCGTCTTCGTCCCCGTTAAGTTGCCCCCCAACATGTTCCAGGGTTACTTCGTCTCGCTGTTCAACCGGTTCGACTGTTTTGTGGTGATCGGGTCCATCAGTGAGATGGTGCTCACGAAGACTGAGGTGATGCCTCCTCTTGGCATCTCTGTGCTGCGGTGTGTTAGGCTGTTGAGGGTCTTCAAGGTTACCAAGTAAGTTCAAACAGTATTGACCATGCATGCAGAGGAATAGGCGTTAGTGGTTCTGTGTTATTATCATGTCCAGTTCCTACAGTAACTTTAAGTTCATCCTTACCATCAAGCATAAAAGGGGGTTTGTTTGTTTGTTACGCTTTCACGCTTGAACGGCTGAATCGATTAGTATGAAAGCGGTGGAGGTAGGCTTTTTATGGTACGGGACAAAGTCACAGGTGAAACCTACCCTTAATTTCAACTGTATGACTAAGGCAAATGAAGAGCCATTTTAAAAAATCTGTGTATATACTTTTAGGGAGCTTTGAGTGTTTATTGAACTTGTTTATTGTACATTTAGCTCTTGTTTGTTTTACATAATTCAGTATATTTCTAATAACTGTATCTTTCCAGATATTGGCGCTCACTCTCCAACCTGGTAGCGTCTCTCCTCAACTCGATCCAGTCGATCGCATCACTCTTATTGCTGCTGTTTCTGTTCATCATGATCTTCGCGCTGCTGGGCATGCAGGTCTTCGGGGGGAAGTTCAACTATGACCCAGTGGAGGAGAAGGATCGGCACAACTTTGATTGCTTCTGGCAAGCTTTGCTGACTGTGTTTCAGGTTATTTTCTTTATTATTGGTATGACAATATGATGTAGGACACAAGTCAATACTTTATAAAGCTCAAGAGTTTGTTTTTATGTTTGAATGCGCTAATCTCGGGATCTACTGGTCCTATTTGAAAAATTATTTCGGTGTTAATAGCCCATTTATCGAGAAAGGCAGAAGTTCCCACGAGAACATGTGGAACCACTGGCAGAAACTAGTCTTTATATAAGAAACGTTCTTAAATATACTAATGATGAAATCTACTGCGGAACAGACTACCTATTAATTTATGTAACGTAGAACTTGGCAATGTTCAATATTCGAGTTTATTTTTCCAGATTCTAACAGGTGAAGATTGGAACGCGGTGATGTACGAAGGCATTAAGGCTTATGGTGGAGTGGGCACACCCGGGATTCTAGCTTGTATTTACTTCATCATTCTCTTCATTTGCGGTAACTGTATCCTTTTCAATCAAATGCATAAGTTCATTGAAATATTTTAGACAGACTAGATGATGCAGCTTTGTGCTACTCGTTACTTTTTAATCTTCGTAATGTAAATAAGTATGAAAAAAGATTTTGACAGGTTTCACTAAAAAAATACGTTTCCTTAACTACCAACCAAACAGACATCCTACTGAACGTGTTCTTGGCCATCGCCGTAGATAACTTAGCAGACGCCGAATCATTGACCAATATAGAAAAAGAAGAAACGGTAAGTGATACAGGACATACGACTCTAATAGCTTAATTATAAGAACTAAACTCGAATGATGATAATTCACAGGCGCCTGAAGAGAAAGAAGGTGGTAGTGTGGCAGCAGCGGAAGGTGTACATATAGATACTGATGATGAATATATACATGATGATGATGTGTATACGTCGGATAAGTGAGTATAACCAAGTCCAGTATTACTATAATGAAAATAATTTCTTCAAAGTGCAGCAATGCATGGTATTGGATACTTTAGTATCACCAGTCAAAACAATCTGCCACGTAATATGCCGTACAAATTAAATGTTTCCTAGATATTGAACCATTTGTTTATGAGCATCTATTGAAAGCCTTATAATTTCCAGCTCTGAAAGAGAATACGAAGAAACAGGTTCGGAAGGAGAGCAACAAGATGAGATAGATGGAGAAATAGATGAAATCATAGACGAGGAGAACGAAGCTATCGAGCGAGCTGAAGAGGAACAAGAGAGGGAGGACCAGGAGATGATGGAGGGTCACCAGAGAAACCATATAGGTATAATAGTTTTAGGAATGAAATATACTAGGCAAAGTGATTTACAAATGTTTTGTATAAAGATTCGGGAATGGGGCTTTGATCTTTCAAACCTTAGTTTAATTGAACACTCCGTTTCTATTGAAACTGTAATTGGTTATCCTATTTAACAAATTGTGGATTTATTGTTGACTGTAAATCAAGTACTATATTTGGAAAGTGAATTATAATTTTAAAATTATCTAGAGATTATGAGATTGGAGGAAATCTCAATGAAATATTAACAATGATAAAGTAAATCCTAAATCTACAGAACTATTCATTAATAACACCACTGCACTTGCTACCAAGCATGGTGAAACAGATATTACAAATTTAAAATAAGCTAACCAACCAAAAACAGTGAACACAGCGTTGGATGAAGAGCCTCGACTGAAACGTAAGCCCACGACTTCATCAGCGCGGCCGCGACGCCTCTCAGAAGTCGATATATGCGACACTAAGAAACCCATACCTGATGCCACCTCCTTCTTCATATTTGCTAAGACCAACAGGTTAGGGGGGGACAGAAGATTAACAGAAACTTTTTAGATGTTATTTTTTTACGTATTTTGTTTTTTTATTTGTCTTTGATGGTTGATTTTGAATTTCGTGCTTATGATGTTCCTCTGATAGCTTTTTGTTTATACCATTCAGTATATTTATTGTATTTCATATGTCATCGAGCTGTGTGAATATATCTAGTATGTCAATCTGATAATGTATTTTATTAGTTATTTAAGATGAGTAAGCGGTTAGATCATCGAACATTATTGTGCGAGTATATCTTTAATATATCTTTAATATTTTGCTATTTATAATGATTATTAGTATCGTTTATTACAAACGTCATAAGCACGATAGTATTAATAATTGTTATGTCAAAGCAATTCAATTTACCCACACTATCAAAGACAAATCCGTTTTCTACTTTATGCCTTACGTCTTTCTCTTCTTTTAACTTGATTAATTATTATTAAAAAAATAATTTATTATTTACCATTTCTACACATTTAGCTCATTTCTACACTTGTGTTTGCGTTTAATTCAGCATTACTATAATTACTTGATTATTTAGTTGAGGTATTCTAGGTACAGGGATTTCGGCATGGTCAATAGCGATAGACAGACTATTGGTAATACTAGGATTAAAATAACTTTAGTGCTAGACGATAGTTTAGAAAAATCTGTCATTTTCCTTCACAAAGATGGCGGTCAATCTGAAGAAGAGGGCACACTGGTAACAGCCAGACCGCGGCGAGTGTCAGAACTGAATATGCCAAATCAGACGCCGCCTATACCGAACGCTAGTAGTTTCTTCATATTCTCACCGACGAACAGGTGAATGGTGATGACTGCATCACCTGGTGGTACCCATGTCTCATTGTGTCGATTGGCCTTGTGTTGTCCTTGCAGTGATTGGCGTTACATATCATCGACTGTGACTGTCCCTGTGTCTGTTGGAAACTGTATCTCCCTGTAGTCTACCCCTAAACCTAATCCACAGGATTCTTTCATCAATCTACTGGTTTCTTTATTTTGTATCATGTTTTAGACTCAACAGTTTTCTTCAGTTGATCAAAATTATCACCTTTACCAAATACGATGGGTAAAGTTTCTGGTAGTTTTTCATTTTATATTTTTCAAAATAATATTCCTCATTCTTACTTTGAACCTCGCAGTACTGTTTCCAACATCATCGTCTTCATTCATGTGTCCTCGTTTTGCACGCTCGTAACCTCCATTTTGTGTGGAATAATCAAAATTAGATGAACATTCTCTTCCAGCAATGAGTATAGTGGGTACCAAAATCTGTGTTTCCCATTAGCAGTTAGGTGTGTTAATTTGTTTAGATGATAGGTTTCAAAGCATGACCTGAAATCCCTTAGATAAACTCAAGAAAATTTTCTCTGAATGGCATACTTTGGTTTGTAGCGTTTACTTCCGAACAAATCGCATGCTTGTTCATGCATGATCGTCTTAGCTGTAAAAACTATACACCAAAATGGCCGATTCAGAAAAATTATTGTTTTAAATCGAATTGTTGCATGCATGCATGGTGTGTTCCGTATTATATTGATTTGCCCGATTTCAATGCATGTGCTTATATCACTGATTTTCGTAACATGTGTCTAGAATATTTATATGTGCGTATATCAATGTTATATTTTAAGTACTAATTTTAAACAATATAATTCAAAAATTAAATTCTTACTTACATTTGTCTTTCTTTCAAACGAAGCTGAACTTTTGCTATTCAATTTTATTCAACGAATTTTTGCAATATTTCAAATTTGGATAAAGCTTCAATTGTATATTTTACTAATTCAGTTCTATGTCTTTTCTTTGTATCATTTTGATGCAGATGAGCTATTTCTAACGTATTTCCTTTGAATAATACTCTAATATCTACCAACGTCATGACACATTACTTCGATGCTAGGTTCCGAGTGTTTTGCTACAAGATGTCATCATCATCCACCTTCGGGAACATCATCCTCGTCTGCATCATGCTGTCTTCCGCCATGTTGGCTGCTGAAGACCCGCTGGATGCTGCACAGAATGGGTTTAGGAACTGGGTCAGTATATTTTATTATGAGGTTAATTTTAAAAGAATATACTTGTTTAATAGTTATAGAAATCACATTTTCATCGGTTTTAGATCTATTTTTGTCACTCTCAAAACACCTTATAAATGCTGCTTGTCACATTAAAGGTTGGCCTTACTGTTTCCAGTTGCTTAGTCAATTCGACGTGTTCTTCACGGGCATCTTCACGCTGGAGCTGTTCCTCAAGCTGATCACGTACGGGCTGATCCTCCACCAGGGTGCCTTCCTGCGCTCCGCCTTCAACGTGCTCGATATGCTCGTCGTCTGCGTCTCTTTAGTCTCTATGAGTTTTAAGTACGTCATCCTTTATTTCTGTAGTATTTATAAAAGTAACTCTGTCTTTCAGTTTCTTTGTTAGAAACAAATATTGTGGTGCTCCTAGAAAAGTTTTAGGCTTTTGCTTGGTTAAGCCAACAACTGAGCATCAATATAAGCAAATGCTGATTAATGATAAAAACTAGAGTTATTAAAGGATACACATTTTAAAACAGCTTATTCTAATCTTAGACTATTGAGTTTTTATGTAAGTCTAGCATAAGTTTTGAACTAACTGATTTTACAAATTATTCTCTGATATTGATTCCAGGTCGGGTAGTATATCGGTGGTGAAAATATTGCGAGTGTTTAGGGTGCTGAGGCCTTTGAGGGCCATCAACAGGGCCAAGGGCCTTAAGGTCAGTATACGTTGAAGAAAAATGCAAATTATACTACCTTTTTTGTATTCTTAAGGTTATGAACTAATGCACATGCAAATAATTTGCATATATGGACAATGTGATGGTAAAATTTAACTATGGAGACTATAAAACTGTTTCCATGCTTACTTAGAACGACTTTCAGGGTTCAATTCCCTTGTTTGGTAAAATGTCATTATGATTACTACGAGGAATTTGAAATCTAAAACATGATTGCTAGCGACAGGCACTTCAACGTATGCTTTTGAAGATAACAACTGCCATAGCAGGTTTTTCTCCCTAAATCTTTATGGAATACAGGCATTTTTATTATAATACATCGTATTAAAGTTCATATGATTTTTCCGTGATTATAGCACGTTGTACAATGCGTGATCGTTGCCATCAAAACGATCGGCAACATATTATTGGTAACATCGTTACTGCAATTCATGTTCGCTGTCATGGGAGTCCAAATGTTCAAGGTAGGGGGCAAACACTATATCCTCAAGAATCACACCAACTCCGTTATATATTGTGTGGCCACGAGTGAATACACGTTCATAAATAAATATATCACCGATATACAATAGCTTTTCAATACACCTTTGGGTATTAATCTTTTTATTTTACACTCTTTTCGTCTTCTTCTCTTATTTCTTACTCATTTCTCATGATTATTTTATTTTTGTATTGGCTTTGATGCCACTGAAATTATTTATTTTAATATCACACTTATAAAATTCTACACGGTGTGATTTAAGATTCTAAATTCTATATACTTACTTGTAATTGGCTTATGTCTGTAAACGAGCAAACTCAAAAGCAGACCTAAGGACTATTACTGTTTTTTTTTTATATTAAGCTTCAACTAACTCTTATGCTTTTATATTTTGATGTGTCTGCTAAGCTTCCATACGATATATATTTGGAAAGCTTGCAATTTTACCCTATTTCATTTTAAAAGTATATACTGTGACATGCTTCATAAACTTTCCTGTGTTCATCAAAAATCATTAGCGAACCTAAACCAGTTGACAAAACAAAAAAAAAAGTTAATCAAAGAAACAAAATTCCGAAATCAGCATGTTCAAATCGTCAGTAGAAATAATTTTATTAGCATTTATAATTTCAATGTCGTCAATTAGTTGAAGCATGTGATCATTAATACAACCCAAAGGTGTAGTATATGTGAGACCAATCATTTAGATGACTAATTCTTCCTTTATGTTAGAAGTTATAACCATCCCCCCTACCTTGGCGTTTATTGAGAGATGGAGTTCTAACCTTAGCCACTGGCGTGGTCCCCACGGCCCCTGTAAGATATCCCATGTGATTAAACTTGGTTTGCTTGTCCCCTTATGTTTCCGTGGCTGCGTGGTAACTGGACATGGAATCCTACCCTGGTAACGTATGCCCCGTCAACTAACTCACTGAATCCGTTAACAGTATGTGGTGAAGTGTGTGATAGTAGCGATTAAGACTATAGGAAATATAATGCTAGTTACGTATTTATTACAATTTATGTTTGCTGTGGTCGGTGTACAGTTGTTTAAGGTGAGCCTTTGTTGGTAGTTGCAAAAAGATCTCCAAACTTATAAGAATTTAACAAATCAACTACAGTCATGAGACACTTAAATCTGATTTAACAAAAAAATAATTGTCTGAAGTTATAAAACCAAGTTTGAAGATCTTCCAAAGCATGTTACGTGTCCTAATTGTATTCAGTAGTAACATAAATGTCGCATGTACTAACAACGATGTTGTAAAAGCTTCTAGCGTAGGAAAAGTCATAATTAGATCGTCTAGTTTCACCCCAAAAATAACAATAACATCAACCTTTTGGCAATATGTAAATATTACGCTTATTCTGTAAGATTTTATCATGAGAAATGGGTTCATTTGTCAATTTTAATGGGTCATTGTCAGTACTTCTGATATTTTCAAAATTGGCTGCACACATTTTAGATGTCGTGGCATGTAACTAATGTAGCATCTTGTTGTTATAATTGTCATTGATTTAATCGCTGAGATTTTGTTTCAGGGCAAATTTTTTAGGTGTAATGATATTTCTAAAATGACAAAGGATGAATGTCAGTAAGTATTAATGCTTCATTTAATATTTATTCTGTCAAAAAGTCTTCATTGTTTAAAAAATATGGTTGCCATTGGTAAAGCGTATTGACAAATCTACATTACTATTTTAGGGGAACGTATTTAGTATTTGAGAATCGCAACTATATGGTGAGAGACAGGGAATGGACGCGTTATGATTTCCATTTTGATAATGTGATGAAAGGAATGCTCACTCTGTTCACTGTGTCTACTTTTGAAGGATGGCCAGGGTAAGTTTATATATGTAGATGATTTACTTATTTTATATGTGACTAGCCGTTTTCCCGCGGTTTCACCCGCGTCCCGTGGTAACTACTGCCCGTACCGGGATAAAATATAGCCTATGTTACTCGTGTATAATGTAGCTTTCGAATGGTGAAAGAATTTTTAAAAACTGTCCAGTAGTTTTTGAGCCTATTCATTACAACCAAACAAACAAAGTTTTCCTCTTTATAATATTAGTATAGATGAAGGAATGTTGGGGTAGTGTCAATCTTGGTACAAAAAAGGTCGATATATCATTGTCTTCTTTTTTCAGGCTATTGTACGTCTCTATAGATTCGAATGCTGAAGATCGGGGTCCCATAACTAACTTCCGTCCAATTGTTGCAGCCTACTATATTATTTATATTATTATAATTGCCTTCTTTATGGTAAGTCGGAATATCAAATCTATTTATCTATTATCATAAAATTATTTTTAATTGAAAAGATCACAATCATATTTTCAAATATTTCTAGGTAAATATATTCGTCGGTTTCGTCATAGTAACCTTCCAAAACGAGGGTGAGCAAGAATATAAAAACTGTGAATTAGATAAAAACCAGAGGAACTGCATAGAATTTGCACTCAAAGCTAAACCTATTAGAAGGTAAGATTACACACCAAGCCACTTATTTCAATTAAACCGACAAAGAACCATAACAACTTTTTATATACCCTCACTGAAATCGGTATAATAAATTTTTCCCCTGCTTTTTATTTTGAATTAAACAGCCGACATGATTTGCGTTTTCTATGAATTTAATCAAACAATTTATCAATTTCCAGATACATACCAAAACACAGGATCCAATACAAAGTATGGTGGTTTGTGACGTCACAGCCGTTTGAATACGCGATCTTCGTGCTGATCATGATAAACACCATCACCCTCGCCATGAAGTACCACAACCAGCCCCATGAGTACAGCAAGGCGTTGGACTTGTTGAACATGCTGTTCACGGCTGTTTTTGCGTTGGAGTTCATATTTAAATTAGCTGCTTTTAGGTTTAAGGTAGGTGGATCTGTTGTATTATATGTCAAGTATTTTACTTGCCTTATTAACAAATTATATTAACTGATGAAAGAAAGAGTGTGTTAAGTATTAATGTGGATAGATGGAAAGGGAGAGGAAGATTGATGAAAATATAGATGGTCTGTCTTAGACATGACAGGAATAAGAACGAAGTGAAGTTAGTGTAACGAGTGGTAGAGCAGAAGCGGACGAAGATCGTTTTATACCTATCAAGTATCATCCACGTTAGAATACGTATGATTTAAAAATGCATATAATTGTTCATGCAGAATTACTTCGGGGACGCCTGGAACACGTTTGACTTCATCATCGTGCTAGGCAGTATCATCGACATCGTCGTCTCCCAAGTAAACGAACTCAAGAACCAGGTAACGGCACGGAGCACTTGTATAGATACACTTCTTAGTTACACTTTCACTTATGCTGTCTTGTTTTGGAATGACCAACAGATTCAAACAGTCCATCCATTTTAAATTTCGGTTTATTTGATTTCACGTCAATGGTATGGATAAATCGAAAAAAACAGTAGCTGTGGCTGCAGTAAAGTCATCCTCCGAGCCTTTTTCCCAAACTATGTTGGGGTCGGCTTCAGTAAAGTAGCTGATTTAAATCTCCCACGATAATAAGAAAGAAGTTTTGCCCAAATCAGTTAAGAATAATGCTTAACTAAGTACATATAGAAAGATACACTATGTATGATTAAGACAGATATGATATAAATCTTATAATGAATTCTAATTAAAATAAAACGGTGTAAGAAATTCAAACATACTTAAAACAGAACTGTAAATACCCAACATCCTATTTGATCATTCCAAAACCCAGACAGCATAGTTACTGTCCCGAGCATGGGCAACAATATCGATGTTGTAATAACAACAGATGCTAAAGCTCTCACTAAAGATGTACCTGCTGCAATCGCCATTGAAGACGATCGTGTGATTTCAGGGAAGTGGCATGCCTAGGACACACGTTGTCAAGGTAAGAAACGCTTTCACGCTAATTGTTTTAACTTAGATAATGTTAACGTCATTATTATACAGGCTTTACTAAATGAGTTTACTGCCAACATTCATAAAAAAAGATAAAGAAACAAATGACGTTGACAATTAAATTTAGAATAGTTGTAGTATTCAAACTGACTAAAAATAACCTAACACAATATACAAATAAAAACCACTGTCTAGATGAAAACGCACTTAGATAACAAAATGGAAATAACAGCTTTTATTGTTGTATGATATGAAGCAACTGACATTAAAGATGGTGCTTTAAGTGTGTGTCATGAAAAACATTGGGACAGTAACGCTAAAGCCATAATTCATAAACGCATCCTCCTAGCCAAGATTAGGAGGGGACATCACGGCACAACAGTTGCAGCACAAAAATGCACTGAAGATGCAATCAGCAATGAAGTAGCAGCTGTACTTAAATGGCTTAAAACGTAAAATCGAACTGTCATTGAAAAATCACATAAATACATAAAGTCTGCTAGAATGCATATTCAAACAATACGTTCATACACAGTAGAAGAAAAATATTTTATTTACAGGCTCATAGCAATAAGACCATAAGTGCGTCGATCACATCTTTTGGGCAGCTGGATCTACTAATATTTCCAGAAATTTTAATCATGTTAAAGTTACATCATAAAGCTCCGCCTTGTAGTAATCAGGATAGATTCATACCAATAACGTGCCTACAATAATAATTTTCAGAGTGATTTTTGCTAACAGTGACTTTCTTGAAAGATGAACCTAATCTAACATATAAACTACATCATTACAGGAAAGCTCAATACCATCAATAAACTTCTTCCGACTCTTCCGAGTAATGAGGCTGGTAAAGCTGCTATCCAGAGGTGAAGGCATCAGAACATTGCTCTGGACTTTCATCAAATCATTTCAAGCACTGCCATATGTCGCTCTACTTATCCTCATGCTGTTCTTTATTTATGCTGTAGTTGGGATGCAGGTAAGTGTCTAAAAACTTTCATTTATCATATAAGGAGATCAGCCAGCTGCACAGGATTCCTTCACTCTCATAGACCGATGGGACAGTAATCTGACACGACCAGAGAGAGATCAGGTGCAGGAGCGACATTAACGTGCTCGCTGATGCACAGGTGAATCAACTACCAACTTTCACCAACCAGCCAGTCATTTCATGATTTATAGGAAGATTTATAACAGTTTATAGAATTTGTGTATATCGATGACATCATTGTTTATCATTGCAGGTGTTCGGAAAAATAGCGATAGATGATGACTCACCGATCACAAGAAACAATCACTTCCAGACATTTCCACAAGCTTTACTTGTTCTATTTCGATCTGCGACTGGTATGTGAGACTTAAATATTCCAAATGAAAGAAAATCTTTGGAACTAGAACACTCAAAAAATATTTTATGTTGTAGGTGAGGCATGGCAAGACATAATGATGGGAGTATCCCCGGAGCCTGAAGTGAAATGTGATAAGAATTACCACGAGGAAGGTGATGTGGAAGTGGAAGACACTGGTGGTACATGTGGCAGCGTGCTCGCCTTTCCATACTTCATTAGTTTCTACGTACTCTGTTCTTTTTTGGTGAGTTCTACTTTAAATGTGCCTTTCAAGATGAATATAATATAACAGTTGTTAATTTTTTAAGCTGTTCTCTCTTATTACCTTTTTGTATTCGGGTTTCTTTTGTTGTGCTTTTACGATCTTCTCTTCCTTTCAGATCATCAATTTGTTTGTGGCTGTCATTATGGATAATTTTGACTATTTAACTAGAGACTGGTCAATATTGGGACCACACCACTTAGATGAATTTATAAGGTAACCTCAGACACATTTTTATATTATCCCATTATCTGAATAAAATCTGCTACAGTACTGATTAATGTGTTCTTTTTCAGATTATGGAGTGAATATGACCCTGATGCCAAGGGTAGAATAAAACATTTAGATGTAGTTACTTTATTAAGAAAAATAAGCCCACCTTTAGGTGAGTCCCATTTTCTTTCTGTATCTTACCAAAAATTAGTTTAACAACGAGCCTCTATATGTTTCAATATCTCCTTTATCCTTTGTGTCCAGGTTTCGGTAAGTTATGTCCGCACCGCGTGGCGTGCAAAAGACTTGTGTCTATGAACATGCCGCTGAACTCTGACGGTACCGTACTCTTCAATGCCACGCTATTTGCCGTCGTTAGAACTTCACTTAAGATCAAAACTGAAGGTAAGTCAAAGATATAACTTCTAACTGCTAATTTCCGTAATCTATCTATTTTTTGATGATCTGAGAATTTTGACATTAGCCATATAAAAGATGCCAAAAACTTAGGTATCTCTAGTAATGAAACCGATAGTTACGTTAATGAATCAGCTTAAAGTATTTTTAGATATGACTGCTATGTAGTCAGTAGGTATGTAATGAGTAGGTATAGAAAAGGGTGAGTTTTATAAGTATCTAATGACTACCAAACAACAATTTATGTAACAGGCAACATAGACGACTGCAACACAGAACTAAGAGCGGTCATCAAAAAGATATGGAAGAGAACATCTCCAAAACTGCTAGACCAAGTAGTACCCCCGCCGGGAGATCCAAACGAAATCACTGTGGGCAAGTTCTATGCTACCTTCCTTATACAGGACTATTTCAGAAGGTCAGTCAAACTAGGAAAATATATATTTTTTATATTATTTACTCGTTCTTCTATTGGCAAGTTTTTAAATAAGATTATCTATGTTTTTATGATACATGCTGGTTTAATCGATCAAGATTGATAACTCGAATATGTTTATATGAAAATGTTTTGAGACATAAAGTCTCAAATTGTTTAAACCATCATGTATCATGCTTAAGATTATTATTTAGATTCTTTACTTTAAATCGGTTTTAATGCGCCTTAATTTTTTCTAGAATTTCAAAGAAGCTTTATTTTTTGTTGATTATCGTGGCTAATAAAACCGATTTAATTAATTTAGTGCTTGATGCTCTACCTCTAGACAGATATAAACTACCAAATAAAAACATAATTGAAGAAATATTTGCATAAAATTAGCTGTCAGTTAACAAAACAAAAATGAGTCTAGAGGTTGTGAATCACGCAAACAACTAGCATTTATTCAAAATTCTCTTTCAAAATTATTTGATTGTATCCGTTTTGCGTCCTTTACCCGAATCTGGTTCACAATTGGCGTTTAGAATTTTAGGACACGTTCAAGAAGTATAAAAATCGAGAATACACATACAATCAGAAACCATTCGTGGGATACAAAAAAATCTTTATCCACGTCTGGTGAAGTTGAGGATTATTTATTTGAATTTGTTTCTTCTTTTATTTCATTTCATTTTAGTTCGGTTAACACTGACAAATACGTTTTTGTTTCATAGGAATCACGCGTGAGTAACAACAGATACGTATGTGTAGGAAAGAATGTTCCCTTTTTTAGTGTTTTTTATCATACAAATGCTGAGATGACCCTTTGCGTTATAGATCTAATAAACTATAGAGGTCGAAGTGTAACCCCTCGAGACAAGTTGGAATTTCATTCAGACATACTGTTTTACCCTGCATGTCCCTATGACGCTCCTACAGAATACCATCATCTTTGGTTAAGCTTTACGAGCCGTTTTGTACACATTTACGAATTGATGCTACCCAAAGCATGCAGATTTCTACAATCCAACTACCAGTTTTAATTTTTTTATCCAATATTTTTCGTTTCCCGTTGTTATATATGTTGTGTTTTGTGATATTTATGTTATAAATATAATTTTAGTATTAGTTCATGAGATGGATAAAAAATAATATTGATTTCTTTGAAGGATTTTTCATCTTCGCGTTTAGAATGTTCTAGGCTATGGCTATCTGAATTTACTCTTTTGGGATAATTTAGACTACAGATATATACGACCATTGTAGCTACAACATCATTGTCAACTTTTTTATATATTTGTATACTCAATAGAACTTTTTCGATTCTTAGAAAAATCTTTTCGAATTCACTTCAACGCTTAGCATAGTTGCACACTGCAAAGGACTAAACTATGTAAGTATTGCTGGCTTTTCCCTTAAGGCTGCAAATGATACTAAGATTGTTTTACGTCATAAGGTTCAAAAAGAGAAAAGAGCAGGAGATGAGGCAGAGTGACGAGCAAACGCATCAGATGACACTGCAGGCTGGGCTGAGGACTCTACACGAGGCGGGCCCTGAACTGAAAAGAGCAATCTCTGGGAATTTGGACGATATTTCTGCTGAATGTGATGTGCCTATGCATAGGGTACGTATGCATAAGCATGAGCACGATACTTTAATTAATCTTTCGAATGATGATTCAAACATATTTTCTGCACACAGAGAAACCACTCCTTATTTGGAGGTGTCTGGTCGAGCATACGAAGGCATGGACCAAACAGACACTTTCACAGACATAGAAAACACGGAGAACCTCCGACAGGTAAATACCAAATTTCATGACTCTTTCATTACTATAACATCATGATTAATATCGATTAAATTCATTACTAATATTCCACATTTCCATATTTCACAAAATAACTTTGCCAGAGATTTATCGACACTATCTATGTATGAAGACAATTGGCAAGTTATTAAAATTCCAAAATTCTAGAAGGATTATTATGTGGTCTGATAAACTATTCGTGCCACTTTTCTGTAAGACGTGTTCATCTCAAAGTGCTTGTCTTTCTTTCTTCTCTGTAAGTTCTAAAACTCTTACTCCTGCCTTTAATCATTTCATTTTGTCTTGTCGCATTTCTTGCAAACCTCTTTTTCAATTTGTCTCCCTTCATTTATCATCTTCGAAAGGCTTGCTAAATCTAAATTGACAATGTAGGACCACCAAAGCCATACATAGATAGTGCTTTGGCTAATAATAACAAAGAGAATGAGTGTGGAATCAAAATGAATGAGTTACCATTCTAATGTCTTCTCTATGCAGATGATCAAATAAAAGTTTCATCGTCCGCCGAAGAACTACTAGAAAAAAATGGTAAATATGCTTATTAAAGCATTCGAGATGAATGGAATGTATTTAAAGTAGGCAAGATGAGTAGTGATCGGAAGCAACGTGAGATAATTATTGTTCTTTAAAGTCAACAGTAGGGAAAAATAACAATTCGAATAGATAGGTACTACTGGTATCAAGCAAGCCATATTTGAACCAGATGATAAGGAAGAGGTCCTTATCATCGGTATCCAAACATTCGATTTACATTATATCATTACATTAACCCATGAACTTTCATACCTTAACCATGATCAGTCGATAACAAGACTAACGGCTACTTATATTAAACCAATACCTAGCAATTATTCTGGAAGATACAATGAGTACAACACAGAATTCATAATTGATGATGATATTTTTACTGATTCGACTGGTAGGGGCATGAATGTATGTAATATAGGAGAAGTAAAGAAGTATGTAAGAATCATTATTGCACGTGGTGTTCTGTAGTAGCTGCATACTCCCTGAAGAGATGATATGGATCATAAGAGATGTGTTTTAGATGGAGGTGGCGCTGGCAGCGCGGGTGTGGGCAATCATTTGAGTTCTATGATGCAAAGGGAATATGGAGTCGGACCACTACCTCTTACACCTAATTTGTAAGTACAGAATATATAAAACATTAACAAATGATACCCCTGGGTACCTATTTGAGTAAAAGGTGTCAATAGTATGAATAAACTTGTGGTGTAGGATGTTTAGTTTAGGGATTTTCTTAAAATTTTCAGAGCAAATGGACAGCCAAAGGAACAAATACCACTTAGACCTCTAATATTCAATGGAGAATCGGAGAAAATATATCAAGTCCTCGAGTGAGTAGCAAATGTCTTACATTGTTTTATTAATTTCATATTACCTATTACATCATTCATATCGATAAATCAATTTAATATTCTAATACGAATCAGATTCTAAATAAAAATTGCTTACATTACAGAAGAACCACAAATGACCTAAAGAATACTATTTACCAAGGTAGTGAAACGTGTGGTTTTGTAGTTGATTTTCTAAAATTACAGTTTGCATCACCCGCACTCTTGCTCTAATAACCTTTCTAACGCTTCCATCTTCTTTCACCGCTTCTGTGTGGATAACGGTACGTACTAACCAGCAATCAAAAGTCGAACTATCCCGAGATGCTCGGCCAAATCGGTCTCGCCTTCGGCTGCGTCAACTATCTGTCGACGCCGAGCGAGGGCCTGACCGCACCCAAACCAACCGCGACGGTATCGAGACAGAAAGTTCACCCGGAGGACTCGACGTCTTCGAGGGAGAAACTATCGATACCTAGAATGGCGTCAATGGAGGATAAGACGCCGTCTCCAAACACGTTCGAGCAGATACAGCCGAAGATATCGCCGCTCCTGGCGAGCGAGTGCACGCCGACGACGGAGTCGCGGACGATGACGTTGTACGGGTACAACGCGGCCGCGAAGCTGCCGTTCGCGTTCTCGCACGCGAAGGAGCGCGCGTGCCGCGGCGGCGAGCGGC
Organism: Helicoverpa zea x Helicoverpa armigera; assembly: GCA_033682625.1. Classification (NCBI taxonomy): domain Eukaryota; kingdom Metazoa; phylum Arthropoda; class Insecta; order Lepidoptera; family Noctuidae; genus Helicoverpa; species Helicoverpa zea x Helicoverpa armigera. Next base: position 601,469 of record JAWIIS010000015.1, on the reverse strand, counting down.
GCAGCCTGCGCGCGCTGAAGCCGGCGCCGCGCGGCACAGGTCGGATGGTGCGCAGCGCCTCGTCGGGGGCGGCCTCGCATGCTCCGCCCGCGCGGCTTGTAGATCGCCCGCACTCGCCAGGTCCGCACGCCACAGGGAGCTTCCTTCCGTTTCTATTTACCCTCCCTATAAAGTTTACAACGTTGATGTTATTTGATTTATTTTATTATTGTTTAAATATAGATTTTTGGGTCAATTCTTATCTTTATTAGACTCTAGTCTGATAGAAAATAACTGTATTTTTAGCAGTTTAATGAAAGTAGATTAAGTCTCAAAACTTCTGTTACATGAAGGAAGCTTTCTACAATGTAGAATAATGAACGCTCATCAGAAACTTCAAAGCTTACAGGAGTACATTGCAGGCAAACGGAAACCTGACGGTATAAAATAAGAATTTTACACACACTCACACTTTGCTTTAGCAAATTTCATGTTTTGCAACTTCACACGAATCTAACGATACACAAATATTGCACTGAAAATTAAATAACCGAGGTAAAATTGTAACTTAATTTATAATTAAAATTAATATTATTGACACAGGTTAAAATCATCATCGTAACTAGCATGTAAACTAACATTGAAGGGCTAAATAGTGCATTTTTAGAATGATTGAGGATTTAGAAAAGCTTTTAGACGATTTTGAGAAAAAAGTTTTTGTTTTGTATGGTTTGCACGAAAATTTGGACAATCATAAATATCCACGAGGACGCTATTGATTTAGAATTAATGTATAGAGAAATTATTGAGATTCATCGCTTTAAGAATCATTATAGGCTAGCTTAAAGGCTTTTGAAAAATTAGAGAGTTAATAGTTTAGAACTTAGATATCCAAAAATTGAGTTCAGTTGAGGTATGTTTCATAGTAATGATAAATTGTTCACTGATTTTAGAAAAGTTGCTAAATAAAATGATTCTTAACGTCAGATCGATAAATAATTAAGTCATCCATATAAACAAGATATTTGCACTGGCATTGCAGGAGGAGATAGCTTTGGGCGTGGCGTGGTGTCGCTACCTGGCAGCCCACGTGGAAACAACTCCTCGGGGCCTGTCGTAGTGGGGTCAGCAGAGAGCCTGGTTACAAGGGTAAGTAGAATTTAAGTATTTAAGTACATTTGCTGAAAACCTTGGCCCAAGTCTAGTAGTATAATTGATAAACTTGTTTTGTTTGTTTTCTTTCCAGGTGTTAACAGAACAGGGTCTGGGTGAATACTGTGATCCTGAGTTCGTGAGGAACACGTCTCGGGAGATGCAAGAGGCACTTGAAATGACACAGGAGCAAATGGACAGGTAAATTTGGAAAATGATGATCATAATGACTAGCTTCTGTGTAAAGTGATTGTGTTTAATATGAATGTTCTGTTGTTTCAGAGCCGCGCATCAGCTGATGGTCAACGAGAAGAACATAAAACAAGCTCAAAGCCAACAACCCCAAGTTGTAAGTATCAGAACTTGTCAAATTCAATGCTTTACTAACACTGCCCATTAATTCCCTTTCAGCTGCGAACTTGCTATCATATTTTATAACGAATGTATAGGGTAACATTTGGGTTGTAGGGCGACATCCTTGCCCGCCAGTACCACCCGTTCCACCAGCCGGCCGCCATGCCGCCGCCGGTGTGCAAGCGGTTATAGCACCCGCCCTCCCGCAGCCCGCGCGGCCCGGCGACCCCTCGCGCCACACGCATCATAGGAAGAAAAGAAAACGCAAACCAGTACTGGTTTAGCGACCTTTTATTGTATAAATATTGGTTCGGTCATATAGTTTGATAATTTCATTCATCGTCAAATAACTCAGCCGATGATTTCACTGAGTCATTTGACGTTTCACGATATCTATGCTCAAATTCTTCGTTTGTTTCTCAATTTTTCAAACAGGCGGATCAAAATTAGGGTACGTGAGTACATTTTTAAATTCTATACTGTGGTGAACACAGGTAAAGTGAGAATGTAGTTGTTTAGGTAAATAGCATAATTTTAGGGCCATGGACATTGATGGATAATATTTGTACCTACTCGAAACTACTTGGGTAGCCTTTATAGTCGACATTTCGGAGTATTGGCCCTTTTAAATTCGTAAATTAGAAAATGTAATTTTTCCAACTATGAGAGAGAAAATCCTCTCATTAACTAAATAGATAGAAATTGTAAATCAAAATTAATTTTATCCTTTTTAGATATTCAAATTGATTCTTTGCAAAATAGCGCATTGTATTGTGCAAGTTTTAATAAAATTTATATTTAAAAGATATATATAATCGTATAACTTTAATTAAACTAATTAAATATTTTAGATTTCATAAAACTTGCATGAGACAAAAGCTTCTTTTATTTGAAAAATAAAAGAATGTTTCATAAAGCGAGCAATTCTTCCTCTAGTTTAAATATTTGTTCAAGTAACAAAGCTTTCAAAAACTTTTGAACGCTAGTGCTTTTGTGGTGAATATTATGAAATTTGGTGTGATTTTATTCAAAGAAATCGCTTTAATTGTTACGATTCAGTATTAAGTGGGAAGCTAATTGACGTATTTAGCGATATTTGCGTAATTTCTATAGATGTTGTTTTGTTTCTTAATTTCTAGCACCAGATCCAAGACAATACCGTATTTGAAGACTTTGACGAACTGATTGTAAAACTTGCCCTCGGCGTGGGGAAATCCAATTTTCAGTAGTTTACCTAAAAGCTGAATTTATAAAAATCGATTGCCCTCGGTAATATTTTCAGATAGGGGCACGAATGAGTGTGAAAGGAAGATTTTTATAAGATCAGCTTAATTGAATAGCTTTGACCACTTTTAGAATAGGCATTAAACAATTGTAGCGTTAATCCTAGGCTTCGCCTACGATGAAACTAAAGATGAGAGTCTGATTTTCATCTTTTCAGTAACTTTACAATTAAAGTAAGCACCCTTTTGAAGTTTTAATAGATTTTATAGATGGCTCGATTTATATACGATTTTTCCATCCATATCCTTCTCGGGTTGTTAGTTAGTCGATTTCAGTTTGATCTTTTGAACTCCGACGTACGAGCTTAGGTGTGGGAACATAGTTTGTCCTTCGCTAATTAGATGGCAAATTATAAATAATTTTGGGCAATAATTTTCATAGTTACTTCCTTGCTCTCCAAAGCTGCGTGTACTTGTAACAATGTCACGGAGTGTTTATTTTGAAATACAATTTTTCGTCTGTAAAAGTCCTGCTAACGGAAGAAAGATTTTCTTAATTTACCTAAGACGTAAAGCTTTTGTCTTTTCAAATATCAAGGAAAATTGTTTTGATGTTTTCGTCACCACTTCTTTTTGATGACGAATGTAATGAAAAAACTAAAATTGTTAATGAAAAAAGTCATAAAGAATGAAAAGAATGGCTGTTACTAACCATTTTTTTTCATAAAGAATTACATAAAAGACAGTTAAAAAGTATGTGTATTTGCGAAGAGGCATTTACTAATCGATTGTCTCGACTTCTAATTAGTTAGGCAGCGGAGTTAGGTAATCATTAACTATTTAGTTTTTAACTCTAGTTAAATTTAGAAAGATTTGCAACATCTTGAACTGTGTGGAAAATTCTTTATAATAACGATAAGGCGGTTTCTTGGTTTGGCCCTTTCCAACCAATTATATGAAACGTAGGAACCTATGATACAAAATATCTAATCATCTGTCTTGTGTAATATGAAAAATATTAACAATTCTAATCATCAACACCTTTAAAATAGTTACGTTTAAAAAACCAGAGCAAGATGTTGCAACTTTTAAAAAATCTTAGCTCTTTAAGATATTCCCTAGTAAGTGCCCTTTTAAATCTATGAAGCGACGTAGTGTAGATAATCGTCAGCAACTCCATTTACCGTCAACACTCCACATTCCTCTAGGATTAAGGTCAATAATCTAACCGAAAATTTTATATTCTGTTCAAACCTCTTCGCTGGACAAAGGAGATTTTTCATATGAACTGGCGACAAATATTGCAACTGGCAACATATTTTTTTACCAAGGAGGTAGGTCACTTATTTAATACTTTTTGGGTTTTTAGGTAATTTTAGCTATACAATATTTTTTCTTTCAGAGACATAGAAATTAAATGTTAAATACATGATTGTAGTTGCAGCATTTGTCGTCTAGTCAAAACCTTCCTAGATTCTAGATAAACCTATTTCTTCTTCACGTTTAGGCTACAACAGCAAAGACAAAGTGGAGAGGTAACGCACAAAGTAGGGACAAAGATGTTCGTGAAATTCTAAATGTATATATTTATATCGTTTATTTTTTATAGTTCGTAGTTTTCAATCGGGATATTGTCGTCAAACTCTTATAGGAAAGTCGAAATCTGTGTTATGTAGTCTAAAACGTGCCCATCGAGCGCTGTAGATTACCTAATATCAACGAATTATTTAAACCATGCACAAAACTAGCTACGATAAACAAAATTAGTTTAATTATGCCATTATGTATAAGCAAATGCTCTTCTTTTCTTTGTTGTAAAGTAGCCTAATCTATGCTTCCCCAAACATTTTTGGTGCCAATGTATTAGACGTTTTGTCTTAATTGTTATCTAAACATAAAGTTGCCTTTATATTTTCTGCCATTTTTTAAAACGTTTGAAATTCCTATCCTATTGTTTTTTCTGTTTATCTATATAAGAGTTTATTGAAGTTTGAAAGATTTTTATTGAGGATAGAGTCCCATTATATATAAATAAATAATAAACATGATTATGAATTGCTGCTGTTATTTTTAGCAGTTATTAAAATACTGAGTGCAGTTATGAGCAATGCAATTATCATAATAAATTCTCAAAGTGAGGGAAAATATCTAAAATTTTAAAATATCCATTCGTTAGTGATTTCATCTGTAAATAATGTACAAAATTAACAAAATCTGTACTCGGGAAAGCATGATTTTAAGTACGTTTTTTATATTTCTAGCGTAATAACCGCTAGCCGTAATGGGAATCTCGATTTGTAAATAGTTATGTAAATAAAAAGTGTAAAAGATATATATTCCGTCAATCATATTAAAATTGAGACATTATTAATTACCTATATTTATTGTTTAAAAATGAACATTGTAAAATTGTTTTCATATAAATAAAAAAATGTGGGAAACGCATCTTTGTATTTTATTTTACCAACACCTAAAATTATGCTGTTAAATGCCACAGAGCTAGCTGTGCAGTTGCTCAGACAATTCCCATTTTTCGTGGTAAAAATCATCTAATGGCAACACCAGATTAAAGGAAGAGTGAAGCGATGTTATTATACAGCCTAGCAGCTAAAAGCTAGTGTGGAGTGGCTCTAATAACTCAAACTCAAAAGGAAAGTGTGTAGGTTTAACCCCTCTGCTCGACAAGATTTTGACATATGACTATACCGTTGATTCGGCGGGATATTTTGAATCGCGACATGGAAGTCAAAAATTTGTACTAACTTTCAACACATGAATTCTAAGTCCGTAATGCCTGATTAGAAGTATTTTACCTATAACTTTAGAGCTCACTTATTTGACAACAACGTGCAAAGGTCAAATGGGGTCAGTTAATTCAGAAAAATATAATAATTACGGTGTTTTTAAGTGTATCGAAAAGTTAGGCATTTCAAATTTGGTGAAAACTTACCAATAAATAATCGCATCACTTTCTCAAACACAACACAAACGTCATATTTATAACATTTTCAATCCATTGCAATACATTTCGTGCACTTATTTATGTTAAATAACTAAAAAATCAGCACATAAAATACACAATAAAAATGAACAATATTTACAAGATCAAAGTCACAGACAAGTAGAGTTTGGAATAGAGTTTTATTTTTTTTTTCAATCATCGGTGTGCATTCGATACCTAAATCGGATATTTATTTTATATAATCGAATACCAATTTTATATATTTTTTTTAATAGCAACTTATTTCAATTTTATTTATTAATTTTAAATTATAGGTTCAATTTGTTTTTGTTGTTAAGAAAAAAGATATTTAAGTTTTATGAAAGTTTTTAGCATTAAATTTTTATATGTATTATTTATTTTGGTGTTGCGTCATTCGTAATAATTTCTAACTTTAATTGAATTTTTATTACCTATTACGGAATTTTAATTTATTCTTATATTATTTCTCAACAATTCTAAGATTTTTGTTTCGGCGGAGGGTAAGCCTGCTCATAGAGGTATTTAGCCTACTTCAATCGATCTCAGTGGCGTGCACTTGGAGAGGCCTATGTCCAGCAGTGGACTGCGATAGGCTGATGATGATGATGATGATGATGAGGGTAAGCCTGGTGTTCTGAAATATAATGCAATTTGTAACTACCAAAGTAATGTACTTATTTGATGATGAGAAATAATAATAATAATTGATTGATTTTAAAGTCACCAAATATTTTTAACCGAATCCCAAAAAGGAGGTGGTTCTCAATTTGGATGTTTGTTTTTGGTCGAAAGGGTATATTCCCCATATTTGTTATTAGGTGCAGGATCTGATGATGGAAACCTTGAGAAATCGAGGGCAACTCTCGAAAATTGTAAGCATAGATAAGGTTATAACTTGACACTCAGATGTATGTGTGATAACACTATGAAACAGTAAAGGTTTGGAGCTGACCTGATGATGGAGACCAGAGAAGGTCGAGGGATCTCGACAACCGAACTTCTCTCGTCTCCATCTCCTTCACTGTTGCAGAGGCCTCGTAAATACGAATAATATAAGCACAAACACGAGAAAGTTTAAATATTCAGTTGTCGAGTTCCCTCGAACTTCACTGGTCTCCATCATCAGTTCAGCTCAAAACCTTCACTGTTGAATAGTGCTACCAGGCAAACACCTGAGTGATAAGATTTCAACCTATGTATTTCTGCAACTTTCGAAAGTCGCCCTCGATTTCTCAAGGTTCCATCATCAGATCCTGACCTGATGATAACGGGACCACCTCGGAAGTATACGCTATCAAACAAAAAAAGAATCATTAAAATCGATAAATAAATGGCTGAGTAATCGCGTAACAAACATACAAAAAAAAACGGTCGAATTGAGAACCTCCGCTTTTTGGGAAGTCGGTTAAAATAAGTCGGCGGCGGCCATCTTTCCATCTTGGACCAGCTTTCGATGAACAGCGAACTATTTGCCCTTTCAAACAATGAAATCGTCATAAAATTTTGCGATAACTACACCTAACTACGGCTCTCGTCAAATAGCTTTGCCGCTCAATTAAAAAGTTGGAAGTAACGAATCGCCATTAAGTTTGGCAGGTCTACAAGAATCCTGCACATAAAACACCCGAAGAAATAAATAAGTCTTCATTTGCCGTCTTCAGAAACCCTAAAAACCGGAGATTTTTTTTATTCCGGCTACAACGTATTTTCTACCACTGATTTTCTAGCATTTTTTTCAAAATAAATTAAGTCATTTTACTTTTCCTAATTTATTTTCAGATTATGGTATAATCTGAAAATAAATTAGGAAAAGTAAATTGCACTTTTGTATAGGTCCTAATTTATTTTCAGATTATACCATAATCTGAAAATAAATTAGTAATATTATAATATAAAATTATTAAATCGATTCTTTATTTTAACGAATCGGATCATTCGATGCAAAACTTCTATCACCGTCGCCATCTTGTCTATGCGTCTTCAAATTTAAAAAAACAACTAATGTAAACAAACATGGCGAGTTCGATCAGAATTCCCGGTAATTACGATTGGATTTTAAAAAGGTATATTTCTAACGGGATGCTAAATATGAAAGGTTTGAATGCGTAAAAATAATTTAAATTTATTTAGTTATTTTATTTAGTACTCACAAATGTGGTTTGATTGGAAAGAAAATAAATATGAGCGTAAATAATTAGGAAAGTGTATGACTGATTCGCAGACCCCAATTGGGGTCTAAACCGAGCTTACGGTGACATTGATGTTCAGACCCCGATTGGGGTCCGCTACGGATTTGACGGTTAATGTACTCTGTCTGTGGGTCTACTAAGAAACCTTTTTACATCTTTCCATAAAAGGTCACTAAATTCCCCAAAAAAAAAATCTTTCCATAAACTTCTGAATTCTGTGCCAAAATTTCATAACAGAAATAAACCCATGTGAAATAAAAACCACTTTATAAACAAGTATTTTATTTATTTTTCAATCAAAGTTCCTCTAACTCTCTTCTCAGTAGTCTGTGCTGGAGTCTCTGCTTGTCTCTTATTCATTCCTTTCCTCTCCAACTGCTTTTCAATAATCCTTGCATTGTTTGCATAACTGTCGGCCACTTCCCTCGCTTCAATCTCATCTTCCTCTTCGTCTATGGTAGAAACTGTCACGGAACTGAACTTGCCCATGTTCTTTGTGTGTTTAGTGACCATAATCTTCTTAGGCTGAGTAAGAGCAACCTGCTTATAGATATCTGTGACGCCCGCTTCACCAGCAGTTTGAACTAAAGCATCTTTCATAATAAAAACCACATTGCTGTCTTGCTCATGCTTGTAGTATATAGGTATGCCACATTTCTTGCATTTTAGCCTGTACTGGCGTTCGATACCCTTCTCCCGTTTTAGATACACTGTCTCATCAGGGTCTGAAGTGATTTTGTGAGCGTGTTTTGAACCGTCAATGACTCGTGCGCCGTCCGTTGGTCGGAGTGGTAATCGGTCGATAGTACAGTCCAGGATTAAGGACATTTGACTGCAGAGGCAGTAGTAGATGTGCAATGGCTTGGTTTCATTGTATTCCTCTTGATCTTTCGTGTCTGAGCAGACTATGCTTCTAGAAACTACTTTTGGCATTTTCACAAGTTACACTGCTTACGAACTGTACAGTATATTAACAGTGGTTGCTATATAATGTAATTTAACAGAAAATCAGCACAAATCTTTCAAGTATCCACAATATTATTTATTTTCGCGTTACGAAAATCTCGATAAATCTTCGTCAAGTTTTGACGTTTTGTTTGTCATGTTTTTTTTGTGGCAATTTGACATTTGTTCATAGGTCATAGACTACCTTTTAATTTTTTGGTAGTATATGAAGAATGAAAAGTACTAAAGCCTTTCAAAGTTTTCTGGGCATTGATTTTTATATTAATTACTATCGAGCACAGGATTTGTTTTGAAATTTAAGCGCTGAAAATATTTATGATTAATTTTATAATATTTGCTTAAACTTACTCCTTCCCCAATAGTTTGTGCATTCCAAATAATCAATACTTCTTGCTGTTTGTGGTCCAAAAATACATAGGTTATGTTGGTATCTCCTGCTGTCAACTTCACGCTACTGCGATTGTCTTTTATTCCAAAGAATTGTGTTTCATTGCACATGTTCATCGATTTCTGTTGAAATTAGAGAAAGTATTGTGAATTGCACTGCAAAATGGGTGGTATATCTAGCAGATTCCGTGTGCACAACTCTGGACTCACAAACATCGACCCAAAACCTGAAGAGAGTGACAACAAACGTGAAAATCCCGGAACGTTAGATGAGATTCATAAAAAGACCAAAGGTATTTTTTACACACATTTTAACTGTCTAAGCGATTATCGGAGGTGATTATAATGTTGATTGGCATCGTAAAAGCATATTGAGGTTACTCGTTCAGTCAGAAAACGGCGGCAAACGTTATTCAGTACCGACATAAAAGTTGGGTTATCTTGTGATGTAATAATAGATAATTTACAAGAATATTAAGTATGCTCACGTCTAGAATCGTTCGGTTAGACATGCCTGGAAATAAAATGCCGATAAATTTCATGTGTCCATACAGATTGGTTCAAAAGTAATTTATGGACATAGAGTAATGACTTCTACTTATTTGTGTTCTGATAAGAATGTTATCAACCTCCTTGGCGTTCAACCGTCCCGATTTCGAATTTATCACACACTATGAAATCTTAAATGAGAGGAACATGTATTGTTGCTGAATGGAATGTCTTGCATTTATCTTGAAAGTTTTTCTAAAGTCCAATAAATTATTTCATCTAAAATCCATAAATAAATACTGCTCTTCTGTAACTGATCTGCCTAAAACAAATCTGAAATGCTCCAATGTTAACTGAATAATATGAATCCCCACTTTAATTTTCAATCAAATGTTTCAAAATATCTATGTGCCAAATTATAAAAAAAAAAATATAATTTAAACTCTAATGAACAACTTATTTTTAATTAAATAAATGCATCAAGATAGATACTGTTAAGGCAATTTACTTGTTTAGCTGATAAACGGCTATGGTTTTTAGTCATAATATGAAGAACCATATTTGGTTTTCAGATGTGATGCCAGTAAATTTTGAAGGCGGCAAGCTGATGGTGAATAGGGGTCTGTCTAACCATTTTCAGGTGTGTATTAATATGGAAAAATCTATATTTAAATAACTGTACACAGAAATTGCATCATCTTTAACTTTTTTACTTTTATGTTTTACAAAATCATTTTTATTTCTAAAATGCTTTCCCACGCGATGACCTTTATGGCTAGATTTGTAATCTGTAACTTAATAATGGAAATAAAATGTGATGTGAAAGTTGATATAGCTTAAAAGATCTGAGGTGAGGGCAGATAGAAGAAAACATGCTGCGCCAACCTCAAACAAAATAGTGATGGGTCAGGAGAATGATGAGCTAAAAAACATAGTGCATGCCCCAATGACATAAATAAAATCCTGTAATATTTATTGTTTTCAGATGTCCCACACTCTGACAATGAGTTCAGCACAGAACGGCTACAAACTAGGAGCTACATACATTGGTACTAAGCAAATCTCCCCCACTGAAGCTTTCCCCGTCATACTCGGAGACGTGGACCCTTCAGGCAACGTCAACTTCAGCTTAATTCACCAACTCACTCCTGAAATCAGGCTGAAGGGTGCTGCACAGGTAAAAATTGCTTTATTTGTCTTTGTCATGTCAGCTGCACAAAACCTCTTCCAAAGTGGAAAGCTAAACTCTTCTCGAGTAACATAAGCTATATTTTATCCCGGTGTAGGCAGTAATTCCCGCAGGACGCGAGTGAAACTGCGGGTAAACTGCTATTTATAAAATAAAATAGTTAAACTAGTACTTTTAACAGCATACATTTCATATTAAGGTGCTTAAACTTCTAAAATGTTGTTTTAACTGATTTTTATGAAAAGAAAAACCTTAAAATATCCTTGAGCTGATTAATGACCGGTTTCTGAGCACTTTTATTGGTTTTTTAACTACTTATTTTACCACTGTGCAATAGTGCTGTAAAATAAGCAACAAATCAAGAAAATTGCCATTCAAAACATTATTCACTATTTCTTCAATAGAAAATCTTGGTAAGAGGCAGTTTTACAAGTAACTAACAATTGTATGATAACATCTCAATGCAATCTCAATGAATGGGCGCACGCGAGTCTACACATTGTTAAGCATTGAAGATTGTATCTTGCAAACAAGATAAAACTGAAAAGAATGCTTGCCTTGAAACTACTGCTTTTAAAAATAACTCATCTAGTTTTTTGTCTACACAAAAATTATCATAATAATTGGATGTTGTTAAGCAACATTTTATAGCTAATTATTATAATTTTGATGTGGTTTGGAAGCAACTGGACTAAATTCATAATTCTTTCAAAATATTTCTAACTTCATTCAAGAACACCATATTTATAATTATGTACTAGTATTACTACTATCTTTCGCCAGTGATTTCACCCACGTCCCTTGGGAATCCGCTAAGCCGGCCACAGAGTAACCAATAGCCTCCCTCAATCAATGGTTAACCTGACACTGATTTTTTTTTTCAAATCAGTCCATTAGCTCCTAACATTACCGCGATTAAACATACAAACTCGGCATAATGTGCATCAGAACATTCAGTTAATCAGAATTATATTTAGTAAAGACATAAATTGATCTTTATTATGAAGACGTAAATTTCTCTTCCAGGTCCAAGAATGCAAGCTGACAGCCACCCAGGGCACACTGGAGTACAAGGGGTCTGACTACACGCTCGCGATGGCTGTGGGCAAGCCTGACTTCAACGAGAAGTCCGCAGTCTTCGTGGGACACTACTTACAGGTAATATTCTAAGATATTTATATACACCTTCCAATATTCGAAGATTTTTTTCGAAATCAAATATTTGAAGTTCAATAATCTGTCTGTTTCTTGAGTTGCCTTCTAGGGATAGAATTTTAACATGAGGGCCATACAAGCAATTTTATTCTTTTTTCTAGTAGGCAAATCAACAAAAATATAGGTTATTGAAATTCATCATAGGCTAAAAAAACTTGGATACTTTGATGAATACAGGCATTTTGAATTGTAACTGCAGGAAATATACTTGTTCACTCACACATCAAAATAACGTCATCTTAACAGCAAAACCTCGTTTGCCACAATTACCTTTTCTATCTATGCATCTGTAACTCTGTCTACATCTACAGCTCTTTGAATATTCAATGAGTATCTTGAATTATTTACACATGTGGAAATCGATACCCCCACTAGTTCACCCTTGACTACACATCACGTGACACATAATGTTATTCATTCTAACAATATTTTATGAATACCCATTCTGATGTACCAAACCTTAACAGGTAATAAAACCTGGTGAATTAGATTAGAAACTTCTATAATCTGATTCACCATCTATTCATATAGTCATAAATTAAGTAGCTCCCTCTCTTTGGGAAGTCGGTTGAAAATACCGTCCATCTCTTAGTGACAAAGGACAGTAGGCATTCAATCTGTAAGAGAAGAGGCATACGCTATTTTCCGGAATCTAAAATAGCTGACGACGTACTTATTTTATTTAACGTTTTGTACACGAAAACAAATATGTTTATGAAGTTTGGTCATTATGTCTTAATGAACTTTAATCTATGCGTGAATTGTTTTTAATATCCAAGCATTGTGTTGTATATAACTTGGTTTTTCAATTACCTTACATCCTAACCTAAAATCTTAATTAAGTAAAGTCAAACCTTAGGCCGAACGCCCACGTCAGACTTTTTGTAGGACGGATAATCTGACCGATATTTTGTTGGGCGATATGACTATGATTTTTCGACCAAATTGTAGACGTGTGCGTTGCACTATTGCTATCAGTATGTTAAATTTTTCTGCTACAAAAAATCGGTGACCGATTATCGGAAGTATACAGGATAGATGTACAGTCAGACTTTAATATTATGTTCGCAGTCGGTAACAAAACGGTTGGCGCTGGGTACGGAGCTTGTGTACCAGTCGGGAGCCAGGGTCATGGGCGGGGAGATCGCCATCACGTCAGCTGCTGCTAGATATACTATGGATGGTAAGTGGAATAACAGCTTATTTCCCTGGGTGTGTTAGAAGTGTTGTGTTTAGACATTAGGGTTTCGGCAGTTTATGGAGGCGGCGTAATGTCTTAACTGATAGATTATATCAACTTCGCTTATTACAGTTCAGTACCATAGGTCTCTTCGATGTAGAGTACGACATTACCCAGTCCCATGCAAACGATAACTGAAATGAAAATTATGTGTCATGTTTTTTTTTCTTTATTACAAACTCAGGAAGAAATATAAGAAGAACCTATAAAAAGTCGTCTCATTAGTAATATTGTTAATGCCATAGTAACGCCGTGTTCTTCGCGCTTTCACGCCAAAACAACTTAGCATATTTAAATAAAATGTACACAGATTTACTCTAAAGCCTATATATATCTAAAGCCTCTGTAGGACATAGTCTACCTTTTATCGTGGTGCGGGAAGTGATTCTCTCACGACTCGGGTGGAACCGCGGGGGATCGCTAGTACGAAATAGTTATGGAACATGGCACGTGTTTTACGCGTAACAAGTGTGTGCCACATGTTTGTTCCAGCACAATTCTTAATGAGTTATTTTTACAACATCTAATTAAAGTATTTCGTTAATTGCAGACTCTGAAGTGTCAGCGACCCTGAGCACAGCTAACTTCCACTTGTGCTATTTCAAGCAGTGCAGTGAACAACTACAGGTATGAACATTATGTCTAGCTAGACAATTGCTGGAGTAAATTAAGCTTTTTTTTTCATTCATATTTTCTCGGAATTGAAAATTCACCTAGGCCAGTTGAGCAAACAATGAACTGAAGTTAACCTTGACTTTTTACATATACATAATAACTAGTGCTTAAAATAATTAATTATTCAATTTATTAAGTAACTTTTATTAATGTATTTACTTTGATTTTTAAACGAAGTTTTAACAAAAGTCGTATATAAATGGAATATGTAACATAGGCTTTTTTACTGCATAATTTTACACTTTCTTTGTCGGCAAAACAAACTTCATACAAAATTGTCAATGCTATTTGAATTTGCAGATTGTGGCTGAAATGGACACCTCGTTCCGAGGGATGGAGTCTGTGGGCACCGTAGGCTACCAGGTCAACATACCCAAGGCAGATCTTATCTTTAGAGGTAACACTTTAATTTCGGTTTAGAGACTAATCCGTTCCTTAAAACGGTTATATAAAACTGCACTTCCATCGTGAAATTCCCGTTTATATCTTCCGGCTCCGTGATCAAATCTATATAACTTTAGTTACATACAGATTGATCTAATAAAAGCGTGTTAAAAACTGCTTCCATTACTTTTCCAGGAATGGTAGACTCAAATTGGAACATCGGAGCGGTGCTCGAGAAGAAACTACAGCCTCTACCGTTCACATTCGCTCTGTCCGGCATGGCGAACCAGGCCAAACAACAATTCAAATTCGGCTGCGGCCTCATCATCGGTTAATCACCCAATCACCACATGATGGTGATGACTGAATGATGTGTCAAGCTAGTGAACAGTGTGCACCATATTTATATGTGATTAGTGAATTTGAACCATTTTTCAAGTGATTTTTGTCAGTGAAAAACTTAGACCAGTGTGGTATACCAGAGGAATGCAGAATGAAAAAAGAAGCATAGTATATAGTGGCGAAAATAATTAAAAATATATATTTCTGCCACTGTATATCTGTATGTTTTAAATATAATATTTGTGTCTCATTAACATGTTGATGTTTTTAAAATTCGCTTGAACAGTTAATATTTAATTATATGTGTGATAAGTACTGAAATATGAATGTTCTAGTTCTAGCATAGGTGCAATATTTTCACATGTAACCACATATTTAAGAATTGTCACTACATTAAAATTTTAAATCCATACATTAGGTATCTTATGGGGAAATCTCGAATAAACCCATGACAACTGCGTGTGTGTATTCTACTCCCACCTTACTTGAAAATATCACCAAGGGAAGACATTCTTTGAAGATTCGTCAAAAAACACGATACGTTATGACAGATGATGAATATGGAAACATGAAAAAACAATAAAAGATGTATCGTCAAAAAAATAACGGATCATGAAATAAAATATCCCTTAACACGTTTCGTTTTGCGTGTGAATTTTAAATTATAACTTGAAACATAGACATTCTGTATGGAATTAAAGTGCTATAAGATACATTAAATGCTAAATATCAAGTATATGTCAATATTAACATGGTGTAGCTTCTGTAAAGTAAAACTTAGTATATCATTAATGTAGCACTGATCACTAGCTCGACGTAGTCAGTGTAATTCTAATTTTAGTCTAAATAATGACTTTGTTGGTGTTAGGGGTATATTTTGGACTTCCATTTTCAACACAAACATGTTCAAAATTTGGGGACGATTTTTGAACATTTTTTACATGCATATTTTAATTTATTCTCGCTCTTCTACCATAGTATTCTAAACTTTTTTGCTCACCTGTATAATACCCCTGCATATTCACAAGCTTTAAGTAATTTTTAGCCTAAGTGCATTCTACGCCTAATTAAAACTGGGAAGTCCAAAATATAGGACAAACGAATATTATAGATGATTCCTAAATAAATAATTGAACTGTACCACAAGATATGTGTGAATGTAATGAAATGAGCCCGGTCACCGTGTATATGTATTGATTCTTTTTTCTTTGTACGGTTTACGTATAATTATTTTTATTTGTTATTGTAACGCTATACTGTTTGCTGAACACCAGAATCGCATTTATGACGTATTAACTCACTCTAAGGTGTTGGAGAAAGTAAAAATTGTGTAACTTTGGGATTTGCTTTTAAATGGCTCATCTTCAATATAATGTACCTGTTTTAATGTTTCTATACATTGCATTTACGGCTTTGTTACTTTAATTTTGAAAAGATACTTTTAATGTCAGCATTTATTGAATTATAGTCTGGATATCTTAGAGTGAGTAGCTTATACTGGGACCCCAGTCCCGTAGTATCGTCCCCGATATATTGATCATGTCTCCCTCTAGCCGTGGGGTACCTAGCACAAGCTTTATGTCAAATATTCGCTGCCATCGCTACGGCGTTCAACGAGCGCACATTTGCGACAAACATCTCTTATATTTATTATAAAATAGTCCCTATATTTTTCAAACTTTTCTAAGCTAATACTGACCAAATATTCTTGTTTATGATGATCTGAGTGATCTAAAACGTCTCGATATTTTGCCGCAGATGTGCGCTCGGCCTTATGTATGAGTGTAGATAGGTTATGGCATACTGTACAATGTACATAGCGCCTGTTGTTAAAATGTTTATTTTTAATATAGTTACTTATGTTAATAAATCAATCTGTTGTTTTATTTCGGTTTTAGTTTTATGAACCTTAAAAAACTTCCGGAAGAAACCCTGTCACCAGACCGACATTTTCCGAATGGTGGACACTCCATGCGCAGCATGATTTTTGTCGGACAAGTTCACTACAGTATTGCAAGTATCTTTATTAAACATATTTCAAAAAATGAAACTTGTATGTACGAAGAGCCATAGTGACGTCATATCGACAATTCCAGGAGTCAAGCATTCAAAAACGCAGTAGCGCCAAACTTTGCGCATAAGAAAAGTTTGTCGGACTCATCGTAAGGAAGGCACTCACAGTCTTAAAGTATGTATCAAAAAAAATTGTTCGCCGGCCTGGGGACTAGGTATATTGGTATAGGAATCAATAAAAGACAGATATAGTTTAAAAATAACGTAAGTTTATTACATGTAATGAAATAAAAATATAATATTATAAACTTTTATTCTGTTACATGTATAAATGATTCCGTGCTGCCGAGCGGATTGCCCGTCATATTTTGGTAATATATTCAACCTCGATTATAATTATATATCCATAAACCGAACAATAGTGACGTGAAGATCGCCAGTCAAGAATTAAAATACCTATTCATCATTATTTTTTATTTAAATTGTAATCACGTCACCATTGTTAATTAAACGCAGGTTTCTGAATGCGCCATCTTGCATTTTATAATTTGGCGCCAATTTTTTTTTTCGTTTTTATTTTTTTACGCCTATTAAAATTTTGAATGTTTGGTCAATCAAAAACCTCCGTCGACCACTTCATAAGTATTACAAGCTACACATTGACACCACAGCGACTTTAATCTAACTGTATGAATCATACCAACAAAAGCTGGGTGGACGAAAATCAAAAAAATCCAGAAAAATCCTGTCAACCCAACTTTTTCGAGAAGTACAACTAAGAAATTTTTATTCTTGTTATTTCCTTATTACCAAAAATATAATATATTATTATGGCTGAGTTTTCAAAGATACGATAAATGTCTATCATTAATAATAAATTTCGTGTTGTTTTAAACTCTATATTATAGCCTAAGGACTTATATTAAGACGATTGCAACACTTAGAGTTCGCAATGTGTCATACATCGCGGCCCGGGTACATAATGGCGAATTCTGGGCTTATTGCGACGTACATTGACAATTTATCTAGCTACGTAGAACTTCTGCTGTGTCCCGAACAAGCAATGGATCTGATAGCACTCCTATAAGCCATTATGTACGAAAGCCTTCAAGAGATCTGTATTTTGATTTTATTTTTTTGAAATGTTCTTTTTGATTCGTGCGCAAAACTCACTGATATGTATGCTAAAGTCAATTAAAATTACTGCAAAATAATGTCATGTGATAAAAACTTTTTTTTCTGTTTGGTACAGTCAGCCGCGTGACAGTAGGACATTCATGCTGATACGAAACATTTGTCTTATTTACTTAATATTCAAAACATACGTACGACTGACACTATATACCATTATTTAAATAAGGAAGCGCACATTAAGATAATTAAGAATAATAATTATTAGCAATATGTTTGTAATTAATTATTTTGTAACATAAAAACAAAAAGAACATCACAAAATCAGCTAGAACACCAACAGTGGCAGGAATAGCTTGTCATAGATTTAAAATGATACGAACTGGATTTATTTGAATAAGGACAATTTAACATACCTTTAGAAACCTTCACATACTTATAGCAAAAAAACTGAATTTGGAAAACCTTCAAGATATACTCATTAATACAAATAAAAGAAATTATTCATGAATTCCTTTATATTCTAGTGCTAGTTTCGGTCATTGTGATAAAAATATAGCCACAAATATACATAACACAACTGAATTCCTGCAAAAATATTGTAATTTTTTCAAATAAATCCAGCATTTGGGCCGACTGTACGTGAAAAAAAAACTATTTTTATTTGGTGAAAGCGTAGACTGCCGTACTAGAAATCTGCTCAGAAACACCGCCACAAAACTATTGTAAGGTCGCTGTTTTTTATATAAAAAGAAATAATTTGGAACAACTTCCATTAAAAATACGACTATTTCGGGATACAACTGTAGCAGACATTTTTACGAATATTGTTTGAAAATGACTCAGCCAAAAAGAGAGAATTTGTTCTAAAAATCCTCGAAATTATCTATCTTACACAATACACAATGTATTAAAGTAACTGAGAACAATATTGTCAAATAACCCAAGAAGGGCAGAACCACGAGGAATATTACAACGATACAATTTTGCGAAGATAATGAATGGTGTTGGCAAAATCAGCTTAAAAGTAAAATCCGATAAAATATAAACTAACCGGCGGTGTTCAAAGCAATAAAAAATAATGATTGTGCTAAGAAAAAAAATAGCAACAAACAAATCTAAAATCGTCAAACAGCAATTATTCTAAGTACAGATTTTATTTTATTTAAATATATATTTTCTCAACCTCTTTCGACGAATTGACTTATTTTTTTTCCATTCACACAAAACAAGGGAAGAAATGAAAATCACAGTTTTGTTACTAAAAACACGCCAATTCTTTCAACAGGTAACATTGGCGAGAGCATAGACAATCTATGTTAGTGTTGCCAACAACGAAAAATATGGGTTGGGTCAGAAATAAACCGGCTGTGAAAAAAAGACGTAAAGTTTCAAACTTTTGAGGTAGAAAGAATATAATTGATATTAGAGACAGATATTATCAATTTTGAAAAGTGGAACTATAGACTTGATAGAACCATGAGCAACATATTCGAAGAAAAAGTATTAACAAATATCTAATTGATCTACTGTCTTTAAAAGCAGTTACTCATTAAGTCCTTGAATATAAAAGGAATATATGAAATAATAAAATAGCCGTTATTCCGCCCAACCCAGTCGCCACGAGAGGGAGATCGACAATCCACAATGACACATTGTTTCGAGTACAACTAAAATCATATTAATAAAAAAAAATTAAATACCTATGAGATATAATGATGACTTCAGTCCGACGAGTCGGGCTCATATTAAGTTGGATTTAAACTATGGGACAGATAGGATATTTACAAAATGCTATCTCGCTCACTCACACCGCGTGTGTTGCCAGTCCACAAAAACCCCCACTAAAGAGGTCATGTTAGTCTATGATACATACAAGTATTATTTTTCGAAAGTTATTTTTTAAGAGTAGCATACGTCTTTAATGTTAACATCTAATATTTAAATGTTCGTTACATAAAATTGCAAGTTATTACATTTGTAATTTTACAAGTAATTTATATTGAGTATTAAACGGTGATGTTTATATTCCTTAAACATACAAGTACATATATATTTAAACACCCATAATGCAGTATTATTGAACTGTAATTTCAGTATTTTTTGTCCAAAATTACTTGTAATATTAGACATGGAATAAATTCGCATCATTCCTACACAAAGAGCCGACTGCCCGGGAAACATTGTTATACCGACTCCTTTCAAAAAGAGGTTATTACTTAGCTTCCAGCTATGATAGCCATCCAGTCTAGATCTCGAGCAGTCAGCCTAGACGCAACTAGGGCCAACATCCCCTAACTAACTTCTAAAGCCATGAACAACTATTTCGAAAAACTTTCGCCTCATTTCCACATCGCACACCTACATCTAAAGAGGGATAACTCAAAAAATCACTTTTTTTTCGGAAAAAAAAAGAAAAACAGATTCTTCCGTCCCTGTGAAGAAGTATTCTGTATAGAAAAATGCTTTTTGTACGAAGCCAGAACATATTTTCAAAAGTAAGTTTGGTTGGTATTCGTCCAAGAAATTTGATGGTATGCCTTAAAAATCTATACTTTTGAGTTAAACCCCTCTAAATCTGAGTGTGCAATTATCATCCCTAGTTACGCCTCCCAACATCCGAGCCTAAAACCCTACATTTTACGATTTCTTGAACACTTCCAATCTAACGCCGCTAATCTTAAGCATAGACATTTAAGAGAAGCCACATTCCTATATAACCTTAACATTTTTCCAACACACCGAAACGACAAAGTTTTTTAACCATTAAAATTACATGCATAGTATTTTTTAAATTTTAAATACATATATATTATATTTAAAGCGTTTTCTGTTCGCCGCCTCGGGGAAATATGAGCATCATTTTTTTTTTTTAATTTCTAAATTGGCAATAGTCTGTGGTCCATTGTGATATATATATTTTTACTTTTTTTTCAATAAAAACGGGCAGCGAACTTCTATATGATTACAGACTGGCTTTGGTTGGTATTTCTCGTTGTCTGTGGTCTAATGCAGACATATAATATGTGTAGATTGATCTAAGTTTTGCTAGGCTGTCCAAAATATTTTCAAACTCGGCCTAAAATCTTTACCGTCTTGTGATGACTTGAAATAAATTCGTGGCAACCTATTTTTACCTGTGCCTTTTAAATATTATACTTTAAATATCGGCTCAGTACATTTACAAGACTATTAAGTTATCCAATATGACATTATAGACAGTTAAGAGAAAACAGACTTTCATAATCAGCATTTGCTTTATTTCCACCTCTTTCTTGCATTATGTAGTGTAAGTTGTGTGAAAGAGACGGAAAAAGCTAACTATAGTCTGTTTGTCTGGACATCAAAGTTGGGTTTCTAGTAATATGGATAACAACATTGATTATTATGTATTTACAAATCTCAATTATAGTGGACACAATATAGAATAGTTTAAAATGTAAAGTAATTGTTATAGCAGACTAGATTTGCATTGAAGTACTATTAAAACCTTTACTTAGAAGTCCATAAAAGAAAATAGTTAAAGTATGCGTCCACTCATTGATAAATAAATCATATAAATGGGACACAATAAGAAGCTGAAATTCAGTTGAAATTTTACCAGATTAAGGCTTGGTTTCACTGGCTACCGACAGTGTCGTTTAGCTATATATTATTATAGATAAAGACTGTTTATAATTTCTTCCAGATATTGCTAACTTCCTGAAAGGCTACCAGAGACAATCAGTAACCAGTGCAACTAGCCACAAAAATACCAACATCAGAAAAAAAAATACCAATGGCAACACTGAGTACAACTGTCAACTCAATGTGACATTAGACCACAAACAAACCGTTTAGACACACAAGGCAGTGAGCAGTGAGCAAGTGTTATTTATCTGTGGTGTTGTGTGTTATAACTCCATGTCGTGAGCCTCGTCGTCGCTGAACTCGCTCATGGAGCTCTCGGTGTCGGTGTTGGCGCCGTTGGCCCGCGCGGCGCCGGAGGCGGCGGGGGTGGCGCCGCCCATGCCCGTGATCGCGTCTTTTTCGAGGAGAGCCTCTTCTGTTGCGAATCTTCGGACGTAGTCTGGAAATAGGGGTTGATTTTGAGTGGAGATTCTAATAAAGTCAGGATCTTGATGGGTTATTCATTGAAAGAATGCTAGATTCAATTATCTGATAGATAATTTTCACTAGTCTTCCTTTACGCAAAATATGTATGAGTTTCTGAACATAATAATAGAAATAGAATCAGTGTCTTTCAAAGACTATGTTTTTTGTCATTTAATAACATAGATACAATTCCTAGCCCAGTTTTAAATATATGGCAAAATAACTGTCCCCTGCAATTTCACCCACTCCCGGGGGAACTTGCAGAAGTATAACTAATTATACAGTTATACAACATGTAACTTAATTAACGCACATCCTGAAATTAGTTTGTTCAGAATCGTTTACTGAATCGATTTATATCATTTTTATCCCAAAAATAATTAAAACTACGGAAATTATTGTCATATTAACCCTGTACAGTCAAAACAAAATCAAATAGACCGTAACTCAAAGTAATAAGACTTCGTGTATTGTCGGCTTTTTCCGTAGTTTCGTTATGTTGTGTCGAGTCGAGCGGCGCGCGGCGCGATATTTGCGTGCGTAGTAGTATGACCAAAAAGTTCTCCAAGAATTGGTATAACTAATTTAGTAAATAACAATTCATATACATGTTAAATTGAAAATTCAGTGTATGTATTATGATTATAACATAATATTCTAATTGGGGTGTTTGAGGGTGTGCGTTAATTACGTTACATGTTGTATATAATTCCATGTGATATAGGTAAGCTATATATATAAGGGATATGTATATGTGTATAAGGGCAGGAGGATAATAAGCTGTAACTGTAACCCTTGACACTCAAGACCCATTAAATATTTTATACTCAAATAAAAACCATTAAATATTTCCAGAATTTTCCCCACTCTCAACATTTCACCGTTTCCCCAGATGACCAGTCCATCAAACCTGGCAAGATCACAATACTACGCACAAACATACACATTAATATACAAGTGTATAGTATTTGGCTGAGCGCCACATTTGCACTCGTCAATGGGAAAATATAGTACGATCTATGATGAGAAAATATAGATATATGATAGAACAGCTGATTGGTAAAATATAGTGATATGAACTATATTTTTTTATCTATATTAGTAATGTAAGATTAGGAGTTTGTTTGTTTGAAAACTTTAATTTCGGGAACTACTGGACTGGTTTGTGAAAATTCTTAAGAGTTAGATAGCCCATTTATCGAGGAAGGTTATATAGTATTTTTGACCGGGTACGAGAAGTAAGTTTCATAGGACGCCGGTTAAACCGTCGGCTGAAAACTAGTTAATGTTATAAAGAGGATTTTATGTTTCTTTGTCCTAAACTACTGAACCGATTTAAAAACTTCTTTCACTGGTGGAAAGCTGGACTATCCCTGAAGACCATAGGCTATATTTTATCCAGGTACAGGAAGTAAGTTTCCACGGGATGCACGTAATTATACATACAAGAAAAACAATCCCATTGGTCAATTTTACCATCCCACTCCAGTAGTGAACTACGCAATAACTATTCCATCTCATTAAAGTTGAAAGTGAATATAATTTATATGTTTAAGACATGTTTATAGCTTACACGTGTCCCTTCATGGAGTGGCTTCCAGACCTAATTTAGATACTACATTGTTTAGCTTTTACTGCAATGTTTATCTTCTTTGTTTGGGTAGGGGGGAGATTAGAGATTTTGTTTGTATGTAAATTACCCTAACGGCTCCGAAACTACTGAACTGATTTGAAAAATTCTTTCACTATTATGACAGAGACTATATAATATCCTGGTATGGGAAGAAATTATTCCTGGTACTGGGGTGAAACCCCGGCAAACAAATAGTATAACTTAATTAATAACCCACCGACATTCAGCATTGAGGACACACGTTTCTTCAGATCTGCTCGCTCTAGCAAGCCCAAACACTCGTACGAACATTAGTAAAATATACGCGAAATTGCAACTATTATGTGCACAGATAGGTACTTATACGCGCACATTTTTTTTAAGAATCTCTCCATAAACAGGTATGGCGCGAGCAATCTATTGCACATTATTTCTACTATGGGGATAGTTAGCATATACAGTCAAAATCTGTTATAACGACAGCATATTTACGGATAGTTTCTTCATCAAAATTAAAAGTTAAAGTAATGTCTAAAGTAAAAGTAACGGTCAAATTCGTTTTTTCAAGGCTAAAGTGACAGCAAAACTACTAGAAAAATTGAATTTGACCATTACTTTTACTTTAGACATTACTTTGACTTTTACTTTGGCTTTAACTTTTGATGAAGAAACTGGCTGTTAGACAGTAATAACCGATAGTTGTAATTACAAATGACAGGTATAGCTTATTACATTCAGCCAGGACCTTTGATTTTGGTCAATTTACGATGTCGCGATAAACGGGTTTGACTGTATATTATTGCTTAATGTGACTTACCTGATACTTTCTTCTTGTACTCCTCAGGTTTGTGCAGGTACATGGCGGCCGCGTCGCCGTTGAGAGGGTCGATGGGGTTCGGGTACGTCAGCAGCTGCGGCAGGAACGACTCGAAGATGTTCGACAGGTCTGGAAGGCAGTACAAATTTAATTAATAACATTTTCAGCTGTATTGGGGATGGGAGATCCTGTAAAATGATTTGGACGGCTAAAAAATCATTGTCATTGAAAAACGATGACGAGGACTGGAGCACCTAGTATTTTTGGGAAGTCGAAAAGCAGATTTAAAGTTGGGCAAACAAACCTTTGGGATTCTGTTGAAGAGTTTAAAGTGGGCTTGGACGTAAAGGACTGAAGGAACACTGAACTTATTTTCTGGAGAGTCTTTCGACATTTTATTTCAGCTTGGGAGATGAAGACGATGACTCAAAATCCCAGTAAAGTAGGGAAGCTCATTAAATTTATTGTGCCGCTGTTTATAAAAATACAACCAATAAATTGCACAATGACAATGAATATAAGCCATCAAGGAAAACCATAATCAACATTAATACCGGAACCTTCATAATTACAAATACAATTACTTATTGTATAACAGTACAATGTCATAGTAAGGAAATCTATAGGTTTTTTTATTACCATTACATACATACTAAAATACAACACGATATTATCATCTGCCTAGCCTCTTCCCAACTATATTGGGGTCGGCTTCCAGTCTAACCTGATGTAGCTGAATACCCAGTGTTTTACAAGAAGCGACAGACCTATCTGACCTCCTTAACCCAGTTACCATGGCAACCCGATACCCGATGGTAAGACTGGTTGTCAGCCTTTCTGATGTTTGATATGGAAGAACTCGTCATGACATGATGGTCACCTTATAGTTGCCCCTTTTGATCGATCGACCCGTGCGGCTGTTACTTAGCCACGAGCTCCTATTTAATAATAATCTTTTATTTCATGATAATTATTAGGATATGAAAACAATATCAGGCTGTTGTGGTCGGGTAACACGCGTTTAGTGGTCGCTTTCACATTCATGTATGTATAATAAATGCTGTTTTGCAAAAAATACTTCTATAATGGATTCGAAGTGTTCTTTTCAATAGCTAAAACAGGTTATGTCTATTATATCCTACGCATATTCATAACACGCAAAAGCATCTGTTTATGAATCAATCACATCATAAACTCTAAAATTATGTAGCTATCAATCAATCTCACCATAAAGAGCAGTCCAAGCCTGATTGATGACATCCAAACACACGGTTCCCGAGACCTCGTCGATGTTAGGATGATAGACCTTGTTCATGAACCCAATGGACGGAGACTTGAAAGGGTAGTGGTCGGGGAGGTGCACGCGGACCCGCCATACGCCGCCCTCGTAGGGTGCTGGAATTGGGAAGTGAATCAATCAGGTGATATATTGAATCAATCAGTTGGTATATAGAATCAATCATGTGATATTTTGAATCAATCAATGTGTGTGTAACCTATTGGTGGAACTGGACTTTATTCTGCAAATGAAGAGATTTTAATTATATTTTTTGAATATGTGGTTGAATTAAAGAATATTTGACTGGTAAGCTGGTGTGGTTATTTATTCTGCAGTATAACTCTGCGAGTAAATACGAAAATGTTGATATTCAAAAGAATAAAAGTGCGATTTAAAAAAAAAACTGAATGTTACGTACTGAATCAATCAAACTCATTTTATTTGCAAAAAAGGTAATACTCACTGCCTGGTGGGCCGAAGAATTTCACGCAGAACTCGTTGAGCCCTCCCAATATAGTCACCTCATGTTTACTTTCGATACTGTAGTGTAAATGTTAAGGAAATACGGTAGAATAACAATTGGGGAGAAATAACACAGTGTACATATTGCAATATATCTATGAAAATGTCAAAAGGTTTCTAGGAAAATTCTGAGGGAAATATGCTAAGGTATTATGGTGTCGTCGTCACAGCCCTCCTTTCACAAGGAGAAGGATTGAGCATCAATCGCCAAGCTTGCTCAACTCGAGTTGCTGATTTCAGACTTTAAAGCCCAAGTTGCCTCGAGATGTTTTACTCTACCTATTAATCAGCCATTGAAGGTATACTTAGAAGGTACATGTAAACTTCGAAAAGTTGCAAGAGTAGGTAAAAATAAGAGTTTAAATACAAGTAGCAGATATTACAAGATTACGAAAGAGTTATGAAAAAAGCAATAAGTATAACAAATTCCAGTTATCTCCACCCAAATTTCATCAGCTAAAATTCTGATGCAACATAGTCCCAACATTATTAAAAAATAATCTTCTAATTATAGACAGAAGACAGGTTAATTAGTGGTTAATTTTAGATATATCCCACGCTAAAGTCAGTCGTCCACCAACCTTTTAGTCAGTCAACTGGTAATGACACCCTAGTGGATTAAAAGGGCATAATCTAAATGGATCCCCATAAAGTTGAGTAACTATGAATAGTATTTTGAAAGTGGGCGTGGCATGTGATTTGTAGTTTCATTAGTTGAATGTATTTTAAGTTCATTGCGCCTATTCAGCAGTTTTGAAGATTTTTTTTTTACATTTCCCATTTATCAAGGAAGACTACTAGACTATAGAAGTACGCGGAGTAGTTCCCACGAAACGCGGATGAAACCGCTGAACCTACTTTAAAATGAAAAGGAATCATTTCGTTTGTCTGTTTGATTTGAAAAATTCTATCACTATTGGGAAGCTACATTATCCCTGAATAACATAAGCTATATTTTATCCGGCTACGGGCAGTGGTTTCCACGAGACGCGAGTGAAACCGCGTGAAAACGCTTACTGAACAACCCCGAGTAGTATTATAGTTAAGACTACTGGCTTACTTATACCTAATGTTTTGTTAAGTTACTGCTACTAATTAATTTTTAATTGCATCCTGCAAATGGTAGATAAGTGGTAACAAGAGCACCAGTCGAACGTGAAGGTTTTATGTTGAAGTAAAAGCTTGCTGTATTCAGTAATAATGACTATATGAATTATTTTGTATAATACATTCTGTGTATCTTTACTTAGGTATATAATAAAGTTGAAGAGTGTGTTTGCTTGAACATCATCGATCACTGATCTAAAGAACAACAAAACCGTTTAAAAAAAATATGTAATTATGTATTTGAAATATTAATATCCCTTGGCATTTTATCCGGGAGCGCAGAGTTATTCGGAACGAATGCGGATGCCCGGTTTCCCGAATAAAAGCATGGACCTATCTTCCGAAAATAGGTAAATACTTACTACGGGCGTAGTTCAAATTCCAAAACATTTTACGTTACAAAAATTATCCTAGTGGGTCATAACGTCGAGGAGTTAGCAGACATAATCTTATCATCCTTATCGTCACTTCCTTTTCGTGCACCTAATATACAAATGACTGTTATTTCTATCCCGGAAACTCTTGTTATGGTGTAGTTTACTGGGTCAACCAGAGATATAATGTGCTAAAGGGACCACGTCAACATGATGATGTCCTGCCTCTGGTTGCCAGAAAAGGTTTTCGAATTTTCTAAAGACATCTGATATTAACGGTTTCGTGACTATATATTCCATTTTTATATCAGAGCTTAGAGCTTCCAAGAAAATTGGATTAGCCCGTCAAAAAAGCTGAATATGTTTCATATTTTATTAGTACATATTTTTCTTAGGCTGTTTGCTGATGCCATTTTTAACAGAACCTATTACTATACGGATTTCTCGAGTTGTTACAAGGAACAAACATTAGCAATAATAATAACTAGAGTACCATATTGCAAGCCACGGAAAACTCCATTGACAGAAGAATACCCGACACGACATCACCGACTTATCGTCTACCCTGATAACAATATCTACGCATTTTTACCAAACACGATAGTAAGATAACACAAGTGTACGTAGCGATAGACGAGTAACGCTTGGTCATACT
Source organism: Helicoverpa zea x Helicoverpa armigera (assembly GCA_033682625.1). Classification (NCBI taxonomy): domain Eukaryota; kingdom Metazoa; phylum Arthropoda; class Insecta; order Lepidoptera; family Noctuidae; genus Helicoverpa; species Helicoverpa zea x Helicoverpa armigera. The sequence goes on along the minus strand of JAWIIS010000015.1, from coordinate 573,097 downwards.
ACGAATGTTTGTGACAATCTCGGAAGATAAGATAGGAGAAACAAAACAGATAGGTGCAGATGGACCCTGGACTGGCGTGTGAAATAGGGCTGTTTACTTTGAAAGTCCACTTTAAAAGACCGTCAGGATTGAATCGGATTTGAAAAAAACTCTCGACACTAGGGCTCGTTCGGCTGAATAAATGCTAAAAACAAATTTTCCTAAAAATCTACCCGACTTTAAATTTAATCGTATTACGGAGCACACTATTTTAAGAACATTTAAGAGCTTAAACTCAAAAAGTACGGAAGATCTATGGGGAATTTCTGTGAAAGCCCTTAATTCCATTATAGTCTGCATCGCCCCCATATTAAGTGATATTTTTAATCTTTGCATTGACAGTGGTATCTTCCCTGACCTCATGAAGCACAGTAAAATTATTCCAATCTTCAAGTCAGGTTGTAAGAAAAACCCTTCTAATTATAGACCGATCTCTGTTCTTCCCGCGCTAAGTAAAATTTTTGAACGGATCATGCTAGATCAGATGTCCAGTCATTTTAACCTCAATCATATATTCCATGACCACCAGTTTGGTTTCTCGAAGGGTAGATGTACTACAGACGCAGGTGTCAGGCTAGTGACTCAAATCCTAGAAGCCTGGGAGAACTCACAGAACGCTTTAGGTGTATTCTGTGACCTTTCCAAGGCGTTTGACTGCGTGGATCACAACACTCTTATTTGTAAACTAAACCATTACGGAATTCGTGGTAAAACTCTCAAACTTGTCTTATCCTATTTGTCAGACAGACAGCAAAAAGTAGATATAAACGGATCAACATCTTCAGGGTCATTAGTTAAAATGGGCGTGCCTCAAGGTTCAATACTGGGCCCTTTTCTATTTCTTGCATATATTAATGATCTCCCGTACATGATGTCTGACTTGGCAGATGTAATTCTATTTGCAGATGACACTTCCCTTATTTTTAAAATTAATAGAAAAGAATCTAGCCATGTACATGTAGATGATTGCCTGGCTACTCTTTCAAAATGGTTTGCTGCCAATAATCTATTACTAAACAGCACAAAAACAAAATGTATAAAATTCGCGTTACCCAATGTAGCCCAAGCTGATCTCAACATCACGCTTGAGGGCAATAAACTAGACTTAATTAAAGAAACCACTTTCTTGGGCATAACCTTAGATTCAACATTACAATGGGGTGCCCACATTACCGCCTTGTCGGCTAAACTTAGTTCTGCAGCTTTTGCAGTAAGAAAAATAAAGCAACTTACGGATGTAGCAACGGCTAGGCTAGTATATTTCGCCTACTTTCACAGTCTAATGTCTTATGGCACTTTGCTGTGGGGGGCAGCGGCTGACGTAGAATCTGTTTTTATACTTCAGAAACGGGCAATTCGAGCTATATATAATATGGGACCTCGCGAATCACTGAGAGAGTTTTTTAAAGAAATCAATATTCTCACGTTGCCTTCTCTCTATATTCTTGAAAACATCATGTTTGTTCGAAAAAATTTACACCGGTACGAGGTAAAACGCGACATTCACAATATTAATACTAGAAATAAGCATAAAATAGTCGTCCCAAAATTTAGATTAAGCAAAACAAACAAATCGTTTCTAGGGAATAGTGTTCGGTTTTACAATAAGCTACCTAAATGTGTAACAGACCTTACTGATAAAAAATTCAAGAATGTCGTCAAGTCTACTCTTATTAAGAGAGCATACTATAAAATCAAAGACTATATTGACGACAAGGATGTATGGCGTTAGTCCTATATTGCACAAGTGGCTTCCCTGGCGACTGGCAGGCTGTCTAGGAATATCTCTGTCCTCATTAATGTTCTTGCTCTTATCACGTTGTTATTATTATTATTTCTTTTTTCTTTTGCTTTATATAACTTGGTTTGTTTAATTTATTAACTTCTTAAAATAGTTTGTATAATAATTTTCTCTAATAACTTCCTAGTTCAACTTGCATTGTATAACTTTCTCAAAGTCAACCCAAAAAATATTGTAAACATTTATTTTTCATGTTATTGTCGTATGTATCAATACATACAAATTGTAACACCTATTATGTTTTTAAAAAGAGTAACCATGGAGTTTCTTGCCCGTTCTTCTCCATAGGAAGCTACTTTTGGAATGGGCAACTAGAATCAAACTTAGTTATAATTTTGACGTTCATAAGTGCTTGTAAAGGCCTACATGAAATAAATGATTTGATTTGATTTGATTCGTTAGGTAATTGAAATCTACAGTTCAATAAATAACATGTTAAAACAAAGTTTCTCAGAAGCTATTCAACTTTGGATGCAAACTCTTCAAAACTAAAAGCACAATCTGGCGGGATCTTAGTATACAGACAGAGGATGGCAAAAAGGCCTTATCTAAAGTCGTATTCTACCAGGATGTTTTTGAATTATCGTTTTTAATAAAATGGTAATTAACAGAAGTTATTGGACCTATTCGTGTGCGAAAATCACACCTAACATGTCAAAATAAAATCACTTCACTACCATTATATTCGGTCATTCGATTCTCCATCAAACGAATCGATACAAAATGTCGAAATCGCAACCCGCCTGTTGCCGGGCAATGCAAATGATTGGTAGGTGTATCTACATGCATGCTATTAATTATGTAAGTGTACTGCAGACGGCTGTCAATCGATTTTGTCTGCTCTTTGTCTGAAACTAGAGTGACCGAGTACGGAGGTTGGGGACCTGAGCTTTCCAGTTTTGAATGCGGGATGGGAGTAATGTGCTGGCAACTTATGATTGCCTGGTACTTGCGTTTGTAGTTTTTATGTAGGAACTGAGTGAAATAAAAATAAACCCCACAGTCAAACCGTTGAAACGGTTTTGTGGGGCTTAATATAATCTATACTTTATTTGTGGGATGATATAAATTATAAATAAACGAAATTGCAAAAACTTCACGTGTTGCTAAATGTTACATGGACAAATAGTGACAAAATTAGCGGATATGAGAGGGCCCATTAATATTATAATATCAATGCTAGGATAAATGCTACAATATTCGCACTAGTAACTGGTTTGCAAAGCCTGTAAACAATACTTTGCATAAATATTTGAGGTAACTTGCGACAGAGTGACTCATAGACGCATAATTGGTAACGTGAATTATTTACTAGTATTGGTCAGCCACAATGTCAGGCATGACGTCATTAAAAGAAAAAACTGCAATAGTAAAAACAGTTCAAAAGTTAATTCAGATGTTGATAACGAGAACAGTAATGGAAATAAAATAACATTGGCAAATGTCAGTAACACAGATTGAAAAATGTAAATGAGAAATACGAATTGCAAAAATGATGATATTGTCATTACAATTGGACGAGTGGTAGTACAAAGAAAAATAAACATGACCAATAAATGAAATGTTATGCTGAAAAACGAAAAATAAAAGTTGCCTTTACACCTAGAAAGCGACGATCCTTTCTGAAGGTATGAATAAAATATCGCAGAAAGTTTTCCGAAGATGCTTTTGTATTCAAGAAAATTCTCTGGAATAGTCAAAAATAATGAAAAAGTGCAGAGAAATTACTAAACTATTAATCAGAATTCACTTACTGAGACAACACTCAGACAACTGAGGTGTATGAACTTTAGGGTCAAATATAAGATATGATATGGGGAGCAACAAAACATAGCTTCAATAGATTGCCAAAACGACGAAAATATGGGGGATTATATCTTAGAGTACTTAACCAATCAAAGCCGCTAAGAACACAAACTCTTTTCGAAAGTCTGCCAAATAATACACGGGGGCAAAGCATCAAATAGGGATAGCTCACTCAAGCACTTTTGACCATATCATTGACACACGCATGTGTGGAGCTCTCGTACCCTTAGCAGAGCGGAGGACATATTGCCATGTCTCTCTGCGTCTCCGGTTTGTTAAATTCTCGAAAGAATTTTATTTTTTATAATTTATCGTCTAGTCGAGGGCGTAACAGGTGGGGTTGACAAATTGGGATCCTTTACCGACTAGACAGCCTCTTAGAAAAGTCAATGACCGGCAATTGAGATGAGAGTGCAGTTTCGAATCGGGAGATCGAAAGTGAGGGAGTTTTCAATTTGTTTCTTATTTGAAAATTGGTATGAAAGATTTTCTTTGAAGTCTGAGCCAATACAGCCTCGGGTTTAATTTGTAAAATGTTTGTTGATAAGTTCACCAAGCAAAAATATTTGTAACATGTTTGTTTCACTAAGTAAAAATTGTTTGATGAGATAGAAACTTCTGGTAAAACGGAAACGGAAGCTTTTAACAGTAAACCAGTCCCATAGCAACAAATAATTTCTTCTATCAATGAAAACCTTAAACTATCGAATACATTAATAATAAAAAAACAATTGCCTAATTCGCTCTATCTATTAAAAAAACGTGAGTTATAACAATAACAGAATGCACTTGTGAAATATGCAGTCAAATAGACGTGACAAAATAATTTACCGAAACGTAGTCATTAGGACTTATGTGGCAATAGTTCTGAGCCTTTTACCGACCTCCAAAATGAAGTAGTGTTTTAGAAAACCTGTGTTTATTATGGTTTAGTGTTTACCATGATATATCAACATCATAGGGTGCGGTTTTATTTATTTATAACACTTTATGCACATTTTGCACAATGGCGGACTCAACGCCTTATGCGTTTTCTCCTAGTCTACCTTTGGGTGGTGGGGAAATAGCAGTGATAGGCGCAGTTAATGATATTATCTACTTACAAAGAAATTCTAATGAAGTTGGACGGTAATTTGGAGAAAAGCTATCCGGATATCTAGTGACCTAATTAGATGTAGGGTTGTTTTGATCCTTTGAAGTTTCATAATATAGTATAGGATTATATTAAAGTGTTATAGTTGGAATGGGGGTTTGCAGAGTGTGTCATTTGTTAATGGAAAATGTAATGAGTAGAAGGACAGAGGGAGGATACACTTTTTTCTATACCCTCGAGCCAGGCTTTGGGAGGCTTAGAAAAAGAGCAATACCATGCAGAGCATTCGCTAAAAAGAAGACATAAAGTAAAAATACATGGAATAAAATAAACCTTTGAAAAATCAGTGCCGTAAAACGGTATATTTTAATACCGTACACGGACATTATTGATTTTACTCGGAACGAATCCCGCAAGCTTTGCATCCTATTCATTACGTTTTCCAGGTATTGCAAATAGTTAGTGCAGTTTTTCAGGGCGTATCCTGTATTTGATGAAAACCCGATAACGGGTAGTTTGAATTCTCTGAAACCCTTCAACATTTTAGATTCAATTTTTCAACATTTTATACGGTTTCTGCGTTATTTTGAATATTTTTTTAGGCTCCGGAAACTACGGAACCGATTTGAAAAATTCTTGCACTGTCGGAAAGCTACACTCTTCTCGAGTAACATAGACTATATTTTATCCCTGTACGGGCTCATACGGGGTTCATACAGGACGCGAGTAAAACCACAGGTAAACGGCTATTTGGGAGACATTTGCAATGTTGCCGAAAGAGATCGCACATAAATTTTTCCTTCAACTCAACAGCTGAATAAAAACGATTGCAGTAAATCACAATCCTTTCACTAATTAAAATCAAGACAAAGTAAATCCAGACAGTGTTAAAAACTGTAGTTACATAAATCATCAATTAGGCTTAGACCGACCACAGTTATAAATTAGCATCATTCAGTCCGTCTGGGGCCCGATTCTGCTAAGTTAACAATGTCAAAATTGAATAGAAATTAAATCGCAATTGCAGTTTATCTTAGCGGACATTCTGCTACTAATATAAGACCAATCGTATTCCAATGACATTAGATTGGTTTGCGATTAGTCTATCATTTGGTCTATCTATCTATACGGTAGTTTTCCCTACAATAAGATTCATTACTGAATGACAGAAAAGGATAAAAACGATTATTTAAAAGAAAAAGTAGCGGAATGCCACATACGCTGCAATCGTAATTGAGTAAGTAAAATTAGTAGAATCGCGCCCCTGTTTAATTCAATATGCATTCGAGTAGTCTGTATCGAGTAAATCAATAGCCGACGCTAGGTGCGTGATAAACGCCGTAAATTCATTTTATGGCACTGGAAGTTTTCCTAATAATGTTATTTTCGACTAGGCAACTGTTTTTGGGGTGGTTAAATACCGTCCTGAAATGGAGAACGGTTATGCGTGCCATAAGAAAGGCGACAACAAAAACAAGTAACTATGAATTTATTCTACAGAAAATCAGTTTAACTCTATAAGCCTAAACGGTGTTATTAGAATAAACCAGAAGTCCCACTTGTGTCCCTTGGAAATTAATCGGAGCAGCCGGAAAAATAATATTTTTCAAATTGCTCTTATTGGGATAAGGGTAAACGGGATGATGATAATGCTTTTATAGTACCTGAGAATAGAGTGTAGTTTTTTTTTTCAGAGTTAGACCATTAATTAAGGAAGGCCATAGGCTACTTGTTATCCTGGTGCGTGAAGTAATTTCTACGGGACCCTGATGGGTGAGACCAACTATTACCCCTGATGGCAAAAGCTATGACGCTCGCATCTGTTGCCACGCCCCCTGTCCATATAAATATGGGCGTGATGCATATTTACCAATAATATAATAACAATATACATCATCAAATATCTGAGTACCTAATGTATATGTATGCACATACCTATCGATATGACATACAACATTTTTGGAACAATTTTTTTTTTTAAATAAATCGTAAAGCAAACAAAGCTTGACATTACATTATTACGTTACGTTTTCAATGTGTGACGCACGTGTATGTACGTACGTAGTACATATAAGTACGTATATACGTCACAATATATCAACGATATGGCCCTGCCTGCGACTGCAAAGTTAATCATGACTTCATGAGTAAACTATAGGTTACGATTACATCGAAAAGATTGGAGAAAAAAATGAATTGTAATAATAAAGTGTAATTTGTCTGGTCGCTGAGCAAGAGCAATAGCAGACAAAATACATAGAAATAATGTATAGAAAGTGCTCTATGTGTTTTTGCTAGGAATGGTGGGCTTCTGTGCTTTTCTGCAGCAAAGTTTGAATAAATAATTCCGTATAGTTTTTAAGTTTTCTTTTTTATGTAAATATAGATTTAATTTATTTTAAAATATAATGTATAGTTTTTGTATTTAAAAAAAATACTATGTATATACTTTTTGATGTAGCTTCTTTGCTCACTCAAATTCTGAAATATTCTAGATTTTTATGAAGTTTATAATAATAACTTTAATTACAATTTCAATTGGTGTTCTCTATTAAACCGCTCTTCAGACCATATGATTCGTAATGTTATTTTATATGTAAAAAGAAACAATGATAACAATTTTACAAGGTCACAATTACCACAAACAACAGTATTGTAATTATTACGATATCGGTAACGTATTTGATTACAAAATATATATTTATTACTAGTTTCCCTTCTACTCCCATCATCAAGATAAAATGCCTTTGTTCGTCTCGTAAGTACCACCTATCTCTGTGCCAAATTTTATCTCAATCGGTTCAGCGGTTTTAGCGTGATTGCGTAACACACAGACAATTACTTTCGAGAGAAAGTCGTATTTTTGAAAACCGACGATTTCTTTTCAAACCCTCTTTTTTGGTACAGTTGGCAAAGATGGGAAATTAGTACCCTAGAGTAGGGCTGTAGGTTTTTATTTTATACGAGTAATGGCAGTCGTTACGGGTAGTCAGTAGCCAATAAGTCTGACACCAGTCTAACCAAGGGGTATTGGGTTGTCCGGGTAACTAACTGGGTTGAGGAGGTCAGATAGGGCAGTCGCTCCATGTAAAGCACTAATACTCAGCTGAATCCGGTTAGACTGGAAGCCGACCCCAACATAGTTGGCAAAAGGCTCGGGAGATGATGATGAATGGGAGTCGGTAGATTCCCGGGTCGCGGGCGAAAGCTAGTTAACAATACGAGAGGAATTTGAACACGAAATGTATGCAGGTACTTGTATCTAATTACTTTTTATTACAAAACAACACATAAAAGTTCTCTATGCCTTCATATTATTACCGTTAGAAAGCTGCTGTTTTTTATTTCTTTTTAACAAGTCATGTGTGCTATGCTATGATAGTTAATTTTGTTGTTGTTAGATTTTTTTTTATAAAAGAAAAAAGGCGTTTGGTTGATAAAAGATAAATATTTTAAAATGCCATAAAATATTATTAAGACTTTAAAACTCTTTTAAGTTTATTTATCGAAAGAAAAAAAATATAAAGAAAAGGTAAATATTTCGACTTTTTTATTTACATAGTTTAAGATACTAATTTACTATTTTGTTAATAATTAAGAGTCATTGATCTGTAACGTCTTTATTTTTATCATCAAAATGATATTAGGTAGGTTACTGTGCATATTTTATTTAACTAGGTAATTAATTTCAGTATCAAGCATAGGTTTGTTGAACTCAATGATTTTATCTCCGTTTTTTTTACAATGACTAAACAATTTTACTGTTTTATTGAACTATATATAATTGTACCTATGTTATATTTCCAAATAGGAGGTTAATTGTCTAGTCTGTGTTTTTATTTCTAAAAAAGTTTAAGGTTCTAGAAGAAAAAAAGACAATAATGAAAAGGCAACCAAGTTAATGAAAGATTAAAAACAATTAAAGGAAATTAATTTATTCCCATATTTAAAATTATATGTAGGACTCAGAAATAAAGAATATGGGCCTTACTACAAAAACTTTAAACCCTGTTTTACACTTGTCTAATAAAATTTTGGCTGCAAAATGAACCATATGTCAACGTCATAATTTGACATTTTTTTAGACAAAGCATAAACTGACGTTTAAAAGTTTTTGTGGTAAGACGGTGTGAGTCTTAAAAAAATCATTAATTTGGCTTGTAAGTAATTAATAGAAAGTAAATTTTATATAGGTAACTTAAGAATGAATAAAATACCTACCTTTAAAGTTAGCCAAAATAAAGATTAGCAAGTGCCTATTTATAAAGTAGATAGTGTTAATTAGAATAGTTTACTCAAACAAAACAAATATGACTCATATTAGATTGTAAGAAAAATTCAACTGTAGATACAACAAAATGACTGGCTACAATGTAGATGGAAATAAAGACTGGTTTATAAGATAAACTAGCAAACCACCCTGAATTTACATAGCTTAAATTAAATACAAAAACCTTGCTGACGAATCCCTCTACCTATTGGTGAAATTAGCATGTTGATCTTTTCCGTAGTTTTAGAATTTTAGTGTACTGGTACTTGCTGCACGCGGTTAGACTGGAAGCCAACCCCAACATAGTTGGAAAAAGGCTAGGCAGATGAGATGAATAGCTTTTGAGTTTACCTTGAATAGAGAGATGCAGCAAAGGATTAGTTTATTGATTAAAATTATATTATTTTGCTACGATAAAAGATTTTAGAGGAAGAAAGATTATCTATTATAGAATTATATACTAAAGCTAACACCGGGATCAAGTGCATTACATGTTATTAGGATTTTAGTGTTGAGATGGTTGTGTATTTTGTGATTAATAAACCCAGTACCTGGATACATTAAAGAGTTTGTATAGGCAATACATAAATAGTTATAGTTAGCTATTCAAACCAATGTTTTTATCAGAAAAAGTTTAGTTGATCTTGAATTGTTTATTATAAAAATATATTTAATAAGCAGATAATAATAAAATTTTAAGATGGTCTTTCATAAACAACATGTTTTCAAGAAACATCTTTGGTAAATATTTACACAGTTGTTTATGTGTAAGGAAGTTATATTTAGAACATATCCAAAAATATCAGAATGTTCCAAAACATTCTATATGAAATCAAGAGTATATTAATGAAAATGATGAGTTTTAAATACAAATATAAACTTGTTTGCTGACAAAAGATAATGCAACAAAGAAATAACAAGGGACAGTAAACCTCCATGCATTAACAATTAATTACGCATAATAGACTGTAATCCGTTGTTAATGCCCCAAGCCATAAACATAGAGAAAAAAAAATGCGCAATCGAGACCATGGCCTACATAGTGAATTACGAAATATACGCCACCTAGTATACGGAAGAGTTCTGCGCTAACGTAACGCACCTACCTACTAGTTTATCAACGCGTTATATATAGATACGTTGGCCCACGGAGACGTGAAAAGAATGCACGCTCCTTACCCAGACAAATAGGCAAAGGTCTACATCAATAAGAACCTTCAAATAAAATGTTATTAATAACTTTGCACGGGTGTACAACAAAGAAATGTTCATAAAAACACACCCCATATTGATTTTATAAAGGGTCGTGACAATCAGCTGACGGCCCTACCAGCTACTTATTTACATGGTGGCCCTCGAACGCAATAGGTTCTTTGTAATGACGATAACAAAGAAAGGATACAGTTTGATGACATCGGTGTCCATGCGTCGTTTCCCAGCGCTCGGTGACGACATCTTCGTGATCTATTACTAATAAATCACAATATCGAACACGAACACTAGAACAAACTCACACTAAACGCAGCGAAACCAATTTTTCGTCCACCAGCAGCAGTCAGAAAAATAACATTGTAGAAAAACAATGGACACAAACCATAGACTAAAATTTCGAAGATGATGTGTAATGAAATCGATGTTGCCCACTGGCAAAACGAGTAAAACTGTTGGAAAAGCACCAATTTTAGCTTTATGTATAGACCTCTTTATAATAGACAACGGTTTTTCCAGAAGATTATGCGTCAAAAATTAAAAACTATGCAAAATTGTCTATGCGTCATCAGCGAAACTTCGCGTGTGTGTGATCAAGGAAGATTATTTATAATTCAGTTTTAATTATAGATTTCTTTTACATATACATCCCAAACTTAGTTAGGAAGGAGCGTTTGTGGACTGCGACGCTCCGTCGGCGCGCCACGAATGCGGAAACATGTGTTTTGATGTGAACATCAAATCATGATATATGACAACAAATTATAATTTATCGAAGTTTACTTCGTTGTTAATTGTGCATAGAAGTGATAAAGGGTTGTTGTGAGATCGTGCGGCAGCGGTGATTACTCGCTTGGATCTGTGTGAGGCTGGTGATAAGTGATAAAGTGCGGTCATTTCCGGTGTGTTGTTCGTGATGTGGGCGCCCCGGTGAAGTTCCTGCTGAGTTGTTCTGACGTCCTGGTACTGCCATGGCGAACACAGGGATCGGGGTTTCTTTTGACCCTAATGATATGACCAGGTTAGCATGTTTACCAAATGACCTAACCCCAACCCCCATACTTTCAACTTTCCTTTACAATATTAATAGATGTTTAAATTACCAGTAGCTATGTATTAATAACCATTTTTAAACCCTATACCATCTCTGTAACAACCATTTTATTAATTCTTAACTCTCCATGTGACGTAAATCCATCATTTTATGACAATATTATATCAATAAAGAAAACATACCCAAGTTATGTGTCACAACCACAATTTAATGGCAATACTAATTAAATGAATCTTAAAATTTACTAAATTACTATTGTCTTTTCCTCAACAAATTGATATAAGCCGACTTTCATTGCTTTTCAATATATTGTTTTCAAATTATTGTATAAACAATAGCAATGATTAATTAAACACAATACATATAACAATAAAACCCACTGACTTATTACCTACTTATTATATATATTTTATTTTTCACATACACATAATTTTTTCACCTAAGAAGTTTTTCTCAAATATGATCTTTAAAAATACTTCAGGTGCTTGTGTTTTGTAAAAAATCTAATGAAATACAATTGGTGCACAATACCATATATAAAATATAAATATGTTTATCTATACTTATTCTAAGAATCAAGAGTTCCAGTGAAAATCTGTGTTCAAAGTCCATTGGGGAAACATTTAAACTTGTGACTTGATATAAAGTTTTGCTTCTAAGCTAAATAATTTCAATTATTTATTGGCTTACTCATAGCCACCCTAAAACATTATTTTTAGCATCTGAATTAAGTTAAACAATTAAAGAAAAAATTAAGTAAGACTGGAAACCGATCCCAACTTAGTTGGGAAAAGGTTTGGGAGATGATGAATGATAAAAAAAAAACAAGTTATTAAGATATAAGTCTATGAGTTTCAAATAATTTATATTAGCTAATAATAATCTGACCTTCACATCTTTCCCATAAGTATTAATACTCAAGTCTCCTTAGCAACTCACTTACTATCAATTTATCTTTCTATGATAAGACTATAGTATAAATAAACTACCTCATTATATCAAATGTTTATGCTTATTATATCAAGTGCAGTTTCAAGTACTGTTTGATTGACATACTTATCAATAATTATGGATAACATGATGTTAGTCTTCAGTTTCCAGTAACTTTGCTTGTCTGAAGTTAGCTACTAGTGCCTTTGCAGCTGTTAAGATGGTTAATCTATGTCATAATTTAACTATTCCTTCTTTGTAAAGGTACTTAGTTGAAACGGCTAGGCAGAAGACAATTATCACAAGATACTCCTTTACATCTTGCAAGTCATACATTGACTAATATTCTCTTCTAAAAATCAAACCAGGAAGCATTAGAAACCCATTAAATATAAAAAATACATATTTTAAGAGAACAGGAAATAATTAACCTAATATCATTTCGTAAACAGTAAAATGCAACATAAAATATTTTACGACTGTCCCCGTTCTAAAAGACAGGTTAATTACCTTTAGAACAAAACATAGATATTTAGGCTAGACTTTGATCTGATACTAACAGACACATTTTACGTGCACTGCACTTGCAGAGTATTTAAACCTACTAACTAAAGCAACACATTTTTGCAAGAAATAATATGGTTGCTACACTACAGGTTTAAACCCTTTTTTGAAGATCTACTTTACACAATATTATTACTAATGGGTCCAAGAAAATCCATGAATCTATACTAATATTATAAAGCTGAAGAGTTTGTTTGTTTGTTTGAACGCGCTAATCTCAGGAACTACTGGTCTGATTTGACATTTTTTTTTCAGTGTTAGATAGCCCATTTATCGAGGAAGGCTATAGGCTATACTTTTTATCCCGGTTCGGGAAGTAGTTCCCACAGGATGCGGGTGGAACCGCTGGCAGAAACTAGTATATCATATACTTAGTTAATAAAATAGCTAGGAATTGAACTTTACGTCCGGGGACCTCTGTGATCTCTCTACTGTCTCTCATCATTTACACAGAATATAATAACCTATTTCTATTTTTCTAAATAAGGAAAATTAACTAAGTAGTTAATTAGGTAATTGCTGTACAGTTAATCAGTGTCTGCAATTTTGATTTGACAATTATCATAATGAAGTAAATTATCCTATTATACCTATGTCATGTTTCCTTTAACAATAACCATTCTAGCTTCCGGCTGCAGTTTCACTCTCGTCCCAGGGTAACTACTTTCCATCATCTGGATACAAAATATAGTCCATGTACATTCTGTGTGTACCTTCTATCTCTGTGTCAAGTTGCATCTTGATTGCCTCAGATGTTTTAGCATGATTGCATAACACAAACAAAGTTACTGTCTAGGTCAGTTACATAAGAACAAGAAAATAAATAAATTACAAATAATATTGACTAAGTATCTCATAATATGAAAATCTAAGATGGCATGAATAGGAAGGGAGTTAGTGTCAGTATGACGAGTGACAGGGATAAATGGAAGAGGATGACATATTGCACCGACCCCAAATAAAATTGGGCAGGAAGAATATGAAAATCTAAGCAAATTGCATTCTGCATCTAAAATCTAGACAACGGACAGAACATTGCCTTGAAATGTTCACAAGTCATGAAGTGTAATTAGCAATTAGTACAAAAACATCTTGTATTGAGACAACAAAAACATTTTGTTGGTAATTACCAGTTAAACGTTTTGTCCTTGAACTGCTCGGCTAGAGAAACCGTTAATTCCTAGACTTGTAAATTTTACTTCCTTAGTGTACAAAGAATTGGGTATCTCAATTACTTTTATTGCTTGGGCCTATGATAGTACCTTGGGAGATCCAATTTAAATTGCGTGTATTGAATATAAGTTATCCATTTTGCATTTAGCATTGCATTGGTTAATAGAGCATATAACAGACTGGCTGTTCCCCGCGATATAATTCGCGTCCCGAAGACTCTACTTGTCAGTACTTGTAACCTATGTCTTTACCGGAGCTCTAGAATGTGTACTTTGCATTGGACAAAGGTCCAGTTAGGTATTATTGGCGTGAAAACCAGACAGATACACTAACTTTCGCGGTAATTGTTCCCGCGTCCCGGGGGCACTTCTTCCCGTGCCCGGACAAAATATAGCCTATGTTACTATGGTAGTAAATTTTCAAATCGGTTCAGTAAATACGGAGCCTTTAGGGTAAAAACAAATGTTTCCTCTTTACTATGTTGGCAGTTTTGAAAAAGAGTTAGGGTAATTTATTTTCATAGTTACCATACCCCACAGAGTACATTCTAATATACTGGCTATATATCTTCCGATGTACTGGCTATGCCCTGGCCTATATTAAAAACTATGCTTATATATTTTCTATTCCATCAACAGCTGGTACTTCAGAGAGCTGTCCCGCGCCGAAGCGACAAGGTTACTGCTGAACGAGACAGAAAGTGGCGTGTTCCTCGTCAGGGACTCCAAGACTATCACGGGAGACTATGTCTTGTGTGTCAGGTATGGACTTAGAACACCATGTTTATCGTGTCCCGAGGGGTAGACTTCATGTACCGGGATATTGATTCTGAAACGAAAACGTAACGAAAAGAATTCTTGAAATTAAAAATTAACTCAAAAGCTATCGGGGGCCGATAGCTTTTGAGTTAATTTGTGTCAGTTATTTTTTTATTTTATTTATTTTATTTATTGGGGACAATAAATAAAATAATATTATGTCTCTAACATAAAAGTCTTTCCTCTATAAATAACTAGCCGTTTACCCGCGGTTTCGCCCGCGTCCCGTGGGAACTACCTACTGCCCGTACGGGATAATACAATAGCTTATGTTACTCAGGAAAAGTGTAGCTTTCCAACAGTAAAAGAATTTCAAACCGGTTTATTAGTTTTTGATTCTATCAAGCACTACAAGCAAACAAATTTTCCTAAATGGAATAAATGATTTGACTTTGACTGCTCTGCAAAAACTAACTGCGGTTTGAATGCATCTTTACACCCAATTAATTTCCCATATTCCCTTTTACAGAGAAGACGACCGTGTCTCCCACTACATCATAAACCGCGTGGTCTCCGCGGACGGCGCGATCCGGTTCCGCATAGGAGACCAGCTCTTCGCAGACATGCCAGCTCTCCTGGCATTCTACAGACTTCATTACCTGGACACCACGCCGTTGGTTAGGCCTCTGCCCCAGGCGTTGGCGAGGGTGGCGGCGCCTCCGCCTCAGCAGCCTCATCAGGTGTTGGAGCTGGTTATCGCGAAATTTGATTTTTCGGGCAATGTGAGTAGCAAGCAATTTTTTTAATATTTATTAGCTTTGACACATGTGCTGTGGAATATACGCACACCCTCACTAAATATAGCCATGTTACTCGGTAATAGCCATGTAATAGCGCAGCTAATAATCTAGCTTTCCAATGATGAAAGACTTTCAAAGCGGTCTAATAGTTTTGGAGCCTAAGAAATGTTTCCTCTTTATTATGGTATTGGTATAGGCTGCCTTTGATACGTGTGCCGTGAAAACATTGATTATAGTTTTCTTTTTCAAACGCTGGTTTCTGTGTAGGTACCAAACATTTAAATCGGTTTTGGCCTAACAACGAAACTTACTTTCGCACTTGTAACGTTAGTTTACGACTTACTTTCGCATGCACCCTAAATTAGTAAAAATTCCTTTCAGGAAACGCCAAAAATGTTTCTCCAAAAACTTTCAGTAGCACGTAACCCGATATGTTCACGGCAGTTAGTCACGCCGTCACTGACAGATCTCATGCTAATATTAGACTAACATTCTCAACACTGGAGAACTAGTTTTTACGATAATACGATGATACATACCATGTTCCTTGTTTGTAGGCATATTTTTAATTTTGTAACGTTACTCATTGTGATTTTTTTCGATGGGTTTGTTGAATGAAATTGAGGTCAATGGTTGTGGTGTAGATTTGTATGGATCAATGCGGGTGAAACAGCGGGAAATAGTTAAAAGTTTTGGCATTTTGAAATTGTGGAATTGTACTTACTAAGTAAGAGGGTGTAATGTAAGCGAATGAGTTGGTAGGAGTCATCAGAGATCAAATCTTTACAAAAAATGACATATAAAGAAGGTAACGTTAGAAAGACCATGAGGAATCTTTTTCGTTTATAGCTCTAAAATATAGATTTTTTGAGTTAATTTTCAGTTTCTTATCACTTAGTGATAGATTCCCAGTACTGAATAAGATTTGTTTTACGTAATTGAACTTCTGCTCAATAATTATGGCTTCTTGCAAAATATTTATCTTTAGAAATTCATTGGAATAAGATAAAAATAAATGGGAAACTATGCCGGTTTGTGGCACAGATGTGTTTGTGTTATGTCAGTAATGACGCGGGTATAGTTATTAATGGTATTATTTAGTTTGTGATTGACGTGCCTTTCGGGAGCTCAGCGGTCAATTTGAGATTTTACCTACTTCCTACTGAGTAATATTATGGATGCGAAAGTTTTATGTATACTTGGTTGGATGGATGTTTGTTCCCCTTTCGCACAATAACGCTGAATGGGAATTGATTAAACTGCAAGTAATATAGCTGAAATATCAGAAAAACATAATTAACCATTTTTTCTGCTTTTCATATTACTTACTATATTTTGCGTCAAAATAGATTCACTCTCAATGAACTGTTATGATGGTGTATTTTCCTAAAACGATCTCTTCATGTCCGAAATTCAGATTGATTCTCGCAAGAAGAAGAAAAATATATTTATTCTAAACAGCATATCACAGCGTTACATTCATCAAAATACATTTGTATTTCGAAAATAATATTAGGTACAAATTAAAAGTCTTATTCCACATATTACAGGATGCAGATGACTTACCCTTCCGTCGCGGGGAGCGGCTGATGGTCATCAATCGTGATGAGGAGCAGTGGTGGACCGCTCGCAATAGCCTCGGCCGGACCGGGTCTATTCCCGTGCCTTATGTGCAGAGGGTAAGCAATTATATAATACATATATCCCATGGAGAACAAAATGATAAGAGGAGCGGAGCGGAAAAATCATCTAAGAAATTCGAGGAAGGCGGGGGTTACTAGCTCCGCCCTCTAATGCCTCCTTTGAAACTTGACCATTTTTTGAAAACCAAATCACCATCAGCAAAGACCCTCTTTGACAGATACTGATGTCTCCGGGAACCTGAATGCCTCGTTAGTTTCATAGCAACGATCTTTTACCAATGTATTAACTAGACGTTTGGGTTATTTGAGACATCATACATACATACATTGCAAGTTAAATAAAAGCTTGTAAGAAATGTATTTAAGCATATTTTGTTCTGGTTTCCAGATCCTGGACCCGTCGGGCGTGCCGTACCCGCCCACCGAGGCACACAACCACCTCACGGACCCGCCCAGCCCGCCCAGCAGCAAGCCGCAGCAGCGCTCCAATATGCAGGTATACATATCCTTCCACCATCAGACCCTCGCTACAGCAGATGAAAACCACTAAGCCTACGACGTGACATACCCTACAATGGATACTTCTCTTGTTTAAACTTGCTGATGATGATCATGGGGGGTTGAAATCTTTAAAAATGTCCTCCGCTTTGGATCAGTTGCACTTGGGTGCAGTCCGATTGGCTTCAAAATTATTCTACGACCAAACGCCCGTCCCGGATAAAGTAACCAGTAACTGAATAAAATATAGTGTCAATATAGTATTGTAAATAAGTACATAGTATAAAATCCTAACAGTGAAATATTTTTGAAAATCGGTTTTATGATGCGAAGAGAATTTTTTTTTTCCACTTTGTGGTTTTAGTTTAGACCACATGGAATTACAAAAAATCTGTTTCTCTCTTCCAGCGTACTCTCCCGGCGCTGGCGCGGGTGAAGCAGCCGCGGGTGCCCAACGCGTACGACAAGACCGCGCTCAAGCTCGAGGAGGGAGACATTATTAAAGTAAGTCTAATAACAAATAATGTTATTCCACTTAAAGCCACTTCATCTAAGAAAATAAAAAACTGAAAATTCATAGTGTTCCGAAATATAGCTCTGTACACTAGCCAGGGCTCATGACGTCATGATGGATGTAGTTTTTCTATGAGATATACCTATGACGCTATATTGAGATATATTGTAATGCTAAGACAACTTTCCAGTACAATATGGTCTTCTTATCGAGTGAGCTGTGAGTTTAATCACCTGCCCTAGGATCAGAGTTTTTTAATTCCGCCTGTGTTTTGCGCGTTTTACGTGACCTAGATCAACGCCAAAATAAAGGAAATTGAAGTCTAATACCTACTTATTAAATTATTTTCAGGTAACGAAAATCAACATAAACGGACAATGGGAGGGCGAGTTACACGGCAAAGTAGGTCATTTCCCATTCACCTGCGTCGAATTCCTAGACGAAAACCAGGCTAGTTAAGATTGTGACTTCACAGCACCATAGACAAGCTTGTCTATGGTATAGGCTTTATGGACTGTGCCCACCGATTTGGGCTTCTCATTGCACAATAGTCATGGTGAAAAAGTGTATTTTATTGTGAATTTTTCGAATTCCATATTTAAAATTTATCATAGACAATTTTTTGTAGATGACAGAATCTATGGTTACTGGTTTTGTTTATGGTAACACCATAGAGAAACTGGTGTTGCCAGTGTAACTTGTGTTTTGTTTTAGTATGGAATTCGAAAATAAATCATACTGCTATAGACTAATAAATACTTTGTGTAAAAAACTTTTAATTATTTCCAATTTTGTAAAACCGTTTTAGCGAATAAACTAACATAGCTCACGCAGGACGCACAAACATGTATTTTATACATCATTATTTACACTTTATATAAAAAAAAATATTGTAATTATATAATTTTTTGTAATCGAAATCTACTAAAAACTAAAAATATTTTAAAAAATCGATATTGAGATTATTCGAAACTCATTTTGACGTGTATTTATTATTATTGTTTTTTCGTGCATTTTACTGCATTTTTCTAATGTTTATAGATCGTGTAAAAATTGTATTGTCGCATCATTTTAAATGTATGACATTTTTTGAGTATAATTCGTGTCAAAATTACATTATTTCTGTGGAAATGTTAACTAGAAATAAAAAATCATGTCAGAAGCTTATTCGGCTCGAAGGACCATTATAAATGTCTAGCTACTAATAAAAAGCTTGATGTTAAACTAACTTTAGAACAATTAGACATTTTACTAATTCATTAAATTATTGATTTTTCAACTATTTTTAACATAGACGGAAAAATTAATAGATACAAAATTCTGCATGTAAAAGGGTGAAAATTTTGTATCATAGACTAAAATACTAAAAACACCAAAAAATGGACTAAATAAAGATGTGTATTATCTTTTCGTCACCTCAAAAAAATATCCTACATGCTATTGTTAAGGTACCTTTTGAATGTCAGCTGTCGACTGCACATGACGCGACTGCGTCAAATCGGCCGCAGCTGTACTACTGGCTTGTTTGTATTTACATAAAACCGTTTTGGATCGAAGCGGCAGCTCGTGCAGTCGCCCTCAGATATCGACCGATTTATGCAATCGCTGCATTTGCGGTCGACAGTTGAAGTCGGCAACTAACATTCAGGACGCAACTTTAAGTGCTTTTAAATAACTTACTAAAAGCATTAATATAATTTTTTGGTACCAAAATAAAGCGAAATGGTTTAAAGGAAGATTATTTTAACTAATGTACCATAAAAAGGTTAGTTTACACAAAGCTTTTCTCTGACCCTAAAACTTACACTCGCTTGAAAGTAACACACTTGTCAAAAAATGATGGCGGCGGCGTTAGATCAATTTGTTGATTCAATTAATTTAGTTTTAAGTGTAATAGACCGGGCATTGTATACTCTGGTAATATATACTTGTATAGTATAATATTTTGTAATAAGCAGTTACCTAAATGTTGGAGACCGAAATTGCAAGGAGGTCAAATATTGTCTGAGTTTCGATATTCCATTTCATTTTACTTTTAAAATTCAAAGTACACTGTGTAACGCTTATTTTTATGAAATTGGGACCTTGTTTTATGTGAAAACATCAAATGACCCCGTATAAGTAGAATCCCGTAGTGGGTGCAGCGTGAGGGAGTGTCAGACACTTACTGACTAAAACCGATCATAATAATTCTTAAGCCCTCTATGTACCAGCGCTGCGGTAACTCTTTCGTCCAATCCCGCAGCCCTGGCAGACCTTGGTCCTGGTGGGCCCCGCTGGGGGCCCTTAATAATGTAGAAAAAAGAAAGAAAGAAAGAAAAGTCAAAAGCAAATTCCCAGCAATTTCGGTCTTCACACTACCAACAAATGTTTCCAATTAGGAATTGAATATTTATATTGTATACATCGAACGTTGACTGTTAGCATTTAACGTTTATAATTATATATTATACATTTTTGACATGACGTTGATTATAACATGCTTTCAGATGGCGTATTAATCCCACTAACTCATAATTGTCGTAGTATGGCTCAGGCTTATACGTTGAGAGAATAAGATGGCGAATATGTAAAAAAATATTGGCAGTTGTTGACAGCATAATGTGTCTAAAGGTACTTTTTGAATGCTAGCTGCCAACTGCCGACTGCAGGCCGCAGTTGCACTACTGGTTTGTATATATTTAAATTTACATGAAACCATTCTGGAACGAAGCGGCAGCAACATGTGCAGTGGCTGTCTCATGTCTGTATCTGACTGCACGGTCGCGGCACTTGCGGTCGGCATCTAGCATTTAAAACGTACCTTAAAGCTTGATACATTTAATTTAACTGAAGTGTAATGATTATTATAATCAAATGTTGAAACAATCATTGTATATTGATGTTGCGAAATGCGAATATACAAAATTATGTCATTACACCTTTGACAAAATATGATTGTGAGATAGATCATTTTTTAAATAAATCACTAGTATATAGCGAGCTCGATCATTAAAAAAGTTGGTCAAATATATATTTTTAGGGTAAGCTCACTTGAAATATACTCGAGTCACAGGCAAAAAGGTTATAAAAGATATCACTCTTTATCTTTTAAGTGAATATATTTTTTTCTTTTTCTACACAAATCAATCTTGTTCTTCCAGTTTCATTTTTGTACCATTAATTTATAGTTTAAGGTTTTATTTTAATGATGACGTCGTAAAGTTATGTAAATATGATTTTCCACCGATATTTCTTGTGACTTGAGTTATTTTTGAAGTACCACCTTGTTTCTGATAGTATGCCATTCAAAAATAGCCTTTATGAACTTGGTAATAATAGTGTATTTAGGGTTGCTTGTATATCGTAACACATTTTTGGTAGTCGCTAAAAATCATCGAAATGTAGTAGGTTTGACATCTTACATTGCATATCATTATAATCAATTAAAATTGTCATACTAAAGCCAAGATTAAGTATGCCGACAACATAAACGTCAATTTTCTAACAACCAGTCTTACCTAGGGGTATTGGGTTGAGGAGGTCAGATAGGGCAGTCGCTCCTTGTAAAGCACTGGTACTCAGCTACATCCGGTTAGCCTGGAAGCCGATCCCAACGTAGTTGGGAACGGTTAGTTAGACGAGATGATGATAAACATCCGCTTTTCTTAAAATTTATAGTAAACAGTTTATGCTGTCGGTGAACTTTGGCGCCAAATTATTTGCTTAGATAATCATGCTTGTATACGATTCAATTATTATTCATATTTATGTAAAAACTTATAATTGCTGTTTTTGATCATCTGAGCGTCAATCAACGGTCGTTGAACTCTCAGAAATGAGGTGTAAATCTTCCAAAATATATCATAGTCAATATTTTTATAATCGCGCAGGTGCAAGAAGTATTTAGTTTAGTATTATGGTAGGTGTTGGCCAAGTTTATTTACATTGTAGTGTTCTTTTCATTCATATTAAGGTATATTTTAAAAGCTGGCTGCCGACTGCAACTACTGCTCACTGCACGTGCAGTCGCTCTCGGATCTCGAAAGATTTCATGTAGTCACTGCAAGTGCGATCGGCAGCTAGCATTCAAAACGCACCTTTACTTGAGACTCATAATATGTTTTCACATGGGATAATTATAATTTTTATTTTTTTGTACTAGCTATTTTCAGTTCTTTTTTTAATGACTCTCTCAGACCCTCAATTATTATTTTTCATGATAAGCATATGTTATTTTCCTTACAATGTTATTGAACTTAGCCAACATAACTGAAAGTATTGAATTTTAAAGGAGAATGCTCGTCATCATTATTTAATTCGGGACTAGTACATACCAAAATGTTATTGTCATTGTATAGAACCATTATATTTTGAGATTATGTGTCATATTATAATGCATTGTACACTCTTTTAAGTCATATAAAAAGTTAAAAAAATAATCTAATTTTTTATTAAGTTATGTGTAACGGTTCGAAATAAATTTTAGGAAAGATTTGCTTGTTTTATTGTGATACCCATGATCTACATATTTTACTTTCTCAATGGTGGTTTCTCATTATTTACGCGCTAAACGATAATGAAACTTGTCAGTAAATATGACTTAAACAGTAGAATAACAAATACTTCTTTTTATCCTAGTACGGGAAGCAGGTAGTTAATTCTCTCTTTTTCTATACCCACGAAGCCTGCCGTGAATAGTGTGGCCCATGTGTGGCCTGCAATCAGGACAAACTTGCCACTTTTGATGAAGTTTCAAACAACGGCAACGTAATAATGTTATCTATTGAAATTGTAGAAAGTACAAGAATTTATTATCCAATAATTATAAAACTACTAATTTTAACAAGGCAGTTGCCTATTTCTTAAAATCCGGAGATTTATAGCTGTGTTACATGCATAGTGTACAAGGGTCTTTGCATGGTAGAAATCAGCAACGCAGAAGATATGCAGCGCTGATTCCAAATAATAAATTGGATGACGGCATAGGGATGATGATGATTTAGGTAATTTAATTTATTTAGTTTTATTTTGAAATTAAAAATTGGTATAAAGTTGCGTTTAATTTATACACTTACAAACTAAACGCATTGATCATGGATTATGACAATTTTGACAGTTCTGGTTGGGTTGAATTTTTTAATCGATATGGATTAGAAATTTAGAGAAAAAAAGGCATTAAAGAGGAACTATTTATAAAAACTATCTAGATTATATTCCGATTAATATCTAGTTTCGATTCTTGCCCCAGTTAATAGTATACGTACATCGGTGTTTGAAAGAATGGCAAGTTTTAGTTATATCACAGAGCTTAGCCGGTAATAGTTAGTTTCAGAATATTGACCGTACTGACTGAAAATCTGCAATAACCGTGTAGTTTTATGTGAAATAGAGTAAATAAATATATTTACTGCAAGTGTTTACGTTGCAAACAAGACGCGAAGCAATTATTGTTACAAAATACGCTTACAAACATTCTAAATGATCGATTGGGATTACTTTTTTCTGCTTGATTAAACTATAGTTTCTTTGACCGTAAGTGGGTTAGCAATGGAAGACACAGTAAAAGAGCCGCTTTTAGTGGAAGTGACTGTGAAACCTGAACCTATGGACACTGAGGAACCAGAAGATAGTGAAAATAGCGAAAAAAAACAATCTACTGCAGGTCAGTGTAATAATTTGTTTATCTTTTAGTGATAAAATCGCAAAACATCACAACATACAGAATTTAAATTTTTGTGATCATTTAAAAAGGCAAAATATGCATCATTTGATAAGATATAATTTAACTAAATGAAAACAAACTTGATTAAATACATTAGACAAATACATCTATAGTAATATGTATAAAAAATAAGAATCATTTTTTGTTTGATTGTTTGTACCCTGAAGGCTCTGAAACTACTGAGCCCATTTGAAAAATTCTATCACTGTTGGAAAGCTGCACTCTTACTAAGTAGCGTAGGCTATGCTATAATTTATCCCAGTACAGTGTAGTTCCCACAAGCTCCTTCGGAACACGGGTGAAACAGCAGGAAAATTAAAACCTACAACCGTGATAAAAAAAACCACAATACTATAGGAATATTATTAAAATTTTCCTGTTTTTAAACAAGTCATTTCAGAGTAACCATTATTTTAATACTATTTCAGTCAAAGAGGAAGAAGTGTGGATAAAACCGGAGCCAATTGAGATTGAAACTCAAAATTCTGATGAGAAAGAGGATCCGGAGACAGAATCTGAATCTGACAGCAGTTCTGATGAAGATGACGACAAGAGTAAGTACATTATGAAGAAAAGTTAAATATGTAACGTTAAATGTGCAAAACTCGAAAATAGTTTGATCAGAACAATTAATAGAATCAATTGAACCACTTTCTAATATCCATCGTGTCCTCGGGGCTGTCTGCAAAGTGGTGACACCCGGGCGCCTCCTCATGTTGGGTTTCCATACCTAAAAAGGCAAAAAAGAATTCTTCGTCTGTCTCTCACGCCCTAAATCTCGGGATTGCGACAAGGTATCGAGGTGTTTGCATGAGCTTGTGAAAAAATGTCTAACTAACGAAACTTCTAACTTTACCTGAAGAGAAAATACGACCATTTATTCCGAACGAAAACGGACATTTCTTCACTCTCAAGGGAATCAAAACTCTAAGCTGAAGAATTGCGCTAACGGAGGGAAGCATTTTTATAAGAGAACACGAAAATCAACCTTAATGTTGTATACATATAAAGTGCATATGTGCTTGAATCTTACAAAAAGTTCTCGCGCATACTCGGGCATTCACGCGAATAACCGCGACTTTATCTCAATACTGTTAAATTTGATTTTCGGGTGCCTTATAAAAATCCTCTCTGTTTCTCGCGTATCTGCTTGGCTGGGCCAAAGGATGAGGTGCCTTAATTAAAAGTAATCCTTTTAGTTTTTCGATAACCCATTTGCCCATTTTACAAGGAAGTATTGCATATCCATAGGCAAAATGTTCTACGGATACCGGAGGTCGTTCCCACGGGACGTAGATGAAGTCGAGCGAATAGCTACCTAAATAAAAAGGCGTGGTACATCTATATAGTGTTATGTACCTAGAGGTAACACGATCCCTTGGGGATAGGATAGCGGGATGGGGTTGTTCGATTTCCTGGTGCATCTGCGTCGCGCGGAATTTTGTGCAGTAGCAATATTGATCACTAAGTTTTTTCTTTGTACAATGATAAAATGCGAATTTTAGTACATACGTAGTTTTTTACAACGATATGATAATTTTCCTCAAAGAGTTTAATAGAGATGTAGCAGTTCCATCAACTTTTTATCAATCATGTTAAGTTTTTTTGAAAGCTGCACCTGTAGCAACAAGGCTTCTAACTACATAATTTTATACGACAAGGCCAGTAGCTTCACGATTATTTTTCCAAATATCTGGTCAATAACTTCGTTATGCATATTTCTCTAATGACAACCATTTGTTTGTTTTTTGGTAAGTACTGATAGCTCGGACCGCCTTTTCTTTTGGCAGAACTCCAAAAAACTTCACCGATGGATAGTTTGAGATTTGTACTTTTACTAATATTATAAATATGCTTCCGCCAATAGTTTTACCCGCAAAAATTATTTCGAAAAAAATAGCCTATAACTTACCTCGATAGAAGGGCTATTTAACCCTATTTCTAAGATAGAACTTTTTATCTTTTGAATAGGTATTTATGTGTAATAGTCCACACTTCCTACGCACTCCGATTAATCTTAATGACTAGTTCTATTCTTCAATTAAGGTGTCCAAATATTTTCAGATAAGACCAAAGATCTGAAGTCAAAATCTCCGAAAAAGTCGCTGAAGAAGAAATTGCACGAAGAAGTCAAATTGGAGAATGATGTCAAGGAAGAAGATGGGAAGTCCTCTGAGAAACCAGACAATAAGGACGGGAAGGTGAGTTTTTTGAACATTGAAGCCCCTACACTTAACAAATCTATAATAATCCATGAATACTAGATAGTGTTCATCAATATTAAGTTCATGAATAGAAAAAATCTTTTCTAGAAAAGTAGAAAAAACTTTTCAGCTAGTATTTTGCAAAATATTTTCGGTGTTTTAAAATTGCATTTTTTGTTTTAGAAAACCACTGAAAATAGCGATGAGAAGCAAGCGGAAAATACTCAACCTAAGAGTAAGTACGATGACGCTAGTTATTGATTATAATTTTAATTATTTATTTACTATTTACTTTTGTAAAGTAAATTATACACACACTGTGGAACTAAATAAAAATATATAAACACAATGTTTAATATTTTTTTTCTTCATACTGTCACGTCAAACATTTCTTCCAGTGGAAACCCCCCTTATGTATTCCTACGAGGTGACAAAAAACATAGAAATAGTGACCATCAACGAGGAAGAACGGCAGAAGGAATACGAGGAAACCCTGAAGACACGTCAGCATATGCGACACGTGTGCGAACATTGCGCCGTCGGCTTCGTGCTCAAGCATGCCTATGATGTGCATATGAAGGTCCACTCGCCTGTAAGTAGTCTATAACAGACCTTAGAGCTCTGCCTCATTAAGACGCCATGGCGACGTCGCCAGCGGCGCTGGTCTGGCTACTTCTGGTTCGCCAAGTCGAGTGGCCATGGCGTTTCGAAAGTCAATTGTTTACGTCGTCGCTGAAGAAATCGCATACTGACTGGCGACCACACTGGCGACTGAGTGAGCGAGGTGCACTTTACCGTGTATATTATAGTGGCAACCGTGAACGTCGCCAAGCTGCCAGAGTATCCAGAAGCCACGTAGAGAACTGTAGCTCGTGGCCACGCTTCCAATATGGCGACGTTGCCAAACCGTCGCCAAGTGAGTTAGGTATCATACATTTCAATATTAACTGTTTGTATACCTAGCCGTCGACGTCGCCATTGGCGTCCTAATGAGGCAGAGCCCTTATTGTCAGGGTGCTAGGGTTTAGATTGCTACAGTAGAAGACACGACAGCATATGCGACACGTGTGCGAACACTGCGCCGTCGGCTTCGTGCTCAAGCATGCCTATGATGTGCATATGAAGGTCCACTCGCCTGTAAGTAGTCTTATAGACCTTATTGTCAGGGTGCTAGAGTTTAGATTGCAACAGTAGATGCGGCAGCATATGCGACACGTGTGCGAACACTGCGCCGTCGGCTTCGTGCTCAAGCATGCCTATGATGTGCATATGAAGGTCCACTCGCCTGTAAGTAGTCTATAACAGACCTTATTGTCAGGGTGCTAGGGTTTAGATTGCAACAGAGGAAGACTCGACAGCATATGCGACACGTGTGCGAACACTGCGCCGTCGGCTTCGTGCTCAAGCATGCCTATGATGTGCATATGAAGGTCCACTCGCCTGTAAGTAGTCTATAACAGACCTTATTGTCAGGGTGCTAGGGTTTAGTTTAGATTGCAACAGTAGAAGACTCGACAGCATATGCGACACGTGTGCGAACACTGCGCCGTCGGCTTCGTGCTCAAGCATGCCTATGATGTGCATATGAAGGTCCACTCGCCTGTAAGTAGTCTTATAGACCTTATTGTCAGGGTGCTAGAGTTTAGATTGCAACAGTAGATGCGGCAGCATATGCGACACGTGTGCGAACACTGCGCCGTCGGCTTCGTGCTCAAGCATGCCTATGATGTGCATATGAAGGTCCACTCGCCTGTAAGTAGTCTATTATAGACCTTATTGTCAGGGTGGTAGGGTTTAGTTTAGATTGCAGTTCCTTCTTGGGTAGATTGTCATTCTTGATAGGTGTATAGAGAACTACGGTGGGGTCGTGACTAAGCTCAAAGGTTGGGTACTTTTGGAGACCACAATTGTCTTAGGAAAGTGGGCCGGGCTCGGGGCCTCCTCGAAGATGTATTGTATATGTGTCTTCTTCCGCTGTCAGTTTGTCAGAATTTAAAACCTTACAATTATCAAATCTGCCAGAGAGCTTCATGTAAAATAGCAACGATTGCTCTTTGGTTTTCTCCCACCTATCAACTTTTAGTAATGCGGTGACTTAAAAAACACGCACCAAAATCCATCTTTTGATCATCTTTATGATCTTTTGAAATTAACATGCTTTCACTCCCTCCTCTTTGCAATCGTAAGTTCATTTCTTCAGAAAAGGTCACAAAACAACATGTTTTTTTTTCACTTTCATAACAGTATCATAAAACACTTTTTCCAGGCTTCAGGAGACCACGAATGCCTAATCTGCCACTCCCGTCTGAAAACAGCGGACATGTTATACCGTCACCGTCTACGTCACTACCGCCGGTACCGCTGTCTACTGTGCTGGACGCGGTTCAAGGACAAAGATACGGCTGCGTGCCATGTCATGAACGATCATACGGGGGAGACTTTCGAGTGTGATCACTGTGGTAGGGGGTTTAAGTGAGTATTTTAGATGTTTTTTATAAGGAACTAGCGACCCTCCCAGGCTTCGCACGGGATAAAAGTATTTCCCCACTATTTAATGTATGTTATTGTACATGTAAACCTTCCTCTTTAATCACTCTATCTGTTAAAATAAAACGCATGAAAATCGGTTGCGTAGTTTTGAAGATTTAAGCATACAAAGGGACATGGTGACAATAGGGGTATATGGACAGAAAAAGCGACTGTGTTCTATTCTACGTAGCGATATTGCAAATAGTCCTAAATTTTGAATGAGGTGGTCGGTACCGCTGTCTACTGTGCTGGACGCGGTTCAAGGACAAAGATACGGCAGCGTGCCATGTCATGAACGATCATACGGGGGAGACTTTCGAGTGTGATCATTGTGGACGCGGGTTTAAGTGAGTATTTTGGGTTATTTTTTGGGAATTTTATGAGATTGAATGTATTATTTAAAAAACTTCTATGATATTTAAAATGATACTATAACCACAGCTATATAACGCTGGAAGAATAACATGGGGAAACGCTATATACTTAGGCGTTTTGAAACTGGACACAGTTGTTTCTCAATTTAACAGAACACATAAATTGAATAATTATCTGTAATTGGTAGATAAGTGATACATTTCTATAACACATCTATCCGTTTTTTTGTGATTAGAGATTGAATTTTCAGGGATACAAATATTATAATCTTAAATTCTTCCATTGTCAGACGTCCTCAATACCTGAAGCGGCACGTGGAACAGTACCACACGAAGCCGCACCGGCTTGTATGCGGCGTCTGCTTCCGAGTGTTCCACGAGCGAGGCTGGTACAGGTCTCATATCAGGTGAGGATATTGTTATATACCTTACATCCCCAGCATCCTCAATACACAATGGAACAATACTGGAGTTTTGTAAATTTCTTGGTGCTAGATGGCGCCAGCTTGGTGAGTAACTAGTTCTCCAAGCACCTTGTCTCACCACAGCTGGGCTACATCTGGAATTCACAGGAATCATTAAAAAATATCTTTTTTGTCGTTGCAGATAGTAGTGTCAAATAAAATATGTACGAGTGCCTTTATTTAGTACATCACATTTCAAAAAAAATATGTATTTGTTTTCACAGGCATGCCATTTTTAGAAATAATGTTTGTAACAACATGTGAAACTTGTGGAACGCAATAAATAAGATGAATATGAAATTTTTCACTAGCAACTTAACAAGTCAAGTTAGCAAAAAAACTTGCCAAAACCAAATTACTGTATAAAAACTTCGCACCAGCTTTTAAAAATACGTCTAAAAAAATACTTTTTTCAACTCTAGAACGCACAACGAAGAAGTGAGAGCCAAAACAGTCAGACTACCTGCTACCTGTGAGATCTGCTCCCGTGACTACAAGAACAAAGCCAGCTTGAAACGTCATTTGCTCACTCACGACGAGGACGTACACTGTGACATCTGTTACGAGAAGTGTAAGAATAGGATCACTTTGGGCAGACATTATTTGAAGGTGCATAATGAGAAGTATGTTGGGTAAGTGTTTTGGAACATTTTTGAGAATTTTAAGTGTTTTTGAGAGTCGCAAAATTTAGTATAGATGGTTTATTTCATGAAAACGGTTAGCCATGTTTTCGTATGATAAAAAATATGTTGATCCGGTAGATTTGTTTCGAAATAATTGCTGTGAAGAAAGATTGGGTGTAAAGACGAATTTTGAGAGGTCCATGTTTAACAATATTTTGTGTTTTTTTGACTATGTATGTCCTGTCCACTGTCAATAATGATTGAGCTAACTTTTCGAGCTTGCTTGAGTCGTTTTTACACATAGAATTTTTGTTTCTAATGTTATAAAAAGCGTTTCTCTCTCTTCCCTGCTGTATATCCCACATAGTGGTGGGGTTAGCTTTTTTAAGTCTTCTTTTCCAATCGTTCAATCTTCAACTTCGCTCTCAGACATTTAGCATTATTTCCGATATGTTTCCATAGTATTCATACATAATATATCATGTATGTAATATATCCGCTTCGCTTAATCTTCGACCTCTTAGTTATTTGGCGTTATTTCCCCAAGGTTTCCACATAAAATATAGGTAATATAATGATTTTTTCAGCACGGACGAGGAGACGTGTCCGCTGTGCTCGCGCGTGTGCGCGACGCGCGCGATGCTCAAGCGGCACGTGCAGCGCATGCACGAGGACAGGACCAAGAAGTTAGTGTACAATGTATTTCTTTTAATTTAATGTTTAGCTTACTGAATAAAACAAGCATATGACCTAGTGTTGAATATCCAATTATTTTTTTTACTTTTCTTTGGGTCCAGCTCTAGCTCTTTATTTAAAGCTGTCATGATAGCTAGACAATTTTAGCATCAATTATAAAAACAGCTATACAATTTTATGTAAATGACATGATGATTGTGTACAAAGCATCGCAAATTACAAAAAGCCAGACATTTTGAGCCAGCTTTTTTCCAGCTGTGGATGCAACGTGGGAGCGTTAGAATTATACTAATTAAAACACTTTTCCTTGTACCCCTTGATAACTAGTACTACGGCAACGCTTTCAAATTATTTCGCAGGTTTGAGTAAAAATTGGTTTTACAATTTAGTTGATCTCCAACACACTTTTTGTTAATTAAATCTGCCCATTTGTCCGCAATTTTTTCACACGATTTTAGAATTTTACTTGAGTTAACTATTTCTCCACACTCGCTAGATACCAATGCGACTACTGCCAGCGTCTATACCTGACCAAAGGCGAGGTCCGGTCCCACATAACCTGGTCACACATGCCCGGCTCCCGCGGGCATACGTGCGCGTGTGGCCGGGTGTTCCGCACCCCCTCGCTGCTCCGCGATCATACGGCGAGGTTCCATGCGGCTGAACCGCCTCCCAGGGTGCACCAGTGTGATGTTTGTGAGAAGGCTTTTGCGGTAAGTTTAGTAATATCATTTTATTGTTAAGTTTTTATATAGCTGTAAGTCTTCCATAGTGTATTAAATAAATAAATTAT
Source organism: Helicoverpa zea x Helicoverpa armigera (assembly GCA_033682625.1). NCBI lineage: Eukaryota > Metazoa > Arthropoda > Insecta > Lepidoptera > Noctuidae > Helicoverpa > Helicoverpa zea x Helicoverpa armigera. The sequence continues at coordinate 541,558 of JAWIIS010000015.1, read as the reverse complement.
CATCATCCTCCTCGTCGCAATTACTTCCTTGATTTTGGTACTTGAAGGCTTGCTTTGGCGGTAGCAAACGCTTTACTTTTCCATAGACGTCTCAAGGTAAGTTGTAGCAAATAAAATCATTATTATCATGAGCACATACTGGATCTAAAACCCTTTACCTCCATATTAATTATTTGCCATGTAAAGTACATTTTTGTCTAATTTAAACTCGCTCTTTTCTATGCAGTAATATAAAAACTAAAATTCTAATCTTTCACAGAACAAGCAAGTTCTAAACCGCCACAAGAAGAGTCATTCAAACGAGATGTATCCTTGCAACGAATGTGGACTACTCTTCAAAACTCAGCCTTACGTGAAAGTGCATTATCAGCTAAAACATTTAAACATGACTCGAGCCGAAATCAACGCCCAAAGGAAAGCGAACAGAAACAAACCTATTCACACTAACATACATAAGACCACGAATTGGGAACCGCCCATTTCGAAAAAGAAGAGTACAACTGCAGTTGAGAAGGCAGAAGACCCACTTTTGGTAAAAGAGAGTGAAATTCAGATCAAAGTTGAGAGGGAAGATGACCTTCAAGTCCCTACCTTTCAGACTTTTGTTGATATTTCTCGGAATAGCGATTGAGCCAAAGTTTTTTGTAGTAGATAATTTTTATAACAGTAGTTTTGCCTGATAGAATGTTGCAGGTCAACGCTTGGAGAAACCCAGTGCTTAAATCACAGATTTCTTTAAACTGCAATATTTTAATTTAGTTTGTCATCAAAATAAGGATGAAAACCATCAGCCAACCTTACCTCCAAATCTCCTTGAAACTAACTGCCCTGTTGTGTGACTGCCGTGCATGTGGTCTCTGGGGCCCGATTCCTGGGTCTTGCCTAAATCGCTTTGTGGGTTCTAGAAACTTTCACAAAGTCCAGAAGTCAGTCTGGAACTTGACGGTGTTACACCCTCGTGCCTGGGAGGGCACGTGTCGCCGGTGTAATGCTACTCAGTAGCAGTCGTTGTTACAATTCCACGTCAGAGGCTGTCAGATGGATTTGAGAAAACACTGACTCTAGGGCTTGTTAGGTGATTAAACCTGCAGCTCACTCGATAATAAGGCCGTAAAACTAACAGTATAGTCAAAAGCATTTAGCTAGCTAGTTTTCAACGTAACCGATTATAAAACTACCCTCCGCGCGAAACCAATCTAAGCAATACTTTATGTTAAACATCCATACATTATATTGTCTCTGACACCAAGATCAGAACTTGTTATTATATTATTTTGTTATGTTGTACAATAAATTTAATTATTATAAAATGAAAGAATGGTGGTTAATACCATCTTCTGTTTTTATAAGAAGCTACGTAAGCCGATGAAATAGCCAGAAACTCTCCAGGGTAGAATTTAGAAGCTTTATAGTCATAGCTAATTTTTTAAACTTAGGTATACTCCATTTGGCTAGACACTAACCGTCTTACCACAAAAACTTTTAAACGTCAGTTTATGCCTTGTCTAAAAAAATGACAAATTATTACGTTGACATATGGTTCATTTTGCAGCCAAAATTTTATTAGACAAGTGTAAAACAGGGTTTAAAGTTTTTGTAGTAAGGCCCTAAAGGTAAATAATCAATCTTGATACTTTTTACACAAATACATATTATAAATAAACTACTGCTATAAAGAAATGAGTCAATTGATTAAGTAATTGTTATTAATGTATTTACACTGATTTTAAGCCGCATTTATTTTTAAACTATATTATGAAAATATTAAGTATCAAGATTGATTATCTTTAAGTGCCTACTCAAACGGAGTATAGATACTTCTTAAAATGACCTTGTTAATATAATTCTGCAATCTAGGAAGATAATTGGATAACTAGATGTAAGTTTATTGAAATGAAATATAGATAAAATACAGATTAATTTCTGTTTGTTTATACACCTGAGCAGTGATACGAATATTTATAATAATATTTTGTAATTAGATATTGTCTGTCTGGATAAGATTGTAATAAGTGACTTGCTGAATCAGATTGCCAGCGTTATAGGTAATTGTGTTCAATACGACAATTTTAACTGTAATACGACAATTTCAACGGTAATACGACAATTTCAACTGTACTGTATTACGACAATTTTAACTGAAATACGACAATTTCAACTGTAATACGACAATTTCAACTGTATTACGACAATTTCAACTGTATTACGACAAGTATGGCTTACAGTACGACAATTTCAACTGTAATACTACAATTTTATCTGTATTACGACAATTTCAACTGTATCACGACAACTTCAACCGTAATACGACACTTTCAACTGTATCACGACAATTTCAACTGTATTACGACAAAATCAACTTATATACAACAAACTGATCAAGTGAAGATTTTTCATATTTCTGGCAATTTTATATAATTCATCATCCTTCGAGCCTTTTTCCCGACTATGTTGGGGTCGGCTTCCAGTCTAACCGGATGTAGCTGAGTACCAGTGCTTTACAAGAGGCGACTAAAGCGAATTTTATATAAATGTAGGTCATTTAAATATATCCAGACAGTCTGGCTTTAGATAACATAGTGTTCCTATTACGAGTATTAAGTAGCTTCTAGTAATTTATTTGTACTAATTGTTTATATGTTTGTAAAGTTAAGTGATCTCTCACATGGATTCTAGTTGTAATTCTTGTTTTCAATAAACTAAGGCATGATTTCTGATTGTTTTTTGTTGTTTTATTTATGTATTTTCTTTAAACTATTCAGTACTGAAATACTTTTTCAAATCAAACCCGTAGTTTCTGAGATTACCGCGTCTAGGCAAACCAACTCTTCAGTTTTATAATATCAAGTAAACGTAAATAAAAAATGGTAAATTATATGAATTCACATTGTTTATTTAGACCAACTTCTTAGATGATAATTCATAACAACTTATTCTATAACATGACTAAATAAAGCACACCTGACAACAAAATAGATAATTTATCTTATCGTAACAAAATAGTCAATCACTTGATAAATCCCATTCACACTATTATGATAACAGATATACCTAATGATGAAAATAATATCGATAGGAACCAACTAAATATTTTTTAATTCATAGACCTACTCTTTTCTCATAATTTTTGTATAGGAAAAAAAAACTAACTTTTCATCCCACCATCTCGGAAAGAGTAGTTTTACCCTTTGATATCTGAGCGCAAAAGCCGTTTTTATCCTCTAGAGCGGCAAAGTGATTTGAATTTAGAACATCGTGTACAATACTCCATTTGTGACAATCTTGATAAGACTTCAAACAAATACATATTAAACAAATAAAATACTGCTTAAAATAATTATTAAATTAATTAAGTAATTTTTATTATTGTTTTTACATAGATTTCTAACCTCATTTCATTTTTAAACCGAGTTTTTAAATAAATGAACTTTAATAGGTACTTCTTTTTAATTTGATACTCATATGTGCGCGCCATTTTGTTTTTTTGCATTTAGTAATTTCCTCGATGAAGTGGGATGAAATTATTATTTTTTATTGTTTGGTTGATTGAAGGACGTAAAAATGTAATGTGGTTATAAATAAATGTTAATAGGTAGGTACATCTTTTTAATTTGCCATGTGGGCCGTGCGTCATGCGTGCCATTTTCTTTTTTTGAGTTTAGAAATTTCCTCGATGAGGTGGGATGAAAAGTTACGTGTTGCACTCGAGTGCAAAGATTTTCACCTTGTGCTCTTTTGATTCCCTCGCTATCGCTCAGGATTCAAACTATTGAAACACGAGCGTAGCGAGTGTTTCAATTTTAGAATCCTTCGCTTGCTCGGTCATCAAAATTGAGCCCGCGGTTAAAAAGCAACTTTGCACTCTTGTATAACAAATAACTATTATCCCCCTTCATGCTAAAGTGGTGCTATTTTTTTATTAAACCTAGATGACAACATTTAATTATTTTAGGTAATTATAATTAATAACCGGGGCTCTTAGAAATAACACTACTATCCCACTGGACAATATCCTTGTCGTGCCACAAATATTTGCCTCTTACGGAATCAGGGGCATCTAAGGCGAGGTAAAGTGGAGCCGCCGCGCCTTCATCGATCGTCAGAGGTCCTTGGTGAGATGTCATGTCTGTGTCTACGTAGCCTGGGTGCACGGAGTTCACCTTTATGTCTGTGGAAGATACATAAGGTAAATAAGTAAACGTACATATTTAAGCGCGTGGGGTAGGTTATAAGGCTGTATTTAGGGGCAGTAAATAAGGAAGTATATAGGGGAGTGAGTACAGAAGGGCGTCCATAGAAGTAAATATCTACATATGGGAGGGAGGTAACAAAGTAAATGAGAGTAGGTACATAAATAAATACATATATGTATAGAGGTGGGTGTACATAAGCTATTAAAATTAACCTTGTTTAATTAGTAACTAACTAGCTGCGGAGGCATCCCGTGGAAAGTACCTAATTGCCATATCTTGGATGAAATTATAGCCAATGAATTAATTTTTCAAATCGTTTCTGTGGTTTCAACCAAAAAAATATCTTTCAAATATTAAAAATATACTCAGTAGTATTAAGCTTACCTCTGTCATTAACCAGTCTCTGCTGAATATTCGTCAGAGCACTCACACCAACTTTAGAAACAACATACGAGGACTTGCCCCACTCTTCAGCATAAGACCCTCGCTTGACAGCATCTACGTAATCCTGCATCAACTTGGACAGTTCTGGTATCGTCAACTTTTCATCAGAAAGTCGGTCTTTAAGCGCTTGGCTCGGAATTCTGGACAAATGTCCCGCAGAACTAGAAACATTGACCACTCTAGCGCCATTTTTTAGTATCGGGAATAGAATTTCGCATGTTGATACCAAACTGAAGTAATTTACAAATAGGGTTTGTTCAGCTTGAACTGATTGAGGCTCAGTAGCGGCTGCTTTAAATGCTATAGCAGCGTTATTCACCAAAACATCAATTCCGCCATATTTTTCCTTGATATAATCTCTAAATACTTCCACACTTTTCTTGTCTGTGATATCCAGTTGATGGAATTTAGGTTTTAAGCCTTCTTTCTCAAGGTCGGCTACAGCTTTTTTCCCGCGCTCAATATCTCGGGAAGTCAAGTAGACCACGCCATCAAAACGCTTGCATAAACCACGAACGATTGCAAATCCTATGCCTTTATTAGCACCGGTAACTATGGCAACCTTTGAAGACATTTTTCTGTTGTTAAATTGTTGAATTTGACTAGGATTTGAATACACAACCTGTTAAGTCAACGGACGTTTAAATACTGAGCTACATACCAGTTCATTCAGTATTTATAAGGAGCTGGCCAGTCATTATGAAATCTTGAAAATAAGCAAGTCATTGTACGATCGATCGAAGTTTTGTTTTGTAGAATATAGTCGTCGTTAGTCACTAACTCAGTCATTCTATTTTAGTTGCCGTAGTGACTCATTCACAAGGACGTTTTTCTAATACTTTGGGTTTTTCTCTAAAAGTTTTTAGTAAACTGTATTATTCACTTAATATGAGAAATACAAGTTAATCTTGAAACGAATACAGATACGTATCACTTAAGCCAAAAGGTTGGGAAGGTACGACTTGTAAATAAAATTAACTACTACGAACAATATTACAGTTTTGTGGGTAGATAAGGAACTCTGAGTAGTGCGTATCAACGTAGTATCGAATGTTACGAATATTTAGAAAGCTTGTTTGGTTCAAAACTACTTATAGATATAGACACTCCGATTTGAAAATATTTATGTGATAGATAGCCAGTTTATTAACAAATATTATTTAGGTAAATACTTACCACCTACATCAGACGTCTAATTTTGGCACCATAGAGGTGCTAATTGTTCATGAGATTACCCATGTAAATGGAATAGATATTTGGCAAACGCGTTCTCTGGTCGATGGAGCAAAGAAAACCCGATAGACCATTTCTGTTTTAAGCTAACAGTTCATATTTCTATACCAAAATATTTTTAAGAAACTGGTGTGCAAATTATTTTACTGAATGTTGCACAATAAATAAATATTACGCTGTGATTACACCACATTTGCAATTGTTATGTAAATATTGGGTAGGGGTCTGAAAGATGAGTATGCAAGAGATATCTTTTATCAATTGAATGATAAATGTTTATATTGTTATGCATGTAATTATGTGGGTAAAGATTCAATCTCTCAAGTATGAGTGTTTGTGGTTCGAATCCAGGTCAGGAAAGTACCAACGCAACTTTTTTTAAGTTTGTATGTACTTTCGTTGTATATCTTGGACACCAATAACCGTGTTTCGGAGGGCACGATAAACTGTAGGTCCCTGTTTTCATTTGAACATCTGTAGCAGTCCTTACGGGTAGAAGCTAGTACCTGTCAACCTGCCTAACCAAGAGTTGGCCGGGAAACTGGGTTGAGTAGATCAGATAGGTAGTTGTTCCTTTTAAAACTCAGTGGCATCCGGTTAGACTGGAAGTCGACCCCAACATAGTTAGAAAAAGAATAGGCGGACTATAAATTTGACTATTATTTAATCAGGGAAACTAGTAACCTATTACTACTCCCCTACAGACTTTGGCCTATTACATGTTTTTTTTATTTTATTTCAATATTGTACTTATCGATTAGTATGATGCAATGTGTTGTTTGTGTGCAGGTGTCTAATCTTGCCACTATAATCGTGGGTATTTCGTAAATTCATAATATACTCCATTGGAGTAGGCACTCAACTAAAGGTAACTTTTATAGGATTTTTATATACAAATACACATTAAACAAATAAAAAAACAAATACAAATTAAACTACTGCTTAGATGTTTGTTGTTTATTGTATGAACATGATTTTAGCCGTATTTTATTTTAAAACTGACTTAAATATAAATTCATTGTAATTTTCAAGTTTGTGCGTGCTCAATTGGAGTATTGAGTAAATAATTCCTATCAAAACAGATAAAAACATTTCAATGGTGCAGAATGGAAAGTGAGTGAGTTGATAAGAGTGAGATCAGTCATGATATCTTACTCTTTCAAGACGCAATTGTTGAGGCGTTAAAAACTCATATTAGAATTTGGACAAACTCGTGTATTTTGAGGGATATCAAATAAAAATATGCCAATAAAATGTGTATATCAATTTATTAGGTCTTTTAAGTCAAAGGCACTTATAACTTAAATTATTTAGTTTCTTGTGTTCACTGGTCATCTTGTAATACCAAGATTATTATGTCAAAAAATTAAGTAAACATACATTCTTAAACGTTAATATAATCTATCCGATCAGTTTTTTTATAAATAAAATATTTACTATTTAGCCTTATAATTAAAATTTGTGATTACATTTTAAAAGTTAATTCTTTAATTATAAAATCTGATACAATAGCAACACTTGAGTGTGTACCATACATTTTTGTAACGACAAACTTACAATTTTAATTTTATAAAATTATTTTTTGACACATAATTATGTAACTCTATTTAAAATATTAATTTAACTACAACCAAGAAGGTATAGATATAACTAGAGACCTTACATGAAAGTCTTTGATACAAAACGTATAGTTTTAATTATTACAAAGCTAAACAGACCTTTAACACTTGTTTTAGAAAATAGTGTATGTGAATATTAAAAAAATATTGTAACAAATATTATTTGTACATACTTGTCGCTTTTCAATATAATAACGCTGTTTTTTATCTAGTTTTCTCATAAAATCATGTTACTGAAATATGATATACCTACTATTGAGAGAGCAACCATTTCAGTTCGGCCTCCAGTTATATCTACAAGCTTCTTGAATTACAACTAACATTTAGTTGGAAGGAATGATTGCTTGCACAAGCAGAGCACCGTAAAACACTTATATCTTACATACTGGCTTACATTAGTTGCTATTTCACTATTCCCAAAAATACCCGTCCTTTATTATTTTTAAGTGGGTGTCTTTCAGAAATGGTAAAACAGGAACATAGAATTCTACGATAAATTACACTATTGTGAAATAGGCCACTGTTTTAAAAAGACGTGCATACACAATTACAATACGGATTTTCATGCTGTTTTCAACAATAGATAGAGCGGTTCATGAGGAAAGTTTGGTACATGTATACCTCAGACGCAAAAGGGGCGGGTTAGTTAAAACATCTGTCTACCATTTTTGCTCCGTCAAAAATACATACAAATCGTAGATTCAATAAGAAACTGGGTTTTAGCAAAAATGAGTCAACTAGCCTGTTACCTTTACTATGAAGAAAATTTCCAAAATTTCTTGATCAGTAGCCTATTCACATCACTCTAACCTAACGCTCAGCATTCAACAGATAAGGTATGACGTCATCGATGCTGACGTCGCCCACGAAGCCCACAAAGAACACGTCTTCCAGGAAGGGCCCGGAGAAGCTCCTGAGCACCGGCAGCTGCAGCAGCAGCGTGGACAGACGATCCTCGTCAGGCTGACAGGTGGCTCGGAGGGAACGGAGGACTTTGATTTGGTAGTCTTGCAGTTTGCGGGTTAGGAAGTCTGGGACGCCATCTGTGAAAGAATACAAATTATATTAATTTGCTTTAACGTTCCTTTTTACAGGGACCATTAAAGGAAACAATTTGTTTTGCTTCAGCATGGTAGTTTTTTGGATATGAACGTTTTTTATAAGAACTGAGCATTCCTAAATAGCTATAGTAAAACTTTAATGATGATAAAAACAAAGGTTTTTAGGTCATCTAGGGGAGAATAAGAACGATATTTGTGTAGTTCACGTAGTTAGTACAACTGTCGCCAAACTTGATGGCAGCTTGCAAATAGTTTTCTAATCTGTTTCTATGATATTTAGATACATTTGATGTAACTGAAAACTAAGTCTTCGATAGTCGGGCCAAGTCCAACACCTGAGCCTAGCAAAATTTAGAAAATAAAAGCTAAAAAGATGACATGACTTCACAATCTAACCTCTTTTCTTAGATCAAGGAGCCAGGCGGATATTCTATTCATTGTGAACATATGTATAGCTTTATATTGGTAACAAACCATAGAAGTTTCATTCTAATCAAAAGCCTAGACAGTCTACTCACCAGGTGAGAACAAACACAGCGCTCTAAGATGAGCATGCTCCCGCTGTTGCACACGAAGTTGCTCCATATTGCTGATGAACTGCTGCAGCCGCGTCAAACTGCTGCTTACTTCAGCTATCCGCTCGTCCGAGTAGTCTGATGCTGTGATCTGGAAATGAAGTTATTGTTAGATAAGGTGACGAGTAAAATATTTGAAATGTCTATGACTGAAACAAAAGCAAGTAATTTTTTTTCAGGAACCAACTATTACAGCAGTTCGACTGCCTCGTTGGTCTAGTGGTCGGAAGCGCGACTGCTATGACTGAGGTCTCGGGTTTGATTCCCGGGTGGGGCGAAATCGCTTTGTGGGTTTTATAAACTTTCACAAAGCGGCCCGTAGTCTGGAAGTTGATGATTGATATACTCGTCCATCGGAGAGCACGATGATGTCGGTCCTGCTTGTAATCTCTCTCCGGTGGTGTCGGATTGCCGTCCCATTGGGCCATGGGAGTGAAGGAATAGTGAGTGCACCTGTGTCTGCGCAAATGCTTGTGCCCTAATAATATGTCTTGCGCAGCTGGCTGATCTTCTTATATATGAACAGCCTCCGTGGCCGAAATCGGCCTTGGATGTATTATTACCTCAGGCACAGCCATATCATGCGATCTATCCACGCAGTCACTGCTGGCTCTGTCCCGCAGCACTTGCTGAAGGTGGCTGACCATCTGCGGCAGCAGCGAGTTCAGCGACAGCTGCTGGCTGAACATCGACAGCGATAGCACGAACAGCTCCGGCCAGCACTTCTTTAAAAGTGTCACTTGGATCTCGAAACTGTGGGGAGGAAACAGTTTTTTTTGCTTTTAAAGACAGTAATTTGACATTATTTTGGGCTGATCTAGTATGTAGAAAAGTTAGCTTCACGTTAGTTTTAACATGTTGATTTTGGTGATTAAAAATAGTGACCAAAATGAACGATTTGCAAAAAAACTTTGCTTTCGTGTGATACATAACTTTTCACTTCAGCAGTGAGATTTTTTTTTCCTTGGGAATAGCATGTGTAACATGAAATTCGAATCAAGATTTGAGTATTAAGTCTACTGATGAGGCAAACCTAGCCATGACCATACTGAGAAATTACTTTGGATGGCCAATGGCCATGATTTAGTGATAGTCGATTCTTCTCACTGTTTTTAAGAAACAAAACCTACATGATTTGTGTTTTTTTTGTTGTCAATGCTAACATGAAAAGTTGTGTGTTTTAATAAAAATCCTTGCTTGCTCAAGCAGTGATATACTTACGGCAACGCATGTGCAGCAGGCACAGCTCGTAGCCAGCGTGCAGCTGCTGCCAGAAGTCGGGCTCCAGCCTCGCAGACCGCGTGTAGGCGCAGGTGCGCGGGCGCAGCGCCCGGGAGAGACACGCACAGCTGTACTGACTCGGGGGTGCTGAGGATGCCACCGCCGCCCTCCGCTGTATAAGGTAGAAGGTCAATTACCGTCAAAGTAATCAATAATAAATGACCGAATACCCGTCATCACAAAATATGCCATCGACCCCGGAATAAAGCAATAATAGACTATGGTTTTAAAGTTTAAAATAAACGTAGTATTCAACCCTGTGGAACATCCTTTAAAAATAATATCTCTGCTTTTTCCAAACAGCAGATTTCAAAATGTTGATAACATTTTGGCTACGAATAATCGATAACTCAAGCCACAAACACCGTTTAGAATAAAAATTGAATTATTTAAGTAGGTATATTGTCATAACCAAAACATGAATTGAACTATTTTGATAACCGAACCATTTTCAGTCGTCAAATTGCGGATTTGATCAATGGGCGGCTGATTATGGTTTCGTTATAGCAATAGTTAAATGTGAAACTCACCCTAAGGGTTTTATTATTTTTGATAAAAGAGGGCTAGAAAATGCGCTAACAAATTATGTACAAAACAATAAGCACTTACGTTCAGTCTGTTGTGTTTCAGCCGCGGCGTGTAGGGCTGCTAGTGGGACTTCTGGCTGCGTCGAGCCGTAGGCCGACTGAAGATACTCATTTATTGCACCTGGATAAAAATATTATGGGATATTCATCAATTCAGACTTAAGCTTTCGCGATTTTTACACATATTCATGACGAAACGGGACTTAAACGGGATATATTAATACGGCACAATACCTTTTTCTTTACCCATTTTATTCAGCAATTCGAACTACATATATGATACTAGATGAATGAGTTTTAACAACAACTACGAAGTTTAAGGTAATTTCCAATGACTGTATTTCATAAAACATATGCCTATTTGTAAATAATGCCGAAAATACACAACTTAATCCGATTCATACATAAAAAATTGAATTTATTTATTTATTTATTTATTTATTCATCTCCAAGTTACTATGCCTTTACAGACTTAAATCTAATGCGACTTAGTACCTACTTACAATTAATATCTCCTTAACTATATCTTAACTACACAGTAAAAAATAACTACTAATCCTTACATACTACACAGTAAGTGGCCCTTGTGAACTCGCTCAGTGTACAGTTAAATATGTCGATGTGGTCAGCCACCGTGTTGAGAGTGCGCAGCGCGCGAGTGAGCGGTGCGCGCTGCAGCAAGTTAGTGCGCGCGCGCGGCACCACCAGCAGCCGCGGCCTGCGCCGCCGCCCCACGTGAAACCCAATGGGTCAGATACATATAAGATACTTTTTATCCCCATCCTGGTACAAAGTCACTCTTTCAGGACGCGGGCGGAAGCTAGCTTACTTCATGAAAATACTCACCAAACTGTCCCATCTTGAAGAGATTCTTGGCAAGTTGTGTCTGCAGCATCAGTTGTTGTCTGCGAGCGCCTTCAATATCTCCCGCGTTACCCGGAGTCAAGTATGGTGATACTGTAACAAATATTTTGTAAATACCTTTCTTGGTAATGTTTATACATAGGGTTTTGTGATCTGTCTGTCTGTCCATGGCTAGTTCAGAGAGAAAATTGTAAGATAATGGTGGCAAAATTGGTACATAACATTGTCGAAATTTAATTTTTCATTGAGTCAGAGATATTTGTTTATAAATAAGAAATGTTAACCTTTGACTTGCGCGTGTGATAAAAAAAAATCTCTTTCGCAAAAAAAAAAAACGCATCTGCCTATCCGAAATGTTGGTTTTATGGAGTTTGTGTGTGTTTTTATTAAAGGTCTGAATGACATGGATGACATGAAATGACTGGAATATATTACTAGCATCAGAAGGGTTTGCCAAGCATGGGTAAGAGTCTATTCAATTCTCAAAATGCCCGGAGAATTGCTCAGAAAATTGTTAAACCTTGCTTTGAACTAATTCTTAGAAGAAACTTTGTCGGAGTTTTGAGTTGTCGTTGAACTTGGGCCTTAAAGGGCAAGTATCATTCAGATTTCTATACTAACACTTACCCGGGTTCCCCTTATTGAAGGCGACGGCGGCGGCGAGCGCGAAGTTGATGGCGGGCGCCGGCGACACCGCGCCGTACGCCTCGTGAGGCTCCTCCTTAGGATTTATCTGAGAATATACGTCCTGTTTATATGAGTATAGTATAAATCTTGTAGTAGATGGTAGACATTATTGTGCATTATACTTATCCTCAATCCAAAATTAAAGAAAGAATTGAAAACTTCACCTTCATCATTTTCAGGATACATGTCAGTCTTTATTCTAAACTGCTATATCGGGTGTGTCGTTCATAATCACATTAAATGAAATACATTAATATACTGGTTAATATATGTCGATTAACACAAAGATAAAACAAAAATACGTAAAAATAAAAAAATGATTTTTTTCAAACAAAGTAAATGGAATAAAAATGTACAAAAATTAGAACACCATATAAAAGTCAGTCATTACAAACAACTGAAATTCTCCCTTGAAAACTGACAGCTGTCAACTGATCAAAACATACGATACTCCTGACTTTATCTCTGCTTTACACAATATGATGTTGTAAATTATAAAAACGAAAAATGACTCCTGTGGTTAAACCACGGAATGGATTAGGTTATTTTTTTTACAATTCGCCATAGAATATCATAAAGTATATGCGATATGATTTAATGTGATTGTGAACGACACACCCGATATAATATCTCACACATCTTTAATTACTAACTACTTCTAATTTAATTTAGATGGCTTAATCATCTTACCTGCCCCGCCTGAGCCTGACCAGCCAACCCCAAGAACTTGGAGTAAGCTGCCTGTCTATCGTGCAGACCTTCCCTCTGCTCGCCCTTAGACTTGTCCACGATGGGCTTGCGTTCATGCTGGACCGCTGTCGCATACAGTGCAAGAATTATTGCTCATCAGAATTAACTTTATACAGTCATATACATTTTAAGTGTCATATTTTACAACATTTCTTGTTAGATGCTAGGTAAACGTTTTTTTAGGCAGGTGTTTAAATTATATTTTTTGTGGAGGACTAGGTAATATTTACAAATTGGTGAAGCTATATTTATATTGTAAAGCTGAAGAGTTTACTTGGGTGTGCAAATCTCACTACCTATAGATCCGATTTGAAAATAGATTCCAGTGTCAGGATAGCACATTTATTCTGGTGCGTGAAGAAGTTTTCACGGAATCTGATGAAATCACTGGCGGAAACTTTGAAATATTATAAAAGATTAAATTCCTTGTATCCTACATAATTTGTGCCGTAAAAGGAACACAACTGACGACTAAAGTATTCATAAATTTTGTGAAAATGCGAATAAAATGCGTTCAAGTTTCACTACCCTACATTTTCGTGAACTAAGTATTTTTACCTCCTAATTTCTCGAGTCTTTACTACGATACGTTTTCGTGTAATAAGCTTTTCATTTATCTTCTTACCCAAGTCTAACCATACTCTAAAACAATCCTACTTCAATACAAAAGTTTAAAACACTCACAGTCGCTCCTCATGCCGCAAGCCAAACACTTCTGCAGCCTACAGTACTGGCATCTATTCCGGTGATGCTTGGTGACCTCACAGTTCATACTGCCCCGGCACTGGTAGCCCAGCTTCTTGCGGATCGAGCGCTTGAAGAAACCCTTGCAGCCTGGAATGAGGAGGTTTTAGTTTAGTGATGAAAGTAGGTGCTTTCCTGTAGTTCTTTTGAGTAGGCACTTAACTAAATGTTTGACTAAAGTTTTGAAATAGCTTTTAAAAACCTATTTGAAATAGAACATTTTGATTTTGCAAGGGAAGTTTATTGTGCCACTTCTTCCCAGTAAAAACTGCCTTTTCTTAAATTTTGATGTTCAAAAAGTGCTGTTCTGGAGCCAAGTTTGTTTGCATAATTGATTTTATATTTTAGCAAATGATCTTGATATTATGATGTTTCATTTAAAAATTCAAGTCAAAACTAAAACACATGAATACCTATTACCTAATCAATTGTATCATCATTTGTATGTGTAATTGTGTATTTGTATGTGTAATTGTGTATCAAGATAATACTCAAAGGGCATTATCTATTTTGGATACAAAATTTTTGTGACAATATTCTTTTCCAAGTTTTAGTAAACAACCAGTTTTACTGAAGAGTATTGGGTTGCCCAGGTAACTGGATTGAAGAGGTCAGATAGGCAGTCGCTTCTTATAAAAAAACACTGGTACACAGTTACATCTGGTAAGACTGGAAGCCAACCCCAACATAGTTGGGAAAAGGCTTGGGAGATAATGATGATGATTTTTCAAGTGTCCTAAAGTGACTCACCTTCACAGCTGATAGCTCCATAATGTCTGCCAGAAGCCCTGTCTCCGCAGACGATGCAGAGCTCCAGACCGCCCACCTCGCTGTTGCCGCTGAACTTCATCTCCATTTGGTCTTGACCTTCCATTGTCACTGGAGACATGATAAAATTCTGGTATTGAGCATTTTGAAAGGAGGATTAATGTAGGAGTATGTGTGTCTGGGAGCTTGTGGTTCTTCTTATTCTTTTTGTTTATGGCTCCTTTGTTGATATCAAGGTAGGAAATGACACTGACCGCTTTTTTTTTTAATTTTTTTTTTAGAATAGTATTTATCTAGTGACTACAGTGATTGTGTTTGTGGCTATGTTTCAGTTGTACTAGCTAATAATCATATGGATGAATTATGGCCCGTTTTCACAGACTACATACACATCCATTATTATGAAAGCAACTGTTTACTTTGGAAATTGAATGTGAGTTTATAGTAAACAGTTGTTTGAAGAAAACTTCTGTTTATGTTATTGTTGAAGTTTGGAAATCAGTGAAAATGATTAGGTATGACAAGAAACTAAATTGTATGACACCAAACCAATCTAAAATTTTTTAAGTAAAATATTATTGGTAGTCTAAACCAGACACATTGACAAGTTAATTAAAGGCTACTGCTATGAGATCCTAACATTTCCATTGCAATTGAAATTAAGTTGCCATTATGCTGGTAATATAGTTGACACCTCCAAAGTGAGCTGTTAGCAGAAACTACTAAGTACTCCACATAAAATACATCGAGTCAGTACCATTAGAACTATTTCACACATCATAATTGCACCTGGTTTGTCTTATTTATACAACAGAAGTCCTTCATGTATGTCAAAATACAATGAACAATGATATGACAACCTTTGAGCCATATTTTGACCTTCAAAACAGAACGCCCAAGATTTCTGCATGGTAATTTACTTGAGAAAGCATTCGTGAGGCCATGAATGCGCTTATGTACCATAGGAACAAGAAAAAAACAAGTTGCATACACTTACCTTTCACTTTTTGAGATCATGAGATTTTTGTTATTCCAAACACTGATTATTTCGTTTCTTATAACTAAAGAGGTGTAAAGGATAAGGTTTTCTTGTAGCAAACTATAAATATCCTATGGAAGGCAAGCCAGGAGCATTGAAGTGAAAAATACAGCCACAAATACAGTTATCCGTAAGAGCTCACCTTTTGTTTTATGTGGATAGTTTCTGCGTGTTTCACATTTATTGTGTGGCACAACGCTGTTGTAGCGTAAGAAATGTCACCATTTACGATTTATTACGATTTTTCACTATATTCATCACTAATTTACCACGATACAACAAAACAAAAGTAAATAAAAAAAAGTTACGAATGGTCATGAATGAATGGTGTTGATGACTTGAGCCGTGAGCGAACCAAAACGAAAATGAATGAATCAAAGATTGATGAAATAGATATTTTTAATTTTCAATTCATTTACAATAAAGGCTGATTTACATTGAGTCAGTAACTGACGTCAGTGTAGGCGCCGAAAACTGACGCGTGCTATTTACACGAAGTCAGTGTAGTGTCAGTGTTTCGTCAGTAGTACTGTACTGACTTCAAATCAATTTACACGATGGCAGTGCCGGGTCAGCACTGACTTGTCAGTGGACTGACGTCAGTCACTGACTCAATGTAAATCAGCCATAACTTTTATTATTTCATTTGCAGAATTTAAATTAAAATAATATAGAGAAAACCTGTTATAACAACATCACATATTTTGGGTTCATTACATTTCTGAATCAATCGCTTTTTTATCTGTTTTGATCATGCGGACATTGACATTGACATGACATCGACACATGACAACTCGGATATAAACGAAACCGCGTGTGATTTTGTTGTAATCAAAGGTTCTCTTCTCATTTATTTTCATGTGAAATCTACAGTGAAACGCTATATAATAACTGTTAAAAACAGACGACACCATGGCTTGTCCAAAATTAAATAATATCATAGACAAATTCAATGTTTTCACTGAAAAACCAGCAAAGTTTTTGTCTGTACAAAGTGAACTCAAAGATGATATCCAAAACTTGGTTAAATCTCTTTACGACTATACGAAATCGCAGGAAACTGTTGATAAGAAGGTTAAGAAAGCTGCATTACCCAAGTTGATCGTGGAAGACTTTGATGAAGAGCAGATTTGGCAGCAAATTGAACTCCAGAACTCTGAGTGTTGGGATCAACTGGTTTGGGAAGTTGCTAACTGTATGTCCACTAAAACTAACTTAGAATTCCCTGTTAAGACTTCTGAAGATAAACCTAAAGATAATAAAGATGTAGATAGTGAGGAATCCATGTCAGAAGGTGAGGAATCTGATTTAGAGAATCAGGATGATGAAAATGACAATATCAAAGAGAAACCTAAGAAAAAGAAGCCATCGTTACCAAAATCTAAAGCCAAACCCTCAATAGTAGATGATAACTTCTTCAAGCTACAGGATATGGAGAAGTTCTTGCTCAGCGAAGAGAAGAATGAAGGGAAAGCAAAAGGTTCTGACAGTGAAGATGATGCTATTGATATGTTCGAAGATATTGATGATGAGGACGGTTCTGATGGTGAAGAAGGAGGCAAGGAAGCCATGTACTCTGACTTCTTTAACCAAGAAGGTGAGGAAAATGATGACAGTCAAATAAATGGTGACAAAATGGATGATGAGGATGATGATGGTGAAGAAATGGATGATATAGAGGATGATGAAGAGAGTGAACAAGAAACTTCAAAGAAAGGTGATAAGAAAAAAGTCAGATTTGCTCTCGAAGCTTCTTCAGATGATGATGATGATGAGTCAGTAGACAGTGATGTACCAAACAACAATATACAAAAACTACCAGGTGAAAAGCAATCAGAGTTTGAACTACGACAGCAACGGTTGAAGCAACAAATAGAAAAATTGGAGCAGAAAACGCTTTCTGAAGCACCTTGGCAGTTGAAGGGAGAAGTAGATGCTACTCGACGTCCTCAAAACTCACTCCTCGAAGAAGTCGTAGACTTTGACCTGACCAGTAGACCACCGCCCATCATCACTGAACAAACTACGGTCACGCTAGAAGAACTAATTAGACGCAGAATCAAAGACAAAGCTTGGGATGACGTTGTAAAGAAAGAGAAACCAGTTGATGATCAGCTCTCATTCCGTAAAACGGAAGTACTAGATCATGCTAAAAGCAAGTTGAGTTTAGCTCAGGTTTATGAAGCTGAGTATTTGAAACAAAAGCAGGCACAGTCAGGTGAGGTACAAGAAGAGAAAGAACCGGAAAGTCATACGGAGATCAGAGACGCAATGAGCAAATTATTTGCTAAGTTAGATGCATTATGTCATTACCATTACACACCGAAAGCACCGCAAGCCGAAGTCAAGATTGTCAGCAACACTCCAGCCATTTCAATGGAAGAAGTGGCCCCAGTTGCTACCAGTGATGCAGCCTTACTGGCCCCAGAAGAGGTTAAGAAGAAACGTAGAGGAGAACTAATGAGTAAAGAGGAACGTACTACGACAGACAAGAATAGAGAAAGAAGGAAAAAGAAGAAGCATCAGAGACAGAAAGGTAAAGTGGAGAAGGTTACGGAACACAGGAATACGGAGAAGGGTGCTGTTTCAGATGATAAGTCTCTGAAGACGTCTAAGGCATTCTTCCAGCAGTTGACAGATGATTCTAGAAGTATGATTAAGAAGCGTAATGTTAAGAATAAAGGACAATAAAAATAAATGTTTGTTGTGTTTATTGTTGTTATTATTTTTCCTGAATTACTTCAGTAATTGTTTATAATATAGCTTATTTTTGATAAGCTGATCCAATTAGTTATTGAAAGATTAGTAGGTATATAACATCTTAGTCAATCACTTAAATTGATGATAAAAATTTGTAAATGTACTCTTTAGTATGTTAGTCGTTATTGCGACTGCTCTGAGAACAAAGTCCAGGGTTCGATTCCCAGTCAAGCTGTTGGTATTTATTATGAACTTCTTTCGCCATTTGTGAAATGCATTTTTACGCATAAAAATCTGAATAATATGTCTGGCCGTTTCACAAAAAAAAAAGATTATTTCTACCATATATTTACGCACTGCAAGATTAGATTTATATCATTGCACCTATAAATAAATACATAACAATACCTACATGGCCTGAGTCGTGAGTTAGCATCCAAAACCACATTTCTATACATTCTATCTTCTTTCAAGTAAACAGACAAAGCCTACAGCTACATATGTAGGTACGGAAATACAATGAAATCCCCAAACTGTTGGCTTTCGGGAGCAACTCGGTCGTAACTGCGCACTGGCAGTAATTAGCAGTGGAAAAACCTAGCGATATGGCCCGAGACGAATCAGACGACATGCGAGTGAAGAAGAAGTTGGTGTGGAGTGGGCATTTGTTGGTAGTTTAGTTATCTAACTCATGTGCATAAGTGTTTGTGAGAAATGACTGAAGAGTTTGTTTGCTTGAACCCGCTAATTTCAAGAACTGGGTACCTACTGGTGACTGGTGTGATTTAATCTTTGGCTGGAAGCAGTAGGTACTCTACCAAAGAATGAGATCAATCAGGGTAGCTATTGCTATGCAAGTTTGAATGCGCACATGGTGCCGTGTCAAGTAGAAAGAAAGATGTAGGTACCTATGTGAAAGTCAGTCTGTAAAAGTAGAGAGCATTCACAGGACACGACGACCGTGCCTCGACCGTACCTTTTACTTTGCATGTATTACATAACCATGTGCATGTGTAAAGGGCTATTCGCTGATCAGGTGAGTGAAGTAGCTCCTACAAGATGTGGATAAAAACGGTGGCTAGAGCTAGAACGAGTAACTTAACAAACTTAAAGCCATCTCTTCTCATCATACCACCTCCATGTTCAGAGACAACAGCTTCATAACTCAACGTGACCCATAGCAGTTAGCCGACGACTGAAAGTTACATAACGGTGGCCGTTACTTTTTAGTTTTAGACTACAAATGTTAAATACCTAAGCACACTTGCTATTGTGCTTATGATACGTAGCTAAGTGCGGTTTTGAGTAGTTTTTTTTTATGTGGGTAAAGTAAAAGACGCTAATAAAATGCTTTGTTTATCTACTTCGTAGTACCTACTTAATCAAAGAGCAGCTTAATTTAAAATGTTGACTAACAGCCATTCCCAAAATACTTTTCACGTATCTGTGGATTTGCTTACTAGAGATACGAATTTGAAATTACCCACTTGTACCTATGGTGCTAACGGGTAAATTCTATATCTAGAATATAATGAATGGCTGTTATTAGGTCTACTTGACCTCAAATGAGTAATTATTAAGTAGGCAAGTAAACAAACAACGAGTATGTATACCTACTCCTTTTTATTCTTAGGTAAAAAAAGAATTTAGGTACCAAATTGATCCAGGCGTCTTCGATAAATCAAATATCTAGGTGAATAGGTAAACTCAAAAGTTCAGATAAGTGAAAAAATGTTTCACACCATTTAGGCTTTGTATATGAGTTCCTCTATTTCCGAGTAGAAATACAAAATGGTCCCAAAAAAGAGACAAGTGCCTAATATTGCCACCACAGTCGCGCTTACTACAAATTGCTTTGAGTTTTTTTGTAGGAACTACGAAATTTTTAATTTCCGCTGGTGGGTTTCCGTATTTCGGCTATTAGGATAGTTTCTACTTTTTTTGGTATTTATTTATTGACAAGAAGTCTAAATATTTTTTATGGGTTAACTGTGGATGTCGTGGTGGCTTACCTCCCCTCCCCTCGCAATAATGAGTGCGTGGGTTCGGTTCCAGGTCAGGCAAGTAGGTTCCAATGCGACTTTCCTAAGTTTGTATGTACTTTACAAAATCGTAGACATGTCGAGGAATCCTGGACTATAAAGTCTGAAATCAGCAAGTCTGCTCAATGCGTGAGCAGGCGCGGTGATTAACGCTGAATCCTTCTCTGTGTGAGTGGTGAAAACTATGGTATACTTTGCTTAGAACAACTTCGTTCTAACAAGTCAAAGAAACTGTCTTCCGAAGCTGAGACCGTGGAAAAACCTCTAATTGTGTATAAAAATTACATTACGAACAATTAACACTAACCTCTTTAAAGAAGATAAAAGGGTAAATATCAATACCAATCATAAAGGGCTGAGCAAAGTAAATAGGGTTACCAACCTATCATGGAAGAAGGCTCCAGGGTAACTATATTTATCTCAAAGTTACTGGTTACTGCGTTAGACCAAACGTCTTCATACTGTTACTTTAGAATGAAAATCACAATGCATACATGTTAATATAAATGGCTTTAATAAACAAAACACTGCGGACGATAACGCCACTGCAAATGTTAGTTAGAAGTTCCAGTTTACATGGTCGTTGAGTTTTAAATAAAACCTAGATACATATCATCACCCGAGCCCAACTATATTGGGGTCAGCTTCCAGTCTAACCGACAGCATGCATTCTGTATACATATGTATATTACAATTCGTGACAAACATCCTAGCATATTTTTCGTATTTATAGTATCAATAGGAAGTAGGATAATAATTACTGCACACTTTGGAAAGAGTGTCTACGTAAGTACTTTCTTGTTGGCTCTTCCACATGAAACCCAAAATTAAACTTACCATGGAATCGTGCAACTAGCTTCACGTTCCGAAAGACCTTTAAGGCCTACATATATGAAAAAAAGAGAGTTAGCAGCATATGAAGTGATCTATAAGACCTTCTGCAGTAATTTGCGTGGTGTACGCGATGCGACGCGACTGCGACGCCGCGGCGACTGCGCTGCGACCGCGCGGCGAGTAGAGCGCGCGATTTAATCCCGCAACAGCGGCAGTCGGTCACAAATTTATAATTTGTACAATTACCAGCGCCCCCGAGACTTGGGGTGTGTAGAGTTGGGATTTGTAGATGGGGTATGTAATATTTTTTGGAGTTTTTTTTGTTGCTGTAACGTTTGTGTGAGAATAACAGTACAAACATAAATAAGTGCTAGACGGTTTAGAGGTAATTTTTTGTATCATTGAATTTTTTTTTACATAAAGTATTTTTTTTATTAATTTCTTACTCACGCGATTAAATAATGTGCATTTTCTTTCTTTCATTCTTACTACGAAGGTAGATGAAGGTACCGATATGAAGGAGCGAGAAGAATACTAGTTTTTTTTTAATATTTACACTCTAACAAAATTAATACCTACCCAATTCTTAAATAGCAAATACCATCAACACCATTAAAAAACAAACTTTACCCACCCTTAATTTCCCGCGCCCTATCTAAACATTCACAACCCAAGTACCAGGCCAGCATCGCCGGGAAGCAACGCAGACAAATAAATTTAGCAGCCAGATAAGCGACGTATAAATCAGACGACTACAACGCACGCTTACCACGGGAAAAATGCTACGTGCAGCTAACTTCAGAGGTAACCTAGTGACTTGAGAAAACCAGTTTTAACTGGACTAATCTGGCTTGAAATTTGCGAGTTGGACTTTCTTTGAGGGCTCTTGTGGGTGAAAATTACTTTAAGTGTTAAATAATTCGTTGAGAATGTATGTCTTTTTTGGCATTCTAAAAAACATACTTTATGGGAAAAAGATTGGTTGATTGCAGCTGTTAATAGAAGTAACTGAGAATTTAGCAGCCAGATAAGCGACGTATAAATCAGACGACTACAACGCACGCTTACCACGGGAAAAATGCTCTGTGCAGCTAACTTCAGAGGTAACCCAGTGACTTGAGAAAACCGGTTTAAACCGGTTTTAAGGGGACTAATCTGGTTTGAAAATGGAGTTGGAGTTTCTTTGACTGAATAGGTTGTCCTTGTGGGAAGAAAATTATTTATATTGGTAACTAATTGAAAATGGATGTCTTTTGATGTTTGGTGAATAACTTTCATGATGCTCACTTCTTCTGTTCATGAGAAGAGGCCTCGCAGACTCGCAGTGGGACAATAATAAATCTGGGGATGATGATGTTTTGAAGGAGATCATAATAATTTATTTTTATTTTGAAGAACTTCATAAGGGAAAGGGATAGTACGTTTACATAGGAAAGAATACCCAATAAACGTATCTACGTCTGGATGTTAAAGGACGACGTTAAATAGCACATTTTTAACTGTCTCCAAATGTAAGAAGTTGCGATCCCAAGCTAGTCTATAACCACCTAACTTAAACAGCATAACAAGCCTAACCCAAACATACGCTAACCCGCAGTTTTAAAAGCGTTTTACATAAAACTATTTCCAAAATGTTTTATGAGGGCGACGAGTGGGGCAGAGAAAATTGCAATTTGCCCCCTACATCACAACGCTCTGCCTCAAATTTGTGAATATTGGTTCGGAATTTATATTACGTTGGTATTATACGAAGGAAGGATTAGAAAGTGTTAGAATTTTTAGAACAGCCTTTTATGGTTGGGATTTATAGGTTGGTGTAAGGCGTGATTTTTTGAGCTTCCTTCTTTTCTGAAAAAAGTGAGGGATGTGGTGAAGATTGGGGGGTTAGATAAGTCAGATTATTGTAATTTTGATGTTAGGACAAGGGTTCTTTTTTACATATTTGTTACTAATTGAAATAAAAAATGAATCCGTTTTTGTGCTGTAATATGACTGCTACGAGAGCTACGGATTTTACTACGAATTCTGCGTAGCACGTCTTGGAATTTTATTTACACATACTGTATTTTTAATCTATTGGTTTTGTTGTTCTGAAAGAATTTTAACTAATATAATATCAGGTTTAAAAAAAAAAAAATTATTGCTTGACGCTTGAGCGTTGTTAAAATCAGGTATACACTCAATCACAAACATGAGCTTTTTGACTTCAACTCGACGCAACGGACACACAACATTGAAAGACAGATATTCTAAGTGAGAATTTTTAAACTGTCCTAATATAACATTAAAATTGCACCTAAGGTCACAACCCTCAATTAAAAACCCACAACCCGCAATAAACCTGCAACTAACATTTACCCCGTAGTGTTGCGCCAATTTTCAAATAAACATAAAACGATATTCGATAGATAGTGCTGCGCAGTTACTGTTATCGACAAAATAAACTGGTGTTGTTCGAAATTAAAAAGAATAACGGTCAGTAGCGTCGCTTGAGGCGGTTTGTGAATGGTTCCCTGATATTTTGTTCGCTTTATGGCTTTGGTTTTTGTCACAATTATCGAGGTTTTGATGTAAAGGACCTTTTTGGTAGGATGGGAGAGGTTAGGGTTGTTGGTGGTTTAGGGTTGTGCTTCTCTTTTGGGTGTGGTAGTTAAATAAATAAATAAATAATAAGTTATGTCGGGACACCTTTTCACACACGGTCGGTTAGCCCCATGGTAAGTTATTAATTAACTTGTGTTATGGGTGCTAACACAATTGATAAAGAACATACCTAATATAGCTACATCTTTACATATTTATAAATATGTACATATTATCCTACTAATATTATAAACGCGAAAGTTTGTATGTATGGATGTATGGATGTTTGTTACTCTTTCACGCAAAAACTACTGAATGGATTTTAATGAAACTTTACAATAATATAGCTTATACATCAGAATAACACATAGGCTACAATTTGTTAACATATTGTTCGAAATACTAAACCTGCGCAGACTAAGTGGCGGGCACCAGCTAGTATATTATAATACCCAGACCACGGCCAACAAGCCTGCTCATCACACAAATATCGACCGAATCGGGAATCGAACCCGGGACCCCAGGTTTGGCAGTCTGCTATGGTCTGGTAAATGGCTTATTTTGCCTTTAGAACATTCTTCTTTTCTATTATGCGTTCCGTGGAAACTACGCTGTTGATAAATAGACTATCTAACATTCGAATAATTTATCAAATTGGACGAGTTCTGTCTGAGTATGTTGTTATGAAAGTCTGTTATTTTGCGGGAATGTAAAAAAAAACTGTGTTTTAATGTAATGTGTATTTAGTTTCTCAATGAGGGTTTTTGAAATTTTTTCTGCCACCGGGTGGCGTCACTTATGCGTCTGGTCCAAACAGCTGTCAAATAGTATGGAATTGTAGGTGCCGAACTTATTGTTTATTGAAATTCTGTTATATTGGAAGTGTTATTGATTTTATTATGGACTACGGTCAGAATAAGGTTTCCGAACTAAAAATTGAGCTAAGAGAGAAGGTGCAAAAGTCACTGGTACTAAGGAAAAGCTTGTTGAAAAATTTGTTAACACAATATGATTTAGTTTTTTTTATTTACTCAACCGCAATAGTAAAACAATAATGCAGTGCTTTAATTATAAAATAAAAAAAACACTAAAATCGTTCACTATTTATAGTAAAGATAAGCACTTTGACAGTTATTGGACCTGACGACTCGGTGCTGCCACCTCGTGGATTGCCATTTTAGAAAACCCTCATTGAATAAAGACACAAGGTTATCTATTTCCATAACAACAAAAAAAAACTTTACATTTTCAAATGTTTTCATACTAGCGGAATTTCCGCTTGATTTTCCCGAGCGATATCACCTGACAAGTGCCGGTATAAAAGATGACGTTTTACAGCGCTGTTACACTAGGGGATTTACGTCGTGCGTAGCAAATCAATCTTAATACTCTGTGGTAGTTATACGGCCACCAGTCTGTTGCCAGAGTATCATTTGGGTCAGCTTCCAGTCTAACCGGATGCGGCTGAGTACCAGTGTTTTACAAAGAGCAAATGCGTATCCGATCTCCTCAACCCAGTCAGCGGCAATTCAATACCCCTAGGTAAGCCTAAGCAGTCGCCAGAGCCTCATTCGTTTTTCAGCAGGTTTGACCACAGGCTGTTGAGGTTGGCAATTGGGGTAGGACATTGTTGGTTTGGCCACCCTTTTGCCTTCTTATACCCTGCCCTTACGCAACAAATATCGAGCGGAAAACTCGCTAGTATGAAAGCTGTTAAACGTCGTGATATTCAATCACAATTTTATCACCATAGCGACAAGTTACAAGTGTCGCGTCAACTCCGTCGCGTCAATCAACAGTCTTGGCACTCGTTATATTGTTGCATCATCCTCCGAGACTTTTTCCCAAACTATGTTGGGGTCGGCTTCCAGTCTCACCGGATTCAGCTGAGTACCAGTGCTTTACAAGAAGCGACTGCCTATCTGACCTCCTCAACCCAGTTACCCGGGCAACCCGATACCTCTTGGTTAGACTGGTGTCAGACTTACTGGCTTCTGACTACCCGTAACGACTGCCAAGGATGTTCAATGACAGTCGGGACCTACAGTTTAACGTGCCATCCGAAACACAGCCAATGGTGTCTAAGATATACTCAGAAAGTACATACAAACTTAGAAAAGTTGCATTGGTACTTGCCTGACCTGGGATCGAACCCGCGCTCTCATACTCGAGAGGTTGGTCCTTTACCCACTAGGCCACCCCGACTCGTTATATTGTTGATTCATGAAGATAAGCTGTTGTTTTGTGGGGTAGCTGTCGATTCTTTGAATGAAAAGAGGCCTGTGCCCAACAGTCGGTAAAAATAATGCCTCGACCATGGAGGGTTCGGTACATGGTTGTACCTTCTAAAATATACATTGTGTTCTAATTTTATATTTCAATATTTGTAGTTATAGTGGCAACAATTATCATCTGAGAAAATTTCAGCTGTCTGTATCACAGTTCGTGGGATATATAGCCCGGTGACAAAGTGTCAGCGAAAGCCAAGTATATAGTAGGCTAGTTACCGTACTTTACAAATTGTTGGGAAAAGGCAGATATTAACCTGAAAAAATCAAGATTGTTACATAAAGTTCTAAGAAAAGTTTTATTTTTTTTTCAAGAAAAGTCTCTAAAACGAAATCTCACATAATAACAATCTTAAAAATTCACCTCACTCACAAGGAAATCAGAATTTCTCGTCGTCCTAAATCAAATCATCCATTAGGGCGCTCCCACACTGCGACACGTGATTAGGCAGTGCGCACACGAGCGACACGTGAGCTATTTAAGCTGAGTTCAGCTCTGTAATATAATAAAGCGCCAGACTTGTTGTACTGTATTAGATTTACTACTCAACTATTGTTTACAGAGTAGAGTGGGATAGAGGGTGCAGACTTACGTAAAATTTTCAGAAATAAAAATGTAAATAAAATTTTTTGTGAAGGATATGGTTGAATTGTCAGATGTACCCACAAAAAATCTTTTGATTGTTTTAGGTAGTAAATGTTACTTTAATCCTATAATCTATTTATTTTAACTATCTTTATATTGTATTGAGAAAGGATACCACAAGGGATAATTGTAATATTTGTGAAATTGTCAATCAACACCAGATGATGATAAAGTCATTAAAATTATATCACAATAACTAGCCAGTGTTACATTTTATTTTAACCAACCATGCCTTAAAGTGTGAGAAGAAAAAAGGTAAACAAAGAAAATGAAACTGACTTGAAACTAAATGAAATTTGAAAAAATCGAGTAACAAAGATAAAACACTGCACACAAAAATTTATGCAACTCAGCAAAGGACTACAATATTATAAAACGACTGAGATAAGAATACATTATGCATTTTAAACCACATGTGATCTAAAACATTAATAAACGATACTAAAAAAATTATGATTCATAAGTTACATAAAAAATCCACAAAATAGTAACTTATTTTGATATCTTGCACTTACAAATTCTTACCCCTTTTTTAAAATAACTCTCTACAATCACAACGGAAACCTACTCTGTGCTACTGCAATAATATTACACTGCACACATTACGTAACACAGCTAATCACTTACACACATAAATTATCAATACTGCGCCTGTGTGGGTGCCGTAGCGCCGTAGCTCGTAGCCGCGTAGCGCTACGAGATAGGACCTGTCTACGGGAGTTGTGTTTTCTGTGGAGTATTTTTTTTTTGCTTTTGGTAGTTTTTTTTTGTTGTGTTGAAATGCATTTGTTGTTTTTTTGTGAGGTAAGTAAGGAAAGACTGGTTGCAACATGTGTAGTAAAATAATTAATGTAGTTAAGCAAATAAAAATACGTAGGTTCAAAGATATAGACCTAGTCATTGTATTTTTAGGCTTTTACTTGTAAAACATGTTTGTCATAAATTAACATAGCTTGTCTATATCAATAGAATATTGGGGACAACTTTGTAAATTACAAAAAACGGAATAACTAACACTAACAGAAACCAATTGAATTTGAATTGAAAGTAATTGTTCGAAATTAACCTCAACTGATTACATTATCCAATAGACCTTAAACAACATTTTAAACTGGTTAAAAACAACTGCAGAGTTCAGATTTCGATTTTCAGATGAAAAGAAGAAAGTACAGTCAACTTCAGATCAGTGATAACAGTTTTATAGGAAAATCGTACTTATTAGTATTGAGTTAAGGCGCATGACAGTTACCACTGATGTGCAGTCTATTGTACATGTTTTCATATAGAGTATCTTTGCAAAGTAATAGTATTCAAGATTTGTACAATTGTACTCAATGGATGTCATTGTAGACTTACCTTTATAATGTAGGATTTTAAATAAACAAATTGGTTTTAATTGTAGGCACAGTCTCACAGATGTACGGAACAAATGAAAATACGTATGAAGAATGTCTAAGTTTTTTTTTTTAATTACTGCCAGATTGTACCTGTATAGTTCATAAAGGGAGTACATAAAGAAGTAAATAAGGGGCGTACATAAGGGGAGCACAAGTAACTAAAGTCAAAGTTACTGAGGAAGTTTATAAGGGGAGTACATAAGAGGAGTACATTAGGGGAGTATATAAGGGGAGTACATAAGGGGAGTACATAAGGGAAGTACATAAGGGGAGCACATACGGGGAGTAAATAAGGACAGTGTACAAGGATGTAAATTAAGGGATTACATATGGGGAGAACATAAGAAGAGCACATAAGGGAAGTAAATAAGGGCAGTAAATAAAAAAGTTTATAAGGAGAGTACTTAAGGGGAGTACATAAGGGGAGTACATAAAGGGAGTGCAAAAGGAAGTCCATGAGGGGAGTACATAAAGGGAGTGCAAAAGGAAGTCCATGAGGGGAGTACATAAGGAAGTATATAAGGGAGTATATAAGGAGGTTTAAAGTTCAAATGTCAAAATGACATGGTCAAAGTTAAATGTTTTTATTTCAAATAGGCCTTTGCAGGCTCCTATAAAACGTCACACTACTTGCACGGTTCCAAAAAGTTGGTCTCATGGAGGAGAGCCGGAAAGAAACTCCATACACACTCTTTTTAAAAAGTAACATGTTCACAAACATTTTATTACATAATTATAGTAGGCTGACAAAGTTATATACTACAACTGAAAGGTAAACAGTAAATCTATACAATCCAAGAGAAAAAAAAGTCGTTTAATTTCCAGGGAAGCCGCACACGGAGAGATGATCATCTCTAGTTATCATCATATATCTTTATCGTCTACGAAGTCTTGAACTTTATAATAAGCTTTTTTAATAAGGGTTTCCAAATCTAATTTTAAGTCTTGATAGTTTGTCAGATTCAGTAATTTTCACAGTCTTGGTACTTTGTCAGATTTGGTAATTTTGAATCTTGGTTGTTTGTCAGGTTTGGTTAATTTGAGTCTTGGTGATTTTTCAGACGTATAAACTTCCTTATGTACTCCTACAATGTAATTCCTCATCTTCTCTAATCCTTAAACTTCCTTGTTTACTCCTCTTATTTTTTTTTATGAACCTTAGGCACTCCTCTTATGTACTCAATTAAAGTTACTAAAGTCAAAAGTAACTAAAACCAAAGTAACTAAAGTCAAAGTTACTAAGGGGAGTACATAAGTGCAATGTTTTACTTGAACGACTGCCTATCTGACCTCCTCATACCCAAAAACTAGGTAACGCAATCATCACAGTTTCTGGTTCCTAACTACACGTAACGACTAGCAAAGAACCAAAAAAGTACAAAAATAACCCAATTTTGTCACTTATTGAAAGTGTCTTTAAAAATGTTCTACTTTAACTTTTCAAAAGTCCGTTCAGTTTTAAATGATACACACATAAACTTTTTAAACAGCGGAAAACGTTCAGGGTTACCATTTATTATTTTATTCGCTGACCTACTTGACTTTTCATAAAAACAAGACGTCTTAAGTATAAGAAAATTATTATTATCTAACAGGGAAAAAATCTGCCTAAATTCGCTCCACCACGGTCCGCCCAAGATGTGTTTTTAACCCACACACACAAAAAAAACACGCACACAAACGCACATAATGTGACATTTATAGACGCGTCAGCTGAAAAAGGCATGCGGGCTAAACTGAGCCTTCACACAATTCAATAAGAGTTAAAATACTCAGCAAAAACTGAGCTAAATTAGGATATTTCAAAAGTCAAACACAACACTTGAACTTTTTTTTGACAAAGAAAAATCAACTCTATATCTATAGCTTTAATATTAAAATTGCATTGTTAACGAAAACAGATATGTCATGTCTATGTTCCGAATTTGAAAGAGCTTTCCGAGGGAACCCGAGCGCTTACCGATCGGGTCCGAGTGGCGCCGAGACGAGGCGAGTGCCGCGAATGCATTACGACGTACGGATGTAGGGCTGGTACACGAGAAAATGCTATTTTTACATATACATACTTTTTGTTGTTATGCTTGTGTAATTATGCGTTTTTTTAGTAGTAAAAAATTTGGAGTTGTGGTTGTTTTAGGAGATTTCGGGAATGTTAGAAGGGGGTTTGTTATAAGAGTTTTGATAAAATTATTTAATTATCAAAACTTATTATATCTAATTCAATCAATAATTATGCAGTACAGTTCTGATGCAAAGTCATTTTAAGAGAAATTTCGTCAGCATTCTACATCTCAAACAAAAAAATAATGCACATAAAAAATCAATACTTCGAATAGCTTTCATCTAACCCGAAAATAGCACCCACAGCCTAAAAAAACCTTAGGAAAAAGCCGGAAAAGCTTGCCGTCAGCCCTGTGCGTAGGGCGGGGCGGGGCGGGGCGGCGCGCGCGGGGAGGGGGTCGGCGAGTCGCGCCAGTCGGTCGCGGGGCGCCGCGCAGCCCACACGCGATATGCGCGCCCTCTAGCGTATTATGTTCCTCCCCGACCTCCCGCGAGCCTGCATGGTGGACGACGTAGCGACTTACTTGCAAGCGCCCTCCTCGGGACAGGTGGCTACAATTATTAACAACAAACCCATATGTAATTAACAATGATCATATTAACAGATGTTGTGAGCTAATGTTGCTTACCTAAACTGCGTCGGCCGCCCGGGTATTTTCGGGACGTACCGATTTCGCCGTCAGATCGATGTGTGGACGCACGTGATCCTCTAATGTTGTAGGCTGGATGCGACTTGCCCACATCACTAGTAACAAGGTAACATAAAAAATAAAAGAAAAATAAAAAACACGTGTTCGACGCTCAACTTCAAGATTGAGAAGAATTCAAATTAAGAATCAAGTGTAACGGTTCTCGTTATGGTAAATTTTGTGTTCAAAACAGTCCGTGTAAACAGATCGATAAGCATGCTTTCGTACAAGATTGACAGTTACGAGCTGTGTTGTACGTTGAATTTAAAACAATTCAGTGCAGAATTAAAATGCCGAAGCTGCTGTGATTCCACGACTAAAAGCTCCGAGGTACCGAATAATGGTAAATATAGGATGCAATCATTATAATACAAAAGCATATTATATAAATATAAAACTAGATTTCATTGCGAATCTTTATGAGAGAGCATAACCTTCAAATGCTACTAAATTATTTATAATAAAGAATCATCATAAAATGTTAACGTCTTAAACTCGTGTTCTCTCTAATGCTAGACTAAAATTAAGTTCGTAACATTGCTATAAAAGAAACAATTCGATGACTAAGAAATTAATGTAAAATGAGTCAGAATGACAATCATTTTCGTTTATTGTCATCCTTAAATAAATCAGAAAGATTATTCACTGCTACTAATAATAAAAATCCCTATCAAAACCACAATTATAGAATAACGAAACCACGTTCAAACTCTAAAAGCATTAAAAAAATAAACACTAAAAACAAACTTTTTAACACCAAAAAACCTACAACTAAACTCCTTGCTAAAACTCAACGCTAATCAATAAAAAAAAACAATACAGAACCACAGATTAAACAATAATAGATACGTAAAAAGGTTGGTGAATCAATATGGTATGGCTAAGATGTGAATAAGTTGACTGCAGGGAAACTACGGCATAGCATAGCATAACGCCCATCGCCTCTGCAGTTTAGCCTGTTTTGCTAAAATCGGCTTTATCTGACTGCAAAAACAATTTACTTGCAGTTTTGTGAAAACTTTTTGGGTTTGAAGGAGGTTTTATGCGGGTTATGGAACCTCTTTTGTAGTGTTTATGCTGTAATGCTTTTTAGGTTAGGATAACATGGTTTTTTGAAACGTGCTCGGTATTTTATTCTTTTATTTCTTTTCAGTTAATCTTTATTGAGTTTAAGTATATGTATTTGGTTTTTCAAATGCCCTTCATTCTATTGATTAGGGCACTTACCTAATTTCATCATATTTCGTAAATTAATAAGCTCTCGCATAAAAGTCGAGTCCACGTTTTACTCGTTTAAAAGCCAATTGTTTCGCAAATTCTTCTCTATCGTTTGTTTATTTATACAGCATTAGTTAAGTGTTGAAAAGCTTTCGTTTATTTTGTTCATATCTTGGAGATTTTGGAGTTATTGGCTCCGTGCCCTAATACTTCGCCCTTGATCTTGATGATGAGTATTCGTAGTATAAACATTTAGTTTTTTATGTTATAATACTGATAAATCGATTGGTTTTACTATTTACTATTTATTTACGTTCGGTAAATAGTAGAGATTTTTTTTCGGTTACCTAGTTCTGACGGTTCACAATCTCGAACTTTATACAGTTAATTAACTGATTTATTGACAGACAAATAAGACAAAAAACAGTAATTTCCTATCTAGGCTTTGTCAGTACTTTAAAGCATATTTTAACCATAGATAACTAAACATTTTATCCACATTTATTAAAAATCAAAACCCGGTAAACAACGTTAAAAAATACAGCTTCAAATACTTAATATAGGTATATATTTAAGTATAAATTGAGTTTAGGCAAGGTAACGTGCACCAAGTTAGTCGAGCCGGCATTCAAAGCTTATTCAGCAGAGATAACCCGACCAGAAACTTGAAATTCTAATTTAATTTCGTACATTTCACTTTGGAAAACTAAGCATTTGATTAAAACTTATTTCTTTTAGAAAAATACCAAATAAAAATGGCCATGTATATTCATGTGGAATAAGAATTTAAAGGATATAATTTTTTACGAATCATAAAAGAAAACTAGTAGGGATGTCATTTGAACATCATTAGCAGTCGTTACGGTTAGTCAGAAGCCAGTAAGTCTGACACCAGTCTTACTAATGGGTTGCCCGTGTAACTGGGTTGAGGAGGTCAGATAGGCAGTCGCTCCTTGTAAAACACTGGTACTCAGCTGCATCCGGTTAGACTGGAAGCCGACCCCAACATCATTAAAAAGGCTCGGGAGATGATGATGTAAAAGAAAATGAGTGAGTTGTACAACTTAATGGATTACAATAAGAAATCAATGAAACTATAAAGAATTATAGATTCTTTAAGGAAGAAATAAGAATTTTATGATGTTTTCGCCATTTTTATGTAACGGAAACGCAAAGAGCGATGTTATTCAGAAAATAAATGTAAATAAAATAAAACAGTAAATTCTGATAAAGAAGAAAGAAAGAAGAATAAGAATAATAACAGTCTTGTAATTCTGAAAGCACAAATTAATGGATGATGAAGACACAGTTTTTCTTTTAGGAATGTAATTCAAACTCTGATATTAGAAATAGGTACTCGGGTACCGTTTATCGGTCAAAAAGGAGAAGATATAGAAAGGAAATCGTTGTAATAAGGATTTAACTAGGGGTTATGTTCAAAAGCCTTAGAAATATCTTAAATGCAAGGATTTTATATAAATAAATTACATTTGAAACCATACAAAACATCGAACCCATAAAAAATACCAAACTGTACAATTAATTAATGAACGAATAAAACAAAACAACTAAAAAATTTTTCGGTTTTTTTAAACTCAAAAAAAGAACAACTCAATCGCGGTCTCAAAAAAAAAGGTTTGCAATATCTAAAAAGGTTGAACATGATTAAAACCTCTACGGCCAAAGTACCCGGCCGGCTGGCGTTGAAGATCGCGACGCATCGGTGTTTCGATGTATACCCCTATTATTTCTTCTATCACCCTTTTTGCCACTCGATGTATGAATGTTTTTCACTAACTGTTAATGTTGATATTTTAATGTATCCCTAATAATTGTTAGTTTGTCATTTTTTTTCTATGTTTCTCTTGGGATGCGCGAATTGTACCTAACTTGACAGCTATTTGACAGCTCAATCAATTCTTGCTACCGTGTATAAAATTCCGTAAATTAATGACTAAAAGTTAATTTTGGAATAGATCAGTCATAATTGTAATGATTCACGCATCCCAATGTGTATATTTTTATTTGTAATTGGATGGCTACATTGATTTTTCTAATAACTCATTAAGAAACTATGAATTTTATTTCCGATCGGTGCTAATACAACAAAATTTAAACTTAATTATACAAAAAGAAAATGGAAAACCAATGTAGCGTTATATTCATTTACAAAAGTGACTGAGGAAATAAAAAAAACATCTTTGGCAGTCGTTACGGATAGTCAGAAGTCAGTAAGTCTGATAACCAGTCTTACCAAGAGGTATTGGGTAGCCCGGGTAACTGGGTTGAGGAGGCTGGATAGGCAGTCGATCCTTGTAAATCACTGGTAATCAGCTGCACACGGTTAGACTGGAAGCCGACCCCGACATAGTTGGAAAAGGCTCGGCAGATTGTGATGATTACACAAGGTAAACTGATAAAATCGACTATTTTTCTGCAGTTTTAGTAAGTTTTTTATTTCCTCAGCCGGTGTGTTTAGTCGATACTTCTGTATATGTGCATGATTCCCGAATGCACTACCCTGAGCGAGAATGTGTTGCACGTACCTGTTATTTTTTTAAATTTCCCTTTTTTTAATTTCACTACTCCAAGCAAAGGAACCATTAGTAAATTGGATCTGTATATTGATGTTTTTTTCGATTTCAGCTCACAGGTAAATTGTATTCTGCCTGTATATAACCTCATGTATTTTTGACTGTTTTTTACGTGTTTCTTTCTAGAGTAAAAGGGGCAAGTTTTTAAATGAAAACTTGTGAAACTGTGAAGATATTTCGATAGTGAAATGGGTTAATATGATCTTGCCACGACATTAGGAAGCGTGTTTTATAAAGCAGCGGATTTTGGATCTATAAATAAACTGAAATTATGTTTAGTCGTGACCGTTTAAATATTACGAATGTTATTTGTTTTTCGGTGTGAAATATTCTGCGTGTTTTTTGTTTTTCTGAATGACGTCAGCGAATTTTATTGTAGGCTTAGTATTCGGTGGAAATTATTTACATTTTTCTTTTGAAGACAAGTCTAATTTTAATGTTATTTATGAAATCACACTAAAACATAAAATGCTCTTACTTCGAATATCTTAAAAATGTGGAGGATAGTAAGACACAAAAAGTACATAAAATAGTGCACCTAGGTTTTAATCAATTTCTAAAATAACTTAATTCAGAGTCGGTGATCTTTTAAATGTACAACCTACGTACTTGTTCATGTTTCATATTTTATTCTACTTACTTACTTTTATAAAACTGCAGTTTATGCGTTTAAAATGATAAACTTCTCATTAAAACGCCCCATAAAATTTCCCATTTGAATTGCCACATCTATCATTTGAACCCATTATGAACTCCATAAGTTCAACCATTATTTCAAGTACATGAAGTTTTGTACAATACTAGATACACAAATACGTACATAAAAACATATTGAGGAGAAACAGAAATAAACTTTATTGTCCCTCTGCAAGAAACAATAAAAAATAAGGAAGAAATAAATACGCATAGACAAGGAGGGGTTACTTCTAATATCTATGTAGAGAGGCCGTAAATCCTTGATACAACCTTTTTATGTGTTTCATTTGGCTAATTGTCTATGATATTTAATGGGGATGTTATGGTAATATGATGTTTTGCTGTTGTTGTGAATAATATTTTCCATTCATGTTGTGAATTCTAATTTGTTTAGGACTTAAACGCGGTCTCAAAATAATTCACATTCTTAAATGCTCTTAATGATAATGTTTATTATCTATAAACATACAAAAACCAACTTATTTTTTGTTTTTGAGTTACAGTGAGTTGCACCTTTTAGCTATAACGATTACCGAACCATTTTCAGTTGTCAAATCGTCAATTTGACCAATGAGCGACAATTTCACGGCTAGTTATTGTTTGGTTATCGTTATAGTGAAATGGTGCAATTGGGTCTAAGTATTACTTAACCAAGATATTGTTTTTTGTTGTCTTACGATACAAAATAAGGACCAATCGGATTGCCTTATAAAAAAATATACCAGTATTAATTTTCTTTACAATTTTTTTCGACATCCGTGATATTGATTCCCCAATAT
Organism: Helicoverpa zea x Helicoverpa armigera; assembly: GCA_033682625.1. Classification (NCBI taxonomy): domain Eukaryota; kingdom Metazoa; phylum Arthropoda; class Insecta; order Lepidoptera; family Noctuidae; genus Helicoverpa; species Helicoverpa zea x Helicoverpa armigera. The sequence goes on along the minus strand of JAWIIS010000015.1, from coordinate 505,186 downwards.
AAGAACAACCCGTTCCCTGCCGCCTAGCTTACTAACCTAACACGATGATAAGCCTAACAAATACACACAAAGTGGATTATTTCCCAGAAAACCTTCAGCTTTTACCCCCATGTTTTCCTTCCATGATTTACAACATCAATATAAGGTTTTATCTCGTAAACAACAATGGTGGAACGCATACTGATGTTGAAGTAAGTTATTACATAAATTGTAGACGAAGTTCGTGCTATGTATCTTGGAGTTAGAAGTCAGTGGTTGTAGTTAAAGTGGGCCTTGAGATAGTAGGCATTATTAAGGCTGCATTATTTTTGGAAGATAATAAAATGATTTTAGAAATTTTATGTTTGAGAGCGGGGGAGATACTTCTAAGTCTTGAGCTGAAGCTGATCACGTCTTCTTAGCCGACTTTCGGTCACGGCGGCTGTTCTCGTATAAGGAGATCAGCCAGTTGTGCAGGACTTATGTATGTTATTCGGCAATGGCAATATTTATTCGGGTATGGGAAAGAGTTTACCCAGGACGCGGGTGAAACCGCGGGGAAACATGTAACTTAAAAATAAAATTATAAAGCTATAGTTTGTTTGCTGACTAATCTTAGGAACTGTAGTACGCAGAGTAGCTCCCATGAGATGTAGCTGAAACCGCTTGCAGAAACTAGTCTAGTTACTATTAACAAACCTAACATCTAAGCACTAAAACAGACCGCCAAAAATCCTCCAAAAACAAGTCATCTTCACGTTAAAAATAAAAGTTAATTCGTGTTAAAAACTGCTGGAAAGTCAGGAACGGCAATCTGAGTTAAGTTTAAATGGTGGCACATAACAGTTAGGTTAGGAGATAGCGAGATCTGGTGCCAACTGAGGCTGCTGTGCCAACGGACTGGAGAACCGACCTTGACGGTTAAAACTCGCGGATTTTGGTTGACAGGGTAGAATTTTCTGTAGAAATTAGCTAATACAAATACTCATCGTCCCCTGCTCTTATCCCAATTAATAAGGCAGTGAAATGATTAAGGGATTTCTTTGAATGATTGACAAGGTGTATCATGAAAGCTACAGTTGGTTATCAGTAGACACTAGGGTTTGTTAGGTGATTGAACCTGCTGATCACTCGATGAGAAGTTCCCAATTTATTACATGGTGTTGGTGCAGCATGTCTTCTTCTTTCATGTCTTCATATTTGACTTATATCTCTCAAATGACACTGTTTGTTAAGTCTAAATGGTGGCACATAACTTTTTCATTCAATAACTTAGAAAAACTTAATTGATCACTGAAATCCGGCTACTAATTATGAACACAAATTATTTCAGTGTTTGATAGCCCATTTATTTAGGCTATTTTTTATTTGGATGCGCGGAGTAGAGCTGCAGTATCTCTTTCCAGAGTTACCGTGACATTAGTTCACAAAGGGCTCCAGAAGTAAAAGAAGCTTATTTTATTCAGTATAAATCTGCTTGCCCTTGCAACCACTTTACCATTTATCTATCCCCTAATATATTTACAATCATCTGCGAAAAATTCAACTGCCTAGCTATCACGGTTCATTAGACACATACGGTTCACAGATTTAATAACAAGATCTCGTTTTTCCCTTGAGTACGAAATCTTAAAAAGGGTCACTACAACTCACTCCTCTGCCCACCCCGCACTGGTAACCTGATTGAGGAAACATGACAGGCTCGCACGTGGCATGGCGTGTTCCTCGCGAGTCACGACTATGCGCGGGCGCAGCCGTGTGAGGAATTAAACTGACCACCACGAGTATGATCGTAGGTACTGGTTGTAATCAGTAATTAGCTGTTGAGTTGTAGAATTTACGACTGTTAGCGGTAACTAAGGAAATTAGTTTTTTTGGGCTTTCAAAAAGGAGGTTTTCAATTTTGTTGTGGCTGTTTTTGGGGGGTCCTGCAAAAGTTTTAGTTATGTATGGTTTTTACTGTTACAGTGCTTGTCTCGTCAAATCTATCTCAAAAGGATATACCATACTTGCTCTTCCCCGCGGTAACACCTAAGTACCGGGAGCATAATATTGCACAACCGGGAAATAGTAGTCTATGTCGTTTCTTCAACTCAAGAATATATGTGTACTAAAAAAAAAAAATCGGTTCAGTAGTTATGACGTGAAAGCTTGAAAGAGAAACAGAGATACTTTCATATTTACGTTCTTAAGTAGGACTTTTCAGTAGTCTAAATGTGGCCTACGTATGTAATTAATTTTCAACTAGCTTTTTCTTAATTGTATAATTTTGCATCGTTGTGCTCTATACTAGTCTGTAACAGTTATCCTTTAGACCTTCGTTCATAGTTTTGGCACAGATTACTATAACAGTAAAACTGTTAAAAAACTTATCAAAACTTTAACAGCCTGACCCCAGAATCAAATCCAAAACCGCAGAACTATACTATGCTTCGTAAGCCTCGTTAAAATGTAGTTAATGGTATCCCATGGGTTATTTTAAGGTGTCTACATGCTGTCCCAGTTTCTTACACATTGTGTAACCCCGTGATTTTCAGGTCAGTCTAATTAAGCTTTTATAGACAGCTGTGCTCTGAAAAGATGTCGAAAAAAATCAAGCAGAAACTTTATTAACATTATAATGAAAAAGTCTCTGTTAGTCTGTCCCTTTCACGCCAAAACCACTGATCCAATTTTAATGAATTAATTTGGTACACAAATAGTGCAGAGTCTGAGAAAAAGCGTAGGCATTTAATTCGGGTACACGGAGAAATTCCTTTAGGACGCGGAAAGAACTTGGGTCCAGCTAGTATTATCTATCCCACCCAAAACAAAAATGTGAAAGACTGCCAAGTTCGATAATATGGGAATGCTTCGCCTATAAAAGAAGTGAGATCTGAATAAGTACCAAGTTCCATACACATACCTCAGTTAAAAATAGTTACTTTTTAATGATGTTACTTGGCAAGTTTTCATACACCTTGTTATAAACCTACTAAACGCAATGAATCAAGTATTTAATTTTCTATTAAAACTTGCCAAGTAATCATCAACTTGGCAGTCTTTCACATTTTTGTTTTGGGTGGGATTTCATTTATTTTTGTAAGGTTGTTTATTTTATTTTTTTCTTATGATGAAGTTAGTTAAAGAAATGTCTCATTTATACTATCTTTTAGATTTTTTAATATGCACTATGTTTCTTACAAAGAAATGAACTAGATTAACTAAATGGACTAGATTTACCAACTGACTAACATGACATGTTATCATATATTATGTTCGTGGATCAAAGTTACACATTCGTTATTTTCGAAAGTGATTCACACTTGGCCGTTTTCAGATTTTTACTTTACTTTGACTAAATACAAACCTTTGTACCATTCGAAGATATATTATATAAATATAGATAAATTTAGTTCGTTTTAGTTCCTTAGGGGTATAAATTTACACCGGGTATAAAACACCTTCATTATTTTGAAACCGACACACACTTGGCCATTTTCAGATTTTTCCCTTTACCTTGACATAAAGACCTACCTCCATGCCAAATTTCAAGTCAATACGACCATTGGAAGTGGTCTAGGTTTTTGATGAGTGAGTCAGTGAATCAGTGAATCAGTGAATCAGTGAATAAGTGAATAAGTGTATAGTAAAAATAGCGATTTTCTGACGTCAATATCTCAAGACCTACAATAGGTATATTAATGAAATTTTGTATTTTAGATAAGTGAGGGGGTCTCAACAGATACTAGAAAGGAGATGGCCAAATTTTCATAGAAAAAAAACCCAGAATCGACAGCAATGAAATTGTTACCAATAGGTTCTTTGTGATAGACCTTTGATGGTGCCAAAAAATCCAGACTGAAATCCATGGGGTATAGGAGCTATTTCATATTATCGCAAAAATAGGTTATGTTGAATATATGTTGATTTTAAAGATTATTAACATCAAGGGACATAAAAAAGCAAAGTAAACTAACATTATACAAGCCACTAGTAACAACCCCATAGTTTCAGAGTTGGCCTGGTGATTAAAAGGTCTTGTATTTAACCACTCCAGATATAGATTAAGCACCGACCTTACCTACTTGGAGAGGTTTCGCAGTTACATGCAACCTTCACAACTGGCTATGAAATGTTTTTGGAGAAATTGTCTTTGAAAATCGCGCCATGTGACATTGTCAAATATAACAAATGACTTAGCAATGTAAAACGGTCCAATCACGAGTCTGCATTCAACTTCTAACGAACATCAAACAGTAAAAGTAAACTTTTTTGTGAACTAAAATCTTGATCGAAAAAACGTTATAAAAAGAGAACCCCATGGTTTTTAGATGATTTGAAATACTTTTTAAAATCCACAAATTATACTGAATCCAATCATACATATGAAGTTCCTGTCGACTCTGGGTGTTTTTTTGGCCATCTCCTTTGATATGCGTAAATAAAATAGATTTTGAGTTACAGGGGGGTCGAATTTGGCCCGAAATGGTTCGTGTAATATAACCCACGGCCGGTGTGTCGCCTTTTTTGCTCGAACTTGGCGGACACACTGCCGTGTGTCTAGATAGAATCTAATATTACTTGGTGTGTTGCTACGACGGTATATTATAAGGTTCTATAGACTTTACTACGGCGTAGCCAGTTTGCACGATGTATTTTTTCGTAGAACTTCCCTTCACATTAAAAACAATAAGATGTTTTGAATAAAAAAGATATCTTTACTATATCGATGAAGTATATTTTCAAAGAAATGAAAGATAAGAAAAGATAAGTTTATATAAAAAAAATAAAAATAAAGTAATGATTATCACCATTCAAAAAATTAAAAACTATTTCATAACATTTTCTATGATAGAAAGGCCCACACAATCCATTCACTCATTCCAAATCCAAATCCCAAAAAAAAAGAACAAACGTCAAACTTCACCAAGCAGTTCTCACCTGTGTGACGTCACAACATGGCCGCTACCACGTGTTATTGCTAGACTGCCAACTGGCATATACCGCCCTTGACACTGCTTATTCCTTCTGACTAACTAGCTTTATGAAATATTACTTCCTTGCGGTTTTTGGATTTAATTAGGAGATATTTGGATCTGGATTTATTGAGGTTTTAACTAGGATCAGTTATCAATCGTCCTGTTCTCGTTTCGTGAATGTCCTCGTGTGTTCTCGTCCTGGCTGTCATTTGTTCTTGATAATCTTTGTCAACCACTTTGGGATAAACTTCGGTTAACTGTCTGACTAAATATGTCTGGCTAACCTCCGAAAATTGCCTCGGGTTGCCTGGGTTACTGAATTGACCAGTCGCTCTATGTAAAACGCTGGTACTCAGCTGCATCTGGTTAGACTGGAATCCGACCCCATGACAGTTGGGAAAAGGCTTGGCACATTACTGATATTGTAAGAATTTCATTGACGCAGTGAAATACTATCTTCCTAAAAATTTTAACAATTTAAATTACCTTAAACAGTCTCTACCCAATATTAAACATTTTACAGACGATTGTGCAAATTCGATTTCCGTCTGCTAACTTCAAAAACTTGGTGCAGACCTGTGGCTGACAACAAAAGCCGCTGAGAAATAGATACGGCCATATTTTATACGTATTTCAGATGTGTATCATTGTATATCGGCTGTCGATTAGGTACGGTCCCTGATAAATGCTCGTTCATGTGGAAAAACTGTACCTGAAAGTTTACCTTTATTTTTTGGAGAGAGACCTCTTGACGTGTTTTTCATGTTTAATATTGTTGCCGTAAAATGTAACCTATTCCTTATTTGTATCAGACGTTGAATTGGTTTTCGTTGATCACTTTTCATGATGGTTAATTGTGGATTTAATTTATAAACATGACCCCGGTAGGTACTTCTTTTTTCTGAAGTTTGAGTTTGATATCGAGTAAGCTCAATCCTTTTCTGTGTGAAGGATTGGGCACAGGCCGCCCAGTAGTAGGACGATAAAAATGGCTGACGATTTTTATGTTTTCTGAGGTACTTGTACATATGTATAACATAATTTTGTGTTAGCTGTATGCGAATTGGTACAATACAGAGCAAAAAAATCATTGAACTAAAAGTATGTTTCTGTATTTTTGTGGTTTCAAGCCATTAAATGCAGCTTTTTTGTCAGCAATTTTCTTCGGATACATATCAGGTGAATCACCATACAATATAAATACTTGTACTGATATTATTGTGCTCGGATCACGCTTGCCAGACGTGTCATTACGTGGATGACATAGCTGGGTAAAGTGCAATAATATTAATATTACGATTAGGCTTCATTCGACTATCTAGTAGATGGTTTATGTGAAGTTTGCATAAAATCAGTTGAGCGATCTTCATTTATTTCATTTTTTGTAAGGAAATGGTGGACTTTTTACGTAGCGGAGCACGTATCGGTCGCTAGTTTACCATATAGATCTAATGGTAGGACGTCGTTTGAGAAAGACATATCATAAACGGACGTTAAAACTTTTATAGAGTTGATTCAAATTAGAATGTTTTCCGAAGATTACTGCGTTCAAACCAACTTAGTAACTTTAGAGTGTACAGTATACACCAAGTGATGTTAGATACTGACATCAACTTTTGTTAATACGTCTACTTACTTATAGTGGAATCAGAAAATCTCCACAATTTACATTAATTGATCACTTGTGAGATGCTCGAAAGTATGACTAAGAGCTTGCACTCTGGTGCAATCTGTAGGTATGCAATATTTTTTGTGTACCTACAAAATCTGAGAAAAAAACATTGGTACACATTTTTTTCTCTCAAATTCTTTACTATCTGTCTATTCGTAATTAGTCTAACCCATTTCAAATTAATTATGTCATTTATTATGCTATAGTGTGATTCTATGTTTAAGTGACGATGAAGTTTTTAACTGTCTTCCCGAAAAGGAATTTCTCAATTCGAATGTTTATTTACCTGATCTTATGGGTTGATCTATGAATGCTGTGCTGATGTCAGCTCATTCCTTCATGCAGAATCTTTTATTTGGGTTTCGTTATGCGTTCACACTCAAGTTCGAAACGAAAATATTCTTCGACCCCAATTGATTGATGATTTATTGCAAGTTCGATTGCCTCAACAAGAACAAGTCCATATCAACATTATATTTAGCCGTGACGATTTCCGATAAACCAACCACACATCTCAACGTCACGTTCATACATCATAGGACGAAAAACTAGCGAACGAGTGACAGATTCCTCGTATGTATCAATCAGGCTCCGACTCTGTATCCCGACGGGAATCAAAGATCCGAGACTTGCGGCCGACGTCCGTTGCGTTCATTTTTCCGATAATAGACCGCGCCGTCTCCCTCGCACCACGTTGCGCAAACGCCACCAAGCCGAGCTAAAACAGGGGCTCGGGCATACTAAATTTAGTTCTGCAACACTGCACCGTGTCATGCCCATAGAAAACATTAACAGCGATACACCACACGATATATGGACACCGCATATTCCCAGCCAGATTTTCGCGATCACAAATTGGTGTATAATATTCAATTAGGTCGGCCGATATTGATGGCAGAGCCGGCCGGCCGGCAATTTTGGTTAGCGCATCTGCTGCTCCTATACGCGTAACGTTTGATATACGATTAGTTTTCGAACCGTTTTCACCGGTTTACCCGGTCGATAGTCCATTATCCGGCGGGTGTTGGCGAGCCGGGCCGGCTGCCGCGCCGTTTGTCCCTCAAGGTGCGTCGCGGGGACAGCTAAATATAACCGCACACGCGGCCGGTCGTCTCCACAATTTTTCCTCGGTCCGGCGTACTCCCGGCATGCTGCCAGCTCGACGTCATACCTCTATTACCTCATAAACGCCAAACTTTGAGAAAGGACTTTAAAATTAGCAAGGACGCGGGTTCAATCGGCTACAGACAGGCCGCGGCCCGGGTATTTCTGTCCCGCGACACCAGCGCTCCTGATCATTACGCAAGCCTCGGAGCATCGAAGATGGCCGCCGCCGGCGCGCAGAAGACGCGGGAGAGGAGAGATGAGCTGTCACGGGATATTTATGAAATTGGAACTAAAATAGATTCAGTAGTAGCTTGGAGCGAGTCACCTTGACGCGCGTGTCTTATGTAACTCGCGCCACGCGAATCGAACGCGACGCGCTCCAAAATCGAAATTCGAAAATGTCAAAAACGTGACGCAATCGGTGACGTGTCGATGTGTGACGTAAGTTTAGTGTTGCCACTCCTCCGTTCGACTAATAAATTTATTGTTTGGCATGTAAACGGATGCGTTCGAGCCAAGAAATTACAGCGTTCGGTAAAAAAAAATATTGAATGAAGCAACGGAATGATGGCGCAGTGTAATCGGGCCCGCCTTGCAGCTTTGCCAAACACTATCTTGTTTATAGTTCAACAGTTGCACAAGATTTTTGATTATGGAATGTTTACACCTTCCAGTTTCCTTGTTTCATTGTGATCGGCCGGACTTTTGTTCTCTCGCTCTATTTTTTATAGAACTTTTAATTACTCCTTTCTCCTAATGACGGCGGCGCCTATTGAAACGGTGGACCACTTAAACTTAAGTGTAGAAATGACTTTTTATTTTTGCCGTCTGTAGGTAGTTCCCTAATGATTTTTCAGCGGTACTTACTTGTTTCAGTCGGTCCAAGTTTCGTTTGCATGTATTGTTTGATGAGTAAAGTTGGGGATTATGTTGGGATGTTTTTGGCGTTGGCAATACTGGGTAATGTCAGTTCGTATTTTGTTATAAAGACTTTTGCAACATTGTGTATCTCAATAAACAGTTATGGTCGCTAATCTTGTATCGTTGGTTTCTAAATGTGTATAGTTTAATGGCATTGTAACATTTTAGCTTTGTTTATGAATAAGAATTGAAGTAAATCGTTTAGATTTCCGTCCATTAGCTGGTTTCCATTATTTTAATAGTGTTATTTATTAGGATCCCTCTCGTTGTTCAATTTGGGGTGTACTTATGTATGTGTTTCGCTACGAAAATAGTTCTTCTTTCTATTTAAAATAATGGACTTTTTATTATACTTAATATAATATATAAGTCCTTTACTTCAGTAAGACATTCAGAATGTTTTCTTCACTAACTTGAGTCAGAAGCTTCCTAAATAGGCATAAAAACTATACTCACGCAGTTGAATTGAAAATATTATTTTTCTGCCTTTCGGTAAAAAAGCCGGACATTTTTAAAGTTGTTAATTGTTTCTATTTAAAAAAAAATTAAGTATTTCATTCAAATTTTTTACAATGTAAATGCTACACCCGAAAAAAAAATACACCACCCACCTATGTCAACTGCCCATAACCTATGACAACTTTAGACAAGCGAAATACTATCCTGATATGGTTTTAAATATTCTGTTCCCGTATCACGCGTGGTATAGAATCATAAACTAAGTGTGAACGCATGTTTTACTGAAGATTTAATGGCGTACCTACTTAGTATGAGTATGGCAACACTAGGCGATGTTGTCCTATACATAAACTGTGATACTGATCCGATTGTGATGGGGTTTTTTTGGAACACTCTCTTTTGTTTTTTGGGTGAAAGTGTAAGTGCTTTTATTGGTCTAGTGTTTTAAATTCGAGAGTTGAATTCTTATTGTTAGCGCAAAATAATAATATTGACATGTAAACAGTATCGTATTTAGTGAATTTTCTTGAATAAAGAAGACCCAGGTTTACCGACAGTATAAAATTAAAAATTTAAGTCAGTTTATTTAAAACTGTTCACTACGAAGTCACGTTCAATTTTCAAAGTAAACAGCGATCTTCAGAAAAACGGCTGTTTATATTTTCGACTTCGGCCTAAGGCACTTATCTCTCATAGAACATTCATAAAGTTACTATATTCAGTGACTTCAATAGTTTAAGAACCAAAGAAACAACTTAAGAACCAAAACAGACACCAATCAGACCACCAAAACTGTTATCCACACAAACAATTAACACAAACAGGGCATAATCATCAATTTTTCCGGCAGCCGCCATGATGGAAACGCGGGCGCCTCGCCAACATCCACCATTGCAAATCATGAACCACAGACCGCCAATAGGCTGCCAGTTATCATAACTTCAAACACAAACACAGCACTACTCCATATCTTACCATAAGCCGCTGACAACCCTACCAGCCGAGGATTAGTGACGTGGGTAGCCTGTAATCCCGGCATATCCCGGGACAACACGGGAACTATTTGCATACGATTGCAGTTAAACGTCATCTGCGGGATTTGAGACAGTGGTGCGTCTTAGCGGGATTGCAGCAAGTCGGTAGTAATTTTGTGTAATTTCGCCCCGGGATTATAGGGGGTTGTATGGGGTAGGTTGGACCGGGGGCTTGTTGTAACATCGTTATGGTTCGGATTGAAGTTATGGGTTACGGTCTTGGTCTGCAGTGTTTATGTTGTTAAAGTTCTGTGCTGTTCGTGGTGTATTTGTTTACCAGTTCATATAAAAGATAAGTCAGTAAGTCATATAAAAGACAAAAATTACAAAAACTTATAAAGCAATGCAAGCAATTCTTATAAAGCAAATATTCAACTTACAATCTTTTCCTTATTCGTGACATAGCAATACCTTACCTACTTATTTGTTGTTGCGTACTAAGGTACATTAAAAACATAACGGCAAACCATAATAAAGACTGGATCAACTAACAAACATAAGGTACTATTTAAAAATACTCCTTATTTTCCGAACACTTTTTAAATACCTACCTATTTAATTAGATCCCAAAATAACCCAAAAAGCTCCTTTAAAACCAGCAAAAATCACCACCAGAAATCCCTAAAGAATCCAAAAAGTACCTAAAAATTGCCACCGAAATCCTTAAAGGTCAACCGATCCATTTGACCCAAATAGCAAGCAAACCCGGGTGAATGCACGTCACTTACGCAACAATGACAGTTGACAATACAATTAACATAGCATATTTATTATACGTACCGTCAAGCCATTGTAAAAAAAGTCGTGGCGCGTGATCAGACTTCTAGTGGCGAATTTGCAAATAATTGTCGAGAGTGCATTGGCCGAAGCTTACCTTGTGTTACGTGAAAGGAATTTAACTAAATAGCGATATTGTGTTGGGTTTTTTGGTATAACGGTGGTTTAGGATTAACTGGGATGGTTGGATATTAATTTCTTTGGTTTATGAAGTGTTTTTGGTTAGGTTGAAGGGGTGAATTGGGTCATTTACTTTGAACTAGTTTAATGGCGTCTTGAGGAAACTGCTTACCACAGTTTGATAAAAAATGCCCTATGTCCTTTTTTCAGCTGTAGACTGTCAGTGAACACACCAAAATTGGTTCAATTTCGGCTTCATAAGCGTGACAGAGCTTTTTTCGCGTTTGTCTCTATATAATATTAACTAGCCATTTTCCTGTGGTTTCACCCGCGTCTTGTGGGAACTATTGTCCATGCCGGGATAAAATATAGCCTACGTCACTTGTGAAGAGTTTAGCCTTTCAACATTGAAAGATTTTTTCAAATTAGTTCATTCATTTCGGAGAATTAAATTAGTAAAAAATATATATTAGTATGGATTAAGAAAGGTTTATTTAGATCGTACTTTCCCTTACATGTGTATTTGATATATGTATCGTTTTCTTTCGACGGCGCCATACCAGATCGGTAATTCACAATGCGTTTAGAGTTCGGACATCTGACTACTAAGTGGATCAGTAAGCTTTTCCTTAAACTTCCTTATAAGTCAAAAGTGAAACATGCGAAAGATTTAAAACATTTGTTTTATGTATTGAAAAACGTTGGGAAAATTATGACGTAACTTGTCTAGCCGTTATGTCTCGTGTACTTACTTTTAAACTTGAGTTACATATTTTGTGAAGAGTAATTAAATACTCCTTCGTATTTACTGTGCTCATGACATTTTGATACTGGCAACAATTAAAAAAAAATCGCTAGAGATATAAAATGACATTCTATAATCAAAACTCCCGCGACAACACGCCTATTTTTAAACACCCAATTTTCCTTCAAATTGAACCATAACCAATTAAGATTTTACTTTAAACTTTTTGGTAGAAAATCGTGGTCGCTGACATGAATAGAAGATAGATAGTTTTGCAAGATTTCTAGGTTATAAAATAGGGTTTTGCTGACGTGTCGTTTTAATTTAGGACGGATAGAACCTTGGGGTATTTGTGTTCGGATACAATGTGTGTACAGTGTTGTGGCGAGATGTTCGCCGGTAATCGACGTTTAGTTGCTTCTGTTTCTAAGATAAATCTACAATCTAAACCACAGTCTAGTCTTAAAAAAAGGCTTAAAAGACTAGACTGTATATTGAGCTGCGTCTTTGGGAGATAATGTTAATGTATTTTTTTTATTTGGAATGATAATTGTGCTAGTTGTGAATGGTTTTCTGGCTAGATTTTTTTATTCTATCGAGTTTATGACGTTGACGTAGATCAGAAGAGCGACAATAATTACAGTTTCTAAGAAAGTCAGAAAACTATAGCCAAGGGTGACGTTAAAAGAAAAAGATTGCAAAGAATATGATAAGTGAGAGATCATGTTTATTTTTTAAGGCTCTGATTTCCAGAATGCTTCAAACGAAGTAAAATTTAAAGTCGTCATTATTAACTACGAAAAACATAATAACTTCGCTACATAAAATATAGCACCTATTAACATACCCATAAAGCCATTCCCCGATACTTTAAAACTATTAGCATAACCTTGGGGATTTGAGAAGGCAACCATTTGAGAGGATGCCAAGGAAAATATTAGCTTCTTAAAATGGTTGGGTTACACAATTTCAGAGATAAATAAATCACAAAGTTTGGAAGGTAGTTCGATAATACAGTCCCATGCAATTTTCCGTATCACTGCAGTATCTATTGAGTTTAATGATTTGTGGGTAGTTTTGTTTTTGTTTCTTTATAATTTTACTGCAGTGGAGTATCGGCCTTTGGGTAGGAAGGTCGGTTTAATTGGTATCTGTTTCGTACACAATTTGTAAGTATAGTATCGTGAACTTAGTTATTAAAATTCGTTTCAATATGAGATTGTAGAGTTGATACCGTATCAAGTTTAACGACAATGTTAATTTTTCTAATGGAAAAAATTACAAACATCTCGTCACATATATTTTCCTTCTTTACATCTCGGTCAAATATGACCTCATAAACACCTTTAACCACTTCTTTTCTGATAAAAAAATATATCAAAATTCTGCCTTACCACAAAAATCAGTCCACATAGCACAAATAAAAACAAAAGCGCATCAAAACCATCATACTCACACACGTAACATAAACTCCTAACATAGGAAAACCCGCGAACATCACATTAAAACACATCAGCTTTATTAGAATTCTTCCCAGTGAGTGTATTTATTAGTACATGTTAGTACTGCAGCCTGCATTCTGCATTGCATCCGGGAGCATGCACGATTATCCACAATTACTTGTACTAGGCTACAAACTTCACTTATGTATGCACTATGCAGTGCCGATTCTTGAAGAGCGAAATCGATATGCCGAACTGCCAATAGGTTTGGAAAATCTTGCAGTTGGTGTTACACCTGTGCTTTGTGAATTTGTTAGCGGTTCCTTTGATTGTGGGCATTGATTATTAAGACCTTGATTGGATGTAACTAGCTTTTATCGTGAAGTTCGTCGTTCATGACAATATCTGTTTTAATCTTTGTGGTGAATTTTCATTGATTACTAATAGCATTGCCAAAAATTGAAGAATTAGAGGCAAAACATGACTTACTCCCTATTTCACTAACCTGTCTATTATTTTCGTAACTGGAGGTGGAACTTTGATATAAGCCTCATACTGACATGCCAAGTAATGTTAAATTCCCTAATTTGGTAAGAAAAACAATAGATAAGTTATTGAAATCCACCGTTAGAGGTGCTAATGAAGATTCGTCTAAATCCATCAATAGAAAGAGTTGGTCATAAAACGTAAAAGTAACTGTCAAAGGTTGGTTCTTGCTAACAAATATTTGCCCTAGTGCGCCTGTCTATGTTCCCAACACGCTTCATATTGAGAGGCTTATCGTTTGCGTTCGATATAAGTTGATAACTTTAAATAATTAGGTCGAGCTGACTTAAGAGAATCAGCCAAAGATTCTACCATGTTTGTTACAAGTTAATATGGGGCTATTAAGCTGTTTACTCTTTAAGATCTGTAAGAAAATGATATTTATCTTTGTGATTTCAATATCCTTCTCTTCGCCTAACAACGGCAAATGCATTTCGCAATATAGGATCCACTAATCTCCTGTCATGAAATATTCTTTCCTGTCTTATTTTTTTGTGCCTTCAAATTTTAATGTACATAACATGTAGCATTATTTATTATATAGCACAGTCGCTCATTATAAAACACTGGTACTCAGCTGCATTCGTTTAAACTGGACCCCAACATAGTTGGGTAAAGGCAAGAGAGCTGATGGTGATGTAGAATTACACCCTAAAAACGCAAGTTTCGTCCCTCAACTCTTCTCAGCAGATGATAATGATGATGTAGTATTATGTATTCCCCAAAAATTATCCTTCATCCCTCAACTCTTCACGACCTACATTCCTGCCTACCCTCATACCACCACACATAGGACTGCGTCGTAAAAAACGCTAACGTTTTGCGTCGCCCGAACTTTGAACGAAACAACTTGATGTAAGTTCTGCCTCGGAAGGTCGCTGGATTGCGCCTGAGGTACGGCCTCAGTTGCAGCGATAAATGAAAATGGGATCTGTTGTTTATGGAATAGGGTGTTCATTTGTTCGTTGTAATTTTGTCTGTCTTTATATTAGAGCATTTGTTTCTTTCAATCATTTTCTCGTCGTCTGCTCTACATAATAGTCCTAACAACTACATAATACTACCTAATGTGCTTCATTGCCCGGTCTTAAGGTAGACATATACATAGTCATACTGTGTTGTAATTAAATCGCTAGACGTTTTGGTTATTTAGAGAGTTGGGCAATTACTTATTTCGTAATTATTGACTGTCCTAATTCTAACGTCCATACTCTAGTCTTCTTCTATAAATATGGCTTGATCATGCTCAAAATTATGATATTTTTTTTTGTATTTAAAGTTCAGTTTCGTCACCTATTTCTTAACTAACAAGCTGAAGCGTCTTACCTACTCCCGCTGCCATTGAAGCCACATCTTTAGTTCTTGAAACTATTTTCTATTTGTGCGCCAGTGTTCAGCTGTTACTATTACTCAAGTTGTTCAGTATAAATACCTATACTGTCCGCACCTAGGATCGGAACAAATCTATTTATTTGAAGGTATGTTATTGCAATGTATTACGAACCTTTCGTGTTTCGGAAAGTATGATATCTTATAGAAAGTATTTCTGTCTTTGACGGTCGTTATGGTAAAAATCATGATTCTTCTTACAAGGCAAGGGTCAGATGTGGAGTCAGTCTAAGGCGCAGTATTAGGTAGTTGAACCAGACGTGAAGAAATAAATTCATTTGACAAATTGGTCAAGTGATTCTAGTAGTAATTAGTTTCAAGCCATTCTCTTTGAGTCTGACGTTATAAGTTCTGTGTCTTAAACACGTTTTTTATCTAATAGTCATACATTATTTACTTAGGATCAATTTTTTGCTACGACTTTAGTGTTATAATTTTTTCCATTACGTAGGGTTCACATTAAAAAGTCATCTACATATATGAAAAACTTTCTAATTTACAATCGGTATTTGCTGAAACCCACACAGAAAGTCCAGTTGATTCAACTATGTTTTTCAACGATCCCGTTACGAAATTATTGTATTTTCTTGACACCATATCGCTTTTACGATCGAGCTCGTAAAACTAGCCACGTGTGCTGAAAAATGTTCGTGATGGTTTCAATGCATTTCATCTATGCTATTTTAGATTAGCCCAGTCTTATTGGGCAAGCTAAAGAATTGTATGATGTAGCTCTCTTTTATGATAATTTGAGAACAAAAATGTGCAAGAATAGTTTGGTAATTATTCACCTCTATGTACTTACTACTTACAACGTTTTTGACAGTCATGCAAATAGAAAGTTTTCAATTTAAAAAGTACCAGCTTTTGTACCACCTTTAAACCACTGTCCCGAACAAAATCACTGGACTAAAGCTATTACTGAAGTGGGTACTTCTTAAAACCACGTTTTGTAATGAGGTGGTTCATGTCTAACTTGAAATTGCAACCATTTACCAATTTACGAATATTTAGCGGCCCTATACGTAAGTAGATATAATATTATAATATTTATTTTCCGTGCAGGTAAAACCACTAAGTATGTATGACAATTTATTATGAGCATAAAAGACCTTGGCTTTAGGAAAACGGCTATGAGTAACAAGTGCATTATTATAAATGGAAACTGAAGTTATTCCTTGATTAGGTATGGTAAAGATTACGAAGAAAAACACATTTAAATAACCATTTACGTACGAGACAATGTTTATGATTCTTTTATAGAAACTTTCTGATTCCTCTTAATTTTTGCACCGAATGTCATTTTGTCACCTAGGTTCTATAATATGAGAGGAGATTGAGTTTAATCCGCCAAATGTTTTATGTGGTCCAATAAATAATGTACCAAATATATATCGAATATGTACAGATATACAAGCTTCGTTAGGTTAAACGTAACGTATCTAACCTTGATAACTACATTGCACATGCAAGCATGTAACTCGATTTTCTGAAAACTAGCTTGCATAACAATTTTCCCTCAGTAAAGCAGATTGCGCCGTTCCACACACATAGTGCATATCGATGTATTCGATAGTTCATTAGCGGCTCTCTAATCCGCCGCAAACATTAACATACAAATATATGCAACAAGACAGGTGCACTGCACACATGTTTCTAAGAAGCTTTTCAACATATTTCGAATGCATACCGTTTAAGTACCTAAATACATATAATCGCACAAACATTTTGCATTCCACTTACAATAGGATTTATTGTAAATTTACGTGCTGCGTGCGATAACCGCCTTCGTACGCATCACTTGTTGCGCGCCAAAACCGCGCGTGGCAAGATGGCCGCCGCGCGCTTTTTTTCACGGCGTCTTTCCGCGTGTGCCGTGATTTTGGCCAGTTCTCCTGTGTGACGTCGACGACCCAGTTAGGTACGCCAACCGGTGCCACGGCCAAGTCCATCCGGGCATCCCCAATGAACCAGCGCCAATGTCTATAAAATAAATTGTACGCACGAAATAAAGAGAAAAAAAATTATAATGAAGTAAACGTCAGCTCCTGATTTGCCGCCAAAACCTGGGTGAACGCACTCCAGTGTTTTGGCATGGCTTGTTGGAAGTTGTCCTAATAGTTCGTTTATTTGATAAGGCGTTTTATTATTGCCACACGGCCTTTTAATCAGTCCGCAATGGTGTGACATTAATGCTGTCGTTACTGAGAATTATTTTAGGATAGTTGCAGTGCCAATGTTGAGGAGCTAAACATTTTCTGTGCTGGTCACATTGACAGTGAGAGCGCGTCCCATAGTTTATGTATTCACGACAAAATAATCTCAGGATCGTTCGATTGGGCTGCGGTTTGACTTAGTATTCGTGTTCCAGATTGTAGTTCGTTAGCCGTCAACTATCTACGAGCGGTCGATTTTATCGTCAATGTGCGCCTCGTCTAAAAGTATAATAACATGAATATCGCGATTCCCGTGTATGATATCATCATAGTAGCAGAGCCGGCTCGTACCGAGAATCCACTATGAGCGAACCATTGCCAACAATCTTACTATTCAGCATTTGTTGTTCTTATATTTGCCAAATATTTGCACCTTATCGCCAGAGTATTGTGATAGTTTTACGAGCACCATTTTTATATTTTTATTTAGCGCGCATTTTGGCCGTGTTTCCAATATGGTGGCTGTTTGTTTTGGATAATGAGGTTGTGTTAAGCTTTTTAAATGTTATCATGAGGATGTTTGTTCATCAACGTTGAGTATATTGAGCGATCAAAGTTAAAAATATTGGTTTTAAAGATTAATTTTAGATTATGTTCAATTCAAACACCTGTGGAGGGTAAAGATATTCAAAGCTGAAAGTTACAGCAACAAAATTAAAGAGCGGAAATAATTGAAAGGCAGACGTCGAAATCTATAAACAGTTGCCTGCACTTGAAAATACGGGCGAAGAAATAACTGCGCGCGAAAAATTTCGGTGAGGCTATTGACTCTGACATTTGGCATGATAAAACCGATAATTTTATAACAAGGGGATTCCGTCCACGTGTGACCATGGATCCTGCCAAGGGAAGACACCAGGCGCTGGCACTGGCAATGGTTCGTCTACAGCAGCAGCCAACTCAATGTTTTGACTAGACCTTTTTGTTTATACCCGCGGAAGTCGACCGGTTTTGTTTGGCCAATCAATCATTTGGAGTTTGGAAGTTTTTCCTTCTATTTTCTTGGATTTGTTGTCGATTGGCTGAGGTGTGTGGGTTGATTGAGTTGTAAAGTTGTGTGATGTTTGTGAACTTTGATTTTGTTCTTTCATTCATGATGCTGCTGTCTGTATGACGTTCAGTTTACTGGCTATGGATGTTGGAATTCATACATAATTGCGGAAATTAAACGATACACTTATTAAAATATAATTAGATCAAAGAAAGAAATACAAAATAAACCGTAGCCCCAACAAAGGCTCTAATTCTTTTCGTCACATTTTGGGACTATAAATAGAAAATGAAAAGAAACAAGTGCCATTTGATAAATTCTAAACAAAGGGTTACATACACACGACAAACATAGATTTTCTATTCACGTTCTTCGATAAAGTATTGTTGAAGTCGATCCCAAGTAGGACAGAGACTTCGCCATCGACAAGCGAATTCCTGCGATAATAATACAATAAACTTTGAAACAGACATTAATTTATTAGTTCCGTGAGTAGATGGACTTGTAGCCATTTGCAAAACATTGAAAACTAAGATGGAATAGAATAACATGAGGACAAGTAGGAGTTAGAGGAAAAAGTACTTTAGATACAGTAGATAAACTAATTCCAAATGAAGCTGGAAATATTAAGAATGAAAGACTCAACTTAAGATAAAATGACGTAGATCCTAATAATTAATAAGATTTTGAAACCTATCCTAGATAAAACATAATTAAACTAACAACAATAGTCCTCAAACGACAAGAGGTGACAGGTAAATCTCACAATCCCACATTTAAAGTAATATGCTCTACTTACTTATTGTGGACAAAGCACGGCCCATCAATCAGACACTAACAGGATCTAGAATAGATAGACAATTATAGAATATTGAAACGAAAATTCACATCCAAGTCATGTTGGTTTGCCAAGAAAACTGAATCCATCAAAACTTGAAGAGTATCTACCAAGACAAAGTTCACAACAAATTCAAATAATATAACGTTAAAATAATTTTCCCGAGTTGTCATTTGAAGTTCTCCTTTTGGCTGTTGATAGGCAATGAGCTAGCTACCTGCTACTATTTATATGCCATTGCTAATTCTCGTTCTATATTTACTGTCAGACAGTTTTAGTTGAGTCTAAAGATGTCGTCTATACTAGCTCTTTTGAACAGAAGGTTAATATGTTCGTCAGTGTTAGTATCAATTTTAATGTTATTAACTGTGTGGATAGTCTGTTCTTTGTTTTCTGATGTTTTAGTGTCAGATTTATCTTCTTCGTTTTTAGTTGAGTTTCCATTGGGAATATTTTATAGTCTTTGATGACTGACACAATTGCGTTCGATTTAGACTTTGTATGTATAAAAAACTGTCTTTCGTTTTACCTGAATATTTCAGAGATTTATGGTATAGTTTTTTTTTGTCCAAGAAATGAGGGTTTCTAAGTCAAAGAGGATGGATATCCAGTATTACATAAATATTAAAATATATTCCTGTGACTATCGATGCTATTGATAGCTCCATGACATGTAAATGAACCCATCAAAGTTTTATGGTTTAACATTACACATTATAACTGTTGAAGGTGCGATTAATGATCCAAAGTAATATACATTACTAATCTTATATGAAGTTGGTACAGCTATGTACTTTCAGCCTGCTTTTACTGATGGAATTGCTAATTAGTTTTTGATTATTTAATTTAGTGTTTGGTCCTACATAATTCTTACTTTCCTTAGACTACCACTTTCCAAATTATGTTTTATATAAGGTCTAAAACATCATTTTTATAAACATTGCTATTTACATTAAGAATTATTTTACTCCATTGTTTTTTTTCCCAAATATCCCACAGCTTTTAGATTTCCAAATGTTCCCTTTTCAATAACATTTAATGGGTCTTCCGTGATAAGTGACAGTGGTAGTCTAGTCACGTTTCTTGGCAAAGTTTTTAAACATATGTCTGTCCGAATACTTGCACTATGCCCGTCACGATCTTTAATATTATCGCCATGGTCCCTGCTCCTTAATATATTACGAGCACACTTTTTTCTGCCTCTATTACTATATACTTTGTTACATCTTTCATTTGTTTCTTAAGAACTTGGTTTAACCAAATTGACCAATCTATAGGATAATGAGCATTATGATATGAATCTTTATGAGTGAATTCAGGACAAGTGAATATATTTTCCTTTTAAAAGAGGAAAGAATATACAAGTTTGTTAAAGCTCATCTTGAAGCAGCACGCACGTCGAAACATCATAAAATGCCATTGATCGATTAAAATTCTGGTCGCGCTGCAAAAGAATGTGGTCAACACAGCATAAGAAAGGGATACATCAAAAATCAATAATGTCATCTCAAAAATCATTTCACGAAAGTCGCGAAAATCGATGGTAAATTCTGATAGCCGAATCGGGTAGGCGGTAAATCACAGTACATTTGCATACATTACGCTATGATTCAGGCATTACAATACAGTATTTGTTTCGCGCATGCGCGTTGCATACGTTATTAATTTCTGCCTGTGTGCACGTAGATCTTTTTTCTTTTGTTCGTACATGACACAATTAGGCCTACTGCCGTTGAATAATAAGTTAGGATTTTGACGTTTATGACAGGTATCAGTGTTGGAATGTTAATCGATGCCACGCGTGGATTTTTGGACACGATTGGCATTTAATGTGGGATCTTGTTTTGAGGAATCGTGAACTGAAAGATTATAAGTGTCTTGTCTTTTTATGGGTTTTGGTTTTTTGTTAGTCTCGTTTTGACGTAACTGTAGTAAGGAATTCTAAACAAACTTTGAAGAAAGAAATGTGAAGTTCGATTATTATGAGGCTAGACATTAGTCACTCATATCTTTGTAGGTCAAACTTACTTGTAAAAGCTGAATAAAATAAGAAATGAATTGGAACAACGTATTTAAAATATTCATATGTAGATGAGATACTAAAAAGGCTGAGTTTAAAATATTGTAGACATTAGACAAACTGAGTTTTTCGAAATTGAAGCCTAAAGTAAATAGTATGTTCTAATGAACAAGGAATGTTTAGTTCATCTGTTTATTTATAGCAAAAATAAAATCAAATATTTGGTCTATGCCTATTTAAATGCGAAACTTTGTTATAGTGAAGTATTTGATTTTCTCATTTCCGATGAAATTTGTTTCCACCTGGAAAAGCTCACGTCATCAGCATTTAGCATAATAAATTAGGCTGGATTTACTCAGTTTTGTCTACAAGTCTGGTTTACCGTAAATTTTATTTTTTCATTACCGTTTTACATATTCTATGTACCAATCAGTTGGTAGATATATCTTCGTCGTAATGGTCGTATATAACACAACGAATAAATATGAAAACTAACTTGTCAGTTTATTTATAGATTTCCAAAACATTGTTGATGGTTTCGTTTATTTAAAAATCGAGTTTACGTGAACGAAACTGCACTCATCAATTTGGATAGTTTAAACCTTTTGACGCCATTTGGGAAATCTTTGAATATTTAAAAGATTTTATATATAAAACAAAAGTTTGCTCAAAATAAACTTAAAAACATCTTAACTGATGAATATATTACATTAGAAAAACGTTACGGGGCAGTATTCATGGCATCCAATCGGGATTGGCGAGTCCCACGGTGGGCGCCATTAAAGAAAATTCAATATACCAAGTTAATACCTGTTTTGAATGTTTCTCTTGTTCACAGGACGAGTTCCATCCGTTCATAGAGGCCCTGATGCCATTTGTAAAGTCCTTTTCGTATACTTGGTTCAATTTACAAGCGGCCAAACGGAAATATTACAAGAAACACGAGAAGCGGATGAGTCTCGAGGAGGAACGCCATACTAAATATGAACTGCAGGTAAATAAAGCAAATAATTTTAGATCATAATGACTAATGAGGATTTCTGGTCCAAGGAGTTTGAATATAGTGTATTAAAAGAGGCCGCAGTCAACATGGGTAATAAAATCTAAAAGAATCATTACAATTAAGACTATATATAGATGGTTACATGAAGTACCTATGGCCAAGACACTGAAGCATACTAGTGTTTACTAGACTTAAGTTAGATTTTTCCTAAACCCTTGTTCATGTGATCACAAACATCCAGAGACGAAGTTAATATGTGTGTCTATGTGGGGTCTGACAGCTATTGCTTTCAATGTGGCAATAGAACTTACGCCTGAAGACTCTTTGTCTACAATCCTTTGAGTATATTTGGGTGGTGGGTGCGCTTCAATGGCTATTATTTAAATTATATTCATTTATATTGAATTAAAGGGTACCCACAATATTTTAGATAAAACTATAGGTACCTAGTTTAGAACCACAATCCAAAACTAATAGAACCACCTAAACAATTCCAGAACGAGAAAGCAGAAGTGAAACAGAAATGGGCGTCGCGGTTGTTAGGGAAGTTACGCAAGGACATCACCCAGGATTGTCGGGAAGACTTCGTGCTGAGCATCACGGGGAAGCGGCCGGCGGTGTGCGTGCTCTCCAACCCCGACCAGAAGGGCAAGATGAGGAGGATAGATTGTCTGCGCCAGGCTGATAAAGTGAGTGCTAATTTCGAATCATTTATTTCTCTTAGGCCTTTAAAAGATCTTATGAAAGTCAAAGTTGCTTCATATGAAGAAGAACGAGCAAGGAAGTGAGAGTTTTTTCTTGGTGTTGGTAGGTAATTCAGGTGAAAAAAATATGAGAAGGTGTAGTCATTGTTGACTGTTTTATCGGGAATTTAACTCGTATGAGTTGGAGTTAAGTGATAAAAAGTATGAGCTGTTGGTAAATGTTTACGCCAATGTGATAGGTTATAAATTGGGTAATTAAAATGCGATGTAATGACTGAATTGTATTGATATGCTTAGAGCACTTTTGCGTAAGTATCTGCAAGCTCCGGTACTTCAAAAATTAAATCGTGAAAAAAATGCTTCTACCTTTGTCAAAGTCAAAGTCAAAGTCAAAGTCACGGACTCAAAGATCGTGATCCAAAATACAGGTTCTCAGACTGGAATCCGACCGCGGCATATTCGGGAAAAGGCTAGATCTGTCCTGCGATTCTATAAAGTTCGATCAACAACTCGCATTTCACTTCGATTCGTAATGTCATTTCATACTTTAGGGGAGGTAGGGGAGGGATGGGCACTTTTTCACATTTATTGCATAAAAAATCAGATTTTACAGATAATCAACTTTTATTGCCATTTCTTATGTTTGGCTAGATAAAATCAAAGAGCTATCCTAAAAATTACAATCAGTTTCAACATTACGAGATATTTAAACGGTTTAAATAAAACCGTCGACACGTCAAAATTTTGTTTAGTCTGACATGCTTTAGTTGGTACTTACGTAGTGTTTAAAGTTATTTTTTGCTTTTTATAGGGTTTATCGTTTATAACATTTTGTCATAATAATTGCGTACTTTTTTGGGTCGGGGGTTTTTTTAAATTTATAATTTTATTTTATTTCATGGTTTTTTAAAGGAGCTCCTTAATTTTTCCTTCTTTTTATGATGGGTTCGCTATATGCGATCTCAGCCAAAGGAAGCTGTTTAACAATCCTCATGACAAACTGGCTCTGGGAGAATTGCACAGATTGAGAAACAATAAAGATGGACCTTTGTTGATCCAGGGTTATATACCATTCTAGGGTAGGGAGAACCTAATGCTGGAAATGGGATGTCATCCGCCACATCCCATTTCCAGCATTAGGTTCTCGTCAGTTAGAAACATGAAGAAAACTAGTCAAGACAAATTAAACGAGCCCAAACTCGATGGGTTTACTAAAAGGCAGTTCAGGGTTACGTCTCCTATCTTCGTGTCCTAACAGCAGACCAGCTCAGTGGTTCCAGAAGACATTAGTATTTCAAATTTTAGATCCCACATATGCTTGCAAGTAAACTGAGCGTGTAACATTCCTATCACACCTAACAAACGAGCTGATGACCTTGAAGACCTGAACCGATTTCCACCAAACATAGCTAAGAACACTCCCGAATGACATTCCTTTTAAACAAATAAAACCGCATTACAATCGGATCATCCGTTTGGGAGCTACGATGCCACATACACACACACACACACACACAGACACGTCAAACTTATAACACCCCGTCGTTTTTGCGTCGGGGGTTAAAAAGAATGGTTTGCGACGGGAAATTCCTAAAGATTTAATATAACGAGCAATACAAGAGGTATCAAAAGGCTAAAAAATTAAATTAACAGCTGATAAATATGGAGTCCCTAGATCAAGTTGGCAACGGTACCTGAAACAAGATTCTATAAAGGATTTTTAGCGCAGATTTATAACCTCACAAATTTTCACTGAAGAAGAAGAACAAAAATTTACAAATTATACATTACATGGTATGTCCAAGCCTCCCTACCATAGGGAGCATTGGACACTTTTGACTTAAACTAAACTCAAAAAAAATCGGTAAAAAAACTTAAGTAAAACGGTTTTATCTTATATGCACTGAAAACTAGAAAATAAAAAATAGTTACTTACCTGTCAACCTACGTAGGTGGTCCCGGTCATATTAGACTAAAATAAAAACGTGGGGCCCATAAACTATTGCTGTAGTACCTCTTCTAGAGGTATAATAGGTGTGGATTGCATCGACTTACTATAATCGTAACTGGAGATTTTGACTATCAATCATTAATAATAGAAAATACACATACCTTTCATTAGTTTTCTCTTTATAACGATCCGAAACCGCAACAAAATATTTAAGTACTTTTACGAGTGTTTGTTCTTGACAACTCACAGAAATGACAGATAGGTAGTCTATGGATGAACACCGTTACCAGTCGGTAACGTAAACTACCCAATAAAAAAAAAAAAACTATGATCAAATCAGAATAAAAGGACCCCCCTTTTATTCTGATTTGATCATGTCTCCCAACTGCCCATCTCTCCCCTACCTCCCCTATAGATAGACAGATTTTGGCAGATCTATCAAAATCTCGAGTTTAATTTAGTTCAACTTGTCAACACGCTCGATAGTGTAGCGCTAGTGTAGTTTGACAATGTCAATCACGAAACTTTAAGGTAGAATTCCGTGGGTCGCGATTGTCGCAGCCGCGCGCGACAAAAGTCAACCTATGAAAATGTATGGCACCGCTGCCGAGGGCCGCGACAGTCGCGCGCGGACGACGAATTTCGTGAGCCGCTCGCGGCCGTACGCTTCTCAACATGGTCTAGCGCTTAATAACATCTATAGAATTTTAGTAAAACCAGAATTAAATTGTTGACAATGCCGCGAGCAGCTTACGAAATTCGTCGGCCGCGCGCGACTGTCACGGGCCTCGGCAACGGTGCCATACATTTTCATAGGTTGACTATTGTCGCGTCCACGGAATTCTACCTTTAGATCGAAGTCGAAGTGAGAGTGATGTCGAAGTGAGTTGTGATATTTTATAGAATCGACATGCTGGCTAGTTATGTTCACAACTATGTCATGGTATCTGGCACGGATCACGGCTGCGATTCTATCCAAAACCCATATTGCACTACGTGACCAACCTAATATTTTCTTTTTCCATTCCAGGTATGGCGCTTAGACCTGGTAATGGTGATTCTATTCAAAGCGATCCCCCTGGAGAGCACGGATGGCGAGCGCCTAGAGAAGCACCCAGAGTGCACCCAGCCGGGTCTCTGCGTGAACCCCTACCACATCAACGTGTCTGTTAGAGAACTGGACCTCTATCTGGCGAACTTTATAAACAGCTATGGTAATGGGAGCGACCGTCTACCAGGTCTCTCGCTCAATACTGTTGATACTGCTTTTTTTGTTTTTGTTACCTGTGTTTGCAAGATGTACTTTGGTAAATGTGAAGGCAATGACTCTGAAGACAAGATATAGTTAAGAACGTCTATAGTAGCTGAAATTGATGTTGTGTGATCAGTCTGCATTGACGAATGTACCATTGCTGTCACATTTACCAAAGTATTGATTGGGAATACGGATCTTGTTTTGGGATGAGTGTTGATTATTGCACAAATTTACAAAAATATACTGTCAAAACTAATTGAGCGCATAGCGAATGAAAATATAGGAGTAATCAACCGTCATCCTTTATTTTTGTTATTGTTTGCGTTAGATTTATGTTCAATAGCATTAGATGTAGTGATAGTAATAACATAAATGAGCTTTTGCATGTGTTCAAACGTTCAGATGCTATCCACTTTATCTTATAAGTTTTGTAGGTACATACTTTTACTGTAGATTTCTTTCTTCTTTAAGTGAAGATCTATTCATATTATCTATCACTAGCTATCACAAGTCTGTTGGTGGCTACTCGAAAAGCCTAGTCTCATAAAAAAAATTAAATACAAAGATCTCCATATTATTCCTCGACTTTTCTATTTCCAACATCGATATTCATTTCAATATCGAAAGCTTTATATAGTGCATCATAATCTAAACAATCCTTAGCATCTACATTAATACCAGAAACTACATTACATCAATTAACCATTACATCATTAGTCTCTAAAACTTCGTACAGACTAGTCGCTATAATATATATACACATAGTCTTACTCATATACAAGAATAGCTTTTCTCAATATTCTATCTAGTTGTTGTTTTGCTCAGGCACCTGATATTGCTTGTATGGCCCAATGTTCAAAATTCTACCTTTGGTGATGATATTAACAGTTGGATATAATATTGGGATAAGCCGAAAAACTAAAGAATGCCTGATCTTATACACTTGTACAATGAAGTTGGTGTGATTTCAGATATACTTAGCGGTTCGCTATCGCCTCAGACGCCTAGGGACAAAGAGAATGAACACGAGGCTAAGAGTAAAGGTAACTGGCGTCTATATCGTATGTGACACGTGTGTTGTTTTGCGTTCCTTCTTCAGTTTTGTGGCAAACAATGGCTTGGGGATGTCGTTTGGGGTTAGATTTGATAATCGCATAGTTCAACTTTAGGGCAGTGTCAAAGAATATATGGTCTTTACCACATTCTTTCAGTAGTCTCGATATTTTCAAATTATGTATATCGAATTCTTCTGATGAAAACGTTTCCAGGTGTGTAAGTTTTCAGATTTTTTTATAACGACTTTGATGATCTTGTAAGGAAGGAAGATGAATGTTATATAGTTGATTGATAGAATATATATGAAAGAACTGTACATAAAGCAGTCGGTAAAATAATCGATAAATAATGATATTAAATGACATTAGAGTGAGGATAGTAATGAAAAAGGAATTAAAATAAAAATCCTCTTCTGGAGGGTAGAAAACAGTTTCAAAATTGAAAAGGCTGTCAGAATTGTTTGCCACACTGCAGAAGGAACATCAATGTGATTGGTTTGCACAAAAAGTATTGTCCTAAATTATTATTTTTTTAATTTCATTTTATGCATTTTTCAAAGACAAATTCTTAATACCTGCATCAAATTGGCTTGCACTCACACTTTTCATGCTTTTATTGGTATCAAAATTTTGAAAAAGATCACATTTTGGGATTGCCAGAGTAATGTTTGCTCCTTTGTTGTTTTTTGAAACTTATTTGTATGTAGTCGGTGTTCCTTCTCTTTCACTATTTTTATCTTCGTATTTATCGATGCTTTTGTAAACGTATTATTTGAAGATACTTAAAATCCATCTCTATTTGCTTGTCTTGAAATAGTATCTTCGAGTATTCATCAAGTACGTCTGTAGTTGTCAAAGTATCTATTGAAATAGTTTTGAATGGAGTGAAACAACTACTGATTTATGTAATTCATGTTTGATAGTACCATAACTATCATTGGTAATATTTACAAATAATACGTCTACAAAAGGCATTGATTTGATGTTATCAGTAAACTAAGTTGCATTTACTTCTTGTACCAGTAACATTGTTTTCAATTCTATATTGATGACTTTAAATTCTACTATTTTAGTATCATCATTCTCATCAACAATGATTGGTGAAATGATGATAAAGTCTTTTATGGTGAAAGCTAGTACAAAAGTACGAATGCAACATTAAGTTATTTTTCCAAAGCAAGATTTTGGAAAACAACATTCAATGTACCCCATATTCTTCGAAATATTTGATAAAATAGCCCTGTTTTCCAAAAAGTGCTTTGGAAAATTAACAGTTCTATAGTAGATATTGTCGTTGGATGTTTTCTATTGTACAAATGTTTGATGTCGTGGCTTTATTAAGTATAAGTTATGAAACCTGTAATTAATACACAGGGGCTTAGGATTAAGTATTAAAGTATGTTTCATCATTTTTTCTCTATATCTTGAAGAGGTTGGAAGGCAGGACGCATCAGAGCTTCAATACATATTTACCAATTTTTTCATTCATTGTTTAATGGGTGATGTAGATACCAAATAAGTCCTGCTTATGAGGTTTTTGAAGAAAATGGTGAAACAGACGTCTAGCTTAAGTGTTATCTAAGTTTAAGTTCTAGTGTTCCTATATAATCGATTATTAGGACCAACATTTTTGATCGGGGATAATCACCTTTTTGTTTTGTAACTTTGGGCGAATTATGGAAAATAAGTAGTAACTAAACCATGACGAAGACAAGATAATTGAAACTAACTAAATAATCAAAAAGAGGAAGAGAAAAGAGGAAAAGTCCTAGGATCTATGTGTTGCTGTAGAATATTATATACCTAAGATCTAGTCAGAAAATCATTCAACACTTTTCAAACACAAATTTATTTTTACTTTCATGAATGAATTACGTGAAAAATACGAACGAAACAAAACACTAAACAAAGTTACAGTTATTTATAATATATTTTGTGAACGCTAATGACGACTGTATGCGTCACTACAGGACGTCAGTCTGTGCGTCATAGACCGAAATATCATTGCTAATTATTGTTAGTCTTAAAAAACATTCGTGTCTTTAATAAGATAGAATATTATTTGCCTAGGCTTTTCCCTACTTCGTTGCTATGGGCATCCAGCCTTAACTGGATCAGTGTTTCCATAAAGCGACTGCCTATCTGACTTCTACAATCCAGTATATTCTTCTTATCGAGTGAGCTGCAGGTTTAATCACCTAACAAGCCCTAGTGTCATTTTCTCAAATCCGCCTGTCAGAATTTTCAAAAAAAAAATTTGATAAGGCTGGTCACAATATGTCTTATAAATGGGTATTTTAAGGGTTTCTTGGTATGTTGAAAAATGGTAGAAAATAAACCGTAACTTTAATGATAGCCTCATGAAATTGTAACGTCTGAAATGGGTGATTTCAGGCTATAGTCACAATCCGTACAACGGTGTAATATGCAACGATATTATTCTAGCGACCGGTGTCTTCTCCTCCAAGGAGCTGTGGAAGCTGTCTAAAGGTATGGAAATTATCATATTAGTTACTATACCTACTTAGGATGAGTTGCACCAATTAACTATAACGATAACCAATCGTCAATTGAACGCCTGTTAGTCAAATAGGCGATTTGGCAAATGGGTTTACAGTAGCCTTTTTACATAGGTGGATTTTCAGAATGGAAAATTAACTCGTAATACCTGCCAGTGTGGGAAGGCTGTGGTATGCATGTCTTAATAGTTAAATGGTGTGATTTAGCCTTAAACATTAATTACCTTTGGATATATTTCTTGAGAAAATATTTTTTGTGGCGTTGAATGGTAGAAATGGAAATCTCGGGAGCTTCTGGTTTCAAAGATATAGTTCCCTAATCTTTAAAAATTCATAGCGTTAACTCAGTTGAATAAAAAGTCTTGTCTCACAGAAAAGATATGAGCATTGATCACAATGCTTGCACAAGATAGATTTACCATCTATTAAGAATAGTCAATTTATTTACACGGACATTTATTCAACATATAATTAATTTCAAAATCTTTGTACCAAAAAGAACACCAATAACACCAATCTCCTTTAATTCCAGCCTCAATACTCCAAGAGACGGGTTCAGAGTCTCCGAGCGGGTCCGGAGGCGGCATTAAGCTGGAGTCAGGCTACTACTGCGGGTACAACAGTCCAGCTCCGGCCGCCTTCGAGCCTCCAGCCGAGAGGGCCACCCCGTCTGCCATGCTAGTGGGGCAATGTTATAGTGAGTTCTTTGAATTATATAGACTTTAGAGACCGTGATTCGGAAGGCACAAATGAAGAACACCAAGGAATGTCATCTTTGGCAGTCGTTACGGGTAGTCAGAAGCCATAAAGTCTTACCAGGGGGCCTTAGTAACTAGGTTGAGGAGGTCGGATAGGCAGTTACTCCTTGTAAAACGCTGGTACTCAGCTGCATGCGGTTAGACTGGAAGCCGACCCCAACATACTTGGGAAAAGGCTCTTAAGATTATGATTGTGATGTTTCTATAGATCCAGGTATAGGGGATCTATAGATCCCCAAACAAAGTTACATGCTCAGAAACCTGTAAACTTGAACTCTTATATTAGTGTAGCTCACAGGTACCTACAGATTAGGATATCGATAGATTACAGGCTTTTATGAAACCGCAAAGTGACAAATACAAAACCAGGAAACATTGAAACAATTCTTTTCGCAAAGTTCAAAGGTACCTACTAAAGAATTACAAACCAAGATGACTCATAACAACAACAATACAAACACATCAAAAATCTTCCACAAAAACTTATACATATGTCAATCAACCTCTTCGAGTTATTCTACGCACGTGCTCCCGCGCAACTAAATATAGACACACACACACGCACAGATTCACACATACATGTATATGCTACACTTGTAGTATATGCACTTGTAGCCGGGTGACCGGGCAAGTTTATTTTTATAATAAGTTATTATTGTATTTAAGGAATGTGTGTTAAGTATACGATTTTTGATGATTCGGTTCAGATGTGTTAGGGATTGAGTCATAGCGGCTTGATTCTATTGAAAGAGTAGAAATGAAGGTACGGTTAGGTAAAAAGATTAAAGAAGCAATAGAGGATTGCGTATAAGACGATATAAATATTGTACCTAAGGTGTGACTAAAGAATGGGAAACAATAAGGTAAGGGTGAAATTACCCTTGGTCGTGATTGATCGCAAGCGCGACTGCCATGCACGGGGTCTTGAGATTGATTCCTGGGTCGGTCTGAAATTGCTTTGAGGATTATAGAAACATAGGTATACAGAGCAGCCGAGAGTCCAAAACGTGGAAGTTGGCGTTGTTACATCCTCGTGTCTGGAAAGAGCACAAGCTCTGTAGCAGTCATAACAATTCTGCATCACAGGCCGTCATGTGAATTTCAGTAAACTCCGACACTTGTGAGTTCTTCATATAATCATATCTCTTTGTCAGCAGGTATCCCGCACAGTTCAGCCGGCTTGTCTGCGCAGTCGCCGCTGGTGCCATCGAACACTATCTTCTACCAGCACGCGGCACCACCCACCGATACTCATCCTACTAGTGAGTATACGGAATGAATATTAATGATGGAAATTCTTTTAATAAATTGGTTGAGATTGGGTACAGAAAAGAGAAAAGTTATATAGGTTAGCGTTAGCTGAAGATTGCTTTTTTGAAAGCGCTAATCTTTGCATGTACTTGTCCGATCTGAAAAAATCTATGTTTCAGATAGGCCATTTATCAAGAAAGATTATAGGGTACTTTTTATCTACCGGCAGCCAGAAATGTCTTCTGTCGCAGGATGAATTATGAAAGTGGCGTTAGCGCCATTTTTAGAGTTGGGATTAATTGAAACTTGAGAATCATAATCGTTTGTAGATTTGGGATTTGGGAAGTTTAGAAAATTCGCTATTTGAGCTTTTGGAATTGGTAAATGGTAACAAGTCAGGACTTTAATCATGAGCATAACTTACTTAGCGTAAGAAACACCTGATCCACAGTCTCCCCTTTCTAAAGCGCTTTCAGCTAGAATTTATCAGAATACCACTCCAATCATAACCTTTATTATATCTTCCAGCATCAGAAGCGCTGTCGAGCCAGCACTCGGTGGGTAAGTACGACGGCGCGCCGCAGGACTCGCTCGGGGACTTCGTCACCTTCGTCTGCCAGGACCCCTCTGAGGTGCAGCAGTTGCAGGTCAGATTTCAGAGAAACTGCTATCTTTATTGTCCGTACGTCAACATTATGGAAAACCCCCTCTACCTTGTAATAAAACGTGGTCTTGAAAATCACTGGCTTTATGACTAGGTTTAATCATCGTTTAATCACCTAACACTAAAGCAGGTACTTTTAAGTCCATGTTTGATAATAAGGTGGATTTTGTCGCAGCTTTAAGTAAGAATAAATACCGTGTAGTTTGAAAAGTAAGCTTTCTCTATCTTTGTAAAATTTACCTTCAATAAGTGATGATTCTCAGCTTTCTTTGAAGAAATTACTTTACATGAATGATTACCTTCTCCTTCATAGAAGCAACTTCCAGAGTATTAAATATGGTCATCTTTTCCTCAGGTGCATAGCTTGTCGAGGAGTCCGAAGCCACCGTACTTCAGCAGTTCCATGCTTCCTCCGCCTCCGCTCCCGCCGATGGCCAGACCCGTCGCCATTATCAGATCTACAGGTAAATAAACACTGCAATATTAAATTGGTGATAATCTTCAAAGAATTATTTATAAGGATTTTTGATTTCTGAAAGTAAAATAATTTAATCAGCTTTCGTCTGCAGTAATTTTTCGAAGATTCAATATTAGAAGATCAATATTGAGCAAGTATTTAAATTAAACAGTCTATACAGATTTCAGCAAATACTAATAAGAATACAACTTTAGTAGTTGTTTAACCTCTTTTGAATCATGTGGGCGTTATTTCGCCGTGAGCTCAAATTTTTCATCAGTCCCTCCACAACCTGCAACATGTAATTGCACCTTTTCTTTATTCTCTCTATGTTAATATAATTTAATCCTCTTCGTTTCCAGCTAGTGAAATGGTAGGTGGCAGCGTGGTAGGCGGCGGGGGAACATCCCCATCATCCCCCGAGGTGCGGTCTCCCCCCGCCTCCCCGCGCCGCCGCTCCCCGCATCCCTATCGCACCGACTGCCATCCTCCCATCACACACTTCAACCATTTCCACTCGCAGCCTCAACAGGTAAGTCTTTAAACCTTCAGTTGATCTCCAAAAACTTACGACTTTTTCCAATATTCTATCCATTTATTGATTTGATGATTGAAATGGACGACCAAAGCAACGATGGATGGATTGTGATGATATGGCTAGAAAGAATGTCACTTGTGTGGCAGGAATGGACGGCAGGTGGAGATTGTGGAAGAAGTAAGCATGCCGCGCCGACCTTATGTAAATTGGGCAAGAGGATGTTGATGATGATGACAGGAACCCCATAGGGCTGAGGCTACAAAGTTTGCGGGATTTTTTGAAAGAGTTATCTGGCCCTGGTACACACAGGGCGCCTACTGAGAGTTCAGCGGAGTTTCCACATCAAATTCATCTCACTAAGACCAGACCTATTAAGTAATCCATCTATTTTGCAGGTATTTAGCTACGCAAGTTCCCTGGGTGGCGTCGGGGTTTCAGGCGTGGGGGCGGGCGGCGGGGCGGCGCTGGCGGGGGCGGGTGGGGTGTCGCCCCCCGGCGGGTTGGGGCTGTATGCCCCGCGCCCCACCGCGAGGGCTGCGCCTAGGTGGGTTTTAGAGGACTTGGGACCGATTAACAGGTCCGTATCAGTGATTTGGGGTGCTTTTAGGACTTGTCGCTGACCATCAGTCTCAAATTAATAATTATTTAACTTCAATTGCTTAAACAGCACTTAATTTTTTAATTGGAGGTTGCTTATATAGCAAAGTAGTGAGCTAGCTTATGTATCAACTATTGTAAAGGTCTACATTACCTAGAGATTGATGGTCAGTCTTTCATTTCATTTTCACAGTAATTCGGTACACCCCGCTTATGATTTAGATGCTTCTGATTGAACATCGGCTTTTTGATATCATCTAACTTTGAAGCTCACGACTGAGATGTCGGGCATAGGAAATAGTATAAATCTTTTGAGAAAATCTCCTAGGCCATAAGTCGCACTTTTAAAAAATATATTCAAAGAGAATTATTGTCCTAATTACCTCGTTCTTAACCAAATTCATCATCATCATTGAACCCCCCCGCACACTGCAACCTTTTTGTCAAGACCCCTGAACGATCGGCCTACAGTTTAGGATGTAGTGTGCGGGAGTTCTGTTCATAAACACATAGAAACTCTACTCCCAAACTAATGACGGTGGTACTTTCAGATGGAACGCACCATTCCCGACCCTGGAAGAAGAGTTCAACATCATGACGGCACCACCAGGACCTGACCACGTGGTGCTGTTGGATGATGGTGAGTTCGTTTACTCTGGTGACACTTCAGATAAAGAGGCAATAGTCTCCCGTATAGGAGGAATGTGATTTTTGGCTACCGTGTTAGATGGAAAAGAATTGGAAGGGTTGAAAACTTTTTGGAACAATCTTATGGAATTAACTTACTTACTCATTAGGTCCGATATTTTTTGTATTATATTTTATGTCTTTGGATACTTTCTAATCCTTGCTAATATTAAAAAAAATGCAAAAGTGACTCGGTCTGTATGGTAATGTAAAGGGCATTTCCTTATTGTCCGAGGTTGGTCATAGGATTGCAAAAACTGTGGACAAAATTCCAGTTGCCTATTTCATACAAGTGTGACAATGAATCGCGTTGTATTTATTATGCCTTTTCTACTTTCATGCGTACTTTTAGAGTGCCCGTCAAGATTGCTATTTTATGACGTAGCGATATTGTGTAAGATATTACTTTTTATACAAAATTTATACCTCAAATATCTTAGAGTATATTTCCAGCATGAACGTAGCTTTTAAAATTGTTCTAGATTTCATTAATTTATTCTTTTTTTTTTGTTTCTAGAACGCTTCTTCCAATCAAGCGTAATAACATCGGAAGCGACGGCGATGGACACGACCGGCTCGACAGTCGGCTCGGTCGTCGACGCGTCCGACGACATCGCGCCCGACAAGCCAGCGCCCGACTTGCGCTCGCCGTGATCCCACGCTCCCGCCACCTCGCTCCCGAGCGCAGGAACTGTGACGAGTGACGAGTGCACCCGAGTACCGAGTGAAGGGACGGCCACTGTCCTCCGGTGGACCCCCGCCCCTCTCCCGCACTGGCGACCCGTCTCCCATCGGACAGTTTAATATCTCTGACGGGAATTAGTGTAAATAAACAAGAAATTAAAAACAGACGAGGTTGTAGTTGAAATTTAGATTTTACAATTTTTACTCCGTGCCGATCGGCTCCGTCTGTCCCCACGACGTGACTTTGTCGTCGCGTTCAACTTTTCACAGACGTCGATCGACATGGTTTTCATTTATTACTTGTTAAGGCGATAACAAAATACAATACTCCAACGATAATTATGTAAAAAAATATTAACTAAAGCTACGAAATAAAAACAACATATTATATTCTAATATTTTTATAGAATATAAAAACAAGTATGATATGATCAAGCCTTCCAGTAATTTAGTGAAATAAAATGTTAATAAAAAGTGCAGCTTATAAAATATTGTTTTGCTGAGCTGTGAGACAGGATAAGCGAATGAAATGCTTCCAAAGGCGTCAAAGCAGTTTAAATTGACGAAAGTGTGATACTATAAGTTGTTTTTTGTTTCGTTGTTGTGTGTTTTGTAATGGAAATAAAAATTAAATAGGTGTAAGACGTCGGTTAGTTTAAAAGTATTTTTTTTATTTATTGAACGAATATTTAATAAAGACGAGCCTTGCTTAAGAGATTAGTTTAGTTGTAATTAGTAGCAAACAGAGTAGTTGATTTATTGTACTTTCGATCGGAAAGTGATGACACAAAAATTTTATAAAACAAGAAAAAAAAAATGCAAAAAGATTTTTTATGTAATTTTCGCACAAAAATACACCTTTATTGATCTCAGTGACACAATTATACCAAGACGAGATTATTTTCCTTTTTTTAATTATTTTTACAATTGTTTTGTGACATGTCTGGCATCGAAAGCGACAATAAATCATTGTAGTTCGACAAACGTCGAGGACATTTTATAGGTGCCTTTCATAAAGAAAACGTAAAATAACTTAAATAATAGGGATTTGTAAATTGTAGTGTTCTTTTTGATAAATCCATCCGCTCATAACAGTAACAAAAGATTCATTAAATATTTAACTTAGGAGCTGTGTGTTTTGTAACCAAATTGGTGAAATTAAAGGAACGAGTATGTGGCTAGTCAGATTTCCGAGTGTTTGTTTTTCACAACTTTTTTATTACTTATTATTTTTAGAAACTAATCTTTCATAATGTTTAAAAAAATGAGTGAAAAAATTACAAAACTTTTTTCTAAGTTTAATATTCGTACTTAATATTTTTCATTAGTTTCTATAATGAATTGCACAAAATACTCAAATTAAAACTTTGGTTACATGATACACACATAAAATAATATAATCCTATAACTAAAATCCTAGAAATTATTTAGTTACGTCACTCAAATCATGTTTTTTTTTCGCAATAACCGTGGCCATACGAGGAAAGCTAGTCATTAGAGTTACAATGTAAATTTAATGTTACTTAAAATAATAAAAAAATATTTACAATTATAAAACCCCTTACGTTTATTAGTAAGGGGTGTGAAACTAAAAATGTGGCCAAATTACACTTAATAAATGAAATCCAAATATATATACACAATTTTTAATAGATTTAGATTTAAATAAGCGTGGTAACATTAAGTTCGTAGAAAACAATTCGAGAAGTAGAAAGTAAAAAAAAAACAGTTTCGAGACAAAATTCCACGTTCCACACATTGTCATCAATATCTGAATTAATTTCATTTTCAAAACAGGAAGTACTTAATTTAATTAATCATACAATCGACAAGTTTTATTTGATGCCTTTAAAACCATAATTTTTTGGATTTCTATAAACATAGTGTAGTAGGGAACGTAGCAATAACTACAAGCAATAAATAAAAAAATAATTATAAACAAAAAAACAGCTTTAGTGAGGCTAGAATTTGGTACTGAAACGTAGTGTGACCTATATTAACGATTCGCGATATATTTTCTATAGACAGATTGGCGAGAGGCTAGGAACTATGTAAAATGATAAATATAGTGCAGTTTGGTACAATTAATAGCTATTTGACAAAAATATATTAGACTTACAGCTATAGACGAACTAGGCAGAAGGCGGGATTAGTCAATTGCTAGCTATAGAAAACATTATTAGAATACGGAATAAAAACGTTTAGAAAGTAATAGTAATGTCAATAAGGCTTGTTGATAACAGAAAAACAGTTTCGTCATTGAAAATCTGAACGACACAACCTTGTAACGTGGTAAGGCAATATTAATATTGGTGACGAATTTAAAGCTCATTGGTGCCGAAAATTCTAGACTGTGATTCAATTGTTCATTCAGAACGTGTCTTATATTGAAATAGTTGTTTTTGTATGATTGGCAATGCACAGTTTGTGCTGTATAATACAAAATAAAATGTATTAGGAAGGCAGATAGAACATGTTGTATGAATTGCATTTGTTATTATTGTAAAGATATGGTAACAGCGAATGTAAGCTGAGAAATGTAATTTTTTTGACAGCGTAAGTAGAAACGGTAGATTTATTTGATAGCTTTGCAGTAATTTATATGGATGTGACTAATACAAGATTTTGTACGGACAAAAAACTATGGGAAACTGAAAATTATGTATTGGTCGCAGCATGTATTCTTTATTTGATTATTAGCACCATTAATACGATATGGAGTAATAATTGAAAGCCTAAACATTATGTGCCTTAGATACAACAATATTGTATGATATTTATGATGCGTTCTATACAACGTGCTAACTAGAAATAAATGATAAACATTATTTTGAATGCCTGGACTTTGAACGATTCTCTTCATTGTTAGAATTCATTTCTGCAAAGGCTTGTATGTACTCCCAAAGATTTTGTAACTCCAAATGCAATTTTTATTACGAAATTAGGCCCAATGTTCGGAAAATTGTAAGTAACCCCTAATGATATGTTAGTTTTCCCTAAATATTTATCTTAGTTTTCTATCGCATTGTTTCTTATTGTATTTATATGGAAAATTGGGCACCCAGCAGTCTGGAAATTGATTTCGAATCCAGAGATATAAATTATAACCCTCATGTAATATTATTGTACAATTAAGTAACGCTTCTATGCGTAGTTTCGCTGAAATATTAAAAAATAATTCTATGATATTGTATAATTTTAGTAATTACCTACATTGTACCCATTTATGTACCTATATACTTTACTGGCATGTATATTCTTAATCTACGCAACTCGGAATAGTCACGCTTTTTCTTTACGAAGTAGACACCACTTTGATTCTCGCATGGCTTTTTGATATTAAAAATTACAATCCATCTATTCTATAAACTTGTATAATAATTTCTTTTAAGTTATTTCTTATTATAAATGGAACGAAAATCCGTCTTATAAGTTTCGTGGATTTCAAAAGTTGAATACATAATACGTAAATAGAGAAAAATAATTGTAAGGATAATTAACCAATAGAGAAATACTCCTAGTTATGAATTTCTTAGTTCATCTGATGTGCAATTATGATTAACTGTTTTTTTAGCGAATTTGTTAATTTTTATTTAGTAATATTACGATTGTATCCATTATCATTGTATGTAAATATGTTCCGGAGTGTATTTATATTTTTTTTATTTGTATAATTAACATTAGATTGCGTTTATATGTTATGTTTGTCATTGGTCATGTCCTCCGCGCTTTCATATTCACTTAGGTTTTTACATTTTTTCTTTATTTTTTTAAATAGATACACGCGAGTCGAATGGCTTATTCCAACGCGAGACAACATCACCAAATGACGATCGCTTTCAGAAGTTGGAATAGATCATTAGGTTCAAGCAATAAACTAAAGATAGACTTGTAAAAATGTTATAACATGTATTTTTAACCTATACATAGTAAGATATTTATAGAATTTTAGTCGTTTAATTATTTCGAACGACTTGTTATAAAGAAAATTGGTGCTTAAAGCTTAAAACAAAATATGACGGCACTTTGTCGTGTGTGTATTGTCATGGAAGGGGTCAGAGCATTATGACATAGCATGCGTTGTTATGCTTTCGTGCGATAAAGAATCGTTTATTTTTAAACGAATAAAAAACCGTTAGAAAATTTTCTCTAGACCGCACGCCGCTACAAAGTTAAGGCGTGCGGAACTTCATTTACAATTTCTTTTACATTATAGTTTTTTGACGTTTATTTAGTATTTTACTTTATTTTTAATGGTGTTGAAATAAACGATTTTGTATCACGTGGTGAGCAGTTATAATAATGTAGGTAAACTTTGCTCAATATCGATGAAAACTGAAAGTGTTACAGTTGATGCAATACAAACAAACAAACATAATAATTGAGTTTTATTTCAATGTTAACAAATCCATATTTTTCGTAGAATGGAAGAACAGCCGATCAATATTTTCAAGTGCAATGCACCCAAAGATAAAAAAAATCTAGAACTAACTCTATTAATCTATTTAAGGAAAATAGTAGCCTTCCTAAGTACCTAATTACAGTTATAAAAATAAAAAAGAAAGTTAGTGTGCCTACCTAGATTTTCTTCAATTAAGTAGGTACTTTCTTCTTTCAATGAAAAAGCTTGACGGCCTCAATAATTATGGAGTTGATGCTTCACCTACTGTTAAGTAGGTCTTTCTGTGTTAAGGACGTAATTTAACCTGTTACCTCACCATGTACCTACTGCGATTTGAAAGGGAAATAAATATTCTAGAGCACCAAAAAGACTTCGGGTCTTGGGCAAGCCTACAGCCAATGGAAACTTTAATAAATAATTTGAGTTTTATAAAACCCACACATTTTCAAATACATCCAGGAATTACAAATTCAAAGTATTTTTCAAGCCAAGCAAGTTTACCAAAATTACGTCAAAAAGAAAAAATACGTCTTTTATCATAATTTAAATGAGCGCCATCTATGTTCCGCCCGTTGAACTACTAAGAGCATTTGACGTCACGAGTTACAACGCACTTGTTACATTGAAAGTGCAATGCTGCTCAATTCCTGTGATTATTATTACGAGGTAAGTGAAAATTGATTAATTTATTACTGTTTTAATGTTTACAACTTAATATTTACTTAAATACTTACCTAAATGTTTTTATTAGTAATTCGTATGTTTAAAAGTGCGTGGTGTGCTAATGTGAGGAATGCATCTTGTATTCTTCGTTGGTTCATCCACATGTCATGATGATGGAATATTTAACTTCGGTCTGTTTGATCCGTGTAATCTCCGAAATGGTCAGACCGATTTTGATGTGACTTTCATAGGCAATGTAACCAAGAGGTGATGCGGGAATTAGTCGCATTTGGCTGCAGGTGACAACGTTGGGAACAACTAGTCAACCTGCCTAAAACAATATTTTAATATTTGTTTTACCCAATCTATTTTAACAGAAGATCAATTAGAATCCCAGCATTGGTGAAACTTATGCCCAAATTCGTCTTTTCAATGCTCAATTCATATTGTGGGAGTCAGAGACTGGTACCAACAAAAACTACGTACGGGGTAGCACCCTATCTAAGCAGTGACGGATTACGCAAGCTCGGGGCCCATAGCAAAGTTTATCACGACCCCTTTTAAGTCCTAAAAAGTAATAGTATTCTTAGGTATTTGACGACAGTTCACCTATTGATAAAAAATCGGGAGTCAAAAACCTCAATAATGTCTGAATGACTATGGCCTAAGTACAACGACAATAAAAACTGTTTACTAAGAATAGTACACACAAGTTTTAAAGTAAACATTTGTTTTAGTAAAAC
Source organism: Helicoverpa zea x Helicoverpa armigera (assembly GCA_033682625.1). Lineage (NCBI taxonomy): Eukaryota > Metazoa > Arthropoda > Insecta > Lepidoptera > Noctuidae > Helicoverpa > Helicoverpa zea x Helicoverpa armigera. The sequence continues at coordinate 464,038 of JAWIIS010000015.1, read as the reverse complement.
TGGCTTTCATGGTGTGGTTGATTTTGGGCATTGGAACAAAGAGAGACGACTCAGATTGATCAGCGAAATAAAAAATCATTGCAGTTGCTCTGAGCCTCTCTAAGCTTGGGCTTGGGTGCAGTGCAGGGCCCCGTTCGCGCGGGGCCCGTAGCAATTGTGTATGGTTATTCCGGCCCTGTTCCTAAGTACCTACCCATTTTAGTTAAGGTTTAGTATTTTTTTAAATATTTCTTGTTGTAACAGAAGGAGGTAAATATGTAGCTATCGCGGTTCATGAGATTTTTTATTTTTACTCATTGATAAATTTATGTCTTTACGTTTCGTTTGTTGGTGTGCCAATAAATAAAAAAAATTGAGATACCTACTTAGATACCTAGGTATAGATTTTGTTAAATATGGTACAGACGGACACTGAAGTCCTAGTAATTCGTTCCCGTCCCGTTTGACCCTTTGGGTACGAAACCCTAATAACAACCTAGTTAAATTAGACTAGGTGTAGCTATAGAAAGTACCAATTTTATGAGATAGGTTTATTTATTTATTCTTAAGAACGAAATACACTAAGTAGGTAGGTACTCGGTAATTTTTATCTAGGTAATACCAGAATTTAAAATAGGTACCTAGATAAAAAAACTTAAATAAGTAACACGAGCAAAATCACAGAAATACCACAACCTTGTGTGTTACCTATAAATCGGGACCTATAAGTAGGTACTACCTACTTACGAATGTATTTTTTTCAACAAGCATAAACGCTGACGTCATTCATTCATAAGTAGGTAACCTACCTGCCTACATACAAAATACCTACTTACTAGTCACAAAACATAAAAGTAGGTAAAATTACCTATTCTACATAAGCATAACCAGCTAAGAAGCCCGCTTTAACTTATCCAAGCAAAGCAAAAATGTAAATAAAGTTACGCTAAACAGTACGAACTCCCATTAAATAATCCAATAAATCGAAAATTCTCACAATCATCGGCAAAAGGGATCGCAAAAATCAATAATAGTCGATGGTTTCAACCAAGCCTGCTGCCTACAAACCTACTGACGTGACGTAACATCTTTTACACAGTTTATTTTACTACGAAATTAGATTCTAAAGTCTACAGGATAAAGTTGAAGCTCGCTTGAACGTGCTAAGGAGTTACGACGTTCTAGAATAAAGTGCAAAAGAACAGATAATCGACGCCTAGCCTTGTGCGATATCGATTTTGACAACGGCTACTTTCACTGAAACGCAATGCGAGCAATCTCGCTATCTCCCTCGCTCTTACCGCAAAAAACAATGACGCAGAAAGAGAAAGGTATCGTGAATCATGGCGACGCAACTTGGGGTCGCCGCAGCGGCGTTGCCATGACAACAGGTCACCGGGAGTGTATGATTTCCAATATAATTGTTCGATATTTTTAGGTCAAAATGTCTGAGTTTTTAATAAAAGTATTTATGAACGACAATAAACTTGAAATAAGCATGGATAACGGTAATGTCACTATGGTTGTGGATAAAAACGATTTTCTCATTGATTCGGTAAGAATTTTATTGGAATTTGACGCTGACAAAATGGCGGATGGTTGTAGATAAAATATTTTGCTTTAGTATTGATTTTTTGACAAACATCGATAATATTGTAGATGTTGGATTAGTTTTATAATGAGTAGAAGTTACGTAATTTTCTGTCGTTAGATGCGCTGGTTATTTTTAGGTACCTACCTACTTACCTACCTAGTTAGATATATTTATACGGATCAATAGTTTCTTATTGGATTTGAACTAGAAATGAAATGAAGTGGTCAGTTCATCTTGGTGTCATGATTTTGCTTGTAGAAACGATGATTATGAATGAGTATGTTAGGAATTTGAATTATAATATGGGTAGATAGTATACCTAAGTACTTACCTAAGTAGGTACCGTAGATCTATACCTATAGAGGTACCTAGGTACATTGTAATTCGATTTATCATAGACATACCTAAGTAGGTTTGATTGACTTTTAGTTTATTTAAGTAATGATTATCACACGATTTTTGGGAGAATTATCAACATTAAGTACTTATTACTTACCTACACTTTAAAAATCGGAAATTCTGCCTTCGTTGATGAATCTAAGTAGGTATAAGATAGGAAAAGGACTTACTGTTTATTTTAAATACCTACTAGCGTAATCCGCGGGTTCACCCGCGATTTGATAGTTTCTTATTCTATTATTTCACGCCTAGATAAAAAAACTTGTAGTGCGTAGGTACATTTGTCTGTAGGCTCCCATTTGTCTATGTACGTATGATTTTTTGAATAAGTAATTAGGCCAAATCATAGGTAGAAAGTTAAAATTATGATAACAGTAAGGACTTGAGTTTCTTTCTGTAGGTACTTAGGTGCATACCTATGCAATGTTTACACGGACATCAGATCTTCATCTCAAATGGTGCAGCAGTTTTTCATGATAAAGATTACACGGACTTTTCATCTCAAGCAGTGCATCAGTTTTTCGATCCAAAGAAACAGACTATCACAGACTATTAATGAATAGAAGGATAGGTACTTAGAGAGTAGAAACACCATTGGTAAGGCGTTTATTTATAAATTGCTGTGTGAAATTTTACACTTGATGAACCGTTGGCTTTTCTAGGAAATCTCATAGGTAGGTATAATAAGATTCTCATTTCTACTATCACCTAGGTAAAGTGGGTATTTTTTAATGCTAGACTAGTGGTTTCTTACAGTATAGGTAATTATACTTTCTTTTCCTTTTGAAATTGAAAGAAAAGTGTAAGTATGTAAAATGGCAATAGCGTGATGGCCTCAAATCAATATTTCTTTGATCTGAGGTGATGGCATATACCTACTTATAACTTTTTGTTACTAACACGTGGACATTTGATAGGTATTTTATTGCTTACTAGCTCCGCCAGTGGTTTTATTGCCGTGGGAACTCTTTTGCGCACCTGGATAAAAAGTATCGGTAGGTAAACCTTTGCCGATAAACGGACTAGGTACCTATCTAACACAAACATTTTCTTAAATCGGTGCAGTAGTTTATTAGGTAGGTAGGTATGTCCTTTATATCTTGACTAGCTTTCGCCCGCGGCTTCGCCCACGTAGGTAGGTAGAGTTCGGTTATATCGCGTATCCAAGAGAATTCTTCAAAAGTCTGGGATAAAAACTATCCTACGTTATTTCTCAAGGTCAACTCTATGTCTGTACCAAATTTTATTAAAATCAGTTTGTGGTTTAGACGTGAAAGCGTAACTGACAGACAGACAGACAAACAGAGTTACTTTCGCATTTATAGGTAATAGGTACCTATTAGTAGGGATATGCAGAACAGTTACCACGGGACATGGACAAAACCTCTGGCTATAACGAATGATTCTATTTTATATCAACGTAATAGACACGCGAACATACTACAAGGAAGGGTTGCTATAAAACAATGTGACACAACAGTAGGAAGTGGTGTAGCGCCCTAACCCTTCGCTTCCGACCACGAAGCCCTATTAGTAATGTTTTTAATATCCTCTCTATTAAATAGGGCTGTTTTAGATGCATGTGGCGTTTTCAAAAATGAGCTCGTGGCTAAGTCAAAGGATTGTGAAGGATAGTAAAGTTAAGCAACGCATGGTACGGTCGGTCCACGGATGGGTGACCATCTTGCCATGACGAGTTCTTTTATGTTTCAGAAAGCACGATAAAACTGTAAGTCCCGGCTGTCATTTGAACATCTTTGGCAGTCGTTACGGGTAGGCAGAGGCTAGACAGTCTGACAATGAGTCTTATCAAGGGGTATTGGGTTGCCCGAGTAACTGGGTTGAGGAGGTCAGATAGGGCAGTCGCTCCTTGTAAAACACTGGTACCTACCTACTCAGTTTCTGAAATGGGCAAAATATTCGCGCGTGTTCTATTTCTCCGCGACTGCTTTTACTTTCTTTTGATTGAACTTGTTAACAAATCTACATAATTCTTTCAATTTCTTCTTATGTTCTAAAAAAAATAATCAAAATGTACGTACCTAAGTCTTGTTATGACATATCTACTTACCTTACTCAAAACAGCCCTTTACAATCTTACCCCTTGTCCCAATCTTAAGCGGAACCCTAAGAAAAATAAAAAGGTCAATGCACCCGGTACAGTGAGGCACGCGCGCGCCACAGGTGTTCGTTCGATAATATCGATTTTCCCGCGACAATCGATAAGTGACGTCAATCCAATATGGCGGCTGCGCGCGCAGCTGTCGCTCGATAAAAAACACGTATGCTAATGAAAGTAGGGTCGATAAAATAGGGGTTTAACAATATCATTTTTGGGACACGCGAATGTACTTTTTTTTTGTAATTTATTATTTAGGTTGACGAATTTGAATAGGGTGCTCTGGTCTCTGAACTTTGAAAGATTTGAATATTGTTTGTTTCTGGGATTATGGGCTTAAAAAGAGTAATGTACAATAGAGGAAAAAGTACATAGTGAACTTTTGTACTTTCAGAAATTATTAGCAAATCATGGAAGTTTGGTCTGATTAAAAAAATGTCTTAGACAGTCCATATATCAAGAAAGGCTTAAACTTGATACTACTTTTATTCAGGTGCGTGGTGTAGTTCCTGGGCGAGTGAAATTGCTGGCTAAAGCTAGAATTACGATAAATCATATTTTTAATTCAAGATAATAAGAAACATTCGTTTGTAAAAGAATCATCATCATCAAGCGTTATACAACATAACTATTATTAGGAACATACATAGTTAGTTTAACCATATCTCACATAAGCTTACCTAGTCAAAAATTCCGTTTCATATAAATACCTACTCATAAAACCCAGCCCACTCCGTAGGCAAAAGCTAGTTTCTCATCTTAAAAAGATACCAACTACAGACTACATAATATAGTTAATATTAAACAATACGATATAGTTCGGTTAACGTTTACGTGTGTACGTAATGACGTAACGCAGTTAGCACTACGTGGTATAGGGGCTGCCGGTGACGGGTAGGGATGGGATTGTCGATATCGATAAATGTGCTTAATGATGTCTTAGTGCTGTGGGTATTTTTTTCTTTTATTTTTTTTGTAATAAAGGTACATAGAAATGGTAGTTACATGAAATAAGAGAGTTTATAGGTACCTCTATTTTGGTATAATGCACATACTTTCAATAAAACTTTACAGAAAGATTAGAATATATTACAGAGGGATATGTTGATAGTGGTTAATTGGTTAGATATTAAACTATCAGTACTTTAGTCAAAATTGACACATTAGGCATAATTATAAAAAAAAACTTGAATAAAATTAATTAATGTGAAAGAGATGAATAATTTAAAAACTTAAAGAAATTAAATTAAATGATTTGAAAGATAAATAAGTTTAACAAGAAATTGACGACGGGGGAGCATATTTGAATAATAATTTCAAACTTCTTTGACCACACGAGCGCTCTACACAATCTTAAAGGGCTCTATCGATATCGATAACCCACCAATCACATCACTCAAAGCCCTTTGTCACGAGCCAGGTGTCGCGCGGGGTCATTTGAGCCACCTGCCCATGTGTGAGTGAACCGTATACAGACACGTTTGTAACACACACGTACACACAAAAGGGTTTGTTTGTGTGTTTTTGCTCGCGTCTGCAACATTCGGCTAAATATACTGTGTTTCAATTTTTTTTAGCACTGAGCTGGTTTTTTTTAGGTAGTTTTATATGGAGTGTAATGTGTGAAAATATAGGTGGTGTTATAATGGGCCAGTTTTTGATGATAGAGAGTGTAATTTTTTTCTGATAAGAAATTAGAAGATACGATAAATGAGTACTTTCGTATTGTCTAATTTCATTCTTCGTAATACAATGTCCATATCAGTTACTTAGAAAACGTCCAGAACCGTAATAATATTTATTAAGCGTAGGGATTAAGTTTAGCTCACAGGGTTTATACCTACCTACCTATTATAAAGAGATTAGACAGTTTGCGAAAGTTCTTTCATATACCTAAAAAGAAAACAGGTATTCATTCATTGTCGTCTCTTAAAATGAATGTTAGGTATTGATAAACCAGTTTTATTTCTAGTCTCTATATTTTTATTTATAAAAAAGAAATAACAATTAAACGCATCCAGAAAAACGAGACTCCAAAATATATTCCTGACGTAACATGTTTTCTTTGATATGCAAATACTCTGGTGTAACAATCAAGAGTTTTGACGTCAAAACATGGAATCACGCTTTTCATTGTAAAGGCAAAGTCGAATAAAATATAATACGATGCTTTTGAAGTCACAATCATTCAACAATAAGTGGTCTACAATCATTCGAGACACAACAATGTCAACTAAAGGCATTTTCTTCCATTGTATAGTGGTTCCAACAAACGCAGAAACTACAATATTTGCTCCATAACATATAACAGCAATAATATTTCAAGCTTTGTAGCGTTAATTATTTCCCTCTTGGAAGTTTCACCATGAGGTAAGCTTGGCTAGCAAGTAGCCAAGTGACAGCAATGCTCGAACGAGGGCAGTGCCGCCACCACACCACCCCCAAACTCACGCTCAGACCTTCCACAGCATCATCCATAGACGCTCCCGAAATAACCTCCCCAAAACAGACAAAACCCAACCAGCAATGGTCACAAAACAATCCGTACAACTAGAAACACGGGACGTACGACGCCCCAGGGTAGGTTAAGGGTGCATTGTATACAGCTAACGTCAGATAGCCTGACAAAGTAAGCAAATTCAAACAAAATCCAACTTAACCACCTTCTAATAAGGTTGACTTTGCCCATTTCCCCATCAAAGATAGGTTGTTTGAAACGAGGGTGAAGAAACAGGGGTGTTTGCAGGATGCGGGGCGGGGGGAAGGTAGGGTGCGTCGCGCAGGCGTGCTTCAGTCGCCCGCGCGACCCCGCTGCCGCCGGCCGCGCGCCATGGACGAGGGAAGAGCGCGCGATCGCGCTCCACTCACGGTGATTGTCGCCCCGAGCAACGCCTCGCCGCCCAGACTGTCGCCAGCAGACCTGCTGCCTGACGGCGATGCGGCGTTCCACCCCCTGTCCGCAGTCAATGGACGGCTGACACCGCCGGGGCTCGAGCCCGCCTCGTACGCGACGCTCACCCCTCTGCTCCCACTGCCGCCGATCAGCACCGTTTCGGACAAGTTCGCGTACCACGCCGGGGGCACGTTCACAGTAATACAGCAGCAGCAGTCGTACGCGTCCTTATCACCAACTCCTTACAATGAGCCGTTGTCGCCTCAGTCGGCATACAGCCGGCGGAGTGCGTCGCCCAACTCATTCGAGAGGCGATCCCCCACGCCGCCATTGCCGAGTCCTGGTTTGGACTTGAACGCGGCGTTGCTCGCGAGAGAAGAGCAACAACAGCAGCAGCAGCAGCAATCACAGAGCGACACAGAAGAAATAAACACAAAAGAATTAGCTCAGAGGATAAGTGGAGAACTGAAGAGGTATTCGATACCTCAAGCGATATTTGCTCAGAGGGTGCTATGTAGGTCCCAGGGCACGCTAAGTGACCTGCTAAGGAATCCAAAGCCCTGGTCGAAGCTCAAGTCGGGGAGGGAGACGTTCCGAAGGATGTGGAAGTGGCTTCAAGAGCCGGAGTTCCAGAGGATGTCGGCCTTGAGGCTAGCAGGTATGTGATGCATGATGTTCTGTTGTTTGTAGATTTTATACTAGATGATGTGCTTTTGTTTTTTTTGTCATTTTCTCCAGGTAAGTTTACAGTTGTTGATTTTCCTATAAGAATAATACAAACGGTAAAAGAATCATGCAGGTCCAATTACCTACGAAGTTTTGAACTGCGCAGGCTATTTTGCAGGTTTGGACCTAACCGGACCTGAACACGTGGTCCGTGTTTTTTTTGTATGATGCGTAGAACGAAAATGGGACACTAGTACTATGTATTGAAAGCCTCTTTTGGAAGGATTTCAAAATCACATATTTTTAGGTCCTGGACCTACAATCTGGGATTAAAATTCCCTCGCGCCTGAAATAACCCTTTTGCCTTTATAAACAGACCTAAATTATGTCACAAATTCGCAGCTGAATAAAACCGCGCTTCAGTCAGCCTACATTAGCATAATATAGCCTGACCTGGATTGCCACGTGGACTTAAAATGCATAAAATCGTTCTAAATATACATTTATAATTTTGTTTGGTATACAAACTAACATGTATCAATTTTTCAGTAATCTGCTAAGTTTTCTTTATGGTTCTGAAAGCGCCTCAAAGATAAGTTCATCTAATGTTATTCAAATCCAATGAAAACAACTTATGTTTGAGTATAATTCTGTCATCTTTACTATGATATGATAAACTATGCCTTTCTGTCCATCGCGCTTTCCCGGCCAAAACGACTGTACCGATCTTTCAGTGTTTGATAGGCTACTTTTTATTCGGGTGCGTGGCGTAGTTACCACGGAACGCGGGAAGCTAGTTATAAATAAAGCTACCTAAATACATTATTCCTGAAATAATACCTACACTAAAATATTCAGACATAGCAAGGCTTTTGAATAAGAAGTTATAGCAATTAAAGATACCATAGAGAAACAATGAGCAATGTTGATGCGTATAGACGTCTAGACGATGAGAGTAATAATAGACAATAATACCACAGATATAAAACTAGTCTACAATATTATGGACTGTGAAGTTTATTTAGTAGGTACCCAATATCGAACCCAAACTCATATTTGAGAGGTGGAGAACCAACCACCTCCCAAATACGAGTTTGGGTTCGATTTCAGGGCAGGCATGTACCAATGCAACTTTTCTAAGTTTGTATGTACTTTCTAGGTATATCTTGGACACCAATGACTGTGTTTCGGACATTAAATTGTAGATCCTGGATGACGTAATCAGAAGCCAGTAAGTTTGACAACCAGCCTTACCAAGAGGTACTGGGTTGCCCGGGTAGCTAGGTTGAGGAGGTCAGATAGACAGTTGCTCCTTGTAGTACACTGGTAGCTGTATACGGTTAGACTGGAAGTTGACCCCAACATAGGAAAAGGCTAGGCAGATGATGAAAATGGTCGACAAACCACAAAACAAACATTGCTAACATAACAGAATTGTATGCAGGAAATCTTAAACTAGCTCTAAATCAAGGGTGAAGACCTTTTTAAATATTCATAGACCACGCTAGGAGTGAAAGTTTCCCATAGCTTTTATATACTGCCAAACTATAATGATTCTTATGGGAATCTATGAGAATACCACTAGGTTCTTTAATTTTGTTTTAGGTTTCTTATGAAAACTGTCTGAAAGTAATTTATGATTGTTTAGTTTGCTTCTTTTTAAATCGTTTTCTGATAAAAAAATTATAATTCAATGCTATTGTTGCCATTGATTTGTTTAATTGGTCAGATTTTATCAGAAATTGGTAATCAAGTTTTAAAATCAAGTCTCAAAGTAAATTTATTCAAATTAGGCTGCAAAACAGCACTTTTTGAATGTCAGAGGTTTTCCTACACTATAGTAAATAATATTTGAAAATACATTGTATGTTTTGTTGTCTATAGAGCAAGCGGCGTCAAAAATACTTGACACTGAAATCTATACTCATATAATAAAGAGGAATATTTTGTTTTTGTTTGTAACCTAAAAGCTCCTAAGCTACAGAACCGATTTGAAAAAAAATTTCACTGTTGGAAAGCTACACTTTTCTCGAGTAACATAGGTTATATTTATCCCGGTACGGGCAGTAGATTCTACGAGACGCGGGTGAAACCGCGGGAAATTCTCCATTATATTATAAACACAGTATTTTCATGTTTTCATTTTATCAACACAACCCAAATATTCCTTCGACTTTTACTCCAAAGAAAAACCCAAGATGTCCCCTTAAAAGTATCACCTACGTAATTTACTATAAAGCCAATGATGCGCCACTACGCTATCGATAAACGCTTGCAGTTTACAAACAGCGGGCGCGTCAGCTGCCTCTATCGATTCGTATAATCGATGCGTTGGGTCACCGCGCGGTCGATGCGGTACGTCACTAGTTGTGGTGACCACGCGATTGGGGAAACGCGGGAATGAATGGATAATGTGTTGCGTGTTGTTTTTGTAAGAGGCTTATAAAATATAGTGTTTATCATGGGTTGCGGTACAGATGAAATGCTCTTGAATGTGTAGTGCAGTTTTTAAATATTTTTTAAATAATATAAAAAGGAGGTTATTGAGTTTGACCTGTATGTAAGTTTGTGGGCGATTATCTCTCGTTTAGCTGAACCGATTTAAAAAGCGGTCTTCAGCACAGTATTTGTACTTATGAGAAGCTTTTAGGCATATTACTATTGAAGACAGTTTTTTTTTATTATTGCAAAAAATTCTCTTTTTATAAAAAATAAGTCAATCTAAATGGATTATTCGCTTTTTTTTTACAAAAAAAATAATGATAATAACTAGGGTCATTAATAAAATCAAGATAAAAGGACCTCCAGCTGCGTGCATCGATTCTAATGTTAATGTATGCACGGTCGATGCATGACGTAACTATGGGGTGCGTACCCTCGCGTTGTGAGGGTTTATGGGTTCTTGGTTTGTGCGTAACTAATGTATGCTTCTGCGTGCATACAGCATAATGTAAAAGCGTACAAAACAATTAATTTTATAATGCTGACTTGTCATCAAGGTTTCATTAGTGAACTGGCTAGCTACCCAGTAGAATTAATTTGTAAATATTAACTATAAAAATAACAATTTTGTTAATATTTACAAAATTTTGATGAATTTACAAAATGATGTTAGCCGGGCCGACCCAGTCGACCCAGGTTACATTTGACCCTCCATTACTCAATAAAGTTTTTTATTTTAGAAAAAAGAAACAAAACTATCGGGAGCAGAAGAATTAAGGTTTTTAAACTTTCAAGTCCTATTTATGTATATTTTCTCAAAATCGGGATTACAGCGCGATATACTCCTATAAAGGCAATATACAATTTTCTTTACCCGACGAAGAATATCCTACAAACTACGAAACCCATAGTCACCCTACACAATTTGACAGTTCATGTCGTCGGCACGCGACCTCCCCTGTTCGATAACCATTGCGTTTTGCTTACGTATCGCGAAAGTCGATCGGTGCAGTAGGCGGGCAATGTATACGGTAGTGTTTGTCGCTATGATGGATTGGGTAGGTTTTTAGAGCAATGGAAGGGTAGTATTTGGTTAGGTTCCTTTTACTTTTGTAGCATTATGTACAGTTAAGATGCTTTAACATTTCTGGTATGTTTGCCTGTTAAAGAAGAACAGGTATAGTCATCCAATCTTGAGATATGTTGGTCAGCATTTAAGGTTTCGTAATTATCTGTTGTTTGCAATGCAATTTGTGTCTTTATTAATAAAGCTTCTTATTACTTCAACACTTTTAAAAGTGTTGAAGTAATAATTAAATTTTCAATGATGCCAATGTATCTTTTCGAAGTTATGTATTTTTCAAATATATTTTGCGCATCAATGACTGAGTTCAGGTAGGTAAGGGAAAAGAAAAATATCTTGAGGAAATCTGGACTTGAAGGTCTGGAAGGAATCGCCAATCCACCTTGAATAAGCGTGGTGACGAGGATCATTCCTCCCTTTATAAGAAGGGGAACAATAAAATGCCTGATGATGATGAGTCTTCAACTTCATTAAGTTTCCCTGGTCAATAAATTGATCCTTATCTTCTATCATCAGTAGCTTTCTGCCTAAACTTTACTTTAACACAACTGTTGAGCTTAACTCTATCAAATCAACCAAAAATCATTACATTTCCAAGTATTATCATGGACAACATCATCAAACTTTTACTATCGTTCCTAACATCTAATATGATTACTTAATATCATGAATGACGTCATTCCGTGAACGCATAGTTTCCTTATCTTCCTTTAGTACGAATATGATTGAATGGGACTCTTCCTCATCTGGGTATTGACATATTTGTCATGTTATGTATTGACAAATTCGTCAAATGTATTGACATTATTTTCTTATGTATGTATGTATGTTTTGTGGGTTTGCTGATTTCATTTTCTTCCTTGTTTTATTTTTTACTAGCTTCTGCCCACGTCGAGCTCGGTTATATCGCATTGCCAAGACAGAGAACTCCTAAAAAATCCGGAATAAAAACTATCCTGTGTTCTTTCTCAAGGTCAACGCTATCTCTGTACCAAATTTTATTAAAATCAGTTCAGTGGTTTAGACGTGAAACCGTAACAGACAGACAGACAGAGTTACTTTCGCATTTATGATATTAGTAGGGATACTAACTTTTGCCGCACACGGATAAAAAGTGATAGAATTTAGCTTGTTTGCTATACATGGGCTATTCAACACTGAAAGGAATTGCAAATCGGTCCAGTAGTTTCTGAATAAGCGCAAAAAACTCTTCTGCTTTAAAGTCTATATCTAAGGACTGGTCCGATTTGAATAATTGTTAAATACTTCCCACAAAGCTAGCTACACTGTTTTGTGTTGTTTTGGTAAAGTAGGCTCAAATAAATTTAGGGGATCCCTTATCTATAATACCTAATTAAATTCTATAAACTGTTGTTACCGCGTGGGTATAGCAACCATGTGGATGGAAACAGCTAACTTCTATCAACTTCAAATTCAATTTTTTTCTACTAAACCTTTTTCAGCCATTCCAAATTAAGGCCAATAAACCCCATTAACAGGCAGACACCATCATTTATCCTGAAGAACTACAAAAACCCTCAAAACGGTACCGCAAGCGAAGCGGCCCCCCCTCCCTCTGTGACGTCAGACACCCCGTTTATCGATCCACCCCTCCCCCCGCGGTCGCCTGCCGTCGGCTTGTGTTGTACGTACCTATATGGGGTTTCTTCAGTATACCTTTCCTTTGAGATTTTTATGGCGTATATTTGGAGTTTCAGGTATTGTAACACGTGGCTTGGAGTTGTTTCCAAGTAGCTTCAGTCTGTGGTTCCAGCCGCGTTTCGTAGAAATTTCTCCATGAAAATGATAAAAAGTAACCTATAGCCTTCCTCGATAAATGGCTTAACCTAACCTAACACTGAAAGAATTGAATTGTCCAAATCGAACTCGTAGTTCCTGAGGTTAGCGTGTTCAAGTAAACAAACAAATAAGCTTTATAGGTTATATTAGTCTTATCTGGTTAGCCTTTTCCCAACTATGTTGGGGTCTGGCTTCCAGTCTGACCAGGTGAAGTTCAGAACCAGTGTTTTACATAGAGAGACTGCCTATCTGACCTCGTCAATTCAAAATATTTTTCTTTAACAATATTTTGTTCCCACTTTTCCTCGTCAGTTTTCCAAGAAAAACGGTTTGGCATAAATAATTTGGATTTCTTCGTTGACCTTTGATGGGTTCAATCGAAAATTATGTTAAATGTCAATTCTCTAAATATAGTCAAAGCAATTTGTAATCTGATAGACCGGGGATTTATAATGGTGACTTTTGATTTGGTTTGGACCTGATTTACAATATAATTCGTGTTTTGCAAGTCAATAAATTGGTGGGTCCCGGCTGCCATTTGAACATCTTTGGTGGTCGTTACGGATTGTACGAAGCCAGAGAGTCTGACAACCAACCAGTCTTGCCAGGGGGGTATTGAGTTGCCCGGGTAATCGGTACAAGCAGTCTCTCTATATAAAACACTGGTAGGCGGCAAATCAACACTGGAAGCCGACCCCAACATAGTTGGAAAAGGCTAGGCTACACAACCAACCCATAAAATCTCCCTGGAATTTCGTCTATGCCCAAACTAAATTCCACCCATCATCACAGGGAAAAGTGGTAATAAATGTAGTCTGATAGTCTACTGCGAATTTATAATTTGTCGCATCGCGGAAGGTAAAAAATATCAGCCATGATCATTTAGCAATTGAAACGTCGCTTGTTGAAAATTATCTTTGAGCATAAGTACTTATATCCTGTGCTTATCGAGAGGTAGTGAAGTACCGTGTGTGTTAAGCTAACTTCCGCCAACGGTTTCACCCACGTCCCAGGGAACTCTTTCTTACTCATGGACAAAAAGTAGCCTATGTGTTATTGTATCAGAATAACATAAAGGTTACTTTTCGCCCTTGTCCTGTCCGGCTACGTCCTACATATAAGTTAAATTACTTTTTCTTACTTTCTAGTACTCGGTGGAGGTAGTCCAAATTGGGTCTTGCAAAGTTGTCCCGAAATAGCGGTGTCAATAATAACTCCTTTATTCAGAAACCGTTCGATGAAGAGTCATATGCATTTGACAAACTACATCAAATTATAGAATCTTATTAAACTCTTTCGCGTGGATGTCGGAAATTGATAACAATCTTCGTAGTGGCCTTAAAAACGATAACAGCAAACAAAATTTAAATACTCTTAATTTTACAGATACCCCAAACCAGCATCAAACGATTAAAGGCGACAATGTAAACAACATGCCTCAACAGCCTTACTGCCAGCCTCGGGAGTACCAGGGTGCTCCGCCCGCGCCCCAGGGCTCCACAATGTACCCTGGGCCTCCGCCCCATTGGGACGCGCCATACGAACCAGCTGGGGACGTTTCTTGCTTGTGAGTCCTGCCCTCAACTTGAATTGGATCCCCAAATCCTTCAAATTCCTATTTCTGTTCATACCTTGCGGTTTCTGCTTTCATTTGTCATTTTTCTTCTATTTACTCTTTTATGAGTTCATTTTCTTCTCCCTCGATGTCTTCATTTTTATTTCTTCATCAGCTGCTGAATCATCTTTATATGTTTTCGCGCCATTAACATTAACATGTGTTTTGATTTCTACCGTTCCAATATCCTATCCATCCTCTCAACCCTGGCTGCGTAGCAGTGGACTTGGTTTCTCATAGGTATAACAAACATGTAAATAGCTTGTCGCAAAGGTAAAGGAAACACATTATTATAATAGAAATACTAATCATAATTTTGATTCGCAGACTTTGTGACAAGACTTAGATTGAGAATATTGTCTGAATGGATATTTTTGTTCTGTCGATCAAATGTGTAAAATGTATAGAGATTTGCTCATAGATGTTATTTTTTTTCTGAATAGGCAGTATCCTTTCCGCAGCTTTGGTTGTTTTTAGCTTTTGTGGCATTGATACTGCCTAGTGACTGTTTATTTAGATAATGTTTTTTGAAACATTACTTTTAGTTGTAGGTAAGTGTTATTTTGTTAGCTTGACGAGGCCAAGATGAATGTTAGACTGCTACCGCGCCCCCATCCCTCCCTTTTTGTTTCTCCCTGCGCCCGGGCTGTTATAGTTTTTCATTATATGATTTTATAGGTGCCTGCGAGATTACAGACCCTTTGTTAATGTTGTTTACATTGTCGCCAGGTATGCGTTTTTATATAATACGTTTGGTGTTTAGATTTCTGTCGATATGTTGGGATTTTTTTATATCGAAATATTTCTTTCAAAATTATTAAGTCAAAATGTTCTAAAAAATGGTGAATATACAATTCCAACATGTCAATATTACCATAAATAGATGGAAATAAATGTACAAATTAAATCTAGATGTTTTCATTTATTAGTGTAGAAATAAAATTACAATACCTATACAAAAATATAATATTATAGATAACTTCTATAACAAAAGTAACCTAATTTTATTTCTACACTTCTAAAACCTAATCCAAAAAGGTCCCATGTTGGGCGCCAAAATAGAAAAATGTAAGAAATTAAACGTTAGCTCCATTACTCTAGATATAACGATCATTTTAAATTAATCTTATTACAATTTATATGCTTTTACATATACTAATGTCATATTGGGAATTAAAGCAATCAATGAATCTGTAGATGAAAAAATTTATAAAGACAAAATTGATTTTGAAAATGACAAAAGTATAGAAAAAGCTATAAAATGTAGTTTATGTTTAGAGCATGTTTGTTGTGTATAGATGAAGAGCTTGATAGATAACGGTCAAGCGCGAATAGATAAAGTTAGGGAGATAATATTTAAAGTACTAAAAACATTATTAATGGAATCATTATTTTCTGTTACAGCGGCCCAGATCCCTCAGAGAGGCAGTGAGTATTTTATTATAATATAATTAGATATTAATTCAGCTTGTTTTCATTTCTTTATAGATGTTTTATCTTACAAAAGCGGGTTGGTCATACTTTCTGTATCAAACCTATCATTATCAGCGAATTTAAATATCCATAAAAATGAAGGCAATAAACACACAGCTTTCCCTATTTTAATTCAAAACCAATTAAAAATCATAACATAAAAGCTAATAGTCAAAACGAAATTTAACATTTAACACCAAAGTTAAGTTACTAATAACAAGCATTTAGTCTCTAAACATTAGATTTGTAATCCAAAAAAAACTTTCTTACAAATCAATTTCTCAAATCGTCTAACCTATATATGTACTCAAACTCTGAATCGGCAAAATTTAAGTAGGGTCAAAAAACGCATCAAAATTACCATCGTTCCTAATTCTAAAAGCAAAATTTCTTTCTTTTCACTCAACTTGAGGAGAGACCCGCATATGTACGTACTATTTCTAGAACTTTCCTCAAATCTTGGTGTTCAAACCAGGTGATGTAAAGGTACGCTTTGGTTACAGGCTGCAAACGCAAGGAGGATTTGGGTTCGGATACAATGCCTTCCCCGAAGAAACCGCGTTTGGTTTTCACAGACCTCCAGCGGCGTACTCTACAGGCTATTTTTAAGGTAAATATTATAAAAATATATGGACTACTTGGTCTTGTATTCATAGAAATTGCTTAGTGTTCCAAGTAAAAAATAAGAAACCTAAGAAGATCTTCAAGACACAGCTAAATTACATAAAAAGGACATGAACATAAATCGACCTTTAAAAGTTTTGAGGTTATATGGCTTAACAAAGTTGTTACAGAGATTATTTTTTTACATAAACAAAGTACCTAGTTTGTAACTTATTTCGTTAAAAAATATCTTCAAGCTAAAAATCTTAACAGCAGTACAAATTCTTATTATCATTAAAAAGTAAAAAAAACCGAATGACAACATTTATCCTCAAGAACTTAGAGTACATGATCTTGAGTAAAACTCCAAAACTGACTATTTTAACTGACTTCAGAAAAAGGAGGACGTTCTCAAAACCTTTTTTTTAGAACACGTACAAGATTTGAAAACACATCTATGTCTGTGTCATAATATGTACATATGTGTTTAGATAAATAGCCAAAGTAAAATTACATATTTTACTAAAGCCTTTACAAGCGCCTATAAAACTCAAAATCTCTAACCCAAAACCTTCTGCATTTCAGGAAACGAAAAGACCATCAAAAGAGATGCAAGTTACCATAGCACGACAACTAGGACTAGAGCCCACAACAGTTGGCAACTTCTTCATGAACGCCAGAAGAAGGTCCATGGATAAGTGGAAAGACGATGACGCACCATCAACAGACCTGGACCAGCAGTGCGAGAGTCATGATCTCGACAGGGTTCCAAGTCTAGATTCAGCGGAATCTGAAGAAGATCATGATGACCACGACGATCATTTGTTGTGACGCCGTATTCCTCAGCAGCAACTTCTAGTGCTATGAGATTCGCTTGTTTTGGGCCCCGAATTGACAGTGTCTGTTGTGGTTTCGGGTAAACAGGTTTCTTAGGTTTTTTCTCTAAGTTTAGTAGCATTTTTAATGGGTTTAATTACTTCATTATCGATGATAATTTGAGCATCTTTTGCATTTTTAAATTCTTCATTTGATTGCAAAAGTTTGTCATTCTTGTTGGTTTTTATACCTTCTTCAGTATTACTGATCATTTTTGCATCTTTTTCATTCATATTGTCTTTTAATTTAGGCTGTGGTGTATTCATATCTGGATGTGTGATATTATTATTACCTGCTACATAGTCTATTACAGGTAATTTTGTTGCAATAATATTACTGTCATCTAAAATAATATCACATATGCCATAGCCTTTATAGTCTTTTTCTTTAAGTGACGGGTAAATTTTTTCATTATTGTGTAAACGATCATTCATTTTCAAAATTGTCGGGGCCCTAAACGGAGTTCAAAAAAGTGTACAGTTAAAACTTACGTGAATAGTGCGAAGCCGGAGCCGTTTTAGATAATATTTAGTTATTAGCTGCTGGTCGACGCCTCTATATCGATAGTCGATAAATTTGTCGATACTAACAATCGACTCTTCTGATTGATTAGGTAAGGTAGAAAGTTCAAAGTTGATTGATAAAGATATGGGCAGGACGAGCTTTGGATGGGTCAAAAATGATCCAGTTTTAATTTTAGGATTTTTGTATGATAATGACTGAAGTGAAACAGGAACATGTTAAGGGTTGCCCATATCTTTTCATCGACAAATCTATCGATACCTACATAGTGTTGCGCCCCAGATTGATCTCTATATCAAACGTTTCTAGTCAAACGTGAACTAAACTAGTAATTTTTAGTTTTTATTTTAGAACGACAATATGTATTTTTTAGTGTTAACAATCGTTTTGGATTTGGGCGTCTGATTGATTCAAGTTTATCAATCATTTTGAATCAATCACTGTTGTACACAGCTCTATAGTAGTGCAATAAAACACATTTTCTCCTTTGAATGTAATAAGTGTAAGTGAATTAAACTAAGTTATAAATGCATGAATCAATCATCTTTCCCCTAGTATATGGCGCCCTCGTTCAAAGCTGATTGATTAGATAACTATAAACGTTGTCAAAATAATGTTTTTAAAGTAGCGAGAATATCCGATGAAATCGGATCATTTAACATGACATTTGATACGTTACATGGTTCAAAGGAAACGACTCAAGTTATTTTCTTAATAACCCTTATGTTATCCATTAAAAAAAGTCATGAATTGTAATAATAGACCACCAATTTATTAAAAACAAACATTAAGATTGTGTACACTTAAAGCTTTAATACAATTCTTATTAACAGAGAAAATATTGTGAAAATAATAAAAATATTAGTATCAAACATTTATTTATAGCAAGAGACAACACCAGAACAGCTCTTTTATTAAGTCGGTTCGACTGTAATGTTTTCTTTAAAAATATACTGTCAAAAATGTAAGCAAGCTTTTCAATAAATTCCTTAGGTCGTGTAACGTATCTCTCTAGTCACAACTTCTTAGCCATTCCTTTTAATTTCATAACGGCTGATTAAAAACTTGAAAGCAAATTTGTGCGTGATATTATCTAGATATAACTTAGATATAAAAAAAATGGTATTTATTTAAGAAAAAACTGCTTCAATATAAGACTAGTCTGATTTGTGCAAGTAGGTGAAGATTCGAAACGCTTGGGAAAAAGTTGGTGTCATTGAGCGAGCGAATGCTTTATTTTATAGTATTTAAGCGAAACTGTAATTGGTGGATCACAATCCTTATGCTGTTATTGCGAATGTGAGTTTGTGTGTTACAATCTCTTAAACTAGTCAACCGATTGAGATGATTTTTTTACGGAGTCAACTTAAAACTACAAGTTTACAAGATACTTTTTATCTGTTTTTTTCTTAAGAACA
This sequence comes from Helicoverpa zea x Helicoverpa armigera, assembly GCA_033682625.1. Taxonomy (NCBI): domain Eukaryota; kingdom Metazoa; phylum Arthropoda; class Insecta; order Lepidoptera; family Noctuidae; genus Helicoverpa; species Helicoverpa zea x Helicoverpa armigera. Next base: position 444,555 of record JAWIIS010000015.1, on the reverse strand, counting down.
TTACATAAAACCGTGGGGAACAGTGAGTGTAAGTATTTAAATTAGGCAACAGTATTGTAAAGATTCTGTGTTATAAGATAGCGAGTAGTCATTGCGTTAATAGAAATGTGTAAGTTATCGACTATTTTTCAAGCAATACTGTTAGATTATTAAAATAAATGCCTCCTTAAAATACTTTAACATAGAAAAGTCATTTAAGGATTTTTGTACCTGTAAAATATTTATACGTTTTGTCTTTATAAACACTGTTATATTTCATGCTATATTTCATATCTATAGCATCGCTCGCACAGTGTAGCATCAACTTTACACGTTATTTTTAATATTAAAAATAACTTTCCATTTTATAGTTAAATGCAAATGTTTAAGTTAATATAAGAATAGTTTATTTATTAATTTATTTTTGTAATTTTAAACCATTGCTAGTCTTGTTTTTTTACCACCAAAGATATGTAAGTGCAATTTGAGTTTTATTTAGTCCTCGAAGTTTAGTTTATTTTAAGTGAAAAAACTATTTATTAAGTTATAACCATTTTCATACATACTATTTGTTAGTTTGTACAGCGACAACATATTTACAGTAAAAAGTATTATTTTTTTACAGTTCCAAAATATAATGTAGTTGCATAAAACACTTCATTGTAAAAATTCTAGTTCTGTGTATAAATATTTTTCACATTTATAATGGTTAATTTACGTACTTAATAGTATTAAAACAATTCATTTATTACAAAAAAAACCATTGTAATGCAAAAAAAATATTTCTGTTTATTGTAAAAAACTTGAAAGAAAACAGCATTTAAGTATTCTGGTTAAAAATTAACTATTATTATTTTAACTATTAAGTAATTATTTGTGTTCAAATATCTAGTCACTTCTCATATCTTATTTCCAATACTAAAGACTTTAAAATTTTAAAGATTTTGACTTGGGGAAAATATTTTATTGATTTATTGATAATTATTCAAAGTTACTTATTACTATAGAACAATTTTTGACAAGAGTGTTCATGTTACTATCTGAAAGTAATAATTTCATTAGTATTATTAACCAGGGCCTCGATCCTACTAAGCGACATACGATTCACATCCGACTGAAATCCTATCACGACTCAATTATGATTGAAGCGTATGTGGCACTCCGCTATTTTTTCTTTTAAATAAACGTTTTTATCATTTTCTGTGATTCAATAATGAATCATATTGTGTGCAAATGATTTACGATTGCAATATGATTGTAGAGCAAACTACCGTATAGACCAAATGGCAGACCAATCGCACACCAATCAAATGTCATTGGAATACGATTGGTCTTAAATTAGTAGCAGAATGCCCGCTAAGGTTAAAACTGCTATTGCGATTCATTTTTTATTCAATTTTGACATTATTAACTTAGGAGAATCGGGCCCCAGTTCCTTTGTTTGAACTTGGATTGACACGTACGCGTGATCTAAATAAATAATGTGAGCTTTTACGTCCGTTTTCAATATTCCATGTATTTATTGATTTGCTAAAATACATACAAGTAATGTCGAATGCCTAAAGCTAGTAAGAAAATCAACAGACAAGTACCTATATAGAATATTGGAAACGGCCGTTAATCAGCCTCCAATGATTTTTTTCATTACAATTATTATCTTTCAAAATTACATCATTTACATTTCAATTACCTATTGATTTCCAAGTTTATTTTTTCACATCTCAATAACACGCATTTTTGAAAGCAAAGTCTATTTATAAGACAATATTAAGCTATAAGGTGTCCATTTAGAAAACTAGTAGAATAACATACAGTTGATTTTCATTAAAATACCTTTTGATTATTATTGAAAAACAGTATACGTCTGCAAACTTAATTAGATATGTAATAATTAATATTTTATAACTTTCAAAGAATGTGGACTGTGAAAATCCGTATGAGGAATTTCGTATTTAATTTTTGAGGAAACCATTATTTTTAATTTAAAATGGAGGTGTGTGAACTAGTCGAAAAAATACAGAGTCATAATTAATGTTGGATCTGTTATCTCTTATACATTCCAAATATATATTTTTTCATTAATTTTGAATAACTCTGCGTATTTTATGCAGATATAATCATAACAGCATGCAGAGTTATTCAAATTAAGTGTTTTTTGGTTTCAAGATATTCGAAAGTCGTGTTTTCTTAAGAAAGAAATGTATCAAAAATTGCGCACAAAATTTTCAGTAATCCAGACAATTATTATTCTGTAATTAAATAATTATTATTTTGGCTGTTCGAAGCTCTTTCACGTAATATCTATACTGATTTGAAACTATCAAATAAAAAATGCAAAAATACAATATTTTTGTGTATGTATAGTACTAAATAGTGCGCTTTCTGATGTACATAGTTCGTGATTACATGTAAGATTATATGTACATTTTACAAAAATGTCTGTGTATTATTTTTATCCCTTCATTCCGAGAAATCTTTCAGAAGGAAATTATTGAAATATGCAAAACAAAAAATGGTTATGGTAGGTAACTAAAGTGATATATATTTATAATTGAAAAATTTATTCATATCAATAAAGTCTTCGTTTTCATATTATGTTTATTAAGGAAAATATTTGTTTCAATATAATATTTGAACATTGCGTTTTGTTCAATTTATCATCGATGTGGTTGGAACCTTGTGACAACCGATATTCTTATAAGCTTTAAAGAGATCGATATAGGTATAGGTAAACAACATATCCTATTAATACCCTTGTAAAAAATAACAAAACTGTACTTAGTAAACATTGTAAAATGGTACACCGTAATATAACAATTGCCCTCTTTCAGCCTACAGCGACATCTATGTTCTGACTCGATAAGTATTCTCGCCAAAGCAAATCGTACACTGTTAACATTTGAAATGAACTTAACAAAGGACAAGTTAAGTGGCTAGGTACTTGTAGATTTGATGGCGCTACCATTGCTCGATAAAGTTCTTGTGTGTCACTAAAATAATCCTTCCTATGTATTTGTTCTTCGTCGTTCTTTAACTGACGAGGACTGCGCTCGTAAAATACATCTCTCCTTGTAGTACTTTCTAGATCCTTGTGAACTGCGTGGTGAAAATGGTAAATACCTACTCCCTCACTTATCTTTTAAGGGTACCTAAATTTTCATAAAAAAATAGAGTACATAAAATCTAGACTTGATGTATCGAGCACAGTATAATAAAGCCTATAAATACAAAATAACCCACGCAAGACCTTATACTCAAAAGGTAATTGATCGATTATTTTCCGTCTTATCAGTTTTATATAATTAATTGTTTATATACTCCATAACACATGTCAACTTTTATTATAAAACAATCTTTCTCATCAACAGATTGTTTCAATAACAAACAACCTATCAGATAAGACGAAATATCATGTACTTACAAGATACTGAAATTCATTTTTTTTCTTTAATTTCAAATAGGCCTATAAAAGCTCTTATATTACAAAACTATATTTTATTTATATTAAATGATATTTTACTAATTCGTAAATCATACATTATAATCTTAATTCAAAATAACCAACGTAGCTCCCAGTTATCTCGGTCACCATCACCAATAACTTAACATCTATAGTCTATGCAAATGTCGCTAATCTTGTCAAAGCTATCGGGCCTCGGTTTAGTTTAGTGAACTACCAACGAGGCAAGGCTTTGAAGGATTAACTATTTATTCCTTTGTGGTTCTATTCTGTGACAGTTAAAATGAAGGTTGTTTGACCAAATAATGGTAAATGGTAGATGAGCAATTGGTTGTTTTAGTGTGTTGATGCGGACTTCGAAAACTAATACTAAAAATGAGGACTTTGAAAACCAAGAAGATTCATAGAATTCGATGTTTTTTAATAAGTCATAAATAGTCAAAAAATATTGTATGTCTCTCCGTTTTTAATGTACAAGAGGAAATATAAATCTCTTCAAAACCACATTGAGATGTTGCTTTTGAAAGTCATCGTTGGTATTAATGAACCAGAAAGTTTGTTGATCTAAATATTGTTATACTAAAAATATCCTATTAAATAAAAATGTTAGTTCAGTTAGGCAACCACTCCGTGCTTAAAATCTGTTAAGTAACTAAATAATTCACCATCTTTTTGGTAGTGGGAAATCATCAAATGAACACTGTGGGTGCAGCGGGAGGGAGTATCAGACTATTACTGACTGAATCCCACCGTATTCCTTCTGGATCCCTTTGTGTACCAGCGCCGCGGTAACTCTTTCAAACAATCCCGTAGCCTCGGCATAAGTTACCACCTGTCTTATAAATATTACCACTACCATTAAAACAAATGTGTTTTTCCGCTCCCTTCGAAAAAATTAAGACGACGGAAACCAGAGGGAAAAAGGCTAGTAAGAAAATACAAGGGAAGCCAAATCGCTAGGATTATATACTTACTATAAAGATTTATTAGTATATGCACTTAGGGAGCCCTGTATATTCCATACAAAGCATGGGATATGAACATAACCGGGTTAGTATGAGATTTTGGTAGAAGGTTAGAATATGAGTGATTTTGAATGATGGATTTGTAAATACACATAGATACATCTATGTAAAGTTTCTATCGAACCAAAACAGATTACGATATATACTTAATAAAATACTTCAAATTTTTACTTAATATTACTAATGAAATTTTAATTTTATCAGTTTGCCTGTCTATATGTTGGGCTTTCATGCTAAAGGTAATGTGTCGATTTATATGAGGGGCTATTTTTTACCCGGCTGTGGAAAGTGGTGAAACCACAGGGAACAGCTAATACTTCAATTAAAGTATCACATCGGAATATGTTCCTCTTTTTAAGAAATAACATAAATATATTGGATGGGATAAATAAAGATAGGACTTCTTAAAAATTAAAAAAGAAAAACATGTTAAATACACGCTACAGTGTGTCTTAAGTTTGCACCAAATGAGAGTCCAGGTTAGCATGTGACAGGAGTAATACCTGACGCTCAATAGTCCACTAGATTCCAGCAATGATAACTTAAAACAAATTAATAGTACCATTTTATATTATGTAAACAATAATATGTCTTGATACAAAATAAAAACAATAAACAACAAAGAAACGATCCAAGAAAAAAAAGTATAGGCCACCCGCAACAGCTAGTCGCGTTTCTCATGGCCAAACCAGCGCCCACCCATCACTTTCCAAGCCTCACCCCACGCTTAACTTTACGCCTCCAGCTCAGTTTGGGCGTTAAAAAATAAAAACTGCCCCAAAGCTGAAGTCAGATCTTTTCACTTCCTGAAGACAAAAGGCCTTTGAAAAAATCTTCGTACTGAAAAATATACAAAAGGTCACTAGAGCTTAAAAGTGTGGGAGAGAGATGGCATGATGTGCATATTTGTGCGTTAGAGTGAGATGGCTAGCTGAAAATCAATTTATTAGGCAGTGACGTCACGGTGTACGCTTGCGCACTGCGCTTGTTCCCGGGAGAGGGTTGCTCATGGCGGGAAAATTTCCCCCTGTTTGTGGAAAGCGGGGAGAAATATTTTTCGGGGAAAAATATGTGAGAGTATGTATTAATTTATTTGTAGGTTGATGCTTGAGTTTGATAAAAGATTCGTGTTTTACATAAGTTTTGGATGGACTTTAGATTAAATAAATTCAATAACGCAAAATAGATAGGTATATTAAAGTAGGTACTTAATAACTTGATAATTCTAAAAACAAAGATATTCTTTTGCCAAAAATATAAGAAACAGGAAAAAAACAATCGTAGTAAGAGGTAAACATTTAAAGTAAAATTCTCAGAAATTAAGATAAGAGCACTGTTAGTTCAATTATTCCGTTTTGTAATTCATTAATCAAGGAGCACTGATTTTATTTCTTTCATCTTTCTTACATCGTGAAAAAAAAACTAACCCAAACACAACTTAGCATCACAAAATGCATTACATGTAAATAAACAACAAAACGAGACTAAACACTCAAAAATAGAACACAAAACAATGTCCAACGATATTCGTAATTAAACTCCGCGTGTGGCAACACCGCGCTCATCTGGGCGGCCCGAAATAGTGGCACGAGGGGGGGCATCAGTAGTCGCGGCGGTGCCGCTCACGCCGCCCGCGCTATGGCGTCCGTCGCCGCTTGGCTGCCCTTCGCCCGAGCAGCCGCCATCGGATGGGTTCCCATCGCCACGCACCCGCTGCCGCCGCCCCCAGTCCCCAAGGACCGCCGCCGCGCCGAAGACGAGAAGCTCCTCATTAACGTCTCCGGACGACGCTTCGAGACATGGCGAAACACCCTCGAGAAATACCCCGACTCCCTCCTCGGCTCCACCGAGAGAGAATTCTTCTACGACGAAGACAGCAGAGAGTATTTCTTCGACAGAGACCCGGATATATTCCGACACATATTAAATTATTACAGAACTGGCAAGTTGCACTACCCCAAACACGAATGTTTGACGGGATACGACGAGGAGCTCGCTTTCTTTGGGATCCTACCTGACGTGATCGGAGACTGCTGCTATGAGGACTACAGAGATAGGAAACGGGAGAATGCCGAGAGGCTCATGGACGATAAATTAAGTGAGGCGGGAGATCAGAGCCTGCCCCAACTGACAGACTTGCGGCAGAAGATGTGGCGAGCGTTCGAGAACCCCCACACTTCGACTGCCGCCCTGGTATTCTACTATGTGACTGGGTTCTTCATCGCGGTGTCGGTGATGGCGAACGTAGTGGAAACAGTGCCGTGCGGCCACCGGCCCGGCCGCGCTGGGACCCTGCCGTGTGGCGAGCGGTACAAAATCGTGTTCTTCTGCTTAGACACAGCGTGTGTGATGATATTTACAGCGGAGTACCTGCTCCGACTGTTCGCGGCGCCGGATCGCTGCAAGTTCGTGAGATCCGTCATGTCGATCATTGACGTGGTGGCCATCCTGCCGTACTACATCGGTCTCGGGATAACCGACAACGACGACGTGTCGGGAGCCTTCGTGACCCTGAGGGTGTTCAGAGTGTTCCGTATCTTCAAGTTCTCCAGGCACTCTCAGGGCTTGCGTATCCTGGGTTACACGTTGAAGTCGTGCGCCAGTGAACTGGGCTTCCTGGTATTCTCGTTGGCGATGGCCATCATCATCTTCGCCACAGTGATGTTCTACGCTGAGAAGAACGAACAAGATACCAATTTCACATCCATTCCTGCCGCCTTCTGGTACACCATCGTGACAATGACGACGCTGGGGTGAGTACTTCAATATTAATTGATTACAGAACCAATCAAAGCTATTGGGAATGTATTGATCGTCATCGGTCAGCGATGCATCGGTATCCATTAAACAAAATGTTGCGCATATCTGACACCTGTCGACGCCATTAAATATGAACGCGGGAAAATATGTGTCATGGCGTCGATTTGCCGTTTCGACACCGTAAAATGTTTAACTTGAAATCGACGTTTTACAAGCGTTTTAATTTCGTGTATTTTTCATTTGCACAGTAGGTATTGTGGGGATTTGGGGACAAATGTTTTTGGTCTCCAGGGAGCGTGTTTTTCTGGTTACGGTCAGCAAATACGATGCGTGAAATGCGGTGTTTTTATTTAATTATTTTGCTGTCGCTGCGGATTTTCTGTCTCGTTTTGCTCTGGAGGGCTATAAAGCTATATGAGATCTGTGACATTTCAGATTAAGTTATAATTGATGTCGTTTTCAGCACTCGTCATTGGTTAATGTAAATGTACGGTTTAATGATTTAAGAGACGTCTGCGTAAAGATTTTCTTTTGAACCGAAAAACAGTATTAAGTTGTAACTTATACCTAACCCTTTGTGTTAAGAGTCGTGCAACTTTAATCCTTTTCTCTACATATATTTGGAAAACATAAAAAATAACTTCAAATATAGTAATATTGTTTGCTGTGCTTACATATTTTTTAATGAAAACCAGTTGCTAGTTAGCCAACAGCTGTTAGTAGTATAATGGGTTATTTCACTTTCTTTTTGTCATTTTTTGGCATTTAACCAACGCGTAAAGCATAAGTTCATTTGATATCATAACAGATGAACTGCATGTTGCCCCTATCAAATAAATTGCAGTTTTTGATACAATGAAAAAATTGGACTTGGCTTAATATTTTTACTGCAGTATTTTTATAATTTTCACTCTATCTATAGAAGCGCTTTAGTTATTTTTCATGGTTTTCTATAACCTGAACATTCGTTGATTTGCGATGAAAGATTGTTTGACGTAATTTGTATGAAGCCAATGTCAAAATTCAATCTCTAATCTCAAATATGTATATATGGATAGGTTATAGAAACTCGCACTAAATTGTTATATACACGTAAACAAATTATTTCAACCTGCATAAATTTTGACTTACAAAAGGTATATTTCAGGTTGATATTTTTTTAACATTACATTTTCGGAGTATTATATTTTTGTCACCAATATTTTCAATATTTTAATTTCCTTTTAAATCTTTCTTGGGGCACATAATAAAAAAATCTATCTATATTAAAACTTACATCTTTCCACACCATTAACTCTGCTCACTCCCTCCATACATATAAAAGCTTGAGTATAAAACCTTCTTCATACAAACTTTAAGGAGAGGATGTACGTACGTCATACGTCAGGCAAGTTTGACAGTTCACGCTTAACACTCAATATTGATTGACGTTTATATGTGGGAGAGATTTTTCGTTTAAAACAGGTAACAGGTTAAAATGTAACATGTTTTGAAAGATGCAAGTAACATATGTTATTTAAAAGTATCCTATGTTCATCTCCAGACTACCACATATATCTGTGCAAAATGTAATCTAAATCGGTTCAGTCGTTTTGGAGTAAAAGAGTAACAAACAAACTCGCACAAAGTAGGGATAGTTAGGAATTAATTTAAAAATATTTTTGTAGCAGTTCTGAAACGCCTACGGCGTAGGTGTCCTCTGTGCTACGGCGTAGGTGTCCTCTGCTACGGCGTAGGCTGTACTCTGATAAAGTAACTTATTTCTTCTAAGTTGTATTCAAGTACAATGAAAATGAAAGATGAAAAATAAACTACAAATAACTAAGAAAAGCATAGCTATACCTATTTACTTACAAGAAGATTTGAAATGCAGTAAAATATTGGAATCCAGCATATGATTATTATATCTAAAAACGATAAGTTTATATACATTTTTACGATTAAGGCTTTATATATGACATATTATAAAGCTCTAGGCTCAGTTCACCAACAACATAAACCTCAGTTTCCTTAAAAGAACTCTTAACTCCGAATTTTCATGTTCAACTTTCGAAGTAAACAGTTGTTTTAAGAAAACCGGACTCTCATATTATCGGTGAATCACGGCCTTTGTCTCCTTATAAATTAACCATTCTAGAACTATTTATAAACATTATAAACTAACAAAAAAACCTTTATAAATGGTAATAAACATGTTTATTCCCTATTTTCGTATCAGGGTGGATGTTTACCATTGCCTCATGGTGTAGGGCTGTCCACTTAGGGTAAATTATGTACATAGATTTGAATAACATAGGACAAGCGTGGATTCGAACTTATAACCCTGATGCCATGTTTTTTTTTTACTAACTCAAGGTCGTGTATGTTGGTTTACTGGTCTAAAAATATCTGTCTATTTATAGATTGAAAAGTTTAGGGTGGGTTTTTGACGATAAGTTTGTATGTTTTGCATAAATTGTGTCAAAATTGAGCCACGTACAAAAGGTAGTGGTGTGATTTGAAAATATGGGATGAAATGGAATTGATTGAATAGTTCCTAAAAGTACTTAGCTTTGGGAAGATTACTAACAGCCTAGTGCTTTGGGAAGATTACTAACAGCCCAGTGCTTTGGGAACTTAAATTGTTATGTAAATAATACTCATATAAAATGCATATTTAATTTCATCTGCAGAATACCTACTTTTTATTTAAAAAAATACATTAAAATTAATTTAAATGCATAACCTGCAAATATTTTTTTCGCGACCCTATCCTTTGGCCAGTGCAACAAAAAAAATCCCTACTTATTATACCACTACAAATACATATACAAGTATACACAAAGAAGAAAACATCTTGTTCCCCTTTTATTCCCACAAACACACAGACAGAGTAATATATTGACGTTATTTTGTTTGAAATATGGCGCTCGAGGAATGGGTGAAGCTGATTGATGATAGAAGGAATATAATACTAGTTCTGCTCGCGGCTGCGGCTGAGAAATGGGTGAAAAGAAAGTTGTAATCATTGGATTGTGTGGGCGTGGTGTTATTTTTTGATTATATTATTGTTAAGTGATGTTATATACACATATCTTCATCTGCTGAGATACACATACACGTATAGGTGCAATCAAAAATAGCTAATTTTTATCCCGAAAATTCAATGAGAAACTCATTCTTGAATGAGATCATAGCTTTATTTGTAAACGTTAAATGATTAAAAAGGTAAACTAGCTCAATACATTGAGATTTAACTCGTTACGGCCTAGCCAGAAAGTCTGACAACCAGTCTTACCAAGGAGCCCTTACCCGTTTAACTGGGTTGAGGAGGTCAGATAGGCAGTCGCATTATGTAAAACACTGGTACTCAGCTGCATCCGTTTAAACTGGAAGCCGCACCCAACATAGTTGGGAAAAGGCTAAGCAAATGAGTGTGTACTAAATCTTATTAGGACTGAAGTTAGCCATTGGTCAGTATTCTACAGTGTACATATATTTTGACTATCTTATAAAGCAAATATCTGTATATATTACTTGCTGGAAGCCGACCCCAACATAGTTAGGAAAAGGCTCGAGAGATGATGATAAACCAAGTATATAAATTCTAATAGGTACATATTTTGACCATAGTGAAGTCACTTGCAGCTAACTTCAGACCAGCAAAGCTATTTAACGCGAAGTGTACACGAGTAAAGGATTACACAACAATACAATAAACTCTAACAGGATTGTGTTACTGCGATACATAAGTGGTTAAACAGTATTGATTTTAACACTGTGTATGTGCATTTAGATATGTATGCATTTTTCTTAGTTACTGAATAAGTATCTTTGTCAGGTTTGGAGTATTTTTAACTTAGGTACTACTAAGTGGCCAAGTAGTTTGAGCGGTAGCCTTTCAGGTTTTAAAGTGTATGTGTATGTTTCAGTGTGTAACTTTTATGTAATTTTAGAAGATCGTGGATACCAATGACTGATTATAAAGTAATGAAAAACATCTTTATGAACTTTTTAGCAACATCCTAATATGTTATTACTGATAACTACGAATTTCAATTAGTAGACTAACTTACTAAACCTTTATTATTCTGAGAAAGCAAATGTGGGAACATGTTTCTGTATATTATATGAGAGTTAAGGAATAGTGAGTGCACCTGTGTCTGCGCAAATGCTCGTGCACTATAATATTTCCTGCGTAGTTGGCTAATCTCCTTACATGAGAACAGCCACCGTAGCCGATAATCGGCTAGGAGGACATCATATTATATGAATTCTTTGCCTAAACCTTTATGGGAAATGAGCGTGATATTTCAAAACCATTTATTGAATGCGTGTTTTATCTGTCCAAAGAAAATCCATCGCTAACACGACTCCATACAAAATTCAATGTTTTTAATGGCATATGGGGTTCCAAAAATGTGTTGTCATTTTATAGTATCGATTATGGGGTCTTCTTTTCATGGTTCCCATGATTGAAAAAATAATAAAAAAAAACGAACTCAGTGGCGTGCACTTGGAGAGGCCTATGTCCAGCAGTGGACTGCGATAGGCTGATGATGAAAAAAGTTCAGTCTTCGAAAAATCTACAAAGGCTTTTTAAAATACTATTACTCATACGTGAGTCGTCAACTATCTAACTTCAGAAATGCATACTTACAGCCAGTTTCTTCATCAAAAGTAAAAGCCAAAGTAATGTCAGTAAACTAAAAGTAACCACCACTAATAGATAAAATCGTGAAAATCTAATTTGACCATTACTTTTACTTTATGACATTACTTTGGCTTTTACTTTTGATATAGAAACTGGCTGTTAATAGTTAATTGCGTAAACGATGAGGTTCTTTACAGTGACATAGTTAATAGAGAACCTCATTCTAAAATCTGTAATATTATGTACCCCAAGCAAAGTTATAAGGGAGCTCTTTTAAACGAATGAAAAATACTTTTTTAAATTAGAAAAATGTTTCCCCGTGAAGAGACCCAGTGGTCCGAATGTAATGAGAATTGAGCCTTTTCCTTCGAAGAAGATTGTATGCTGTTATTAAGTCGTGATAGCTTAATGGAATCCGTTCCTTAATAGGAATGGAAGTGGGTGGAAGTTTCTTATGTAGATAGATGTGTAGGTAGGTTAATTTGATTTGAAATTTTAGATTTGAATTGTGGAATTCGTGACTACTTAGGTATGACTCAACACATACATCATCAACATTTTTATTGTACAACTGCAGGACGCAGGCCTCTCTTTTCTTATAGAGGAGGAATAAGGTTGTTCAAGGCATATTCGTGATTACAGCCTTTACTGCTTTGCTTTACTTCACTTTAATTCAGTCAATGGATGGTCCCATATAAACTTAGAAAGCACATTTGTCTAACCGGAATCGAACCCACACACCCGTCCTTGAAAAGGAAGTGCTTTAACCACTTTGTCACCAAGACTTTACATACGACATCTTATAAACATATAAAAACCACTGCCAACCAGGTACACTAAAACCAACGAAAACCGCATAAACCAACCCTTAAATAATAACCCTAACCGCAGGCAAGCTATAATTACTTCCCCTATCCGCCCCCAGCTACATAGGGTTAAGCAAACTAGATCCAGCTACTTACAGCTCGTCACACGTTGAGTAAACAGCCTCCGGGGATACTGCATTTATGAGCTCGTCTGGTGTAGGGTGGTGGGTAAATGTTAGAAAATGTAGGTACATGTCATTTATTGCATTCCATAATGTGTATTTGGTGCAAAATATAAAATAATAGAGGTAGTCACAATTATAGACCCTGATGGGCACAGCAAAATAGTTAGAAGAGAGGAAGGCGTTTAATGTAATATGGTAGTATGTAGTATATTATTTAAGTATTTAGGTATTTGTATTATAATTAATTGTAACACAAAAATGTTTCCTCTTTATTACCTCTTTAAACGCGCTTTTATTAGCTTCACTTGTAATGTAACTATGTATGAAAGAAAAACTTGGAATCTTAATTTGACGCACTTTCCGGTCTTCGATTAGGATGAAATTTTGCACACGCTCTGAGTTCTTATGACATACATAAAAAGCATGTTTTTTAGTTTTTTAAATATTTTTTCCAGGTATAGATTCATATAAATAACTGAAATGTGTGTGATAGGCCGGTATGATATATGTTTGTGTATTGTCAAATCATTTTTCGCGACTTTTTACGCTTTAATTTTTTATACGATTTTTTACCCTATACGTTACAGCTACATAGAGTTAAGCAAACTAGATCTAGCTACTTACAGCTCGTCACACGTTGAGTAAACAGCCTCCGGGGATACTGCATTTACGAGCTCGTCTACCGTTGGGGTACCATAGTAATGTTAGTAGCTATCGTTGTATACAGTCCTGTGTATTCGAGTAAAGAGTAACATACATTATTATTCCTGCATTCGAGTAAGGAGTTACATATATTATAATTTATATCCATAGAGGAACCATTATTTTGTTTGTACACTAAAGGCTCCGTAACCGTTTGAAAAAAGATTTCAGTATTGGAAAGCTACTCTATCTCCGAGTAACATGGACTATATTTTATTTGGGTACTGCAAGAAGTTTCCCCGGTAAAAGAGTGAGACCGCAGGATATCATATAAGTAGTAGTTTTTACTAAACCCAAACGAAAATGTAAATGAATCGCCAAAATATTGCGACTTTGTCACGTTTTAACGAAACTAACAAAGACAAAATTAACTACATGTTAAAGTAGACACCACTTCAAGTACGGTTATACGTTACTTTCATCCTTGAAGGAGCTCCTTAGGGACCCTCTGAAAACTGAGAAACGACCCCTAAATAAAATTAACAACACACGTGTTCCTGCCTTATAAAGAAAACATACCTTCACGCTTAATTTTACAAAGAAAACCTTAAGGTACATCTCGGATACACGCACAACAGTCGCACGCCAGACGCTTTCATTGCGTTCTTTAGAAAAAGTTCCATACATTCTCATACTGTCTGATACTGTAATAGGCGTGATGATAGGGTTAAAAATTGTGATTTTAATTAGTTCTTCTTTTAGATTAAAAAAACATATTGGATCTTTTATTTTGACAAAACTTTAAGATTTAGGTAAATCATGTTTATGTGAAAGTACCTAAAAGTGACATAACACGAAATTCAAACGCGTTGTATCTTATTAATTATTTGTTTAAGAAAAAACGTGTCCATTATTACATTGTTATCTAAAAGACGGAGTGATTACCTTTTTTGACACGCCATGCCATGTTGCAAAGTCCACGTGCGGCTGTTGCCTCTCTCCAAAGCGTACCTTTACAACGTGATAAAAATCGTCTCGTTTCTATGTTGTTTAGAAATTAATGAACTGGGCACGTCGCATTTACAATTGACCAAGGTGACCTCTGATTTGTGACGGCAATTTAACGTGTGTAGCTGTGCTTAACTTCTGAATTACAGGATTTGTTAGAGAAATGTGTTACTGTGGGTGAAAATTGTGCTTTATGTCATAATTAGGCTTTTTGGAAGAAGTTTTAGTTATAAAAAATAACAGTATATAATACTAAAGTAATATATGGACATAAAGAAAAGACTCGTCAATGCTTCATGTAGGAAAAAGACTGGCTTATTCTTTGGATAAAGAATTAGCATTGCCATTCAACGTGGCAATGCAGCCAGTCTTCTGGGCACGTTTCCGGGGGACAGAGATGGACAGTGAAGAGTACTTCGGCACCCAATCAATACTCGACATGTAATTTTATATATGTATTTTTTTATACATTTTAGTTCGTGGAATTATTTTAGTATTAAATATAAATTGACTAGCTCAAATATCAATAAGTACTCAAAAAACTACCAAAGACTTCGAACTTAAGGTTAATAAACTCTGAATTAATAACTAGCTTTCTGCATTGTTCCACCTCTGATATTTTTATACACATATCAAAAACCAATGACCTGTTTGTTTGTTCACCTTTTGCGTACTTTATAAATACTTAATAGTCCGTCTACGGTTCACGTGACGAAGCTTGGGACAAATAAACAAATAGCTTTTGTATTTCTCTATTGTGTTTCTAAAGACATGTGAATGGAAAATATGTCAATAGGAATGGCTGCAAATTGATTTTTTGAGTTTGAGTCGTTTTTGTGACTTTTAGTCGTATTGTAAAAGGTTTTTTTTTGTAAGATAGGTAGACCCCAGTTTCCGCTACTTCTCGCAGCCAGTTAGAAAATGCTTTATTTATTTTATTTTAATAGGTACGTTGACAAACTACATACTTACACAATAAGTATAGGTAAGACATGCAGTAGGTACATATAAATCTGAAGTCCAGTTATTACTTACCAATCACATTACATCATATTTGTTTCAGCAATTTTGACATTAAGGAGTAATAAATAAATAAACAAACTTGGGAGCTGGATGCGAGCAGCCGAAAATCGGTCTCAGTGGCGTGCACTTGGAGAGGCCTATGTCCAGCAGTGGACTGCGATAGGCTGATGATGATGATGATGAAACAAACACACATTGCATTTTCTGAGGATAATAACACAGCTATAGAGATTATGTTTACCTTCAATTATGAGTCAAAGAGTCAGTTATTTTGAAAAGAAAAGCAACGCATACTCAACGAAGAAATGTATTTCCAAGAAAAACATCCATTTAAATTCCAACGGTTTTCCAATCTTTCAAAAATATTTTTCATAGGTATTTCCTCATGTTGTTTACTAAATCATCTGCCTAGCCTTTTCCCAACTATTTTGGGGATGAAATAGAAATCGTTTATTTGGCGAAAATGTATGTTAACGATGGCATCCAGTCTAAGTAGATGCAGCTGAGTACCAGTGTTTTACCGGGAGCGACTGCTTATCTGAACTCCTCAACCCTGATACCCGGACAACCCCTGACCCCAAGACTGGCTATCAGACTTTCTGGCTTCTGACTAAACGTAACGACTGCCAAAGATGTTCAAATGACAGCTTAGATGTACGTATTTAACATGCCTTCCAAAATACGGAGGACCTCCCTATGACATAGACGATCACCCATCCATGTACCGACAGCACCAAGTGTTGCTTAACCTTATGATGGATGACCGGTGCAGCTGCTCTAAGCTGCTGTCGGCCGTTCCCAATATTTATCTGTATTTTGCTAACTAAAGATAGGAATTTACGACATTACTTGTTTGGGGCTTACGTCAAAATTCTATCTTTATCAAAAAATAGATAAAATATAGAATGGCAGTCGTTACGGGTAGTCAGAAGCCAGTAAGTCTGACACCAGTCTAACCAAGGGGTATCGGGTTGCCCGGGTAACTGGGTTGAGGAGGTCAGATAGGCAGTCGCTTCTTGTAAAGCACTGGTATTCAGCTGAATCCGGTTAGACTGGAAGCCGACCCCAACATAGTTTGGGAAAAGGCTCGGAGGATGATGATGAGATAGAATATAGAAGCGTTAGCCACGATTTCCTTTATTTACTGAAAGTGAAAATGTAAACAAAAAAGAAAATTCCTCAGCCTTGGGTATTTCGAAATGGTTCGATGTCGCGTTGGAGTTAGTGGGTCAATGGCGGATCGCGCGTCAGTTGCTCAAGGTTCGATACCTGGACGATGCTATAATTATGCCGGCTACTTAGTGATCAATAGTAAGTGTAAGCGCTAATTATATTAGGAGGATTATTGTTGTGTGTAAGTAGGAGTCAAGTATTGTGTTCGTTGATTTTTAAGATTTTCTAGCGTCTTGAAACGCGACTTTGATTGTTATGTGATCACTAAATACTACTACGTAAACCTCTACAAAAACCCTTTGTGTTATAATTTTTATACTGTCACTTTGGAGTGAAAACCTCGAAAATGCAAGTTTTGTCTGCGTTTTCAAGAAGACGCCTTAAAATGAAATTGTCGCAAGTATAGTAAACTTAAGTTTTCAGGTGGAAAAAATAGGATCTATTTAGAGACAAAACCTCTCTACATAATACAAATAATATTTTAGCTACTTAGATAATTCTTCATACAAAAATACTCACAATAAATACTTGATCAATACTCCATCTTACCCCAGAGAATACTCCTTCAGAATCAATGTTTTTTTCATATCAACCCTTTTCTAATACAGTTGGGTTCACATACATTTTTCTGTTTGCTGTTCAAATATTAATATCCTGACCCTTTAGCCCTGTGGGGCAGTTTTCTCGAAATGTGGACCAAATTTAATAACTCCCCGAGTCTCTGTATAGTTCTAAAAGTGTTTAATAACACATTTTAGTGGGAACATTAAACGGGGAACGAATTTACGGTCGTTGGCACAATGTAACTCTTACTCTAAATTGAGATGAGTGTGTTGGTTTGTTGTGCTTTCGAGAGAATGCACCGTTTTAGGTAGAAGCTGAAATAATATCAAATCAAATCGTTTATTTTGCAAAGAATATGGGTACAAAATAAGATGAATGCATATCTCCCTTTGAAAGGTATGGCTATTGGAATTTCCTTGGAATAAACGTGAATAATAAATATCAATAAATTAACTGCATATTATTATGGACCATTATTAAAGTAATAGGTACTACCGAAATAAGTATTTGATGCGAATGATTTTGTCAAAATTTAATTGTTGTACCTTTTGACTATAACAGTAGTCAAAGGCAAAGGTTTTCATTTCATATAGACCTATTACACGTGCTTTAAAGGTACGTTTTGAGTGCTAACTGTCAGTTTCAACTGTCGACCGCACATGCCGCGACTGCATGACATCGACCGCAACTGCACTACTGGTGCGTTTGTATTTACATGAAACCATTCTGGACCGAAGCGGCAGCAGCACGTGCAGTCACCCTTCGATGTCGACCGATTTCATGCAGTTATTCTGTCTACTCTCGCTGTAGCGGCATATTGGTGTGCAAAGTGTAGTCCCACTATAAGACATGTCATCGACACGAAAGAAAAAGAAGAATGCAGTTACTGCACGTGCGGTCGGCAGTTGCAGTCGCTAGCTGGCATACCAAACGTACCTTAACTATAACCAATCCATAACCAGCCATGAAACTGACTCTATTTTCTGCGAAGTATTTTCAGTTGTGAAATCGGTAATTTGACAACTGAAAATCATTTGGTTATTGCTACAGTCTAATAGTGTAAGCCACAGTAACTTACTAAAGTTATTCTACTGTTATTTCTGAATGACTATTTATAAAGTACTTTTTCTCATGTCATAAATGTTATGTGGTAAACACACTTAAATTTCAATAACAAAATGGCTTTAAAACTGTTATTCCGATAATAAATAAGTTTTATGAAGACAGGAAAACTTGGCTATAAAGATTTTTAGGTTGAATCGAGATTCTGTTTGTAAAATCGTTGGCAAAATGTGGAATTTTTGGCGTTCGGATGATTCATTCTAAGGTGTGAAAGAAATAATTGTAGCCATACCGTAAATATAAAATTTCATGAATCAGATTTTTCAGGCCGACTAGATTTTTTGTGATTCTGATTGGCCGACTGTTATTTCCATTCACTATAGTAATTTTTCAGTGTTAGATAATTGTTAAAGAAAAAATGTGACAATGGGGATCTATCATATTGTTACATTAGATAAGCTTGCCAACTTTTTTATGATATTGAATTTATATTTATTTGTAAACATGCATTCCACGCCATCATCACATTTTCTCTTTCATCTTTTTCTAACCTTATCTGTGTTTTACATATAGCGTCGGACTATCTGACTTCTTCAACCCAAATACCCGGCCAATTCTATAGGTATCGCTAGCTTCTGACTACTCGTAACGACCACTAGATGTTCAAATAATAGCCGGGACCAACTAATTTATCGTGCCTTTCGAAACACGGAAAAACTCGTCATGACAAGATGGTCACCCAACCACGGACCTTAAAGATTGCTTAAACTACGATCGAACGATCTGACTCGGGCTCTTTAAACATATTTTTCTCACCTCAAAGTTAAAATAATCGTTAACCCAGCATACCGACGACCTCAGTCAATCAATATATCGACCTCGGCTGTACTAACATCGATGTATCGAGATAAATTTATCAGCCGTACCCTACCTGCTGATTCCATAATAACAAATACGAGCGGTCATTGAACTTGACGTTGAGACTTGATCTTTGAAGGGAAATCTAAGGTCATAGGATTGGAAAAATTGTTTGTTTCTGTGAATTATTTGTTTGTTGATAGAGAATATTTTAACTGTGTTGATAGTCAGTTGTTTTTTTGTGTTGATGTTTTTTTTTTTGTAATATTTTATGTGTTTACTGCAGTCACAGCGTCATAAGAGAATTCTTTGGCGCAAGTGGAATCTTCGAGTAAGTGTAGATTATTTCATTGATTAGGGCTATTTTCTTGCTAAGTTTGTAAGTTCATGATAGGTATTTTTAGGATAATTCATCTGTCTGTTCACGATACACTCTGAACGGATTTCCATGAGGTTTTCACAAATAGAGTGGTTTTGGTAACAGTAAGTGATGGTGGTGGGAGATATAACTGTAGGTCATATTATGCACATACTTATGCTCTGAATTTAGTTACGAACGGCCATTAAGGTTTTAAAGAACTATATAAAGAACATAATAAGTCCTGCCTGATAAATAGCGTGACAAACACACAAAGAAAAAAGATCAACACATTATATCAAAGTACATATAAGTAGGTACTATACAAAGATTGGCAAGCACATTACAGCATTATGATTAGCACATTCCTGCCAACTTGAGTAATGGTGTTATTGCCATCGTCTGGCATTTCAGACTCGGTCAGAATTGTTATAGTCACTCTATAAAACGTCTGATGTGATACGTACGTCTGAATTAACTTGTTAGAAGTTTTTATTTGTGTTTACATCATCATCTGTCTAGCATTTTTCTTATTATGTTAGGGTCGGCTACTAGTCTAATTTAATGCAGTTGTTTTCATAGAGCGACTGCCTTTTTGACCTCCTCATCTCAGATACTTGAGTAACTTTATTACCCTTGGCAAGACTGGTTGTCAGCCTTTCTAGCTTTTGATTATCGTGACCACTTAGAAAAAAAAACAAATGACAGTTGGGAGCCACAATTTGACTTGCCGTGCCTTCTAAAACATAGAGGAACTCTTTATGTCATAAATGGTCACCCATCCACGGACCAACCGCATTAAGCGTTGCTTACCTGTGATCTGTCAGTTCTATCATTTCTTAGCCACGATTTACTTTATCCTCAGTATCTCTTTCAAACAATATTATAATGCAATCTTTTTCGCTTTGAACATGGTTAAAATGTATGCATTATTGAGCTCTGGCAAGCTCGATAAATACCTGAACACTATAACCGGCTCAGCGCGAATTATAAGCCACATTGACGGCTGAATTTTTATAGGCGTTACTTCAAAACGGGTTGGAACGATGCCAGAACTATGCAGTTCTAACAAAAGGTTTAGTTTTCAGGTACATTTTGAATCTTTTTTAACACGCTTATATTAGCTTCACTTGTTACTGTGTATGTAAGAAAATTTTGGAATCTTAATTTGACTCACCTCCCGGTCTTCGATAAGGATGAAATTTTGTACACGCTCTGAGTTCTGATGACAATGTATCAAATGTATGACCAGCGTGATTTTAGTTTTTTAAACTATTAATTTTAAGACAGAAAGACATGTGTTGCTTTGGAGTTTGCTGCACTACTTCTTCTTCCCAGTGATAATATTTAAGAAATGGTGTCTGTCTCATGTATTTCTGACGTTCAAAAAGTGCTATTTTTCAGCGCAATGTGTTTCTTTTTATGATAGCTGCCTACTGTATAAAAACAATTGATATCTAAGGGCGACTGCACGTGCTGCTGCCGCTTCGATCCAAAACAGTTTCATGTTAAAATACATACGCGGCATGTGCGGTCGTCAGTTGGCATTCAAAATGTACCTTTATTCGTACATAGAGTTAGCGTGATCGTTATTTGAGATTTAACGGGTTTAGGCTTGAATTTAATTGGTGTGAAACCGGTTTAGTTTGTACACTGGAGTGCAAAAATATTGGGTCAGCAAAAAATATAGGTACCTAGTAAAAAATAATGCCATTTATTCCAAAGTTTCAATCCTTATAAATATCTAAATCTGGTGACTACTTCAACGCGACTTCTTCAACTACTTTATTTCATAGACAGCGTAGATTATCCATTAATACTTTCCAAAATACATATCTCCTGTTTATATCTAGGTAATAAATAAGAAAAAACACAAAGACTATAAACCCCGACAACAACATGAAAACAAAACACAACAGTTTTTCTACAAACAACAAAGGTTATTTGCCAATTATAATAAAAAGGAAATGTTATAACAATAAGTCATACTTAAGTATTGTGTACCTATGATAAGTATATACCTATGATAGGTATATACTTATGAAATGACTTAAGTATATACCTATCACAGGTATATACTTAAGTCATTTCTACTTTATGTAAGTAGGACAGCACCTGTGATAAATTGTACCAGATGTCCATAGTAGGTAGTGATCAATTACTATCAGGTTGCTAGTTTCCCATGCAAAAGTAATAAAAAACAATGGATAAGGATTGTGCGTTTCATAAGATATCAATGTTATAGTAATTGGTAATGTGACTTACTATTTTCAAAACATATGGATGACTAGAATAAATTAATCTGGATTGTTATAATCAGGATAGTCTTTAGAATTTTCTGAATTATATAAACCTGAAAGATTTTTCCCAATCGAACTAGTAGTTTTTGAGATTAGTGCGTTCATTAAAACAAACAAAATCTATTTCATTTCATCGAATTTATATCATTTAGGCCTTTACAAGCACTTATGAGTGTCAAAAAAATTAATAAGTTTAATTCTAGTTACCCATTACAAAAGTAGCTTCTTATGGAGAAGAACGGGCAACAAACTCCATGGCTACTCTTTACCTTACCTGTCAATAATTTCCTAAGTTTACCTTCTGTTTTCTCTACACCATAACAGAACTCTCAGCTACAGTGCGACCATGAAATATAATGTACACAAAATATTTATAAGTACACAAATAATATGCTCTAGTTCGTGACCTCAAGACTTTAGGTTATTGTTCAAGAAGTGATTTATGTTTTGTTAGTTTTTTTTTCGAGATAGAAATCTTTTAAGACCTAGTTAGGTTTATAAGTACTGGCCCGAGATTTCCAATTTTTTCTGTGTTTTTGTAGAACTGAACAGAAACGGTAGTGTGGGGCCTGCCTTAATACATACCTACATACCCTTTTCTCAACTATGTTGGGGTCGGCTTTCAGGCTAACTAGATGCAGCTGAGTACTAGTGTTTTACAATAAGCGACTGCTTATCTCCTCAACCCAGTAACCCGGATGACTCATTGCCTACACAATTCTAAAGGCCCATTTTTTATTGGTCCAGGTTCTATCACGATATTGTCTCTTACCAGTAATTAGCCATTTATGTCGAATATAGGTGCTTAGAAAGCATACCTATAACTTTAAAAAGTGACATCGTTACTTAGCTGACCTGGAATCGAAGCAAGAATGTGCTTTGACCACTAGGCCACCAATTGGAATCGAATACATGCAAAAATTTGTTACAGAAACTATGTACTCTACCAATACAGGCTAACAAACACATATCCATATTTAGGTACATAATATTATATTAACCTAGTAGCATAGGCTACTTCAAACAGATTACCAGGTCTCTCACAAACCAGAGATGAAACAGTCTCACAATTTCGTACGTCGTCTCCTAAAGATCAGGTGTATAAATCTGTCGACGCAACAATTTAGTGATTATCAACTGTAGTTATGATATATTGAGAAGTATTTATGAGTTATGAGTTAGATATAAATAGGAGTAAGAGATAATAGTTACCGAGCGGTCTGCCAAGCTTTTGATAATTAACTAGAGAGTTGCTTTCATCGTACTATTTAGTTATCTTAACTGTTAGTTATTAAATGTGAAAGTTTCTTTTGTACCTACTTATGTAACAGCTATACTCATTCTTTAATTCAGTTTTGGTTTCTTTGAGTTTGACCAATTTCTACGACTGCGTGATGGCTAAATAGTATTTTTTTTGTAGGTATACGCTCAATTAAGCTGCGCTCGACATAAAACAGTCACTGTGGAAACGCTGTTTACTGTTGTCACCCATTCATGGACCGACCGAGCCGAATATAAGCTTACGAATGATCGATCCGCTTGGCTTTGACTTAGCCCCAAGCTCTTCATTTGACTTCTATACATGAAAAAGTAAACTTTTAACCCTAAACACGCCGTCGTATTTAACGAAGTGAGAAGTTCTTGAAACACGTCAAGAGTGCCAGCAGTAAACGGTTGACCTAAATCCAGGTTTAACTTAATTGGCGAAGTTATTCTGGTTGCGAACGACTGTGAACTTATTTTTAGTTTTTTTTTTTGCATTTTTTTATTTTGTGGAGCAATCGATTTGTTTTAAGGTTTTCAATGTAGGTGTCGTTTTGTGGAGTTTGTACCACTAATTTACAGTCTACATTGATGTTTTAAAGGTGGAGACTTTGTTGAACGTGCTAATCTCAGGAACTACTCATTGCTTGCCCAAAACCTAGGGATTCCTACTTTGGGGCCAATTGTAAAACTGTTAGTTTTGGAACATAAACGATCTTTTTTATATTATTCAAAAAATATATTTTAAAAGACCATGGTATTTTCAATTTTCACGGGACCCTAAAAAAACATTCACCTACGTACAATCTTCTATGTATGTCATAATTTAGCTCGAGTGCGTATTTCGACTATTTTCTCAATAAATAAATAACCTATCTAATAAATACAGAATTTCTCAATAAAACAACAAACTAACAAACACGTGATATAAACTTTATAATTAGACCAGTATTTCTTTGGCCGCCATCTTGGTTACAGACCTTCAAGGAACTATTGTTTAAAAGGTAACAAGTAACTTACAACTCTATGGATTCTTCAGTACAGAGAAACCTTAGTATTGTGGTCAATTTATGTGTGCCATTGAACACACAAGGACGATGTTAATACTGATTTATTTATGTATATTTATTTATGTGTTCTTACACGCAAGTGACCATGTGGTAAGAAATGGCCATTACTTTTTTATTTAATTATTATGCTGACTCTTGTAAGATTGGTATTTTTCTTAGAGAATTATATGATTTTATTTATCAGGGTTTTTTTCTGCCTGACAGATTAGTTTATGTAGACTTTTTACCGGCTGCCAAGAAGGGGTTATATTTCTTACACATAAATTGTATTAGGCTAAAATTAAATGAAATGTCAACCTTAAACTGCAAATGGCAACTGTGACCACGGACAATTAATGTAATTAACTATGTCAATAATTAAGTTTTCAATCAGTATGATAAACGGGTACGATCAGATGTAATTTGTAAATAAAACATTCATAAATAGACCGCAGAATGCAATTTGGTTATCGTTAATTTACTGAAAATTATATTAATCTACTTACATAAAACAGATAATACATTACGTCTTGATGAATTTATAATTTGGCCCGAAAATATGTACAAGTTTGTATAAACTTTTCATGTTTAGGACTAACGATTACCAATCGGTCAAAAATCAACAGCCTTACTTACAAACGTGAATTAAATATAAGTAATACATAAGGGCTGTTTAAGAAAATTCTTACTTATAAACGTTGCTTAAGCATGTCTTAACTAACATTTAATCACTACTTGAGACTTTAAGTAGTGATTAGTTAAAATGTTGCTTAGAAGGTGATTAGAGATTTTATAAGTAAGGGGGTAAGTCTACAAACAAGACAATTATAAAATGGGTTTCACAAACCCAAACCACCATGACACACCATGAAACATCTTTCAAGATTAACATAGCATCCTACCTAAAACATATTTACAAGGGCTACACGAAACTTAATAAATAAATGGATCAATAATAGCAATCTGTGACGTCACAATCCGGAAATCGAACTCCCGTCCCTAACGTAATATCTCTGAAATTCCCTGAAGAGAGTAATGAATGCATCTGGAGCAAACCCACTGGGCTTTCAGTTAATCTTACAGGAATTTCCACCTTATTGCCTTAGGTTCAAAGTTGATTTTCCTGTAACAAATTGTGTTTGAAAAGGTCTTATGCTGATTTTTTGTTTGCATTCTAAATTGGACTTTATGTTTATGTGTTAGGGTTGAAAATGGTATGTGAATGTAAATTGGTAGTGTATGTAAAGAAATTTTTAATATTCACGTGTGTAGTAAAAAAATATTTTCATTGCTGATTGGAAAATTTCAATTTGTTGTAATAGTTTCAATTGTTCGATGTTATTTCAATTCTGTTAATAAATCATCAAAGTAAATTGAGTTGGTAACTGTACCACCAAAATAAAGATAAACCGATAAAACAACATTTTATATACCAGTTTTAATTTATATAGTTTTTTTAATATATCATCATAAACATAAAATACCTATAATTTTTTATCAAATACCTGGACAAAATTGTGTACGTATCGGCGCGAGTCCACAACTAACACATGTTCGCACACAAAGGTTGCAATTTCGCGGATATTTTAGTAAGTTCGCACGCAATATTTACTGTTTGCCAGAGCTAGCTAGGGGCCCGATTCTCCTAATTTTACTTAAGCAACATTCGATTGACGTTCGACTCGATCCGACTGAGATCCGATCCCGACTCGATTACGATTGAAGCGTATGTGGCATTCCGCTATTTTTTCTTTGAAATAAACGTTTTTATCCTTTTCTGTCATTCAATAATGAATCATTTTGTCTGCAAATGATTTACGATTGCAAAATGATTGTACAGCAAACTACCGTATAGACCAAAATTACCAAAATAGCAGACCAATCGCACACCAATCAAATGTCAATCGAATACGATTGGTCTTTTATTAGTAGCAGAATGCCCGATAAGGTTAAAACTGCTATTGCGATCATATTGCGATTCGATTTCTATTCGATTTTGACATTATTAACTTAGGAGAATCGGGGCCCAGAAGATACATTTGTGTGGTACATACCATACATAAAATCCTACCTTTTGAACTACCGCCACGAGAGGAAGTTACCCATTTAAGAACAATGTATTAATTAATGTAAGCAGGACACAGACTATTAACTTATTTAGCAAGGAATAAACCGATTACAAAGCTGTTTAACAGAATTGGGCAAAGGTAATTTTGCTTGTCTAGACATAGAACTTTGAGGTTTTATTTGTTAAATCAAATGATAAATCCTTTCTCATATTATAAAGCTGAAGAGTTTGATTGAACGAGGTGATCGCAGAAACTACCTACTGGTTCAGGATTCAGTGCTAAATAGCCCACTTATCGAGGAAGGTTGTAAAGTAATTTTTTTCCAAGCACTTGGAGTAGTTTCTATGATATCAGATTGTTAAGTTTCATTGAAATCCTTTCAGCAGTTTGTGTGTGAAACGGCAACAAAATTAATGTAATTAAAAATAAAAACATATTTTTAATTAATTAAACACAGCATAATGAGAGAATTTAATAGATAGATAGATAGATAGATAAAACATTTATTCGGACAAACGACAAGACACCATAAAGATACACAATAAGAAATAAAACAAAACAAGAAGTGGGTAGAAAGACAAACATAAAATACAAAAATTAACGGCGTGGCGCAGTGTCTTACGCTTGCACCGAATGGGAGTCCAGCTCAGCATGTGTCAGGTAGAATACCTGACGCTGGTATTCTGCTGGATCCCGAAAATGACGCACGGACGTCGAGTAGATGATTGGTGTGTGCTGTGTGTATTTGAAATAAGTGTTTAATGTTCTGTGTGTGTTGTGTTTGAATATGAACTATGTAAGATTAATAATGAAGTGCAAAAATGTGTAATTATGCAATCTGCCAGTACTAGTTTTGTCAGACTACAAGTCAACCGGAACACGGCAACGAAACAGCATCACGGCAGGTACCTGCTATCGCTAGATTATGGAGGTATTTGAAATCGTCATACCTAGTTTTTTTTGTGATGTAATAAGGAACTTTCGTAAGTGTGTTCTAAAGGTACCAAGTGTTTTGAGATTTCTTATTGGCGGGGGAATATTGTTCCAGCATTTAGTAGCAGCGTACCTAAAACTGCCTCTGAAGGCCGCAGTGCTGTGCGGCTCCGTGGAGAGTTGCTGTGAGCATTGTCGTACCGGGCGATCTCTCTTAGTAGCAATAAAGCTGAGTTTATTATACAAATAGGATGGCTCTTTGTACTTTGTGACCCCAAAGAGTAGGCAAGCCAAGTGCAACTTGCGGCGTGACTTCATCTTAAGGATGGAGTGTTCATTGATAAAGGGAGTGACGTGAGTTCTTGGTGGTATTTTGAAGCAGAATCTGGCGCAGGCATTTTGCACTCTCTGGATCAGGCGTTCCGTTCGTGCCAGCAATCGAGGACCGTAAACAGTGTCTGCATAGTTAAGGTTAGAAAGCACAAGTGACTCAACCAGCTGCACACGCAATTCCTCCGACAAATAAGGCCTTATTTTATAAAGGATTTTAAGCCGGTAGAAACACGTGCGCACTGACTTTGCCACGTGCGCCTCATACCTCAACTCCGCATCCATGGTCAGACCCAGATTACGTGCTTCATTAACTCGGTCAACCGACTCACCCATGAGTACAACGTCTATTGTAGACGGCAGGGCACTAATCTGACATTTTGTACCAAATATCATGTATTTAGTTTTGGTGGGATTAAGTACCAAGCCGCACGTTGACCTCTGCCCAACTTGCTATCCTATTAAGGTCTTCGTTCAAATCTCTCAGAGCGTTTAAATGTTCGCCAGGAACAAACGAGACGTAAACTTGTACATCATCAGCGTAAATGTGATACCTACACCGCTCCAGCGAGTTTACAATGTCGGCACAGTATAAAATGAAGATCAGGGGGCCCAGTATTGAGCCCTGCGGAACTCCTCTATTGACGGGAGTAAGTGACGAGGTCAGGGTTGACCCATTGCTCAGTCGCACTTCAACACGCTGCTGCCGATTGCTAAGATAGCTCCTAAACAATTTTATAGCATTATCGTCAAATCCGTAATACTTTAGTTTGCTGAGAAGCAACTCAATATTAATGCAGTCAAAAGCACGTGAAAAATCTAGCAAAACCAGAATTGTGCACATGCCCTTGTCCTGTGCAGATAGGATGTTATCCGTCACATCCAGCAGAGCGGTCGAAGTGCCACGTTGCTTACGAAAGCCTGACTGCAACTCCGGAAGCATATTGTTTGCATCCAAATACTGCGACAGCTGCTGAAAGATTGCTTTTTCAGCAATTTTGGATAGGCATGGCAATATGCTTATGGGCCTGAGATCTTTCAGTTCCGTCGGGTTGTTTATTTTTGGGAGGGGTCTAACACAAGCAATTTTCCAGATGTCAGGGAACGTTGCAGAGGCAATCGACTTATTAACAATATCTGTGATAACTTCTATTGTATGCGGAAATGTCAGTTTAAGCATGTCAAGTGTTATTCCGTCACAACCCTCAGCATTCGATTTCAACTGACCAAAATATCGCAAAACCTGTTCGGTACTCACCGGGTGTAGTGAGAAACTCGCATCACTAAAGCTAATATATCCAGTACATTTATATGTTGTAGGGTGTTCTACTTGCATTCATTACTACCCTATCCAGGGGGTGAGTGAGTATATCATTTGCTACCCCTGGGGACGACCGGGGAAAGTAGTGTAATGTAACAAGGAAGTATATGGTAAAGATTTATTTTGAACTAGCTTTTGCCCGCAACTTCGTTCGCGTGACTACCAGCAGATTTTTGATTTGACCAATAGATGGCGCTATATGTCTGGATTTTTTTTTTTTTGTAATAAAAACTATCCTATGTCCTTTCTCAAGTTTCAAACTATGTCTGTACCAAATTTCACACAAATCGGTTCAGTAGTTTAGGCGTGAAGAAAAGACAGACAGAAAGACAGACAGAGTTACTTTCGCATTTATAATATTAGTTTGGATGGTAGGTACCTTAAATAGCTGAAAACTATTGTGGCTAATTTGAAGACTTTTTTTTGTTTGTAAAAAAATAAAAATAATTTATTGATTTAGTCACTAAATTCACTAATAACTATATTGTAAATTAACAGCATTTTTTTCTAAATTGTTTTCCTCTCACTTTATGCCAACCATCAATTTTGTATAACCCAGCTTCATACTAAAGGAGGGATTTTGATACTTATTTTGTCCAAAGTACTTCAACATAAAAAAACTGTTTTATTTAATACTAGCTTTTGCCCGCAACTTCGTTCGCGTGGAATAGTGACTACCAGCAGATTTTTGATCTGACCAATAGATGGCGCTATATGTCCGTAATAAATTTAATTTTTATTTTTTGTAATAAAAACTATCCTATGTCCTTTCTCAAGTTTCAAACTATGTCTGTACCAAATTTCACACAAATCGGTTCAGTAGTTTAGGCGTGAAGAAAAGACAGACAGACAGACAGACAGACAGACAGACAGACAGACAGAGTTACTTTCGCATTTATAATATTAGTTTGGATTAAGTTTGATTTTTAAGAATATTTGTTATGTATTTAGGTAAAGTATGTTTAAGTTTTTATAGATATAGTAGGTATTATATTATATTTTGGTATTATATTTTGATATGGTGAATTTTTATGTATTAGTTTATAAGTATTGTAATCTACGATATACCTATGTGTATTTGTATTTTTATGGGCCCTAGTTGCCTGAAATAAAGGAATAAATAAAAATATAATTGGCTCAAAACTCGCATCTATCTTCATACATACTTTTACCACCCCTCATATACCATACAAGCTGCCTGCAATAGAATCAGATGATATAAACCCATTCCCACTAATTAAAATAACACCACAGAGACTTAAAGCTAAACCACAAAATAAACATAACTTTGAATTAAGAAAACTACATGCAAAAGCTAAAAGGGTGGACTGAAGAATACTCCAGCTACACTGCAGTGCAGATGCAGGGAACACTTCATTTGCACTCGAGTGTAATCCAAAATTTCAGCTGCAATGTGTAAGATATATTTTCTCGTTCATTCTAGAAAGTGTTTATATTGGGTTGGGTGAATGGAAGTTATGTTTGTAACGACTTTCAGGCTTAAACTGAAAGTTATCTTTGTAACAGTTTTCATTAAAGTGATTGTAACTTGCAGTTTTCCTGAAGGCTCATCTTTATATTTTATGCTCGCATTCGGGTTGCGGGTGAGTTTTGGTCACGCATGCTATCAAACATATGCATAATACGCAGCATGCGGGGTAAAAGAGAATTCTATTTAAAAATACCTATATATCAACTTATGCAGTACATATTGCATGATAAGCTTGATAGAACAACTTCCTGCAGCTGGTTAAAAACTATAACCGGTCTTTGAAAACATAACCAAAGAAAATTATAAACACACATTTTAACCCTGTAGTTTTAACATCGAAAATAGTACTAAATGCGCATAGTACACAAAGCCTCGTAGTAACTATTAAGTAATCTGTTCTATTATGTATTAGAAATAAAATTGAGCCATCAAAGTTAGCTATAATTAATGACTACAACCTGTAAAGAAATTCTTTCATGACAGTACTGCGTGCCAATGTTTACAAGTTTTTTATAGCGTATCGGCTGATTCATGCTTTGTTTACCCGCTAGTAAAGCTAGACTAGATAGTTTGCCAAAATA
Source organism: Helicoverpa zea x Helicoverpa armigera (assembly GCA_033682625.1). Classification (NCBI taxonomy): domain Eukaryota; kingdom Metazoa; phylum Arthropoda; class Insecta; order Lepidoptera; family Noctuidae; genus Helicoverpa; species Helicoverpa zea x Helicoverpa armigera. The sequence goes on along the minus strand of JAWIIS010000015.1, from coordinate 413,681 downwards.
CGAGAAGTACGGTATTTTGTTACTGTGTTTACTTGTGTCTTGATGATACTACTTCAAGTTTAACTGATAAAATAAAAAGATTCATGCTATATCGGGTGTGTTGTTCATAATCACATTAAATGAAATGCGTTAATATACTGGTTAATAGATGTCCATTAACACAAAGAAAAAAGAGAAATACGTAAAAATAAAAAAATGAATTTTTCAAACAAAGTAAATAGAAAAAAAGTGTGCGAAAATTAGAACACCATATAGAAGTCAGTCATTACAAACAACTGAAATTTTCCCTTGAAAACTGACAGCTGTCAACTGATCAAAACATTCGATACTCCTAACTTTATCTCTGCTTTACACATGATGTTGTAAATAATAAAAACGAAAAATGACTCCTGACGGATTAGGTTATTTTTTTTACAATTCGCCATAGAATATCATAAAGTATATGCGATAGAATTTAATGTGATTGTGAACGACACACCCGATATATATAACGCCCGATTAAAGCTGGAAGCCGACCCCATCATAGTTGGGAAAAAAGCTCAGAAGATGGATATGACCGGTTAAACCAAAATGTCTCTGTCAGTTGTTGTTATAGATTTTTGTTTAAGGTACGGGAAGTAGATCCTTGGGGACGCGGGAACTGTGGGGAACAGCAATTCATTAAATAAATCTTAATTTATTTAGGTACGCGTGATAAATTCTCAGTAGCATCCCTTGATGTTAAACGTCATCTTGCATCAAAGTGTAGTTTTCAATAGTTTGCTGACGTGCGTTCTAACCATGCATGTAGTAAAAAAGAACCAAGCGGAAAATCCATCATCATCCTCCGAGCCTTTTTCCCAATCATGTTGGGGTCGGCTGCCAGTCTAACCGGATTCAGCTGGGGCTTTACAAAAAGCGACTGCCTTTCTGACCTCCTCAACCCAGTTACCCGGGCAACCCGATACCCCTTGGTTAGACTGGTGTCAGACTTACTGGCTTCTGACTACCCGTAACGACTGCCAAGGATGTTCAATGACAGCCGGGACCTACAGTTTAACGTGCCATCCGAAACACTACTACGCGGAAAATCCGCTAGCGTAAAAACACACTAACTCGACTGAAAATTTGTTTGGGCTCATAAATCAGTCTGAAGACGAATGTACAACGCACATTACAGAGATCAGGTACTTAGTCGGCATCATAACGACTGAAAACTCTGACTATTATGAAGATGTTCTTTAAAAAAAAATGCTAACTCTCGGGTCAAATTGTCAACCGACTATTTATTATGCAGTGTGCTATCCTATCAAATTCAATTTAGTCATAGTATAAAATCGTATGTTTTCTACAAAAAAAAAGCTAAGCTCAAAGATAATACCAAGTCAGTTCTTTCCGTAACCTGTATAAATTATGTGAAAGTAATAATTTCAGCAAGTCAGCAAGGTGATAGCGGTCTGACTTGCTTATATTTTGTACGAGTCATTGTGACTTTAAGATTTTTGGTATAACCTTACCTTACTTTACCTTTATGCTGGTCTTTGTTTAAGCCAGCGTAAAAAGGGAGAACTTACATTCATACCCGACCACCAAGAAGGGTTGTGTTTTTCGCGTGTATCTTGTTAAACTAGTTGTTTCTTGCAGTTCTAGCCGCATCCTGAAATGAAGCATTTTGTTAAGATTTATAAAATTACCCTTTTTTCAATTTCAGAAAATAAAACTTTATAGTAAACCTTAAAATTGCTTGAATGCCGCTAATTAGAGAACAATAGAAAATCAATTGTGTCTGCGTGGATCCGCGCACCGGCATACGGGTTAAACAATACAAAGATACGTTTTGGAAGCGAGCTACCGACTGCAACTACTGAACACACCTGTCGCGCCTATACTACTGGTTTGTTTATTAATTGCAATAATTTTGGGATCACTCGATTTCACGCAGTTTCTGCATGTGCGGTCAGCAGGTGCAGTCGGCAGCTAACTTTCAAAACATACCTTAATATAATTTAAATACACATATTAACAAAAAATCAAGTTAAATAAATCAAAATAACCACCTTTTTCAGTCTTACTCCTCTCAATAAGCCATCGTCAGCATATTACGCTCAGTATGAAACGTTAGCAGTCCCCAAGGGCTCTCTCACTAAGTGAGCCCTTACGGAGCCCTATCGATTGTCAGACTCGCTGACTGAGACCTTTCCCTTCGAGTCTGTAATGGATCTCTGGATTATGTTTTTTAGTTTTAATTTTGTGTTGAAGTGGTAATAATTATTGGTTGGATAGTAGGACGTTGGGTATTGAAGTGAGGATAAAAACATTTGTTTATTTCTGAGTATGTGGAACATTAAGTTTTCAATGTTAATAATAAATTTACATGAACAGGTATTTGTTGTCGCTTTATATACTTATTCTATCAAGAACGTGCAAGTAACTTATCTGTATGTCTGTAGGGCTTCCACGCCAAAATTACTAAAACAATTTAATTAAACCCAAATGTGGGAATTTGTCAAAGTCAAAGTCAAATCATTTATTTCATTTAGGCTTTCACAAGCACTTATGAACGCGATGTTCCCTCGGTACGGAAAATTAACAGTATCTATTTGAAACTTCGTTAATTGCTAAGTATGCAGTATGTACATTATGTCAATTTCTAAATCTAAAAAAAATCCTTTTTTAATTCAAAAAATATATCTTCACTACGTTATCAGGGCAAACAATTTCGTCACAATTTTCTCCATCACTAAGATAACATCTATCAAAAGTCTCGGTACAAAAGGGACAAACTGACAAACTGCAACAAAAAAACCTCACAAAAGAACCCCTAGTTGATGGGGTGAAAATATATTACATTTTTCATAACATTGCTTCCGAGAATTTGTGAAAAATGAAATGTTTTTCTTGGGAAAATAATTCTTTCGAAACATTACTGAAAACGGTTTGGTGTTAGAAAGGTTATCTACTTTCTTTTTGATATTGATGGTTTTAACATTAAACATAATATACCTAAATGTTTAAAAGTCTTTGGATTATTAGACAAAATTTGAACAAAAAAACCATGGCCCAATTATCCACCTATTTTTTGTGCAAGCGTGGTGATTAATTATAAAATTAACGCTCATTCCTTCTCTGTATGAGAAGAGACCCTTTTACACGATCCAGGCACCCCTTTCATTATATCTTACATCTATTGTCTTTCAAAACGGCAAGTAAACTCTTTTGAAAGTCATTGTCACTGAAAATAACTATTTATTTTCTCGCGGTTTCACTCATATCCCGTGGGAACTACTGCCCGTACCGGGATAAAATATAGCCTATGTTACTTGAGAAGAGTGTAGCTTTCCAACAAGGAAATTATTTAAAAATCGGTACAGTAGCATTTGAGTTTATCCATTAGAAACAAAAATAAAATTTTTCCTTCTGTACAATATTAGTATAGATAAAGTATATCAATGTCCTATTTTCAGGCTGAAATCAAAATTCCCTTTCAGAGTCACAGCTATGAAACTCAAGGGTTCTACAATTGTAGCCTTCGTCTATTGTGTTGGGGGGTGAAACGCCCCCCAAAGGTGGGGTGAAAGGGGGTCTATGTGGGGAAAGATGGGGGTCGGTAATTAATTACACCCCTGTCGTAACAAACTGGCGGAGTGTTCCTTATCCTTAAATATTTTTAGGGAAATAAAGTGTATTGCCAGTGTATCGCTTGGTCACAAAACTTGGGGTATAATTAATTGGGACAAATAATGAGGGTTTTCTTGTGTACGGCTTTGGAATAAAAAGTGTGCGGTTTTTGTTTGCAATGCAGTGTATTTTGAAACGGATTTTATGCGCTGTTTTAGTACAGAGTCTTAGAATAATTTATTGTTGGAGTATACATAATTTACACCCCTTTTACTCCTGTAAGTGGATAGTCAAACCGCTATGGAACTAAATAGCTTTGTTTTCACTCATCACTCATGGTAGCTGGCAGCATCCTAATAACCATTTAATTTAATCGTTAAAGTTTGTATGTATAAATACATGTAACTTTTCTTTCACGCAGAGCACTTAATGTATTTTGATGATACATAGAGGTATATCGGTATAACAAATAAGCGCCTTTTTATCCATGTGCAGGAAGTTGTTCGCAGAAAACGGGTGAAACCGCTGGCAGAAGCTAATTATTGATGCAAAAATGTAATTGGTTTAAAAATATTGTTTAAAGAATTCATAACTGCAACTAACTATTAGCATTTTTCGCCTACTATAAGAAACCAGAAAAACATTCCAGTTCTTCAGTATTAACATAAAACATTAAAGCAGTAAAAGTCATGCGATAATGAGTGATGATCTATACATCTCGTAGTGAACTCACGAGCTATGATTTACAATGGTGTTTTGACTTTTATAGTTCTTTCAGCGTCAGTACACAAAGATAGTGGGGTTATAAATAGATATTTTTATATAGAATAGAAGAAACTTACTTCGCTAGGTAATAGCTATATCCTTCACTCGGATAAAAGTGTATCCTTTCTCGGGCTCTCTAGACTCACTGTGTACGGTAGACTGCACATCAGTGGTAACTGTCATGCACCTTAACACAATAGTAATAAGTACGATTTTCCTATAAAACTGTTACTACTGACCTGAAGTTGACTGTACCATTTTAAATCGATCACTAGTTTTGGTGTGAAATCGTGACAGATTTTTCAGAGTTATCAGAGTTACTATGGGGTTTATAATATTACTTATACGGATCAAAATTTTAGTCATATTATAGAAAATAGTACAACAAATAACTATTGACATTCATAATACATTTTAAGGCACCACCCACGCTTGACTTACGTTTCACGTCGAAGGAAGTGAGTAACTAAACTATTTCAAGACTAGATAAAGTTATGACTTATTGCATATCAAATCTAGACCTGAGCTTACAAAGTCTCACAGCAATTGCAGTGTTTTCACACTAGCTTATTTGGTCACGTTCTGAGACACATTCTGAGTGACAAAAATGTTTCGCTCGGTTTTTAACGTATTTTTTTGCACTAAGTAGTAATAGTTAATGCCCGCGACACTGCCAATATGAAACGAGAAAGAAAGAAGAAGGAAGAAAAAATATTTATTTGTAAGAGTATGAGTAAAATAAGTTGTAATTTTATAGGTATTCAATACTCTGCCATTATCATAATCAGACTTATCAATTCTTTACCATCGAGATTTTTTGTTGAGAAATGTCGAGAAACTGGTTGGAAAATCGGCTATAGTGTGAAGACGATGTTATTTTCACTGCATGTATTTCACATATAAACTAACCTAGCACTTGAAAAACTCAAGCATTTGTTAGCTCAGTCGTTAAGGTCGAGTTCCACTGCGTCACACTCGAACGCAACTCGGATTTATTTCACTCTGACACCACGTGATTAATTACAGCTAATAGGCAATTAATCATCTGTAAATACTGGCAGAATTACTGCGAACTTTCAATTGTCCTTTGTGATGGTTTTTTGAGTAGGTCGTGTTTTTAAACGGAAAAAAACGGCGGTTCTCATTTTAGATGTGGTATTTTTTTTCCGATTTCTAGACGTGGGAAAATATGTCAAAATCAAATAATTTATTACTCACTTATTTAAAAAGTGAAAGTTCATATGATAGTCAAAATAATTAATAATATCAATTATTTTAGGCTTGAGGAGGTCAGATAGGCAGTCGCTTGTAAAGCACTGGTACTCAGCTGCATCCGGTTAGACTGGAACCCGACCCCAACATAGTTAGGAAAAGGCTAGACGGTTCAACCTGAATACAGAGGAATCTGTTGTTTGAAAAAAATTATAGATTGAGGGACCTCATTAAATACAAAAAAAAACTGATATATTTATAAAGTTCAGTGTATTTTTTCCTATGCGTATGTATATTTGCTGTTAGTAGCGCCATGTATCTTCTAACAGCAAATATTTCAACTTTTTACTGCGCAGTTGGATAAAAAACACGAGTATCATTTTCCGATGCATTTGCCAAAATTCAACTGTATCTGTGTATTTGTAAACAGCGTATTATGTCAATAGTAGTTTAGTGACAAGCATACGGGCGTTTTGATACTATTTACTACATATGTATTTTTAGTATTGAAGATATTCAATGTATATTATTTACCTATGAACGATTTTCGTTGTCCGCGTTGGGTAAAAGTATCAAAGCCAATTTTCTAATTATCATCATCATCATCATCTCAGCCATATGCTCCACTGCTGAACATAGGCCTCCCCCTTAGATCTCCACAGATACCTGTTGGAGGCGACTGCATCCAGCTTTCTTATTATGTATATCATAAATGCAAACGTTTGTACGTGGATGTTTGCTCCTCTTTCAAGCAAAAGCCACTGCATAGATTTTGACGAAACTTGGCAGGTCCATAGCTCATCTATCAGAGTAATATGTAGACTACTTTTTATCCATGTGCGGAAGATAGATCCCTCGGGCCTCGGGTGAAACTGCTGATGGAAGCTAATAATTCAATATATGACGTGAAATATACTAATTGTTCAAATAAACCAGTGTTGACTGATATAAAACAATTTGCCTAATTATGTTATGTTCAGCCTTTAACCAAACGGCGGCCATTATTCAAAATAACGGACGCACAATGACAGCTAATGGTCTAAACACCATTTGCTAAAAAACCTGTTTAAAAACGAATAAATCAACGCAAAATACGTTTGAGAACGCAACGTGGTTTGCTGGAATTAACTAGTTTTATACCACGGTGTTGCTTGCACGTAGTACCAAATTTTGCAGTTAGAAAAGCAGATATATATATTTTTAAGTCACAATTTACTATTCGAAGATTGATATACCATTGGAATATAAGAATGAAGGAATAGGGAGAGCACCTATGTCTGCACAAATGCCATGATTCTTGGGCAGCTGATCCTGTTATATGAGAACAGATATTTGGTTAGGGCACTATGAAAGTTTCTTTTTTATTATTTTCAGCTACTAAATTAATGCTGATAGTCATGATTTTATGTAGCCTATATTCAATACATATTATTAAGCAAAGAAAATACGGGTTATATGGGTTATCACTACACCGTTTCCCCAGGATAACCCAGGGTTCAAAATCTCTTTTGAAATGACGTCTAAATCATCCCATCTTTACCTTAAAAGCGAAACAAATAAACAAACTCCGATTCACAGTAGCAAAAATAAATAAAACTCTAAAAACTCGCTCTCGAAATTAATTAATAAGATTATATGAAATGCGCGCGCATTTTTGGCAAGTCGCCATCTTGTTTTGGTGTTGGCGATTGATATCTATGGTTCGGAAGGAAGTGTTTTATTTTTGGTCGGTTTGCAAGAAGGTCGGAGCTGTCTGATACTGATAAAAATGTTGTGGTAGACTGACAGACAAAACACAGGCTTCGCTTTTAAAATTGTAGAAAAATGCAGCAATCAACGATTTTATGTACATACTGCAAAATGTTTTATCCTATATGCGATGCCACAAGTACTTGGGTATAGTGAATGAAATAAAAAGGAATGTTTGTTTGTTAGTTATCATTGCACATCTTAGGTATTGGTTAAGAGTGGTCTGAAGACAGAAAAGCTGAAAGCCAAATAAGTCTTGGGGTTTAGAAGGTCAGATAGGCAGTCGTTCTTGGTAATTACTGTGTTATTGTAATATTACTGTAATACTGGCACTAAGCTGAAAGGAAAAAGGCTGGACAGATGTTGCACGGGTGAAAACTCGAGAAACAGTAAGACCTGTCTTTCTCTAATATTCTTATTTATCTCTATTCCAAGTTTTATCAAAACGATCCAGTCTTTTTGACCGTTATAACGCAACAAACATACAAAAAGAACCTTCCTTATTTAAAACATACCTCCTGAAACTATCTGCCAGTTAACTTTTAACTAACTAACCAACAACATTATTGCCAGTTTCACAACAATCTCCATAGTTTAGATTTTAACCGTAACTATGCACTATACAGTTATCTGAAGTTTCCTGCTAACTATTAACTAATATAAGTACCTCTCTAACTAGCGGTGAAGTCCGGCAGTAAACTGTGAGAGGAAGAGGAGGGTATTTAACCTTAATAGTTACGTTTAGAATAACTGGAATAGTCTGGTCTTAACTATAATCTTCTTTAAACACTGGTACTCATCTGCTTCCGGTTACACTGAATGCTATTAGGGAAAAAGGTTAAGCAGATAGTAGAGATAGATGATTTGAATAAGGATTTTGCAGTCTTCAATAGTTTTGCCATTTTGCGGATAAGTATGACAACGCTAAAAGCTCTGTTATCTATACTGATATAGTAAAGAGGAAACATGTTTTTATTCGGTTGTTTGTACCGTAAAGGCTCCTAAACTACTGAAGCGATTTCAAAATTTCTTTCACAATTGGGAGGCTATACTCTTTCCGATTAACATTCATATCAGACTCATACTTGAACCCAGAACAGGCACAGTAACTCCCACAGACCGCGAGAAATACAGTACCTATACTTATTATCTAAACAGCTTTGATCTCGAAAATAAACATATCATATTAATCAATCACGTAAGGTTATTTCATTCAAAAAAACACGCTACATCGTCGAATCACATACAAAATACATAAAATTGCGTATATTAATTATTAACATCATTAGCAGACGTTAATTACGGTCATTTGAGCCCTGACGGACGCGGGAAGAGGGGAGGGGGTTGTGAGCATGGAGAACAAAATGACTAGCGGAGGTGCCATAACGGAAAATCTCTTAAGAAAGTAACGCGTCAACATGCGGGTGAATGGTAGACGAGGAACGTTACTCTTTCCCCCTACACGCCATCTTTGGACCCGAGCTTTTTTTGTAATCAAATCAAATAAAAAATCGTTTATTCAAACTTATCTGCAAAACAGCACTTATCGAAAGTTACAAAAACAGTCCACAAAACGCCCACCCTTCACCACTTCCTATGTGTTTTTGCTGGTAAGCAGAAGTACCTAATACCAGAAATCGTTGACAAATATGGTATGGTTAGTCCTCTCGTAATTGATAGTTTTGGTCATGCCCTCCGTATGAATTTGACCTACAAGAAGGTGCCTGACCTACCTGTATTATGGTATCCCCGCTCATCTTTCATTACTCTGTGGCTAAAGACTTTATGTATGATGTTTTATTCAGGGTTAAGTCATGACTCTGCTGGGGAGGGTTGACTCTTTTGATATTTTATGTCTTTGAAATGAAATGCTGAAGAGTTTGTTTATTTTACCGCGGTAATCTTAGGAATTAGTGGTTCGATTTCAGTTTTTTTTCAGTGTTATGTAGCCCATTTATTGGGGAAGGCTTAAGGCTAGTTTTTCCACGCGGAAACTTGAATTTTCATGTTTGGTGGCAAAATCTAAAATAAACATTCACCAAATAAATACCTACCCTATTATACTTCTCTTATCTTTTGTAACAAGAGTTGTTTTCCTCCTCGGAAAAGATAACTTAATGATGAAATTGCTCATTGTCAAGCTTCAAGAACTTGTCAGAAAAATCTAAAATTGTATTTTTGTCATTACAAGCCAATTATACTTTTTAGTCTTTGTGAATATGCTTTGTGAACAGCTTGCATATGAGAAAACTCTATTTGTTATTCTTTTCTATATTCCTTCTCAGTTTACTTTATGATATGTAGGTACACGAAATGAATACTAAACTTCATATTCTTATGACCAAAGACGTGACTTACCTAAGAAACACAAAATAAATTTTAAAAATTCTAAACAAATATGCAAACATTTTGAACCCGAAAATTCCTCAAATATTTTCAAACAATACGTGTTAAAATTCACCTCAGAAAATATCCAAGAAACCCGATATATTCATTTTAAAACTTACTTTTTTATTTATACGAAATGATGCGCTCAACATCGGAAACTTTCGGCAAAGTTCGGGTAACTTCGGCGGACGGCGATGCGGGCGAACTTTATAATAGGGCTGTCAAAAATGGATATTAGTTCCAATATAAGGAAGTATATTTTCCAAGTACTGGCTTTTTGGGGATAATTTAGATTTTATTTCTGTTTGCAAATTGTTCCTGATTTTAATGTAAAAGGATTTAAAATTTCGTTTGTGGGGTTGGTTTATTTTCTTTGTTTTTTATTTTGTGAAGGTTATGACTTTTTCATTTTTGTAAGGATGTTCCTGGGTAATGAATATTGAAGTTTGGTGATTCTTATGGGTCAAAAAATACTATGAAGCAAAGGGGTTTGTTTGATTGCTTGAACTTAACAAAGGAAATGTCTGGGCTGCGGGATTCTTCGAAAGAGTTACCGCGGCCCTGGTACATAAAAGGCCTACGACGGAACACGACGGTTTTTAGTTAGTAAGAGTCTGACACTCTCTCACCGCTGCTAACCCACAGCGGGAGGGGTCATTTGATGATTTTTGACTTCGTTAAAAAGAAAAATACGATTTGATAAATTCTATAAATTAGGCTTTTTTGCATGGAATGCATGTGAAACCGTGGTTAAAAGCTAGGTAGCACTAATATTGGCAGAAATAGCGAACTTCTCAACACTTTGATCTTAATGTGACAATAACATCCTCCCGCTGAAGAATGCTTCTGAAAACTAATGAAAACTATTATAATTTTGATTAATTAATCTTTGAAGTTTTCTGAAAAATTACCGTTAATTATGACAGTTATTGGAATTTTAGATTGGCTTTGATATAACGTAAATATTCTTTGTTTTGTCTGAAGGGCAGTAGGATTCCATGTTATTGACCTGTAAGCATGAAATATTTTTTTAATTCGAGGTTTTTTAAGGAAAGTTAGACTTAGTGTTAGACTTCTTGCTAGTTGTATGCCTTTGGAAACTACGTAAATTAACCTATTTAATATCATCCTCCGAGCCTTTTCCCATCCAACTATTTTGAGATCGGCTTCCTATATAAAATTAACTTATTTACTATGAGTATAAAAAATATGATAAACTGAAATGTGTGACAATAACTTATAAAAGAACACAGCATTCAAGAAACCGGCCAAGAGTGTGTGGGACCACTCTCAGCGCAGAATTCAACAGTTCCCCGTCTGTTGTTGCATCATTTAACTATAGCGATACTCGATAACCAAACCATAACCAGTCGTACACCTAATTGCCGCCCATTAGTCAAATCATCGAATTGACAACAAAATGGGTCGGGTATTGTTATAGTTAAATGATGCAACTCACCATAACATTAGAAGAACACTAAAAATCTTTCTATCTTCGAACATATTTTTATGCAAAAGAATTAATTTATGAGAAAATCTTGTCCGATTAAAATGTCTAGCGTCTTCATAAATTTTCTTCTATCCACAAAAGTAAGATTGGAAATTTTTGCATAGCTCTGTGGCCAATAAATTCTTTCAGGCTTCGGGTAATGCATGCAGACACATTGCTTTTGAGATTCAGCTCTTTTTAAGATGTTAAACGACTTTCGAAGTCTTTAATTTATTATTAGACAATAAGTTTTTGAGTCTTTCCTTATTATTATGAGGGACATTGTAATTTAGATATGTTGATTTTTAATGTATGTTTGTCTGGTTCATTTAGGTAATCGATGTCCAGAAAAGAAGGTTCAATTTTTTTTTGCAATATCGGTTTCACCCGCGCCTTATAGAAACTACTTTGTGTACCCGAATGAAAATTAGTTTTCTTCGGTAAGTTGGCTATAGATAAGTCTAAGTTATAAGCTTTTAAGTCTTAAACTTCGTCTTATAATCTCCACAGATATCGACTTAAAATATAAGATCAGCATCATTCCCTAGTCTAGTCTATGCATAGTCATAAATAAAATTATCTTTAAACAAAATGCATAACTAACGACAGTTTGACAATTAAACTTAAATCTACATACAAATGCGCACAAAACGAAAATTCCTTTTAACCAACATTATTTATTATATTCTAGTCGTACTGAACACGAATAAAACCAATAAATATGTTTCAAGAATACTGCAGTACATAAAGTAAACAAATAAATACAACTTGACTTACAAAAATAAATACTATTCCAATATTCTATCTAGGTATTTGTTATTTCGCTTGCAAGAGATCGGCTGTCATTGAATATCGTTGACAGTCATTTAGGGTAGTCAGAAGCGAGTTAGTCTGACACCAGTCTTAACTAGAGATATTATGTTGACGGCTAACTGGGTTGAAGAGGTCAGATAGGGCAGTCGTTCCTTGATACGGTTCGGGGCTGCGGGTTGTTCGAAAGAGATACCGCGGCCCTGGTACATAAAAGGCCTATGACGGAACACGACGGTTTTTAGTCAGTAAGACACACACACTACACTCCCTCTCCGCTGCTAACCCACAGCGGAAGGGGTCATTTGATGATTTTTGACGCTGTTAAAAAAAAAAAGCTGCATACGGTTAGACTGGAAGCCGACCCCAACATAGTTGGGAAAAGGGTTAGGATGATGATGGTAACGTCTTCTATCTCTAGTATAAACAAAAGAATAGATAGATAGCTTATTGGGACGGCCCGTTAGTACACGACTTGGAATAACCTAGATTGTATTTTGTTTATTTATTTTACTTAAGTACTTTAACCAAAGATATTACGTCAAGTATTATGGAAGAACTTGATGGTAGTTTATTTTAATGGAGTTTCGAAAATGGCATTGCAGTTTTATAAGTATTTATTGGAAGATATAAAACTTTGTTTGACGGGTTACTGCTTGTAGTGTGGTTCATTTTGTTAGCATTTAAATTATGGCTTATTGCAATCTGAAATGTATTCATGCATTTTGATAATAAATTACAGTCAATAACATTGTTTTATAATGTAAGTAGGTATGTGTATACCTACCTATCTGTTAATTGGTGAAATGTATACTTACTTAATATTTTAAGGCTGAAGATTTAGTTTGTTTGAACGCGTTAATCTCAAAATTTACAGGACAGATTTGAAAAATTGTTAGTCTTACATAGCCCATTTATCTTTTCTGGGTGGTTCCCATGAGACGCGGGTGAAACCGTGAGTGGAACTACTAATTATGTTCAGTATTGAAGTCTGTAAGACACTGGCACTCAGTTGCGTCTGGTTAGACTGGAAGCCGACCCCAACACAGTTGGGAAAAGGCTGGGTAGATGATGATGATGATGATGATTGAAGTATAGGTGAAAGAAACACTTATTTTCTATGGTTCCTCGGTTTTTTAACAATTGTAAGTCCACAGAACAAATAAACCAATAATAATTACTATTACAAACTCTTGCGATAGCTATTTCTTTTGTTTGTCAGTTCCAGCTCCAATATATTTTTTCTACTTACCAAAATAATTGTCCTACCCAATAAAACTTAGGTAAAAATCTCATGTTTTTGACCTCATTTCAGAAACAACAACTTTGGTCTAGATATTCCATTTTATAGCGTTGTTTCTGCTGACTGTTCTTCAGGATTACCACTGATTTATAGCCAAGCTTCAGTTGGTTTTCAGGAGGAGAATATATTACCTTTTCTTTAAAACCTTATTTGGTAAATGAGAATAAAAATCTAAAGATATTTTTAGGGGTATTAGGTAATTAAAACGTCGGACATGGCCTGTGTTATTGTAAACATCCTCATCATCCTCCTGCCCTTATCCCAATTTTATTTGGGGTCGGCGCAGCATGTTTTCTTCTTCCATACTCTTCTATCTGCCGTCATCTCACAAGTAACATTCTTTCTTACCATATCTACTTTCACACAATCCATCCATCGTTTCTTTGGTCTTCCTCTTCCACTATATCCGTCCACGTTCATACTCATCACCTTCCTCACAACATGACTCTCATCCCTCCGCATCACATGCCCATACCACGACAGCCGGTTTCCACGCAGTTTTTCTGATACCGGCGCTACTTTCAAACTTCCTCTTATATACTCATTCCTCACTCTATCCATTCGCGTAACTCCACACATACCTCTTAACATTCTCATCTCTGCCGCATGCAATTGTCTTTCATTCGTCGCTTTTGTAAACGTTGTATAAATTATTTGTATCTTAAACAATATTGTGTTAGTTTGAAAATATAAGTCAGATCGGTTATTAGCAGTTTTTAAGAAAATACATATAATATTTAGTTTGAAAAGGCTTAAGACCAAATATTACCAAATATATAACTACGTTATGATAGTAATATTCCTCGGAAAAGGTTCAATTTACTCAAAGTACATTTTTCGATTCCCATTTAACCAACAGAGTACATTTTAAAATTGAGACTGTAGCCTACAAAACATCTCACCATATCATTACATTTTACATCCCATCTCAAAAACAATTCGTCGCCACAATTTCAATACCTATTTGAAGCTCCAAACTAGATAGGAAACTAGGTAGAAACACAGCCAACCTATATTCAAATATTACCTATTTAGACCGAAGCTCAGATCCAGGATAGTTCCCACAATTTCGAACAATGTCGTGACCTGAAACTTTCAGTCTAACGTCATAGGTATGACGTCACCACAATGGCTAGTATTGGGTACGAAATCTGATGAGATGTTCGAACGAAGTTAACTGCTGTTCCCAATATGTGATCTATCTATTGTTATGGTTAGAGATAGGAGTTTGACACTTTACAGGTTTTCAAAATTTATTATGTATTAGCGCTTTGCCCCGATTTCACACGGGTACAATGCTGATACTAGTTACATATAAACCTTCCGCTTCAATCACTCTATCTGTTGAAAAAGCCGTATCAATGTACGTGCGTAGTTTTAAACAATAAAGCATACATAGGTATACAGGGACAAAGAAAGCGACTTTGTTTTATACTAAGTAGTGATAAGCAATCGGGACACGATATGTATGTATGATGGTATGTATGTATACTTTTTCTTTACCCGATAGACGTTTAGGCCGAAAAGGCGTGATGAAAAAGTTAAAAAGAGTGATTCTGATTAGTCCGTCTTTTAAATACTGATGTTGATAAATGACAGCATACAATTTGATAACTTGTATTGGGCTAATATCAAAATTCTATCTCTAGTCAGCCAGAATAGATAGGATATCGGGAACGATAATGCATACGTATTTTGTATGCAAGAGTGCAACTTTTATTTGAAAAGTTTTGCCAATTTTGTTTATAGGTTTGTTTACTTTATACTTTTGTTAGTTTTATTGGGGTTGGATAAGTTTCTTTATCTCTCTATTTTGGTTAGAGAAAGTTCTAATGATATTTTTACTTTAAGTACCTAAATGGATTAGATTTACTTTTCAAAGTTATTTAAAAAATTGTCTCATTGGGGTTTACAAGAATTCTAACTATATAGTGTTATTTTGATTTGGAACTTGGTTATTTTTATATATCGGGTGTGTCGTACCTTAAATACGTTGATATACTGGTTAATATATGTTGATTAACACAAAGGAAAAAATTAAATACGCTAAAAAAAATTTTTTTTTCAACCCTTATAAATACTTGAATTGTTTAAGTTTAATTTTTCATAATCGTTTGCACAAAAGTTATTGTTACCAAGAATATACATAAAAGTTTTATATATTATTTTCAGATTATGTAAATATTCCGATATTGACGATTTAACATAAAATAGCACAAACAGCAGTACTTCTTGGCAGACAATAGCGCCTTTCTTTCCAAAGCCAACATATTTTATTTAAAACTAAAACGATTTTCAATATTAAAACAAAGGTGTATTAACAATAAATCAAAATATATATTCTCAAGAAGGTACACTTAGCATAATAATATTGATATTGTTTGCCAAAGACTGCAATGCAGGTTTCTTTATTAGGTTATTTGGAAAACTTTGCTGAAAAGTTGGTTTACGTTTTCTATCTATCCCACTATAGGTAGGTATTATAAATGCGAAAGCTCGTTTGTTTACTACGCTTTCACACAAGAACTATTTAACCGATCATGAAACTTTGTACACATATTCTTAGTGGTACCAGAATGAACATAGGATACTTTTTACCAACACACCACGCGAGCGAGGCCGCGGGCGGAAGCTAGTACTTAATATAATAAAGTCAAGATCCAAAACTACTAGTACCTAATATCTATTGTTATATTTTAGGTATGTAGGTGCTGTGGCACGTTTTTCATTTCGTTCTGAAGGTTTTTTTCTTCAAGTGTTGTTGATTTATAGATTTTGCATTTGTTTTGATGTTATTAAAGGAATTACTTGAAGTAAGTAAATGTGTAAATAATGACTTTTGTGTGTGGTAGTTATGGTCATTGCAATTTTTTCATATCGAGATAATTGCCATTTTTTATTATAATAGCAAGCTGTGATGTCATCACATTTCACTTCATTAGTTTTTGAATTGCTTTTATTCGCTGTTAGAAGAAAGAATATACAATATGCTACTTTTAAAATTTCTCACCTACATAATCTAAAAATATGTTTAGTAAAATCTCTAGGGAAATTCGTAAGACTGTATATTACGCACAGTAAAAAATCATGAAAATATAAACCCATTACTAATGGAACATCAAAACCCATAGACAATAGAACCCAACCTTAAAAACTTTTCCGTCCCACACACCATAAACATCCGATTTTTTTTTATCTGAAATCACATGAAAACATTTATCTTCTGCCAAGTCCGTAGTTTATGGTTTTCACAAACAAAATAAGCGTAGAATACGTGAGGAAGGAAAACAAATCGTAAAATATATTGTCATACTTTAGTTTCGACAAAGTTATAGTATTTTGTATGGAATTTTAATGTCAGGTGTGAAATATACGGTAACTGTTGGTATTATTACTACTGTGTTCTATATAATTATAAATTGTCGGCTATGGTGGCTGTTCTCATATAAGGAGATCAGCCAGCTGCGCAGGACATATTATAGTGCACAAGCATTTGCGCAGACACAGGTGCACTCTCTATTCCTTCACACTCATAGCCCGATGGAACGGCAATCCGACACGACCTGAGAGAGATTAGGCACAGGACCTTAACGTGCATTCACGTGCTCTTCGATGCACGGGTGTATCGATCACAAACATTCAGACTTCGAAGCCGCAATCCTGTACATAGCGGTCGCACTTTGCGACTTGGATTAACAATGCTATATTACCTCTATGGTTTTGAGGTTAAATTCTACCGTTTAGTCAAGCAGTATAACAACAAAGAGAGGTCATCAAAATTAATTGATTAACGAGTTACAGCGAACATTAACATAATTGATTTAGACAATCACAAATCAATTATTTTATTGCCCGCTTTTAATGTCGGATCTACAGTTCTATATGTGTTCTGTTTAGAAACTCCATGTCGGATTGTAGTTTATGAAGGATTGTATGAGTATCAGCTGGTTAGGCGATTTTTAAGTATCTATTGGCCTAGTTTGGGTCACTGAAAGCCAAAATTGAAAAGAATTTAGCAAAGTGTGGAGCTTTTCTAACGATTCGAAAATTTATTGGAGTTGTCAGTACGGCTGTGACGATTTTACAGTATAATTGTTTCTGTTTTTATTTACATGGAGTCGTCTTTTTTTATCGAGTTATCTGCAAGCTTTATTACTTAACTCTAGTATACGTTATTTTCAAATCCTGATGACATTTGACGTAGAAATGTAACAATGACTAATACCTTCTATATATTTTATTTTTTTAAATTTTGCCTTGATAAGTGCAAACAAAATCTTCAATTTCATAATATCAGTCTAGACCTTATCCTGGCTTGACAGAACCTCAGGACAAAACCCAGTGAAACCACAGGCAGAAGCTTGCCATCAAAATATTAGCTAGATTGTATCTATCTGAACTAAGCTTCAGATTATCCCTCCTTTCCACACAAACATTGATCATCCATACATAATAATCATTAATCAAAGGGAGCATTATCCTCCGTTATCTCAGTTATCTGGACCCTCGTCAAACCCTTTGGAAGCGGTTAATTTACTTGCTTCTAACTTTGACTGGTTACTCGCTGAAATTTTAAAAGCTTCAGCCGAATTGATAGTTAGGGAATCGGAAAGTACCTTAAATTATCCATCATCATCAAAATTGTCCTAGGTATTCAAAAATCATTTGTTCAAACTTGGCTGCAAAACAGCACCTTTTGAACGTCAAACATTTTCAAAAAACAGCTCTCAAAACGCCCACCCTTCACCATGTCCTATGTGTTTTTGCTGGGAAGAAGAAATAACGCAACAAACTCCCCAGCAACACATGTCTGTCTGTAGGTAAGATGAACTTTTCAACAATGTTTTATTTATAAATTGATTCTTTATGTCCTTTGAGAACCGCTGTGCTATCAACACAAATACAAAACAAGTTGTATCGACATTCAATTGTTTAAATATAAGTGATCAATATAAAATAATTATATACCATTAGACCCCTTGTTACAATCCATTGTCACGTGCAAGGGAACTTGACCAGCTGTCAAACAGGAAAACTACCCTTTTCTTTACATTTCAATCAATAACCTTATTGATTACTTACGTATACTTAAATACAGCCCCTAGCGGGGAAAAAATATAGCCCATGTTATTCGGGAAGAGGGTAACTTTCCAATAGTTACTGTTACTGTTACAGCCTTTTTATCGTCCCACTGCTGGGCTGCCGCCTCCTCTCACATGGAGAAGGATTGAGCATTAATCACCAAGCTTGCTCAATGCGGGTTGCTGATTTCAGACTATATAGTCCAGATTTCCTCAAGATATACTTAGAAAGTTCATAAAAAATATTAGGAAAGTTGCATTGGTACTTGCCTGAACTGGAATCGACCCACAGCCTCATAATCGAGAGCAACCTTAACAAACATAGGCTATATTTTATACCGGTACCCACGTGAAACCCCGGTAAAACGTATGTCTACATTTACATTGTGAACTCAGCATAAAGGCAAGGTATTGTTCTGAAAATAACAATGTTAGAACATTACTGGTATAATGGGAAATGTTCATTTTATGGGAGCGACTTATGGGGGAGTTTTGGAATAATTGATATGTTAGCTTTGTATTTAATGTGTGGCTACCCCCATTTTTGGTGTGGAGAATACATTAAAATCCATCTACTTATACTAAAGTTATTCATTTACTGTATTAAACACGAATTATTACCAAACAAGATTCTTAATCAGTAAAATCAGTAAAATTATACTGATTTTCCAAAATATTTTGACTTAAAGCCAAATAGAAATAATAATTATAATACTGCTCGTATATTGCTTAGTACCTACACTACATCATCTCATTCCCATGATAAAAAAGATACCTCGTTTAATTAAGATCAAAGGAAAAATAAAAACATCTGTATATTTCCTACCTACAGTCCACATGCAATATTTCATTTCTAATAATTTTCTCGTTATTTTTCTGCGTAGGAAGTGTAGCGTATGTAGATGTTAATTAAGACTCTAGAAAAAGCAAAATGACAACTTGGAATAGAGTTACTTACCTACATACCTACTATTTTTTTTTCTCTGTGGTTGGTGTAGTCAAAGGCAAAAATATTCCCTATTTTCTCAATACGCAGAAATGAGTAGGTAGGCTACTTACTCAGAAAGCGGTTACTAGAATGCATATTCGCGTTTTCAGGTACCTATGAAGAGTATCAAAGGAAGATTTACCTATGTATTTTATGAAGATAGGGTTAAAAACCTATGGAATGTACGGCATCACTAGTTTGATAATTTAATAACAAAAGCTAACTCCTATAATTAATTAAAGACAAAACTTAAAAACAAATCAAAAAGAAATTCATTAAAATCTATTTCTGACCCGCCTCTCTGCCAAATACGCGCGCAATCTAATCGCCATCTTTAATTTTAGTCTATGGATCTGCTCCGTAATTTGTCGGCTTGTCACTGCACTACGCCTATGACGTCACGCTGCAGCTGACGTTCCAAATTCAAAGTTTTGATTGCCGGAGCCCGGTTAATTTTGTATTTGGTACGTCATATTGGTACGGTAGGTATTAATACCTAATAATTTGATGTTGTGGTCTTTTGAAAATATTTTGAGGTCTAATTTTATAATAAATGGATGAAAGATATGGTAGTGTGATATTTTACTTTATCTTTATTTTAATACATCATTGTTTTTATTTCATCCATCCTCCGAGCCTTTTTCTCAACTATGTTGGGGTCGGCTTCCAGTCTAACCGGATTCAGCTGAGTACCAGTGCTTTACAAGGAGCGACTGCTTATCTGACCTCCTCAACCCAGTTACCCGGGCAACACGATACCCCTTGGTTAGACTGGTGTCATCATTGTTTTTATTTAAAATTATAATTTATTATCTGTTCTTTGTTATTTGCAATGAAGTTTGAGCAGATGCAATTTAAATTATAATTTAAATTATAATAGGTAGGTACAGGTAATCGGTTACCTATATATTTTATTTTTAATTATGAATAAGCTTAAAATGTGTAGGTGTGCTAAAAATAATTTGTTTCAAAATTAATAAGACGTTGATTTGACTCAAATTTTAATTTAGAGCTTTGACATTCCAAAATGTCTGCGGCCGTCATTTGATGTTCAAATAATATGCACGTGTGCAATGCGACATTTTAGTTTGTATTACACTAACAAATTATTGCAATTTATTGAGATGTTCATAATAAAACCACGTTTATGTAACCATACCGCCGATACATCATCATTATCATCAGCCTTTTATCGTCCCACTGCTGTGCTGCGGCCTCCTCTCACACGGAGAAGGATTGAGCGTTAATTGAGCGTTAATCACCACGCTTGCTCAATGCGGGTTGCTGATTTCAGACTTTATAGTCCAGGTTTCCTCGAGATGTTTTCCTTCAGCTTTCATCAATCATTGGTGTCCAAGATATACTTAGAAACTATATACAAACTTAGAAAAGTTTAAAAACTTGTCTGACCTGGAATCGAACTTACACTCATACTTGAAAGGTTCTTTACACACTAAGCCACCACGACTTACATAATACCGACACAAGTGAAAATCAATTCAAACCAAACTCCCTTAAAAAAAAACAACATCAAAAATACATACATTCATTAACAAAACCGAAACATTGTAATCGATACACCCAGCGATTTCAATTCGATTCGATTCGATTACAATCGCGTGTCAGATAGTATCGAGAACGAACCAAATTAATCTTGGCCTCAAAAGCTCGCTCGAAACACCGCTCGTAAATACACCAGTGTAAAACAATAAACACAGAATTTTACTATCGATTATAAAACATTGCCACTTTACTACTAACTTTGATTTTGTTTTTGAATGTACCGACTTCGTACAAAAGACGTATGTTTTGAGGAAAAGCTAGCTAGAAACTACATACCTATATATTACATCTGTGCAGCGACCTGTTTGAGCCCTTTGGGGTTGAAACCTTGGGACCATAGGGCCCAAGTGCCCACAGACTTTATCGCGAAATTTCCAAGCGATTAGTGAAGTCCACTCGTGACCAAAAGCCTGGCCTATATTTCGGCCAAAGAATATGCATTGCCATTCAGCGTGGCAATGCAGCCAGCCTTTTGGGCACGATCCCCGCTGACAGCGATGCGGATGAATATTTTGATACATAGTTTTAATTTTCCCCCCCTTTTTTAATTTTTGTAAATGTAAAAAAAATGAAAAATACTAACCAAGAGTAAAATTATTTCTTCCGGAATAGATCCTTACTTACAAAAAAAAATGCTTCCCAAACTATTCCTCATTTGAACCCTTACAGGTACAAAAGTACATTGACCTTCATTTAGCCAAAAAAAAAATATCTGTACCTAGCCTATACCTAGGCTTACATAAATAACTTATTCTTATCTAACGTCGGTTCTAAGACAGGGGACAATAAACCTCTAGTCGGATTGTCTGTCTGTCGAAGACGGTACCTATACGTAAAACAAATCCTTTGGGGCTTACCGTCAACCAATCAGATCTGACAATTTCGGAGATTTTTTTTATTTGGGATTTTGACCAATTTTGTGGTATGAAAAATCTGTGTAGGCTGTCTATCTATCTTTCAGGTTTTTTTGGGATTAAAAGTTACACAGGGTATGTAAAAAAATATGTACTTATAAGTAAAAAGACAACTGAATTAATAGAATTGGCAAAATGTCGTTGAACTCACCAATCCTGCAGTATGATATTTTTTTGTTCCAAGTCTGTAGTTTCTTTTACGGGTTTTTTTTAACTTCTATGTACCTAAATATGTCTCGTTCTACGCATATTCAATCTTGAACTATTTTTTAACATGAATGAATCGATCAATAATTTGCAATTTTTCTTTCAAAAACCGCCACACAGAGCGTCTTTAACAAACTTTTATGACACCCATATAAAAAAAGACACAAAAAATATATTTACTCCGTTTTTCTTTCAAATGTCGTCGTTTTATAAACTTTGTCTTAGTAAAAACAAACAGACAAACGGACAAACCTATTCATAGTGTTGTTCTTGGCTCAAAACAAAAATGATAAATACTAATTTATTTTATTTTACAACTACAAAACGTAAAACTTTGAGAAACACTGCCATCAAGGAAATTACAGTTTATTGATGTAGCTTTGATAAAAAAAAGTTTTTTTTTTCATTGATCTATAAAACTGGGCTAGAATAAGATGAATAAAAATAACAGTTGGTTCCAAGAATGTTATTTTGTCATAAAAAGTCTACCGTACTCATTTATCGTTAGTTAGCCGTTTTCCCGCGGTTTCACCCGCGTCCCGTGATAACTGCTGCCCGTACCCGGATAAAATATAACCTATATCACTCGCAGATAATGTAGCTTTCTAATGGTGAAAGAATATTTAAAACCGGTCCGGTAGTTTTTTATTTTATCCATTACAAACAAACAAGTTCAAAGTGTATGTAGATAAAAGTCTACCGTACTCATTTATCGTAAAAAAATTGTTATATTTTACCCAACTCTAGTGTTGCCCTGTCTCTTTCAGATGTCGATATGTCAATATCTTAGAAAGCTCAACCTCTTCAACCCAATTAGAGAATAGTGGCTATTCCAAGATTAGAAATTGTCCTGAAACTGAAAGATGGGTAAAAATATTTGTGTCTTCTCGATTTTAAAGGACAGTTGTGTTCGTTCTTTTTTTAGCAAATTGGTTAGTGAATAATATGCCAGTAATTTATTTGTAAATACCATCAATTTTTGATACATAGGTAGACATGTTACACTTAGAGGAGGTATAATGTATGGGCAAATGTAGCTTATAAATAAAGACGAAACTTAACTTTAACTAACCTTTACGACCCATATGCATAAAACTCTCAAAATTCGATAGTTCTTAGCTACAGAAGATTTTGTACAAATGAGAAATTCTGTGTCTAATGATTCTTATTATAAAGAATTCGTACCTATAGTCTCACAAAATTTTCGCACTACCAACCAATCTTCTTTCTCCTGCCCTGTTCCCAAATATTACTTGGGGTCGGCGCAATATGTCATTTTCTTCCATTTTCCCCTGTCACTCGTCATACTGACACTCACTCCCTTCCTATTCATATCATCTTTCAGGCAATCCATCCATCTTTTCTTAGGTCTTCCTCTTCCTCTCCATCCATCTACATTCATACTTAGCACACACTTTGTTGCATGCGTATCATCCCTCCTCATTACATGTCCATACCACGACAATCTTCTACTTCTCATCTTTTCTGTAACTGGCGCTACTTTCAGACTTCCTCTAATGTAATTTTTCGCACTACCAACCAATATTCACCCACAAACATAAACCCACATCATTACTAACCGTTCGTTACCCCGCTACAAGTAACTCTCAGCTGCGAGTTCAACAGTTTACAGTACACACTGCAACTGACAAGTATTGTTGCTGAATTTCAAAATAAACCGACCATCGGTAAAGCGTAAAGGTGCATTTAAAACGAAGGTGTTTGAATCTAATATTTTTAGAGAGAAAGAATGTTTTGTAAATATTGAAGAGATTGTTAAAATAATATTCTTGATCTAGCTCTATTTCTTAGTTCGTTTGGTCTAAATGCAGTCGTAAATTAACGTGTTTTTATTAAAGACAAGGTTCCGTAAAAAATGGAAGCAAAGACTCGTTCGTGAATGATTCTACTCAAAGTTTTCAGTCGGTCTGATATCAGCTAAATACCTGATCTTTGCAATGTGCGGACCTTTCATCTCAATACAATTTATGATATTATGATTTATGATCCCAAATAAACTATCGGTCGACAAAAAATTTGCAGCGTGAGGTTACTCTTATAGCCTCCAAATGCTAACTTTGTTACATATTCACAAGTCTATCGGCCTAATTCTTGACAAGTACAAGTTTATTTGTAGGTAACACAGATAGCATTTACAAATTATTTACACTATTATACACTGGCAATACTGGCATAAGATGCACTGTTTACTTTGCTTGCACTACATTGTAATATTGTAATCTGTTATGTAGATCATGTGCAATCGTAATGGCCTATAAGTTATGCGATTTTGAAATTTTGCTCTTTACTATATTTCTACTATATTTTTTGTCTATTCTTATATTATAAAGAGAAAACATAACTTATTATATATACAAACATTATATGTTTGTTTGTACTTTAATTAAAGGCTCCAAAACTACAGAACCGATTCCATTTTTTTTCTCTGTTGCATGTAGACCATACTTATTATATAAAAAGATTTGTGTTTAAAAATACTTTTGGAAATTCCTTTTTCCTTATTAGCCGCAAGCTGGAAAAAATATTTTACACAATATACTTAAACATTTTGGTTTTAGTTTCTTCTCATGCACTGTGACCATCAATCTTCCTTTTTACTCCGAGACTGAAATTCCTACTCAACCGACTTTACAGCGGACAGCTTCCGCCCTACATATTTGTCGTACCCTCGTGTCTCGTCACATGTCCTGTAGAAAATTAAAACATGCAAGAATTTTATACTGGACGACTACAGACGGATAGGGGATTTTATTTTATTGACTATTTATGTACCTATATAGGTACTTACATTATTAATATAGAAATCCACGAGCACTTAATTCGTTTTTTTCATGTTTTTTTAAACAGATTCAAATGGAACGACTATGGTCGGTGTTAGATTATTTCCAATCTGCCGGGGCTGCGGGTTGTTCGAAAGAGATACCGCGGGCCTGGCACATAAAAAGGCCTACGAAGGAACACGACGGTTTTTAGTCAGAGAGTCTGACACTCCCTCACCGCTGCTAACCCAAAGCGGGAGGGGTCATTTGATGATTTTTGACGTCGTTAAAAAAAAGGTGCTTTCCAATTGGTCCTTTTGAGAATCGATGTGGGCTTATGTTTTGTACTAGATGGCCTGTGGGTGAAATGGTGATAATGATGAATGTAAAACAGATGAATTATTTACATACCATGGTATCTTGAGTAACCCCCATACAAGTAGGAAATGTTTTCTTTTTTGAAACATGTAATTGAAATGTTGTTTTGTTTTCAATAAACGAGCTTGATATCGAAGGCCTAACATTAGTACGTAATGGCTTTTTTTTGCGTGTTTTAAAGACTAAGTCAAAACTTCTCCAAATACCACCCAGAATTTAACAAGCACTATGGTATTTTTTCAACATCTCTATAAATCTGCTTCGTCTCACTTTCCAGTTAGATTTCAATAAAAATAAAGACTTGGCACGACTCCTGACAGTTAGGACATAATAGTTTTATACCACAGCTGGACCACCGGAGCTGTTGTTTTCCAAAATCACGTTAAGACCACCTAGAACTGAAAATAAATTAGAACTTTGATGATCTTGTTTGAATAGAGTGTCAGTTTCAAAGGTTTTTTAGACCACCCAGATAGACTGCACTAAATTCTCGGACTAGCTATGTATCTATAAATCAAATGTTTATTTAGTTAGAAGCTAATCGTGAAATCCATATTTTTTTTACTGCCATACCTGAGAGTACCCGTACTCTGCAAACTTTTAGTCAACCAATAGTTTGTTTCGGGCGCACAAATTAGTGTGAAGATGAATGGTAGTATAGTTATCGGCACGAATCTTGAGCTCTGACCTTCACCTGCGCAGAAGTGATTTGTTAGCAAAGAACCAATCCCGAGTGACGGCTATGACGAGATGCACTGCGGGCCAATCACCGCTTTAGCCCGACCCCACGTCTCACTTCATACCACAAAAGGGACCCAATAAATTACTTCTGCACTTATACGCACATTACAAAGAACAGATATTTAGCCGGTATCAGATCGACTGAAAGCTTGAATGAAATATGTACAGTAAGTACCATTAACCTCTATAGGCATATGTACATATTAGGAGCCTGAAACTATATACATATGCCAATTAAAAGTTTGCTGTTAGCGAGATGCGTGCAAGGCAAGTTGAGTAATTATTTTCTTGTTGCACTTACTGTTCAAGTTTCATCTTCAGTCTACTATTATCTTAATAGTGGTGAGAAGCATTTTCTCATACCTACAGAGAAGGCATTTGCATTGATCACCAGGTACTTAATTTCGCACTTCGGCACTTAATCTCTCTCCGGTCGTGACGGATTACAGTCCCATCGGGCTATGAGAGTGAAGGAATAGAGAGTGCACCTGTGTCTTCGCTAATGCTTGCGTACTATAATATCTTCTGCGCAGCTGGCCGATCTCTCGAAAGACCACACTATACATACATTTATGGTCCGTGTTTCCCTATTAACATGATATTTTCTTTTCCATTTGTCAGTGCACTTATCTTCGCTACAAAGTTTGCATATTCGTGCTAACCTACCTACACTGCATTGCAAGATTATTGAGTCAGTAAGTATACAAGTGATTGAGTATGAATCAGTGCGTCACCTCGGTAAATCAAAGTTGTCTAAATAAACATCATAATGTACCATTAAATGGTTTGTTATTGTTATCTTACGTGGAAGTATGTCTAGAATAGATTTAGCTTGGCCTTTATTGATTTGTCTCGTTTGAAAATAACTTTTCCTGCGGCTTTAATTGGGTATTTAGGAAACTCGCCTAGTACATAAATTCGTATATAGAGTATTCTATGATGTCCTGCTTTTTATAATCTATTTTATACATGAAATTCTTGTAACATACATACATCTATACTAATTTAATAAAGAGTATTCATTTTTTAGTTTTATTTGTATCTTCGAGGCTCCGAAACTTCTGAACCGATTTGGAAAACTCTTTCAATTTTGAAAAGATACACTCTTCCTGAGTAAGATAGATAAAAATAAGCTATATTTTATCCCACGTGACGGACAAAGGTGAAACCGTGGGAAAAGTCGTAGTTATATCCTTGAACTTTTGTTTATCATCATAAAGACTAGATTTTTCTCCAAAATCATTGACAATTCCATTGTATAGACTGGTTAGTGAAAGTCAGTCATAACTAAAGTCGTCCCACACGGTCTGACGGTTCTGTCTGACGTCTGCTGGTATTACAAGATGATGGTCGGCTTCCGCAGGTGATGACGTCATTACAGTAAGGCCGGTCGGAGTGCACTTGCTGGAAAGAAATGTGGGCCAGCTTGGAGATTTTTGTTTTTTAGTGTTATTTTATTGAAATAAGGTGTAATGATACTTAACAATTTGGTGAACTCTTTTTGTGTTTGTTAAAAATATCTAGCTAAAGGATGAAACTATCCATACTCTTTTTTGTCGCTCGGTAAAAAATGCTAATACGTATGCCCTTCCCGGCGGGGGACGGGAGATTGGTATGTGGGACTCCCCGGTATAGACGTTCCCAGTATACTCACTAAAAAGGCCCAGCGGCACTCCGACCTCGCCTGAGTGGAGGTCTGGGAATCTATGGCGTCCAGTCCCCCACTGGCGACTGCCTATAGAGAAACTTAAACTTTCACAAAGCAGCCCGCAGTCTGGAAGTGATTGATACACCCGTGCATCGGAGAGCACGTAAATGTCGGTCCTGCGCCTGATCTCTCTCTGGTCGTGTCGGATTGCCGTCCCATCGGGTTATGAGAGTGAAGGAATAGGGAGTACACCTGTGTCTGCGCAAATGCTCGTGCACTATAATATATCCTGCGCAGCTGGCTGATCTCCTTAAATGAGAACAGCCGCCGTGGCCGAAATCGGCCGTGGACGCCATTATTATAGAGAAACTATAGTTTCTCTTCAAATATTCAAACTAAAGTTCCTTTTTACTGGTAATTAACTAAATAGTATCTCTCAGTAAACAAAACAGCGTGTAATCTGACTCACACGCGATGATACACAGACAAACTTACCTATTTATACAAGATGCGCTCCCAAATCGGGCCTGCAACGTTTTACGTACATAAACAAATTCTCTTAGAACAATATGCTTTTGTTTACAATTGAAAAAACTATACCGGGTGAGGAATGGATTGCGTCAAAAGGTTCCGTAGGTGTTTTATTAATTAAAGTCTGCGTCAGACTTTGAAAAGTTGTTTTGATAACGTCAGCAAGTGTACGCCCACTTTTTTGGCAGTTAAGTATGCTAGGTTCGGGAGTTTAATCAGAAGTAGGGTTTTGTTTCGTAGGTATATGGTTTCAAAGATTCTTTCTTCTTGGAAACCTGTGAGTTAGAACAACACTTAGGTATTAATGATTATGTATACTTATTATTTTCAGAAACACATTTGTCTTATTGACTTGATTTTCTTTGCATTGTAGGCACATAAAAATAAAACATTATATCCTTTATCATGTTCTTTCTTTCTTATATATATTTCTTGAAAAACTTGATAGTTGGTAAACTACGTTGCTAGTTTTTGCTCCAGTAAATTACCATGTTTAAAAAAAAAAACTTGACTATAATTTAGACGAATAGGGCCTTACTACAAAAACTTTAAACCCTGTTTTACGCTTGTCTAATAAAATTTTGGCTGCAAAATGAACCATATGTCAACGTCATAATTTGACATTTTTTTAGACAAGGCATAAACTGACGTTTAAAAGTTTTTGTGGTAAGACGGCTTATGTTCTTACCGTAACTACTACAAAAAAGAAAAGAAAAAGTGCGGACTTTAGAATCGACGACAATTATAATTAGTTCAATTATTTCACTACAGAACCCTAATTATCGTAAACACTAAACATGGCATCTTCCTGTTCTGCGAATTTTTAAGATATTTAACTAGAAACCATTATACTTACCTACTATCTACTTCACCTTTGAAGTTATTCATATACTTCACAGACCTATCTTTATCTACGTAGTGTAGGAGCTATGGCGTTGTTAATTCCTATACTTATATGGAGATCAAAAGAATGCTAGAGTTGTTTTGCTATGAAAATATTTTTAGCTTTTATGATGCAGACTGTATTCTAAAACAAGACTTGGTTAATAAATAAGTAACGTACGCAGTTACCTCTAGTCTTACTTAGAAACTTTCTTCATACGATATTTTCTTTTACTATGTTGGTCCTGCTTGTGATGTGTTGGATTGACGTCCCATCGCGCTATGTGAGTGAAGGAATAGGGTGTGCACCTGTGTCTGACTTCTTGGCTTAGACTCTAGGCTGACTTTTAGCCATAGCGGTTGTTCTAGGCCCAAGACGCCATTATTATTCCTTATTATTTGCTTTAGACTTTCCTCTCAAACCAGTTCCATAAAACTATCATCGTGCTAGTAATATCTCTAAGAACAAGTCGTTTTATATCCGTAGGCCTCCAAAACTTCTAATTCCTATTTCCGTTTCCCCAACACCGACCGTGTCAAACGTTGGCACTGAAACACGACAGTTATCTTCACTTTTCAGCGCCCTGTATAAACATAAACCCGTAACGATTACTCTAGCAAGTAATTAAAATTCTTCATACGACGAAATACTTCCCCTGATAAATAAACTAAGAAAAGCATTATTCCGTAATGACGTAAATTGAATTTTGTACACGCAATTCTCAACTCTATGTTTTAGGCAATAGAGTTGGGTTTTGTTTGTATGTTTTAGGGTGTTTAGGACCTTGCGGAAATGTGTGTGTAATGAAAACATATGGTCCTGTATTTTGCGCGTTTCTGCTTGTATTATTGTTTTATAGTGAAATTGTTTTACATGTGTTTCGAGTTGTGACTGCTGTTTTGGTATTGATTGGAATAATTATTTGATTGGTACAAAGTTGGGATTATGAAAGGGGCGACGGTGATTTTCTTGCGCCTTTCACGGAGCTGGATTTTATTCCTATGTAATGTTGTGTTATTTTTTTTTATATATACTACGCAACGTTACGCAAAATAAATATGTACCTACGTTTGTGCAGTAATTTTATTTCGTCTGACTTACAAAAGGAAATGCAAAATTATGGACAAAAACAGCATTCTTTAGTATCTAAAATCCTCCTATTTTTTTTAATATGTAGGTATTTATATTTATATGAAGTAAAATTTATAATAGATTTTATGGGGTACCAAATGTTTGGTGCTGTTGACAGCTGTCAGTTTTCCATCGGTGACGGCATTTTGTTTTAGTGATGGACAGCCACTGTCAATTGCACCAAAAAAAATAGTCAGACCATACCTTTCTTATTTCCTACCTATAAAAAACCTGTAGTATCCAAGCAAATAATAACAAAATAAAGTAATTGTCAATCCCCACCCATTCAATTGAACGATATCAATACCATAAAGACAAATGATCAAAGTTGCACAATTGGCGCCAGATTCGCACAAGATGGCCGCCGACCATAGAGTTTCCCGCCTAATTGCAATACTTCGGCAATTCTGTCAGGATTATTAATTACTTTATATGCCTGTTTTGTGTAATTGGTTTTTTGGGTTTAGATGTAGATATTAAATGGTTTAGTAATCTTTGAAACGAGGAAAAAAAGGTGTAGTAGTTAGGTGAAGGTTTAATTTCCATAGACAGCGCAGGATATCACAAGTTTTCATGGATCAACATACACAACATACAATTAAAAGACCGCCTTTTTTCCGCGGTTTCAGCCATTTTTCGTGGGAACTACTGTCCGTACCTACCGGGATAAAATAGATAGCCTATGTTAATCAAGAAGAGTTTAGTTTTTTTTTCAAATTGGTTTGGTAGTTTCAGAGCCTTTGGGGTACAAATAAACAAAACCATTTTGCCTCTGTATTATATTTATATCGAAAACAAACATTTAATAGGTAAGTGTCCCTTCGGCTTCAGGTAAATACAAACAACATTACAAATGCATTTCATTATCACCTATCACGGAAGTCCTGCAGCCATACTTTTCTAAATTCCACTCTATTTACAAAGGTATTTACAGACGATCCCACGCGAGTAGTAAAAGCGCATTAGCGGAAATATGCGTCTAAGAGGCGTGAAGACGAAACACTATCAAAACATCAACGGCTATGCACGTCTGTGGTGGATCTGTCTTCGCCGACATATTACGGGAGTTGGTAGCAGTTTTTTTTTGTGTTTTTCGAAGAAGTAAATGTTTTTCTAATGTCTTGATATCATTTTCCTGTCTGGATGTGAAAGAAAGAAGCTAGAAGGTGTTTTCGTACAAAAAAAGATAGAAAAAACTTCCAGCAACATGACGAAACTTAGAAATCTTTGTAATATTATAAGGAACAATATCAACAAGCAACCCTTGTTTAAAGTTGGTACCTAAAAAAACTTTAGAAATGATTATCAGTTTCGGCGTTTACAACTTTTTGAGATCTTATTTCGTATACAAAATTAAGTCACTATAAAATAAATTGATACGCGCTACTTTGGTAGGAATCTTTGTGATTTTGCTTTTCTCGGAAATCAAATTGCAAACTTCTCTTTCCTTAACGATTGCCTACGTATTAAAGATCTATCAATGACAGCTGCTACCAATATCTTATGAATGATTTATACCAGACGGTAGCGGGCAAAAGCCGAATTACATTTTTTTGCATAAAACATATATATAGGTACACCTACAAATCATTTTTTTATTTTATAGATAACTGAGATGCCCTTATCGATAAGTGGGCTACCTAACAGTGAAAGATTTTTTTTGGGAAATGGGAACAGTAGTTTTTGAGATACGTGTGCTAAAATATTTTTTTGCATTGTACCTAGTTAAAAATGACAAGATTTTTTTTATGAAATTTTGTAAAGTATGGTCATCGACGAACCTACCATGATAAGCGTAACTTAAATTTTGCCATGAGCAAACCATAGCAAAATTTAAGATGGACCCACAAAATTGACACATTTTTGCATACTCAGACTTTCCCACAAAATTAAAAGAAAAAACCCACATCTACCAAAATAGTTGTTTAATTAAGATCATTTGCTTTTATACAAGATAAAGTATAAACAACATAACGGCATCGGATATACGTGTTTAAACAAAACTCACACACACGCATTTTATTTGTAAGTTTAACAACTATTAACAAAGCTATATTGCTTGTAATTGGACAAATTATTTGTAATACATTTTGAGCAAATGGCCTATATATTTCGGTTTGTGAGTGTAGAAAGATTTTATTATAAACACGACTACGGAAGATATTTTTTTATGAAAAAGCTTCTTATAATATTATATCAAGTGCAGTTTCGCCAATTAATTTTGCTATCCTGAAGTTAGTTATTGACTCCCTGCGCATTTGTTCGTACAGATATTGTCAAGAAGGTTTTTTTGACTGAAGTCGGCTACTTATGACTCCACAATACCCATAGGTAAAAGTATAACAATTGAATGGCATCAAATGGCTACATTGAGAATTGTAAAGTTATGTTGTCCAATTGTAAGACGATAGTATATTACTTAAGTAGCATTTCCCTAGCTACGGTTTTGTTAGCCATTTAATATATAGGAAAACATTTCTTTTACATTACTGAAGATATTAAGTGCTTTATATATATATGTGTATAATTTATATATCTTTTACACAGTCTATCTACTTCTCTTTATTCTAACTCTCCTACTACGGGTCTGCTGGAAGAGATTTCGTTAGAAATAAGCAGTACCTTTGTACTATTTTATGCTATGTATACTTCTTTTATATTTTCACTGTGTACATAAATTGTTAAATAAATAAATAGTTTTCAACATTTTCAATTCGACTCTCACAAACATAATTCAAGAACAAATCACCTATGAATCTATGACCCATTTACTAAAAACAAAAACGCATAAACCGTTCTATTTCAAATCCAACAATGATCAAGGTAACACTGAAATATCAATTGTTTACACAAAAGAGCACCAAAATGAAAGAATTAGCACCCAATTTATCAATCACGCACGATACTCTATTTCTCATCTATTATAATAAAACGAAAACAAATCAATTTTGAAAAATACGTTTTTGGGCCATAAATTTATGGGTTTGTAAAATTATTGCATGCAAGCCCACGTAGGTGTCAGTTTTGAAAAATCTTTGTTTTATGATTGTAATAAAGAATGGAAAATATTAGTTATTGTGTAAATAGTATCGGGATAATATTAGAACTGGTTATTGCTTGCGTCAAATAATTTGAGCTGTTCTCGATCCTGTGCTATACACAATTGGATAGGTGCGCAGACAGACAAACCTTTAATGTATTTGTGCTTATATTTATAGACTACTATTTTTTTACTAACAATTAATTATATACAGGTTTGATTTCAACGGTTTGGTGTATTCTTTCTAAGGGGTAATGGGTTAGCTATGTAACTAGATTAAGGAGGTCAGGTAGACAGTCGCTCCTTGTAAAACACTGGTACTCAGCTGCATCCAGTTAGACTGGAAGTCGACCCCAACATAGTTGGGAAAAGGCTCGGAGGATGATGATGACTTAAGCGGTAGACAATAAGTGCCTTCAGAATGACATGGTCAATAGACAAGAGCTCTTTTTGATTTTCATCAACAGCGCAGTGGAAAAGTTATTTGGGAAATACTAAAGTTAGCTTGGAGATGGGAGACCAAAATTAAATACTTACAAGCAACTATGTTCTCTAGGCTTTTGATTCCCAAGAATACCAGAATTTCCAAGTCATATCAGTATTAGCGACATAGTTTAAAATCGCACCCAAATTCTGATTTCAACACATAATTGTCGTCTAACGAGTTTCAAGAACAATTCACAGTTGATTATGCCATTAACGCGTTTATACGTTTGCGACTGAAATTAAATTCAGATTCCATGTGTTTTAGTTAGTTTTCAAAGCATTTTAGGCTTCAGTGCTAAAGTCGTTAACACTATAATTACGTGCTTCATAAAACTATTACATGTTGACAAGTATATCTTAGACACCAATGACTGTGTTTCGGATGGCACGTTAAACTGTAGGTCCCGGCTGTCATTGAACATCCTTGGCTGTCTTTACGGGTAGTCAGAAGCCAGTAAGTCTGACACCAGTCTAACCAAGGGGTATTGGGTTGCCCGGGTAACTGGGTTGAGGAGGTCAGATAGGCAGTCGCTTCTTGTAAAGTACTGATACTTAGCTGAATCCGGTTAGACTGGAAGCCGACCCCAACATACTTGGGAAAAAGGCTCGGAGGATGAGTTGACAAGTATTTCCTGCGGTTTCTAGAGTGATTTATTTATAAATCTTGAGTTTCGTCAAGTCATCAATCGCCTGACCTATCTTGTTGGGGTCGATTCTCAGTAGTCGTATGCAGCTGAGTACCAGTGTCTTACAAGGAGTGACTACCTTTCTGACGTCTTCAACCTAGTTACATACAACACGATACCTTTGGAATAACTGGCTACTTTTCGTATAAATCTATGTTGGGATCGGCTCTCAGTGTAATCGGGTGCAGCTCTGTAATGGTGCTTTACTAGAGCGACTGCCTATCTGACCTCCTCAATCTAGTTCCTCAGGTCACGCGATATCCTTTGAAAAACTGCTTTCCTGGTCTGAAATTGAACCCACACTTGTATACAAGAGGATGGTTCACCCATCAAACCACCATGACTTAAAGGAAAATAATTTAGTCACAACATTGTTTTAAATTTTTGAATTGTATACCTATCATTCATCTAAGGATAGCGACAACCATTGCTTAATCTTATAACCGATAGTTTCCACATGTTTTTCCGAGCAAAAACCCGCTAGTCTAAAAGCACTCCAAGAAATAACCAACAAAACAACACAACTTCAAAACGGAACCTAATTTGACATCTTAAAGCATACCCCGGCCTATTTCCGTCGTGAAATCCCTAGGTTATTCACCGTCTAGGTAGCAAAATTAGTGTTTATAGGCCAACTGGGGGTGTGGCTTTGGGCAGTGTTAATTCTGGACTGGGTAGCTGTCAACCTGTCTGGTCTTTTAGTGTTACGTGTAGTTTGTCTGGTGTTCTAGAATAGCAATCTTTGTAAGTTGGTTGAGAAATTAGTGTGTGATATTTTGGTTTGGTTAAAAAAGGGTATTGATTTTTTTTATTGCTCCAATAATAAAGGTCTGTGGTATTATTTTCAAAGCTCAATCCTGAGCCCTGCAGTGGGACGGTAAAAAGGCTGATGGGATGATGGTGATAATTTTTCTTATTTACATCTCAACTTACTGATGTTATAGGTAAAGTTGAATAATCTTGACGTTTCGAAAGAGGTTTCATATGCCTTTATGAAATAAGACTTCATTTTTTTTTAATCTGAGAAAGTTGTGGACTGATTTTCAGTGTAAGCGCAATTTGTCGAGAAAAGGGAAAGGCTAATTTTTATCCAGGTAGGAAGAGAAGTGCTTACAATAAGCAGGTGAAACCGTGAGAGAAAGCTAGTATACTACAAACGGAATAATTAACAACAGTAAGCCAACATTAATTAATACCGTACATCTGTAATGAGATGCTTAGCGTAATTAATTTTGAGATAGTTAACATACATTATTATTAACTTGCTATTAGATTTCATTATATGAGATTACCTACCTACTATTAATTAGGTATGGTAAAAATATAAATCTTGCATTCTTTGAAAAAAGAGTATTATAAGTTTGTAGTAAACCGAATTGGATGTGTTTTTTTTTAGATGAAAGCTAATGCATTTTGCGACGGGGTTTTTTAAAATACCTATGTAATTTTATTTTATAGTAAATTCATAAAGTAAGTACTTTTACGTAAAAACATAATAATTTAACTTCAACATAATAGGTACCTACAAGCTGTCATCATCATCATCATCATCAGCCTATCGCAGTCCACTGCTAGTCATAGGCCTCTCCAAGTGCACGCCACTGAGATCAATTTTATATACCTATACCTACAAGCTGTATTGGTGTTTAATTGAGATATTTTAACCAATCGTCTCAAACTTAATCTTTAATTCTGAAGAAAAATACCAGGCCGATATTCTTAAAACCACGACAGAATTTTAGCGGTCTTTCAAGAACTTTACAATGGAAGTGACAATTTCCAGAACGTTCCACTATTAATACAACTCTCAAACACAAAGCAGAGACGGATAAAAATAAAGAAAGAAAGCGCCACCGCAGCGACTTTCTTTCCTTTATTAGGTTTCGCTTGACTTTCTACTGTTTCCTTTCTTGTAATATTGAATTTCTGGTTTTTAGTTCAGCGGTTGAACGCCGATAAAATGCTGCAGTGTTGTAACTTTGTGAATTAGCGGCTGTCTTGTCATCTGTCTAGCCTTTTCCCAACTATGTTGACTTAATGTACCTATGTACTTATATACTTGTAGGTTTTTCTTACTGAAATGAGAAATAACATTGTTGTTCATATTTTTCCTTGCATTTTGAATTAAATACATTTTTTGTGTGTTTTTTGCTTACAACTTATTTTTAAACTAAGGACTTACTGTTTTGCCGTGTAAAATATTGCCTATGTTACTTGGGAAGGGAGTAGCTTTCTACCAGTGAAAAAAATATTAAGTTGGTGTATTAGTTTCGGAGCCTCCAGGGTATCAATAA
Source organism: Helicoverpa zea x Helicoverpa armigera (assembly GCA_033682625.1). Lineage (NCBI taxonomy): Eukaryota > Metazoa > Arthropoda > Insecta > Lepidoptera > Noctuidae > Helicoverpa > Helicoverpa zea x Helicoverpa armigera. The sequence continues at coordinate 377,017 of JAWIIS010000015.1, read as the reverse complement.
ACAAAATGATTTCCTCTCTATTCCATCATTACTTTAGATTTTAACCGACTTCCCAAAAAGAAGTAACTTCTCGATTCAACGTCTATATATTTTCTAATAATCGACCCAAAAAAACCCATAAATAAAACCACCCATGACACAATTTTCGAAAAAAACCCGCTACTAATAGCTTCATAGGGCCCGCAATATGTCAAGGGGTGCTTTCCACATCAAGCCCTCGAAGTGACCAGTAAGAGGTGCTTGAGGCCCTTTCGGCCTCTAAGAGCCTCTTATATATTTGGCCATTGACATGATCGTGTATGGCCGAGACCATTTATCATGTTTGACTAAGTTTTTGGTGGAAAATAGGTCGAATGGGGAGTTTTATGCAGTAAGAAAGTCGGATGAATATAACAGTTACAATTATTTTCCCACGCAAAATCAAGACATTTTTAGATGAGTCCCAGGTAGAGAAAGAAAAGACTATCATATACTTTCAACTTATTATATAGGTACTTTAAAGTAGGTATAATAATTATTGGAAACTGAAGGAATAAATCAATATTTTTTTTAATATTTTTCGAAGCAAATTCGTTTCTAATTTGAATTGATTTATTTTGTTTTTGGACAAGCAAGTACTAAATTTCAAAATTCTATTCATCATTTCAATTATTCTTAACCAATAATAATTTATGTTCAGCAGTGGACGTTCTATGGCTGAGATGATGATGAATAATAATTTTTAAAAACCTGTGCCATTTCCCTATCTTTCATGTCCTAGATTAGTTTTAAGACAGGTTACAGATACGTAGATTTAGTTATGACAATTATTTTGTAAGTTTTTATAATAATTATGAAAATAAAGTTCTTAAGTACATAGGTGAATAACAGATATTGTTCCTCAACTACTTTAATTATTTAAAAAATAAGTTAACAATCAAAACAAATATTAACGATCCCCTCTCCTCTACCCTCAGATACGGCGACATGGTACCAGGTACCATAGCAGGCAAGATCGTGGGAGGAGTCTGCTCCCTGTCCGGAGTGCTGGTCATAGCGCTGCCGGTGCCCGTCATCGTGTCCAACTTCTCCAGGATCTACCATCAGAACCAGAGGGCTGATAAGAGGAAGGCTCAGAGGGTATGTGGCGTTAGAATAGTTTTTTTTTGGGATTTGGTGATGTTGGGGATTATTTATAAGGACCACTTTGTGTCTATTGGTGGTGTATGTATGTGGGATAGGGGTACCTACATTAACTGAAAAACTAGATTTTAATCTCATTTTAAGAGATTTCTCTGTCAAAAATGAGACAGAAAAAAGATTTATCATTAATTTTCGTCAAGTATCAAGTTCTTTTGTAAAGGACTGAAAAAATATTAAGTATTTGATAATACTTGAATTATTCAGTTATGTAGGAAGGTACTAAAATTTTTTACCTAATTATAAGTTTGAAATATAACAACCTGTTACGTTTTATAGATAAAACAATTCTATTGTCTTGTCTACTGTTATCACAAACAAAAGACTTGAGACCAAGAGTAAGATGTAAATACTGTTTTATATAACAGGGTTCTATTTAACTCTTCCCATTTACGGCCAGTTTCTTCATCAAAAGTTAAAGTTAAAGTAATGTCTAAAGTAAAAGTAACGGTCAAATTCGTTTTTTCAAGGCTAAAGTGACAGCAAAACTAATAGAAAAATTGAATTCGACCGTTACTTTCACTTTAGACATTACTTTGACTTTTACTTTGGCTTTAACTTTTGATGAAGAAACTGGCTGCTAATAATCTAACTAGTATTATAAAGTTGAAGTTTGTTTTGTTGAAGGATCTGATAGTTCAATTTTTAAAATGTATACAGAGTTAGGTAGCTCGTGTATTGAAGAAGGTTATAAGCTACTTTTTATCTCAATGCACTAACTAAGTTGTTCCCAACAGACAAGAGTGAAACCACTGGTACAAGCTAGCCTCAATATTACTGTCAAAGGTCTACTAAAACTTAACAAAATACCTCTCCGAGGATAAACAGAGAACATTGCATGTCTCACAGATAACTTGAAGTGTTATAACACAGCCCCCTCTACAGTGTTGTAATTTTACGACCCCCGACGTGCTTATAGCTTAGAACATACAACCAGTCGGAACCACCATAAGTTTAGTATAAGTGCTAATCGATCAAAAATTCTACTTCTTTGCGATGGCAATCAAAAGTAAATTAAAACTTTGGAGACCTTCTTATAAGCCACGCTCGTGGTATTATTACTAGCGGCATACAGACCTTTCTCTGTGCAGTTTTTTGGATATTCATAGATATGTTAGTGGATGAAAGTAGGTATACTCATGCTTTTCGCAAGCACATGGCAAAATTGACAAACAAAAGCATAAACTTTACGCATACCTACGTTTACGAGAGGTAGGAACTTCAATTTCGTCTCCAGTTGGTTGAATTCTCTAAAGTCTGTACTCGAAGCAACCGTGTTATGATTCCGCCGTGTTTGAAGAGCGTGACATTCGATAAAATCTTAGCTGAAAACGGCAGTACAATGTTTTGGGGATATAATGGTACGTAACATATAATGTTTATAATTTTCTCGTGTGAGTTCGTGGTGGAAAAGGTAATTTCCTGTCGAGATGGGTGAGATTGAAGTTTCGCAAACAATTATCAGTGAAATCATTATTTTCTTTGAAGCACACATTACGAGTGGTACCACTGCGCAGTATATAAATACATCTGCAGACCATGACTGTCAAAACTGTTCTGATAGAAATAGGACTGTTTAAAAAATAAAATATTGTACCTAATATTTAAAACATTTTGGACATCAATGTGTTGAAAGTACAAAAAATAGTACGTTAGATGCAGTTCCAGATAAATAACTTTGCAATTCCTACCATACCTCACGCAGTAATAGTTTATTTGAATATTATAAAATTTTACCAACAAGTAATGCCAACTTTTAACAAGCATGCTTCTCGCTGATATCGAGATTGAATAATTTATTATTTATGTTAAAAGTGATCTATTCACTCTTAGACACTGCCAGGTTTACTACGGCAGGTTCTTAGCTACTCAAAGTATCGATATAATAACTGTGACATAGAAAACCCATAAAAAGCCCATACTATTTATTTCCCTACTAGAAGCGTGTTTGCTTTCTAGCGTGACAAGAGTTTTATAGTTTTTATAGTAAGATTATATGGCACGGTGACTTGATAGAAATATATACTTCCTGCCTTTCTAAAGAGGGGTTTAACGAGTTTTTATTTATGGGTTATAAATAAGGGAGAGAACCAGTTGAAAACTTCGATTACAAACTTTAAAAAAAATTGATTGGTGTCTATGATTTAGATTTATTTAATCTCCAAGTTTATCCAATTAATTTAAATGTTATTATTATAGAAATTAATCATGTACCCTCCTACTAGTAGTAGTCCTATAATATTTTATAAAAAAATAAATTATAGGGAAAACTTATTAGTAAAGCTGCAAAGCTAACACAATATAAATAGCAACACTGATTACTCAAACAAAAAAAACTACCCTCACTTATTAACAGTTTTTGCTGACCATATGAAACTCACGCGATGTAACGCTCGCGTAATTCAAACAGCCTAGACGTTTAAGTAAACGGCGGCAGGTAATTAGTTATAATAAAACTATGATTACAATGGTTCCGTTTTTTTTTTAGTTCTGTCATATAACAGGATTATGGTCAGTCGATTTTGAGCTTTATTGCTTGGAGATAGTGGTGTTTTTAATTAACATCACCAAAACTTTAACTTGACTGAAGTTTTGTTGCCGTGACATAAAAATAATGCCATCGATATTTGTGACACGTGTAACGGGTTCAATTATTGTAGATAGTTTTAAAGTTGATAGGTTTAATATTTAAAACTCATTAATTTATGGCTATAATCAATTCTGATGATTGATTAAAAAAATAGACTATAAGAAAAATATTATAAAAATATGCTGACTTATCTCTAAAAATATGTTAAAGCTGAAGAGATTGTTTGTAAGCTTCAAAGCTCAGAAATTACTAGTCCTATTTAAAAAAATCTTCTCACAGCCTACATACGCTATTTACGACCTACACAGTACACAATCACAATTAAATAAAACTTATAGCAAATGGCCGACTTCTATCGTCTTCTAGGCATATGATAACAATTTATAAAGCTTTTACCTATTACTTTTTTACTTACTTTTAGCTTTTACTTGATATTATAATATCTTTTGCCACAGCCAAACGGACCAACAGCAGATGCGCTTATATTCGAATCCAGTCTACAGAATTATCTTGAGGTCAATTATTAGGCTAGGACTTTTATTTGTTCAGTAGGCTAGACTTAGAAATTATCAAGTTACCTAAATATTAAAAACGAGAGCAGACCCTAGTTCCTATAACAGGTCCTGGTCAATTAGGTACCCTAAAAATATGCTACTATTCATTGTTAAACACTTAAAATTATTTGTAGATCGCTAAAATGTGAAATGTCTTGTGTTTAAAATAATTTGTTGAGGCTGCCCATGTCGTTCCATGTGTTTGTGGTGTTTTGTGAAGTAATATCTCATTTTTAAAATCATTGTCTATTACCATTTAAAATCAGAAAGAGTTCACTAATAGACATAACATATTGAATATCCCCCACCATCCTCATGATTTCATAACTTTAAAATGCCCCATTTAGATGGTCATTAAAGACTGTAAACCACAGCCGTAACTATGAATGACTAAAAATCTTTGGTTTTAACACTTCTATTCACAAAATTCCAGAAAGCCCGCCTCGCCCGAATCCGCATCGCCAAAGCCTCCTCCGGAGCAGCCTTCGTGTCAAAGAAGAAGGCAGCTGAAGCCCGCCTCGCTGCCCAGGAGTCGGGCGTAGAACTAGATGACGCTGGAAGAGACGAGGACATCTTCGAGTTGCAGCACCACCACTTACTGCGATGCCTCGAGCGCACCACGGTGGGTGAAGTTAGGCCCTTTCCTTACATAACTACGCTTCGGTCTCGTGGCATGTTTTGTGACTTTAAGGTCATGTCAATGTGGTGTTGTGGTGTGTAGCATAGATTTCTTTCTAGTCTTTGTTAGCAAGCGTGATGGTAAATGGATATTTTTGTGGGTAATTCTTTTTGAGAGTTCGTTTTTTGGTGTGCCGTGTGTATTTTTTAGTTTTTTATTTGTTAAGACGGCGTTTATTGTGAACTAAAAACTTTAATGTGGATTTCTCACGCAGAAGGTTACAGTCCCTTAATTTTGCTGTGTATAATACGATGACCTTCCGATTTGTTATTATTATTTTAGGGTGCTTTTTGGAGAAGCCGGGCTTTGATTTGGTTCTAGATTATTCCTTAGGGAGAGGCTTATGATCCTATAGCAGCTACATTGATGTGCATCAGAATAAGGATAAAGCGACAATATTATCATTACTTGAAGACCCTTCCACAATTTTATCTTCATGAAGCCAGAGTAGACGTCTCTTAAGCAGAAGATATCCATCCCTAGGTCTGTGATAATAACTATAGGTCTATTCATCACATAGGAAAAGATGTAGGTCCCCAAAATTATCAGCAATAAGACAAACTGAGCCAAATATCTCCCAAAATCTAAAAATTGATTATGTCTTCAAAAAATTGCCACAAAGCCAGACTTCACCCGAAAAACTTCAAAAACTGATTATTTAAAACTTCTCCCCAAAATAGGGCCCTAACACATAACCCTACCCACAGGACCGTGAATTCGTGGAAATGGAGAACCCCTTCAATGGAGCAGCCAAACGGGCTGGGTCCCCGTCTCCGCTAGCGTCGCCCGCGCACTCTGGTCGCGCGCCTGCGCTGTTGGCGTGTTGTGCGAGATGTGGCTGCTGCCCACAGAAGTATCAGGTACCTGTGTAGTTTGTTTGTTTGTGTGTGTGTGTTTGATGGTGGCAACTGGATGTGGATTTAGGGTGAGGAGAGTTTGATAGATCGGCAATTCGAGGCAGATATGTGGCACTCTACCTCTAGCAGCTTCTACCGCAAATTGCATCTACAGAAGCAGTGATATTTTGAAAGGTTTCTAATGTGCTATGATCAAAATTAAAAAAGCACCGTAAATACCGATTTTGAAGCAGAAGAAAGCAGCACATATTTCTTAAACCTGAAAAAGTTACTTAAATGATGTATTTTATTTTTCGCTTCACTAGAAATCACATGATTGCCGATCTATCTACTTATATCTATGGTCTTATTTGCATGACTATTTTAAAAATCATTTTTAAAATATTTAACTTTAAGATGGCCTTATCCAGTTGCTACTATTTTGTTAATCGATGATTTTGAACTTAAAAAAGGCGTAAGGTAATTTCAGAGTCTTTTACGCCTTTTTCTTATTAGATTTAAAAAGGCGTAAAGGTTTTTTTTCTTTTGCGTCTTTATATTAGATTAGGGAATGAATAGTTTTTTAATTAGGCTTAGTTAGGATTTCAGCATGATGTTTCTTAGGGGTATTGTTTTAGAGAAAGTTTTGATGATGGGAAAATAAGAGAAGATTCGAGTAATAACTAAAATAATGGAAATGGCCGTTTATTTCTTGGATGTATAATAACAAAGTTCGATAGGAAAGATCAACGAAAGCAAAGCATGAGTTTGTGTTTAGATAGTATTTAAAAAACTCGTTCTATTTATTATGTACTTTTCTATTATTTTATTTTATTTTTGGACTATTGTATCTTGGATAACAAGCATGGTCTAAGAAATACTTTTTTATATTATGTTTTTTTACTTTCCTCATTGGGGCTTTACCTACGTTAGTATCCAGGTGGTAAGATATTATAATAATGTGTAATTTAACTATATTTTTCAATAAAGAGAACAAGAAGGTCATTAGGTATTTCAGCTGCCTGGATATTAAGATTTTTTCTTCCTTTATTTTTTTCTGGTTTTTAAATATTCGAGAATATTATTTACAAAAAAAGAAACCTATTTACCTGTTGTAATTAAGCTACACATTTTAAAAACTCTTCTGTTCTGTTGGGGATAAAATATCTACATGTCATAATTTACAAAATAAAGCATGAACATTAAATAATAATGTGCATTGCCTATTTCTTTCTAGCATGTGTTTTATTTTTCTTTTTTCATATTTTAGTTTTTCATCACGGATTTTTGAGGATGTTTTTACATAATCATTTTTGAATTTGATAATTTGATAATAATTGTTGATAACAGAAGCGACATCGCTCAGTGCGGTGCATCAGTCCTATAGAGTTCGCACCGAATAGACGAGAGGTATATACCTACTTATTGTGCTACTGGGCTACTTGTCTACCCAATGTCAATATCGTCACTGTCCGTCACAGCTCTCCAAGTGAAATAATGCAGTTTTCCAAAACTAAAATTCAGAAAAAAAAACTAAAAATAAAAAAAATGATTACAACTGCATTATACCACTTATGAGAGTTAAAAAATAATTTGTTTTTATAGTTTTTCATCGTATTCTTGATGGATTTCTATAAAAATAATTAAAAATCATTGTGCTAAGGCTTTCATCGCAAAATGTGGCTAGAATTATGTGATAAGGTCTATTTGTGGTCCGCCAACAGCGCTTGTCAAAATACTTCATTGTGACTAGAATTTTACATAAAATATATTTATATAGCTTTGCTAAAAAAAACATGAAATAATGAGCAATGTTTTTATTATAAGCTAGCCAAATAGCTAGGAAATCAGGTTAAGTACTCTATTTATTGAATCGATGTGACAAATCTGGATTTGCAAAAAATTGCAGGTTGGTATAATTATAAGATTAATATAATATACTTACCTTTATTTTCGATGGCTCGATATACTTTTATTTTAGCGCTCGATATTAAAACTAAGCTATATCTATCCTTATAGCTATCTCTTTTATCTAGTATTCAAATATATTTAATAAGTAAATTTTATATTGCTCGATAATCTTAGTTTTTTTTAGTTCTATACACTTTCACAGAATTTTATTTCTAACTAAAAGGACACAAACTTTACACTCTTATTTCATACAAAATTAAAATTATAAATTAATAATAGCTTTTGTTTTAAATTATCTTTTTTCACAATTTTAGTTTTATTTTCCAATTTTTAATTACACATTCAGAAATTTCCGACGTTAAATTTTTCTTGTTTTTGTATGGAAGGCTCAGTTTCGAATTGGCTCTAACAGGTCCTGCTATTAGACTCGAGTAGGAAGGGAAGAAAGGGGGGGAGGCGGTACACGTCGACCTCTCGACCCTCCGACACGTCAGTGTCCGCTGCGCCCAGCGAAGATCCATTACCAGTATGTGAGAACGGCGTTAACACACAGCGATGGCAATAAAATAAATAATATCCTAAAAATCCCCTTTTATTTATACTAAAAATTCAAAAAATTGTGGCTTACGAGGGAGTAATTTATTTAAATTAATTTGACTTCTTTATCTGAATGTTTTTCCCGAAAATCGAATGGAAAGGTAAAACTGATTTGACATTTATTTTGCATGTTAATTTGAAATGTGTTAAAACTAAAAAGTAGATAAAAGTAAAACGTGCAAAGTTTTTTTGTTAGTAATTATTTTTTTGAAAACTAAAAATACAAAAAACATTCGCTGTGTGGTAACGTCTGCAAAAAGGAAAACAATATAAATAATTACGAGGCTTTAAATGTCTGCAGGGTGTTGGCTGCCTTATACTGTTGCTTTATAAATATCGTCCTATTGTATCTTGTTAAATGTTGTATCATTGTTTATGGGCTTGCGCTATGGTGCCGTGTTGTCAATTATTTTATATAAAAATATATATGTACGTATAAAATATCTCTATGTCCCTGTATTTTGTGGAAAATCGCTTTATTCTTTTTTCTTTAAGGGTGAGGCGATCGTAGTAGATCCAAGTGTTGTAAATGTATATTTAAAGGATGTCGTCGTTTTTATTTATGCTGTTTGTTGAACATATTATACGGTTTGACGAATGCCAACACACTGCACACATTTTGATTGGATATTTGTTTTAATTGGCAAGTAAGAGTATTTTGGAAGCCGAAATTTTGTTGCTGATCAGCCCTCGATTCGACCTCACAAAATTTTGAGTATTTTTCAAATATACTCGTATCTTTCAAAATTAAAAATCATCCAAAAATAAATACCATGTAACCTATTGAAAATATAATATCGAAATTAATTCAGGTTAGTAGGAATCAAAGAAATCAATCGACATTCAATGAAAATTCCTAAAAATAACATTGTAGTAATTAAACAATATAATCATTCACATTCACGTTTCCTGAGGTAAAAATCAAAAGAAAAAAATAAAATATGGAAACGAAGGTTTATTAATAGTTTTCGCGTGGATGTTTTATTCGTATTTTTTATTTTAGTTTTTAGTGTCACAAACAATTTTCGTAGTGTAAAATTTGCTGTAGCGACCTTGAAAAACTTACATTCAAACATGAACATTTGACATATACATTTTACATTACACATTGGGTCTACATAAAAACTATTTATTTATGAATTGGCATGAATGGCACACTTACTCACACTACATCAAAATGCTAGCAAAACTGTCACAATTTTTTCTATTTTTAGTTTTATTTTCAGTATTTTTTCTCGATGTTTTTTATTATAAGTGTCTGTGTTTTATAAAAAATACGTTGTACAGCTTGTTTCAATGTGATCGTAGATAGATTAGGTAGGCGTATTTATTATAAATTATAATTATAAAAATATTGAAAGTAATGTGTGTTTTATATAGTAGTTATTTAGATAAAATATGTGTATTTTGATTTTATGTTGTAAAAGAATGTAGGTATTGTTATTATGAGTATGTGTGTATATGTATAGTATGTTATTATTTAGTTTTGCTCGTCCAGGGAAGATGGTAAGATTTGAAATGGCAGAAAACTTTGATGGTCCTCCTGCTAAATGTTTGTTTAACTGCCGAAGGAGGAAAAACAATTGATTTATTAAGATGTTTAATATTATAGAGATTGCTAAATATATGTTAAAAAAAAACTGATAGGTGGTATTACTATGGAACATTCACAATTCAAACACGAAATCTTCTGATTACAGCAAGCGTGTGGCAAATACATTCCTGCCGGGAGCACAGTGCAGGGCAATCAGACTGGTGTCGCCATGGACGGGACTTATCTAGTGGAGGCATCCTTCTAGGGTCCATCCACCAGCCACATGGAGACATATGTATAGCCCATGCAAGTGAACCTATCACGGACATGATTCAAAGCCTAGTTCACACTAGCACGCGACACACGTCGTACCAAAACAACAATTATTAGAATTATAAATCTGTGTAACATGTTCTAAGTCTAACACGATACTGCCTAACATTAAAAAAAATATCAGATTTGTATTTTGCGAGTTTCGGAGTGAGTTATGGACACAGAGTTTTACACTGTGATTTTTAAAATGGAATAGTCCATTTCTTGTTCCATTCCATTTTTAAAAGACTTCTGTAGTGCCATTCCATTTCGATTACCGGAATGTGCTCTGGAATGGAAGAAACGGCTGGAAATGGAATGCATTTCTGGATTGTGACATGAAAGAGATGGAAGATATTTGGGATTGTGGTCTTAATCTCTGGAACGTAATGTTCTTTCGCGTCCTCTCCGTGTAGTTTCTTTTATCCGTATTAGTAATAAAAACAGTATTAATTAAGATTTTAAATGTTAATGGTGAACGGATAGAATCTTGCTTCTTGTAACAACGAGATAAAATTATGTGAAAATGGTATTGTCTTTAGACTTTCTTGTGAGAGGCGTTTTTAGAAAAGACAACTAGATTCAAATTTCAGTATAGTCAATAGTTATTCGAGTCATATCAACATTAGGCAGTTATATAGACGTACCGGTATGTTATAAATAAACTGTTCATAGTTGAAGTCATTTCTGGGGGTCCTAAGTTAATAAATAGTATGTATAAGTAACTAAAATAGAAAAAAATCTAGTCATGAATGAATAAAGTAACACAAATGCAACGTGAATTTTTAATAATTTATTTTTACATTGCATTTTCAAAAGATGCGATTTCTAGTCAAAAGTCAATGTGATCGAATTGAATTTTTGAAATTAAAATTATTTGCATTTTTAATTTTAAGTTGTCAAACATCGAATGTTACTTTAGATTTTATAATTTAATTTTAGTGTTAGGTTTTTTAGAAACAATCTTCAAATCTGTGGTTTTATAATAATATCTACGTTTAAAATTATGTTTAAAGGTTAAAATAACTTCCCGAAATTTTTCAAAACTGGACCTTCCGATGACTTTGATTGTGGACATACTCAAGGTCCCAACTTTTAAAATACTACTTATTTTTTATTTATTTTAATTTATATCACTAGAACTCTAGTGCCTTCAAAATTTGTTATTTCCAAAAAATCGTTGCTCTGTGTTAGTGAGGCGTAAATGTTAGTGTTGTAACGATGCGTCAGATATCGATAGTCGATACGTCGATATGACGTAACGCTGTGTATTTGTAAAGGACTTGTTGCGTCAAAGTGACGTATTGAGCCGTGTATAAATGTATTCGAGGTGGATTATTTACGTCGTCCGACCGTAGTGCTGGATATGACATGTGAAATGTGACAGAGTATTTTGGCAGACAGTTAAATGTATTTTTGAGTTCTAAAAGTAATATTCAATTGTTATAAATCTCCTAAATTCTGATTCGAAAGCCGTATGACGTACTGATGAGTAAGGTCACGGACGAAAGTAAGGATGACGTTATGTTTATATTTTTAAGATTTTTGAACAAAAGTACATTTAACTGTATGTTCTACTTGCCATGCGCATGATCAGAAACATAATGACATTACCGATGTCACTAGTAGAGACCCCCTATCATAGACCAGTCTTATGATTGCATTAGTATGAAATAATGTTATAATAATAGATAGAGAATTTATGTGGTTACATTAGAGATTTATTTAATTATATGTTAATAAACTAGCGTTAAGACGAATAGTGTTTAAGTAAAAATTTATTGCATTGAATGCATGATTTTAAAATTGTAGATACATACGTATTTTTTTCACCATGCTTTCTCTCCAAATGTGTCTTTTAAAGTTATCGATAAAAAATATAAATTGTAAATCGTGTTGTTTCACGTCACTACGCGTTGGGTAACGCTTCAATTTTTAAATTTTAAATTTATTAATCAGTATACTATGTAAATTGTTTCTTACGGAATTAAATTTTTAATAAAAAATAATCTACCTTCGATTTACTGAAGTGTAAAATCGCTTGCCAGATTTTATGGTCTAAATACTAAGGGAGATAACTTCCAATTTCTTTGAAGTAATTCCTATATAGTCTACTTAAAATTACTTGTAGACATAAGCGTTATTTAAAGTAATACTTGAATAACGGCGGGTTCTAAAATGGTGCCTCGAATCAAAAGCGGACCATTTGAATCCAAGATTAGACAGCTCGTGAAGAAAGCATGGTTTTAAACAAATCTTTTTGTTTTTAGTTAATAATATTTATCGTAGTCATTATGAAACCGAATTCGATGTTAATAAAATGTTTCTTCCAAAGTATTGCCACAATTTCTACTAAATATAATGAGAAATGTGTTGTACTCAATAAAATAATTTGGTAATATTGTAAGTCTAGGAGTCGAGTAAATAAATCGAGAAATTTTCTTTTTAATTTCAAAGAAATGCTGAGTCATTTTTGGTAAATAGGAAAAAGGTTTAAATTGCAAGGTTTTCGTGAATTTTAAAAGCGAGAGGGTTCCCATTCGAACAAAGAAAGACTTATAAAAATTAACAGCTGATTTGTGCTACGCCATTACGATATAAAAGACTAAAACAACTTAATATTAAACAATTACATTTTACAATTTAGCATTAATTTAAAGATTAGGGACGGGACTGTAATAAATCCTACTAAAGGTTACGTTTTGAATGCTAGCTGTCGACTGCAACTGCCGACCGCACTACTGCTGAGTTTGTCTTTACATGAAAACATTTTGGATCGAAGCGGCAGCAGCACGTGCTGTTGCCCTTAGATTATGAATTGTTTTCATTCAGGCGCCAGCTCGCATTCAAAACGAACCATTGGTAATTTTTTTTTGTATAGAGAGGCAGTACATCAAGCTATTTCAATCTGTAAAATATCTTTAATAGACTTTCAACTTCAGCAGTGAAGGTATAAGATTGAATGTTGACTGGAAATTCACAGATTGGAATAGCTTGATGTGCGTTTGTACCAACTGTCCCTGCCACCGTTTTGAGGCACTCCAATATTATTCCTTGGAGCGCACCTATTTACTAGCACTCCCGATAGCAATTACTACTATAAGGTGCGCTAAAAAGGTAGCGCTTCAAAACGGTGATGCTTCGAGGAATAACTGCTTGATTTGATGGCTTCTTTACCAATAGTCCCTTATCTAAATTGATGCGCTAAATTGTCTAATGTAATGTAGATATTCAAGAAATAACTTGCAATTTAAACAGAAAATACTCGTTTTATTATAATTTGTTATATGTGGTCCACACCCCTGTGATTCTATGGCTGTTTTACCATTATTTATTGTTTCGGTTTCAAGTTTAATTTTTGTGTTGAAGTGGCATATATTTTTTATGAAATATTTTTGTTATATTTGACGAAATTGCAGCAGGATTCAGAGATGAATGTGAAAGAATGAGCATTATTGTAAACGCTGTTGGTTGAGTTTTTTACAGAATTTTAGTATGTCAAAAAAAGCCAAATTATGTCCCTAATGCTTTAATTTTGTTTACCTATATTTCATGAATTTTTAGTCCTTTTTATTGTTCACGATAAAACTTCCAGTAAAGATAGATTACTTTCAAAATATATTTCATAAAAAATATTGCACTTCAACAATGTATTTATCTGAAAGATATTCGTCTTTCAGTTTTTCAAATTTTATTTTATGTTATGTTTTAAAAAGATTCTATCGAAAACGTTTCTTGTTTTTTAGTTTTGTATTTTTTTTTAGTTTCAATGATATTATGTCGCTTTCAAAATTAAGATAAAATATATTTTGAAAAGTGTTGCTGTGGTGATAAAATTTTGGATTTTTAACTACATGATATTAACACCGTCCTTAATCGGTAGTCAACAGAATTCTGATAATAATCAATTAAAATCTTATTAATTAGCTCAATTAATCTCACAGTACCATTTTTCAAAATCAAAAATCTTTTTTAAACAATTCACTGATATTTTACTGTGTGTTTTCAAGACTGTATTGTTTAAGTAATTAAAAAAAACTATTTAAAAAGATGGTCATGCTCGGAAAAAAAACAGAAAAAAAATGTGCACAAAATTATGCCTTTCCTTATGAATTATGAAACAATATTGGGCTATCTTTTGTGCCTCAAAATTAAAATTACGAAAATATTTTGAAGCAAGCCCTTTCGTGCACAAGGCTACGCAAGGCTTCTAAAATCGATGATTTTGGAACTTATCGACTACCGAAATAAAAAAATATATTTCATACACAGGCACGTGTCGTCGACACTTGATTTGTGTATCAGTCGGTTAGTGACCAAAATCTTGCGGTATCGAAGATTTGCGCAAGTACAGTGTACAAAGGGGCTTCAAGTAAATGTATGGCCCTATAAAGCAATCCAGTTTTCTAGTCTACTCTTGGTTACTAGATACTCTTTGGCTCAGGAGTATTTAGCAAATTATCTTCCTGGATATTCCTTAACTCCAGTAAATTTCCAGTTTTTCAGGTTTAGGGTTAATTCTACCAAAAACTTATAGTTTAAATGCGTTATAAAATTCCATCCCATCACTACAGTTGCGAAGATACGTACTAACTAACGTTCGTGAAAATGTCAGTCACACACGCATGTGCGATGAGCTTTTTCCGGCGCTAACGGTGCTGTCAGTACTGAGCGTCGTGCATCGAGCACAATGCGTGTGAGTGATATTGTTACAAACGTTAGTACGTAGCTTCACAACTGTTTAAAAGAGAATATATTTTAACTGTGTCATCACTGTCAACTGGGAGCGTGACCAAGAGGCTGCTAATGTTACCTAACAGATTTAAGAATTTGAAATGGAACTTACCTATTCTTTATTTTTTCTGTTTTCCAAGAAAATCTTTTTCCATTGAAATTATCATTAATTTATTTACTTACTGGGTAAATATAGTGTCCAAAATAGATGTCAAAATCCGAGCATGACACATCAAAATGCGTCGAAAGTATGTGTATGTGTCGTTGGACCAAAGTGGATACTTCGAGTGTAGAGACGTTATATAGTGAATGTACTTGGATTTTATTATGTAGGAGACAGTCTGGGGATTCGAAGTCAAAGTCAAGTCAAAGTGAAAAGGATAGAAGTGAAAATGGCGGGGTTTTTGCAATTATTTTCAGTTTTCTTCATGGAGTGTGTTATAGATAGAAACTTGACTGTTATTCGTAGTAAATGGGTAGGTATATTACTTATACCTATGTATTACGTGAAATATTTTTTTCCTAATATGGAATTGAATTTGGTAGGTGACGGAAGTAGGTTCTGATAATGAGATTGTACCTAAGAGAAACTTGAAAGGGTTAGTCCGGTAGGTACAGATTTTTTGTAAATTTGGAATTTTAGGCCCAAGTATACCGACAATACAAGCTACCGTTTTTCTTAAAACAACTGTTACCTTAACGTTGAAGGTGACTATTTACGGTAAACAGTTGTTTTTAGAAAACTGACGTTTGTGTTGGCGGTGGACTTGGGCCTAACACACCCTGGAATATGATATTCTAATCTGGTCATTAGGTCTTTTCAGATAATGATGGCCGGTGGTCTTAGGTATGTTCCATACTGTCTCCTGCATAATATTCTAAGTGATCGAGTGGTCGATTTGTTTTATAATTTGTACCTAACTATCGATTGTCGAAAATTAAACAATGTTTAAGGCTCTCGGTTCTGAACCTTTAGCTTAATTCTTTGTTATTTTGAGAAAAAAATAAAATAAACATAATTGTATATAAAGATTTTGTTTTTTATTTTGTTATCCTTATTTAAATAAATATTTAACTTACTTTGGTAACTTTCCTATAAAAACTGGGAGAATAAGCTATATTTATTGCATATGCACTTCTATTTTGTAAGCAGATTTTAGTAGATATTAAAATACTTGTAAGTTAAGTCAAAAAACAACACCATGAGATAATACAAATTCAGCGCCATCTATTGTACAAAAAAGGTATACGTTCAACACATTGGTGACAGCGCCATCTAGCATACAGCAATAAAAACCACCCAGCAGACTAATGTTGTAAAACTCAGTCCGCTACACTGCTAGTTCAGTTGCTGTTTACATTACAAAATAAGAGATGGTGTGCAAAAGTAGATGAGCTTTGTTCATTGAATGCGACAATCATTCAGGGAATATACTAAACTTATGCTGTATTTGTTGGAAATACTATTTCACTTTGTAATTGACAGAAATATTTAACTTGGATTATGATAACGTAAAGCAAGCTTTGTTACAAGAAATCTTGTGCTGAGAATGCTATCTATTGGTGAATATTAAAATTGCTAGTTGGTTATTAGTACGGATCTTAGTAAGTCTTTTAAAATAATAGATGGCGTGCTAAGAAAATAAATACCATAGCACGCAATGTTCGACGAAAAACCTGCCAGGCAAAATGATTGTGAGGATGTCTGGCAAGATAGAAAGGTCTAGAACTTGATGCATATTTGTGCATCAGAATTGGGAGCCCAATTTTTGTAAATCTGGTAACATACGTCCTGATTGTCAAATGGTAGAAGCACCGTTCCTCAAGTGCGAGTGTGAGGGTTCAATTTCAGTTCAGGTAAGTAAATAGCAATGTAACTTTTCTACCTTTTGACTGAGTAAAGGTAAAGGATATTACACATCTTGACGAAAACGGCTGGCGATTAACACTCATTCCTTCTCTGTTTAAGAAGAGACCTGTATCCTCAGGACACTAAAAACGGCTACTGATGCCTAAGTATACCTACTTATTGGGAAATGCAGAAGTGTGATATACTTAATTACTGCAAAAAAATATGTTAGTTTATTCAAACTTTGTTCACAGCACTTTTTGAACGTCAAAAATTTACAAAAGACCAAGTCCACAATGCGCCCCTTCACCACTTCCTATGTGTTTTTGCTGGGAAGAAAAGTGGCGCAACAAACTCCCCAGCAACACATGTCTGTTTGTAGGTTAGAAGAACCTTAAACAATGTTTTATAAGCACATTGATATACAATGGGTACCTATATTGAAAAATGCAATATTGACATTAAATTAAAATTCATTCTACAGTAAAAGCTTACATAATTAATAAATAATTAATTAATTAATTAGTAATTCAAAGTCCAAGGCAAGTAACTGACGAAAGAAAAAAACATACGATACTGCATAAGGAATGTATCCTGCAAGAAAGTTTAACTTATAAAACAGTTAATAAATTATCTTTAATTTCCGACAAGAAAATTGGTCAAACACTAGACTTTATTTTACAAACAGACTTGTGGATAGGTAGAATATTACGTTTAGGTACCTACCTAGATCTTTCTGCCTCGTTGAATGTAGTATATTCTCTTGCCTTTCCTCTGGCATAGGTATTTACATTGGCGCCAGCTTATATTGAAAAAGATTTATATAAACAACTAATTTCCAAAAACGGTTAAACTCTCATACAAGCAGTCTTCGTGAAAAAGGCTATCTGACGCTGAATATTTTTTAAATCATACCTGAGATGAATGTGAGGCTTTAGTATTATTTTAATAGTTAACTTAATTATTGTCATGACGCAACTGACACATCTGTTTCCGTAATTAGGTAAATGCTTATTCTATGTGTTCTGATTAGGCATAAGTAGAAAACAAGCCACTCCTTTAACTTACAAAGACCAGTCCAGTCTACAAATGAATTTTGATAATCTTTGCAAGTCGGAACCGGCAGGAAAAAGAACACGGCGTGGGCGCATACTAATAGTCTGCTTTGATGCCCCAATGAGCTCAGGATGATATATCGATCGATAAACAAGAGGGTAATAACATCGATTCGAATTATTGATTCTTTTTACAGTACTTATATCGAATGCCTATTGTAACTTAGCATAAGCTGCGCATGAGTTTCTAAATTATAATAATAATTCGATTTTTTTAAGTGTTCTCATCTTCATAGAATCTAAGAGTTGTAATTCTGAAGATTTTACAATTTCCCATTGTTTTCTATTAAATCTTCCAATGTAAAATTCAGTTGTGGCAAACAGTTTCAGATAGCCCGTCTCCAGCAATATTCTCAAAATGGATTCAAAGCGTAAGTTAAGTATGTCTATACCAATATAATGAAGAGACAACGCTAATAGATTCTAAGGGTCCCGAAACTTCTGGACCTATTTGAAAAATTGTTTCACTGTTGGGAAGCTACACTCTTCCCGAGTAACATAGGCTGTAGTTTGGGTACGGGAAAGAATTCACAGGACGCGAGTGAAAATTTGGGCAGACGGCTAGTTAGAAATATTTTTTTTAAATATGACCAACCCGCATTGAGCAAGCTCAATCCTTCTTCCTTCTCTTGTGTGAGAGGAGGCCTATGCCTAGCAGTGGGACGCTAAAAAGGCCGATGATGATGAAAAAACTTAATAAACTTGCAAACTTTTATATTAATAAAAACAGACTTTGTACCTTACTTGATACAATCAAATTACTCATACACATCATACTCATAGTTTAAGCAACGCTCTGATCCAATCAACATTTTTTAACTAAGCCACTTCAAATAAACCGTTTTGTAATGGGGCCCGCAATTTTCAAAAGTAGTTTTTAACTATATCTTTTTATATTGCTGTTATTAGCATTGTTTTAAGTTGTGTCTGTATGTGTATTTTGGATAGCTACCGTATTATATTTTGGACTAGCTGTACCTCGCGTTTTCACCCACTTCCCGCAACAGGGTAGAGAGTACCTAAGGAGCATGTGGTCTTTCTCAGACCCTTGGCTATTTGTGATCTAAAACAAATATTAATACAAATAATAGTGGAATTGAAAATATAAATCGTTCTAGAATTGCAAGGTAAATACAGGCGTCATATCAAGACTCCTAGAACGTTTTTAGGTTTTTGGAAATCGCTTTGTTGTTATTTTTTCAGGTTAGACAAGTCATCCAGTTTTTAATTTTTAAACATATTCTCAAACTTACCGCTAACTATCCTACACGCATTTACTAAGCAATTTTCAGCTCATTTTCTCCAAAGCTATCACCAGTAAAATCTGTAAATAATCCAACATGACCAATTAAACTACATAATACCTTTTCCATCAGGATTAAAAAACCAAAGTAAAGCCAAGTTGAAAACCACTACTTAAAGCAACGTTAACAGTAAACGCACACATGCAAACGGCCATAGTTTTCACGACATGTGTACACACACGCACACATGTGTAGAGTAATTGTGGAGAGAATATAAAAAAAATTGCGTTAAGTGTGCCTTACTTGCGCGGCGAGGCGGGTACAGGGGGAGACGAATGTGGTTATAGAGATTTTTTTCTAAATATTTTTATGTAGCTCTTTGGTAAATTTTAAAATAGGCTGGAGTTTTCACTTAGCTTTAAGTGTAAAGGTGTCTAATTGATCTTCAATCTCTGATGGCAAATCAAAGGACAGATCGGTTGTAGAAATCCATTGTTAGTAAACCTCCAAAGTCGTTAGCAAGGAAATAATGCAGTGATATATAAAGTTCAACTTAACTGCAAACACTCTAACTCTATAACTTGTAGCGAAGTAGATGATTAGAAGTCTTCCAAATAAGACTGATCATTCGTTTATAACTGGCTAGAAAGACGTACAAAACATCCAAATCAAAAATCAAATCAAATCAAAGTGTTTATTCGCGTTTATGACGAATATAGGACACTCAACGGAAGTGAATATACATAAATAAAACATGATAAAATAAAAGAGAGAAAGAAAAATAGGCATCACAATCACAAAATAGGAGTCGCGAGAATCCAATATCCAAAATATTCCAAAGCAAATCGTTTAACAGATAAGTTCAGTTGAGCCATTAACTGTATGCCTGAAACAATGATACCTTAAACGCCCAAATAAACTCATAAGTAATATTTATTCCTCCACATTTCCTTATACAGCAATCCAGTATGTAACTCAGGTGTACATAGCGGGCGGCCGTTCCGTCTGGCCACAGTTGGCTGACAGAGCGAGAAGTTCAAATCTCCCAGCTCGTAATTGATAAATAAACGCGGCACGTGCGGGTCAACACACCTGATGACGATGAGGTGGCCTGGATTACATGTGGCAAGTAAGATCTCCCAGAAAGGGAGAAAATCCACCAGAATCACGGCAAAAGGAGGATTAGGGAACCACCTTAAGTCTTACAGACAGGTCTTTGACGGTCCCTAGATGTGCAATAACATTGTGAAATACAACAAATTTTTGTCTCTTAAAATCATTCCAGAATTTTCAATAATATATTTACATACCATAAAAGTCAAATTAGCACAATATGGTAATAATGAAGAAACATAGTGTAGTACGGCCTACAGAATGCTGGACCGACAATTTAAAGAACCAGTTTTGGAGAAAAAATATGAGTTTGAGAGGAACAAAACACTGCTACTTGACTTGACAGAGCTGCGGTTAGTCTTCCAAACAATACCACAGCCAATACCAGAAGGACATGGTGGAACGACGATATAAACAAGGTGTTGGGACGCAATTCAGAATTGAACGGCAATGTACTGATATCATGAAGGCAATCTTGATGGAAAAATAAATAGAAACATTTTAGAAAAGTAGCCTTAGCCAAACTATTGTAGATTTGGCATGCCTGACAGATGAATAGGTCGTCTTCAAGTTATCGTGTGCAGAATTCAATCTAACCCGGAGAAAAAACTGTTTCAATTTCTATAAGTTTGAAAAGACAATAAGACCACAAAGGCGGTTGAAAATAAAAAAACGGAATCGTTTGATGACAGTTCACTTTCAGAGTTACCTACCATCAAAGTTGCACAACTAATGAAATACAATTTCTATGTCTAAAACCGTAAGCGAGAATCAAACTTATAAATAGTAGCAGTTTCTAACGGTTTCACCCGCATCCCTTAGGCATTACTACCTGTACCGGGATAAAATATAGCCTATGTTACTCGGAAAAAGTGCAACAGTGAAAGAATGTTTCAAACTTGTCCAGTCGTTGCGGAGCCTTTTGGGTATGAAACAAACAGCAAAATTTGGCCTCTATATTACATTAGTAGGTAACTACAGATTTCTACTACACTACAGGTAGACTAGCTTTTCAGATAAAAAAATACAAGTCCTCACAGCAGTTATAATATATCATTTCCTATACATTAATTTCTCTATAACAACCATCAGATACACACCAAGGTGACAGGTTGCTAGTCGTTAACCCTACGTAACCTGTCACCCCTTGTAACCCTTCCCTGTTAATGTCGTGACCACCTGACTGAGGGTGAAATAATAAGAAACCAACGTCTTTTTCTTTAAGAATAGTAATAGAATAGCGGTGTTTGTTAAGTAGTGTATGAGGTTGCAAAGTTATTTAATGTTAACTAAACAACGACCAAGGATATATGAAAAAAAATGGGTTTGGAATAAACCTTAATGCTAATTTATACTAGCGCAGATTATCATAATATAAACTGTTATTTGCTAACACAGCAAGTCCTGCCAGCCTTTTCCCCACTTTATAATATTAGTATAGATTATTAGCTTACAACTTGTAACTGTAACGCAATAAAAACCTTAAAGTCCGTTTTTACATGAATCTGATTAAGGAATGCTTCAGGCTAAGAGTTTTAATAGACCTTTACTTTTTATTTATAGATCCCGATCAGAAATAAATACTTCAAACTACTATGGTATCCATTCGACCAGAATTATTTAGATTTCGATAATGCGAAACATAGAACTACCTACATAGTTAGGTTACTACATAGGTACTAAAATCAAGAGATATATAAATCGAGTAATATTAAACCACATATATTCAAGACAAGAATATAACGTCTAAATCCAGTTAAGAAACAAGTTTTGCAAGCCCAGCCCCAATTAGATACATTTAAGTCTGTCAAAACCACCAATTATTGCTTACAACATTTCATGATAGACCGACAAAACTTTATCATAATCATATCAATTTTAAGATCAGAATTAAAAATATACTTCTCTAAAAGTAATTTTAAGATTAAAATCCACCATATTGTCATATAGTACATAAATCACTAACACTAGAAGTTTCCGTTAACACATACACATGTAAAACGCACACAGAGCAATACACATGTGTGTGTAACTGAGCATGTGTGAGTGAAATAAAAAGTCGACGCGTGCGCACATTTACGACACATAACAGATGACTGTTGCCGTCTCTTTCTTACTTTAGCAGTTTATATATCTGTCTTTGTTTAACACGGAGTATGTAATTATAGTTGGTACATAACTGGTCGGTTCCGTTGGGTATACCTATATCTAGTTTTATGTAGGTATGTTCATATGTGTTTCTAATCTCGGGAAATTATTACTTTTTATTGCTGAGATTCTGTTCAGTGTTTTAAAATATAATGAGGTATTTTTATAGTGCTCGCGGTTTTTTATGTTTTTGAGGTTAATGAAAATAATAAGTTGATGTGGTTTTTACCTGTAGTTTGGTTTTTAAAAGTTTCGTTACTTATTTTATTTGGTTAAATGAGACTTTTTACCTGAATTGCAGACTCTAGACAGATACTATTTTATGGATCATCATTAAAATAACTCTCTCATAACGGGCCAGCTGGAAGAGATTTCTAATGAAATAAGCTGTGCCTTTGTACTATCTTTTCTATTTTTCTTCTTCTCTGTATTCTGTGTGTGTGTACATAAATTGTTAAATAAATAAATAAATAAATAAATAAAATAAGACACTTAATGGTGTTCAATTTATTGTAGACAGTGTTAATTGAGTTCAAATCATTTAATGAGGACGGTATATGTAGGTATATTCTTATATATTCCAAAAACCCTAATTACCGAAAACTAAAGATGGGGATGGGATTTTATTCTATACGGCAAAAAATGATGTTTTATTATCTTAAAAAGGTTTGATAAAACAAAGGAAATTAATTCATAAAACACCAGAAAACATGAATATTCAAATAATATTGTTTTGAATTTTAATTAACTTGGATGACGGTAAGTATTTTATTGTAATGAGTTTAATAAATAATATATAAATAAATCTTAAGTTTTTATTGAAATGCGGTTAATATATAATATTTGCATAGCTTTTTGTAACTTTATACTTAGTGACTTGACTTCCAAAATTTTCTGAAACATTTTTTTTGAGAACAGCCACCATTTCCAAAATCGGTCTAAGAGCAAACTTGATGCAAAGTAGATCAATAACTTAAAGAAAGAAGATAAATTGCTGTATTTTTATCGAAGGAATAGACATTGTGGTTTAACATATTTTTTGTATAAAAGCTGTCAACATAACAACATTGAAAAATCGGTCCTTAAGCCAATAAATTCATGAAGTGGATTAGACTCTGAAAATGCAAGCCTAACATGCAATTGATTCGAGAATAGACTGAGACTTAGTCGAATTTCTGAATACGTATTCTTCCAAAGCTACCTTCGCATGTCTCACGTGGAATCTACACAATTATTAACTAACTTAAACGTTATCTTTTTCCCACCGATTCCACCAACATGAACTTCTGCTTACCCCAGTAAGGGCTTAATGCCGTTTCATAGTGTTGGCCGTTACGAGACGGTTATACTTTCTTCGTCTCGCATCGGCGCCCGCGCAGACGGGGCAGGGCTAGTGATGTGCATCTATCGATACAATGGTTGCATCACTAATTCACGTAATCCTTACATAAAGGGTACAGTTGTTAATTTTGATGATGATTCGATATAAAAATGTAATATTATGTTGTTGGTGTAAATAAAGTTGCATAGTGTGTAAAATGTTTTCGTAAGAGATGATAGAAGATTGTGATGAAATAGATTATCGTTGGCTTGTTTATAACGTTATTAGTGAGCTTTAATTATATATACATAGGTTAGCTGAGTACATGTTTATAGGTATCATTATCATACTAAAAAATAAACCAGCATCTCAGGCCCTCTGAAACTGAGACCCTCTCTTTCGAGTAGTAGGTTAACAATTATGGACACAGCAAGAAACCGCTGCCTTTTATTTCACTGTTTTTAACTGAAACCTCTAAAATCAAGAGCAAAACAAAACACAAAGCAAAAATTATATTAACACAAATATAAAAAAATAAATATATTATTCAGGTAATTATGTGGCGTTTATGTACGGTTGACCTTCTTTTTTGTCAAATTATTCTTAAAATATTCATAAAGCACCTGAAGCATCAAATTGTGTTTTTTCTGCACTCATCATTTTAAATTTATATATGCTAATATTTTTTTTCAATCTTGTTTAATTGATTTATTTTTAGATAAATATTGTTGATGAATTAAAATCATTTTGTAGCTTTGACCGTCAATTAGGTTCTGATTAATAAAGAATTTATAAGCATGAAACATACGTACCTAAAATAAAAATATCATCGTCATCAGCCTTTTTTATTGTTCTACTGTTAGGCTTCACTCACACAAAGAAGAAATCAACTATGTTATTAAATCTTAATTATGACGAATGCTATTTTACTGGACTATTTCAAATTATATACCCATTCCTCTGTCAAAAAACATGACTTTTCAGTAGTTTTATACTTTCTATAATTCAAAGGTGTTTATCGATATCGACAAAACATGCCGTGTCCCATCCCTAACCTCCTGGGGCGGAAGTAGTATAATTGTGGCGTCTTCCCCTCACTGGCCAGTCCCGACGAAAAAGTTAACTTTACTTGTTCTTACTTTTCATATTATTACTTGATAACTGGCTCTTATTATCTATTCCTGGCGTGATGGATAAGTTGTGTTGGGAAAAATAATATTACTAGAAGTCTATCTTGTTGGGTTATAAAGAGAATATTGTATTTTGAAAACTATATTGATTTGTCTTTGTAAGATAAACTTCGCGCTTTTGTCAATATTATCTTCTTTTGCAGATATTTTGACGGGCTTCTCGGGCTTATTCCAATTTTTATTTGGGTTCCATGTTTTTCTTTACTGAACTCTTCTGCCGTCATCCCACAAGTAACATGCTTTTCTGGCATATCAACGTTCCTATCTTTGGTTTCTTTGGTCCTCCCTTACATCATGTAGGTATCCATCCATTTATAGATTTGCTTACAGTTGTAGAAAAGCCACAATTAGGTAAGTCTAAAAACCAGTCTCATCTATTCTACCGAGGTTACACAGGAGTTCAGATAGGCAGACGTTAACATTATATAAAATATTTAAAGTGTACAGACACCCCGTCTTTGTATAGTTTGTATTTTTCATATTCATAATTTGGTAGAGGCTAGGAGGATGATATTAGTCTTGCTTGTCAATTTTAGTTTTTGGTAAACGTAACACCATTTCTTCACGATAACCAAAACTTACGAATAAAGTACCACTGACGGATGCTTGGATGCTCAAATAGCTGACTTCAAGGAGGCAAAGTTGTGACGACAACTCTTCGTGAATCTCAATCTTGCACGTCTCCTAATGTGCTAGAAAAATTACAATACAAGATTACCATACATATTAACCAAGCCAAGTAAATCCAACTCCAATATAGCACTAACAATCATTTGTAATTAAAACTTCTAAACTTTTGTAGAACAAAAACTATTTAAGACAGGTGGAAATATACCTGTCCTGCTCTAACTTAGCTGTTGGTGTATATTGCCATCTCTTTCACCGGAAGACCGCGTTGACGGACAAACTGTAACGGGCGCTTGTCGTAACTGACTTTTGTTTGAAAACGTTTCTCAAAGTTTTGGAGAAAATTCTTGGTGAGGTTTTGTTATTTCCGATTTTATTTAAATACGTACTAATAATTATATATACCTGTCGGAGACTGTCATTAGTACGGACACTAAACGTCACGCAAGCGCGCCCTCTGGTGGCGTTTCCGGTGAAACAACATTTTGGCGCGCTTGGCAGAGTCGTGGTGGTCAGCGTGGCGTCCGCGGAGCTCAGTCTTCGTTGAGCCGTCGTGTTGCACACATCTCGAAACTGCCTTACGTCACGTCTAGTGTGCCTAGTGTTATTACTTAGTGTAGTAGTACCGTTGTAGATCCATGTTGTGAAGTGTAAAGATTATTGTAACGTCTATCGTATGGTAAGGTTCTTCTAACCTAACAGACAGACATGTGTTGCTGGGGAGTTTGTTCCGCCACTTCTTCTCCCCAAGCTAAAACACATAGGAAGTGGCGAAGGGCGGGCGTTTTGGGGGTTGTCTTTTGTTCTGACCAATTTGAATAAACGTTTGAGTTTTGAGTTTGTTTTAAGTTTCTTTGAGTTATCTCTTTGTACGATTACCCTAACTGATGTCGGACGATAGTCGTACAAAGAGATAACTCAAAGAAACTTAAAACAAACTCAAAACTCAAACGTTTATTCAAATTGGTCAGAACAAAAGACAACCCCCAAAACGCCCGCCCTTCGCCACTTCCTATGTGTTTTAGCTTGGGGAGAAGAAGTGGCGGAACAAACTCCCCAGCAACACATGTCTGTCTGTTAGGTTAGAAGAACCTTACCATACGATAGACGTTACAATAATCTTTACACTTCACAACATGGATCTACAACGGTACTACTACACTAAGTAATAACACTAGGCACACTAGACGTGACGTAAGGCAGTTTCGAGATGTGTGCAACACGACGACTCAACGAAGACTCGATCAAGACTGAGCTCCGCCGACGCCACGCTGACCACCACGACTCTGCCAAGCGCGCCAAAATGTTGTTTCACCGGAAACGCCACCAGAGGGCGCGCTTGCGTGACGTTTAGTGTCCGTACTAATGACAGTCTCCGACATACCTAATAGTTATATTTCAACATTAAAGCCTAGTTTTTTGCCAAGTATACTGAAGTCACCTAAGTAGGTACTGGTCTTTTAGAGGTACATAGAGCCACTGCATATCTGACTTCCTTAGCCCAGTTACACGGACAAACAGATACCCCATGGTAAGAATGTTAGTCGGACTGTCTGACTTTTGACTACTTACCTTGAACAACTGCCAAAGATGTTCAAATGACAGCCTGGACTCACCAATCTAACAAGCATTCCAAATCACGATAGAATTCGTCATGACAAGATGGTCACCTATCTACAGACCAACCACACCAAGCATTACTTGTTTAAGTAGTTAAAAGAGTATCATGACTGAATACATTGCTTGAATAGTTGGCAAAATATCCTAATCAAAAAGGTAGCTTATTGCTTGTTAATCTTTTTACCAACTTCAACTTACAAATAACAGCAAAAACTTTGAGATTCACACCACTCTAACAAAGAGCACCGGCGCACGCGCGGTAATTTTACTAACTCCATCCGAACATTAAGTAGAACACCAGTTTTTACGGTAACATTCTCAGAAACAACACAATATCTTACATGAATCGGAACGTTACTACTTTTCAGCTTTCGACCGCTTCTCTGAAAAGGTTCTAAATTAAATATTTTGTTGTTTTTCTTTGGCTAAATAGTTGTAATGGTTTTAAGTGGTTTAAGCGGGTTGTGGTGGGGTTTTTTCGTGGGTTAGTTGCATTTTAATTAGGTACTTCGATATTTTTTTGTTTGTTTTGGTTAGGTGAAAATTGGGTACAAATGGCATATACAAATACATAGCTAAGAAGGCGATGTGTACCATTCCTATATTTGTAGCATTTTTAAATATAAAAATGCGGTTAGTCTGGATGCCAACCCCACCATAGTTGGAGAAAGGTTAGGCAGAGAGAGAGACCTATGCTGTCAAAATTTAAACATTTTGAAAAAAGTTACTTTATTTTGTAAGTTTCTGCCTTAAAAAATAAAATTGCGAAAAGGCTGGGAAGATGAATATGATTTGCCCAAAAGAAATTCATCAACAAACTTTTCTCACTTTCGCATTTATCACAATAATTTATCCAATCCTCCAGTGTTGATTAATTAATTACAAAAATAGACAACACAAAATCGGTTCTATCAGATGTTCCACCCCTTCACCCCTCACCCCTCGTCACCTGTACAGCCAACTTCAGGTCAGTGGTAACACTTTCATAGGAAAATCGTACTTATTACTATTGAGTTAAGGTGCACGACAGTTACCACTGATGTGCAGTCTACTGTACCTCTGAGGGGTTGAGGGGTTGAAGACCAATCACCTGCCTCTAATTATATACGATACTAATCTTTGTAATAGTGGCACGTGGATAGAAAAGGTTTTACAAAAGAATAGATTAGTGATATCTGTTCTATGATTGTTGATCAAGATTTTGTAGTAAATGACTTCTTATAAATGCTAAGGTTTGTAAGGTTGTGTGGCTGTATGGTTGTTGCTCTTGCACGCAAAAATGACTGGATGAATTTTGATAACATTTGGCCGTTCCTAATAATAGGCTACTTTCTTCACGTCAAGTAGAAGATTTCAACGCGTGAGCTTCTAAAGGAACTTAATAAATTAGGTTGAGAGCGCGGTTTCATCTGCATCCCGAGGGTTCTACCTCTACATTCTACACCCAAAAAATATAAAAATATAAAATATAAATAGGTTATGTCCTTTTTCAGGCTTTTAACTGTCTGTGTATATGATTTTAATCGGTTCTGAAGATTTGACGTGAAAGGTAGGCAGACAAACAGATGGACAGACAGACATTCACGTTTATAATATAAATAAGTAAAGATTATTTATACTTTTGGTTTACGATGTTTAGGATTTTCCGAATAACTTATGGAGGATTCGAATTCCCCAAGAACATTATGGAAAATAATAAATTAACAGCTTAATTATTATTTTTTTATACCGTAACTTAATTATAACTTGAGATAATTAATGTAGGAAGGCTAATGGCACGCTTGAAGTAACTTAAAACGGCGTTTTTTGTGATTTTTCTTAAAATCTCAACCTCAAAGTTGTTAAGCAAGTAAAGCACAGGAATTAAGTTTTAATACATATTTATGCTTATTTTGATCATCTCACCATAGACAGAAGATAGCGCATTATTTAATATTTAAGATCGACATTTTATTATTACCTATGTTTTACACAAATAATAAATACCTTGACATTGATCAAAAAGTTAAGCAACGCACAGCACAGTTGGTAAGTGAATTAGCAATGGTAGTCAACATGGAAAGTAAGAGATCAAAAAGTCTGGCAACCAGTCTTTGCCAAAGGGCAAATGGTTGCCCGGGTTTGAGTGTTCAGACAGTCACTCTATGTTGAACACTGGTAATCAGCTGCATCCAGTTAGCCATTCCATCCATCCAGTGACCATTTCTTTTTAGAATTAATAGCAGATAAAAATTTGAAAACATTTTGAGCTGCTTTAAAAGACCATCCTTTCAATAATTACCAACAAGCAAATACAGATATACAAGACTCCACAACCTGCCTCAATAGTTAATCAATATCAGGTATCTATACCCAATACACAAATCATAAAGTAGGTAGGTATACGTTAACAGTATACAATTACAAGCATCTACAAACAGGAAAACGCTATAAACATAACCACATAGAACACATCCTTAAAACAATGCCCATTACACCGATAATCAACGATGACAGAGCCACGAAAATCCTCACTAATAGCAGTTTTCCGTCCTCCAAATAATATACTAGCATTTTACATAAGGACGGCTTACATAAGGCTGTATTAACATATGTGTGCGTGAGGCTTACTCGACTCGCTGCGCGGGAGTCGCCAGTGTTCCACTCAGCCGCATTTGAGTCGTGGCTGCCGAAGCGAGCAGACGTGCGGACGCTAAAAACACAATAAGAAACAGTGCTTGTGAGTGCCTGTGGAACACGAGTGTTAGAAAGTTCTGTTTTAACAAGTTTTTTATACGCAAATAAATTTTAATTTACAACATTTTTTTTTTTTCGTTTGGAAAAAAGCTAGTTACGTGAATCTGGTTCGCCCGTTTTTCCGGTGCAGGTACGTTTTTTGTTGTTACTGAATTCCGCTTAGTTTTTTACTTGTTATGAAAGGTTTTTTTCAGTGTTTTAGACTGTTATATGTAAATATTATCTACCTGTAAGCGTGTGTTACTGAAAACTTTACTACGTTTGCAGCGAAAACCTTGTCACCGTCTGAATTCGATATAAGTCATGAAATACATTGCAATTGTCGTTCGCTTGAGACAAAATAACCTTCTAAATAGTCTTGAGATATTTTATTAATCTCTTATAGACTACCTTACCAATAAAGCGAGTGGCATATTCCTAAGTTTATTGAGCTTAAAACGTGTAGCAGCCGTGAACACTGTAGAACATCAAATGAAAGCTAAATATCACTGTTTTCAGGAGTACGTAGAGATTCTAATAAGTGGCACAGTTAAATCTGATTCACCAAGAAAACTCAAGGCTTTAAAATCTTGAAAGTGATTGTGTTTTAGACTATAAACTGTAAAGGGTGGACAGGGTAATAGATTACACGAAGAAATGTTATATTTCATAAAGTTATATTTGAACGTATTAAAAAGGTGATATATAATTAAAAAGGTGTAAGTAAAGGAAATGAAAACTGCAAAAAAACGCCAGTCAAAACATAAAACTAATTAGATGAAAAAAAATATGAGAAAGAAAATTTTATTGATCTTCTTGTAAAACACAGGAAAACGTAGTAAATGAAAAATCAAACTATAAAATCAATATTAACAATCACAGATCTAAAAGCTTCTCATATATAATATTCATAGAAAAGCCTGAGAAAGACATAAATATCATTGAATGCGGTTAAATAAACTTATTTATTTCCCGTCGCACTTAAGAGGACGAATTGGAATTTTTGGCGCCAAGGATGTCAATTTTTCTCAGTAAATACAAAACGGATCAAAATACAACTTGGTTACCTGAAAGTTCATGATATAAACCTTATTTTGTTAGTTGTAGAAACATGATTAGGTAACTTTTATAACAGAGAAAAATATATCAAACATACCTCTTTTTAAAAAGAGATTCACATATTATGGGCAAACGGGACCGATTTAAGCCTCTTAACTTTTTTAGTAGTTGAGTATATACATACTCTTTAAAATTGTAGTAGGAATTTTTATTAAATTATCATTTCTAAATATTAAAATTACAAAACCATTTTGTCGCTTACGACTTTTAGTTATAAGCTAGCGCGCGTATTGTTATCCTCGCCCCGCTCAGACGCTCCGACCCCTTTTGGCGCCTTAGATGCGCGTGCCGGTTATGGAATTATTGTTGACCACTTCCTCGCCTTAATCCGATAATATGCAATAATCACTGGTTAATAACAGAAGTATCCGAGATTGAAAACAATAAAATATCTTCTTTCTATATACATACAATACCTCATCAAAAATCCACCAGTACTATGAATCTGGAATAAGGCACAGATATAGTCAAAGTTAGAAGTTTCCTTTAACCATTTCACAATATTAAATCATTCATATAATACGCAAGCAAGATTTCAAAATTTCAAATTCATTTTGTCAAAATCCCTTTACATGATCTCCTCATGCAAATGTTTCCCTCAAAAAGGTTTGCGATAGTATTTTTATCAATAGTACCTCAAGCTAAATTAAAATATTACCAAGGTAGAAACACAGCAACTTAAAGAGATAAAACAGTAATTTCAAATACCATCAATTCCAAAATCAATTTAAATAAAGCTAAAACTAATAACGAAAGAAAGCATGCTAAATTAACAATAATAACAAAGCGAAAGAAAATGATTAAAATTATTTAATTCATGAAATAAATGGTATTTCCAACGGTTAGGTAAGACTAGACCAACGGTTTACGTAAAGAACATAAGACTTTTTACCCGACGGTCAACGTTTTATTGCACAAAATAGTTGGTACCTTTCGGTTGTGGAATGTTCGGGAAAAAATTGAGTTTTCTTCTTTTTGTTTAAGTTATTTAAATTGTTAATCATGTTCATTGAATTCTGAGTTAGGTTTAGTTAGCACTTTTATGACAGTTGATATAGTTTATTGAACTTTGTAGTTACAATTAGTAACATTTCTATGTTTTACTTATTACATGTTGCCATTTTCTTTCTTATCCTTTCATAAACGGAAATAAGTTGTCTCATCTTTAACCTTAAAAATCTTTATACTGAATACTATCTACTACAATTCAATAGGTTTTAGTTTAGCCAAAGCTTACACCATTAAGTTACCCTTTAATTCTTTGAAACCCCTGTTTTGTTTCAAATACTGCTTCATAGACATTTTGCCTCTTACTTACAAAATAGTCTTTTGATCTTCTTCTACCATATTAAGTATCTACAGCATTTAGACCACTTCAGTTACCTATTTAAAAACTTCATATATCTGCAAAGTTATTTCCACACTTTAAAATTTTCATGATATTTTTAATTCCTCTTCACAGACGCACAAAAACTTGCTGACCATCAAAACACTAATAAACTTACATAAGCAAGCAAGTGAAAACATTTTTTTATCTAATATTTCAAGTGTGGGAGCCATTGTCGCGGGTTCTAGGTTAAAATCTCTTTGTTTCAAGTTACGCGATGTTCCCATAGCTTACTGGTGTGCTGTTTACACATTATTGTTTTATTAAAAACGCAAAAACTTTGTATAGTTACGGAAATTTGTTAATTTTGTTGAAGAATTTAAAGATCCTATGCTCTTTGGGCTCGTAAAATTCTTCATCTGTCTAGCATTTTCCACCTATGCTGTGGTCGGTTTCCAGTCTTACGGATACATCTGAGAACCAGTGTTTTACAAGGGTATCATATCTGATCTCCTCAACCCAGTTACTCGGGTAATACCTTTTGGTAAGACTGACAATACTCTTGGTTGTCAAAATTACTGATTAATCGTAACGACTGCAAAGGCATATCATGCCTTCCGAAACACAGAAGAACTCGTTGCAAACAAAAGTGATATTACTAAATATTAGAACCTTAAGAAACGGCATCACAAAATGCACTTTTACATCCAAACCTTAATCAGCTGCTATTTCTATAAAAGTAAGTGGTAAAATTTAAAAAATATCAAACTGATTCACCATGCAAAATGGATTTAAACCAACTGATAAATAGAACCTCAAGATGCCACATTTCCTTCAAATCTTCAGTAACAGATGATTTTTTTTCTTAGGGAAGTTAAAATAAGGAAACAGACTGAATTAAAAGAAACACGAAA
The DNA here is from genome assembly GCA_033682625.1 of Helicoverpa zea x Helicoverpa armigera. Lineage (NCBI taxonomy): Eukaryota > Metazoa > Arthropoda > Insecta > Lepidoptera > Noctuidae > Helicoverpa > Helicoverpa zea x Helicoverpa armigera. The sequence goes on along the minus strand of JAWIIS010000015.1, from coordinate 343,789 downwards.
GTCGTACATTTAAAAAAGATATCTACATTTTGGCGAATAACCTTTGACACAATGAGAATTTTCACCGAGACACGTAACTTTAAGTTTTTTGGAGTTTTATAAGATTTTGGAACGTTCGAAAATATCTTGTTTAGTGAATCGTTTGTTTTTATCTGCGACTGTCTTTTGTTGTATTTTTTGTGTTTAAGTCTATTTAGTGGCAATCTAGTTTTAAGCGGATACTTACTGGTTCTGAAAATTCCCTGTCCAATAAAGATGGTAGTAATTTGACCAATAAGAGTGTCTGTCTGTGACACCGTAGCCCTTAAATGGATGAACCGATTTGGATGTGGTTTTCTTCATACAAAAAGATTTTTGTATTCTCGTTGTATATAGATCTGGGATCTTTAAAAGCTTTTTGAACCCCTAAAATGAAAGTTATTGCAGATGTACATAATTACTGTACAATTATTTAAATGTAGATACCTTTTCTAGATTGTTTTGAATACAAAGCCTTTGGTAAGACTGGTTATCAGTCTATCTGGTTTTTCACTACCCATAACAACTGCCAAAGATGTTCAAATGACAGCTGGCGCCAATTAAACATGCCTTCCAAAATACGGAATTTACATAAACAACGACTATAAAATCGATATTCAGAGACAGATCTTGAATTTCTTGAATTGCTTGTCAAGTGACAGTGTGGCACCTTTCGTCGAGTTTTTTTTACTAAAAGATATAAAAAGAAACAGCAAAAAACTACAATGGACGGTAGCACTTTCTAAAATGATCGGAGACCGCGCGCGCCGACGGCTACTGGCGAATATTGTAAACAGTGGTTTGGTTCTATTATTATAGTTTGATACTGTTTTTTAAAGTATTTGATACATTCATTTTTGTATTGTTTGGACATTTATATTTGCTTTTGTTTTATCGCCAAACTAGCTTGTGGCAGTTTCACTCGTGTCCTGTAGGCTTACGCGTCCGGTAAAAAGTATCGCATAGCCGGGGGACTAACTTCATTATAACTATCATTTAAGGGGCTGTGTAACAGTGAAAGATTTTTCTTAAATCGGACCTTCTTCTTGAGATTAGCACGTTTGAACAAATAAAATCTTCAGCGTGACAATATTAGTAAAGATATGTAGTTAAAAGTTAAGATCGTTTATAGCGAATAGAATTCTAATTGTCTGTCGGGAAGTTAATTGCTTTATTTGTATCTTTAAAATGTCAATTCTTCCTCAATTATATACAATTGTTTAACATTGTTTCTTGTATTGTAGAAACTTTAATTAAAAGGAAAAATATCTACACTTTATGTACGAATAGTAGTTTCTTTCAATTTTTATTTGTAAACTGTTATACCTTTGTTACCCGACTTTTAAGAAGGGTTATGTTAATATTCCTTGATGATTTATAAAATAATAATTTTGCTCAGTTCAACTCTCTGAAAAAACAGTAAAAACTATAAAATTCTTTTGCTGAGTCATGAAATAAAATTATAAATAACAAGCCACCTACAATTTCAAGAACTTACTTTTTTCTTCACATTAAACTGTGGGTCTTAATTATCGCAATTTAAGTGGATACTTATGTTTTAATTAATCATTATTTAATTGACTAACATACACCAGTACCCTTTTCTTTTTATAGACTGACTTTATAAACTTTTTAATCTTATAATAAGATTATGAGAAAGTTGAAAACCGCAGACAATAAAGGAGTATTATTAATTTATTATCTGGACTACCTCAATGAGCTAGTGGTTAGCAACTTCAACTAAGGTTATTTGTTAGTAGATTACGATCTGAAAATCTATGGAAAAGAATAAGGATCAAAAACTTGAGAATAATCTACTAATATAATTTACTTATAAACGTGAGTATGTATGGATGTAACTTTTTCAAACAAAGCTACTGGATGGAGTTTTAGAAAACATGGCAATAACTCTAGATGCTTATAACAGAATAAGATATGAGTAGGCTACTTTTATCCATGTGCGGGATGTAGCTAACTCGGGAAGCGAGTGGGACTGTTGACAGAAGCTAGTAAGTATATATGCTGAAGTTATCGATGATAAAAGTGACAGTATAGGCACTGCCAATAACAAAACAGTAACAAATACAAAAAATACAGTATCAAGTAAAGTTCTGAATGACATACTGACTACAGTAAGTGTACACGCTAACACGGTACCAAACAGTTCGGCACTGCCACCCAAGCGTTAACAAATAGAGTTGAACTTGACTTTAAACGAATGTTCATCCTGTACGAAATAACTGTAATAGGCGAGGAAAAGGAACCGAACTTATAACTGTTAATATTGATGGAAGAAATAAAGAAAATGTTGTGAAAGAAAATCATGGAGAAAGTGACATTTTTAGGAATAAAAATGACTAATCATCCACATATGAAGATAAGCTACCCCCAGTGGATACGCGTCCCATGAGCACTACTCCGCGCATCTGGAAAAATAATAGCCTATAGCCTCCTTGATAAATGGACTATCTAACTCATATTAAAGACTTTAAAGTCTAAAATCGTCAATCTACATTGAGCAAGCATGGTGATTAATGCTTATTCCTACTCTGTAGAAGTCTGTCTGTGAGAAGAGACCTGTGTCTTGGCAGGGTAGATCGAAAATGGATATATATAAGTCTTCATTATTATTAATCCAAAACTTTCTAGTTCACCATAAGGTCAATTCAAAGAGAGTTTTCATTCCAAAACACGATGAAAGCGACACATTAGTATGGTGACCGGAGATCCGGCGCGTGCGCACCCTACATTGCGAATCGTTGCACCAGGATCATTACGTCATAAATGCATGCCTGACTTTAATGAAATGCATCAATTAAATTGCTTAATTTGAGTTAAGTAGCAGACAATAATCGAATATCATGGAATGGTAATAGAAGTATGTTAGAAAAAAAACTAAATATGTACAGTGTTATTTTGATTTACTTATTAGGTTCACCCGCAGCAGTTCAAAAACATTGACTTTTATTCCTCATAAAAAAATCTGAATCCTTCTCCATCTTGAAGTCGTTTAAAAACAGAGAAATTCCAAATATAAGTTTTTCGATAGAAAAGTTCCCTGCAGTAAAATCATTTCCAACTTATTTTTCAACAAAAATCTATCCAATATGAATCCATTCATGTAGTAGATGACATCACCATCAACGATGACGCAGGTCTCGTTGACTGCACACCAGTGATCCTGACGTGCGCCAGCGCCCGTTGACGCTCCGATGATACCCAGTCGCATGGATCGCGTTTTTACCGATCGGATTAACTAGATTGTTAATTCGTAGTGTGTAAGCTAATCATTGTTTACACATCGATAAGACTGAAGACTGAAAGACGTAATTGAAATAGTAGCGATATTGAAGGAAAAGATGGATGGTGTGAACGATAAAATGGCTGAAAAAATTGGAATACATGAAAATTATAAGATGTCTCAGCAAACAAAGATATAGATAAAAATGGTGCTGACAAAGTAAGAATTGAAATAATTACAACGACAGAAGAATAAAAAGCACCACATAGTTTAGATATTGCTCCATCTAGTTATAAAATATTTTACAGTATTTTATATCGGTATGCGCTAAAGACTCACTCGATAACTCTGTTAGTGCAATGACAACATTCAATCCTCCAAAAAAACTCGTGAACAAAAAATCTACGGAAATATCTGCACTTAGTCGAATATACTGACGTAAGGCTACCAAAGCAAGTTAAGTTAATGGTACATCAATGCCTTTATTTTAATGAAGATTTTGTATTTCTAAAAATGTAACTTTATGAACATAAAACTTTAGTATCCCTATTTTCGATGCTTTTAACCTTCTTTCTTACGTCTTGAAGGAAATCTTCTTCCTTTCCTCCTCCCATATCCTTTTCCAGACTCTAGACAATATGTGTGCCAAAGTTCATCTAATTTGGTTCTGTAGATTTTGCAACACAGCTACAGACGGACTACATTCACATTTACCTCATTATATTAAAAGGATAACTTCCCAATTTCAATACATATTTTTTTCACTTCAAAAAAATTGTTGCTTACACCTATTTATGCTGACCAACATCAAAATACCATCAAACTTCGTCCATTGACTTTTACTACCGTTTCCACCGACCACAGCGCACCGCTAGACCCTGGTAGGCAGTCACTGAGCGAATCAAACACTCCTGTGTGCTTCACTGGAGCATGCGCCACGTGGTGCTAGCGAACCAGAGATGGCAGGTCTGGTATTGATGCTCTTGTCTTGACGACTGTGTTTGTTAGAAAAGCGGGCTTTTTGGTTTCAGTGGTAGGTTGGATAGGAAAATAGGTTGTGTTTGTATTGAATGGAAATTGCTGGAAGATGTCATAAATGATAGGTTCATATTGCAATGTCTTAGCTTACGCTTAATGGTTTGTGTATTTACTTTTCATGCATATTACAAAAGGCATAATAGCGTATTAATAGTAAGGACAATATAAATATATTTTATGAAACCATTGGTTTCTTTCTGCAGTTTTGCTCAAATTCTTTCGTAGCTGCTGCATTTTATCTGGTTTGGTACATGAATCTACATGTATGCATTTCCAACATGCATCAAGGATCTTATAATTATATGTAGTATACGCCCTTAATATCCTAGTTAAGACCACCACCATCATTTCGCACACTAGGTTTTTTTGACTTAGCGTTTTATCAGCCAATCAAAACACCGCTAAAACTAAACTACAACAAACAGTTACACGAAACCAACTGTATCACCTGAATCGTGAAGACTCGAAACGGTGAAGCAGTCATCGTGCGAATCAAGCAGTCCTGTATGTATGCTTCAGTGGAGCAAAACCCACGTGGGGCCACTCGACCAGGCGTGTATCGGTGGTCATTTCATGCTTCAAGTTAGGCAACCTTGACTGATTTTTCTTTAGTACTGTTGGAGAGTAAACAAAACTGTGTGATGGGTGAACAGCTCACAGCTGACTGTCGACGAAAAGGAAGAAATAAAGAATGTTAGTAAAGAGATGAGACTGTCAAAGAACGTGTTTAATTGAGCTTCTCGCTCTTATGGATTGTGCCCTTAGTTATGTCCAAATTCTTACAAATCATTTCTAAAGAAGTCATAACAGGCAAAGTGAATAAGATTGATTCATTCACATGCAAATTAGGACTTGATTTTTTTACAATCATATCTGATGTGTCATTAAAATCCATGGAGTTCACCATGAAAACGACATGAGTAGATACTTTAAGCTGAAGATTGAACACATGCAGTAGATAAGTGATATTACAAATGTTAAAAAGCACCATCAACATCTTTATGAAAGAACTGATTTAGATGACATTTTTCTTACATAGAAACTTCATACACAGATCTTTATATTCAGCATATTTTAGTAACCAGTTTCCTCTTTAACACTTGCAAACAAAACAGCCTTAACTTTACCAGTTTTTTCACCCAAACTCAGACTTTTAGCCAACACTACGGAATGGGCAGTCATTGAGCGAAACAAACATACATCCCGTATGGCCAGCACCACGTGGATCTACTGAACCATGGTCTGATGAAGTCGAGTCCGTTTCGTCAGTTGGCACGTCAATACCGTGACCGTATATTGAAGTGTAGTTTTTTAACACTTCTATTTTTGGATGTTTATTTTGGGTACTACATTTTTCAGTCTTTTGTTTAAATCGCTATGTTCTAGGCCATTCTTGGAGCATTCCTTTATTACTATTTTTGTGTTACTTATGTTCATCTTTCCTACTGAGCTGTTTTGAATTTATGTGGATTGTAGTTGCCATTTGGTGCTGAATATTTTGTATGGGCCTTGAATCCTTCTACCAAAATAGACCAGAAATTTAGACTGGTACAAAACGTGAGACCTTTAATACAACTTTGTGAATGGCTTGTATATTATCTATATTACATGTGATTTCCAGTCTCAATAAAGTTAACTATAATCCTTGGTAAAACATGAGATAAAAGTTACCTACTGATTATGTCAGTGCTAATTAAAGTCTTAAAATCATTGTTTCTTTCAATTGGTCAAAAAGGCCAAAACCAGATCTCTAAAGACCATAATGACACAATACAACAATATTAACTAGGCTAAGCTCAAATCAATAAAGTCATGGTCATAGCCTACTCTAAATCTAACGATAAATTAGTGACCCTAATACTATCGATAAAAAATATGACCATCGCAGAACATCCCTGGCTTATCGACAAAAACTTCGGAGGTCGGTTGACTAACGATTTTTTGTCGATATCGACAAGGTTACAACCTTATTGTTTGCGTAAGTATGCCCTGAAAATGGTTGTAGTACAAGTAAATTGTATCGCGATTTGTAATATTTTAAATCCATGGTTATGGAAGCATTAAGCAAGATTTTTTGTGGATGTTGATGCTGATTCAAATAATTTAGAAAATTGATTGAGCTCATTAAGTTTTCAATATTGTGAGACCAACATTGATGATGCTATGCAAGATTTAGAAGACAGGCAAAATATGAATGATAACTATTAGCAAAAGAATCTTCATATCGAGTGAGCTGCAACTTTAATCACTTATTTAAAACCGTGTTGTGAGAGTTCTTTCAAATCTTTCGTTTCTGAATATAACAAGTAAATCAAAAAGATCGGTTTAAAGTATAATGTTATTCAAATCCTAGATATGAAAGGAAGCAACAGTCAATCAGTAATAACGCTAGAAACACTTATAAATAAGACGAGGAAGTAAATAATTAGACATAGAGATTTGGATCCAACAGTACTTTATCATTAACAACGGAAATAAATACTCTATCTATATGAACCCAATCCAAATCGGTAACATTTCTAACTATTATTTCCAAATCTACTGTCATTTCAATTTTAACTTTATTGTTTAGAATTTAGATTCTTATATCCATTGTCAAATTTTCTTAATCCATATCTTCTTTTGCTATTCCATTTTGAACTTTACTCTCTCAGAATTAGGTTTGAATATTCATTGGTAGTTTTATTAGATTCACCGTTAAATTATTAGCTCACTGTAATCACGATTTTTAATGTAATCTAAGCGCAATGTGACACTCAATTACTTAATTTTTACGATCAACTGTTGAATTTGTCGTTTTGATGAAATGTTTAAGATTGATGCTACTTTCATATTGTTCAATATTGGCGAAATCTATATAGCTATATACAGTTCATGATAGAGACAATTTAGTACAATAAGTTTGATCAATAGTTACTGTTCTAAGGTAAATATTATAATTCATGGCATATGGCTAATGTTTTTAACCATTTTTACAAAAAGGTTCGTTTAAAAGCAGCTGTTCTCTTACTATCATTCTGCTATAACATTAAACTGATAGAGATATACCTAATTATAGACATCACCACTAGTTTTACCATAATCAAGGGTTTGTAGCTTACCTACATAATAACTATTTACCCTACCTCAAAATCAATTAGGTAATGCTTTTTAGGTAACATTGATCAAATTGTATGAATCATAGTTTGTCTTTCTTCATTGTCAAATTAAACTTTATTATCGTTTTTTGACACTCAATTTTAGTACCTTGAATATAATAATGAGTCACAGCTCATCAGCAACCTGCAACCGTTTTAATTTGGTTGCCAGCAACCTCAGCCCCGACTTGAGGTCAAGTTTACCTCGCCGTGAGAAGGTCATCATTTGATACGGTTTACTGAAGTTTTTACTATTCATAGATATTTTTATTAAGTCATTATTGTGTAAAAGTATTGTTGACAAACTTGGTTGAATTTATTTTTTTATGATCATGAATGGATAATTTTCATGTCTTTAAGTATTTTCAATCTATACCTACAGAGTGGATTGGTTTCAATTTATTTTAGGTATAGGTAATCATTTGTACCTTTTATATTACTTTCCCTGACATTAACGTGATAGTAGGAATTTTGATTCTACAGTTTCAGCTATTTCACGAGATAATTGTTGACAATCTTGTTCTGTTTAAACTTATTTTAAACGGTTTTGCTTTTCGATGTCTGCACTGTTATTATTTTTCATTCTGATTCATTGTGGTTACAGCGAACGAAGGTGAAGAGTGCCTATGTAAACATTTTGATTGCTTTTGAAGACCATAAAAGATGTAGGTACTATAGAAGAAGATAGGACCCGACAATATAACGTCCTTTCCAAAAACGGACTCTCTGTACCAGTATGTACACATACATAAAATATACAAATTCCCGTACTTACAAAGAATAGTAAATAAATTCCAACAATTGTATCAATGTCATTCATTTTGACGGAATAGAAAGTTTAAATTGCAATACATTTTGTTGGAACATAATTTTTATGTCACCAACAGTGAAAATAAATTGTTTGAATTTCATACTGTGTTGTAGTGATAGTTTGGTATAAATTGAGGTATGATTTAGTAGCAAATTCATTTAGATTGCAGTCATAAAAGTGGTCCTACAGATCCATATTTTTCAAATATTCAATCATACAAAATTGGCTAAAATAAGTGATATAAAATAAGTGATATAATCATCGTCATAATTTAAATAAATAAATCTGCCTGGCCTTTTCCTATCCCGAGGAAACCTGAACTATGTAGTCTGAAATCACCAACTCCCATTGAGCAAGCCTGGTGATTAACGCTCAATCCTTCTCCGTGTGAGAGGAGGCCTGTGCCCAGCAGTGGGACGATAAAAAGGCTGTAACTGTAATGGTAACAGCCTTTTCCCAACTACGTTGGATGCAGCTGAGTACCAGTGTTTTACAAAGAGCGACTGCCTGTCTGATCTCCTCAACCCAGTTACCAGTTAGTTATCCAGTCAAATTTATAAGTAGTACTAGAAATAAATTAAGCTATTAACCAAATTAAAGCATTTGACAATTAATAAAGGAAATAAACCCATCACAAAAATTATAACAAAAACACTACTTCATCAGTGAAAAAACGAATTGAAACCTACCTACATTAATTCAAAAATGATTTCCTACGGGAAACAAAATTTTACATGCCCCCATTTCCCATGAAGTCGACAATAGTCGAGAGGCGCAGACGCCGACAACATGGCGGCCGTGACGTCACACCGGAAACGGCTCCGTTTTGAATTTGGAACGGTCGAGCGAGCAATGGCGGAACATCCGGCGCGCGAAGACGTTACAATGAGTGCGCGTGCGACGTTAAAATGTTCTATGTAGATCTATTGATCATTGATCTTTATGATCGATCTAGATCTTTACTGTTTTATTTGTTTTTAGTGTTATATGTTTTTGGGTTTTATTGAATCCTGTCATTTGTTGTACACATCTGTTGAAATGTACATACAGTGTGAAAGGTTTTATTTTGTCAATTGAAACAATCTCTTAAGTATATACAAAATTGCTTTAGGTACGTAAAGGTATAACAATAGGTCATAAACAAGTTTGACAAAACCAACTTTATCTCATACTGTACATAACTTAGTTTAACATCACACTATCTTCATCATAGCAAGAATTAGTCTAAACTATATCTCATCTAACTTCTATAACCCACTAACATCTTAACAGCAGACCACACACAACACTACAAAATATCGATCACCTTTGTCGATACTTCTTCTTTTATTTTTCCAAACTGTAAACCCGGAAGGCGATAGAAAACCGGTCTATTTGACTACCGTGAATATACGTATTTATTTGTGAGGTAGACTCAGCTATCTTGGAAATGGTAAACAGACTGATAATTGTGCGGTTAAAGGCAGGGATGGGATGTTATCGATAGAAAATAATCGTAAACGTGTTAAGTGAAATAATTTGGTATCGACTTCATTCAGATTGTTGTTATGTGAAATTATTTTACCAAGGGTTTCGTTGTGTCTTAGTTCCGTATTAATTTCAATAGCATTAAAACATGGTATTTACTTTAGACTCTTAAATATAAGACCTGTAAATGCATACTATGTGAAATATATTTTTATTCTAGAATTTAGCTAATAATAAAACAAACACAATTCGACATTTAAGATCACAATTACAATTATAGTTAGAATTTTTATATTAATTTTAAAATTTTAATTTTTATAATTATAGTTTTTTAATTAAGAATGTTATGTTTGCAAAGTTTTCAGAAAAATATCGATAAAAATGTTAATTAAGTTATTTTGTTCAGGTCCCATCACTAGCTCTGACCGCTAACATCACGATACAATATTAGTTTTCGATATTTCGTTTCTTAATAATTCTATTAGCAAAAACTATCAGCTGTAATGGGGTTTATTTTCATAAGATTTTTTGTTTTAAATCATCATTAGATAGTATTACGCATATAAGATTGAATGGGAGTACTTTTTTGGATTGAATAATAATTTAAATTAGAAACGTAATTAAAATCGATAAAATTCACCATGATCTGGAACTGCCTAGCCTTTTCCCAACTATGTTGGGGTCGGCTTCCAGTCTAACCCTGTGTACCACAAGAAGCGACTGCCTATCTGACCTTCACAACCCAGTTACCTGGGCAACCCAAGACCCCTTGTTAAGACTGGTTGTCAGACTTTCTGGCTTCTGAGTACTGACTAATTTACTATGTCAATTTCTAAGGGGCATGTAAAACAACAAATGTAAAAAAACACTTTTAATATACCTCGCCAGCTTGCTGCTGCTGCTGCTGCTAAATATAATTTTATTTTTACTGAAAACCATATTTTTGGACGTAAATAGACAAATATAACATAAGTATAATGTTTCTAACATCGCCTATCACTAGCTCATTACACATGTTAGGAATTTATTACTAGTCACTGCTATGCGGGTGACGTTGTAAACGAGTATATTCTTGCAAGAATTGAACTTACTGATAACGGTTACGTATTGACTAAAATAACTACCTTATCAAGTGTGGAAGCATTTATTTTGACATTGAATATTTTATACAAGACTGCCAAAAACTGAAAATAAAGTTCATTGCAAAATAAAGAAGATCCCAAGATAGATCCTTGGGGTACTCCTATTTTTATATGGTATAGATTTATTTTATTTTTTGATGAGGTTCTTTTGAAATAAATAACACTATCACTAGTGTGAATGAATGGTATAAAAATTGTTGTCTGTTATTTGGAAAAATAATGAATAGTTCCAAACACACGTCCACCATATGCCAAGAGAGCAGACTTTAGATTGTTCTAAACTTCATCGGATCCAGTTCAGCATTTTAACCATTTAAACATAGAATACATACCAACAGACATAGCTTTTGAACTAATAATATAAGTGTGGTGTTAAAAACAGGTCAAGACAGGTGACGGGAATTGAACCTCGTCACGCCATTGACCACGGAGGGTCAGAAAAAGGTGCACTTACTTTACAATTTGCTGTTGTTATTATTTCCAACTTTCTTAAAGGATATTAAGTAAAATATAATATTATGAGTGAAAAACCGGAAAAGAAAGAAAAGTTATTCGTCCCTAAAAGACACTCTAATTAGATATGCTTATTCTGAGCAATTAATCCATTTGATCCTTTTCTGGATAGAGCTTACAGGATATGATATAGCTAAACCAACTTAGATGAAATTGGATCTTATACAAGCTGTTGATTTGCATCCGTGCCATAGTCAAGGACGTAATCATACTAATAATTCTCAACCCAAATCAACAAAAAAACTGGCAGGAAAATTTTTGATTTTATTTTTTATTTTTTGGAAATCCATCAATGTTATCTAGCCGTATTTAAACTTGGCGAGTGTGTTACTGGTCTTAAAACCGTGCTGCGCCCTCACACAAACCCAAACAGAAAGCATATGTAACGATCATTCATAAATTTCATTCATAAAATTGGATTACTTCTGAAATACTACGACATTACAATGACAAAAAAGCTGTGCATATTAGCTATTTCCCGTCTACTGTAATTAAAATCGATTATTTACGTATTTCATGTCCTCCTCCTGACGTATGGCTCAAATGCAAATCAACATCTTGTAGAAGATGGAAAAGTAGAAAGCCATATAACATTGTATTCCATATTTGTGAAGCATTATCTTAAGCTGCATGTAAATCAAAAGTTAACAGCTATCGAAGTTAAACATAGGAAACTGAAAATTGAAAACCAAATCTTAAATATGCAATTTTTGATCATCATAGCCAAACCATTAATCCAACTACAGTTAAGTTTAACCAATTTCTAGAAACAAAACAGTACCAATAACCAGCGGTTAGTAGTAAAGGTCAACTACGGATGCGGTTGTGGCAACACCTGCTAACTCTGTCTTATTAACTGAGATTGTTTTTGATCTATCTATTTCGGTTTTGAGATCTTTTGCAGTGTTGTTAGTATCTATAGGTAAAGCTAGTGGGGGTTTAATTTCCTGTTTGTTACTTGTTTTTAGTGTTTTTGGATTTTTTGAGACAGCTTTGGTGGTCTGAATAAGTTGCGAAGAGTGATTCATAGCCTGATCTGAATGGTTGGTACTCGTACATGATTCTCCCATAATTATTTGTTGTTTAAACACTTTATTTCTATGTATGGTTAATAACGGTAGCTATGCCTCAGGGTAAGTACTTATATTACCTGCTGTAGGTATTAAGAAACTAAGAAAAACTAGAACTAATGGCTCTAAGGTGAAAATTCATTATCAATTCAGAATTTTTGTAACACAATTTCTAAGTCTACCTATGTGGAAATATATAACTAAAACCTATCTCTTTGACAATTTTTAATGGAAATAAGAATTAACCACCCTTAAAAAATGACCCTGATCTTTCGAACGTTTATCACGAGTTATCCATTGTCATAGATTTTAGGCTTTCCTAGACAGGTCTGGTTTACAATAAGGCTATAAAGAAGACGTCAGACAACTCGCCCTAGGCTAGGTCTAGACCGCAATCCAGTTAGCCTAGATTATGTCCTAGCAGGGTTGTCGGCCGTGATATGGTGGGTCTACATTGTCTATTGTTTTTACTTAGTTATGGAGAGTTGAAAGAAGATTTAGATATTTGTGTCTGTATTTTTGTAAATGGTGTTCTCAAACTATTTATTCTTCTGCACTATCATAGTCATCATTTTAGTCAGTAGGATAATTTTATTTTAGTAAGTCATTTATGTAAGTACCACCTGTATATAATTCGAAAATCTATTGTCACATACAAAAAATGTCTTAAAGTCTTCTATAGATGAATGGTAAAGTAGACTCAAACCTTCCTCAGAACTTTAACTGTTTCCATGATGAATTGCAAAAAGATCGGTTCAGCCTTTAAGTGATAAAAGTGTTCTATACCAACTCCCGTTTGCATTTAGTTTAAAATTGAATTTTTCATAGATATTCAAGTAGATAATATTTGCCATCCCTACACAATATTATGTCCTAGTACAAACATACCGAAGGCGACTTTCTTTCACTTATTATTATGGAGTTAAGCTCCAATGGTTTCAACTTTGAAAGTTATAATAATAAACGTTTTGTGGTCTAGTGATATGGAGGTTTTAGGTTTTGTTTTTATTGTTTTAGAAGTTGTGTGCCGCGGTTTTACTTGATTCTCAAGGGAAGTGTTTGTTTTGCTTTAAAGTTAAATCAAGTCAATTATCATCAACATCATCTCAGGCATAGGACGTCCACTGCTGAACATAGCCTCCCCCTTAGATCTCCACAGAAACGTCCGTCTTCCGGTGACCTTTATAAGGTCGTCTGTCCACCTTGTTGGTGGACGTCCTCCTCCGCTGCGCTTGCTAGTCCGTGGTCTCCACTCCAGCACTTTTCGACCAAGTCAAGTCAATCCAAGTGAAAATGGCTTATTTAAAAATTATTTCGAGGTTTTTTGGTGAAACATAACGGACATACAGAATTTAGCTTTTATATTTGTCATGGCCCTTATGTTGTAATGATCAAAATGATTAGGCAACATACACATAAAAAGTGGTACCTAGTTCTATGAAGTTATGGGAAAAACCGCAGGATACGACTAGTATGTTAATATCAGTATAGACAATAGGTCTATCCCTTAAATCTATTTGTTAGTCCCGTAGTCTAGGCAGAAAGATAGGTAACTGTCCAGGACAATCACTGTAATTTAGTCTAGACTACAGTTAGGATTTAGGCCGGATTTCTGACTGGCTATTGTTTCTAGATATTTTTAGTATTTATTCTTATGTGTCTAGTAAACATTTGTAGTTTATGAAACAATAAGGTTCCGCTGGCGGTTTTACCTGCGTCCCATGAAACTCCTACAAGTATCTCCTAAATAGTGACATACTTAATGTGGTGCGTAGTGTCATGGAATTTCATAAATTAATATTGGACCTAATCGAGCATAACCGACCAACTATTTATATTCTTTGTACCTTATACTTTATTTCATTTATATGTTTTGTGGTTCTATCTAACTCCATAAGCATGTAAGCATCTAAACCAATTCTGTAGATACCAAATGAAAAATAAACTTTCTCTTTAATTACGAAACGGCCATACATCTTCCCCTTTTGACCTCAAAAGTTCACTTATCACTGTCCTCAACTGACCTCTCAGGGTTCATTTAACCCTAAGCAAGCGACGACAGGTGCCAACACTATATTTCTTCCGTTACAATTACAAAAACACACCCCTAAGACAGTTTACTAGAAAAAAAAACGTTCACAAATGCATTTCCTATCAGGTGGTTAAAACAAACTTTGTAATTACAGCCACTAAAATGACCCAACAACTCTTGTCACTATAAAAAAAATAAATAATAGTTTAAAAAAACTAAAAAACACGCTTTTTAGAGAAAACCAAACTAAAAAATACAAAATAAATTTTAATGAATTTCAGTTAAGAAAATAGTGTTAAAAATTTCAATGAATATAAATTAATAATATAATAAAAAAAGCGTGGGGTGCCTGGTGTCAATAGTTATAAATATTTTATTGACAAATATGAGTAGAGTGATTTTCATTTCGATAATATCTTAAAGAGCACCCCACGCTTTTTTTATTATATTATTAATTTATATTCATTGAAATTTTTAACACTATTTTCTTAACTGAAATTCATTAAAATTTATTTTGTATTTTTTAGTTTGGTTTTCTCTAAAAAGCGTGTTTTTTAGTTTTTTTAAACTATTATTTATTTTCTACTTTTTAGTTTGGATTATTTATAATAGCTTTTTAATTTTAAACTATTGCACGACTCATCAGAGAGTGCTTACGACCGAAAAAAAATTTTCGCCTTATTTTGGCAACTATTTTTAGTATTATAGCCTTGTTAGTATATAATTATAATTAATAAAAAACGACACCTACAAAATTAACATCGAGTCCTGCCTTATCGACTGTAGAGAAAAATTCTAGAAAATTTTAATTCATTTTATTACCTTATCGACTATAGATGAAAATTATATTTAAATTAACAAAACTCATATTTGGGCGCGATTTGCAAATTGAAAATTTATTTACAGCTTTTTGTGATACGAATAGTTGTCACTATCCATATTAGTGGAAAGTTCTCATCAATACAAAGAATATAAGCCCAAATACGAGGTATTTCACATATTCAGTTGTCGAGTTCCCTCGACCTTCTCTGATCTCCATCATCAGGTCAAATCCAAACCTTTCCTGTTGCAAAAGTCTCGTCAATACAAATAATATGAGCCCAAACACGAGGTACTTTACACATTCTGTTGTCGAGTTCCCTCGACCCTCTCTGGTCTCCAGCATCAGGTCAACTCCAAACCTTCACTGTTGAATAGTGTTTTTAGGCATACACCTGAGTGTCAAAGGTTGCCCTCGATTTCTCAGGGTTTCCATCATCAGATCCTGACCTGATGACTAAGGAACCAACTGGCAGCAATTCCGCGTCGAAAAAAAAAGAATCACGTAAATCGGTCTATAAACCTCGGAGTAATCGATGTACATACATAGAAAAAAACATACCGGCCGAATTGAGAACCTCCTCCTTTTTGGGAAGTCGGTTAAAAATGGAATAATTTTATCAAATTAGTGTATTGTCATCGGTCCTTAATAAATCTACAAAGTTTGAACGAAATCTGGCCGTTTAAAGTGGGTCAAAATCGCGCCCAAAGAAGTCGGTTACAAACAAACATACAAACATACAGGTGAAGCTAATAAAAAGCGTGTAATATGGTTCAATTTCGCTTGCACAATGCTAGTAGCAGCTGCAAAGAAAAACAATTTTGTATGTGCGGTCAATGAAATTGCTTGGTCGATTCTATTTCGTGACCAATAAGGTTCAATGTCGTTTGTGGTTTAAGTAATTGGAGTTGGTTGTAAGTTGGTTTCTTATGTCTAGGAAGTCGGAAGATTGGTTTGTTCCTAGTTTTTTTTTTTGTAGATAACTTTTAAAATGTTTAGTTCGATAGTGGCATATAGTACTTAGGTACTAACATCAGTTAGGTTTTCGTGGAATCTAATATTTAAATATGTATTTTAAAATATTAATGTTTGTTACTCAATCACACCTTAACGCGCACGTTTACACATAAAATAGGGTACTGCAGCCATCAAAGGGCGCATAGAAGAGCTGATCATCCTAGCTCTTCTCTCAATGGTAGCTGAAATCAGTTACCGTAGCCGAAATCGGCAGGGAAGTATATATATACACCTTAACAGCTTAAGAAAATGGCTCACATATACATGGATAAATTTCTATTAAGCTTGAAACATAGAATACTTTTTATCCGTGTGAAGATATCATGATAGTAAGATCGATTCCTTTACTTAGAAACCCTGATAAAATACTTACTCTTATGAACAGAAATCTAGGATTTCTTTAATGGAGATTATGCCTTGCCTATGTCTACGAAATATTTAAACTTTCTAAAAACACCGTACGTAGTAGATTCCAAAATATAAAACATATGTACAGATCAAGCAACAAATACAACAATAGAATCTATTACAAAATCATTATCATCATCTATCTTTAGAAAAAAAAACTTCAATTTAACAATTATCAAACGCCCTACCGTGACAAAATTATACAGGATGCTACATTTTCATATCATTGTCATCGGAAATGACTTCACCCCTTATAATAGGTAAGCACGTGCCATAGACACAGAAAAAAAGTAAAAAGTTCGTTGGAACATGTGTCTAATGCTTTTAAATAGATATTATGAATATTTAGAAATCAACCTGTTGTGTTTTTGGGGATTATTTTTGAATTAATCGTCACGGCTGTCATTGTTATATGTATATCCGGATATACTCGGATAATAATATAGGAAGCTCCATTGTAATATTTTAAAGTCATTTTATTGTGTGTTGAATAAAGAAAAATATTATAATCATCATCGTCAGCATTTGTCTTGTCCCACTGCAGGCCAAAGGCCTCTTCTCATATAGAGAAGGCTCATAGCGTTAATCACCAGGTATGCTCAAAGTAAGGCGAGTCCAGACTTAAAAGTCTAGTTTTTCTTAAAGTCATTTTCTTAAAGATATACTTAATCACAAAATACAACATATAACTTAGTAAAGTTACTTTGGCATTTGCCTAACCTAGAATCGAACCTGTATTTGTATTTCCTACCGCTCTTGGTTGACGAGAGGAACCTGTGCTCGTCAGCGTATTGATATCAATCAATCATAATAATTTAGCTTTAAGAAAATATACTCCAACATCTTAAATCTCAAAAAAACCTAATTAAATGCAACTTCTCATCAAGACAAAAGAAAACTAGAAAACCGCAAAAATCCTGCCTACACATATGAATATTATGACCTACCGCGAGCATCGAACCTGTTGACCAGCGTTGACATTTAGTGGCGCAAAAAAATCACGAGTAGCACGTGGCACCCCACCTGCTGGCCTAGTAGGGGTGTCACGCGACTTAACCAACCAGACTTTATTACGAAGAAATAGGTTTTTGTTTAAAAGTGCAAAACATAATCCGTCTTACTACAAAAACTTTTTAACGTCAGTTTATGCCTTGTCTAAAAAAATGTCAAATTATGACGTTGACATATGGTTCATTTTGCAGCCAAAATTTTATTAGACAACTGTAAAACAGGGTTTAAAGTTTTTGTAGTAAGGCCCAATAGGTTTATAAATATTAGTTGGGGTGTAAAATAGGTGTAAGGAGTTGGACTTGTTATAAAAAAAAATATGTAACTTAAAAGTTTAAGATGTACCTATACTTTTTTTGTTTTATTAAACCAACGAACAGTCACGAAAAGTCCTTCATACTTCCCAAATTTTACTTTATTAGTCTTTTTTTGCACACTCAAATATGTTTCAACACACACAATTCATAGAGGTTATGTACAAAGGTGAGCTTGACCCAGAGTTGGGTTCTCTAACAGCAAAACTTAGCGCTCGAAGGGTAGGATAAAAAGATTTATAAATTACTAAGTCCTATTTATTCTTAAGTATTTGTTTATTAATTCCTATATAATTTGTAGATATAACTTGCCTTACTTCCAACTTATTCTTCACATGTTGTTGACATGCTTACAATGAAAGGATAAAACTAAATACCACCTTTTCATACAAAAAGTTTATGATTGCCAACCCTATATTAAACTCGTGACGTAGTGCAATAATTATAAGGGTTGCGGTATTTTTTGCTTCAGGCCTCAAAGGTCAAATGACTTGAATGGGGTTCAAAAAGATTTACTATGTACTGGACTTTTGGTTTTAAGAATGGGGTAGGTCGTGAACTCGGTAGGGCTTGTAAACTAAATTTTTAAAACAATGTGCTATGTCTTCTTACAGAGGAGCATTTTCTTAAAAAGCAAATAGATAGTCTACTTGTGTAGTTCAAAAATTCTTTATAACATAATGAGTAAAATGATAAAAAAATAATACCTTTAGGTAGAAGAACTTTTCCGCGTCATTTTTACAAAAGTTAACGTCTTTTTAATTTTATTTTTCACTAAAAGTACTCGCCTTAATGTATTTTTTTGAAAAGCGTTAATCAAAAAGCAAAAGTTCAAAATTAAAATAAACACCGACACTAAAAACTACATTTGCCCCCTCTCTACACGCTAGGGCTGTGCGTTAATGTTAATTTAAATGTAAAATATTCAATGTTTTAACAACAGGTGCACAATTTATGTGGGAATTGTGGATAATTTGCATACCGATGTAAGTGACGGTTTGTTCGTATGTAGGTGTTGCATCTAATTAATATTATTTCCTGACTTATTGGGTGCAATAGTATTTTTTGTATAAATTGGTTGAAATCTGCTTCTACAATTGTAATATTTTTGGTAAGAAATTGAATTACATTAACGTCAGAATTAATAATTTTTAAAAACTTTACTACTGTAAATTGCAGAAAATACTGGGACCTTGCTGTAAATTTGCAATTTCTCAAAAAAATATTACAAAACATTTCAAACAAATATAAACAGTTTTCAAGGTATTTTTAAGAAAATTATCACAATATATTAATAACATAGCTTTATGAAAGCAGAATTTTTTAAAATAAAATCAAAGTCTTATTCAACTACCAACCCCTATAGAAAATCCTTACTAATATTATAAATCGGAAAGTGAGTTTGTTTGTTTGTTTGTTCCGCTTTCACGCCGTAACTACTGAACCGATTGCTTTGAAATTTTGCAGACGTAAAGTTAGAAGTCCGGATTAAATAATAGGGTACTTTTTATCCCGAAAAAAATAGATATTCCCGAGGGAAAACAAAAATATTGTTTGCTTGATGGATTGTAGATGGCGCTGTGTGTCGTTTAAAAAATGATACGATAATGAATCCTCGAAAATGAGGAATTCCCGAGGGATGACGTACAATTTGTTTTATCGTCTTAACTGTTTTTTTTTCTACTTATCCTGGAACTATAATTCAACGAATTACTAATTGGTATATGTATTAGTTAAGTTATTTAGTTCTTGAGGTATGCGATAGATGGCGCTGGGTGTTTTTAAAACGTGGTAACGATGTGTTTTTAAAATACGTAAGAAGTGGAATGATAGCTTTTTAAAACGTGGTGACGTTGTTTTTTTTAAGATACGTAAGAAGTGCAATGATATCTCGCGCTTTAACCTGTAGCTCATTGTTCAATCGCGAGCTTCCCGATAGCTCGATAGATGGCGTTGTGCTTTTCTGTATCGCGGTGTTAAGGTTCGCCGCGAATTAGTCTTCTTAAGGTGTTTTGAAATCAGTGGGGCCCAGTAGGGCCAGGGCCAGCCGGGGCTGCGGGTTGTTCGAAAGAGTTACCGCGGCCCTGGTATATAAAAGGCCTAGGACGGAACACGACAATTTTAGTCAGTAAGAGTCTGACACTCCCTCACCGCTGCTAACCCACAGCGGGAGGGGTCTTTTGATGATTTTCTTGATGAAGTTGTGATTTATACCGCAATATAACCGAATTCCACGCGGGCGAAGCCGCGGGCGGAAAGCTAGTTTTAACAATAAATCACTTAACCACAGCCCTACTTTCTAAGGGCGGCGCGTGCGCAAGATACAGGTGATCCCTTTTATTATATTATACAATAATCTTGTTACCTTGTGAGCTACTAGTTCCTGGTTTTATTGATAGAATTTATTAATTGTAACTTAGTATTATTGCGAATGTGGTGTGATAAATGACTTTATATCTTTGATGATTTTTTTTTTGTCGTCTGGATAAAGAGGGGTGTTGGCGACGGTTATAGGCTACTTATAGGACAGACAGACAGTTTTGTCAAGGTTTAGTGAAGAGGTTTTTTAATATTGGTAGCAAAAGTTAAGCATATACCTAAAATCTTTAACCATGACTTATTTTGGATATGAGCGTGGTTAATTGGCACTTAACGGTCTAGTCATTTCTTGACTTGGAAAGCACATTCAGCAGTTGGCCTCAACTGTCACTGTCTTTCTTTTACACTTCTAATGAATGCTTACTCAGAAGACAGAAAGTCTGACAAACAGAGAATGTCTTACCAAAGAAGGTCGGATTGTATATGTAACAACCACGATTTCCATAGGTAAATACTCCCCTCAGAAAACATGTGAAACCAAGGAATTGTAAATACATTTAGTACCTGATTCCCTTATTTCCCAAAATTTAATGCTTTTTACACGCTTTTTATTAGCTTCACCTGTATGTTTGTAACCGACTTCTTTGGGCGCGGTTTTGACCCACTTTAAACGGCCAGATTTCGTTCAAACTTTGTAGATTTATTGAGGACCGATGACAATACACTAATTTGATAAAATTATTCAATTTTTAACCGACTTCCCAAAAAGGAGGAGGTTACACATACTCATCGATTACTCCGAGGTTTATAGACCGATTTACGTGATTCTTTTTTTGTTCGACTCAGGATAGCTGCCAGTTGGTCCCATAGTTATCAGGTCAGGATTCGATGATGGAAACCCTGAGAAATCGAGGGCAACCTTCGAAAGTTGTAGGCATACATAGGGTAAAAACTTGACACTCAGGTGTACGCCTAAAAGCACTTTTCAACAGTGAAGATTTGGAGCTGACCTGATGATGGAGACCAGAGAGGGTCGAGGGAACTCGACAACTGAATATGTAAACTACCTCGTGTTTGGGCTTAAATTATTTGTATTGACAAGACCTTTGCAACAGTGAAGGTTTGGAGCTGACCTGATGATGGAGACCAGAGAAAGTCGAGGGAACTCGACAACTGAATATGTAAAATACCTCGTTTGGACTTATATTCTTTGTATTGATGAGAACTTCCTACTTGTATGGATAGTGACAACTATTCATATCACTGAAACGCTTTAAATAAAATAAAAAATTACAAAAATAATTAAACCGACTTCCCAAAACACTAAAAAGCAAAAAAAAAACTAATTTTAGGTGCATCTTCCTAGAAGTCGGTGGCAAAATTTACTTAGTAACGTCCATTAGACACCGACTTCTAGGCTTTTCAATTTGCAAAATATGATTTTTGTTAATTTATATAATTTTCATCTATAGTCGATAAGGTAAGAAAATTAATTAAAATTTTCTAGAATTTTTCTCTACAGTCGATAAGGCAGGACTCGATATTAATTTTTATTTCCAATAATTATCTTAAGCCGTTTTCTCTAATATTGACAAATTTTTGTATACTAAAGATTATTTTTCCGACCCAAATATCGACCAATAGAATTGCACCATTCGACGTCACGTGGTACAACCTACATGGTATTATACTGATAATTTTTTTTGAATATTTTCTCTGGTCGTTGCTACGTCAAACTGACAGGTTGTGGCCGACATTTGGGACGGAAAAATAATCCCCCGAATACCACACGAGCTTCAAAATTATCTGGCATTTCCCTCAAGGTTCCCTGCAAACAAATAAAGTCGTCAAGTTTTTCAGGAAAAATCACTCGCGCTTCGCGCTCGTTATTTTTTAACCTGAAAAACTTGACTCCTTCATTTGTTTGCAACGAACCTATCGGAAAATACCCGATAATTTTGAAGCTCTTGTGGTATTATAAGTGAGAATTTTAATTCTACAAAACAAATAATAGTTTTAAAACAAACTAAAAAGTAGAAAATAAATAATAGTTTAAAAAAACTAAAAAACACGCTTTTTATAGAAAACCGAACTAAAAAATAGAAAATAAATTTTAATGAATTTAAATTAAGAACATAGTGTTAAAAATTTCAATGAATATAAATTAATAATAGTGTGAATACAAAAAAAAATATTTTATAAAAAAAAAGCGTGGGGTGCTTTTTAAGATATTATCGAAATGAAAATCACTCTACTCATATGTGTCAATAAAATATTTATAACTATTGACACCATGCACCCCACGCTTTTATTTAATAAAATATTTTTTTTTGTATTCACACTATTATTAATTTACATTCATTGAAATTTTTAACACTATGTTCTTAATTTAAATTCATTAAAATTTATTTTCTATTTTTTAGTTCGGTTTTCTATAAAAAGCGTGTTTTTTAGTTTTTTTAAACTATTATTTTATAAGTCTTTCTTCTCTTAAGAAGTCAAACTCCAGTATCCCATCTCAATAAATCACACAAAACTTCCCGCCAACGTGTTTTGGCGGCAATCGTCGCGTGCGCAGGTCCGTTAGCGTCAGGTGTGGCAGGTGGGAGTATCGACCTTAGGGTAGTCGCCCCTACGATTTGAGTTCATTTTTTAGATCATACCGTCTTAACGGACGTTCGGTTACTGAACTAGGGTGAGAGGTCATTAAGGGATGGTTGTTCGAAGATATATTATAATTGTAGGATATATTTTTGGTATTTTAAGTACATATGTAGTCAAAAGTTGGTATGGAGCTGATTGCTAAGTTACAGTCGCGAGGACCGAAGGATGAGCAACGCTTGAGATGAGTGACCATCTTGTCATTATGAGTTTCTTAGTGTTTCGGAAAGCACTTTAAATTAGTAGGTCCCGGATATAATAAGGTTGTCTTTGGCACTCGTTACCAGTCACACACGACCAACAGTCAATGACAACCACCGACCACAAGAAATTGTAGGGTTATCCAGTTAACAGGACTAAGAAGGTCAGATAGGCAGTCGCTCCATATAAGACACTGGTACTCCCCTGCTTCCGATTACACTGAACACCATACCTAACATATTTGGGAAAAGGCAAGGCAGATGATAACCAATGAAAAGTGCAATCACAATACAAGATAAATCACGAAGAAATCTTGCGTGTCACAACAACAATTTATAAAAGATAAAAAAAGTTATAGGCATCTCAGTATCATCATCATAATACGGGTTCATTGACCTCAATTAACTACGTGATTATAAGACAATGGGACAAAAACGTTGTCGATGATTGAATAATTACTGCTTAGAGAAAAACTCTGATTGATTTCCTATTACTTGAGGAAATAAGATGTTGATGCGTTTATCCTTTTGGTGTTTCCTTTATTTTGATGAGAAAATTTGCAGTTTTTTTGGGACCTCATTAGTAAAGAAAGCTCCCAAAATGAGCCTTTTCCCGACTATGTTGTGGTCGGCTTTCAGTCTAACCGGATTCAGCTGAGTACCAGCGCTTTACAAGGAGCGACCGCCTATCTGACATCCTCAACCAGGTTACCCAGGCAACTCGATTTGTCATTGCATATGTAATTATATATTGTCAAGAAGCTTTACACATCAGCTGGCTATTTATCATAGTTGGCTATTTTTATTATTGACTTGACAATAGTAAGAAAATGTGATCAAAACACGCTGCGTTATGCTTGAAGAATCAAAAAGCTGATTTCCCTCTAGATAGTCGGATAGGCAATAAATACTAAACAAACTCTCCTACACTCCCAAATCTTACAAAATTTGATCACCCATCTTCAAACTGACCTCATTACATCAACCTGTTACCACCTGACCCTAACGTCTACTTCGGAAGTCGGTTAAAACGTTACAAAGTCCGATATGAAGAAACAACAGAGGGGTGAGTCCGTAGCAATTAACGGGTTGAAACCGTTTGTGGATATATTACCATCTACACGGGTAAATAATCTTTGACATCACGCTAGGGGTTGTGTGTCAAATGCCAGTTGGAGAAATGAGGTGTGTTAGTGAACTGAAGAAAATTTTGTAAATGTACCTATTTGAGTATATTAAAGATAGTATTTCTATATGTACACTGGCGTTCTGTGGGGAAAGAAACTATGCTATGTAGTTAGTTATTATCAAAACTATGTTATTAGTTAGTAACTAAGCTGAAGAGTTAGTTTGTTAGGTCGTGCTAATCTCAAGAACTACTTCTCTGATTTGAAAAAAAAAATTGTGTTAGATAGCTCATTTATTGAGGAGAGTATAGGCTATTTTTCAACCGGATTGCGCGGAGATATCCTGGCAGGATGCAGGTTAAACCATTTTATTGAGTGGATAACTTTTTGACTTCCTTATTCCAGTTACATCAATAGGTACCGTCCTGGATAATCTAATAAAATTAATACCTTAAAAAAATTGTTGAAAGTAAAATCATATTCTAGTAGATTCTCATTTGACGTCATAAGCACCAAGTAACGTAATAAGTGAACATTTTCACATAACCAGTGAAACTAAATTGGAACCATTTAAAGCATTATTTCCGTTTTTTACTCATGTCTGTAACGTCATAGCTGTAAGGTGTAACTAAGGCTGGTAGTATGCGGACGGTTTAAAGAAGAACGGACTGCGACTCGCATCTGTCTAGCTTTTTCCCAACTATATTGTCCGATACATATGTATGTCGGAACGACTTATCTAACTTGTTCAACTCAGTTACTCGGGCAACCCTTGATAAGACTACTTGTCAGACTTCTGACTCAGCCGGTTCTCAGTTGCTTCAGCTTAGAGTGGAAGCTGATCTTAGCATGCTTATGAACAAGTTCAGGGAGAAGATACACGAAATTGCCTATCTTGATCATGTCATCTATCTAGTCTTTTCCTAACAATGTTGGTGTAGGCTTCTAGTTTAACTGGAGGTAGCTAGGTATCGTTGTTTTAAAAGTCACGTCTGACGATAATCTGATCTCTTCAACTCAGTTACCTAGGCAACCAGATACCCCCTTGAAGGACTAGTTTTCACACTTTTTACCATATGACTTTGACCTTTAAAGTGTGCCAAAGATGTTCGTCATGACAAGATGGTCGATCCGCGCGGATTACTTAGTTTTCACTGTTGCTAGCTACTAAAACACAAGCTTGTCCAATTCAGTTCATGTAATATCAGCTTAAATAGTAGCGATTTGAAACTGCAGTCGTCAGTGATGACGATATAGCCTTGACGTGCCTCAGCAATCAGTCTGCAGGGCACTATTGTCGGGCTTGTAATGAATTGTATTACTTTGTATTGTATTTGTATTGCCGTGGTTTAATTAGTCTGGATGGAGTTGAATAGATGTGAGGTAGAAAAGAGTGTCTAGGCGATTCGGTAATTGAACGTGAGATAGGATTAGTGAAGAATAAAGTTTGGTCATTCTATATTTATTTTCTGAGGACAGACGTACATACAAGGACTCTCTCAGATAAACAATATTTTATTATATTACATAGGTTTGTCTGTCTATCGCGCTTTCATGCCAGAAATAAACCGTTTTGAAGAAAGGTACACTAATAGCAGAGCCATAGAGAAAGGAAATTTTTATAGAGGGTTGCCAGAAGGGGTTCCCTCAAGACATCTTCTTTTAAGATAAATACCTATTTCATCATTATACAAGCATATGTATGAAGTAATCGTAGCATTCTTATCTAGAATCATAAATAGTTTAAGCAGTTTTTAAGAGACAGAGTCCTAAACAAAATCCCCGCTTTTAAACTATACTAAGTAAAACATCAAAACTTTATGTAACACCAAAGTTCAAGATCACTTCTAGGTCACACACACATGCACAAACTTCTCCACGAACAGACCACAGACAAGCTATCGAGACTAACCTACAAATTCACAATGTAAGTGCCAGTTCACACGAGCGTTCCCACGCGGCAATGTCTAGGGCGGCCGTGTGAAACACCTTAACAATGATGTAATGTTATGTCATGGGTTTGAAAGGAAAAATGCTTTTACTTTGACTTTTATTGGGATTTGAGATTATGTCAGAAGCAATTATCTTAAAAAGCAGTTTTTGGCTGCTGTATTTTTGTCTGTCTATGAAATATAGTGGTGGTAAACTGGCCTTGAATATAATCTAAAATTAAGCTTTACGTAAATTCTAAACACAGTTCAGTAGATCTACTATTCATTAACATAGTCATAACTAACTTAAACTTTTAGATTCCAAAAAAATGGGAAAGCTTATAGGTATGGACATTTCTTTGCATGGCAAAAATACAAAAAGACAGAGTCTTACGATAATTGTAAGAAAATAATAAACACTGAAATGTCTCACACGAATTCACATTATCATATATAATTCATCATCATCATCATCTCAGGCATAGGACATCCACTGCTGAACATAGGCCTCCCCTTAGATCTCCACAGATACCTGTTGGAGGCGATCTGCATCCAGTGTCTTGCGGCGATAGTTCATTTTAATTTCATTAAATGATCTATTATAACAATAAACTCAAAACTAGCAAATCCAGGAAACAAAAATTTGAATACCGACACGGGAATCGAACTCTGAACTCACCCCTATTCATTATAGCAATCGTTTATACTCACGCGATATACGGTGTAACCATAGGAATCTAAGGGTTACCCTTTAAAATAAATATGGTAAATGGTATAATTTTGTACGAGGGTGGAAATTACCAATTAACTTCTAAATAGGTGGGAATTTGTTACTATTTGTTTTTGAACTATGTAGGTATAACATTTTGTTTTATGCTTTCACTTGCTAAAAGCAAAACCTGTTTCGCTTAAAATATTTAGTGATACAGATTATGTATGACAAAAATAGTATAACAGATATTTTTTTCCTTCAAATATTATCTGTTTGTTGTCCGTTTTAGCCGTTTATTCAGAACCCTTAGGAAATTCAATGAACATAAACAAAGCTAACATTATATTTTATAGGAATTGATTTATTGCATAGGAAAAATAAACCGTATTTCTAATTGATTAAAAAAATACACAAGAGAATTTAAAAAATACACAAATTTTTACCCTTTAACAGCATTTGAAAAAAAAAGTGACTACAAATCGAGAAACCCTAGTATTACAAAGGGTAAACCAATTACTACCATTTTTTTCACTAGGCTGCGCTTACGCAGGGGTTCGGAGCAAATCTACCGGAAAATTATCATTGTTTACAAAATAAGTAATTTTTAAACTGGCAACTTTTATATTTTTATTCTTTATTTTTTTGACGACTCGCTCCAGTGATAATTGGTGGGATATTGCGAAAAATATAATTTGCTTAGAGATATTCTTTTTGGTTAGAAATAGTATTTGGGTTACTTAAGTTGAGTTTAAGTAATGGTTTGGAGAAATTGGAGCGATCTGATTGGTATTGTTATGGTAAATAGAAATTGCTATAGTTCTTTATTGTGATTGACGGAGACAATTTTTTAAAGATAGGTAGGTACTACCTACTTGTTAGGACATTTACAGATAAGTCTCTACATTCAAAATATACCACTTAAACTTGTTTGTCACTTATGTTATAAAGCTTCATTGTGATATAGAGGAATAGTTTTTTTCAGAATTTTAAAAATAAAAAAATACAACATTTTCATAAAAAAGATTTCTATCGATTTTCTTTTCAAGAAAGACAAATTCGTATTTCTATGAACGCACGTTCCCTAAAACAAATGATACATAACTATAGTTTTAAATTAAAATATACTAGGAACAAAGCACCAAAAAAAAACCCATCATGACAAATGACTGACGAGTTTCGAGAACGGTTTAGCGATTTTATCGCAACATGTCCTTCAGTTTTGTATGTGGTGTTTTACGCATACATACATACATACATACATATATAATGATTTATGTGTATATTGGTGTATGTAACTGCTAAACGTGTCCGGACGTGTAGAGGGAATAACCTATTAGTAGGTGAATATGATTCATAAGTATATAGAGACAGGAGAAAAACCTGAAAAGTAAAAGGCTTAAACCATTATTTAATTTGACACAAAATCAGTAGCTCGATGACTGGTAATTTAAAGCGACTTTTTCAATTTATGCCTAATCTATCCTGAAAACCGCATCAAAATCGATTCACCGAAATGTGGGATAATTGCGCACAAACATACATACCTGCATACAGGTCAAATTTTTTTTAAATCAGTTAAAAAACAAAGTATTCCTATATAATTTCAAATAAGGCCGTATTTTATTACTATAATTTCTAAATAAATGCATACCTATAGGTCATTCGTCATGCCTTCCTTCTTTGGGCAAAAATTATCCTTTCAAAACTCAAATAAAAACTAGTCACCCTACTCATAATTAAATACATATACCTTTGTCTAGTTGTGTTAAACAATTATTCTAGCAGTTCAATGTCGCTGTTTTTTGCGCATACGTCATTCGTTATTTCGGCGCCATATTTGACAGCCATATTGGATTTCCACGTATTTTTATGAATCATTTTATTTTCTGTTGTAGATTTTACATTAACACATGTGTCACGTCATTTAAAATTAAACTGACTAGCTTTATAATATCTTTGGTAGGCGTTACGGGTTATCAGAGGCTAGAAAATTTGACAATCAGTTTTACCTAGGGGTATTGAGTTGCCCAGGTAACTGGGTTGAGGAGGTCTCTATGTAAAATACTGACAATCAGTTGCATTCTGTTAGACTGAAAGCTGACCCTAACTTAGTTTGAGAATATGCTAATAGGTATTCATTAAGGAAATAATTAGATGACTTCTTTCCATGTACAGCAGAATGAAGTATCAGACTCTTTCTGAGTAGAACCCACCATGTACCGTCTGTAGCCCTTTGGGTACCAGGGCCGCGGTAAATCTTTTGAATAACCCTGTCGCTCATACTTGAATGACCTATTTCCTATCCCGAAAATAAAACTATGATTTTTATCCCACATTAGCATCACATTTACTCCTTTTCTCTTAACACCTCAATCTTCAACCAACCTGAAAAAATAACCGATCAAAGCTTATAAAATAATTAGGAGGTCCAAAAATAACTTGACAAAACCCAACATGTAATCAAATGGTAGTCACAGCTAAAATAAAAAGTTAATAATGACAATTTGTTCTGTGGGAAACAACGTGACATGTCGACACCTCTACGGATAAAATATATACGAATATAATAATATGTTATCTTAGGAAGAAGTTTGTGATCGTTTTTGGAGGTCCAAAAGAGAGAAGTGAGGAAAAAAAATATACTTAACTAGCTGTTACCCACGTTAAAAAAGAACCACTTCCTTCAACCGGGTAAAAAGTAGCCTATGTCCTTTTTCAAGCTCTATACTATCTGTGTAATATCCTTTCAGGCTTTAGCTAGACTGGGTATCTGTTTATTCAAATCGGTTCAGTAGTTTTGGTGTGAAAGCGCGACAGCCATACATTTTAGTATTTAAAATTTGTCAGGGGTTTTATTAAGCAAAGTTTGAGTTTATCAAAAGTATTCCAATAACACTTAACTTTACCAACTACTGACTGGAATTTTTACCAAAAATAAATTCTAACACAAAATAAACCATCAAAATCCTCGATTGACGTCATCAAATGATTCATTAGGTAAAACATAAGCAAATAAATAACTTCGTACATGAGATAAGTATCGTCGGATACCTGTGAATAAATTGTGGGAAGTGACGATACACACGAGGTGTGGGGATCAGTCTTGAGATATCGATGACTGGGGTATATAAATTTTTTTGTTACTAGAATATGAGTATGTTAGTTTTCATTTTGATAATACTAGAGATAAGAATAATGTATGGTTGGATCGGTTAAGATGGAAAGAGAGATTTCATTAAGTAATCTTGATTTGCCTTATGACTGGACCCGATTCTGAAGGTGGCAAAAGATTTATTAGGTACTTTTTTTTGATATCCATTAATTACATATTTTTTACATGGCAAAGAAGCCTAAAATATAATTACTATATCTTTTCTTTATTTAAGTCTTAAGGCCAACAAAATATAGGTATCAATATGTTAATACGCAAATACATAACGTGATTATAATTAAGGCTAACATACTACTTTACCATGCGTTAAAATTAAACCTATCTTCAGACACATCCCTCCACAGACACCCACGTGTATATCAGTATTGTATTGTCAAATTATTTCCCATAGCCTTGCGCGCGCGCATCGCCTTTTTGTGGCAGCCGGATAGACTGCCTTCTCGTCGCTTCAAGTTTAAACCAGTTGGGGATCAGTAGGTTCGAAAATTATTATTATTTTATCAAAGAAAAAAACATTTTTTACTTAGAAAAATTTGATAAAAAC
The DNA here is from genome assembly GCA_033682625.1 of Helicoverpa zea x Helicoverpa armigera. Classification (NCBI taxonomy): domain Eukaryota; kingdom Metazoa; phylum Arthropoda; class Insecta; order Lepidoptera; family Noctuidae; genus Helicoverpa; species Helicoverpa zea x Helicoverpa armigera. The sequence continues at coordinate 313,087 of JAWIIS010000015.1, read as the reverse complement.
GTCTTGATCACATGATTTCTATCGTCCCCCGTTTTAATTTACTTAATTTATTGCATTTTTCATTCATTAATTTAGGGCCATTTATTCAATTATCGATAACTTCCGTCGGAATAAATATGAATACTTAACACTATTTTCCATTCAAAAACTATCAAAACGTTACACATATTCTTCAGATAACGATAACTGATAACTCGCAATTGAATTGAATGTATTTCAGACGTAAAAGGCAATTGTAAAATCAGTTTTTTTTAACTTGTTAATTATACAAAATGATAGCAATAAACACCATACTTACTTGCTTTCTTGGAATCCTTCTGTTTTTTGAAACAAAGAAAAACAGAATGAGTCAGATTCTCACACGTTCTTACAAATCAAAGGAGGGTTACTAAAATACAAAATAAATTTCCAAAACCTTATTTTTTAGCACTAAACCTGTTGTTATACCTAAATTAAGAAACTGGTTTATTTTAACCACGACACTATAATTTTGAGTTTGGTGTTTTTTTATTATTTTGGTGTGACTGAAACAATCGATTTTGGGAAAGGAATGAAACTGGTTAAGTAGGTATATAATTTTTCTGGAAAAACTATTCAACATTATAAAAAGCTTACTTTATATAAAACATAAATCTTAAAACTGAAATCTTCTGATAGAACTGAATAATGCTCATCCTCCTGCATTTCTTATTTTTACATAAGTAAGGTAGGTACTATTTAATCCTTTTCAAGTACGTAGGTACAATATCTTCCCTATACAGGAATGCGGAAACCAACAAAATACCACAATATATCTAAAATAGAAGAAATCCAACATTTGAATATTAAAATTGAAACAAACGCGGTGAAAATATTAGTGTATTACAACAAAAGGTATCCTGTAGGAGCGTTTGCAATGAGAAACGCGAGCCGCCATGTTGGACCATAGAGCTAGGAATAAACAAGAACAGAGTTGGCAATGGATATGGCAAATATAAATGCACCACACTTTTAGATCAAAGTCAAAGTGTTTTTTTATTATTTCAAGCTTGTTTTACGGTTCCAAAGAGTGGATCTCATGGAGAAGAACTGGCAAGAAACTCCTTAGAAACGTGTTAAGTTTTGTGGCAAAAAAGAGTGAATTTTCATGAAAATCCTTTTACTTAAAAGAACAAAATATAAATTCTGAAAATACACGTGTTACTTCAGTGTCGGAAAATCGTGTAACCGACAATTTTATGTAAGTTAGGTAGTGACCATTTTCACGCACCTTTTATATCAAACTTGCACCCTTTCAATCGGAAAATTAGCATAGTTAGAAAACTTCTTAGAAAATATCCAATGAAATACCGATGTTTCAAATTGTGTACCATATCCAACCCGCTCTCATTTCCCACATCCCTAACGAAACGAAACAATAGCAAACCCGGGCACGATGCCGTCGTTTTAAATAATACATAGAGATACACATTTTATTTGCAAAACGGAAGCACAGTGATTTATATGTGTGTGCTGTTAATCGGTAGTTTTGTATCGTAGCTATACTAGTTTTTTTTTTTGTATGGGACTTCGATAAATATTGGAAATTGTCGTGTTGGGAAAGTATGTTGTTGATGGTGAAATGAGTCACGTAATATGTCATTTGATAGGTCAGACAAGGGCCTACTTGAAATCTTTCATATACTTAAACCGAAGTAAGCTTCTAGATTAAGATAAAATTTAGTTTATTTAAACATTGAATACAGCACATAACTCAGAGCGAAGCAGTTCTGTCTGGTATAAGTTCAGCCGATTTAGACATTACGTGGAGTCAGAAGCCAGTATGTCTGATACCAGTCTTACCAAGGGGTTTAAGGAGTTCAGATAGGTAGTCGTTCCTTGTAAAACACTGGTGCTCGGCTGCATCCGGTCAGAGTCAGAGGTAGAGGCCAAGCGTAACATAGTTGGGAAATGGCTAGGATACACGAAATGAAAAACCCATGCATAGCCTTAAAATATTTTCATAATTAATTTTGTTTTTTTTTTCTTCCAGGTACAAAGATGATAAAAAGGCAGAAAATACGCAAGAAACTCCGGTGAGGCCGATAGGTCCACGTAACAATGTGACAACAGTGTCAAAAAACTAAAACTTAATACTAAAATACTCCTAAATAATTCTCCTAACACTTTCCTAATCTAGGTTTTAGTCACAAAAGTTAGTGCCAATAGAAAACAAACAGAGTTATAAACGTATAGAAGTGACATCGAACTTTGGAAGCAACGATAAAAATACAGTGCCACATTAAAAAAAAAACATTGAACATTTTTTTTTGTAAAAAACATAACAAATTAACAAAATTTGGACAAATAAAACAATAGTGATATTTTTTTGTGGAAAAAAAATTGTGAAAAATTTCCAAAATTTTGGACTTAACGGGTGATGTGTTAAGGATGGATCTCCACGCTCCGCAGTTGGTAGTCCATTCTTATGAGCCACATGCCCCACTCCTCGAGGTGGAAGGACTGGATCCTCACAGTCCTCAGCAGAAGGTGCTGATACATGCACCAACGTTGCAAAGCCAGGAGTTGATGAGCAGTGACCATCGGAACGGAGGTGAGCAGAGCTATGGTAAACAGAAATTTTCTTTATTTTTTTATTACATTTAATAGAAAAACACTAGTATTAAACATAATTCAATAATATAATTACATTGCGGTTCAAGGGTCCGATTCCCTATGAATTAGTCTAATTAGCCAAAGTCTGCCTTATTGGTCTAATTTTACTTTAAAAGTATTTACTTAATACTTGCATCATCTTTTATTGAAATAAAAAAGTACATCGCTTGTCTATTGTCAATATCGATTGTAAGAACAACATCAACAGAATTGATAATTTGTCATCAACATTTTGAATCAATTGAAATCTATTTTTACTGCCTTAAAAGGTGGATCCCTGTATGTATGTATATTTATTATGCGTGATTATCTCATGTACATATTTTTTGTAAAAATATATTTTTTAATTTCTCGCCTCGATAAAGCCTCGATAAACTATTATTGAGAGCAGATGTGTCTGATCTGACGTAGAGTACGACTTTACAGATGAGCAGTATCACGCGCACAGCAGCAACCAGAGCGGAGACGGTGAGTCGCCATCTTGTTTATATTCATATAGGTTTTTTATATGATATATTATGGTGATATAAAATCTGATATTCAATAGGTATTATATTGGTAATATATTGGTTAATGAGCCTGTGTGTGCTGGATTATTTGAAACAGGTTATATACAATTTAAAGAAAGTATTTATAAGCTCATCCATGTATTGACCAGAAGCATAGAATTTATTCTGTTAGCGTTGAAACTTTGCAAAATAAACCTACTATGTAAACTACTTTTTTACCATGAAGTAATAAATAAAATTTATAAAAAAACATACTTTTAAAAGCACTTTAGCCTGTCATCAAAAACTGCCATAAAATAAACTGTTCTTTTCAAGAACTATCTAAGCATACATAAATCTATAGCAACTCAGTCTAGCTATTTGCATTCCCACCGTCCCGCACTCGTAACAAATGTTCTCAAAGAACTAATTCCATTTAATTTCTTAGACTCGCTTCGATTTCAGTCTAACTTTTTGTCTAGACTAGAAAAAAGATAGACCTATCACCTGTCACGTTGATAGAGAGTTTTCAGTTTAAATATTCGTTTTTCAGTCGAATTTATGAAGCAATTTAGTTATAAAAATTTCACTCGTATTGTAAGATAAATTTATGTATGCTATCTAGCCTATATTTTGCACTGATTTAGTGCCAAGTTCTGTGAAAAATTTCATCAAAATTGGTTGACAAAATAGACATCAATGACTATGTTTCGGATGGCACGTTAAACTGTTGGTCCCGGCTGTCATTGAACATCCTTGGCAGTCGTTACGGGTAGTCAGAAGCCAGTAAGTCTGACACCAGACTAACTAAAGGGGGTTGCCCGGGTAACTGGGTTGAGGGGGTCAGATAGGGTAGTCGCTCCTTGCTAGTACTCAGCTGCATCCGGTTAGACTGGAAGCCGACCCCCGAAAAGGCTCGGAGGATAATGGTTGAATAGTTTACCTGCAATTGGCAAAAATAGAGACGTAAAAATAAAAATCTTACTTAAAATATACTTAATTTCAGAATTTCGTGATGAAAGATTATGAATACTTTCTCAAAATAAACAATATTAAATAAAAGCATGAAACAGTTAATCCGTAAACGTCTGTCTACAAAATATCAAGGTTTAGCTGAAATTGCGTCGTTTTAAATATTATAGCAAGTTTTATATCATAGTGGGAAATTGATCATCACGGCTAATTTATACTAGGAAATAAAAACAAGAGACGGCCGGTTTCTTAAATTATGTTTGAATGTTTGGATGGTTAAGTATTTTAAAGAATTTTTAAAAATACTTTTTTGTTGAAGTTAGACAAAGTATTTTCTTTATGGTAGGTAAGTATCTGACCATTATATCATGTGAAGGTAAGCTATTATGTTTTCGAAGATGACGCAGGCTCAACCACCACGAAATAACGTAAACGGTGCCTAAACATTATTTACTCACTTGATGACTCCTAGTTTGCTAAAAAGGCTTCAATACAAATAGTAATTGGTGCTGTATGTTGTGCGTACAGTTCACATAAGATTACTTAGCCACCCTGAAGTCAGTCATTTAACGACAGTCAGACAGTTCAGTTCAGGCATATTTGCACAAGTTACCAACTTCATAGTAGCAAAGTTATTTCACGAAAGCTATACCATAGGAGGCTACACTATGATCAATGAACAAGCCCCCAAGCTACACATTTAAAAAGAAACTTTTTCCAACTGTCTCCAAACTCGAAGATATTACGGAAAAAGTGTAAAGGATTGATCAGTTTTTTCAATGGCACCCACACAGATGTGATGTTGTTCACACGGTGTTGTTTTGTTTGTGTGTGTGAGTATAAATATCAGTAGGGTGTGGTTCGAGTGGTGGCGGTGAGCGGGTCGAGTGTATAAGCGTAGCGGGGTGTAGGAATAATGAGGTATTTTGATTTTTTTATAATGGATGTTCTAATGTTGGTTAATCACGGAATACTTTTTATTCTAAACTTATTACTTCACTTTTGTTTGAATTTTTATTAACTGACTTTTGATATCGGTTATCGAATTCGGTAGTACTAAAAAAGAAGTTTTTATCTGCCTATCGAAAGTTATGTAATGAGATTGCATCAAACTCAGAAAGTGAGGTTGTGAATTCTGTAGTTTATTTAATGAATGTCTGATACTGTCTTAAAAATAAAAATAACGTTAAGGAGTTTTTGAGATTAACAATTTCAAGCAAACGAAATGACAATTTTATAAAATCAGCTGTATACTTAGATTGAATTCAAAAGTTTCATTTAGCAATCAAATTCGCTTTAGTCTCATTCGGGTTATCCGTTTTACCTAAAAGTTTATCAATATCACTATAAATAGTGCCTTATTTTTAGCTTACTACTAACTTTTAATAACCTGCTACAACCTCACTAACTGTGTCTCTTTTTATATTTGTAAAGATTACTTTTACGACCATATCATCACTGTCTCGATATACGGAATCCGAATCGCTGTTACTTTTAAAACCCGCTAACACTGACGCCCTACCCTGCGCACACGCGGCAGTCCATCCCAACTAATTTCACAGCGATTTAGTCAAGTGTACTGATGACAAAAAACCTCCCATTCACCGTGCTATGTGGCAGACGTGGTTCGACAGTGAAATTTCAATGAATGGTCTCCGGTTGTATTGAGGTATTTTGGATCTTCGTTATATTTAAGGGGTAAGCAGAGCTCTCGGCTATGTTACATACATGAATGCAAGAACAAGTTCCGAGCTCAAGGAAGACCTGGCTGTCACTTTTAGATTAACGGTCAGTTACGGGTAGCCAGCAGCAGAAAGTCTGATCACCTCTATTACGTACTAAAGAGTATCAAGTTGTACAGGTACTAATCTGGGTTGAGGATGTCAATCTATGTTTCACTGGTGCTTAGCTACGTCCGGATAGAGTGAAAGCTGACTCTAGTATAGATGGCAAAAGGATTTTCAACTAGACTGTAGACTTTAGTCTTAATCGGAAAATAACTTTTGATTTTGACTTAGAAGTCGGAATGTACTACATACCTAACTACCAACAATTAGAAGTTTCCTTTTCACAATCTCATGAAGAGTTCTATATTTCTAATACGTACGTACTAAACAGTAATCTTAAAGCTCTATAGCTACTAAGAATCTCAACAGATTTATCTCAATAAACGCCATACAAAAGTGAACAGCAAAGTGCTCACGCGCCGATTGAAAGCGAAACTTGTTACAAAAAGTAACAAAACGATGGCAAAAAAACACCGACCAGATGTTTCTACCCGGCGACGCCTGCGGGTATGTTTTTAGGTTTAAACTTGAGGTTTATCAATCGATTGAATTTGTTAATAAACTCAGTGTCAACTGATGAGTAAATAATAAATTAATTGGGTGTATAGTTATGAGTAGTCATTATAATTGCGATAGGTACGTAGGTATTGTTTAGACTTTTACAGGAAAATGGTGACTCTGATTTAGATGAAATTTGGTGTTATATGTTATAGCTTTTAGCTAGGTTCTTAGACTAGAATTTTAGCTAAGTTCCTAGACTGAAATTTTCAGGAAACCAGTAGGTAATACATGAAACTTATTTAAGGCTAAAAATTTACTATAACTACGAATTTATGATTAACATTTGACTTTTTCTGATTAAAATATATAATGTATGTAAAATCTTCATCAACTCTTCCATTAGATACTGATGTACCCTTTTTTTCCCTTCATCAAAAATCTTTATCTCTACCTAGAACGTCACTAGGTACATCAGAATCCAAAATATAACTATCTTAAATCATCCTCTCATTACAAACAAACCAAAGCAGTCTAACAAAACAAAAAAGACGTCCGTCCACCTAGCTAGTTCCCAAGGAAGTGGCAGAGTCTGCGGTCTGCGAGGTGTTCGTTACATGCGCGCGCACGTCTCAGAGAGAGGGTAGATGTGGTCCCTCACCAATTTCCGTTCAGAGAATTGGTATTGGTATTTTTGTAGTTCTGACTTATTTTTGGGATTTTAAACATTAATTGAGTAGACCTACATTGATTAGTTTCGTCCGACGTGCCTTAAGACGAAAGACGTCAACCAATGTGTGTTACCAGTGATGACTTACGGCACCGAAACGTGGTCTCTCACTATCGGCCTCATCTCAAAGCTCAAAGTCGCTCAACGAGCTATGGAGAGGGTATGCTCGGTGTTTCTCTACGTGATCGAATCCGAAATGAGGAGATCCGTAGACGACCTAAAGTTACCGATATAGCCTACCCGCTACCGGATTAGCAAGTTGAATTGGCAATGGGCTGGCCATATTGCTCGTAGAGCGGATGGCCGATGGGGTCGAAAAGTGGAGTGGAGACCACGGACTAGCAAGCGCAGCGTAGGACGTCTACCAACAAGGTGGACAGACGACCTTATAAAGGTCGCCGGAAGACGCTGGATGCAGGTCGCCTCCAACAGGTATCTGTGGAGATCTAAGGGGGAGGCCTATGTTCAGCAGTGGACGTCCTATGGCTGAGATGATGATGATTTAGGTATGTCAGTCTTACCAAGGGGTGCTGAGTTACCAGGATAACTTTGTTGAGGAGGTCAGATAGGCAGTCGATCCTTATAAAACACTGGGTACTCAGCTGAATCTGGTTAGACTGAAAGCCGACCCCAACTTAGTTGAGAAAAAGGTAGGCAGATGATGACTATGATTAACTTAGGTAAATACATATTACATAGATTTAAGTTTCTATTTACTACCAAATATTGTAAATTATTTATATATAATTATTTTTAAAGGTATCGATGGGACAATGTAGCCTGATAATAGATTTTTATTTTTTGATATTTTCTCATCCACCACGTGGTTAAACCACAACCCAAAACCAAAAGTTAAACATAATTTTCTCACCATCTAACCATAGCCTCACAGAACCGGTTGCAGTGTCAAGTCATCGCAATTAGTTCCGCGCCGGGAACCGAACCCGCGACCTGTCGACGGAAGTTTAATGTTTTTAGACAAATTGTCGGGTTTTTAGTTTTTTTGATGTTTGATATTATTTTAATTGAGTGGGAATTGATGGTGAGTGTTGTTATGGATATAGCTAAGGTTTATTTTGTTTTTATAGGATAGTTTTATTTATCAAGTAATAGGTACCAGAAGGTTCATTTTCTTTTTAATAGTGGGTAGGTATGGGAAGAGGTTTGTAACCAGTAGTGGGTAATAAAAAGGGCATATATCATCATGATAAAAGGCTAGGTTTTATCCTTGGAAAGATAAATAAAATTATTCATAATTATCAGTGTGTACACTAGTTTCTCTCAGTTTTATACACATTCTATGGGAACAACTTCGCATTCCTGGAGAAAAAGTAGCCCACAGATAGCCTTGTTCTTGAAAAATTGGGTGTGGACATCAGTAATTTCAATCAAACGCTGCAATATTTATTTTTTGGTAAAGAAAGTGATTTGAGGAAGTAAATAAATGTTAATAAAAAATTATGTCCTGATCAAATTTCTATCAAAATAAGTCGTTTCATGAAAAATAACCATATAAGTTCATACAAGTAAAATTAAAAATTAGCCTACAGAACCACACCAAAAACTGACCATCACTCACAGTACCCCAAAATCTTCCGTGCGAAAGAGACAACCATATAAACCACGTTCCGCTCGATTAGAACCGCCTTGTTCGAATTTTGACAGCAGCCAATCAGAATAAATTTGTCCGCGCACACTAATTGATAATTCAAAGTCAAAACGTCTTATGTCCTTCAAACATCACTGAAATTCCCATCTTATATCTAAAAAATTAAGGTCCAAATTCGTTTGTGCGTAGACATTGATGAACCGTTGACAGAAAAGCCTAAATTCTTATAGAGACATTACGATATCTACCTTATCGTTGAGGGTTAAGATATATTTTTGAATGACACGATGAATCAATTATTTTTATTTTTTCACCTTTTGAGCAAACGAGTAACGAGTGATATGTATGAATTTGAGCTTTTGGAGATTGACCGACTGCGCTAAAATGGGTAATGATTTTGTATTGTACATATTCTGGAAGTTGAAGTAGTAGTTGATATGTAGTGATTTCAGATTTTGAAGATGATCAAAAGTCTAAGCTTCCTTTTTCAAGTTTCAAAAGTAATAAAAAATGGTCTTCTCGTTTATTGCAAGTACATAGGCACCTTTTATATATTTTATGTAAGTAGGTACCTGTTACAGCAATATAAATGTCATAGTGCAAATTCTTATTGTCCAGCTATCAAAGTTCATGGGATCCACTCAGGTGACAAATAGAAAATTAGGGCGTACCTAATGAAGATCTCAGTACATTTTTACTTTTTGGATAAGTAGGTATAAAATAACCCTTTACTAATAACGATCTAAAAATTTCATTCAAAACTGCAAACTCAATAAACTGAAATGATAACATATGCCACTTTCCTTTCAGCAGCCAAGTTTAGAAGATGATCCAATTGTTTGGTCATACCAACACAAGGCAATATAAACCTTATTTTCTTCGCTCAAGGTTCATTTTTCTGTGGCTATTGACAAAGATATTAATGAGTATTGCAGACATAGACATTACTTTTAAAAGTTCACCTTATTTTTATGACGGTAAGGTCGATTTTCGAAAAATAGAGGTTTGTTTTTTTCTTTATTTCTAATTGTACCGATGTGATTGTTTTTGGACGAATGAAGGCTGTTCTTAGTTACATAGCAACAGTTTAAACATTATTTAACTTATAAATATGTATGCGTGACTTACCTTAGTAATACATTAGTGATAATGACTTTAAATACGCGTCCAGAATCTGGATATGAGTACCTACCGTCGTACTACAAAAACTTTTAAACGTCTGTTGAATACTTGTCTAAAAGAATGACAGACTATGACGTTGAAATAAGGTCCGTTTTCCAGTCACATTTTTTTAGACAAGTGTTCAACAGATGTTTAAGTTTTTGTAGTAAGGCTGTAAATCTTTATGTTCTTCTAATGTAATAATTAAGCTTCTTATTATCAAGTTTCATCAAAATCGTTTTTGACTTATTTCATACTAGCTGCTCCTCAGAGTTCCATCCCGAATCCAGAAGAGTAACCAATGTCTTTAATTAGGCTCTGACTATATGTGTACCAAATTGTATTTAAATCGATTCAGTAGTTTTGGCATGAAAGTCCGAAAGACAGTCAGAGGTACACTCCCAATTAAAATATAAGTACCTAATGATTATTATGATATTTATATATCTTGGTATGTACATATATAAGAAGCTTTATCAGTATTAATGTATCTATTATCTATTTTCGCTAATGAACCGTAAGATCCTATACATGAAACACCATAATTCACTCGAATTAGATCAGGATAGTTCTCATACAAACACTCTGGACTTGGTCAAAATAATCTGTCACATAAAAATAGATTAAATTGAATAAGGGAATAAAATTCTTGTGTCATATAAGTGTCACTGCCAAATAGTTGAAATAGCCGTTCAAGAAAACAGCTAGCCTATTCACTAAACAACGCTGTAGTTACACAGTTACGTACATAATTATCAAAAATACAGTGTCTAATACTTTGGTAGCTCGTCACCGTATTGCTATTTAGATGACGTTTTGTGAGGACCTGTGATAGATCTACCAATATTAAATAAAAAAACTTTACTTAACTTTGTCAATGTTTTTGAGAAATCATCACCTGCCTACCTACTTACCTTTTCCCTAATTTTGGGGTCAGCTTCCAGTCTTACAGGATGCAACTAGGTACCTACCAAAATTGAATTTTCTACGTAGCTACTACCTATCCTTCTTCGTGTGAGAGAAGGGCGCAGCCCAGCAGTGGGACGATATAAAGGCTGTAACAGTAACTGCCTATCGGATTTCCTCTAAGATAGATACTTAGCCGTAGCCTGATCATAAAATTTTTGAGACAATCCTGCAAAAAGGGCAAAGTTCATAGTCTAACTTTACTTACACAACATAGGTAAAATCAATTTGTCAAATATACAATCGCTTGCATTAGCCGACATGTTCTTATAATAGGTAGCTCTAATTAATATCATATCAATAGGCCTTTGTATTAGCTAACTTTGGTTAAAGATAGGTTCGATTGCTATCTATAGGTAGGTAAGTACCAACTAATATTACAAAGAGGTTTATGAATTGTGAGTTTCTTGCGTTGTATCCCACAATCTCTAGTGAATCTACAGAGCTGATATTGTAAATTTTTTTTGCTAATAAATTTTTGAACAAGACAAGACTCTAAATAACATGACATTTCATGCTATGTTTCAGCTTATCATGACATTCAAAAAGTACAGTATTACTATACGTATCATTCTGATTACAGATAGTTGAGGGGGAGATAGTGACGTCACTAAGTGCTTTAGATTTGATTGGAATATTTGTTGTGAATTAATATTTTCACATTTTTATAATTATTTCACATTTCTATAGGAGTTTACTTATACTTTTAATTATTTTACCTCTAATACCTACAAGGTTTCTTAGCTGAGAAAAAAACCTAATAGGTATAAGTAGAACAGAGGCTCTCAATCTGGATTCCGTGCCAAAACCCAAGAGTTCCGTATATTCGTAAAAAAAAACTGAATGTATAATGATAGATAGGTATACCTTGATTCTAAGCTACCTAAAACTGAATTTCTAATAATATGTACATAAAAACCAAAATAGTTGCACTAAGATCCTCCAAACCAATGACCGGATGAAGTCACTCACTAATTTTATCTACATGTAATTGGGTTTCTTCAATTGTAATTTTATGGTTAAGACACGGATTAACACGAGACAGATCATTTACCTACTCGGGTAGATTTACTTATCTCTTTGTCAGCTATTTGCAGATTGCAATCCTAATTAGTTTATTTCGATACTCAGAGCTTCATAGGCACTTTTTTTTACTTATTTGATTTAAAAAATTTTTAGATACTTAGTAAGATTGTAGGATTCTTGGATATCATTATAATAAATGCTTCGAACAAGCCCTAGTAACTAGGTTGAGGAGGTCAAATATGCAGTCGCTCCATGTAGGTACGACACCAGTCCACAGCTGCGTCCAGTTAGATTGGAAGCTGTTGGGTTGGAAAAAGGTCAGTTGAGAAAAGATTTCTTGCCTTTTTTTTAGAGCTTTGAGTTGGTGCTACCAACTTATAGCTCAAAGAAATTTACACTACCTACTTTTAACATCTCACAGAGATCAGACATTGTTCGAATAAAATTCAAAAAATCTCTACCCCAGACCTCAAAATCATTCCCAAATATTGGGTATTTTTTTTGCAACATTTAAGTTTACTTTTTATGTTTTAATAAACCACTCAAAAAAAAAAATTGACCAAAAATTCAAACAAAGATGGCTGCCGAAATCTCACCCTCTCGCGCCGTATTTCGGATGATCCCGACACGTGGCGCGGCAGTGTGCTCGCGACAGCCGCGCGGTCCGTTGTGACGCTATCCCGCGACCCGTGACGCGCGAATTTGAAACGTCATCGCAGTTCCATTTTTGAAAATTTGAATATTGAGAATGATAGAACGAAGTGGTTTGCCATTGTGTTCGCGGGTTTTTTCGTTTGAATTTGGAATGTGAAGTGATGATATTGAGGTTGGATAACGGATTTTTTTTTTGGTTGGTGATTGTGCTTGTAAATTGCGTGGTAAAAAGAGTGTCAATTTTTACTATTTTTTTTTTTGCAAAATTAACGACTGAAAAAAAAATACACCAGTGTGTCAAAAAATACTTTCACTAACAAAGGCAATGAAAAAAATGGAAAACGTTACCTACAGGAATAAGAGGAAATAGGGATATTAAGATGATTGCTGGGCTAAACAAACAAAATAATCCCAACAAAGCCTTAAAATACAATAATTCCTAACCAAACCAAACTAAACACACAGAACTACACAAATACATAACAAACGAGTTATGTAAAACAATACGGCATGTAATACCGACACCGTATCACTGTAGCTACGGTATCGCATTACCGAACACGCCCCGTGTGAATGTTATACGACTTACACGCTAAGTTCTGTGTTGAATGATCAAAATGTTAGAAGAACAATAAGAAAATATCTTAAAAACCTGGACAGATCCTTGCCTGAAATAATAATAAATAAAAGAATAATCAATCTGGGATAAAAATCAGAGATTAGCTATAGGTACTAGGATAGTCCCCAAAACGCTCCCTCTTCTTTAATTCCTATGTTTCTTTGATGGGAAGAAGAAGTGGTGAACTAAATTCCTCTGTAACGCACATCTGTATGTTTGATTTGCAAAAATATCATTGATATTGGTAAGGTTAATAGTGTGACCCTGTATTGCCCTATGACACGAAAATAAAAGAGCCTTGACTTAGCTAGAAGATGTAAGGAAGAAAAATATAAACAGGAACGATCAGCTCTTAGCAAAACAAAAGGTTTAGTCCTAGATTTCTTTTAAATGAATGATGATAGGGAAATCAATAAGAACTAAACAGCAGTGGTAAAGAAGATACTTAATAACATAACCGCTGCTGTGACAGGTCAGGACACAGAATAACTACCTTTGGCCATACTTTTGTAGATGCAGAGATTTGGGCACGCAAAGGTACATAAGTACGTTTATTATTTTGGGCACTAATCTGTTTTTCAATTGGATATGGCACGACTAAAACGTTATGACAAAGAATTAGAGGGACTGAATGCAATCCCCCGAAACATCTTCACCAATAAAAGCCACAACGATTTTAATTTATGAAGAATGATATAGGTAATAAGTGCCTAAATATAGACTTTGGATCCAACAATGTCGTCATAAAATATCAAATTAAAAAAAAGACAAAACCAAAACAGTCCCACGGACTAACATAACAAGAAAACTGATCTCTTGTCACAATCGATCAATTATGTCCGTCAACCGTAAAATATACCTCAAAATCGAACTAAGTTATCTGTGCTCGATTGTCCGGCAATCGATTGAGACGTGTTTTAATCGAGATGTTAACGATTTCGGGATATTTTTTTATAAATAATGATAATTTAGAAAAAAATCGGCTAAAAGTTTTAAGTGTGTAAATTTTTTTGGAGTGTTATTCAGTGATAGTGAGTCTTCAAGTGGTGTAATATAGGTAAACTGGAACTAAAGTGATCCAAATGGAAATTTTGCAAAAACAACAAAAAATAAAGTGAAAACCAAAATGGACCATTTTTAGAAAGCAACCATACCCTAAATAGAGCCTCTCTAAAAAACAACAGCCCTAATAATGAAAGAAAAGAAAAACAAACTTATACCAAGAAATTATCTTCAAAAAAGACTTCCAAATTATCGACTTTCGCCGAGCACACGGCTAATAATCGGACTATACGCGTTAATTGCTACTTCCTTCTAACAATCATTTACTTATCAAAAATCTTTGCTTCTCGTGAGAAAAACATTGTCATAGTTGCCCACCTGCCTCAATTGAACCGGAAAAGTGGTGATCAAACACCGGAAAATCGTACAAATCGTCGAAAAACCGGCAAAATTACTCCAAACGAATCGTTAATACTGACCAATCACAGCGGCCGATTGCATGCCGCTTTCACGGTGTTATTTTTTATCGTTTTTTGAAAACCATTAGGGCATTGAAATTAAGCAAGTACTTACCTAGTTTCGACAAATAGGTATTTTTTTTTCTACCATCCGGTTTTTTTTTGTTAGCTTTTTTCTTATTATTTTTCTAATTCTGCGAAGAGCAATCAGACGTTACGATCTCTGTTTTAGTTAGTTGATTTTAGTTGGCCTTTGAGATGGTCTAATTACAAGCGCAATCAAGAACAATTTAAATAAAATAATTTATTTCAGTCCAAAATTCTAACTTCATCTTAAAATAAACATATATTATATATATATTTTACTAAAAAAATGAGTGAAAAAGTGATATAAAAAAATAAAAAAGACACTAAAAAACTCGTGATGAAAAATCGGTACAGACCAAACGAGTGACGTGCTAGAAAATTCGTATTGCGAAAACTTTCAACATGGCTGCCGCATATATTTAGTTCTAAGTGTGAATTTGGACAAAAGTGTTGTTTTTTTTGTAAATAAATTAAGATTAGTGTTGTGCCGTAAGTGTTCAAACTGGAGGGGCAGAGTAAGGCCACTTTTGCGGCCCTGTTTGGGCTAAGGGCCGGCGGCGGAGTCGATCTGTCCGCCGCTTACAGATACAACCAGAATATGATGGAATATTACACATGTAAGTTATATTTTTGTGGTTTCATAGTTGTTAGGTGAATAGTATGTCATCTATAAATTAGTTAGAATAAAAATGTGTGACTATTCCGAATGATTTAATATAACCATGAGAAGAGGAATACTTGTAAGAAACGTTGTGGATGAAATTCAATGAGATGTTTTTGGGGATTTCCTAATTAAAAGGTAATAATTAGATAAAAGGTTCTAATAAAATATATAAAAATATTCCATATTTTGAGGATATTAAAAAAATAAAAATAAAGTATGATAAGTCCTTAAGTTTTTCTTACAAAAAGCTCTTTTATGAATGAGATAAATCCTCAAGGTAAAATACAAAAATACTTTTATATTTCAAAACGCCTCAACCTTTGTAATATTTTCAAATACGAAAATCTGGTGCAGTTTTCATTTGTAGGTACTACAGACAAGCCAGACAACGTTGTCCTTAAAAAAATGTATTCTAAGTATTTCTCTTATTAGGCACCTACCTACTACCAGACATAGTAAGCAACCGATCCAAAAATACACCATAGGTAGGTAGGTACTTCATATACGTAGGTACGGTGTTCATAAATACGGTATAAATCCCCTTAAAACCGAATCACATTCCATTTTCAAAAAAAGCATCCCTAAAACAAACGAACCGCCCTCATCCCTCAAACGACGTTATCTAGTCATTATGCAAAAGCGCTGGTACCATCCATAACATTATTATCATAAATACAACGCATAAAAACTCAATCCTGCCATAAAATACCTAACAACCATCTGCAAAGCCCTGAGATTTCATAAAACACCCGAAAATTTTCCCTCCGAAAAAGATCGTTACAAAACCCGCCAATGAGAGTTGTATAAACGCGTCGGAGGGCGAGGGAAGGCATCTGATTGGTCGTTTTGGAGAATGGTGTGCTGTGATTGGTCGGTGCGGTTGTGGGTGGGGCGTTGTGTCTGTGTGAGTGGGTGCGTTCGGTTTACGTTAATTGTGAGGCGTACGGGCGCGTTCGCTACATGTGTTGACCGCGTCTAGCAAATTGGACGTCGAGCCTTTTATTAGATTGGCGTATGGTTTTATGTAAATACATTGCTTTTCTGTATTAATATCAGGCCTAGTTGGTTAAATATACACTTACGCATTCTATAGAAATGTCTGTCAAGTGGTTATTTTAAGACTTTCCCTGTAAAAATCCTGAAAACTCCATTTATTCTTTAAATTGCAAAAATGATTGCAACCTACTTTGTCTAGTAAAATCGCAACTCATCTAATGACTCTATGGCCTCTCTCGCAATTTTTTGCAATATTCCAAATCTTTGCTACTGCACTGATTCGTAAACTTCTCGCAATGTTAGTTGACCACAATATTGCTATCTGTGATAGGTTTATTATGATTAATTTAAGTTTTGATCTGTCAAGACCCAATTCTGCAGCAGGCAGGCAAATAGAATAAAAAGGAGAATGGCTACGGACTGTCTTGTATTGAAATGCTGATCGAATAGCAACACTACAGTGATGAAAGATTAGGCATAAGATCGCGAACTTCTTGTGCTCTCTGAAACAAGGTCTCACTATGCTACTATCATAATTTAACATGTACTTACTCTAATCTACGTACCTAGCCTGCTCCTAACTAGAGGTATGTTGAGGTCGGTTTCCAGTCTATGCAATAAAGTACCTATCATTGTGTTAAATGGTACTTTTTACTCTGGAATATTTTCCATGAGTAGGTATGTCCCGTCTGACAGACAGACAGGCGAACTAACAAAGAGACACTGGATCGAATAATTAAAGTATTAAACAACAGCACAAATAACCATATCATAACATAAAGGACAAAATCAACTTGGAAAAGGGACTTGTGTTATACATAGTAGCTGGAGCAAACGATTTTGGGTAAGCTAGGCATCTTGTTGTGAATGATGTTTGAGCATGAAATCGAACAGCTAAACAGGACCTAGACAATCAAATAAATTATGACTGGACTGTGCTAAAGACGATATGGCTGGAAATGATGTTATTTCGAAAATGACGCAAATAAGGCAGGAGGATGATGACGATGATGATGACAATAGCAGTCCCAAGTTACATTGACGGCTTTCACATAAATCTAAGGGTACCATATACCATAATATATTCACAAACCGTGAAGTTACAAATGTAACATCATCTACTAACATTGTATGTTAGTGTGAAAGTTATAAAGTACAACAGAGATAAGATTTACTTTATAATAAATAGTTTAATTAGAAGCGAAAGCGAATGTTGGCTTAGACTTTCCCAAAAAAGGTTAAGTAAATAAACGAAGATTTTTATCTGTTTTGCACTACAAGCTGTCTACTTCTTCCTCGGTTTAAAGGTGGTTTCTTTCTTGCTGTCGTGGATATAAATTCACTACACACTGGTGGTACACTAGGTACTTGCTTTCTTATCTCACATCAGAATTTGGCAGAATCATTTGGCATCGAGAAATCGCTTGCCATCAACCAAAAATAGAAAAGGAGCTCTGTTTGAAAAAAAAAAAAACAATGATTTTGATGCTCACATTGAGAGAATAAAGCAATATTTTTTCCTCACATACCGAATAGCTACATTGTTAGGAGTTTTACTTCTATAAATAAAAATGAATCCCTATATCCCTTGGTCACGCCATCACGCGTAAACGGCTGGACGGATTTAGATAATGAGAGGGAAGTAGCTTAGACCCGGGAGAAGGATATGAGCTAGTTTTTGTGACCATCCGGCTAGGAGGAACAGTTAGTTCTCAGAATGCGGGTGAAACGGCGGGCACAAGCTAGAATCTAATACTTATCTAGATATGTGTTAGTTAGGTAAGCATAAATGACTCAACAATAATCTTAATCATCTCAGTAAAAACCCCAAATCAAAAATAGATATGAGCTTACCGAAAACTTGTTAAGTAACAAAGGAATTGCACCACCTAACTAGGAAGAACAAAACAAAAAATCTACCAAAAATTAAACATATTTTATACATATGACACCAAAATAATGACTGTCTAAAGCAAAAGAACAATAAAACGAGAAATACTTAAAAAATCGTCATCGTACACTAAAATACAGGAAACATTCAAATCATAAAGCACGCCGGCCATTACGATGTCACATACAAACAATAAAATTAGGGCACACGTACAAAAAAACAACCAAATTTCAAACTTCCTGCAAATGACTCAACTGTCCATAGATCACGGAGTCATACTTATGTAGAGTGAACGACATTGCTTTACCAACATATTAAAAACACATAAAAAACTGACACTACAACTTTATCCCTAAGACATAAAGTCTAAATTCCAACAACAGAACTGCAGAACAAACTCTGCATGTAACATGAGACTCACGCACACATCTAAAACATGACACACGCCTATTCTACACGCGTACGCGATTGTAAACGCACACATAGATCGCGCGCCTCCGATTGGTTGACGGCGATGCGCTCACGCACATATCGTGTAGATCTTTTGCGTTTTGAAACTGGTTGTGCTTGGTAATTGTCGAGATTTTAGAAAGGCTGTTTGGTTGGTTGCTGTAACCAACTTGTTGGGTTGCGTCGCCCTAGAATGTGTTATTAACATATAATTTTTTTATTGCCGGTTATGTAAAACTGTTAATATTTATTGCAAATTATAGTGTTGCATCGTTACTTGGAGTGGGCTTTTGGTTTGCATAGATTTTTCAGTTGCAGTTTCCTTGTGACCAGAAATGCAAAATTAGAACCGTTCCTCTTACCTATGTAGGTATATCTACGTTCTAACCATTTTTACATAAGGACAACTTTTATACATCGTTTCAGTAGTTTCAGGGCATACAAAGGACAAAGGACGTCATTCTTATTAAAAAGAGCAATAAAGTATTATACGCTGAAGAGTTTGTTTGTTGGACGGAATCTCAGAAACTACTAACCGAATTGACAAAACAATCACTGTTAGGTAGCCCATTTCTAGAAGAAGGCTTCAGTCAACTTTTTATGGGTTTCTGGGTGCAAAGACTACTTCATTTTTTTTTTTTGATAAAACCACTGTTGGAAGATAGTAAGCCATAAAATGAATGATAATAAACTTAATGAAGATGCCTGAAAATAAACGAAGTTTCTACCTAATCAAAGATCTAAGCCGATGCAACAATGTACAAGTTTTGTAACATCACAAGGTTGGAGCTAACTAGAATTTTATCTAAATTCACCTTTTCAGTTGCTCAAGTTAACAGCTTTGGTATGTTTTTTACAATGTAATGAAGGAGATTGGTTAATAGTACGATTATCTTGTATTTCGATAGATCTGATCGGTACATTTACAACGTTGTGTTAACAAAGATATATTTTTCTTAATTTTCCTATTCTACTGGTATATACCTTTTTTCTATCGGAGTTGAAAATTCTCATGGAGTTTCCACTCCACGTTTTAGACTAGCCACATAAAATCACGAAGTAATTCCAGGAAAAGGCAATACAATTATCAATTTTGTGACACAGGCTCATTAAAATCCATAATGTTATTGTTAATCTATATTAATACACATTTCAAACATTCTCATACATAAGTAAGGTTTTAAACTAAACTAAATTATTGTAAAATGCATTGAATAGAGTCATTATTTTTCCAAAGCATAGGCTGGCACTTAGTTGAGTATCTACGACCAAAAATATAATTATCAATCAGTTACACTATTTCAGGATACATACATATTTCAATTACACCCCAACATTGCCTTCCTCTAAAAAAAACACGTTGATTTACCATCACAAAAACATTACAAAATATCAAAAGCTTTTTACGTTTAATTCAAGATGGCGGACACAATGGCGTCGGCCTCGCATCCGGTCGTCGCATGGTAATCTCACTTCCGGTCTGACCGCACTTCTGTCGCTTATTATCTCGGGAACTTTATTATTTGAGTTTTGTTTGGGAATGTTGTGTTGAAGAAAATAAGGTTTTAAGCTGGAAAAAATCATAAGGTGAAAATGAACTGCTTTTATTAACATGACATCTAGTAACAAAAAAAAATTGTTTGAGCCAAAAGGACTTCTTTCTTACTAAAATAAAAAAAAGAATCTCAGCTTATGATTAAAAACAATATATTATGGTAGGTAATGAGATGTTTAATATTTAGGATTTCATCATTCCATTAGGTAGGTAGGTACTTACTCCTACAACAAAAGTACGAAATACTCTACCGTTGTACCTACCATTAAAACTTTTAAACGTCTTTTGAACACGTATCTAAAAAAATGACAAATTGTGACGTTGAAATAATGTCCGTTTTGCAGCCACACTTTTTTAGACAAGTGTTCAACAGATGTTTAAGTTTTTGTAGTAAGGCTGTACCTAGGTAATTCTCTATATTTCACTAATAACCCATGTTGTAAACCCCAAAGTTATTCCTTTAATACAAGACGAAAAAACACATCATTTTATCAACCATTTTCACAATACATAACCAAATTCCCATACCCCCAAAAAACATCACCATATTTTCCCCAACTCTCAAAAAAAAAACCCATAACCATCAAATAATTTCAGCAGATGGGAGTTTTTAACATAAAAAGGCGCATTCCCATAGAATTCCCATGAAACAAAGGATGATACCCACTGCGTCACGGTTCGCAAACCATACATATTTAGTTTTATAGGATCCCATAAGATATTATGGCGTTGTAAGGATAATGCTGGGAATTATGACAGAATGATCGTATCTCTGACGTTTAAATAGATTTTTGTTTAGGTATCCAAAAAACTGTGGATTGGATTAATTGGGTTGTTAATAACGTGATTTGATAGGAGATGTAGAACTTGGAACGAATATGTTATTATCTGCTTTTTCATTTTGCCACTGTAGGGCAAAAGCCTCTTCACAAACAGAGAACCTACCTAGGTTTGATTAGACTCAGGAAATACACGTTTAGTTTGCTACATGCCTATCTATTATTATGGCTGTGTACCCTTAGAGAGATACGCCATCAGAATTACCCACTCTTTACTAATATTGTTAAATAATTGCGAAAGTAACTCTGACTGTATGCAGCATTTTCACGCCAAAGTCCCCTAACTATATTTAAATGAAAGGCACACAGATAGTCTAGAGCCTTAAACACGACATAAGCATAATTCGGTTGCGAAGTGGTGGGTGTAATTACAGATCTTTCATGTAAGTAATTCTAAAAGTCCTATCCCACTTGCGTAACTTATTGAAAAACCTATTCGTATTCTTTCCATAGCGCATTACCACTCCAGACCTACGGTTGTTTTATCGAACATTCTAGAAACAACAAGAAAACACAATAACGAACACAAACGGTTAAAACTGCAAAAATATTGCACGAACACCTACTTTCAAAGGCAAAATACCTTTAGAAAAGTTCATAAAATGCCTGCACACAGTTATAAAAAAGGTTAACTAATTACAATTAATGCTGTATAAAAAGTGACGGGTTTCCGAGGGAGTGAGTTCGACCATGACCATCGTCCTTGCACCTGTATGCTACCCTGAGGGTCAGAACCATAATTGTAGGGCTCATCAGGTTAACTATACTATATACTACTACTACAATACTATAACTATTTAAGTTGATTAGATTTTACATAGAATGCAGATCATGATGTGCCGTGATTTGATGTAAGTCTAGTTCTTTTCTTTGTAATGTTGCATTTTCTACTATATCTATCGACAATGTTTCTGAAGTTGTTACAAAGCGAAAATCTTCCAACCCTTGATTAATGGCAATACTTCTACAACCTTTGGAGTAATTCCTCGACTGGCCTATTAAAAGTGCAGCGTATGCCCGTTTTTTACCACCATCATCCCAGAATCTACGAATCTTTACTAAGAACAAAATTTAAACGATCTTTACAGACAGTTGATCAGATCGGATTTAGATTAGACAGACTATTGATCGATCCATATATATGCTTGCTACCTAGACCTTAGGTCACAGACAACTTAAACGTCAGTTTTTCTCAAAACAACTGATTGATTTTAAAATTGAAATTGAATAGAAAAGATCTACCTATAAATTTTCACGTTCACCGGTCCTTACCAACATCCTTCTGAATGATTATATCGATCCATACGTCGGTTCCTTACGTCCCCTCTTCCTCAAAAGTACTGCATACCTTTACTGTAATACCACAAACGGCACTATGCGTTGACGTGAATGCTCTACGGAGGGAGTGCGCTCGCGCATAACGCCGCCGTCCTTGCACTTGTGTGTGTAGTTATCGGTAATAATAGTGTATTGGAATTCTGTGTGCTTTGCCCATTTGAAGAGGGGAACTTTACCTTTTTTTGTAGGAGGGTAGGTGATTTTTTTGTGAAGAGTGAAGATGGTGCAATGTATTTTTTTAAGGGATGACGGACATGCAAAAAGAAAATATGCATTGTGTTGTGTGTCACTCGTATAAATATTACTAATAATGCAGTGAATAAGTAGCCGTCAGAAGCCAGTAAGTCTGACAACGAGCCTTAATTAGGTGTATTAGATTGCCCGAGTAACTGGGTTGAGGAGGACAGATAGGCAGCCGCTCCGTGTAAAGCAGCTGCATCAGGTCAGAATGGAAGCCGAACCCAACATACATAGTTGGGAAAAGGCTAGGCAGATGATGATAATTGAGTGAAATGCCATATCAATATCAATGTTAAAGTTTATCGATAATTCTTAACAAACCCAATTCAAATCTCGTTGATGTTGACTAATCTCTAAAGATTAAAAGACGACATTTTGACCTCTCACAAACAGTAATAGGCACAGGTCATATAAATCAAACCGCAAAATAAATCAGTACCTACAAGTAAAGTTATTTGAAAATCAGATTGTCCCCCCAACGGAAGTGGGAACGGAAATGTTCCCCCTACATCTAAATTGGATGCGCTGTCCAGTTTTATGTTATGGGTGCATGTTTATGGACTGGACTGTTATGGGTAGCTGTGAGTATGGGAAGTCAGAGTTTATGGGATTTTGTTTTTGAGCGAGTGTTGTTGTGTTGTTGCGTTTTGCAATAGCTATTGAAGTAGCTAAGGCTAAAAATTCGAGCCTGATTACTTAATCTGTTTCTAAACTTATATATAAAGAGGAAAGATTTGAGTCTTTGTATGGTTGTTTGCATCGAACAGGCTCAAAATCTACCGATCCAAATTGATTAATACTTTTACTGTTAGGTAGTTATATTTTCTGCACCGAACATGGGCTATGTTTTATCCGTATAGGTAAATTGTTTATTTATATCTTCAGAATCAGTAATATTTATTTGTTAAACATAGGTATTACATAACCTTATCATTAAACAAGGTACGCTAAAATAAAACCTACTAAGTATAGTATATCCTCCCTAAAAATAGCTTTACCTCTGCAAAGCACTCCTTTTAAAATGTTCCTCGTTGACCCAATTCCATAATTTCTGGGGACTGTAAGATCTTTGTGAGGGAGAGGACAGCTGGACACCTGGTGAGAATAAGCGTGTAGTTTGTAGTTAGAGCAAAGTAGGGTTCGCATAAACTTACTGATTTTTTCGTCTATTATGAGTATTATTAGCTCCACCTTTCAAACTTTTATTAAACATTCTTCTAAGTTATCCTAAAATACTCGAACTTACGTAGGTACTCAAAAGATGTAAAAAAAATGATTTTGAACCAAGTATCATGTTTCTGATTTGTTCTTTTTCTGGAATGCTCCGGAACACTTAGATTGGATGTGAAGGGAGAATGTAACCCAGAACAACAGAAAACGGATATAGGTTTCAAACATTTTAATGTCTTAGTTTTAGAACGTTCTGTCTATAGTCACAAACACCTTAGTCGCAGCTTAATAAAATGTCAGCTTCCAAAAATACACTGCTGTAAAAAATTATAATCTTCACAATCTGTCGGTACAGTCTCGTCCCCAGCTTCCGGGCGGCCATCTTGCTCGCTATTACGCTTAATTACTACCTAAAATAGAGCCTTATTTGTGTTTTATTTTATAACACAAACTTTTTATAGAACTAGGATATTTTTACTGAAGAAAAGAAAGGCAGTTTTGTGATTATGCTATAAGAATGAAAACGTGTAGTAAGGTATATATGTAGGTACCTGTGTATGTCCAAACATACATAGGTGCCATTACAATAATTTATTTACACTGTCACTTAATCTAGGTAAGCCTGTAGTTATTTTCTTGCAATATTAACAATTTTTCTTTTAGGATTTTCAATGTTCGAAAGCTGCAGTAACATTCATAAGATTCAACTACATAAGTAGTTAGAGGAAAATTATGAAAAGAATGCAAACTAACGAAAAGCGTATTTACAGGAATTCGGACTGAATTTGAGCGAAAATATAAAATTTATATTTTACTTATTCGTAAAACATGAGCATGAAATTGAATTAAAATTAACAATTTATCCTGGAAGATATAAATATTTTACTTATTACTCACACATGAGCACGTTGAATTTAAATAAACTTATGTTATTTAATTTACTTATTGATTAAGTCTACCAGTAGACAAAACAAACAACAAATAAATAACGGAATTACTAACGGATGATAGTAAATAACCCGATTTTGGCAACGTTTCGCGGCTGCAAGTTATTTATGGATTTACAAAAACAATTGTGTTAACATGGTATACGGTTAAAGCCAGCCTATAGGTATGTTTTCCATGAAAATTGTGTGTTTGTAGCTACGGCAAAGGCAAGCCTATATGTAGGTATGTTTTCCATGAAAATTGTATAAGGTTGCAACTCAAATTAAAGCTTGCTTTCTGATTATGAAATACAATGCTTGAAACCGTATCCATTTATAACCTCTGGAAGATTCAGAGCTTTCAGTAAGTTCTTTCGTAGATCATAATTTCTGGCTAAGTTATCTGCAGTGCCATGTCCACCGTATTTCAATCTATACTTAAGTATATTATGAAACTGATGGGTATGTTTGAATGCGCAAACCTCAAAACCTACTGGACTGATTTGACAAATTATTTCAGTGCTAAATAGCCCATTTACCTAGGAAGGGTACAGGCTACTTACATATTACCGCGTGCTTAAAGTAGGTACTTCCCATGAAACGCCGGTGAAACCGCCGACAGAATCTAGTCAACTTATTTATACCTGTAGCAAGAAAATTGCAAAACAATACTTCTTCCTCTGTTATCATCTGACATCTAACACCTCCTCAAAAATACCTAAAAATACTACACCCCAACCTTATCACAATACCGACGTTATCAAACAAAACAGCCGGTAATACCCGGGTATCGACCGCGGGGCGTGTCGGATCGATCGTCACGCCTCATGCCCACCCCACCCGGGTCGGGGGGTCCGTGAAAGTGTAACGTAAGACGAGAAGGGATGTTAGGTACTGTGTTTTTCGGTGGAAAAACTGTTCGTATGTATGTAGTTTTTTTTTGTACCTGTATTCGTGTGGGATGTTGTTTTTGATCATGTGTAGGTAAACGTAATCTTCTACTATTTTATATTGCTTATTAACAAACGAGATGTTGGTCAAACGGTGCCTTAAATAAAAAAGGAGATTTTAACGTACCAAAAGCATTACAAAAATAAGACGAGAAAAATCAATTGAATTCGATCAAGGATTCGGCGATATTCAGCTTCTAATTCTATCTTGATCGTAGGCTTAACATTTTAAAAAGGAGATGCATACTTTGAAAGAGCCATTTTCATTTACCTACCACTTTTTACCTATCTTCTACAGCTTAAAACAATGGATCGTGTCTCATTTATCTAATTTTAAATGAAAACGACTGTCAGTCTAAATGACATCATTGGGCAGACGAAGGTATAGAATTTACACTTAAGTACAAAAATTCAAAACCATCAAAATTATTGAAAAACTAACATTCATAATAACCAAAACTTTACTTATTCATCTTCTATACAAACCAAGCTCACGAGAACTCCACTAAGCATGAAACGGTTACATCAGACCACTGAGCCGGGACCATCGATCGGTCCACACCCGGATACGCCCGGATACGCCCGGGTTCGCCCGGGTACACCCGGCTAGCTAGTCGATACCCGGTTCACGGCCGGGGGAACTTCATCAATAATGTAACTCCTTTGTTGGAGATTTGACGGTATGGCTCGTTGTAGTTTGGTATTGTTTGCTCTTTGAAGGTAGAATGGAGCTGGGTATATAGGATGTTTTTAGTCAAGTTTGTGATGCACGAGTGCAAATAATTCGGGTTAGACAGAATAGTGTGTTTTCGCTAGGGCAATGATAATTATGTACTTTTACTGTAGGTTAATTATTAAGTTTAAATTATATAAAATGATCGAATGGTCCAATTCAGGGTGGAATAGAAAAGTGCGAAACCTGGCATCATCATCATCATTATCAGCCTATCGCAGTCCACTGCTGGACAAAAACCTGGCATAAGACTCGGGAATGGGATTTTAGCTTGGTACGCAATTGCGGGAGTTATATAGAATGCGCTAGATAGAATATTACCTACCTATTCTCAAAATATAAACCTATAATATCATAATTTTAATTGTTACCTAAGATAAATCACCAGCGTTCTCTCGAAGAGTTTGCGACACCATTAGAAATATGATAGCAAATAAGTAATTCAGCACACACAGATCTCAGTTCAGACCTCTCTCCTATTGTAATTTTCTTGTGTATTAGTTTAACTAATATTTTCTTCATTTCCTCAGGCCACGGCGGAGTAAATCAACTAGGAGGAGTCTTCGTGAACGGCCGTCCCTTACCCGACGTGGTGAGGCAGAGAATCGTCGAGCTGGCGCACTCCGGAGTCAGGCCGTGTGACATCAGTCGACAGCTGAGGGTGTCGCACGGCTGCGTCTCCAAGATACTGTCCAGGTATGTGCTGCAAGTAGCTACTTACCTTTCGTGGTGAGGCAGAGGATTGTCGAGCTGGCGCACTCCGGAGTCAGGCCGTGTGACATCAGTCAACAGCTGAGGGTGTCGCACGGCTGCGTCTCCAAGATACTGTCCAGGTATGTGCTACAAGTAGCTACTTACCCGACGTGGTGAGGCAGAGGATCGTCGAGCTGGCGCACTCCGGAGTCAGGCCGTGTGACATCAGTCGACAGCTGAGGGTGTCGCACGGCTGCGTCTCCAAGATACTGTCCAGGTATGTGCTGGTAGTAGCTACTTACCCGACGTGGTGAGGCAGTGGATTGTCGAGCTGGCGCACTCCGGAGTCAGGCCGTGTGACATCAGTCGACAGCTGAGGGTGTCGCACGGCTGCGTCTCCAAGATACTGTCCAGGTATGTGCTGGTAGTAGCTACTTACCCGACGTGGTGAGGCAGAGGATTGTCGAGCTGGCGCACTCCGGAGTCAGGCCATGTGACATCAGTCGACAGCTGAGGGTGTCGCACGGCTGCGTCTCCAAGATACTGTCCAGGTACCTGCGTGATGGAGAACCGTGGCTAGGATGATAGATTATAATATTAATAAGTCCTAGCTTCTGCCAGTTCATCCGTGTCCTGTGAGGACAGCTCCGCGCACCTAAATGAAATGTAGCCTATAGCCTTCCTTTATAAATGGACTAAATAATACTGCAAGAAATTTTCAAATCGGTCCAGTGATTCCTGAAATTAGGGTTTTTGTTTTTATGTTTTCCTTTTTTTATCCTAAAATTATGTGACATATGCTTAAGTAACAAATTATTCCCCTTTAACATAAACAAAAAGGACCGTTTTCACATTTTAAAATCCTTACTAAAATAATTATTTTGCCTAAACCATCTAAACTTAAGCCCCATATTTCAACCCAAAATAAAGCACCAAAAAACCATACCCACACAGCAATCTCTCAATCTCTACCATCCTTTAATCACACCGTTTATTAACCCCACCCACACTCACACACTCACACATACACGCCACTGTCCATGTGTGCGTGCCCCCGTTCCGCGCGGTAACTTCGGCGTGTGCGCAGGTCCTAGCGGCTAGACAATGCGCTTATGTCATTTTCTTTTGTTTCGACTTGCTGTAACTAGTTGAAGTGGGGTTCCGTTGGGTGGTTTGTGAAACGGTTAAGTTTTTTTGGAAGGATTTGTAGCTGTTACTGTTGCAGTCTTTTTATCATCCCACTGCTGGGCACAGGCCCCTTCTCACACGGAGAAGAATTTACTGTTTATTTATTTTTTGCAATCGTATTTCTTTAACTCTAGTTACTGCAAAGTCTTACCTACTATCCGAAAAAATTGCTTATTAAAGTTAATCAACATTAGTAGTTTGTAAGAAATAATGGAGCTCTATAACATAATATGTTATATATTTATTTATGTAAGTATCGGCTCTCTTCCACAGCACAGATACAAACGGAATTCAGGCAAGGCGTGTAATTTGATCAATCATTGTCCTGTTTGTTAGATTAGATTAATTTTAATAAAATGGCGCTTATTTCATATTTAACTAAATACTTAATCGTAGGAGCACGATTAAGTATTTAGTTAGATATTCAATTTTCCTTGAATTAATAAGTAAATAAATGCGAAAGTGAGTTTGTTACTCTAAAACAGCTGAACTGATTTATTGCAAATTGGCAAAAACATACTTATGTGAGATACCACATTCATGTTAGGCATAGGCCTCTTTTTGTCGTATGCGGAAAGAAGCTACCTCAAAATTCGACTAAAATCGCGGACTAAATTTATATTCTTATAATTCAAACTAAAAACAAACACTGAACCACGAACAGACAATTATATATTTTTAAAAATAACATACGGAACCATTATACTAATAATAGCATACCACTCAGTATATCTTTATACCTCATCTAATTGGTGTATTTATAACAAGCGAGGCATCTGATGAATATAATTCCGTTACAAAAAACTTCGAGTCACTATGACGGAACTTTACTTTGATTTAGTACGAATAATGAATATAGAGGCTTTTTGTGACGGTGGAAGATGGACTTTGAAGTTCTAGAAGATTCTACCAGTATAGATATAGGTAGATACCTGCGGGTGTTAGAGCCCTGGATACATTTTCGTTTGTATATGTAGAAAATAAAGTCTCTACTTGGGACTTTTGGGAAAGGCGGTTAAAATTACCATTTTGTTAAACTAAAGCTAGAAAAGTTCCGTTGTTCAGTTTCAGTATATTTACTACTGTTTTATATTTTTTTTAATTGAACAGTAAATAAATAAATCTTTTCGATGGGACTCATTTTAAGAAGGCTGCCGTAAAAGTGTTTAATGCTAAAAAATACATAAAAATGTACCAAAAATTACACTCATAAATGAATTTGAATAGCTGAAATTTTGATCAAAGGTTTATTTCATCGATTTGAATATAGGGAATGCTGTTTTTGTTAAGCTCCATGATTATCTTTCAAAATAAATGTGATTACTATGAGAAATAAAATCTATAGAAAAGTCTGTAATAGTAGGTACCTATATGTATTTTTACGAAAAATAACGCGATATTTTATTTGTTTGTTACAATAATGGTCTAGAATTTTTTCCCCAACTTCTAAATCACATTTCTAATCCGTAACTGTCTAACTGATCATTAAAACCATCAACTTAAAGAGTTCCAGTTAAAACTAATTATTTTAACTGAACAACTTAACAGTCGAGTTAAATGCTCATCATTTGTGGTAAACCGATGTTAAACAGCGACGCTCCGACGGTTAACTGTACAGTCAACTTCAGGTCAGTGGTAACAGTTTTATAGGAAAATAGTACTTATTACTATGGAGTTAAGGTGCATGACAGTTACCACTGATGTGCGGTCTACTGTACCAGTTAATTCGTGCTTAGTAAAATATAATGGGTGTATTATTTAACTAGTGTTTATGTTTTGGTGTAAGTTGGTTAAATATAGGCTTGTTATCTGGCGCCATCAGAAGAAAATAATGGAAATTTGAATAAGTAACACATACACACATGTTTTTCCTATTTATAACACCTTTTATTCGACCTAGCCTATCCTGGCCTAGTGGGTAAAGGACCAACCTCTCAAGTACGAGGGCGCGGGTTCGATCCTAGGTCAGGCAAGTACCAATGCAACTTTTCTAAGTTTGTATGTACTTTCTAAGTATATCTTAGACACCATTGGCTGTGTTTCGGATGGCACGTTAAACTGTAGGTCCCGGCTGTCATTGAACATCCTTCGCAGTCGTTACGGGTAGTCAGAAGCCAGTAAGTCTGACACCAGTCTAACCAAGGGGTATCGGGTTGCCCGGGTAACTGGGTTGAGGAGGTCAGATAGGCAGTCGCTTCTTGTAAAGCACTGGTACTCAGCTGAATCCGGTTAGACTGGAAGCCGACCCCAACATGATTGGGAAAAAGGCTCGGAAGATGATGAACACCTTTTATTCGACATTTTGTTTAACAGACAAGTATGTATTTATAACAATATCTATTTTGAAGCATAAAATTGTTATACCTATATATATATATTGTACGTCTCATAATCTTATCTTTTTGTCTGGATACGTAATCAGTTGATGGAACTATCGCTAAAGGGACGAGAGGAAGGCCCAAGTTCACAGAAAACATACTATGTGACTATTTATTTTATACAATGTAAAACATACTTAAATGTTAATGCTGCTAAATCTACTGTTGACTATGAATTTTCACATCTAAGTTACAAAAAAAAAACAGTTGTTTTAGGAAAAGTAGAAGTTTGAGAAATGAGGAGGCGATGAGAAGATGAGTGAGAGGTTCGTATACTCAGTAGCATGCATTTGCTGTCACTAAAACAAAGCAAACAAAATTATGCTTTTCAAAACCTCCAATTGACCACTCTGTCAAAAAGAAAAACACAATCGAAAATCCAATATTTGCCATTTAAATTTAATTCGCAATTATGTTTAAAATCCCGCAATGTTTGTCCCAACAATACCGAATAGGTTCAGATGATTTGACGATATCATATCGATATAAATGACAATAACGTGAATGGAGCGCCGGGAGTCGAGCTGACCATTGTCCGATTTAAATTGAAAACTGAGCAGTGATGCGCGGTGCGGGAATTTTTGTGGGACACGGGATTTTTAATAATCCCGGTGGGTCTTGTCATTTTAAGATAGTTCTTTGTCTATATTTCGTATAATATTATGTGACATAAGTATTGTTAGATTGACAGTTTAATATAGATCTTAACTACTTTCAGTACAAGTATAAGTGATACTGTTAGAATAACAATAGATTTTCCGATGCTTTTGAACTCTAAAAAATACTTCCGTGCCTTAATTGACACAACAGTCACATTTTACATTGAAAAAACATTACTGCAGCATTTTACTATTAACGAAATATTTCCTTTAATCGAAAATGGAGCTACATATTATGTTCAAAAATAAAAGGGAACATATTTAATTCAACCATCCCAAAATGCCTCAATCAATCAGATCACCTTACAAGCACTTTCACACATCACCATATTTTTCAACGACAAATCGATCGATAAATCCCGGGCTGCCCATCCCTATTCCCGGGGGACACTCAATCGGCTCGCGCCGAACACTCGCTTTTCAATTTATCCCGCTCGTGCAATCCAACCCTATGTTTTGTTTTTAACCCGTGGGGAATTCATTTTTGTCTTAATGACAATGTTACTGCACAATTTTGTTCTGGCATTTAAAGAATGTTCTAGATTAAGGGACAGTGTTCTAGTTCGAAATGTAGGTTATTCTTGTTTTTTAATATTGTTGCTGTTATTTAGATTTTTGTCATGGTAAAAGTCAAAGGTTTTTATTTACAAAAAGACGTTGCAGATTCTTAAGAAGCGACAAAGAGCAGGTGCACAGTTTTAAATTGTGGAAAAGAACCGATTTTTTTTCATATATATCCATTATTTTGAGAATAGAAGAGTTTACATTGTTTGGATAACAATATTAATCATCTCATATGGGTTTCTATGTTGTGATATTGATTATGGATATAGAATCTTTTTCAATTATACTATATTTAAAAGTATATCCTGTTGATTTTTCATACATAATTTGGTCCCAAATAAGTACATTTACTATAACATTTTCAACAATATTTCTACCTTCATCATTCCTCCTAGCAATACAAATAACAGTATTCCACAAATCTAAAAAATATTTCTAACAGTGTTATTCGAAGCATTGTACTAGGTCGCCACGGTGCGCGCGCGCATACGCGTAAACTCACCGCGCGATGCGTGTGAGTTGTAACGCCTAGGAACTTCTTGTACGGAAACCGAATGATTGACGCAGTAATATGCGTGATATATGAAGCCTAGAAAAACTAATATATAGCGTTAATGTTAAAAGTGTTGAATTACACGGTATAATTGTATTATTAATGCATTAGAGTAACAAACACACTGCAGGCTTGGTTGCAAAAAAGTATTTTTTAACAAAATCGTGAATTCAATCAAAGTTTTTAGTCGGTCTGATACCGTCCTAATACCTGCTCGTTGCTGTGTGCGTACTACCAAGTAACTATTAAGGTAATCTGTGTTACTACTATTCATTTTCATATTGATTTAGATCCCGAAAACACTTAGTTGAAGCCTAAAATAATATGGTATATTTTGGTGGAGATGAATGTGCAGTTGTACAGTAATATTAAATAGGTTATTGATGATAGACCTATGTCCAGAATATTCTATCCAGATTAAAAAGAGATAAATGTCCAGTTGTACAGTAATATTAAATAGGTTGTTGATGATAGACTATTCAATAGAATATTATGTCCAGATTAAAAATAAGTACTTTCAATACATTGTCAATTCTATCTTAGCACCCCTTTCTCTAGCTTTTTTATTATTTTCCTTACATTAGGTCCAAAATACTCTTTTTTCCTGTATGGTCCTTTAATACAGACTCAAAACAAACATAATAACAATTATTTCATAAAATAAATCAACGCACACCAACAAACGGAAGCGGCGTCACGCTTTCTGCGCCCGCGCCGACCGATGTAAAAACTGACTAATTATTAAACAGATACAGGACTGTATAGTGTAGCACTTTCATAATGCTCTTCTTGTTTGTAACTGTTTTATATGGTCAGAGAAATATATTTAAGCTTGAAATTAATGTAAAATGTAGGTACGACAAAAAGTCTGACAACCAGTCTTACCATAATGTACATTATGGTCTCATCCCTCAACCAGTCTTACCAAATGGTGTCGTGTAGGTTGAGTTAAGGCGGTTAAATAGGCAGCTGTTCCATATAAAACAGTGTTTTTCAGCTGCAACTTTTTATACTGAAAGCCCACACCAAAAGAGTTAGGAATATGCAAGGCAGATGGTAAATTACGATCTCGTACGAAGAGCTCGTAGCTTTGTAACGAATGTGCAGATTGCCTTCTACATAGATTAGAAACTTTGAACTGGGCTTGGCTAGACAGCTAGCCATTTCCTGAGAATAGTGAGAAACCTCCATATTTCGTAGCTGGTCGGTCCTGCACTTGGAATAAGTGGAGTAGAGTACCTCTTCTATATAGCCTGGACAACACACATTTCGACACAAATTTCATCTCATTCTGCCATTTTGCATTAAATTGTAACAAACAAACTCACTGTCGCATTTGTTATATTACTAATTATAAAATTTGAGTGTTCGAGGACTATAAACCAATTCAGCTTACCCTACAATATATACATACCGACAAATTGAAATCAATATCTACACAAGTCCAATCTATAACCAATTTGTCGATGTGACAAAGTGGAGCATATTGCCAATCTAGATAGCAGCGCGGGGTTAGCAAATCAGCTTATTGGGGACTTACGGGGTATTATGGGGACTTACGGGGCATTATGGGGACTTAGAGGATTATTTGGTTTTGTTCATGTGTGTTATTTGATGATCGGGTGATGTGTGAATTAAAGATGGGAATTTTTAACTGTAAGTAGGGCAGAGTTTTAATTTTATAGAAAGAGCTGCAGGCTTAGTTACGTAAAAAGCCCTAGTGTCATGTAGTTCTCTAAACCTTTGTAGTAGATTATTCCTTTTTTCGACCTTTAACCGACTTCTTAGAAAACGTTCATAATTTGTGACTTTTTTGAGTTGGTCCATCCATTTCTTGACGGCAGCGGGTCTGACTGAGATGTTTATTTTTAAAGTGGTGGTTCTAGAAATTACTCATTGCGTTAATTGCATATAGTTTAAAGATTTTCATTTTCTAAATATAAAATAACATGCTTACTTAACACAGGTAGAAAAATATGTTAGTATTAAATACCACGAATTGTCTAAAAAAAAAAAACCTAAAACCTAAACCTTGCCTAAAAACTTTAAAACCAATTCAACAACACCCACACTTCAAAAAATACCTCCCAGTGAAGTGCCCAATCCCATAAGTACCGGTTTGATTATTGTCAATTTACGTACAACAGTGCAGAGCCCAGGGGTGCGTTACGATAATATTAGCTATCCCCCATGGATCACTCGCACCCTTGTTTTTGGGAGCCCTAGGATAGTTGTGTCGAAAAGTGTTAGAGATTGTAGGGAGATTTTTGTGAGAGAATTAATTAAAGGATGACATTTTTTGTCTTATTAGAATGAAAAAACAGTTATTGCTAATTGAGAACAAATATTTCTAATTTACGTACCTACGCCTAAATACGGAGGTTACATACATTAATTGCCTTCTTGTAGACGTATAACTAATCTACTAGGAATACCCATGTTCAATATGATACACTGAATTTGTTCTTTTCTCAATAATCGTTACTCATGATAAATTTAATTATTTTACAGAAAAATAATTGACAAACAAAACTAAAATTCAACGCATTACTGCTGAAAGAAAAGAAAAATGTAAGAGAGTAAAATTAAGATCATCCAAAATAAAATATAAGAAGCATAAAAATGATGATCTCTTAAAAATACCTCATGTGTAACACTTTTCTCCACAACTGTATCTCAGAGTACCACTCACTTAGGGTGTGATCGCACTCGTAATTGACTTATCACGACGATTGTAATGCTCCACAATGTGAGCGCGCCCTTACTATAAATTGCTTAAGTGCGGTAGAAGCTGATAATCTTGTTTTTTTAAGTAATCTTATGCTTTTGTAGATTACTTGATAAACACTAGATATTGTTAAACACAAGTAAGTATTTGGATGTCCTAATTTAGATAGAATGATAAAATTTTGAATCAATCAAATTAAAAACAAGGAATGACTATACAATTAGACTGGTAGTAGGTAGTTAGACAATAGAATTAAGAAAGAATTAAAAATAATTTGTTCACCGTCTATGTCACGAATAAACTTTATGGATATCGAAGTGAGACTTTAGAACTCGTTGTTTATTTCATTATGACTTTCCGCATAATTCATCAAAACTCTAAGAAACACTCAATTTCGGCGTCCAAATCTTAAAATCTACTCCGAAACCTTCCACTCGTACTTACCAAAAGACCAAAAAAATCGACATTCTCAAAATACGTACCATCATCCTCCGAGCCCTTATCCCGACTATGTTGTGGTCGGCTTCCAGTCTAACCGGATTCAGCTGAGTACCAGTGCTTTCTCAAAATACGTACCAAATGACCAAAAAAAAATCGTACCATATTGTCCCATCCTTCGTAAACAATATTAACCAGCCCCACCTTTGTACCATCACGCCCCCACTCCTATGGGACCTGGCATTAGCTGTAGATAATTAAATTCGTCCGACAATACAACAGGAGTATTATGACAATTGGATTTTAAGTCAGAACTGGGGGTCTGCCCTTTCGCTGGCGATTTTTGATTGAGTTTTTATGGGTTTGAGTTATGGTAGTTTTTTTTAATGGGAAAAGGGTATGAGTAGAAAAAAACAATCAGTTGGTTGCAATGATATTTCTATTAGCTATATGTCAATCACAGTTTATTGCAATGAAGTTGTTAATAGCCATGGTATAAAATTCATTAATATGAATAGCCAGACATTTGTCATTCGCACTTTTGAAATGTTGTGATAAATAATTTCATTTTTTTCAAATTATCTTTGGTAAAACTTGCGATCTTCATTCAATACATACTTCATTTAATATCTAGTTTAACCTTAAAGCTATTTTTTCTACATGTCAAAGTCCAGCTGTTTTTCGCAGTTTTACCGAGGAATGATTCATGTACCCGGACAAACTTTAGCCTCAATTAATACAACTGCACTATTTAACACACATTTTACTCTCAAATCGGACTAATACGGAAGTATTAGAAGAAGAAACTCATGAAAACAAACTTCAAAGTAGTTTTTCAATGTAATATTTCTTAGAATTTATTTTAATATTTGTTCTCCTTCACGGCAGAACATAGCGCAATTTTAGTATAATAATAAGATCCTTATGTAATACATCTTATGAAGTACAGTCAACCCCAAATAAATAAACCCACTTTTCCCAGGTACTATGAAACGGGCAGTTTCAAGGCCGGCGTGATTGGAGGGTCCAAGCCGAAGGTAGCCACGCCGCCGGTAGTGGACGCGATCGCCGCATACAAGAGAGAAAACCCGACGATGTTCGCCTGGGAGATCAGGGACAGACTCCTGAGTGAGGGGATCTGCAGCCAGGATAATGTGCCTTCCGTGTCCAGTATTAATAGGTAAGGGTTTTTGTTTTTTTGTAGACGTAAGAGATTTGATTAAGACAATAGATTCTGTTCAGGTGATTTACGTTTAAGGCAGGTAGTAAGAATGACATCAGAATTATATGAAGGATGCATGTGATTACATATTTAATAGGTTTTATAACCCAAGAATGTATAAAATTGATTCTAACGGCAGAACAGAAATATGATTATTTGAAGCACAAATTATAAAAAAAGAAAAAATCCGATAAGAAGTGACTGAAAATTGTTATTTTTTTCTATTATTTTACCAAAAAATATCAAATATTGACCCGTGTCCACTTGTCACAATAATTGTATGTATGTTTATGTATCGGAAAACGAGTTAAAATATACCTTATATTACGTTTCATATGACTTACCTACAACTGAGTTTATAGATATAGGTACTTAGAAGTTGAATAAAATAAACTACCAGCACATAACTAAACATACTGAAACTCCTTTTAACCACAAAAACAATAGTTTCCATACATCTACTTACAACAAATGTAGGAAGAATAACAATGATCTTAAAATGTTCTTCTACTGAGAAACGATCCCTTTCTTAGAACTTTTTCGGAAAAACTACTCGTACACATTGTAATTTCAACTTTAAGTGGTACAAGTTAAGGTGTAGTTTGGTTCGTAAGCTTAAGTCGAGGAGAAAATAGTACGTGGGGCCATGAAGTTCTAGTGTCTTTTTGGTCGTAGTTTTATTTGTTCGACTATACCTGCCAATGTTTTAAATGTGAAAAGTGAGCTTGTTTTTCACGCTTAGGGGGTAAAACGGCTTAGCCAATTGAGATGAAATTTGATATGGAAAATGTTACCTACAGATTTTTATACGGGTGTGGAAAAAAAAATCTGAACGCGGGTGAAACCGCGGGACGCATCTAGTCTTGATTTTTCTTAATGAATTATAAGAACAATAAAAACAAATATTATATTATTACGTTAAAATTAACTCAATGTAGGTACAATCAAGAAATAAATAATTTCTGCGATCCCATACTGAAGTGCAAATTCCAGTTGAAAGAGTTATAAAAAGCTTCGCCCAACGTGGGGCTCGAACCCACGACCCTGAGATTAAGAGTCTCATGCTCTACCGACTGAGCTAGCCGGGCTGTGCTGATGTTACCCAATATTGTATTCAGACCACATTTATGAAATAAATATTAAAAAAAAACTGCTTCTATGTGTCTATGTTTGAAAAAGATAAAATGTATGGATAAAATAATGTTTGAACAAAGATAAAAATAGGGTTCAAGGTTGAACCATCGGCAGCTAACATGTTCTGTGTAAAAGATAATCGAAAATAATATCATTTGCTCATTTTTATTGTAGCAAGTTGTGAATATAGGTATCCTATTTTAGGCTTAGGTATATGTTTATGGCTATTTTTAGGTTTCCGTATCCAAATGAAAAAGACTGAGTATTAGAATCCGTTGTCCGTCTGTCACCAGTATTTTATAAATCAAGATGGTAAGATAATTGCAATTTTTATCCCTAAGTTATCTTCTTATTATGTCTAAAATCTAAGGAAGACAAAATAAAAGATTCCGATGAAACCTTCTTTTTTGATACTTCAAAAAAGAAGGTTTTCGATTCATCAAGGATTATGTTGGCTAAAACATACATCTTGAAAATCCAACGCAGTTTTCATAGCCCCTTAAGGGGTTGCGTGATCACAACCGGAAACGACTGTAACGGGGGTGCAAAGATGGCGTACCGGAACTAGAGACACGTGCTCCGTTCACCGGATGTCCTCCACCATTGAATTATTATCCTACTAATATTATAAACGCGAAAGTTTGTATGTATGGATGTATGGATGTTTGTTACTCTTTCACGCAAAAACTACTGAATGGATTTTAATGAAACTTTACAATAATATAGCTTATACATCAGAATAACACATGGGCTACAATTTGTAAACATATTGTTCGAAATACTAAACCTGCGCAGACAAAGTCGCGGGCACCAGTTAGTATAATATAATGTAGAGATGCGTAGAGTTCCCATAGAGATGTAACTCTATATATTTTTGGTTGAATTTTTCTTATGATGGGTTATTGAGGCTGTTTCCTGGTACAAGAGTTTTCGATTAGTGTTATTGGATTTATTTGGGTTATATTCATAGAAATATTTGTTGCTATAAGAGTTATGGGGAAGTCACTCAATGACGAAATTAATTTATTTCTT
Organism: Helicoverpa zea x Helicoverpa armigera; assembly: GCA_033682625.1. Classification (NCBI taxonomy): domain Eukaryota; kingdom Metazoa; phylum Arthropoda; class Insecta; order Lepidoptera; family Noctuidae; genus Helicoverpa; species Helicoverpa zea x Helicoverpa armigera. The sequence goes on along the minus strand of JAWIIS010000015.1, from coordinate 274,055 downwards.
AATGTGAAGGCATTCTTGAAGAATAGATGTCAGTGGTTTGAATCTAAACTTCATCAAAAACTGGTGACTGAAAAAAAAATACTCACAATATATTATTACAAAGACAATGTGAAGGCAATGTGAAAGACAATGTGACTCGTTTATTTAGACTGCTGTAACATAGAAGGTGGTTTAAGTCAACATAAATATTACTTAAAACAAAGCAGTCTCAATTCCATTCACAACAACCAATAAATAACTCAACATTAATACAACAAACCATAACACTATTACCACACTTCTAAGTATTAATTTCCCCCAATCAACAGATAAACAAATAAAGATAAGCGACCCTAAATTAATAAACGGTAGCATTATGATTACACTGACAAGCTAATATACGGGAATTGATAAAACTCCCCATAATCGGGGAGTATTATCTTATCTGGCAACACGCAATTAGCCGCGGATTTAAGCTGGCAACACTTGAGGTCAAGTGCGTGTGGGATATATTTTTTGATATTTATGTCTTGTTTGTTTGATGGTATTAGAATGTTGGTGGAATAACAAAGATTAATCATTTAATTATTTGTTTTCTTTGATAAACATTTGAGTCATCTGCTTTCATTGGATTCTCCGAAGATAAAAAAATATGGAAGTGCCCCCACATAAATCTAGGTATACTAAAAAGTGAAGAATTCGTTTGATTACTTCAACGCGATATTTTTCTAAAACTAATGCATTGATTTGAAAACTGTTTGAATATGAGGTAACACATATTGAAAAAGGCCGTTGGAGAAGGGATTTACTACTCCAACCAAAGAAATTAACTAATCGTTATGAAAGTAGGCAAAAAAGTTATTAAAGGTTCTGTGTATCATACTAGACTAGAATTCAAATTCATATTTATCTTCAAAACTCAATAATCTTTAACATCGATATAATTTATAAGTAATTTGTTCCTAATCTTGACTAACCCTTCACACGCTGGTCTATCAAAATGCACTCTAAGTGCATTCTCAGCGGGGTGCAATCAGTCCATTATTGGACAATAAGCGAGGGTTATTGATACCAATATACTGCTCAGGGGTGAAATCGCATTATTTCTAATGTCTATGGATGATTTTGTAGTTGCTGAATTGATTAGTTTTTATGGGAATTTTATTCGGAAGTGTGAAATATTGTTTATTTTTGTCGAAATTTTTTTGTTTTGATAAAAAAAAGGAGAAAATTTCAATTTGATACGTAATTTTCTTCCTTAGGAGCCCGAAAAATATTATTTATCTACAACTCTAAGTAGGTACAATGTATTGTCATGTTTTACATTCTCAAACCTTTAGTCTTAAGTAGTGTTTAGTCTTTAGAACGAAACAGTTATATTTTGAAAGACAACAAAATACCCCAATATGGTTCATCTTCCAAACAAAATCAAATTAACTACCAACCATCACACCAAAACACAATCAAATGTGAGAAATACCAAAATACCAAAACACAGGATTCCATTTTAAAGCCATACTTCTCCAATACGAGGCCTATTCGCACCCCCGCCACGCGCCCGACACGAGCCCGACACGAGGCCGACACGAGGTCGGCACGTGATACTAATGTTACAGTGACGGAACTCGGAATAGACCGCATGCGAGTCAATGGGGTCTATTCGTGTGGAAGAGAGTTTTTGGGAAAAATGTTTAGAGTTTAGAGGTCATTTGGGGGTGATGATTTTTGATTATTATTTCATTTCATTAGATAAATATGTGCAATTTAAATGATAATCTTGCATTGAAAGAATGTACCTAATGCAGGCTTATATTGGTGTAGGAAAATAAAAATCTTTTTTTTCGGCGGTTTCTTCTCAAAAATTCTTGAAAATGGTCCGTTTTTTTTAGTGTAATACGAGTATAATGAAAATATCTAATGGTTTATGTTCTAATACCTGCCCGAATACCTACTATCATTGATCAAAAGTTAAACAAATTCGGCTTTTCCGCAAAAACTGTGTCGCATACAATATTGCAAAGCCATCCAAAGGTCATTACCCTATCTATCGCGATGTGTATCGATTGTACTAACTACACCAAAAGGTCGACGATCGATGTTAGAAACATCGTAAACATCCTGTACTGAGTTCAATACACTAAAATAGACAATAATTAATACTATTAGTGCGTCTGATTCCAAGAAAAAATCATTATTATGAAGGAATTTCCCGATTTTTCCAATTATCTAAATGCATATCTGTGGAATTGCTTATATGTTTTGTGTATTTATTCTGAAGATTTGAGTAATGACATTTTTTGTTTTCTGATCTATCTTTTTCAAACTACCTATGTCAAGGCATCCAGTCTAAATGATGTCAGTATTTGAAACATGGTGGTTTCTTGTAAGTGGACGTTGCTTTACTTTTGATCCATATAATCATCATCATCCTCCGAGCCTTTTTCTCAACTATGTTGGGGTTGGCTCCCAGTCTAACCGGATGTAGCTGATACCAGTACCTACTTTACAAGGAGCGACTGCCGTCCCTGACCTCCTCAACCCAGTTATCCGGGCAAACCGATATCCCTTGGTTAGACTGGTGTCAGACTTACTGGCTTCTGACTACCCGTATTTTGATCCATATAATATAGCCATATGTATATATATACCCATGTAATATATATGTATTGCTTGGCCACGAGGTTATCTAATACAATAAATTGTAAGAAAAGTCGTGACAAAATAATTGCACAACAAATCAATGTTCTAGAAAAAAAACAATAAATAAAAACCCCATAACAATCATTCTAAATTTTAAAAAGTCAGCAAAAATGAACCGCCCTTTAAAATAAAAACATAAAAATGCACGAAAAAAGCTTACTGGGCAACACTAAGACATTTTAATCGAGGGACGGGCGGGTAATTGAAGCCATAACTCTGGCAACCCCAGTTTGACATTTAGATTTTTTTGCCGCGCAAACTGAGTTTGTTGGGAATAATAATATAATTTGAGGGGGTGTCAACGCGTGAATTAAAGCTGTTTCTATTTAGATTATTTTGGGTGTGAAATTAGATAAGACTTGTTTATGGATACTTGTGAAATTGATTTGTTTATGATGAGTGTTAGTATGCTTGTTGATTTGAGTAGTATTTCAGGCTGGTTAGGTGGTAATTGAGGTCAGATTGAGTCGTGAGTTGATGGCCTAAATTAAACTGTGTCACCCTTGTGAGATATTTTATCTAAATTACAGGACCATCATTGGTTTTCATAGATAATACTGGAAAGAACCAGATAATTGAAAAAAAAATGCACTTTTCAAAATAAAAATGCCTTAAGTATTTCCTATAAGGTTAGCATACTTAGGAAACCAAACCCATAAATAATACCTACATTTCCTAACAACCTAAATCCCATACAAATCCTAAAAAAACGGAAACCCATCCACTTAATTCTCTAAATCAACATTATGTAAAGTAAATTGTGGCAAAGCGGACAAATAAATCAAAAATATTTGCCAACGATTCATTCGTATGAAAAGAGGGTAATAAAATATTAAAGGGTAAAACATGGCTCGTACTGGTAACCCTAACGGAAACGGATATCATAACCTTGCTTTTTGCGGTCACAATTGTTGCGATTTTGTGAATTTTTCGCGAATATTTTCGCGGTTTTTGTTTATTTTTCGCTTATTGCTGTTTGGTTCCTTCCTGGGTTAGTGTTTTATGAGAGGGTTAGGATTTTTGGGTAATTTTTAATTGTTATTCCAACCCTCGTGTTCTTATACCCTTGTGAGGAATGAAAAGCTTAACTCACTTCTAATATCTTTGATTTATTTTAGTTGCACTATGTAAATTATAATAACATTCAGAAGAAAAATAAACACCCACAACCAAAATCATTATCACATAACACGTTCCTAAAAATAAGAAAACAAATCATCTCCGCAAAACGCCAGAATATAACAAACAGAGCATCGATCACCAAAATCCCCTCAAACTGATGACTCTATTACAAGAAGCTAATAACACCTTTTTGATAACTTTTACTAAACAATTTTTGCATATGTCAACCCCGAGGAGGCTGGCAATAATTCACGAAAGCGCGCCATCCATCATGGCGGAATGACCTGTCACGGGATCAAAATGGCGGATAGATAAAATGGCAGTCATTCTTGTTGGCTAATTTTAGCTTGGTTTTGATGAAATGTGGTAATTAAATGGAGAATATTTATGTTGATACTGTAATAGTAGTTTGTTTTTTGTGTAGGTATGACTTTAGATAAGATGGAATGGGAGCTACTATTGTTACACATAAAATAAGAACATCATTTGGCATCCTGAGAGTCAAAGATTATCCGTCTTACCACAAAAACTTTTAAACGTCAGTTTATGCCTTGTCTAAAAAAATGACAAATTATGACGTTGACATATGGTTCATTTTGCAGCCAAAATTTTATTAGACAAGTGTAAAACAGGGTTTAAAGTTTTTGTAGTAAGGCCCTCAGTTTTTAAAATTTTTATTGTTGCAGGAACATAGCTTCAATAATGCAAATAACAAAATAGTCCAATATACATTATACATACTCGGATTGTCTGTCTGTTTAGCCATTGAGCCAAAAAATGTACCTTATTTTTTCCATTTTTTTTCTCACCACAATCATTTTTATATTCTAAAATAAAAATTCATCCACACCCCACTCAAAAAATCATGCGCTCATCTTCAATAATTAGAGCAAATGACATGAATAATCCATTACTACGTCCCCTTCAAAACTGCGACTGCGACTTTTTAGTCGCACTGAAATTATTCCGTGGCGTGCCGCAAGCCGCAATGAATTATGCGCCACGCGACTCAACATCCTTTTGCAATATACGAAGCAGTCGCCGCGATTAGTCGCGCTTCCGACGGCCATTGTCGTAAAAAACGCAGACGTTGGCAAATTGTTAGGTTATTATTGAAATTGTGTGTGGAGATGTAGTCTAGTAATGGTTTGGATGAGTATTCAAAGGCAACCTATATGCGGGAGACTTGATACTTCTGTCAAAAAACTTCTTTTCGTCACTATATTATATTATGGTGTCGCGTGACACTAATAGTGATGTAGGTAGACTATCGATACCAGAAGTTGAATATTCTGATGTTGTTGGGAAAACTTTTAAAAATAGGTATAAAAATAGGTAGTAGGTCCATCGATGTCGCTATTAATTTTTTGAATAACCAAATCGTATTAATCCTTCGAAATGATCTTGCCAATAAAAGCAGGGATAGACTGAACCCATACTTTTAGGGTCTTGCGTAGCGCGATATGGATCAAAATATGAAAAATGAATTAAATATTTTCGTATATGTGTTCTTCTTCACACAAACAACTAATGGAATACCTCTTGTCCATAGGATCGTTCGCAACAAAGCGGCAGAGAAAGCGAAGCAGGCGCACAACCAGCAGCAACAGCAGCAAGAACAGGAGATCAGCTCGGCGCAGGGCAGCGTTGTATCTGTAAGTCGAGTTTTCAAACATTTTGTATGCAAAGGACATCTCAATGTAGGCCGTACAGACAAAACCAGTAATAGATAATGTCAGTTGTCAAGTTCTCGTCCGACGAAAGATAAATCTATCGATTGAGCAAAGACTCAGTACTTTCTACCATTCTGCTAATATCTACAACCAAAATCAATCATCTATCCAGTAAAGCTAGCTGTAATCTCTATTACGCCTTGCAGTTTTGATAAATACAAAAATCATACTGTTAGAATACCTTGGAAGCCATCATCAACAGCCCGCTGTAATTTTCTTTTTCCACATTTACATTGACACAAAAGCTCACCAAACAATACATTAATTTCTAATTCCCCGAAGCCAAAATAATCTCATTAACCTTCTCCCCCCCAGGTGATAACCCACGCAGGCAACGCACCAGGCACGACAGCAGTCCTGTCTCCCACCACAGACCAGCACGTGACGAACACCGGCAGCTACAGCATCAACGGCATCCTGGGTATAGAGCAGGTGGAAGGCTTGCATAATGGCAACGCGACGGGGCTGAAGAGGAAGAGGCACGAGGATCAGGGTGAGTTGGAGCGTGCTCTTTATATATTTGCCAGCACGTGACGAACAGCGGCAGCATGGATGGCTAAGGATGGAATGAATTTTCTTGAGAAGAAAAGAGCTTATTTTTAAGTGAATTCGATGAAATTTAAAATTCTATACTGTTAAAAATGCACATGATTTAGTTTAAAAAGTTAAATAGAGAGTCTTTAAATAGATACCGGTGTCTTTAGTTTTTAAGTTAATAATTAGAATAAAAACGTTAATTTCGGATTCTGTTAAACAGACTAGCATGACCTTTGAAATACATAAAACCTTCGTACACTGCTGGAAAGCACTACTGTACTACAATATCGATAGACACGAGTATCTTCATCCTCTTGATGCCAAATTAAGTGGATAACTCCTAAACCGTAATTTCAAACCTCATGCAATCCCCTTAAATTTCACACTCTTATAAATTACGTCTTCTAAGTATTCCCCATAAAGCGCAGGAGTAGAATTTAATAGAACTTATAATAATAAGGTCACAATTTGTGCAGTAAACTTAATAGCTCAGTAAATCTCGGTGGTCGCGCTCCGTGCACGCCACTACGGCTGAAAGGATGCTAGTGATGTGCGTTAGCGAAAAAAGTATCGATATTCAGAAAGTAGACAATTTAAATAGTGGTGGTGGTGTGGTGGTGTCATTTACATAAAATAAACAGGAAGATATAAAAATAATGTATCTCGGAATTTAAGTGAAGCAGCAGCAGTTGTCTAGATTCAAGAAACAAAATGAAAACAATATATCATAATAATATTAAGCAAGTTATTTAAGCTGATATTAGTTATAATATGGATGACCGACAAACCGTTAAATTGGATTCAGTAATTATGCCTTCATAAATACAATTCAAAGGAAATTGATGTAAAATACATCAATTATTGAAACAAGTTCATTTCTCAATCATATTTCTTTATTATTAATGATTTACTGCCGACTAGATTTTTATCTTTATGAATGTAGTTTCATCATCACTAATTAATCTGCCAAATATTATATAAGTAACTTCATAAGTATTTATTGCAACAATCTTTAACATTTGCTTCTTTATATTTATAGAGTTATTTACAAGATTTTACTAAAATAATATTATAAAGAGTTATTTACACTGAAACTAAAAAGCTTCAAAAAAACTCCTGATCACAGCAAAATGTTGACATGTTTTATTTTTTACAAAAGGAGATTGGGCAAGAATGTATGAAGTCTGGTCCAAATGTCCACCACGAACGAGACCTATATAATTAAATAGTCCACTTAATTTAGAGTAACTTTTACTAAGAAAGTAAAAAAAAAACAATGCCAAAAAAAAGTTATAGCCAAAAATGTATTCTTAATTTTCGGTAGTTTTTGTATGTTATCGTTATAATTTTTTATTTTATTCCACTTCCATTTCCGCGCTTTATCTAAAACTAAGATGAGTAAGACACATTTGCATAATAAACAGCCCATATTTTTGCCCGATGGATGTACGAATCACTAACCAATTGAGGCGCCAGAAGTGCTTGATATATTGTTGTTGTATACTCAGCGGTTCCTGGTTCCAGCGGTAACTGGTGGTGTCTTCTCTCTAATAATGAACAATTCTATTTTGTCAGAAGTTACAGAAAGTACGAAAATCGAACATCACGAAAAGTAATTGAAAAAATGAAATTGAAAAAATCTGTAAAATGTTGTATTTGATTTTGCTATAACTTTTTTCTGGCATTATATATTTTTTTACTTTCATAACAAAAAATGTTCTACATTTAACGGGCTATCTAGCCATATAGGTCTCGTTCGTGGTGAACATTTGGACCGGAATCGCCCATTGTCCTTTCACGGTAAACATCCTCGACATCGATAAAAATCTATCGATAGCTCCCCATCTCTAGCAACTTTGGGGGGCATAAAACGGGCCCCGCCGGGGGAGTCCGCGAGTATTTCACTGCCTACACTAACATCACTTACAACTTTACCCTATGTACTCCGAAGCCAGCAGTTTTGATAAAGGGGTTCAAAGTTCAGATTCATTTTAAAGACTGAACTTTGTTTCAGACTCTATCTTTTTTGGATTTTAAGAGAGTTTATTTTTAGAGGAATTATTTTACGCTTCCGTTTTATGGAAAAACGTTAATTTTCATATTAGAGTACCTATTCATAAGTCCATTCTTCTTTTTACCCACGACGGAACGGTGCAGGTATATGCATTTAGGGTGAGAGATGTGCGTTTGTGTGTGCGTTTGTGGAATAACCGTCGGGGGCTGCCTTTTCTATATGAAATTTCAACAATTAATCATGCCCTGATTACCGAGATCATGTATGCTGACGATCTGAGTTTCGTGGCGGAATCCCCAGAAAGCCTGCAACAATTGATGTCCAATTTTCACGAGGCTTGTCAAAAATTTGGCCTGAAGATCAGTGTCAAGAAGACGGAGGTTATGTCCTTGGACAATAACGGTCACGAGACACTGACTATAAGACTCGGTGAGGACTCGTTAAAGCAGGTCGATAGATTCCGTTATTTGGGGAGCACATTAACATCGAAGTGCGACCTTGATGTAGAGATCAACAGCAGAATCGGTGCTGCTGCCGCAGCATTCGGCAAGTTGGATGCCAAGGTCTTCCGTTCCCATGATCTTAAACTGGCTACAAAAATATCGATTTATATGGCAATAGTATTGCCTAACATCTTATACTCTGCTGAAACGTGGACTGTGTACCGCCGGCATATCCGCACACTAGACCAATTCCACCTCAAATGTCTACGTAAAATACTTAAGATCCGATGGTCTGATCGTGTGCGAAACACCGAAGTGCTGCGACGAGCCAATGTCGGTGGCATTGAGGCTTACCTTATGCGGCGACAGCTTAGATGGTGCGGTCACGTGTCACGTATGGCGGAGGAGCGAGTGGCTAAGCGCATCTTTTATTGCGAACTAAAGGAGGGCAAACGAAAGCAGGGCGGACAGTTCCTCCGATATAAAGATGTGCAAAAACGTCACATGAAAAAATGTGACATTGAGCCTTCGCAATGGGAAGGGCTAGCAGCCCAACGGCCTGATTGGAGAGCTCTAGTTAGAAACAAAGTTTCTGACTTTGAGGAGCGTCGTCGGTCAGAGCTTGATTCTAGACGCGACGAACTGAAAGCCCGACCACCCGCGGCAATCAGTTACAATTATGATAATGGTGTGCTCACAAGTCCGCAATGTGCGCGGACCTTCTCAAAGAAGATTGGCTACTGTAGTCATATGCGAGCACACCAGCGACAATTATCTGTACGGAGTTGAGGCAGTCGCCGTGACCGAAATCGGTCTGGAGTCATCATCATCATCATCATCATCATCATCAATTAATCATACTCATGAGTGTATTTTATGTCATCGTTAAACATCTACAATTCTTCAATAATTGTATTCACGACACTAGAAATCTAGACTTAAGAAGTAAAGAAGTTGCTATGTTCAGCTTTCATAGTTAACAATTGACTGTAACGATATAGCTACCTAGTTTTAAACTTGGTAAAAGGCACATAGATAATAATATAATGTCTTGGTCCCTCCTGAGATGTCCAGTCTACACAAGACTGCAGCCCTTAGAAATAAACATAAATAGACGATTCTAATTGTATTATTTGTTACAGACGAGAACCGGGACTTCAACAGCCATTCGGAAGACGACGTGAAAAGACAAAGAAGTCACTACAATGGTGATCAAATATACTCTAACGTAAGTTTATATTTCCTACTTACTGCAGATTTCTATAACCTATCTATCGTTGTTTTGCGATTATACCTAGAACTTTTGCGTTAGACGACCGTTTGGTGTAATAGATAGTGATTCTACCTGCCATGTGGTCGCGGGTGCGATTCCCGCAGAAGTCAAACGTTTGTCATTTGGGTGTTCCTATGTATATATAACTTACAAATAAAACGTATTTGGATAGGTCGAGTATCCAAAATACAAGCTCTGATTAGTTCGGGATTAAATAGATGACGTGAACACACACGTATCTACCTAACAGTCTGGGGTCAACGACTCCACATGCATTTACAAACTCCCTTCTACTTTTAGTAAACCCTGAATCCGATTCCAAGATTTACCTCCACCATTAACCATTAAAACCAAATAACCACGAAGACAACCACAGCTTAACACAAATTAACAGCCGACTAACATCACATTAAACCAACCTCGTACCATTGGCGCGGATTGGCGCGTAAATTCAGCGGCCATCTTGCAGTGACGAATGGCGGCGGTCGGACGCTAATGACGTCACATCCGCCCGCCATTACGTGCGTATAAAAGTGCAATTAAATCGTGCGTGATTTTTTCGGTGGTGTATCGGTGTTTTGCTCGTTGTAATGTTGGATTGTTTGTTTTGCAATGTTTTGATGTTATCTTCGAGGCAATCAGAACCCGTAAAATGCGCAATCCTACATATTGAGTGACCAAAAAGTTAAGTAGGAAAATACCTATTTATATGCGGGTTCGAAGCCTAGCACGAAACAAAAACGTTTATATTTATACTCTATCTGAAATGTCTTTGTTATTTCATAAAAATCATTATGAAACTAATCAACTCTTAAGGAGAAGTGGAACATAGAGATGAAACATGTTTCACGCACATTCAAAATAATCGATACCCACCAAAAGTGCTCGATCTTCGACCACAATTTAATATTCTCTCACAATCTGGTAAGATTCGAGGTCTAACGCGTTCCTATCATCGAAAAAAGAAGAAAGCAATGGTTATCTAGAGTCCTAATCAACATCCTCTTTCCAGCTCTGGTCATCATCAAAATGGAGTCTGAAAGATGAATACAAACTTCTATCGGAGCTCGGCGGTGCAGCGGGTGGTGCCACTGGCTACTACGGCGAACTCTTCGACACTCCCTACGAGCACGCTGCTCATCCGCATTACACGCCGCATTCAGGTAAGTGGTTTTGTGCTGTATGTGAAGAGTCAAGTACAAAGAACCGTCCTATTTGTACAACAAACTCAACTGGATTGCTAGTAAGAGAGAACGCCCGGTAAGACCATGCTCACATCAACTCTCCACGGAACCGCACCGTACTGCGGCCTTCAGAGGCAGTTTTAAGTACGCTGCTACTAAATGCTGGAATAATATTCCCCCGCCAATAATATCAAAACTCTTAGTGGTAGACCAGACCACACCTACGAAAGTTCCTTATTGATTCAGAAAAACAACTTGGTATGACGATCTCAAACACGTCCATAATATAGCGATATCATGTACCTGCCGTGATGGTGTTTCATCGCCATATTCCAGTTTACCCGCAACAGGGGAATCTTCAAAATGTAAATATGAATAAAAATTAATCGTTATGGAATAGTCAAGTTAAGTTATGCCTAAGTAAGAAAATGGTTTCTTAAAAGCTTAGGTAGAAACTTAACTGCGTAGATAATGCAAGAATAGGCAATATCAACCGCTCTGCAATTTGCAAAAAAAAATATAAGTCTTATACATAACTGTTTTGCACTCAAAATACTTGAGAGACTACATTGCTGTCGATGATATGATGCCACACAGGTAGACAGTCAAATCAAACTTATAACACCCATCTTTTTTCATTGGTCTTTAATAAATAACCCAAATCATAATACACCTACAACACAATCAATTTCAAAACACTACAATTTCATCATTTTATTCTTCATCCTCATCCTCCATCCTCCGAGCCTTTTCCCAATCATGTTGGGGTCGGCTTCCAGTCTAACCGGATTCAGCTGAGTACCAGTGCTTTACAAGAAGCGACTGCCTATCTGACCTCCTCAACCCAGTTACCCGGGCAACCCGATACCCCTTGGTTAGACTGGTGTCAGACTTACTGGCTTCTGACTACCCGTAACGACTGTCAAGGATGTTCAATGACAGCCGGGACCTACAGTTTAACGTGCCATCCGAAACACAGTCAATGGTGTCTAAGATATACTTAGAAAGTACATACAAACTTAGAAAAGTTGCATTGGTACTTGCCTGACCTGGGATCGAACCCGCGCCCTCATACTTGAGAGGTTGGTCCTTTACCCACTAGGCCACCACGACGTCATCATTTTATTCTTGACCATAAAAATACTAACCCATGATTTGCAATACGATTCCCATGTGATGATGAGCTTACAAGTTAATATAACTTACAAATCAATACCATGGTTACCATGGTAACCACATAAACGTCTGCGGTCAGACGGTGGCGACGGGAACCGGTCGTTTCATTCATTCATACGTTCAGTTCATTCATGAAGTTGTTTTGTTTGTCTTGGGTAATATCTTGTGATAGGCGATATTGGTTTTTTAACCGACTCCGAAGAGACGGTAAAGTTATATAGGATTTTTTGTTTTTTTTTGAAAAAAACATGAAAGTAGTGGTTACGCAAGTTACCTGCAGTACCTTATGTTTCAAAATATTGCCTAATCTGAGAAATATCTTCGCAAAAGAGGATTTTTTGTTTGTACCCTTAAGGCTCCGAAACTGCTGAATCGATTTGAAAAATGATTTCACTGTAGGGAAGCTAGATTATTCCTGGATGATACAAGCTATATTTTATATAGCTTTGGGAAAAAGTTCGCCCGTGATGCAAATGAAACCGCTAGAAGCAGCTAGTTTTAAAATAAAGCACTTCAATTTATATTCCTATAAAACAAACTTTCAATAAAAGAGAAATACTCTCTCCCACAAACACAACTAAGTTAACCACATCCTCCTGTGTGAATAGCTTGGCTAGATCCCTCTCAGTAACATAAGATGCGCCTGCGCATATCATGACGTATGTAACACGATGCGCGGGAGTCTATTGTAGGTGTGCGCCCGATTTCCTTGGATAAAAGCTCTGCGGTTTTGTATTGTTATTTAGTGGGGTTAGATGGTGCTATTTTTAAGTTTAAATAATAAAGAGGATTAATGATTAGAAAGGAAAGCATTAGATGCAGATCTGCGTTCCTGAAAGAGGCGAACTTTGGAAGAGATCTTTTTCCAGCAGTCGACGACTTTTGGCTAAGACGGTAGTGTACTTTAGGTAGTGTGCACAAGTTGTAGAAGAAATGATTTTATAAATCTTGTAGCATTAACAAATATGTTGGCAATCGTCTTGGGTAGTCAAAAGCCAGAAAGTTTGTCATCAAATCTTACCAGTCGCTCAGTGTAAAACACTGGTACTAGACTTGAAGAAGACCCTAGCGTAGTAAGTCGACCCCAACATAGTTTAACAAAGAGCTAGGCGAAGACCCATAGGCTAGGCAGATATTGTAACAATGACTGGCAATACTGGACACGAAACAAAACCAAAATCCGCTAGAGCAAAAGCACTGTTAAAGAGAAACCAAGTTCAAAAAACAATAACTACTCAATTACAAACAGTTACAAACAATCAAGTTGACAAAACTAACGGGTTTACTTACCATTTCGTTGACACCATCATTTTCCATAGATCCATGGTCTATCATTACACCATTACCTGTCACGCCCTGAAAATTACTAGCGGTGGCAACCCTGCATGCCTCTGACATGGAATTTTGTGGGCAAAGTCTAGGTTAATAGGGTTAAAGTATGGTGTCATTGTTGGTCTTTTGGAACCGTGTTTGTAGGTCCAAAGACTGTAGGGTCTTTGCTGGAAGATCCGGGGCTGCGAGATTGCCAATATACACTTCTAAACCTACTAATATAATAAAGAGGAAAAAAAAATTAACTACGGCTGACAAAAATCGGTTCACGATTTGGTCACTGTGTTCGAAAGCTATACTTTTCTCGAATAACATAGGATATATTTTGTTCGAGTGAGGGAAGAAGTTTCCCCGAGCCGTGGGTGAAACTGCTAGCTCTATTATAAAGCTGAAAAGTTCTCTCTCTCTTCGTTTGTCCTCTGTTTGAAAACATTACATTTTAGGACACAATTTATGTGCAAGAAAACTTCAGCCTTAATTTCCCAGCCGTCATCATCATTATCATCTGCTTTTTTCCCAATTTTATTTGGGTTCGATGCAGCATGTTTTCTTCTTCCATATCCCTCTTTGTTCCTTCGATTCCCAGCCAAAACGAGTCGTATTTTAAATCGAACTTGAAATACTGTTGGTCGGACTACGAATGGTATTCAACTGAATTTTGAAAAAAGGCTGACTGCCCGTGATTTACGTTGGGATCGCCAATTTATGTGTGGTCCAATATATTGCGGTTTTAAAGGAATTTTAGTTGATTTATTTATATGGAACATATTCTGTGTTTTTAATGTGTTTGTCTAGTTAATAGCGGGGTTTCTATGACACATACAATTTTTTTTTAAGAATATGTCGTACCTGTCGAAAAGTTGGGTGTATGGATTTACCATCGTAGGAAATTTTTTAGAAAATTTTCATAAGCAGATCTGAAAAACTACAATTTGCTGGTTTTCTATACCAAATAATGACAAAATTCAAGCGTATGTGCGCTATGTATTCTACAGCATTTTTCAACATGCAGATGGGCTATCTATAAGCGAAAGAACTTTCCAAATGCGACCATTAGTTCCTGAGATTTTTGCTAACAAATAAGTCAACAAACAAAATCTTCAGCGTTATAAAGTATGGACATTTGTGTGTAAATCCAATGAATCCATCAATTGTAAAATTATCACTATTTACAATCTTATTTAGCGTGCCAGCTAGGTTTGTTGTTATAATTAAGCGGATTATTGTCAAGCTCTAATTAACTAAATAATATGCGTTTTTCTACAGGTAATTAAATAGTAATTGCCCACGTCACAGTAATGTTGCATTCATTTGCATGACTATACTATAAAGACAGGTTTTGATGAAATTAATATTCAAACTACTGGAATGACTTTAAATCATAGTTGATTTGTTTGTGGTTGATTATTTTAATAAAATGATAGGTGTTTCCTGCAGTGGCATGCAAACTACTTTATGAAGCCGGATAAAATATAGCCTATGTCACCCAGAAATAGTGTGTTTTTTTTAAAGTGCGAGAGTCTTTAATTCTGTTCAGTCATTTAGGAGCATTTGCCGTACAAAGAAACAATAAAAAAAATCTTCTCACAATATTACCTACCCAGTATAGACTGAAGCTTAGACAATGTAAAAGATGTTGAATTTATTAATGTTTAACCTGCAGATAAACAAAATAACACTATGATCATCAAGGAATGCTACAAACAACACGGCCATGACTAAAAATATTACAAGATAAACCTTCCTTTACCAATGTGTTCCTGTCCTATAACCTGAAGAATTTGACTGTACCAACATTCATAATGACCCAGCAACTATTCTAGGACCCGTGTATAATCTAATAACATGTAGTTTCCTCTTTGGCAGCGCACAATCGCCTGCCTACGTTAGGGCAAACATCTCTACAACCACTCTGTAAGCTGACTCATACAATATTTCTAGTTACGGATTATAGTACCATGAGATGTGGGATTTTGAGGAAAATCAATTTACAAGTCGACCTAACTAATTTGTACCTATATAATATGCCTTAGCTCATTCTTCAGACAAAAAAGGGATTATTAATTCCTCTACGGATGATAGAAACTCTGCCATTACAATATCAAGGTGTAGACAATGAAATGAATATCAGGGTATTGTTTAATCAAACCAAATTATAAAGATAGGCTTATTTAGAGCCTATCTTTTCCTCGAGACCAACTTTTTGTAACTAGTGTAATGAAACGTGCAACTAGTGTAATGTTTCATAAGAGCTTGAAAAGGCCTATTTGAAATAAATCATTAGATTTTTACTTTGACTTTGAAATGGTGGCTTTTCATCAGATTATGCCAAATACTAATTCTGATTAACTTAGACTTTTAAACAACGCTATATTCAAACTAAAGATCATAATGATCTAATTAAGAAACAAACTCCATATTGTCGCATATCACGTGGTACTATGATCGCACCATAATCATAAGCCAGCAATAATACTAAAAATCGCACTTGTTACAGCAACAAATGACTCGACGGGTTCCAACGGAGGGGCGGGTGGGGAGCCCCCCTCGGCGGCTGCGAGTCCTGACGCAGCAGCGCTGGTTGTCCTCCAACCACCGGCGCCACCGTACCCTCCGTATGCTCATTATGATGGTAAGTTAAATATAATCCTTTGTTACATGTAAAAAGTCAAAGAGAAGGAGAATTAGTATACCTACATATTTGTGTTATAGTGTATCAATACCTGATGGTCTGTGGAAAGGTAGCTAATGGAGGGTATTAAGAAATAAGAGTCACGTTTTATTCGCAGTCATGTTTGTTGTTAAAGTAGTTATGAGAGTATTTAAAGGGACTGATAAAACAAGAGGGCACATAATACTGCAGGTACCTATTTATTAGGCAAAATTATGTTTTTAATCTGACGTCAGTGAAACCATATTTGTGTTAAAATTTCATTGGCTATAAAACAGTACGATCCATAATTATATTGTGAGTCTTGATTTTTGATACCAGAAAGGGTATATCGTTAAAGTATCCTACGGAATATATGAAGTCACACGACGTAGGTACTTAGGACATAAAACGAGCATAAAAACTAAATTAGGTACTAACTTTAACAAGCACCATATTCATAAAATTCGTATGTAAAATATTCAAATGAAAGGATAAAATACTGTGGAAGGTACGTTACTTGAGAACTAAGTATTGCTTAAATAATTTAGAGGGTACCATATTTTTGTATTTAGACAAAAAAATAAAGCGTCGACCGTTCTTTATTTTCAATGTTATTTATGAACAAAGATTCAGTAATTTACACGATAATATGCCAGCATCCTCTTACGTTTGAGAAAAGTACCAAAAAGCGACAAACGAAATTTCGTCTCCCCCTCAATAAAGACCCACGCACAGTAATAAAACAATGAAAGCTAAAACAAAAGTAGCCGAACAGATAAACAGCAAGAATCACAGTTGAGAAAACAAAAGTGCAAAAAAGCTCAGGAAAAGCTTTCGACAAAGTCGAGTGAGCCACTCGGAGCCACTCCGTCGGAAATCTAATTTTCTCCTTGGACCCCGCAATCCTCTCAGTGTTATAACATCATAAAATTTCATACAGCGCCCACAATTTTAGCACTTATGCATATTAAATAGAGATTCTAAAATGGAGTGCCGCAAGGAGCGATGCGGGGGCCGCTCTTTACGCTTCTGGTCTTTAATCTGCCGCAATCTGCTTATCTTGGTGGAGGGTGGCAAGGGGGGGACGCAGACATCTTTAATAGCTCATTCGGGGCTCTATGCAAATAATTTTAGAGGGGTGGTTCGAAGGGGGATCATACGGGCTTTGTCTGGGCTAACGAACCGGGACAGAGTCTGCGGAACAGAAGTGCTGCTAGCTCAAACGGGTTTAGGCTCACGTTTATAAATATTAACCGAGGGTGGTGGGGGGTTGCAAGCGGTTACGCGTAAGTGTTCAGGGGGCGTGTTAGTGTTAAATTTGTTTGAGGCGTGCCGCTTCGGGAACATCCTATTAATGTTGAGTGTGGTACTGAGTGATCAAATTGGATGATGTTAATAAATAATGTCTTGGTAAAATTTAATCGTATCACTGATTTTGTGTATAGACAATATAAATATGAAATGAATTTATGCGAGTATTCGTAGCACAAAGTATGTGGGGTCAGAAAATTTTATCGTAAAAGTACTTCAGTGTAATCTAATTATATGGGAGTCTGTATATTTTATCGGAGAGCTTTTATTCAATTTGCATCTCAAAACTTACGAAACTATTAGCGGTCTCTTTGGTTTGAGATTTCCTTTACCAAAACGATTATCTAATTAGCGAATTTGCGAGAACAATAGACTTCAAACCATAAATCATTATGAGTTACCTTCTTAACTTGAAGGAAGGAGGAAGCGACCGCTCGAAGGACGGGCTCGAAGTAAAAACATTTTATCTTCTAAGCGTCTTTTTTTCTATTTAATTGTTTTGGCGGGATGTATTTTATTTCATAGGAAACCTCAGTGTTTTATCTTTTTTGTTGTATACGATTATTTGTGTCTTAAATGCAATATAAAGGTACAAACGTTAGGATGATGGCATAACGATAGTTTGCTTCGTATAAAAATTACAACTTGATCTGAAGACGCCATCGTGATAAATGATCGCAAAAATAATTTGAACCGCTTTTTGACAGGAATCAATTTCTCTTAAAATCTTACAACAATGAATAGACTTGAAGGCTACTTTTGCAAGAATATCGACATATAATTTTTGGGTTTTATATTATTTTTCTTACTATATTTAAACAATTATTTTCCAGGTACGACAACATTAGCCAGTGAATATGCCTATGCGGCTCCCTACTCACAGTACTCGCCCTACGGAGGACCCTACTCGCATTCCGCCGCCACCGGCCTACTGTCCAAGTGGTAAGTTTCTGTATTCTGATACATTAATGATATATTAATGTACATGGTTAAAATAACATTCCATAATAGTTATAAAGATCAGCACTTATCTAATACCATACATAGCTAAAGTAAAAACAGCTAACAGTTAGATAAACTAGCATTAGATCTGTATTTGCATGCGTAAGAATAATTAGGACAAGTCATGAATTATTTTATAGTTCAGCAAATAAAATAACACATCCTAATTGTAAGATCTAAATAATTTAATAAGATCTATATAGTACACATCTAATAATATCGATATAATATAAAGTCTATCTATATAGTCTAATTTAATTCATGATCTCTTATGCAAAAATCACCATTTAATAAAAAATATAAGCATTAGTGGCTCCTTGAACATTTTCCCTGAAAACCAACACAAAGAACCAATCCTAATCAATAAAGCACACAGGTGCTAAAACACTTCCCTGAGGTACGCCCTAAAAACTGACCGTTAAGCCTCTCTAAGTGATAAACGGTTCAGATTTATATCCAACACATCGCCATTTGTTACTCAGAGGCTGCTAAACGACCAACGGTTTAAAACCTTTTAAATTCGACGAACTGTTAATGTATGTGCGGCTTGTCGAAGGCTTTTGTTAATTCGTTGGTATTTTAAATTGTTGTTTTTGTTGAAAAAAAAGCATGGAAACTAAAAAGAGAACATCGAATAGTTTCGGAAAAGTTACGTATAAAAGTGCTCAAAAACTGTAAACTATAATGAATTGGATTCGAAAACTAATATACAAAAATGTAAAAAAGTTAGATTAGCTCAATTACAAACTAGTAAGAATGAAACTATCTTGATTGCTATATTAAGATATGATTTTTATTCCTTGTTCTATAGACAAGTCTGAAAGTTTGTTAAGCATTAACGTGTTGAACATTCTAAGTTCATTCAAAATTGTGGGCTAAAATGTCTCTACCATATCACAGAGTTTGCAAATAAAACAATGTGTACCAATAAATATAAAATCACCCGAATATTTCAATTTCAACAAAAGTATTCAAAACACCAATAACCCTCAAATCCCTTAGAAATTCACTGACAATCCGACAATTGGAATACAAAGAATCACTCTCACAATACTGTTTTGATTCTACCATCAAATTAGATACAAAATCCCAATCCCATAGGTGCTACATCAAAGCTACTGTAGCATACCAACTTATTTCAACATCAATAAACAACATTTCTACACAAATATCATCTTTATGACCTTTATCTTAAAGCTCATGATTCATTTTGCCATCAGCAATATCAATCTTGGTTTTTCTCTATGGGGTCGGATGTGTTTCAGATTCTATATGGATTCGCATGTTGTTGAGCTAAAGATGTGTTTTGTGTATACTATGATGATAATGGGAAAAGGAATATGAATATTTTGGTTTTTGGTCTTTGATTTTTATTAATGTACTTACCTTTTTTGTTGAAATTTGTTCTAAAGTGAAGAGAAACAATAATCTAGAGCACAAATTAATAACATTACAATGTATGTAAGACAAGTTATTCAGCGACATCCTGTGGGAACTAGTCCATGCATCCAGATAAAAAGTACCCTAATACACACGTTATCAAACATAGAAAATATTTTCCAATGGCTGCTGAAATAAGCGCGTTTAGGCAAACAAATAAAACCTTTTTCTTTATAATAGTAGTCCTATATGTATATTACATTTTATTCATTTTCGAAATTTCTATTAATTTCAAGCACTCTTTTGTAATTTATACAAACTTGTCCGACTAATATCCCAGAAATTAATACAAAATCATTTTAAAAACACCCCAATCAAATAAACTGTCATCACTACAAAAAAAAAACATTATTACAAGTAAATCAATCGTTTCAAAATAAATCAGGAACACAATAGGGCTGCACTCGCACATTTGTTGTCCCGTCCCTGTATTCGTCCCTTAGGATAGCGACAAAGGGCACAGGACTGTCCCTTGAGACACGGATAACTTACAGCGTATTAAATTTAAGTGATTCTAGTGAGTGTACTTTTAAAGTTAGGATTGGGGAAATGCTAAAATATGGAGAATTTTTAAGTGTATTGTTTTTATTGATAGTATTGTTTCATTTATTAGTGATGAGCATGTAGATGTAGAGGAAAGAACGACCAAAGAAATTATGTATGAAAGTAGATATGGCTACGCTACTTGTGAAATGACGGTAGATAGAAGAAGAAAACAAATAAACGCATACGCAATGACTAGTGATTTTCAGTGCTCTTTTCATCATAAAAACGACCAAATATTGAATACCTTCTTGAAAACCCTCTTCAAGACGAATATTCTAAGATACATAGTCCATTTTCTCTGCTTTAAACTCATCATCATCATCATTGGCCACAGAGCATCTTGGTCAGATGATGAACTAGTCATCTGTTAATTACTTATTAGATATTTTCTTTTTTTAAGGTTTTCTCTTTAGATTTAATTTAGCGTGCCTTATGAACAATACTAACATCAATTTCTTTGTTCTAGATATCAACGTACGCCGTGCGAGTAGTGGCGGTCGGCGGATAACAACGAACAAACATAAGTGATAATCGGACACTAAACTTATATGTATATCGATTGATCATGTGAGAAAATTAGTTTTATTTCTATAGGCAATCTCCTTTGTAGATAAATTAATATATTTGTACAATCCTTTATAATCTTTATTTCCTAAAACCCTAATTTTATTCAGGTCAGTACCGCTATGACATTTGCTTTCTCGAACATTTAAAACAATTAATAATTCATTTATACTCATTATATTTAATTAAATGAAAGTTCAGAGAGCCAAAGTTACTTCACTACGTTAAGATGTAAATAATGTATTTTAATGAAATTGTACTTAATTCATTTAATGTCATTAATAGGATTAAGGTTTATTCTCTTTTTTTACCTCAGCATAGTTACAAAGTAGTGAGTAATTTTGTGTAACATTTAATTTTTTAATACTTCCAATTTATGTTTATTTAAGCTGTCCTGTGTGCACAATGGAATGAAGATTTTACATTTAAAATCATTTATTATACATTTAAAATCGTTATCATTTATATAAGTTATCTAATTTATTTCTTTTGTATTGTTATTGAATATATTTGCTTCCTATGAAGTGTTTAACAAATTACTTGGCAAGTCAACTGCTTAGTATATTATTTAGAATATTTTTTGAAATTACTATGAGATTATTCGTGTTTTTTTTGTACTTTTTATATAAAAAATGGTTAGTTTTAATTATACGTGTATAGCATGTTCAAATTAGCACGCTGTATGCCATAATTATGTAAAAATAATAAGTTCAAATAATTGTTTTATTATAAAAGAAATATTAGTTATCAAATCTTATGGTTTCCGTCCATTTATTATTATTATTGATTATTAATTTCTCAGTTGTAATTGAGATTTGTTTAAATGTAAATAATATTTTCTCTTATCCCGATGAGCATGATTTTAATATTGTTTTAAAACATACGTCATACAGTTTAGAGAAACGCCAAAGACTTAAAAAAATATTGTAACGTCTTTAGTTTACAGCGCAGTAATAATAGTTTAATTTTATATGAAAAAACAAGCAATAACTTTTCACCAAAGATACAAAATAGCGGGCCTTTTTCTGATGAAACTTTTAATATAACCCTTTTTTAAATTAAAATTATTAAATCATGTTTTTAAACAATGTTTTGTGAAGTTGATTTTAGATTTTAAAATAGTTTTTTTTTTTCAATTCTTTATAATTTTGTATAATATTATCTATTTTTTTAATAAATGTATTAGATAAAAGGTCTGAGCTGTATAAAGTATTCTACTCATTTTTGTATATTAATATGTGGATGACCGAGCTTATTAAGATAGCAATGCGTAGGAGGGATCGTGCGTTCAGGAAGTTTAAGAGGGACCGTACGGACGAAAATTGGGCTCAATTTAAAACTGCAAGGAATCGGTGTAATCTTATGATACGTAACGCCAAACGCCGCCATATACTAAACAATATCTCTACTTCTTCTTCTGCTAATATCTGGAAGTTCCTCGGAACCCTCGGTATTGGCAAATCGCGACATTTAGACCTACCTAACTCGATTAGTTTAGACACTTTAAATAGTCATTTCTGCACTTCTTCCAATTTGGATAATGTAATCAAGCAAGCAACTCTTAACTATATTGCTGGTCTATCGCGTCCTGACATCAAAACTTTTAATTTTTCACCGGTTGATGAGGAAGAGGTCAAAAAAATTATCCTATCCATTAAATCGAAAGCGGTGGGCTGTGACAATATCAGTCGCCAAATGATTATTTCTATTCTAGTCCCAATTCTTCCTGCTATCACCCACATTATCAACTTTTCCCTATTCTCTGGGGTTTTTCCTTCACTTTGGAGGAAAGCGTACGTCTGTCCTCTTCCTAAAATTTCTAATCCAACTCTCCCCAATCATTTCCGTCCAATCTCGATCCTGCCATTCTTATCCAAAGTGCTAGAGGCTTGTGCCCATAAACAATTCGCTCGTTTTGTCTACGAAAACCAACTTATGAGCCCATTTCAATCTGGATTTAGGCCAGGCCACAGCACTTCCTCTGCCCTTCTCAAAGTGACTGGCGATATTCGACACGCCATGGAAGACGCTAAGCTGACAGTGTTGGTTTTAGTCGATTTCTCAAATGCGTTTAATACCGTCAGTCACGATATCCTTTTATCTATCCTGTCATATATCATGGTCTCTTCCGATGCATTGGACTGGTTTTCTTCTTATCTTCGGGAGCGCCAGCAGTCGGTTCGGGTAGATGAAGTCTCGTCAACCTGGTGTAATTTGGATGCTGGCGTTCCTCAAGGCGGCATACTCTCACCCCTTTTGTTTGCAGTATTCATAAATTTACTTACTCCTGAGCTTCAGTGTTCGTATCACCTCTATGCCGATGACTTGCAGTTATATCGACATACGACAGTTGATGATTTGGTTGACACGCTCGATAAGGTTAACGCAGACTTGGCGGTTGTGAAAAATTGGGCGGACAGGTTTGGAGTGGCAGTCAACCCTGGGAAATGCCAAGCCATCATTATTGGTGGCTCGAGGAATATTATCAGGGTGGATACTTCCAGCTTGCCGCCAGTAATATTCAATGGTATGACAGTACCTTATAGTGGCAACGTCAAGAACCTTGGCTTACAAATGGACACCACACTGAATTGGCAACCACAAGTCGCAGCTGTCAGCCAAAAAGTCACTAACATACTACGGTTCCTCTACCGCCTGAAAAATTTGCTCCCGCCCAGTGTGAAAGCGATGCTTATGCGAACCTTAATCTTCCCCATGATCGACTATGGTGATGTGTGCTACTATGACCTGAATGCAGATCTGCTCAACAAACTTGACCGGCTTCTCAATAATTGCATTCGATTCGTTTTTAATCTTCGCAAGTACGATCATGTGTCAGTGTATCGAACGCAGCTCAGATGGCTACCTATTAGGCAGCGTCGTGAGGTGAGGGCATTGACTACTCTTTTCTCTATTCTTCACACTCCTACTTCACCTTCTTATTTAACTTCTCTTTTCAAATATCTTGGCTCACATCATGACAAAAATTTACGCTCTTTCAACAATCGCCTTCTACAATGTCCTACACATCGTTCTGATATCATACACTCTTCCTTCTTTGTAAAATCTATTCTTCTCTGGAATGAGTTACCTCTGGAGATCAGGATGGTAAATACCCGTCACACCTTCAAACTCAAAGTTCGTCACCACTATCTTGGGAAATTGGCAGAAACATAAATAGTCAGTTTCAAATTAACTTTCTTAATATGTTATTAGTATTGTTTGTAGTGTACATATTTATATAGTTATATATATACATATATATTATTATTAATTTATTTGTGTATTGTAATATATGTAGGTATATGTTTCACACTAGTTTTTCGGATTTGTTTGCACCTACCAACGCTTTCTCTCCGCCACCCAAAGGTAGACTGGTAGAGAACGCCTAAGGCGTTAAGTCCGCCATTGTACTATTTGTGCAAGAAGTATTTTAAATAAATAAATAAATAATAATTTGCATTCTTCCTATTTATTAAATAATTTGGTGTCGCTTATTATTTCTCAAAGCATATCGTAAGTGATCGTTGTGATCGACATAATAATAGATGAATGATAAAAAAACATGGATTTTTCTGTTTAATTTTATAATAATAAAGTATATTTGTAAGGCAAACGCACCAGTACGAAATAAAGCATTATGAGTTTATAAATTTAAACTATTTTATTTTTTCCTTCTTGTTATGACCACCACTTTTTTAGTAGACGAATTGCACCTGATCTCTCTCCGGTCGTGTCGGATTGCTGTCCTATCGGGCACTATAATATGTCCTGCGCAGCTGGCTGATCTCCTTAAATGAGAATTCCGCTTTTTGGCTATAATTTCGAAATAGCTCTCTCAGATGGTCGAGTCGGAATTATTTATCAAAGACAAAAAAGGTTTAGTTTGTTTTTTTTTTAATCAAAATATTGGCCGCAAACAACCAACCTTCTCTTCAAAAAGCATAAAGCAAGAAACATCAAAATGACATCCTGTGGATTTTTTTGCTGAAATGGACAAAACGTCACGAAGAAAACAATTAACAGAATCAAAATCCCAAAGTGTGATACAGGTCATAACGAAAACAACCACTGAATAAATACCCAAAATGTAACTAGAAACACCCACTTCTATAAGAAAGCAAAATTAAAAATCTTAACAAACTATAATTTCAAGGCCTCATAACTTGATTATTTTTAATGTCTCCTAAAAAGAAGAAGAAGGCTAAGGACGAGTGTGAAGCGGATCCCCCCCTGCCCCGTTGCAAACCTCCTCCAGACATATGTAAGGAATCTGGCCTAACTCCTGCTGAAAACGCCATGTGTGCTGAGAGAAAGAGAAACGCACTCAAGACACCACCGCCGACTATAAAGAAACTTTGTCCCAAAAAGAATAAAAATCCATCTTCAGCACAACCCGAAAATCCCCCTTGCTAAGAAGTTAAAGATCTATTCACAGAAGAAAACAATAATATCGAAACATTTGATGTACGCGATACAGATCAATATAACGTTTGTCAATATAAAGGAGATGTGGGGGATTTGGTACGACTTACTACTGGACGCGGTAAATTCGATGTCAAGTTTGGCGAGAAAATTGAAGGAGTGCCTAAGCTTAAAGTTCTTACAAAACAGGTTGTGGACAAGGAGGAAACAGTTGCAGATCCTTTATTACCCACAGCCTTGGAACAATTGAAAAGTAAAGATGTCAACCTCTCGAATGTTGAATGTTTTCGTACTGATCACAATTTTTAAACTGTCTCTGACTAGACATTTGCTGCTTTACGTGACCTTGAGTATAATCGAACAATTTGGGTCTAACAGACGAAACAATAATGTTACTCCCATTGATGCAAACCAAGACATACTCTTAAGACATAATGTATCCAGCTCAACGATTTTCTATCAGCTCGTTTTATTAATGATCTTATCATTCTTTAAATTAGGATTGTATCTGAACACTAAATTCTGTGTTTCTTAAAATTTTTATATTTTAACACTCAAATACAATTCTATTTGGCTTCTATACTTTGTTGTTTTATTTTTATGTTCATCCATACTAATATCATAAAGAGGAAAACATTTTTGTTTGTCTGGTTGTAATGGACAAACTTATCCACGAGTAACATAGGCTATATTTTATCCCGGTGCGGGCAGTAGCTCCCACGGGACGCGGGTGAAACCGCGGGAAAACGGCTAGTCTCATATATGTCTACACCACGATTAAGTTTTGTGGAGCAATTTAGATGTTTTGTATGTTCTTTTGCGCTTTTGCACTCGTACACTGAATATCACAGAATTAGGTTTATCATTTCGGTGGGCACTATAAGCTGGTGAGCCCCAGCTATCATTGAACATCTTTGGCAGTCGTCACGGTCGGTCAGTAGCTGAAAACAAGCCACACCAAAGGCCAAAAAAGTATGATTGCTGGGCTTGAGATAGACAATCTCTCCTTGTAAAAAACACTGGAATTCAGCTGCCTCAGGTTGACAGGTGGAAAGCAGATGATTTTATCATGATTCCGCATTGGTCACAATGTTTAGTAAAAGTTCTTAGCTGCGGCACCGTCAACCCTGTACCTAATGATAAAGATGTTATAAAAAAATATCTATAAAATCCATGAAAAGAAAAAATCCTTTATTAAAACCTCAAAACCCAAAACACCAGTAAATAAAACTCTTTACTTCAACCAAAGCCAAATACCATTTAAAACATAAGAAGAAAAATTCTGTCAAGACCACAAGATCATCTGTCACAAAAACAATGGTTGCAAATTCAACGTAAAACCCGAAGATTTTAACAAAACCGGACAGAATGTAATTCTCCAGCAAAAAATTCAAAACCACATCAGCCCAGGACTTGAAGAAATAATCTACACAAATTTTCATAATGGATGGGAAAAAAGCAAGGGATCCAAGGTGTCCTCCGAAGAAGAACACAAAATGCCCGCCTGGTGAAATTAATCCGTGCACACTTATTCCAGAGCCTACTAGGTCCAAGAAAAAGGGTGGACCATTAAATTGTGATACTGAAGAAGAAGAGCAATGTGATCCCCCAGGACCGGATCCAGCTGAAGCGAAAGCACAGCTTAAAAAGCAACACGAGGAAGCCTGTCAAGCGCCCAAAACTAAAACTTGCGGTGAAACTAATAAGAAGAAGACCAAAAGACCATGTTAGATTGGAAATCTGTGGAAATTAAGACTGATTGCAAGGACACAGCAGAGCAGATTACTTCTTTTATACAACCAAACTGTTAATTTGAACCGACAGAATTAAATAAAATTAAATCCAACTCATTTCTTTATTTTTTATTTCCTTTTAAGTATGCTTGAGCATAATTTGATACTCCACTATAATAAACTGGATACACTATACTGGCTTTAAATAAGAACAGTCCTCGTGTCAGACAATTGAGCACCATTAAAGATGGTGTTTTCATAATATTATAGTTTCGACCTGACATGGTCTGAACCATTCGTAAATTCTTTACGGGGATTATTTTAACACCTTATACAAACTGTTGGTTAACCCCATGGTATCCTGACTGGTAAACTACAGGTACTTTTAACTAGTTATAAATATATGGCTGTGTTAGCCAAGAAACATACTCATCACAATGTTGATCGTACCGGGAACTGATCAGGGTACCATGCCCGCCTCCACTATATTTGTGGTTTGGGCCTCCACATACTGTAGACTGTGACACGTGGGCCCGAATAATAATTTACATAAAACTTCAAAGCACCTTTGGTCTTCCAAAACTTTTTTTAAAGATACTATTAAATGAATACCAAGTAGTGTGCGGCGGAAGTGGTCATCCGTCTTTTTTTAAATAAAACCAACTCTGTCTTGTTCTAGAGCCGCTAGTTCTAATTGGGCCGTTTCAACTTTTTCTAACAAAATCATAACTCCATCTTCTAGAGCTGTAGTAACTCTTTCGAACAAATCCGAAGCCATTTTCCAGCAGCCTGCAAAAGGCATACGCAAGTTTTATCTATTTATATTATGCTGAATGATTAAACCTCATCAATAGAATAAACCTTTTTTTAGCGCCAACTTCGTATATTTTTATTTTTTATTAATTATCAACCAGTCATTTAAAATACAATACATTCTTCTTGGTACACACGTAAGAACAATAGATATCAATTCATCCAACTGTCACAAAATTGCAATTCAATGCCATGAAAAGATGGCATGAAAATCCAATATAAATAAATAACAAAACAATAGCATCTACCCGCTGAACTCTGTCAAAATGTAAGTCTTTCAATAACCCATAAATCCCCCCTAATTACAAATATTATGCATCCCGAAAAATTGGGATTCGAAGACTGTGACCTTAATTCAATTTTCAAAGCTATCGACAAAGACACCCAGACCATCGAAGCCAACTCCGTCAAAAGTTCAGAGAGTTCAGTAAAGTCATATAAATTACCCCTGCCGAGAGAACTAGAGAAACCTGAAGATGGTACTATTAAGGTATTCTCGTTTTGTCAGGTAATACAGGATCCTGATTGCCCGAAACTCGTTACAATTGTCAGAGAATCTGTCACTGAAGAGGTTCACAAACACAACGAATCACCGAATAGTGACGCTGTCTCAAACAGGTACAGGTATTGCAAAGAAGTTATAAAGCCTTATCTAAAAGATTACCCACCAGATTGTCCTGATTCTGGAGAACTACTCTTAAGGGATGCAATAATAACTGCTAATGAAGAGTTCCCCGAGTACCCACCCTGTTACGAAGTCCCTGTAAATGAATCTGACATACAACCGGAGCACAAAACAAAACAAGAAGGAAAGTATATACCACCCATTCAATCAAAAAAATCGGATAAACCTCTCTGTCCTCCTGTCCAACCTCCTGCCTGTATTCAACCAAAGCCAGATTTAGATTGTACTAAAAAGACATCCCATAAGGATTTAAAGCCCAAACAATCAAAAAAGGATCTAATTCCTGCTAAAAAGTCTAATACTTCAAAACAATCTAGTACTTCCAAAAAATCTAATACTTCAAAAAAATCTAGTACTTCAAAAAAATCTGATCATAAAAGCACGAAGATAGCCGATTGTGTAGCTGAAAAAGCTGCTTTGAGGAAAGCCGAAAAATGCTTAGCCGAAAAAGCCTTAGCTGCTAAGTGTTGTGAAAAAAAACTAGCACAAAAGGAATGTACTTGTCCAGCCAAAAAATCCGATAAAGATCTTAGTAAAAAATGTGAAAAGAAATCTAGTAAAGATTCATGTAAAAAAAAGTCTAACAAGGATTTATGTTTGAAACCATCTGATAAAAATATAGCTAAGCAGGGATGTACTTGTGATGATAAAAATTCCGACAAAGACAAACCGCATCTTATACTCTGCCCAGGTCAAAAAGTTCCTAAAATTTGCATAGAGATTACTGATCCAAAATGTTGTCCAGAAATCCCACAGCCAGCATTCTGTGAAGACGAAGACAAACGGAGACATCAAGACGAAGCCTGTCAAGAGGATTTATTTCCACCAGAAAATTGCGCCCCCGAAGTCGTAGAAGAGTGTAATTGTGGAGGAAGTCCAAAAGACGACGATTGTCCAGAAAAACCAGGAAAGGAAAAATCTTCAAAATCAAATCCAAAGGCCTCCTGGCCCCCTAGCATAGGAAAAAAAGATCATACTAACAAAAAAGACGGCTCGCCTGAGAAGAAAGACTGCCTTGGTTGCCTTTTAGAGTCTTTACGACGTATATCATCTGACGCAGAATCGTGCAAACGTAAGGCCGAAAAGTGTGCCGAATTAAAAAAGAAGTTATCATCTGAAAAAAAAACCGTGTCCTCCACCCACAAAACCTCCAAGCAAACCACCCGATTCTCCTAAGCGCAAAATGGGAGACTGTCCATCAGAGAACCCACCCTTAAATTGTAAGCCCAAGGCTAAAGCTCCATGTCCTAGCACCCCCATCGATGTGTGTTCCCCCAAAGAACGCAAGTCATCGCAAAAAGGTGGTTCGAAAGTCGGTGAGGAAAGAAGCAAAAAGGGAGCAGGCGGAAGCACTAGCACGCGTAAAGTTGATGATTCGGTCAAAGGCAATCTAGTTCAAGTTCAAGCCGAAGAAAGACAATTAGGTTCATGTACGTGTACTACAAATGCCGAAGTTAAATCAGCTATAGACGCACATCACAAGACTTTGGCAACCCTTAAATGCGCTATGGAAGACTTCATGTGTAAGATGTATAGAACCACACAGGAGGCCGTGACAGTAATCACCACTGAAAGTGCCAAGCAGCTGCAAAAGATAAAGAAATCCGCTTCCAAATCGTCTGATGAGTGCAGACCACCGAAGAAAGTATGCGATACCCGTAGCAAGAATAATTTGAGAAGATTTAGTATAGTGAACATAGATAACCCAAACCCAGACACGTTAAAGAAATTGCCTGATTGCGTACCCCCGGTCGGCCATGACGGTCCTTTGAAATACTTTGACGCAGTAGTTTCTAAAGTAGATTCTGCTGCATCAATGATAAGCGATACACTTGCCTTTGACATGCCAAAACCTTTGAAGCCAAGAACATTTAACGACTGCAGTTCTGAGTATGACGTTCCCAATACTACTAGGCCTTATCCATCAGATATCACGAACGTTTTGGAGTCTGAAGGCACATCAAGCATGTTCGCATCATGGAGAGACAAACTTTGGGCTATGTTCATTGAAGATGAAAATAAGCCAGAAGTCGAGATTGCATCCAAACAATCAGGATCGGTAACATCGGAAAGTGATGAAGATCTTTTACATAAGCTGATTGATTAAAATCAATAAGTGAATACCTAATGTTTTGTTTTATTTATGTTTATTTGGGAAACTATTACCACATTGCTTATCACGATGGCGTTGAGCCGATGGCAATATAGTCTGTTTGAGATTTTATGGGTAAGTATAGTCTGGTGTTACAGTGGCTAATTTCTGACCACCTTACTTCAGATTACGATAACCGATCCATCAGTTGCTGTGCAATTGAAGATTGAATTTTGACATTAGCTCCATATAAATAATGTCGAATGTCAATCTTTATCCGAAAACAATAGTCCCCAGGCCGGCGAACAAATTTTTTTTTGATACATTTACATTTAAGACTTTGTGAGTGCCTTCCTTATGAGTCCGACAAACTTTTCGAATGCGCAAATTTTGGTGCCACTGCGTTTTTTAATGCTTCACTCCTGAAATTGTCGATATGACGTCACTATGGCTCTTCGTACATACACGTTTCATTTTTTGAACGTGAAGTGTGAGTGCCTAACTCACAAATGTCTCACTCATCACTCTCTTAAATGTATATGTATTAAAAAAAAATTTGTTCGCCGGCCTGGGGACTACAACATATGGATCGGTTATTATAATCCGCAGTGAGTCGAATGTTCACACAGCCACTTACAAAGGAATCCAGAATTCGGCAGAGCCATTTATAGTCAGGCCCGTACCGGGATAAATTATAGCCTATGTTAATCGGAAATTCATTAAGGGAGAATAGAAGAAAGTTTCTTTGGAAAAGTGATTTGTAATCATGGGATGAATTACGTGTTCAAGTGTCGGTCACTAATAACCAGTCACCCAATGTATCGATGCTTTGTATGAAAATAATTCTGAAATTAGACCTTTTTGAGACTAAGCAACTAACCTTTTTAGTGCGCAACAGAATACAATGAACAACAATACTGGCCAAATCAATCTATGCTTCAATTCTCAATACTTTTTATAACACAAACAATATAAAGAAAACGCATGAAGTCCGCCAGTCTACCAGTCTAATACTAAAAAATTGAGAAAAACGAACAAAAATGACTTCGAAAATTTAAACACAGCATGTCTAATCACGAGAACTGTGGAAACTGCAGAAGGAAGAGTAAATGTCTGCCATGTGTGAAGCCCTACTCCCAGGATTCGCTCTGTGAGGAGAAGCACCAAGTAGTCCACAATTGCATGGGCGCGAACCAAACGGCTTGCCAATGCACCGCTGAGAACCCTTGCTGCAAAAAAACAGAAAATAAATACAATCACAGGAAATCGCATAACCACTAAAATTGTCAAGCTCGAGAATATTTGGAAAATAATTTGCAATTTTAACATATCATTTTAATCAAGTAAGTTTCTTATTCCACCATCTTCTTCTTTTTACTCTGTTCCAATGGTATTTGAGGAATTAATTCATTTTTCTCGTGGTTTTCCTCTGCCTTTGTAGCATGTATTTTACACACTATCATTACATGATCAAGCCACGACAAGTACTGACATCTCGTTTTATCTGTTACTTGCTCTACTTGCTTCCCTTCTGATATACTCATTTCTAACTTTGTCAGTTACGCTACTCATCCACAACGTATTATGATCGTCTGTATGTAACCTATAACCTAACAAGGGTGTTTATGTTATGTTACAGCCTTTTTATCGTCCCACTGCTGGGCACAGGCCTCCTCTCACACGGGTTGAGGGTTGAGCATTAATCACCACGCTTGCTCAATGCGGGTTGGTGATTTCAGACTATATAGTCCAGGTTTCCTCAACATGTTTTCCTTCACCTTTTTATCAGCCATTGGTGTCCAAGATATACTTAGAAAGTACATACAAACTTAGAAAAGTTGCAGTGGTACTTGCCTGACCTCGAAACGAACCCACGCCCTCATACTCGAGAGGTTGGTTCTTTGCCCACTAGGCCATCACGACTATTACACACACGACAAGGGTGTTTATTATCAAATAATTTGTTTGTCTTTACAGACGCAAATCCAATGGGGGACGCTGTACACGTGAAGGTCTGTGAGGGGGCGCCATACGATGAGGATGAGGATGACGACCCCCCACATCCCTGTGATGACCCCCCGCGTCCCTGCAATCCATTCAAAGTGGAAGGGGACTGTCCATTTCCTTACCTCTGTTTTGAAAGGTTAAAGAATCCATCTATAGGTAGTAAGTATTTTCAAATAAACTAGGTTGGCATGGATGCCGTCGCGTTTATTACTAATATTATAAGTTTTTTCTTTCTATGGTTCCTTTCAAAGCAGCAGTTTTTTATAAAAAAAGATTGATTTCCAGCAAAGTGCCTGGGAGTCCCGTTCATGCATGCAAAAATTTGTGGTAAAAAGGGCAAACCTACTGCGAAAACAGTGGAGGAAGGTCATCATCCTTGTGACCCTCTGCCCCCATGCAGCACGATGAAGAAGATGAGAACATGTCGAGAACCGGCGCTATGCTTCCACAGGATCAAAAACCCTGAATGGCCGAAGAAACCTATTACGTCAGATTGCAATCCCGATTTATAGAATATATTATAAAATTATAAAATGTCATGAAATAATAATAATAATATGTTTGGTGGATGGGCTGTTTCATTGATCGTCATTACACTTGTCGTTGGGTTAACCAAAGTTGGTTCTACATACTCAAAAACTGTAAAGGTGGATCTAGACAATACGAACTTGGGGCAAAGGAAAGTGTCACCGGAATGGTAGCGGCTAGCAGCGACGCGGCGAAAACTTTGTGTGAAATATTTTTATAAATGACATACTTAAAAGACCAGTATCGCTTGAAAAGGTGCCGCGAGGCCACCTGCGACTTGTGGTGTTTCCACCCGCAGCTGCCAGCGGCCACGCGAGGCTGCTGGTGGCACCGCGGGCGGCTATGCGGTCTTCACAGGTCATATCTCTGTTAGAAACTCTTTTCTGGGTAGTGCATCTGGCCATTTTTATATCTATTCCCACATCACATCTTAAAAAAAAAATCACGTGTCCAAACGTCACTGCAACACCGACCGTCCGACGGATAACACCACCACAAAAATAGCATTTCCATAGCCCAGACCAACAATGGGTCAAATCTTCATGAGAAAATGTCACCCGGACCCAGGAGACCCACCACCACCACCACCACCGCCGCCTATCCCGCCGCAAACACCATGTGAAATACAAAAACTCGCGCAGTTGAAAGCTAAGAAGGCAAAATTGAAGAAATGTGTACCAATCTGCAAACCACCACCACCACCACCAAAAGCCAAGCCCTGCGAAGACCAGGGCTGCCTCTGCATCGAGCGAGTGAAACACCCATTCTATCCAAACCCCTGCGAACTTAACCAACAGATTAAGTGCGTTGTCGAAAGAGTCCTTCCTGGAAGACCTCGATGTGTGTACTTTAATGAAAAAGGGATAGACCACAATCCTGTGGGTGTTCCATGTAGACGAGACCCTCCACCTGCATCAGCACCGCCCCGTCCACTTACCACTTGTGAACAACAAAAGAAGATCAGAGAAGCATACCTAGCTAGATACCGAAAAAATAGGGAATGGTAACAAAATCAGCAACCACGAAGTTACAGTCAATTGCAGTCGAACAAAATATAAGTTTTAAATAAAATGTTGTTTTTCTTTTGTCGCTGACCGTGCTAGGTCTTCCGTAACTTTCGAACGGTCTCTCACGTTCGTTGTGCCAAACGCACAACTCTGGTAGGGGAGATAGTCCTTGAAGTAAATTCCCAGTAACGATTACCGCGTTTTTTTTTGCCAGAGTTTACACGGTAGCGCCGCAATTATCCTTGTTCACCAAGAATTTTTGAGTGGTGGGGGTAGTTCTCCACCTTGTCCGCAAGTCACAAATCCAGAACAGCACAATGTTATTGTATGGCATGCCATATGGACTATGGGCATTTTTATTTGCCTTGCATATTTGCCTGTCTCATACTTGCTCTCATTAGCGATTCTTGGTATACTTTTCACACTGCCATAGTGTAAAAAAACAATTTGCGGTCCGATTGGTTGCGTCGGTGGGTACCATTTTTGTTTGAAACCACATCTTTGCCTGCTTATTAGGCCTTATTAGCAGTTCACCACTTTTTTATTTATTCCTTTATTATGCATAGAAATACTGCACTGCCACAAGTATTTTTGTGGTCTTCTTATCATCATAATCCGAGCCTCTTCCTAAAGCTAAGCGTCCATAGCGCATCGCACGTAACGGATTTTACCTTGCCTAGTATAAGAATTCGTACAACGGCGTCCACTGATCCGCATCGTATGGACGACTCAGATACATAGCCATGCTATTTTTGAGTTCTACTACTATGAATACTCTCTTTCAGTTTTTGTTGACAAACCTCTTTTGAAACTGCTACCTATATCTGGCAGGTACGTTCTTAATGACATCGTAAAATTTGGCACATAGCTTCGTCACCCAGTCACCACACCCTTCATATAAAAAAAATGGAAACCAAATAAAAATTGCAGCAAATAATGTTTATGAAAAAATGCTCTGACGTGCCTCAAACAGAAGCAGCTGCACCAGGTATATATATTTTGTAAATTAAATAAAAATTATGGGGTCCAGACCGATCATCGGCCCCGATGATCCCTAGGCGATCAGCCAGCTGCACAGAACACATTATAGTGCACAAGCATTTGCGCAGACACAAGTGCACTCACTATTCCTTCACTCTCATGCCCGAAGGGGCGGTGATCCGACACGACCGGACAGAGATTAGGCTCAGGACTGACATTTACGTGCTCTCCAATGTACGTACAGATCTATTAAATAGGACTTCTGACACCAGTCTAACCAAGGGGTACTTGGTTGCCCCGTAACTGGGTTGAGGAGGTCAGATAGGCAGTCGCTCCTTATAAAGCACTGATACTCAGCTGAAGTCAGTTAGACTGGATGCCGACTCCAACAGAGTTGGGAAAAAGGCTCGGAGGATGAGCCTCGCGAATCATCCTAGGCAAGAATCGGTTATCTTTTGCAAGGACTTGTGGCTTATCAAAGCTGATGTAATACTGGGCTTTGTCAAGTGTGTGTTCACAAACTGCTGACTTTCCGGAACGGCGGTGTTTGACGCCGACGATGTATTCTTTTATGCATATGCTTCTTTTGTATGTATGAGAGATGTATGAGAGACCACAATCACAATCAAGCTTGTATCCATCATCATCATCATCAGCCTATCGCAGTTCACTGCTGGACATAGGCCTCTCCAAGTGCACGCCACTGAGATCGATTTTCGGCTTCTTGCATCCAGCTTGTATATGTCATCGAAAAATAAAAAGACTCTTCTACAATTTTCTAGGTAGTTGATCAACTCTCGGAAAATAACAAACGGCAGTTGAAATGTACTATTTAACGCATTGAATTTAAGCTAATTGGTCAACTTACCTAGTCTTAATTTAATAATTTACTATATTTCTACAAGTAAAATCATACACAAATGGGCCAATCGTTGCCCAGTGTGCACCTGCATCTTGTAGAGGTATGCAACACTTGACAGGTGGCAAGAATTGTCTGATCTTCTTCAGCGGCCTGAAGTAGATTTTGATTGGAGCTCGCTTCAAGATTAAATAATATTAATATAACCACGATGAAATCCTTAAAAGTAGTTTTATTTAAATGTAAACATTTTCTTAGGTTTTATTTATTTCCACTCTCCAGAAATACAAAAAAAATATCTTTAAATATATACTCTTGTGAACTCAAAATCAGCCTTCCAATATTCAAAGCTATAAACTCTAGCTTTTTGGGTATCTACTCACTTTTTAGGTATTTGACTTTTAGAATAATGCCACTGTACGTTATATTATCTCAATTTTTTTTTCATACCATTAAATATAAAGGATGTGGCTATACTGTAATTCCTTTAAACTCTGTGGTACTCTAAACTCTATATAATGTCATTAGTTAGCCTAGATAATAGTTTTTTTTTTTAATAATGATTTCGACTGCCCCTCATGGTTCAATATTTTATGGCGAATATCGTATCTTTACGCAGTGTCTATAAGATTAAAATGTCAACAAACAAAACTGCCAGCCGTCACTAATTATATTCTTTCTTGTGTATTCGTAGAGCCACCAAAGAAAACACCATCAGTAACAACAACCCCAGAACCAGAACCAGAAAAACCCAAGAAAAAATGCAAATCGAAAAAAAGCGCAACTGAACTGCCCTACTGTGACGAAGCACCGGCTATCCCCCCACCACCACCCACACCTACAATCATCATAGCAGACGACACACCACCACCAAAGAAGAAACGAAGCTGTGACAGCTGTCTCTGTCTAGAAAGAGTTAGGAACCCACCACTGCCGACAAAGGAACAACTAGCTGCTGCCGAGGATCCAAGAATAAACTGCGTAGTTAAAAGGCAACTGCCAGGTACGGCCCGGTGTGACAGGATTTTAGCATTAACAGCCGCAACTGAAGACGACGACGACGCAGAAAATAAACCCCCTCCACCAGGTAATCAGTGTCTGCCAGAAGTAAGACCCCTTAAACAGAGGGCGACCGGCACAGAATGCATGGATAGTTAGGATATGCGGAAAATGGCTGACGACAAGTACGTAGACAACAGTCCACGTAGCTCCAATGTTGATTCATTAATAGAGAAGCTAAGGGTGGAAATATCCAATGACTCTGAAGATGACTTCATGAATACAAGAAGACTGACTATTCAGTCTACAGCAAACAGAGCAGACATGACGAATGAGACTACCCACGACATCGATAAAGAAATAACTGAACTAGAGAACCTAATTAAAAGGTTACAAGCAGAAATTGTTGAGATGACCGAATCTGCGAGCAAACCTTTAAACGAATATTACCCTGATGATGCTTTAAATGAAGAAAACAGCTTTATCATCAGGGATCAGGATCAGGGAGAACGGCACTTGTCACCTCTAGTGAAAAATGACATAAACGACGAAAACGATTTTAAACTTAGAAAACACGGATCGGATGTCATCTTCCCGGTCATATTAAAAGACAATGGCTTGTTAAATGAACAAGAAAAACTGTTTGCAGAAAATATGTCAAACCCCCCGACAATTGTTTCTAAAGACGCAGACACTGATAATGAAGCTATAGATGGCGTAAGACGCAATTTCTCAGTACTGTGGGATGATACGCCAAATTCAAATGACACAAATTCTGTGCCTAATCCAATCATTAGCGAAATGCAACCAAAACCCTTAATAGATCCGGCCTTGGAGCAAGCAATACCGGTAGGTGACCTGAAGTTTGTGAGCAATATATCGAAACCACCAGATAAGACTACAACAATGATTGCCCAAGTGGAACCACCTACTAATATTGATAAAATTCACGATGTTGACGACGAAGAAGCAGCTAAAAATTTTGATGAAGATCACAATCAAGACATTGAAAATACGAATTCTAGCCCAACTGCCAACGATGATATTTCAAAAATAGAAACTAGTAGTTTTTCTAGCTTATCTGTGAATGACAATATTTCAAAAATAGAAACATTAAGTCTTTCAGAAATTGTCAATGAGCACGGATCCGAAGATCTACCTGTAACATTGAATAATGAAGCTATTATTCAGAGTGATCATGTTAAGACCTTACCCGGTGGTGCGGAGAACCTTACCACTGTTACTACAGACCCAAAAATCGCAGATTCTAACAGATCACCATCTTCAGAATCCAAAAAATCTATTCTCAAACTAAGCAAGAAAGATTTACACGCGGCTCCTCCTAGTAATACAGCTGAACAAATAATATCAACCATACTCCCTAAAGAAAATCCAAATACTAACCAAGAGGCAACTAAAACTCCCGCAAAACCTGTTTCAAAATCTGAAAGCAATGACAGTGGCATAATGAAAACTGTCAACAAGAAATTGCGTAAACTTGTGGGTAAAGTTAGTAAAGCTTCTATAGATAGCAACAAAAATGAAACTAAGACTCAAAATTCTTCGACATCAGATAGTGATATGTCAAAAAAGAATCGGAAATCTGCTTCTAAGGCAAAAAGTAAAGATTCGTTGACACAAGACGAGAAGGGTAAAAACAAAACTATACATGAATCAAAGTCTTCCATTAATAATAAAGAAACAGCTACTGTCAAACCTCATAGGAGCTCAAATTCCGCCCATAAAGGCTCTCACAAGACAGGAAAGGTAAAGTCTAAATCATCTCTTTCTCAATCCAGTGTTGATAACCCCAATTCTAGGAATGAGAGTGAGAGCAAAATAAAAGCAATAAAGTCAAAATCTATCAAGTCTTTGAATTCTGCTAAAGATTTGATTACAAAAGTCGTAACCAAACATGTTGAGAACAAAGATAATATAGCGAAGGAAAATGTACTAAATACAGTCAATACCAAAATACCTATCAACGCGACTGAAGGTCCTCAGATTGTGGACACTGAAAATATATTTGCGAAGAGTGAGATTAATTCAACTCAAATACCTATCACCGTAACAAAGGCAGTCAGTAACGCCGATGTGATTCCAAAGACTTACTCAGGCCTTACAGAAGATTCAATAGCTGATAGTAAAGATGAATCTGCAAAATTAGAAGCTGCAAAAGAAGTGACCACAATGATAGTAACAGAAGATTTTGGTTCTAATGCGGTAGAAGAAGATTTGGAGGGCGAGGAAGATCTAATGGATGAAGAGGATTTGCCTAATGATAACGATTCGACGCCGGGTGATGAACAAGAAGACGAAATGTTGGATTGTGTTGATGATGATGATGAAGAAAACCCTTACGACGTAGACTGACTCACAAACTGAAATAGACCTTCCATTAACTGAAATAAGCTTTTTATTGTAGTTTTAAAAGTAAAAATGAAACAATCCATTCAAAATCCATTCCAACAATTTATTCACAATAACAGGTATATTTCCATACAAAATACATCATTTAAAATATTTTTCATACTAAATAAACATTCACGTTAAAACTTAAGCAAGCATTTATGACTAGAATTTACTCAAAATAATACCCATACAACTTTACATTATACATAATTCCATTTAAACATGTTTATATAATTTATCAATAAATTAATTTATAGCAGAAAAAATAGCAATATTTATATTTAAGGCGATTAAAATTTTTGGCACAATTTCTCCGTCTACCCATTATAAATAAGGCACATAGCCATGATTACAACATCAGTATACATATTAAAATTTTCCATTTAAAAATTCACTCCTAACCACAAAAATTTTTGACCCCATAGGGGTCTTAGAAAAACACATGGGACTTTTAAGCCAAAAGCTACGTTTATTTACAAAATATTCGTCGAAAAATCAGTTTTTTGTTCTCCTAGCCCAGGGTGGGACTGAAAGCCCAGGTTGGGCAACAAACCCTGACGGTGTCAACCGAAAGGGTACCAACTAATCCAACAAAGATTGTCGTGAAGATTATTTTTTTCTCGGCGGGGGCTGCATCGGAGGCTGGTGGAACGGATGGTATTGCCTTGACAATATGCTTTCCTGAAACAAATTGGAACATTAAACACTTTTGTTGTTAAATCTTTAAACCTTTTAACAAAAATCTTCTGAAATTCAACTGTCTAACTATTGCGGTTCATGAGACTAGACTTATATAAAGCCTAGTGACAGGTGGATGGATAGACAAACAAGCAAAGTTTTTAAAACAGGGTCCCGTTTTGCCCTTTTAGTATGGAGCACTAAAAAGATGGAGTCTGACTTTTCAACATCAGATCTAAATGCACATGAACATGTGCCAACATATATCAGAACGGTTCATGAATTTCTAATAGGCATAAACATAAAGATCAAAATAGCTTACCACATCGTTCGGCCTGTGCTGGGCAGATTCCATCCTTCTCTCTTGTAAAATTATCTGATTGGCAGCGCTGTAAACATCGACACATATTAGTTCATATTTTAGAAGAAAAGTATCTTTAGAACTTTGATGTAACACTCATTTTCAGCTTTAAATCTCATGCTAGTTACCAAACCAGTGTTCCACTCAATTACAGTTTCTTGCCTAATACGGCAGCAAAAATGGGGATCACAAAAGACAATAAAAATAAGCCAAAAGAATGGTAGGTATAAACGTTAAAATTGTTACCCAAAAGGGGGTCAAGGAGGCATAATAGGGGGTCAAGAAGGCATAATAGGGGTCAAGAAGGCATAAAAGGGGGGTCAAGAAGGCATAATAGGGGGTCAAGAAGGCATAATAGGGGGTCAAGAAGTCCTAACAGGGGTCAAGAAGGCATAATAGGGGGTCAAGAAGTCCTAACAGGGGTCAAGAAGGCATAATAGGGGGTCAAAAAGTTACAAAGGGGGGTCAAAAAAAGGTCTCACGTATCCATTTCCTCCTGGGTAAGGTCGAGCGCCTCCTGCATCTCGCGCGAGGTGCTCTGAATGAAGTCCTTGTCACAGTACTTGCCGAGCCCCTGCTCCGTCAGTACCTGTGGGGGACATAGGGGGTCTTAGCTCGAGGCCTTGTGTTATACATTTTCTAAAAGTAGGTACTAACCAAAACTACAGATTGGCAGGTGACTATACGTTGGGTCTACATTTTTTTTTATTCTAAGGAGTATATTAGAAAAAAATTTGCTACTTTACCTAAACTAATAAACATAAAAAAGTAATAATCTACATTTTTTATTGTAGTTTTAATGAAGTATATAAAATAATAGCTAAGTAATTCAAATCTACATTTAACTACATTCTACTTTAGTAGTAGGTACCTAGGTAATGCCCCATGAGGTAGCTTGAAAAGATAAAATACAATTAACACAACAGATAGGTGTTCCGAACTCTTTAACGGTGCAAAAAGTTCGTTCCCATAGTTTTATAGTCGATTCCCGGGTCGGGCCGAAATCGCTTTGTGGGTTTTCTAAAACTTTCACAAAGCAACCCGTAGTCTGGAAGTTGGTGATTGATTCACCCGTGCATCGGAGAGCACGTTAATGTCGGTCCTGAGCCTGATCTCCCTCCGTTCGCTGATCTCCTTATATGAGAACAGCCGCCGCCATTACACTTTGCATTTGATGAATCAAAAGGCATAAATAATCGACTGAAAAATAAGTGATGGAGAAGAATATAACTTACTCGAGTAATAAGATTCTCCGCTGGATTCTCTATGCAATAAGGCACGTTGTTGGGGGGTCTCGTCTTTTTGTCACGATCTGAAATACAAGCAACAAAATATTCATTTAAGAATACTTATGTTCACAGTATTATTAACCCTTTATTTGGTCAGTATTCATGGGTTCTGGAAGCCTGTCAGCTATGTAATTTTAATTAAATCCATCTTCACATCATAACGAATAACAAGAAAGTTTTAATAGATCATACTAAACGACGATAGATGGCGCTTATTTCAATAACACTGGAAAATAGACAAAACACTGTTTTTAAATTAATTTATGAAAGTTATCTAAAAGTTGTTAATTAAACATTCCCTCATGCACAATGCACTATTAATAAATTATATAATTGTCAGTGCGTCAGAACAATAAATGGTGTTTTAGTTAAAAAATATTTAAGTTAAAATCTGGAGTACCTACATTTTATCATCTTACCCTCCTTCCTTGCTTACCAATGTAAGATCTAAATTTACCTTTTACGACATTTCTCGTGTTAAAACTCATGCAATTTATCCCTGATTAATAAACATAGCATGAAAATAAAAAGATTGCTACACAATCACAACACACTAAAACGGACTTACAGTTCTTTCTCATAGTCTGCATTAAATCGTTGGACGTTTTTCTGCGAATATTATTTTAGTTACATACCTACTTCTTTCTTTTATATAAAAATATCATACAGAAATGTTTTTTGTAGTCATTTTAACTACTAACGCCATCTTACACATTATCATAGAAACGCGTAACAAGAGGGTTTGTGAGACGCAGTAGAAGAACGCATGTCACAAGCACATTGTACGTTTCATTAAATAATACTAGATGGCGCTGTACTCAATTTTGGTTCTTACGTGAATTATTTGTTTTTTCTCATTCTATCTATCTGTATAAAATTTTTAAATAGGTACACAAAAATTAAATGATTTTAATGTGCCATGATTTAAAATGAAATTAAAACATTGATCACGACACAGATAAACGTAATATTGTAAGAAGCTACTGTAAGATACGACAATAATACTAGAAATAATTGAAATAACAGTGGGTATACGTACTCTATAGCTTTGAATATCTTTTCCGAGTCCTTGCCGTGTAGAAGGGGTTGCATCGCGATTTCTTCGTCGCTTTGATTGCCGTCTTCGTGTTTACTGAAAACAAAAACAAACTGGATTAGGTATATAAACAAGTAGAAACATAATGTTATATTAATCAGGGGTTTCTAAGTTTAAAGATCATAGAACTAAGTAG
This sequence comes from Helicoverpa zea x Helicoverpa armigera, assembly GCA_033682625.1. Taxonomy (NCBI): domain Eukaryota; kingdom Metazoa; phylum Arthropoda; class Insecta; order Lepidoptera; family Noctuidae; genus Helicoverpa; species Helicoverpa zea x Helicoverpa armigera. The sequence goes on along the minus strand of JAWIIS010000015.1, from coordinate 230,945 downwards.
AAAAATATACCTATATTATAACCAACTAGCTTTTGCTTCGTTCGCGTGGAATAGTGACTTCCTGCAAATTTTTGGTTTGATGGCGCTATAGGTATGTCCGGAATAAATGTTAGTTTTATAGTTTTTAGTAATAAAACTATCATATGTCCTTTCTCATGTTCCAAACTATGTCTGTACCAAATTTCACACAAATCGGTTCAGTAGTTTAGTCGTGTAGAAAAGACAGACAGACAAAGACAGAGTTACTTTCAGATTTATAATATTATTATTTAGGATTTAGGATAGGTAGTAGGTCGACCCTTTTCCTTTTACTCAAGCTGAGTAAAAGGAAAAGGGTCGACCGATTTTAAATTTAAGCAACGCTTGGCGCGGTGGTTCCGTGGATGGGTGGCCATATTGTTAAAACATTCCGCCCCTTTTTCACGAAGCCATGTTAAATTATCTGATTGCTTGTATTTCAGATCGTGACAAAAAGACGAGACCCCCCAACAACGTGCCTTATTGCATAGAGAATCCAGCGGAGAATCTTATTACTCGAGTAAGTTATATTCTTCTCCATCACTTATTTTTCAGAGGCCGCCGCGTTAGATGCAGAGACGGCGAGTGCTGCGGCGGCGCCGAGCGCAGCGTGCGCGCACCTCGGCCTGCTAGAGGGGGGCGCGGTGCGTCGGGCGCTCGCTCGCCTGCCGCCGAAGTGCTCGGTGGGACCAGATGGCATACCCCCGTTCGTTTTGAGAGATTGCCGATTCATTTTGTGTGAGCCACTGGTACATATATTTAATAAATGCATTGAAACGGCAACATTCCCAGAACCGTGGAAACTTACTCGGGTGGTACCCGTACCTAAAGGTGGTGGTGGAACGGAGGCTAGTGACTACAGACCTGTTGCTGTCCTGTCTTCGCCAGCAAAAGTATTCGAGGCTGCGGTACATAGCACCTTGTACGAACAACTAAAGGCTCACCTAACAGACGCTCAACACGGTTTCAGGCCAGGTCGTGGAACATCAGGTAATCTTCTGCATCTTATGTCTAATTTAGTTCCGGCGGTAGATGCAGGACTACAGGTGGACGTTGCCTATTTCGACTTTCGGAAGGCTTTCGACACAGTCGACAACGATGTTCTGCTCTTGAAGTTAGCTGGTAAGGGTTGTACACTACATACCCTTAAGTTCTTTGCCAGTTACTTGAGGGACAGACGTCAGTTTGTCGACTGTGGCGGACAGCTTTCTGAGCCGTATTATACAAGGTCGGGCGTAAGTCAGGGCAGTAATTTAGGGCCCCTACTCTTCATAGTGATGATCGATGATTTGCCGGCGGCGGTGCAGGAATCATGTTGTCTGCTTTTTGCTGATGATCTGAAACTGTCCCGCGTGGTGAGGGACGTCACTGATCACGAAGTGCTCCAGGAGAATATAGATAAAGTAACCAAATGGAGCAAGGAAAATAAACTTTACTTCAATGTCTCCAAGTGTTCAGTGATGTCATTCACTCGTGCCCGAAACCCACGACATCATCGGTATGAAATGGAGGGGGAGCCGTTAAAAAGAGTCGAGGAAGTTAGAGACCTGGGAGTTTGTTTCTCAACTGATCTAAATTTTAGGAAGCATGTAGTGACCATATGTAGCAGGGCATATAGAAATTTAGGTTTTATTTTACGACAAGCGCATGATTTCAACAACATGAAGGCTTTACAAGTTCTTTATGATGCTCTGGTTAGAAGTCACTTAGAATACTGTGCAGCCGTTTGGGGACCTAGTGAGGCTAAGTACAAATTCATGTTAGAGAGAATCCAAAATAAGTTCGCAAGATTTCTCTACTTAAAGCTTTATCGGGTGTACCCAGGTTATCCGTTACTATACCCGACACTTTTTGTGTTAGGCATGGTAGGATATTGTAAACTGGAGACGAGGCGAGAAGTGGCACTGGCCTCATATCTATTTAAGGTGTTACGTGGTAAAATATGTAATCCTGATATCTTGGGTGAAATTCGGTTATGTGTACCGGATGAATACGTGGGGCGACGGCGAAGGCCGCCGCTGCTGGAGGTGCCGCGCGCGCGCACCAACCTGCTGCAGCGAGCGCCGCTGACGCGCGCCGTTCGCACGCTTAATGCCATAGCCAACCGGCTGGATTTATTTACGTGCTCGCTGAATGACTTCACTGTAGTCGCTTATAGGGTGGTAAGCTACGAATCGAGTTAAGTTTGTATATGTTGATTTATGATGTATGTGTTTGTATTGTATTGATTTGTTATGTATGTGTTTTTTAGTTTAGTTTAGAATAAGTTAATAAGAACCCATCTGCCGCATTAGGCAAGTCCTGTAAGGGTAGATGTAAGGTTGTGTGTAAATAAATAAATAATTTTGCATTTTGCAAAAAATTACAAAGACCTGACCCGTCTGACTGTAATTTGAGTATCGCTGACAGTTGGTACATGATTTGGGACTTTTGTCTATAGTTACTAAGAGGAAAACTTTGTTTGTTTGTATGTTTGGTTGTAATGGATAAGGTCAAAAACTACTGGACCGATTTTAAATATTATTTCACCATTAGAAAGCTATATTATCTGCGAGTAACATCGGCTATATCCCGGTGCGGGCAGTAGCTTCCACGGGACGGGGTGAAACCGCGGGAAAACGGCTAGTTGAATCATAAAGCAGAAGTGTTAGATAGGTAAATTATTAATTGTTACACTTACATTTCCTCTTCAGGAATCTGGCCATCCATGCCCAGCTCTCTCCTCATCATAGTGCTAAGCGATTGACCATCTTTGTCAACTGTAATGAAATAATAGTAGACAGATTAACAAAATGAAATCGAATGCCGAGTAAAGACGAAGACTATTTTTAATTGCCTAAATCATGGACAGTAGAAAAAAACTACATATAAAGGGAAAATTATAAAAACCTTAAAACTTAATCAAAAAATAGGAAACAAATTTATATTTGCGGTTTTTCAACAACATTGTGTATGAATTTTGACTGCATTGATAACCTTGTTATTTATTTATGTACGAAATGTTACTATATGTTTTATTGTTACGTAGTGTGGTATATTGTTATTATGTATTAAATATACATACATATGAATAAAAAAGCTAGGTTAAAATAAAATGAATAATGATAAAATCTTTCATATTAATGCAGTGCGATAAATACTGCATGCTCGCTCGATATATGGCGTTGTCCTGGTCTAAATCGCGCTACGGTTTTTAGTAAAAAAAAAAAAAACAAATAATTTCATGTGATAGCGCCATCTACCTCTGAAATAAATCTCTTTTATTCTAAAAGACATTCGATTAAAAAATTCGACAATTTCGAAATTGTTTAATTTATTTAAAAAAAAATGTTGTTTCTAGTTTAGCTCTACATATTTAGTTTGTTATATATTTAGTTAGTTGCATGTAAGTTAATTTAATTTGTTATATACTTAGAGAAGAAGGAGACCTACAAAAAATAAATGAGATCTCACCAAAAACATTAAATGTAAAAAAAGCCAATCCTCTACGCAATTCGTCCACCGTAAAAAGTTTTGAGATCGCATAGAAGCCAAGTCCTGTTCAACTTTATTTGTAATAATAAATCAATATTTTGTGACTATATCAATAGTTTTGTTCACATTACAATAATATTGTCTTGGCCATGAGCACAAGTTAATAGTCGCTCCCTGAAATAATGTGTAAATACCATTGAATTGATACATTCTATATGGACATGATTTTACGATTGGACTGATTGGAATTTGAGATCACCATGGACCAAACATGCGCCATAGTAAATGTGCAGTTCATGATTTTGGATGATACTGACTGTCGGTCATTTAGTAACAATTGAAAAAACTAAAGTATTTAATTCTGTGATATTAAACTTCATGATTGACTTTCACCTCTCCAAGATATGCTGTATTATATTTGTAGTTTATTGTGCTCATGGCCAAGTCAATATTATTGTAATGTGAACAAAACTATTGATAGTCACAAAATATTGATTTATTATTACAAATAAAGTTGAACAGGACTTGGCTTCTATGCGATCTCAAAACTTTTTACGGTGGAGGAATTGCGTAGAGGATTGGCTTTTTTTACATTTAATGTTTTTGGTGAGATCAACTTTACACAGTTAATTTTGCGCAATTTAATTGATCTTCTAGAGCGGGAGCGCCTTCATTATCCCGTTGTATACGCGAGACACCATAAGAATTAGAAACATTTTTCTTATTCTTTATTTATTTTCTTATGATTGATTTTCTATTGTTTTCTAATTAGCGAACATACAAGAGAGGTTAAGGGGGCTAAAAATAGTTTACACTCTCCCAAGGACCACTAAGGACTCAATTATTCGTTTATCTTACCACCATTCTGATTGGGTGACATATTTTGCATAGCAGTGCGTCTGTCCCTCCCGTAGAAACTCTCGCGGCCATGCTTCTTGATACTCGTCCAAACCGCGCCGAATAGTGTGTGGTTACGCTGAAATGTAAACAAATAGGTGTCATAGTGAAAGAAAGAAAAACATTTTAATCACGCGAGTGATACATGGACAGAAACAAACAACATAAAAAAAGACGAATTACAATAAGAAATACGACACGAGAAGAAGGTACATAACGGGAAATATGTGTCACACCCACGTGAAACGGCCCTCGCTCAGCATAATGCTGAGACCCTATATGGGACAAAAGCCTCAGCGCTGATTTTCAGCGAGAGCCTATTTCATCTAGTCATCGGGAATTTTCCAAAAAATATCTTCTTCTTACACATAGTTCTTACACAAAGACAATCTGCATGTATTTACATGAAATCACCTTCATGAAATAAAACACCTATTATTCTATTCCACTTACCCTATGCATAGGCTCAACGACTTCTCCGACGCATTCATCCAAGTTCCCAGATATAGCTCTCTTCAACTCCGGTCCAGCTTCATGTAAGGTCCTCAATCCAGCTTGTAATGTCATCTGGTTGTTCTGAAGAGATGCAGCAGCAGCCTGCTCCTTGCGCTTTCTGAATCTGTTTTCATTTACGTGGGAATGATGAAATTTTTGACTTATGTTGGTAGGATTAACTTTTTCTGCTGTTTGTAATAAGACTGTGACATTTGCTTGTGTCTTTATTGTCATCTATAAGTCTATACACTTATATCACAGTGTCTCTAATAAGATTATTTACATCTAAATTATTTTCATTATCCATTATAATTGTCTATTCAATGGATAAATTAACTACGTTAACTTTAATTTGTAAGTGTGATATCAAACACAAAAATGGTGACTAACTGTTAAAGTTCCAAACTTTTCCAAACATGTATACTCTGTGTCACAGAATTACAACCATTTGCCTAAATTGTTTAACTTTATGTTAAAAAGCCGATTTAACTAGCCCTCACCTTGTTCATGCAAAACATCTGACAAAACACAAAATTAAACCAAATCCACTCAAAAAAGATCAGAAAAAAGATAAAATAAATGAAGACTGTGCGATTTAAGCAAGTGATTGTAAATACACAAGTTATTACACGGAGGTAAACATGCTTTGGATAAATCGAAAAAAACGTATCGAAAATTGTCATGCTGTCAACAATATATTTGGAAAATGCATTGAACTCGGAGGAAAAGAACACCTTATGAAAGGCATGGAAGCTGAAATCAATAAAAATGTATCAAGAATCATACAATCACCGACTGACATTCTTGAACATACGACTTAAAATGATAATGTAATTACTTCTACTTTGATCTTACTAAATAAAGCTTTATATACAGATGATCGTATGAATCTAAAATCCCAAATATATAAAACGGAACATCATAACCAAAATTCAGAACAAAATCTCTCAAGCGGCTCCCTTGGCGTAAAAACTAGTAAATTTGCCAAGAAAGCAAGCGTAAATACAGCATTTGTAAATAAAAATCTTCGAATGTTGCTTAATACTCGTGATTGACTTACGCATGGTTCCTATAAAAATAGAAATGTAGATGTTAATGATTGTGCTCACAAAGAAAATAAAGTAAATGGATATAATATGAGTGATGGAGTGACCCCTGTTAAAGTGAATGATTTAGAATACACGTGGGAAAAAATACAGTATTCGCTTATCACTAAAGATCATGATTTCAAGGAACTGACTAAGACCTTCGAATAGGATTTCACCAAGTTGGTTTACATTACAGAAAATTTTATATCTATTCTACATCCCCCTTTTTTAGACAAAAAACAATATTTCGCTGATTATAAATAATATATAACCCTAAAGAACTATACAATTATACTCGAAATTTTGAGTGAAAACCAAGTTAATTTACCTAGACGACATCATACTAACACACAAAGATAATTATTTTAGCCAAACATTGTACTAACCTTCTAAAATAGTCCTGAATAAGGAATGTAGCGTAGAACTTTCCAACGGTGATCTCATTAGGATCCCCTGGGGGAGGTACCACTTGATCTAGAAGCTTCGGCGACGTTCGTTTCCAAACCTTTTTGATGATTGCTCGTAGTTCGGTGTTGCATTCGTCGATAACACCTGTTGTATAGGAGTTATTTTTATTTTATCAGTATTTTGGAGAATATATAATTGTAATAACTGTATTAAACAATTGTTTTTGCATAGGTCTTAATAAAATGATCATCAGTTTCAAAAATGTTACTAGGTAATAGGTACTTTCACGCTAATTTTAAGTCTTAAATGTTTTTAAGTGACACTAGGGCTGACATACGTTTGATAAGTCTTTCCAAATAACCTTCCTTACTAACGTCATAAAAGCTACTGTACAAGCACACACCACACGTCTTCGATGATGTAACTATACTTGCATATAACATGTCTAGCTTAACTATTTTATAGTTTCACAAACCTGTAGTCTTTATCTGCAGCTGTGTTCTAACCACGGCAAAGAGCGTAGCGTTGAAGTTGACAGTGCCGTCAGAATTCAATGGCATGTTCATAGACACTAGACGCTTGCATGCCGTCCGATGAGGGCAGAGCTTGCCGAAACCTAAAAATAAATAGTTCATCTTTCATTTGAATGTCTTTGGCAGTAGTATAAGGAAGCCAGAATGTTTGACATTCAGTCTTTCCAAGAGATAACTGGTTTCCTAGGTAAATACCTTGAGGAAGTCGGATAGGCAGTCGTTCCAAGTAAAACACTGGTACTTAGCTACTACGGTTGGATGTCAAGCTGACTCCAACATAGTTGGAAAAAGGTGAGTCAGATGATGATGATAGTGATATTGGGTAATGGTAGACTTACCTAAAGGTGGACTAATTTTCCTTAACAATGTCACAACGTCCAAGTGCTTGATTCTTCCTTTCGCATCAGGGTCATATTCACTCCATAATCTGAAATTCATAATTTCAGTGTTTGATAGAGAAGGCTATAGTGTACTTTTATCAGGGTGCTAAGTGTACCTTTAAGGAGTTCCTACGGAAAGCAGTAGAAACTGCCAAAAAGTTAAAACATGATATTATCTTACCTAACGAATTCATCAAGATGGTGGGGTCCCAAAATGGACCAGTCTCTAGTCAAGTAGTCGAAGTTATCCATGATGACGGCCACGAACAAGTTGATGATCTGTGAATAGGAATTCAAAATTATTCGACTCAACCTGACAGCAGTGCAGCAAATAACATTATAATTATTTGTGGGATAATTTTCCATACTGACCGTGGCCTTCTCTTGAAGCCAGGCACAAAGCAAATTCTACCTCTCAATTCGTTTGCACTTGCCCTCTTTGGCACATGAGTGTACATGAGTACATAATATGTGTTCCACAGTTACAATTCCATAAAAATACAACTATACATGTGTTGTGGCCACATTTTAGAACTTCATGATATGCGACTATTTCATGAAATGTAGCTATCAAATCCACGATATACCTAGTTACAGCTTACGAAATATCTACCACACGCAGCAACATAAAACCCAACTCACCAAGAAAGTACAAAGCAGCGAGAACGAGATAAAATAAGGGAAGGCCATCCAGTTTCCGCAGTCAGTGTTCAGGTCGGGCTGTGCATCCTTGTCATAGCGGTCCGGCTTCATGCAATGCAGGGGGGCCCCTGGACGCTCGTCTATGTTCGGGGATAACGCCATCATAATGTCTTGCCATGCTTCTCCTGGAATGTTTGTATTTGTAACGTTTAGTTTGGTAATTTTGAATAGAATGGTTTGTAGCTTGGCGAAGCTCAAAAGTCAGTCAGTGGATGAGATGGGTTCTTTTCGTGATGAAATCTTTCGTGTTTTGGAAGGCACTCTCTTACACCACCTTATAATGGAAGCTGACCCAAGGGTAAAAGGGAAAAGACTAGGCAGATGATGAGACCGTAATAGCCTCATGATATAAAGTACCTAGCTTTTCCTCATATTTTCACTCGTACCTCGGGAGAACTTCTTTCCATAACTGGATAAAATATACAGTGGTTGTCACCGAGGGATAATTAGTGTAACTTCCCAACAAAAGCACTATTGGAGTTTATACAAACACAAGAGGAACTAACCTGTAGCAGATCTGAATAGCACCATGAGAGCTCCACCAAATGTCTTGAAGTTATTGTTGCTGCTAATTACATCGTCGTCTGGGAACACTTTACCGAAAAGCTACAAAGGAAATCATAAGTAAGTAAATAATTCATCATAATTCAGTAGAACTCTTAAAATATGTTACCAGAACTACCTCGCTTCATCAAAACAAAGAGCAAATTCGAAAGTAACATTGTATATTTTTCTAAGAATTTATGGTAATTAAAATAGAAGTACCTAACTAGCTAGCCGTTTTCCGCAGCTCTACCTGTATCTCGAGGAAACAACTTCCGGCACCCAGAGAAAGAATTACTTGGTAGCGCGACAGATTGTTACAATACTCTCGCATTTATAATACATACTAAGGAAATATGTCGACCTAGTGTATTGCTTGAATATTCAAAACAAAAAATGCAACTCTTACCTGCATCCCAACCACAGCATAAATAAAGAACAGAAGAACAATCAACAGAGCTACATAAGGCAGCGCTTGGAACGACTTGATGAAGGTCCATAGAAGAGTCCTGATGCGTTCTCCTCGGGACAACAGCTTGATCAGACGCATGGCTCGGAAGAGACGGAAGAATGTTATGTATTTGAGCAAGTTTGAGCCCTGGAAGGAGACAATGATATTAGAATGTTGTAAAAAGAAGGTTAAGATCAAATAGTATCTAAAAAGAAGGTGAAGGAAAACATCTTGAGGAAACCTGGATTATATAGTCTGAAATCACCGACTCTCATTGAGCAAGCGTGGTGATTAATGCTCAATCCTTCGACGACGATAAAAAGGCTGTAACAGTAACAGTATCTAAGTTGTTCGTTGGTTCAAATGAGCGAGTTGAATATTTACAATGAAATCAAATTAAATCGATTATTTATGGATCGTTTTTTTTTAATTAACTCGTTTTGATAATATTTTTTTTTTCAAATGATCATGCATCGCCATCATTGTCCACCTGCCCTTATCCCAATTTTATCTGGTGGGGGCAGCATTTTTTGACATCATTTTTTAAGTACGTTATTTAATTTATAGCTATATTTTTTCTAGCCACATTATTCTAGCTATATGTAGAATCTGGGAATGAAACTCAATTGATTCATTCTTTCTTTTGTCGCTCCTATTATCTGCATCCGTCCACATCCATGCGCTATATTATTAAAAAAATATCTTACATCTTTATTTGCTTTGGTGACGTGCCCAAACTGTAAAAAAGACACAACAATTAATATTTCTTCTAGCACATCATTATCTTTATTATCTGAAGTAGGTACTTCAATAAAATTACTTACCACAACCGGTTTCTTGTTTTCATTAACTTGAGTGACAACAATGTCTATAATACTACCAACTACTAATATGAAGTCTGTTGTATTCCACGCGTCTCCGAAATAATTCTGAAAGAAAAATAATATAAAGCGATCCCCACAATTTACAAAATAGTAATATTTGACATGATGTTATGCACGTTTCTGTCAGTTTCTGTAGGTAGATATCTTATATTTAATATGAAAGTAAAGCAAAGTGTTAAATAAGCACATCTGGCTATGAGAATATAAGATAAAAACTTACCTTAAATCGAAATGCAGCTAACTTGAACACAAATTCAAGCATGAAAACTGTTGTCAGCACCATGTTTACGAAATCCAGACCCTGAAAAACAAAATAATAAATATATAAGATGTACGCAAAGCAAAAGATTTAGGATGTACGCAAAGCGAAACATTTCACAACAGCGGATTTTCAGATCGAAGTCGTGGTGGCCTAATGGATAAAGAACCAACCTCTCGAGTTCGACCGGCGCGGGTTCGATTTCAGGTCAGGCAAGTACCAATGCATCTTTTCTAATGTGCTTTCTAAGTATATCTTGGACACCAATGGCTGATAAAAAGGTGAAGGAAAACATCTTGAGGAAACCTGGACTATATGTATAGTCTGAAATCACCAACCCGCATTGAGCAAGCGTAGTGATTAATGCTCAATCCTTCTCCGTGTGAGAGGAAGCCTGGGCCCAGCAGTGTTACGATACAAAGGCTGTAACAAAAACAGTAACAACTACTATAGAGCCCTACCTTTTTATAATCTTGCGAGGCACCATGAAACTTCATCATGAGCGCCACCGTGTTCAGCACGATGAAGAAGAAGATGCAGTATTCAAACCGCTGTGACGTCACAAACCACCAGGTCTTGTACTGGATCCTGTGTTTTGGGATGTATCTGGAAGGTAGGAAAAAATTAAATACGTCGGTTTATTAATTAATTTCTTTCAGAAAAATATTCGTATGAGACTTTTTGAATCTTGAAGGTAGCATGGTTCCGAAAGTTGGTCTTATGAAGAAGAACTGTTAAGAAATCCTATAAAGGATAATTTCTACAGACATAAACAACATAAACACTATTAAATATACAGGGTTACTGGTAAGTAGACCGCATCCTTTCAGGAGGTGATAGTATAGGTCAATACGGACAAATTTGACCCTGGGATTCACTGGGCAAAAGTTAACCCGTTTCAAGATAATCGAATTTTAAGATCTTTTCTACTAGTCAAAAGTCTCGTATTTGCGGATTTTTGTGTGTTTTGTGGCTTTTTGGATAGCTTGATAAATGTAGATGTTTTTTAAGTATTCTGCACAAAAAAATGAAGACTAATATTTTTGAGAAAATATCTACTAAAAAAGTAATTGCTGTTCGCTATAATTCCCTCTGTGATTTGTACAGTTTTATGGTTTGTTATTATGAAATGATTCATCTTCTATCCAAAAACACACAAAAATCCACAAAAACAAGACTTTTCACAAATAATGAAAATTTATAGGTGTACGACTGATCTTGAAATTCGATTATCTTGAAATGGGTTAACTTTTGCCCAGTGTATCCCAGGGTCAAATTTGTCCGTATTGACCTATACTATCACCTCACGAAAGGATGCGGTCTACTTACCAGTAACCCTGTATAATACTATTGGTGAAGCGTCAATGTCTTTTTTTTTTTCAATGCAAATATTTATTCAATAATAAATTAAATACATAAATTATTTTTCCCGCAACTTAAAACTTTATTTCGATCATTTTCATATTAATAATAACCCAATTGAGTCTCTGGTGATGATATCCGAACGACAATACTAGCTACCGCAGCGCCCATTGGTTCGTATCGAGTGTTCTAGAGGATACTCGCAACAAGCTAGCAGTGTTGCGTCTGGCCACCGCCAAGGACGGACGTAGTACTTCTCCCGCCGCCATTCGCATTGTGTCGAATACACACCGCTCCGCGTCATTATTTCCCTATATGTGATTTCCTGAAGATTCTCGTGTAATAATTGAACCTGCTGCTAGAAGACATTGCGGACTTGTAGTGCAGTGCTGATTTCACGAGTTTTAACCAGTCCACCGGTGGATGAACCTAGATCTAGCTCGCCGGCCGGCAGCCATTACCGCGACCACGCGCCCTGGAACGAGGCATCTTCACATCTCGCTGGTTCTAAGTGAGGTCCCTGGATTCACAAGGTACGTGGGCTTTATTGCTGCAAATAGTTGTAGTGGGTATTGGTGTCTAAAGGAATATCATCAGCAGTGATTTAATTGAATTACGATTTGAGTTTCACCGCCATATTGTTTTTCCCGCATTCGATTTTCAAGATTTGAAATCACCGCTCCCGCATCCCGCACTTCTCTTTTCTTTCTTCATTCCACCTTTTAAATTTGTTCCAATTAAATCCATTATTTTTTTATTATTTTTCCCCGATGAGGCTATTTACACGCCTCATCAACTATCTACCTATCACTAACTGTGTCACTAATGGTTTTACTCGCATCCCGAAGAAGCTACTTCGCGCACTCAGTTAACGAGTAGTCTAACTTCTAATCAAACAAACTCTTCAGCTTCTATTGAAACTCTACTAAGAAACCAACAGGTATCCAAACTTACCGTCTTACAGGTTTAGCTTTTAACGCGAATTCTATGCAGTTCCTCTGGTTCTTGTCCAGCTCGCAGTCCTTGAACTCCTGTTCTCCCTCTTTCTGGAATGTTACTATGACGAAACCTACGAAGATGTTCACCTGGAAGATATAACAGATGATCATTATTTATATGTTTTTTCAAGAGTGATAAATCGTACTCTCGTCGAAATTGAATTTTGCAAGAATAATTTAGTTCCGGCAGGCGCTGAGAAAGAACAGACGGGACACCGGTACGGCATTTTCAGACGTTTTATTACAAAAAAAATTTCATTCCCAATAATCTATCTATTGTTATTTTGTTTACTAAAGACAAGAATTTGACATAACTTGTATGGGGTAAAGTCTTTCTATCTATCGTAAACAGATCAACATATGACAGAATATTAAATTAAATTATATTGGGGCAGCCGTAAGTTATTAAATATGGCAGTTTGGAAATTTAATTAATTACATAAGCTTTTGGTAATTCTTTCATATTAACCTATGTTAGATTATAATCACTTAAATCTTACCATGAAGAACGCTATAACAATAATATAGCTGATGTAGAAGAAGGCGACTAGAGGTCTGGAGTTCTCTATGGGTCCGTGGCGCTCCTCGTTAGAATCCATTGATGTTGACAGCAATCTGGAAATATGCAGAGAAAACACTTTTACCTCTGTACTGAAGAAACTAACCTAGCAAGCAGTTTTGCCTTTAATTACAAAAATATATTCTCAAGTTCCGCTATAATATTTGGACGTTTAATTGGTGCGAGTACCTACGTCTCGTCAGACCCTTGTCACTTAAAAAAAAAACAATTGATTCGGTTGAAAATGTTTTGCTACTCATACCGCTATGCACAAAGATCACGGGTCAACTCGGTAGACTTGCAATGGTAAGAAAACTTTCATCTGTATAAACCTATATAGGTAGGTACTTCACATCAGTGGTAACTGTCGTGCACCTTAACTCAATAGTAATAAGTACGATTTTCCTATAAAACTGTTACCACTGACCTGAAGTTGACCATACTATGGTCTGTAAAAGGTGTCCCGACATTATTATTATTATGGTACATATAGTTTCACCGTTTTTATAGTGGACAAGCCTAACACCCACTTTTTTCATTGGAGGTTAAAATATCTTACCCTGGCCATCCTTCAAAGGTGGAGACAGTGAAGAGAGTCAGCATTCCGTTGAGCACATCATCGAAATTGAATTTGTTTCGAATCCAAAACCGTTCCTCTATCACAAGCTTTCCATTCTTGTAAATTAAGTATGTGCCCCTGAAATAAGATGTTTCAAAAAATAATGTAATTATTTTTGCACGTTTTATAAATAAATACACACATACTTACTAATATAAAGAACAAGTAATAAAAAAACCCTCTATTCTGCATTTGTAAACACACACACACATACGTTTTGTCTGTTTTTTCGTGTGCAATTTGAAGAAAAATAATTAACGGTTCCATGCATAAAATATAGACCATTCCATTACCTTTAGACCGAGAATATGTGCAACTCTCAAAACAAACTTCTATTAGATATTTTTGTAATTCATTAAAATACTCACGCGCATTCTTCTTCCGTAACTTTGGTGATATCTGTACATCTATAGAATTTACCCTGAAATCGTAATAATATTAGACCACAAATATTCATATAAAAAAATAATGTTTACCGGCTCTTGGACTACATCATTCGATACTTATAGTCCGAGAGCTCGACGAACATATTTCAGAAATGACAAAACACATTATTTTGGGAATATTTTTACATACTAACAGAATCACCTGACCTCGTTTACTAAAATTTCTATAAATAAAGCTAAGCACATAAAACAAATAATTAGTACATTGGATAACAACATAGCTGATACCTAGTTATTTTAGCCAAATAACATGAAGTATGACTAACAACCATAATAATTTATTAAATAAATCTTGTAACTAACTTTTTTATACTTTGCCAAATAAATTATGGTCGTTAGTCATAAAATTTTATCATTATTAAAGATAGAAAACTGATTTGGATATTTTGTAAAGATACAAAAAAATAACATATTACAATACAAACCTTTTACCCTGTACACCTATTTTTAAAATAATAAAAAAATTGACATAAAATTACCTTAAATAACTGTATACCCACAACAGCGAACATGAATTGCAACATATGATTTATAATGAAAATATTTCCAATCGACTTGATAGAAGCAAACACACACTTGACCACATACTAAAGCACAAAAAATGCAAAAAATGTTAAAGCGGCCAAAATAAAACGTTACCCAATTGAAGTATATTTTTTTATATTTTTTTTGTATTTTTATTTTCGCCCATTTGTCCCAATGTGCGTTTGTGTAGGTGTATGCAAACCACGATGCATAAGTTTGTGGAAAAAAAACAAAATGCAAAAATTAAATAAAAAATGTTAGGAATAAAAAAAACACAAAAAACTGGGGGGAAATGTCACCTACTTACATCGCGTTAGTCCTTGGTTTTACGGAAACAAAAAAATCTTTATTCGCTTTTGTACAAACGTGTCAGGGTCCCGGTCTGACTGTAGCTTTTCAACAATAAAAAAAAACTTAAACACACTAATAAACCAAGTACCTCACTCCTAGTTTTCGAGTGAAATGTCAAGGTAGGGCATTGTGCAACAGAAACACACCGAAGCACTTAATTTTGAGTCCAAAAAATCACAAAATTCGTAAAAAAAAAACTTAAAAAACATCACACAACACCTTTGGGCTAATTTTAATTGAAAAATAAAAACAAAACGAAGCATGCAAGCTCCTAGATAGAAATAACAAAATAGAATTTTTTGGACCCACGGGCAGAAGCGAAAAAAAAATTGTTAGTAAACTAATTTTTTGTTTTGCACGTAAATAAGCCTCACACATATTAAAGAAACGAAATCAGATGATTTGTGTATAAAAGTAGATTTTTTAGAAAATGTAGTGCAAGAATAATTTCCGGGTGCATAAAATACTTACTTCCATATAATGTAAATTGTAAATAAATTGACCCAAAGGTGTCTTAGTGAGTAAAAAAAATTGTAATATTGTTTGTCAATTTTTTCCTCTTCCCTACCTTGAACATTTGCACTCCCATGACAGCAAACATGAACTGTAGAAGATTTGTCACCAACAAAATGTTGCCAATGGTCTTAATAGCGACGATCACACATTGTACTACGTGCTAAAAATTGATAAAAATACCCTCTGTTTATTCTACCTCTACAACAATATTATTTTCGAAGATTGTTTCAAAATATTTTGAGTAAGAATAGAAAATGTCGACACTAACCTTTAATCCTTTGGCTCTGTTGATTGCCCTCAAAGGTCTCAAAACTCGGAACACTCTCAAAATCTTAATGAAGTTCACAGTGTTTTTGGACCTGGACGAAAGGAAACACATTTTTAATATTTAACCAATGTAAAAAATTGCAGCAAACCATCTTTCTGACTCCTACTCTTAAGAATGATCTTTTCTCTATCACTTATAATATGAACATTGATATTCGATATAGCCATTAGTAAGACCCGTACTTTCACTGCAGATATTTAAAACCCAACCATTTCCTAGTAGAAACATAAAAATCTATAAAAACCACTCACCCATCCAAAGAAATCAAAGACACAATGACAACAAGTAAATCCAGCAGATTGAATGCAGATCTGCAGAACGCATCCTTGTGTAAGATGAAGCCGTATGTGATGACCTTCAAGATCAGCTCCAAGGTAAACACGGCGGTGAAGAAGTAGTCGATTTTACGAAGAATCTGGAAAATAAAAATACTCATTTACATTGAGAAGTTTAAAATGAACCCGTTTGTAAAGAGTTTTCTTAACAGAAGCCAAACATTTTGACAACCAGTCTTCCAAAGGGTAACCGTTACCGGTTGGTTACCGGATAAATGGATTGAAGAGGTCAGGCAGGCAGACGCTCAATGTAAAACATTGAAACTCAGTTGCATCCGGATTCTGGATAGACTGGAAGCTGATTCAGATAAAGTTGAGGAAAAGGCTTGCTAGCTGATATAGACTTTGTTGCTATATAGCTGTACATACCATAGTACACAGCCAGACCCTAGTCTTGAGAAAAAAGAAAAATCTAATTTAAATTTCAAACATACCTCAGTCTGCGTCTCACTATCCTTCGATCCTACAGGATCTTCCATAGCCAACATGAGTGATGATGCAAGAATACACAGCAGAATCAAATTCTTGAACCACGAATTTTTCTGGATTTTGTAGCACGTCACTCGGAACCTAGGAGAGAAACAAAAAAAAGTTGAAGAGCAGCAGTAAAAGTTAAAGACGAGATTCCATTGGTAGCATATGGCACCATGGCACACAAATGGATTTGGTTACATAGAAATTAGTTGTCTTAAAGTTTATTATATCGTCATACTCCTGCTATCGTCATTCATTCATTAGGTACCAAGAGTTTTTAGAGGTTTTGCCGGGAGAAAAATTCACGCACAATGGCCTATAAAGGCATATCTCCATACGAAAAGTCTTAATCGGGATCAGTGTCTGCGAGGATGCGAAATAAATAACTCCTTATTTGCATTTAGATATAGTTCAAACGACAAACCAGTTAGTATTAGAGAAGATGAAGAAACTGCTGGCTTCAGGAATCGGTTTGTCCTCATTCTTCATTTCCACATCAGACAGCCTCCTAGGTCGAGCTGAAGTCGCGGCTAGCTGGCGCTTCGGTGAATCATCTTTCTTTATATCTCCTGGTGAAACAAGACATACATGAACATAATTATATCTATTAGGAAGCTGTATTTATTCTAGCAAAAGTAAACCAGGGCAGGTTGTTATCCTTTTGTTATCCATTTTTTGATGTGAGAGAAATAAATACAGACTCGCTTTTGGGTTATATTTTGGAAAATAGAGCAGAAAGCGGATTAATTTACTCAAGAATTTCATTGATGGACATTAATTTAGCATTCATTGTATACACCTTACCAGATTAAGTTATAGATTTAAATTGAATACTACTATTAATACTTGCCATTTTGTTTCTTCTCAATTCCTACAAGTGTATCGTTGGCTTCATCTCTCGTTTCTTGTTCCTGCTCCTCCACATCTTCTTCTGAACCAGTCTCTTCATATTCGTGATCTGACCTGGAACCATTTATGACCAAAATCAGATCTATATCATCATGATATTTTCGTGGTGTTGAATTCAATAATCATGATAAAACAAGAGCCTTTGATAAGTTTTACGATAGATTTAAAAAATTATACATTAAAAGTGCTAAGGATAAAAGTTCCGCTTTTTGTCTTACCTGGGTACCCTCTTATATTTCTTGTAAGGCCGGCTGTTATTGAACAGTTTAGAAGAGTATAATTAGCAGATACAAAAACCAGATGAAATGCAGAGCATAGTTTGAGATAAGATATTTTCAGGATAAGTAAGGAAGAAAGAGATTAGTACAACGAAGATGGCAGAAAACTGAGATTTCTGATTGATAGATTTTCAACTAGCAGCAGCATTCCAGAAGATTTTAGATACGAAAAATGCATGTGTTAGTAATGTTTCATGATTAAAAGGTGCCTTAATACAAGTGCTTATCACTTAAACATTAATTTACTTCTAAACTAATAGCAGTTTCAAGGCAAGGTTGAAAGACATACCCTTCACTAGAATATCCTTCTTCTTCGTTGACGTATTCATCATCAGTCTCGCCTCTCTCTTCATCCAGTTGAGGATTACCTGCTTCTGGATTTTCAGCTTCCTGTCAATAAATAAATACAACTTGAGAAATTATAATAATGATATCTATTTAGTTAATTCCTCAACAAGGGCTTTTTGATTTAGGTGTCATAATTGCCCTTCCCGACGTTTCCTTGTAAAGTTCAAATTCAGTTGTGTATATATTTACAAGTTTATGATTGTCCATCAATGCTGCAATCGATGTTGCTATTTATGTCGGTTATTCACATGATCAGTACCTATCCAATCATAATGGTTTCATTTCTCTTATTATGTACTGTATCTTACAGGTACTGAAAAAAAAACTTTTTTATTTCTTTTAGCAGAAGTAAAGTTAATCTTACGTCTTTCTCCTTTTGTATTTCGTCCATCTCTTCCGCGTCTCCCAGGTTGTCGACAGCGATAGCCAAGAACACGTTCAGCAGGATATCTGTATTCATTCTCTAAGGAAATTGTTTTTTCTACAAACACTTATTACCCACATCTCCGAAATACTTCTTCCCTTACACGGATAGACGCCTTACACTTTTGTTCATCAGGTGTTTTAGTTATATATTGAAACCGCTCCATTTGTTTTACATACAAGCAGTACATAAGAATATATTGAGATTTTTTTTGAAAAGGATACAGTTACCGCAGATGAAGATGACGATGAAGTAAATAGAGGCCAGCATCCCGGCCGTGCCAACACCACCGTACGCGTTGATACCGTGATACATCACAGCGTTCCAATCTTCACCAGTTAATATCTAGAAGATTTAATAAAATAAGAGTAACAGGGGAAAATATCAAAACTGAAATTATAAAAAAATGCCTGATGTATGGATTAAATCGGAGAAAGCTTCCCAAAAGAACAAAAAAGAAGGCTTTTGATTGATGTTTAAATAACCAGACGCAGACCTTCGTCAAAGAAGTTCAACAGTGTTTTAGAATGTGAATTTTCCTTAAAGACGTGACTAAAGTGTTTTTAACTTGTTTGCAAGTGTTTGGTCGAAAAATGATATTAATTTTTCAGGTCTTTCCTTTACCTGGAACATAGTCAGCACAGCTTGCCAAAAAGAGTCAAAGTTGTGTCTCTCTTTCTCCTCTTCAGGCTCGTAGTCAAATCTCCCTCCGAAGACTTGCATGCCTAGCAGCGCGAAGATCATGATGAACAAGAAGAGAAGCAGAAGTAAGGAGAAGATGGACTGGATCGAGTTCAGAAGAGACGCTACTAAGTTTGAGAGGGAACGCCAGTACCTGGAAAAAAGAGTAGAAAAAAAAATTATGCCGATGCCAAAATTATTTAGCTGGCCAATATTAGACTTATAGACCATCTCATTATATCTAAAAAACGAGCATCCGCTAGCGGTTTCACCCAAACCCTGTGACAACTACTCGAAGACTATACTCTTCCTCGATAACTTTTCCTTGAATGGGCCAATAATAGAGTGACCATTCTCAGAAACTAGTGCACAGATTTGAAAAACTTTTTCAGTGTAACGTGGCCCATTTATCAAAAATAGCTATATGCACTTTTTGTCCGGGTATATAGAGTAGTTCCCACGGTATGTAACTAACCTGGCGAAACCTGGTCAATTACGAGTTTCCACCAGCGGCTTCAGATCCAGATAGAAAGATTATATCCAAAAAATGGATAGTAATGAAGAGACAACTTACTTGGTAACCTTAAACACCCTGAGCAGTCGAACACACCGCAACACAGATATACCGAGCTGAGGAATGGTATCTGTGATGGTCAGCGCCAGCTCCACGATGGAACAGAACATCACGAAGCAGTCGAAACGGTTGAAGAGGGAAACGAAGTAGCCCTGGAAGATAATGGAAAAGCATATAAATATAAATACTTCTATTTTTTTTTGAGAAATCACAAGGTTTCAGCATGAATGTGGATGTAAAAATAGTGAAAGGAGGAGACCAAAGATAATGGATGGATGGTGTAAAAGTCGGTAAGGATTAATAATGTGACTTGTGAGATGACGGCTGATAGAAGAGTATGGAGGAAAAAGATTCTGCGCCAAAAACAATTGAATTAGGCAAGTGGAGGCGGTCGGTCCATGTAAAACGCCGATACCATCCGGTTAGAATGGAACCTCAACATCATTGAGAAAAGGACAGGCAGATAATGATGGACAACAGAAGTATAGATTAGGAAACAATAACTTACTTGCAAACCCAGTGCGTACATCTTCACCAACATCTCCATAGTAAATAGCACGACGAAGAAATAGTTCGCGTAATTCTGGAAGTGGTCTAACCAGTGTGGTTGGCTGAAATCAAACAAAACGTATTAATAAGATTTTTTTTTTTATATTTATCTTTCTCTTCTCCGTGGTTCCGTCCGCATCTTTAGGGAACATCTCCGCTAATTCGGATAAAAGTAGTCTATGTCTTTTCTCAAGATAAGTGCTAGATTATAAGGTTGTTCAAATAACTGGTTTCAGGAGATAAAATACTGATGATTCAAATAGGAACCTCCCCCAATATACTTAATTACGGAAAGGCTAAGCAGATGGTTTTTGAAGGACTTGCATAAAGCTAAGGTATAACCATGTCCTAGTACAAGTAAACCAAGGTATACTTACTCATGATGTTCAGTAGCTAACACCAACGTGTTCAGGAATACGAGTACAATGATAGCCCAGTAGAAAGTCTGAGATTTCACCGCTTTCCTGCATTGTCTTCGTAGACGTCGGTTTACCTGGAAGTTAATTGTTAGTGTAAGAAGTTAGTGCCTACATTAGTATCTGTCTATACATTATAGCTTCTAGACAAGTTTTCACCCGCTGCTATATCTCAGGGTCTCTCCCATTACCCTAATAAAAAGTTGCTCGTCAGTTTCCTCTATAGCAAAGTGCATCTCAATCGGTTCAGCCATTTTAGTATCATTGCGTTAACATTTAAATATTAGTACTGTTCTGGCAAAACTCAATAGCCGTCCGCGACTCTAGATAATGAAAAGTTATTCTAAGACATTACCTTATCGAACCTCCTACAATAAATCTTGCAGGTAGACCCGTGCCCTTGTTCAGTACTTGTATTTATATTGCTTTGAGATCCTTCGTTGCTTTTTCTGTCTTTTTTACCTAAAACACAAAAAATATATTAGCTTTCTACTACTATTTTCACAAGGATACTTTAACATTTATAATATTCTACATATTTTTGTGTCCTTTTGTAAATCCTATTTAATAAATTCAGATAATTGTTCTTTATTTTATTTTATTAATATCTGTTAAGATTATTATCAAATAATAACTTCATATTCTGTTACGTCATCAGTCTTTATTTATTTTCATCTACTTTGGCACTAACATACTCATTAACACATTTAAAAACAAATTAATCTTTACCTTGTGAGTCCGTATCATCCTCTTTCTGTCCCTGATCATTCTCCAGGTCCAACTCTTCAGCTACTGTGATCCAATTCAGGTATCCTTTCAAATCTTCTTCAAACTGCTGTCTTTCACGGGATTTTTGAAAATCACCTCGATTCTTCGCTTTTTCTCTTTCTTTGGAGAACTCTCTGTAGAGATAATGTAAGTCTTTATTAAAAAAAATATATTTATATAGCCAGGCCAACTGAAAACCTCCTTCTTTTTTTGAAATCGGAGTAACAAAGACAAACATACGGTAGAAATGAGGCCTGCTCCTTTTTGGAGTCAGTTAAAAAAATTGCTCAGTTTTCACATGCCATAGTTTTATGTAAAGGTGATCATGCTAACATACTCGTAGAGGCAGGCATAAGTTTTACAGTGCACTAAATATAAATGTAATACCTACCTACAGTAAAGAAATATCGTACAATTTTCTAGAATTTATTATACTTACTCATCCTTACACAACTGCAGTGGACAGGGAATGCGACAACAAGACGAATTATATCAAAAGCAAGATACATCTGTTCTTTGAAATCAGATAACATCACCACAACGTTAGGTAATTCTTAGGAATTTAAAGTGATTTTGTCATTTGCTAGCTTCTAATTCGGCACACGGCATTTGTCATTTTGGGTTTTATTTATATTCGTACTTAGATAGTCTGGGAGAATCATCAACATGCATCTTTTTGCTAGTGAAAGATGTCCTCGATTCTCGAATCGGCCCAACAAAAATCCTACATCCCAGTTTTGGCTTGAATATGTGACAGACAGACAGAGTTACTATCCCTTTTAAAGATATAATAAGGAAATTAGTAAAGATTGAACACTTACCCAGACAACACACCAAGAATAAGGTTCATGACGAAGAAGTTACCAAAGATGACCAGTGTCACAAAGTAGATCCACGGCCACGTGTTGCCTTTTACATTGGCTATCTGAAACATATAGTTCAATATATATTAGTGTTTACTCAAGCGATATCGATCAAGGTACAATTATTTGGTACAGATGACTTTCGATTTATGTATCATGTTTCGATTTGTGTATCAATTTTGCATTCTCTTAAGGGACAACCAAAGTTGTAGTGGCATTATGCAATGTGAGATTCTAAACGTGGGTGCGGGGCGAAACAGGAGAAAGTCCTATCGAAGTAAAAGATACCATTGAAATATTAATATCCAAGAAGTTAGCTAAATAAACATGACGCATTAATGAAAATGAGCCCAAAAGCTTATCGCTATATATAGCTTATTCTATTGTAAATAGAAACAACGTTTAATCAGTGGTTAACTAAAAAATTTAAAAAATAGTAAACCACCAGTTACACTAAAACATGAAACAAATGTATCCAAATACTAATTAAGACAACAACACTCACAGCATACATAATATCAGTCCACCCTTCAAGAGTGATACACTGGAAGACGGTCAGCATAGCATAGCCGATGTTATCGAAGTTGGTGATGCCGTAGTTGATGCCTGGCCAGTCGCCGCGGCAGACGTAGTTCTCAGGACACTTGTAACCGAAGTCACCAGGCTCGCTGTTGCAAGGACTTGGATCGTCTATGAGCTCATCTGGAAATGTGGATATTTTTGGTTTAATGAAATTGATAAGAAAATGAAGAAATCGAAAGATTACATGAACACAAACTAGGACTGTCTGACGTCCATTTTTATAAAGGCCCAGAGCCTTCGCATGGCCGATTAAACTGTCGACAGTCGAGATTTTCTTAAAAAAATGTTTACAAATCACTAAGTTAACTTCGGCCCACTGTTTAGTCTGCAATATACGGGTACTAAGTGTACCAAAGCGGGTATGAATGACTGACAACTTCTACGCTTGACAACTGTTTTGAATGATAAAAACACGAATACACCTACAAAAATACAAAATAACCCAAAGAATATAATACCTTTAGTCCCATTTTTGAAGCAAGTTTCATGCAAGATGCCAGAGAACAGCTCCAAGCCAATGATAGCGTAGATGATGATCACGAACAGGACTAAGAAAGCGATGTGGAACAACGGCACCATTGCTTTCAATATGGAATTTAACACAATTTGGAGACCTGGAATATAAACACAAATGATTTTTGAATGAATTATTAATATTGAGTTATTGATATAATGAGTTATTACATTTTTCCATTTTTGGCAAGTATCAACGAGCATAAAAATTACTGTGAACTTCTAAGTAGTAACAAAATTTTGTCACTCTCTGCTGACCTTAAGATCATCGATGTATAGGTACCTGGTTCAGATGTTAGCAATTTTCTTGAATTTCTCGTGTACATTGGATTATATAGTAATCAGGAGATGATAAGGATGGGTTTGATACTCACTTGGCACACCAGAGACCAGTCGAAGAGGCCTCAACACTCGGAAAGCTCTTAAAGCTTTCACGTCAAATGAGTCTTTTGAAATATATTGCAGGATCATACTCGCTATACTGAAACACAAAATTGTTACTTTAAATATTTGATGTTAGTTATTAACCAAAATACATTAGCAGATCTTTGACAAAAATAACTTTAATATCATCAGTTTTGTATTTAAAGATTGGCTCTTATATCGACTACTCATTCTTGTCTATCTTAGGGAGACTAAAACTATTATCATAATTATTTTTCCCATCAACAATATTATCATCAAATTCAGCTCCATAATGCTCTATTACCATCTAACTATCAAATTCATCTTCTTTATCTTCTTTTACGTTACCACTATATCATCCTCCTGCCCTCATCTCAATTTACCTAACTCACAAGTAACATTCTTACTAGTCGTCCACCGTTCCACCATCGTCATCATCACTAAACAAAAAATAAGTACAAACTCACCCAATAGTAACGATAGTGAAATCCAAACTGTTCCAGGTGTTCCTGAGATACGCTCCCGGGTGGAACAGGAAGCCGTATGCGATGATCTTCATCACGCACTCCCCGGTGAATATCACCATGAATATCCATTCTACTTTTTCCTGAAATCAGTTTATGGAAAGCATTAACTTCAGTTGCTAATAGAACTGATTAAGCTATTTAAACCCGATTTGGGAATCAAACCCGAGATGTAATGCACAGTAGTCATGCTGAACGACTCCTAGACCAACGAGGTATTCATAGGTACAATATATGTACATACTGGGAATGGGTATGTATTTTGTATGGGTAGGATTGACCGAAGTAGATAAATACATATTTTGTAGAAAAGCTTCTCATCTCCGCGTGGTCTTTAATCTCTTTGAGTCAATATATTGTACAGGCAACAGTGTTGGCAAAGACTTATGGTGTTGGCATAACAACATCTGTTGTTTATAACAATGTATTCAAGAATTTAAATAACTTAATATACGTATGTATTTAAACTGTACTCACCAATATTTGATTAGTATTATTAGTATCACTGCACGGATACGGTGTGAAAACTGCTAAAGCTATACAATTTGCAAAAATCGTCGTCAATATCATGTATTCAAATGGTCTGAAAGAGGTTTGTTAAGGAAATCTTTGAAAAATACTGTGCATAATAAATTCGTCATCATCTGCCTTTTTATAGTCCCACTGCAGGCCACAGGTCTGTTTCTATGCCAAAAAATGACCGTTAGACGCCATGCTTGCTCAAGGCGGGTGCGATATCAGACTTTATAGTCCAAGTTTCCTCAGCATGTTTTCCTTCACTGATTCTTTGTGAATTACAGGATACCTAAAGTAATGACTAATGCCTAAGTTAAAAGGTAAGGTACATTGGCACATTCAGCACTTTGTGAAATCAAACCTATACACTTATACTTGAGAAGCTGGTACTTAACCAATAGACAGGCCACCATATTATTCACTTTGTCATTTTCATCTAATAAAAAATCTTAAATAAATAGACATGACTTTTGCAAAGGATACTTCCACTCAACAATATCATAGCACAACTTCCTCAAGGGATTCTTAAGTCCTAAGCAGAACAGACTTCGTTTAGGTTTCTCAGGCTGTGGCTTGCCCCGCGGCCTCGCCGGCTTGCGGGGAGCCGGGGTTGGGGCTGCTATGCTCGGGTCTACCACGCTATCGGCTCCGGGGGTCGTAGCCCCAGTGGTTTGGGGCTGTTCCGTTGACATTTTTACCTGGAAAGAAGAAAAGGGGAATTAATGTGAGATCAATATATGTACCAAGATTTGAAGAAAGCTACGTATATTATGAATGAGGACACTGAATTATCCTAGTAAAACAATAAAAAAAACATTATATCTAAAACGCGTCAAAAAATTCATCCCCATCGCTGTCAATTGGGAGCATACCCAAGAGGCTGGCAGCATTACCTCGTTGGATGGCCATTTTGATCCTTTGTCCGAGGTAATAGCCAGCCTTTTGGTCACGAGACCTAGCGTCAACCAGCCGCCTAGACTGATCTTTAAATAGGACACTACATAGATTGCAATAAGACCAGTAACAGTGCATAGATTTGTTTTCCTTATGTGTACCTATGTAGTATGTTAACTTTACCACGATTACTTTGATATTAATATTATGATATTTGAGGTCCACCGATCGTTCTAAAACAGTGTATTTATTGGTCCTATTTATTGGAATAATTTGTTTAGCCGATCCCAAAAAATTAAAAGTAAAAGGAACAATTTCATTTTCTCCCTACACAATTTGAATTGATCAGTCCTGCGATTCTATAAAATTCGATCAACAACTCGCATTTCACTTCGATTCGTAATGTCATTTCATACTTCAGGGGAGGTAGGGGAGGGATGGGCACTTTTTCACATTTATTGCATAAAAAATTCAGATTTTACAGATAATCAACTTTTATTGTCATTTCTTATGTTTGGCTAGATAAAATCAAAGAGCTATCCTAAAAATTACAATCAGTTTCAACATTACGAGATATTTAAACGGTTTCAATAAAACCGTCGACACGTCAAAATTTTGTTTAGTCTGACATGCTTTAGTTGGTACTTACGTAGTGTTTAAAGTTACTTTTTGCTTCTTATAGGGTTTATCGTTTATAACATTTTGTCATAATAATTGCGTACTTTTTTGAGTCGGGGGTTTTTTTAAATTTATAATTTTATTTTATTTCATGGTTTTTTAAAGGAGCTCCTTAATTTTTCCTTCTTTTTATGATGGGTTCGCTATATGCGATCTCAGCCAAAGGAAGCTGTTTAACAATCCTCATGACAAACTGGCTCTGGGAGAATTGCACAGATTGAGAAACAATAAAGATGGACCTTTGTTGATCCAGGGTTATATATCATTCTAGGGTTTCATCCGCCACATCCCATTTCCAGCATTAGGTTCTCGTCAATTAGAAACATGAAGAAAACTAGTCAAGACAAATTAAACGAGCCCAAACTCGATGGGTTTACTAAAAGGCAGTTCAGGGTTACGTCTCCTATCTTCGTGTCCTAACAGCAGACCAGCTCAGTGGTTCCAGAAGACATTAGTATTTCAAATTTTAGATCCCACATATGCTTGCA
Source organism: Helicoverpa zea x Helicoverpa armigera (assembly GCA_033682625.1). Classification (NCBI taxonomy): domain Eukaryota; kingdom Metazoa; phylum Arthropoda; class Insecta; order Lepidoptera; family Noctuidae; genus Helicoverpa; species Helicoverpa zea x Helicoverpa armigera. Next base: position 203,890 of record JAWIIS010000015.1, on the reverse strand, counting down.
AGTAAACTGAGCGTGTAACATTCCTATCACACCTAACAAACGAGCTGATGACCTTGAAGACCTGAACCGATTTCCAGAAAACATAGCTAAGAACACTCCCGAATGACATTCCTTTTAAACAAAAAAAACCGCATTACAATCGGATCATCCGTTTGGGAGCTACGATGCCACATACACACACACACACACAGACACGTCAAACTTATAACACCCCGTCGTTTTTGCGTCGGGGGTTAAAAAGAATGGTTTGCGACGGGAAATTCTTAAAGATTTAATATAACGAGCAATACAAGAGGTATCAAAAGGTTAAAAAATAAAATTAACAGCTGATAAATATGGAGTCCCTAGATCAAGTTGGCAACGGTACCTGAACCAAGATTCTATAAAGGATTTTTAGATTTATAACCTCACAAATTTTCACTGAAGAAGAAGAACAAAAATTTACAAATTATACATTACATGGTATGTCCAAGCCTCCCTACCATAGGGAGCATTGGACACTTTTGACTTAGTTTATAAAAAAAAAATCGGTAAAAAAACTTAACTAAAACGGTTTTATCTTATGTGCACTGAAAACTAGAAAATAAAAAATAGTTACTTACCAGTCAACCTACGGTGGTCCCGGTCATATTAGACTAAAATAAAAACGTGGGGCCCATAAACTATTGCTGTAGTACCTCTTCTAGAGGTATAATAGGTGTGGATTGCATCGACTTACTATAATCGTAACTGGAGATTTTGACAATCAATCATTAATAATAGAAAATACACATACCTTTCATTAGTTTTCTCTTTATAACGATCCGAAACCGCAACAAAATATTTAAGTACTTTTACGAGTGTTTGTTCTTGACAACTCACAGAAATGACAGATAGTCTATGGATGAACACCGTTACCAGTCGGTAACGTAAACTACCCAATAAAAAAAACTATGATCAAATCAGAATAAAAGGACCCCCCTTTTATTCTGATTTCATCATGTCTCCCAACTGCCCATCTCTCCCCTACCTCCCCTATAGATAGACAGATTTTGGCAGATCTGTCAAAATCTCGACTTTAATTTAGTTCAACTTGTCAACACGCTCGATAGTGAAGCGCTAGTGTAGTTTGACAATGTCAATCACGAAACTTTAAGGTAGAATTCCGTGGGTCGCGATTGTCGCAGCCGCGCGCGACAAAAGTCAACCTATGAAAATGTATGGCACCGCTGCCGAGGGCCGCGACAGTCGCGCGCGGACGACGAATTTCGTGAGCCGCTCGCGGCCGTACGCTTCTCAACATGGTCTAGCGCTTAATAACATCTATAGAATTTTAGTAAAACCAGAATTAAATTGTTGACAATGCCGCGAGCAGCTTACGAAATTCGTCGGCCGCGCGCGACTGTCACGGGCCTCGGCAACGGTGCCATACATTTTCATAGGTTGACTATTGTCGCGTCCACGGAATTCCACCTTTAGATCGAAGTCGAAGTGAGAGTGATGTCGAAGTGAGTTGTGATATTTTATAGAATCGACATGCAGTAGTGACCATCGGAAAAATTTAAATACTCTGTATCTAATCAGAATGATCATATCCGTCCCTTCTAACGATTTTTCGAATTAATGTACAATTTACGACATTTCACCGTCATAAACGAAATGTAAGCCAGTTCATAAAATTGAGATATTTCGCCTGTATTATTGGCTTTCCGAGTGGGCGGCTCATGATGTTTGTTCGATCTATTGAAATGACAGAATATTGAAAAATAGCTTGGATAGATGGCCGAATAGATATATAAATAGCTATGTTTATATAGGTAGGTATTTGATGAAACTCGGAGTTTTACAAGTTAACTTTCTTGATGCGTAAATTATTATCGTACAACTTAATTATGTAGCATTAGTTTTAGAACTGTTTATTTTATAAAAATGACATCGGCACTTGTTCGTATTATACTCACGAAATGTTAACGTTATTATTTGGCAAAATGAATTAGTAAAAAACAAATCATGTCATGTAGTATGCGACTCTTAATTTCAGCCGAGTTACAATTACGTATCGAGTGCTTTAACTTACAGAACTCGGAATCAGCACCCTGCATTGTATGTAGGTATGTTACGGCCTATACCTATGTAGCCAGTAGAATACATAATGTATCAAACGCTTCGATGGTACTTAATTATATTATAGGTACAGATCTTTATTTCACGAAATCGAGTGAACCATATTTGTGTGCACATTGTAAGTACAAAAGGATATGAATATGAAATAATAGGATTTCTTGTACATGTTATGGACCATGTGATTAATTCGGGCATTATTTATAATGCCCGAGCATTATGAATAATGTCTAGCTTCAACGGGCCAAGTGATTAATAACTATCTTAACTTCATTATTTATCACATTGCACGGGCATTATTATATTGCTACATGATAGTTGGGCAATTTGATAATAAAGCTATATTTTATGCGGTGCGAGGGTGGCAGTTGTTCTAATAAATAAATCCTGTTACTTGCTACATATTTTATGATTATTGTTTTAAATTATATGTTCTATTTTAATGGGAAATTATAAGTCTAGCCACAAAATTATGAATTGGACAATTGTCATCTAATTTATTGATCTCATTTTTCTTGGCTCGTTTTTTTATGGTAGAATTTAATTTGGATTCAAAACATTGTATTAAAAACTGAACTTAGCGACGAAAACGAATCGCTGCAAAACCGACTCCACGTAGTCTTGTCTGCCCTACCCCTAGAGTGCAATTCAAAACCGCGTAGGCACGGAGGGGCGAGGCGGCCTGCGAGCTGAGGCGCAGGTGGTTGAAGCGCTCGCCGCCGCGGCTGAGGCTGGCCGGCTGAGCCGGCCAGCAAGCCGAAGCTGTGGTTGTGAGCGTGAAAACCATCTGCGACGATAAGCTCGCATGGGACCGCCGGAGCCCCGCAGCGCCGGAGCCGTGACAGAAGCCATGCTTGCTGCATGTTGCAAGCTTACTTCTATGCTCTGTCAATTGATATGGGATGTGTTATATTTAGTTTATTTTAAGTTAAATGTCAATAACAATAACAAAAATTAAATTAAGTATGTTTGTATTACTTTGCCCAAAAGGTCACGGGCAATATGTATAGTGCCCGGTCAATTTGATTATTTGAATAATTGTTATCAAATTGCACTCTCATATTGGGCATTATTCATAATGACCGGGCATTATGTATACTGCCCAATTTATCACTTGGTCCATAACATACATACTATATTTGTTCGTGGCGAGAAAAATAATTCCTCTTACGTAAGAAGTTGACGCAGTATTCAGTTTGTAGCCGGACCAAACAAAAAAAATAGACCCAAACAATATCTTAATACAAAACCAATAAAAAACAGATTATAAAACAAGAAAATCTAGGTCTAACACTACAAAACATACTAGCAACGTACCGCGGAAGACGTTGCTTCCAAAATTAGACTCGTTTATAGCACTTTTGACCCCGAATCGTGAATGCGAAACATGAAGACATAAAGACAGACAAGGTCTAGAGCAAATATAACGCATTCGTCAAGGGGTGTGTTTGTTTACCATTTCTCATAATACATCTTTCTATATAAATAAAAATGAATTGTTGTTCGTTAGTCTGATTAAAACTCGAGAACGGCTGGGCTGATTGAGCTGATTTTGATTTTAAAATGTTTGTAGAGATCGAGGGAAGGTTTAAACGATACGAAGTTCGCGGGATCAGCTAGTAAGTAATAAATATCATGACTGCAAGTTTGTTTGTTTGTGACTAAAACGAAAAATTTACTGCCTTCTTCCAGTGGTTTCACTAGCGCCTCGGGTCACCCCATTTCTTCTTCGTAGTAATAGCACATAGGAAGTGGTGAAGGGTGGGCATTTTTAGGAGCTGTCTCATGTAATTCTGGCGTTCGAAAAGTGCCTTTGAATAAATTTTTTTGATTCTCATTTCACCTTTAGGGTATCACCTTTAGCTGGGCTAAATTCCATCTCAATTAGCAGCTGTTTTAGAATAGCTCCAAGACGTGATTGCTTAATTTATTATTACAAAAGACTTAATGATTGGACGAAAGATTTAACGGTAGATGTGAACAATTCACCCTCTTTATTACAAAGGATCGAATTAAAAAGAAATATTGCAGCTAAAGTACTATCGAAAATCTAGTATCTGAAGCAGACAGAAATATAGTCGAAAATACACTCACTATGACGTCAAACAGTCATATTTCATTCCGCAGTCTTGCCAGACAGACGCATTGAATAACTGAGTATATTGTCGTTTTATCATCTGAGATAAATTTCATATTTGTCTTGTCATAGGGCAAAGGTTTTGTATACTAGCTGATGCCCACGGATTTGCCTGTATCCCTTGGTAAGTGTATATCAATATTGCCACATAACATTGTGTCTATAACAGCCGGTTATCGTGAAAGATGAAGAAACAAACATACTTTAGTTTCACATTTTCAATGTCGTCACAGCCGAAAAACGTCCACTACTGGGCTAAGGCTTTCCTGAAACTGTGTGAATTACATTTCGCCCCATCCATATTTTTATCCAAATCTATTCACATTATTTACTATTATAGAAAATTAGTACCTAGCTAAAGAAATAATCATATTTTATTTCAGTATATCAAAATATGGGACTCGTTAATATCACTGAATGGAATACGAGTGGACAAATCCATGTCCATTAATAAGTCTATAAAACGTATTGGAAGAATCGTAAAAATCTATCGTAAAACGGTCCCTTGTTTGTAAGAGATAAAATCAGTAAGAATACCTACAGATCAAATAATATATTTACGAGTATTTCATGTCGCGTATACTTTTGCAGTAAGTAGGAGAAAATAATGAATTCTTTGGGAATTTTGATGATTTTAGATAAACTCTTTATGTAAAGAACGTATCGTGTTGATATCATGTTTATCAGAATGCCAGTCAGGCTTCACCTATTCCTTGATGGAACTAACTTCCACCTTTCCGCTCCCAGATAAAATGTAGCCTACATATGTATAATGTTACCCTAGGTATGCTTATTAGTGCCCATTTTTATTGTGCAGCAGCAGAATTAACAAAAATACACTCAGGAACTTTCCCGTTTACAATACTTGTAGGATTAAGATCTAACAACGTATCTCACGCTGTATCACTTTGGCTAAACGTTTTGTCCTCAATATTGCTGAAACATTTTACTACACTATGATAGTCCAAAAGATAACCAGAACAATAATTCGGTTATTCTATCTATCTAGTAATTTCTTTATCACGAATGTACTTAGTTTTTCGATAGGAAACCAAAGTCTGGGTCATTCCCTATTGCATATAAAGCACTCTTTCGCTTAAAATAAATTGTAAGGACCTACTATATAAACTACCATGTAAGAATTAGGGAATCAACTTCTTTTTCCGCTATTTTATCTTTCAAGATTTTCGGGGCTACTTGAGCACATTTAATTAAAAAGGTCCTTATTTTCGACATACATAATTGAATCATCAATGCTGTTTCATTTAAAAAATCATAGTTTTATGATACTAAATATAAACTAGTAGGCACTCTGAATTCAGAAACATTTTATGGTACTTAAATAAAAAAACATATATGAAGTCGAATGGAAAAGTACAGTTCATAATTTTCAATTAGGTACTCTATGCTAACGTAATACACTCGGAACATGAAATAAATAAGCATTAACTACATTACTATAAACTACACTTTTATCATAATTCTTATTTACTAATTCAAATGAGATATCTAGTCAAAGAAATGAATGATTAATCTCTTTAAAGTTTTCGATAACCCTCGACTCCACTCATTTTTTGATCTACAATTCTTGGCATGCCGCCATTTTGAATTTAATTTCTGAAAGCAATCCGTCATTTTTATTTCGCGATCTCTTTAAATCTTAACGTGGAAGTGTTTAGATAACCGACTTATGCAATGTGCTGACTTCCGTAGATTTTGAAGGTTAAAGAATTAAAATTTGATTTCCTTTCAATCTTTATTTCCGCCTTCAGTGTTTAGAATAAATAAGGTAATGTTTTAGCACGCCTGATGTTGTCATTTTACACTTTTAGAATTACAACTGTATTGCTAAAGACAACAACTTTGGTGAAACCCCGAGCACCCAAAAATGAGACCTACGAGTCGTAGACTACGACTAACGTCATAAAACTACAAGATCGGCTTCCCTTTCAGCACTTTTACACAAGTGGATTTTACGTTAGGTACCTCTACTATAGGTAGAAAACAATTGACAACTCTCATATATGTTACACTAATGCCCATTTTCACCAAAAAATATCTAATTTAGGGATCCCGTAAGAGCACCCAGGGAATACTTAATACAAATTTCGTTTTCAACAAAGTTTAAGTGTCCCTTATAAACTTTAAGTAAAGGGAGGGTCCTTGTTCTAAGTGACTCTTAGGGAAACGTTAAGAGACTGTTGGTGAAAACGGGCATAAGTAAGGCAGGTGAACATTTACAATATTAGATATCACAAGTTGTGAAATCATGAATCAAAAATTGTGAATCCACTTTCTTTACCGACTGTCCTATGTAGACTGTAGGAAACTTTCGGGTAGATACTGGACATAGTCGACAATTAGGCGCTCTTATTGAACTATTTTGACTTCGATTGATATCTTAATGGTCTTATAGCACTGATATTTCTATGAATCGATCATGATAGCAAGATTTGACATCTTGATCAAAGCTCATGTTATCTTTGATCCTATTTCAGAGCTCATGTCTAGACAGCTGAAGTTAGTTGTAAAAGCTTATAGATATTGGACTATACTGAGCTATGTTCCTTAAAATATTCTTACAAGCAAACTTTATGCACAACAATGCAAACAATATTTCAACCTGACCAATTATTTATTTATTTTCTGACAGGCTACTTCACGGCTAAGTAGGAACATTATACATAAAAATACTATTTCCTCTCAATTAAATTATTATATTTAAATGAAAAGATTATGTCATTGTAAGTTAGGTACTCATCCAGAAAATTAATATTCAAAGTTATCAGGGATGAATTTCACCCTGAATACATCTAAGGATACTTAACTACTTACATAAAAACACAACACTAAAGCAAAAAAAAGCTTTTAAATACCATAAAAATCCCCATAACTCTTCTTCTACCAATTCAATGCGCCCCGTGGCGCCCCCTACAGCTCACTTACATGTAAAGCTGAAAACTACATTATCTGAACTAAATACTTGTCTAGACGTATTATATTGCAAACTGGATAGTTGGTAGTTAGAAACACTAATTGGAGATATTTTATTTGTAATAATTGGCTGTTAGAAAGGCTCGATAAGTATATAGTATTGGTTACATTATTGTTTCCATTCCTTTCCTATTTACAATATTCTTCTTCCTCCTGCCCTGTTCCCAATTTTATTTGGGGTCGGCGCAATATGTTAGCCTCTTCCATTTTCCCCTGTCACTCGTCATACTGACACCCACTCCCTTCCTATTCATGTCATCTTTCAGGCAATCCATCCAACTTTTCTTAGGTCTTCCTCTTCCTCTCCATCCATCTACATTCATACTTAGCACACACTTTGTTGCATGCGTATCATCCCTCCTCATTACATGCCCATATCATGACAACTTTCTACTTCTCACCTTTTCTGTAACTGGCACTACTTTCAGACTTCCTCTTATACAATATTAAGTAAGTAAAAAATAGTAACTTTTCTATATCGATTGTAGCACAACGAACTGTGTCTAAGTAAAGTACATAATATAATAAAGAATCGATTAAGTTAAAAGCTTTTTCGTAGAGTGTATTACTCTCAAAGTGAGTGTCGTGGAATGTGTAGACAAACATACGTTTTATATGTACATATTTGTATAGAAGTTTCTGTTACTATCGCCTTTTTTATTTTGTGTATATGGAGATGGTGGGAAATTATCTATGATAGGAACAAATTCACTGTTTCGTTACAATTCTAAGGTCAATGGAATGCTCGTAAGTACAACTCACTCTTGAAGAGATTTTAACTGACTTAAACTCGCTTATATGTATATGATAATTATTGTTGTTCTTTTTTTAATCCAAGGGGCTCTTACTTGTAATAAACAACTGAATAGTCATTCATAAAATAAATACCAGCCAAGTAAAAAGCAATTTATTATCAAATTTTCGCCACCGGTTTCATTCGCGTCCCGGCTCCTAGATAAAATGTACTCTATAGCCTTTCACAATAAACAGGCTACCTATCACTGAAAAAATATTTCTGATCGGCCCATAGGTTTCTAAATAAGCACACAAACAAAGTCTACCAGCCTCACTAAAAAAACTTAAACATCTAACACTTGTCAAAAAAAAACGGTGGCTGCAAAACGGACCCTATTTCAACATCATAATCTGTCATTTTTTTAAACAAGTGTTCAACAGACGTTTAAAAGTTTTTGTGGTACGACTGCTAAGCTTTATAATACGTATTTGTATACTATAGATTGTGAAACAAACATGTCTGCTTAAGGTTCAAAGCAAATGATTAATTGGATGCTGTATATAATTTCAAAAACATAAATCTGTATGAAATCTGAAGTGCACACGTGTATTGCAAGCATGCATTATTTATTATTCTATTAATATTAATGCACTTCATACAAATGCACTTTCTTAATAAATTAAACCTTTTCAAATGCAATTGGGGCGGTATCATTAATTCTCCGAATGTTACCTAGTACCTACCTGTGTTGTCATAGTATGGAAACAATACGAGATTTTTTCAGTTCTGAGCATTTCCTACAGTACAAAAACTAGCCGTTAATACAGGTTAGGTTAGGTTAGGTTAGCGTCTCGTAGGAACTTTTGAACGTGGATAAAATATAGCTCAAGTTACTCGAGAAGAATGTAGCATTTCGACCGTGAAAGAACTTTTTAAGTTGTTTCAAAATGAAATGAAATGAAATCGTTTATTTTGAAAAGCCTGTAAGGATAAATAGATAACCAATAAATGTTGTCACTTAAATATTAGTTTATTATATTACTGTAGCTTAGTATAGATAAAGGCTTCATATCCAGACCGTAAATTATGATATAAAGTATGTCCCGCTTTTGCGCCCAAAGTACTGAATGGATTACTTTTTACCCGCTTACAGAAAGTTCCCCCGGGATATGGGTGTCTACGGGGAACAGTAAGTAATGTTAAAAATGTGAATGTGTGTCTGTCTGTAGCAATTTCACCCAGACACTCTAGACTTTGAGAAAGCGGGCGGATACAGTCAGACACTTTGATGTATCCTTTTATAATTTGACTATTCTCATTTACGTCCAAAGTTGAAATATTATAAAAAAGATAGAATAACTTATTCCATTTTAATAAGACATAAAAAAACAGACTATGAATAATGATTCGGTCTAGACTATCAAAAACTTTCTGAAAATCAGTCTGAATGTAAATGACCTACCATCTGACATAGCAACCTATAAAACGTACTTACTATATATATGTATTACTATGGGTTTCCATAATATTCTGAACCCTCATTTTCACCCTCATTTATATGTAACTCATGAATGTTATAGTAATTTCAGGAATTCCTATATTAAAGAATGATTTCGCTTTTCTTGGGAGACAAAAGGAGTCAACGTTTTGTGTCGTACATACTAACATTATAAAAGCTGAAGAGTTTTATTATAAAGGTCGAGAATTAAAAAAACGAGCAAATCTGAGAAATTACTGGACTGATTTGAAAAAAATATTTTAGTGTCAGATATCCCATTTGAGAAAGGCAGTTTATCCATGTGCGTGAAGTTGTTAAGGCTACATACAACGCTGATGGAAATTAGTGTAAGTGTAGATAAAAAGGCAAATCATTAGAGGCCTGAGATGGTTTAGTGAACAGAAATGCGTATCCGTGTGGTGGTTATCAAAGAGGTGTCTTCAGGAAAACACAAAAAAACTATGACAATCATTGAACTAGTAGGCCTAAGTTCATTGATCCATTCTACAAGAGTTCAATACTTAACCCAATAAAATAAAAATACTCTCATATACCTAAACCGTTGTCGTCACCAGATTTCTGTTTATCCCGCAACGTGAATCATCGCATACAGTTCATAAATATATATTCGAATTTACGCAAGCACAATCGCAAGAAATCATTAGCGTGCTACTGAAATAAAATTCTCTGGTTCGGTTTTATAGCTATCTTAGATATTAATGTTGGTTTGTGGTTCTGAAAATCATTTTTGGCTGCTTGGCTAGTCTGTATTTGATGAGATCAGTCTTTTTATGGATAATCATTGTCATCTGCTTAGCATATTCCCGACTGTGTTAGGGTCGGTTTCCAGTACTTATAACCTACTCAATCTAGTTACCCGGGCATCCCGATACCCCTTGCTTAGACTGGTTACCAGAATTTATCTTGTTTTTAACAACTCATCACAACTACCAAGGAAGTAAAGTAAGTGAAGTAAGCTGGGATCGCTCAAGTTTACGTTTACTCATCCACGAACCGCGACAATCGTTGCTAAATTGATGACACTTGGCAGTAAATCATTTAGTTAATACCTACCTAAAATAACGTCTTGAGGTTTTAGCAGGTGAAACCGCTGTTCGAAGCTAGTATTAATATAAAACATGAGCCATTAATACTGCAATCAGGATGTAAGCCCGTCCATTTCTCAACGGGCGCACGTGAGCAATTTATTATTGTTTAATGAGTGCACGCATGCGCGTACGCACACTGCACATGTGTGATGCATACCATTAATAGCATATAGGTATGTGTACATTGATATTGAACATTGTGTTTTCAATGCGTTTAATAATTTAAAAAATGAAGAAACTTGTGCTCAAAGAAGATTATTTTAATCAAAATATTTATTAGGTACTGGCGCTCTCCCGTTTTTTCGGTCTTCCAGTTTTTAACATATTTCTGTGCCCGGATAAAATATAGCCTAGGTTACTCGGGGATAGTGTAGCTTCCTAACAGTATAAGAATTTTTCAAATCGGTTAGTCAGTAGTTTCGGACGGAGCCTTTAAGGTACAAACAAACACTGAGAAATGCTTTTATAATATAAGACTGTCTTAAGGGATTATCTTTTTTTTAACGACGTCAAAAATCATCCAATGACTCCTCCCGCTGTGGGTTAGCAGCGGTGAGGGAGTGTCAGACTCTTACTGACTAAAAACCGTCGTGTTCCGTCGTAGGCCTTTTATGTACCAGGGCCGCGGTAACTCTTTCGAACAATCCCGCAGCCCCGGTTAGGGGATAACCTTAATCGGTTGAAATGGATAGTACATACATCACAAATTCAATTCAGTCTCCCATCCATAAACCGACCGCATCAATCGCAGCTTAACCTCACATACCATTCAAGCTCTCGATAAACCACTCGTACGTACAAACAGTCAAACATTTAGTGTTAATACAAACATATACTCACGCAAATAGAAAACCTATATTTAGTTCAAATTCTAACTACTAGTACTTAATCCGTAACTAGCGTTTATTCTGCGGCGTTGTCTGCGTTTTTACAATAAATCCGAAAGCATTTTAACCGACTTTAAAAAAGGTAGTTTGACCTGTTTGTAGGAAAGTATGTACTCTTCTTCTTTCTCCCGCCCTGTTCCCAATTTTATATGGGGTCGGCGCAATATGTCATCCCCTTCCATTTTTCCCTGTCACTCGTCATACTGACTCGCACTCCCTTCCTATTCATGTCATTTTTCAGGCTATCCATCCATCTTTTCTTAGGTCTTCCTATGAAGGTATGTACTGTGTGCCATTATTTCAGGTATGCATATTTTGATGTGGTTTTCAGCAGTATTTATGAGAGTTATGGTGAAGGTTTTAAGTCGTTTATTAAAGTGGGTTTTTATTTATCGGGTTGAGAATTATTAGCATAATTACGTCCTTGAATATTGCACGGATGCAAATCAAATCAAATCAAAACTATTGTATTTTTTTGGTTAATCCTTATTCGTTTAAAACCTATAATTTTAACACAACAAGCAGACAGACACTCAAACAATATTATCAACTACACGTACATATAGAGAGCTCGCATTTTATAAGCGCGTCTATAAATACAAGCACTGACCCCGATGCGGTCTACTATTTATGGTGAAAATGTCCGTCCGTTGCGATACCAGCCCGACCCCGTTTTGTAACGCCGTGATTATAAATCTATCCGTACTCTGTCTTGGGTGTTTTTTACCTGAAGATTTTCCTGTATTTTTTTTTTTGAAAATAATGAAAATGCTGAAGAGTTTGTTTGTTTGTCTCAACGCGCTAATATCAGGAAGCAACGGTCTGTTTTGAATTTTTTTTTGTGTTAGATAGCCCATTTATCAAGGAAGTCTTTCGAGCAAAACTGTGGGTGTGCGAAGTAGTTCCTACAGGATATGGTTAAACCCGCTGGCGGAAGCTAGTCAGTTATATTTGGTCAATATCTTTTCAGCTGTACTCAACATAGCCTATGTTACACAGGTCATTGATTTGTAGCCAATTATAGCCGAGTACTATCTTTCATCAGCGATTCCATCATCATCCTACCTATAGATAGATAGATAAAACATTTATTCAGACAAACAAAAAGACACCACAAAGATACACATAGAAAAATAAAACAAAACAAGAAGTGGGTAGAAAGAGAAACATGAAATACAATCAGAGATTAACGGCGCGCTGCAGTGTCTTACGTTTGCACCGAATGGGAGTCCAGCTCAGCATGTGTCAGGTAGAATACCTGACGCTGGTATTCTGCTGGATCCTTAAAAATGACGCACGGACGTCGAGTAGACTATTTGTGTGTGTGCTCAGTGCTGTGTGTAGGTATGGGACCGCCACCTGTTTGGAAAGTCGGCTAAAAATATTTCTAATCAGTCCGGTAGTGGCCGAGATTACCATGTAAGCATTCAAACGGAACTATTCAGCTTCAGGTGTAATAAGTAAGCAGTAGGCAATCATGGAAAGTATTTCCCCGAAAACCATAGAGCCATGACAACAAAAACACTCGTATGGGAATGTTATCATGAAGATAATTTCAACAATTTATCGATTCTCTGCTGTTGTTCGATAACTTATCTTTAGTACTACCTACGTGCTGAAGCTTTTGTTTAGAAGTCGGATAAGGCTGTTGTATGAGCTGAAAAATACCTCTTGGATGCATTCATAATATATACTTGCTCACTGCAGTCTAAATTGTCGACAGTTGGTAGAAAATCGTGAATTCATTGATCATTTACCACCATTCATTTCCATACTGATTTATGAGACCGAAAAAACTGTCGGACATTACCTATACCTACTTATAGACATTATAATATTGATCAATATTGGGACGCAGGTCATTCCTACCTGGTTTTCAACTTAAAAAAGTTCACCTACAGAATTGTATGCCTCAACTATCGAAAATTGCGAGCATCAATCAATCAATCATTTTCATACTACTTATAATATTATAAACATAAAAGTTTATTACTCCTTCACCCAAAAACTACTTTTTGCAACTTTTTATCACATTGCGGTAAGTTCCTAGTTCTTTCATAGAAAATACTAGCAGAAAATATTTTTAAGTTACACTAGCCTAGAAAATTAATGAACGACTCAATAAATATCTAAATAGATTGATGACACAAATACCAATTTTTTTCATCAACAACCAAAAAAAACTACTCAACCAATTAGCAACTATCATTCTAACAAAATAAACGTACATACAATAATCTTAATGATTCCAAGACAATTATTTTACACGGAAACACCATTGAATGGAGTTTTTGGCACAAAACATTCACATTTAGTGAGCCAAACGATTGAAATTAACTCGTTATCCGAAGCTGGCCTCAGTTTATAAATATCTTGCGTTCACTAATAATAAATAAACGGGTGAACTGGGAAGAAAAAGTGTGACAATATTGTAGTACAATGGCTGGGAAATATTTTGTTGGAAGCCAAAATAATTAAATGGGAATTCGCTATTAGTAGACTAGTTTTTTTTTTTTCAAATAAGCCTATTAAAGCTCTTTTAAAACGTTGAACGGTTCTAAGGAGAGCATTTTCATGCAGAAGAAAACAGGTGTTTAAAATATTTTCTAGCTAGCAATCTTTATGCATCCAATAAAAATAAAATCCTGCAATAGGTATAGACCTACTTCTCCTAAGAAACATTTCTTCTAAATTCACTTAAGCATAATATTGTAAGAACCAATTTATTTATAAACATAACAACCCATTCACTTAATGTTTCAATTCCTATTCAATTTTATACTCAGGACTGCAATCTAGATCTTGCAGAAAATTCTATCGACAAAAATACTGTAAAATTGACGACGAAACAGACCAAAAAGGGTCCATTTGTGAACGGGCTAAATGTAACATCAAGAATTGTCTAATTCGTCATACATGTATTAAGCCAATTTTCTATGTAACACAGCAAAAAGCCACATACTATATTTACGTCAACTGGGCCAAGAACTAACAGATTTCAGATACAAACGATATGCTGAGTCAGACTCCGTCTACCACGGGAGTCAGTTGAGGTAATTTTAGTCCAAGATTCATTTAGATTACGCCAGACGTACCGTGGTTGAGATTTGGCAGATTACTTGATAGGCAGAAATGCAGAATTTTTTTATGTAATTGTTTTGTGTTCAGATCTGTTGAATTGTCATGAACATATGGGTCGTTTCATGATAAGGTTAAGTACGATTGGCGATATCGGTCCGTGGATAGATGACCATCTTGTCATGATGAGTTCCTCCGTATTTACCGGCTGTTATGGCCTATACGATACGCCATGGTAAGAATGGTCGTCAGTCCTTCTGGCTTATTGCAATCCGTAAAGACTGTCAAAGATCGATTTCACGTGCCTTCCGAAACACGGAGAAACTTGTAATGGCATACATAGCCATCCACAGACCAACCGTATCAAGCGTCGCTTAACCTTATGATCGATCGAACCGTGACTTTAACTTAGCCACGAGCTCCTTAAGACAGAAATAATTTTGTAGGTAATCCAAAAGTTATATACCTATTTTTCGGAGTTTTCAGCTCTGAAAACTTATATTTTTCTTCACACAAGTTTTTATCCTATGAGATATAAAGCGGATTTTCTTGGAGTATGTAAACACATAAAAATTCATTGTTTTCTAGTAAACGCTGCGCTAGTCTGTTTGTTTTTAATAAATTATTTCTGCAATGAATATTGGTATTATTATTGCATTTTGTAGAAATGTAGGTTTGTTTTATATTTTGGTACAGTTGTTATATCTAACTTATACTATACTTATCACATTGAGATTTAAAATTATTTGTTAAACAAAATAGATGGATTTTAAGTCAGTAAACTAGATTTTGCAAGCGCTTTCACTCACATCTCGAGAGGGCTTCTTCGCTCGCCTGAATAAAAAGTCTTCCACGATAAATGGGCTTTAAAACTATGAATGTTTTTCAACAACGGATTAGTAATTCCCGGGATTAGCAAGTTCAATTAAACAAACAAAACCTAAAGCATTTAATCCCAATGTTTGTTAAGTATATTTTCTTGAAGAAACGGCTGATTATTTTCATTCTAAGAAACAGTGTTTTGATAACTCTTCAAATACTTTTTAAATAAATACAAGAACAATTTGATTGTTTTCATTTTCAATTGTAATTGCACTAACATTGCATCTAAGATTGAGTTTATTGTAAATAAAAAAATATTTAAGATTATTTTGTTTTTACACTGGTTAAATAAAGAAAGGAATCGTTATTTCTTCTTGTTATTTTGAAATCCAATTGATTTGAAAAACAATCATTTAAAAACAGAAGCTACAGTTTCCCATCAAGGCACATCATACGATCATTGACCAAAGTCCCACATTACTTGTTTGCTTGTTTTTCCCGCGTTCCATGGGAACTACTGCCCGTACCGGGATAGCCTATGTAGCTCGGGATGACTGTAGCTTCCTAACAGTGAAAGACTTTTTTTAAATCGGTTCTGTAGTTTCGGAGCCTTTTAGGGCACAAACAAACAAACAAAAAAATGTTTCGTCTGTATTATATGAGTACACTATACATATAGGTACGAGTATATAAGTAATTCAGTCTATTTGTAATTTGTTACATACAGAATTACCTTCGCATAATTATAACATTAGTAAGGATTAGCATATTTCATTGAGTTTACAATGTAAGTTTTACAACATAGTACAGTAGGGTCATTGCACTACAAAGTCACTTTGTCCTGTTAAGAATAGAAAGGTCGCTAAAGTGCAAATTCAATAAACAATGTAGGCGTTAATAACATCCTTTTTTTAACAATACAAGAATGTATAATAATATTTTTTTTAACAATACAAGAATGTATAATAATATTTTTTTTAACAATATAAGAATGTATAATAATATTTTTATTATAAACCTGAAGATTTTATTTGTTTGTTTAAACGTCATAATCTAATCAACTACTAGTTGAATATGTAAAATTCTTTCAGTATTAGATAGCCCATTTATCGAAAAAGGCTTCAGGTAACTTTTTATCCTGGTGCGCTAAGTAGATCCTGGTGAAACTGCTTTGAATAGTCATCAAATAATACGTACTGTCTACTCAGCTACATCCGGTTAGACTGGAAGCCGACCCCAAAATTGTTGGGGAAAAGGCTCGTAGGATGATGTACTGTCTACTTTTAGCTTTGTCGATAAACTTTTGAAAGTAAGTAGGTGGGTCCATACATACATATTGCTTTGATCTCTTAATTAGAGGAGCGTGGCATTCATCATGTTCAATGGAAAACCTCGTTCATGACCGTTTAGTATTTATTATCCAAGTCAGTATCTTAGGAAGTCAAGTGGTGTGGGAGCAATGAACTCTTCAGAACCAGAGCTGTGCTCCAAATAATATACGGTACAGTATAAGCAGAAAATGTTACTGATATTCCTGGGATAAGCGCTGAGAAACCAACTCTTCCGCTGTTTTTAAAACTCAAAAGGCTTGTAAAACAGCGTTTTCCGAACATTAATAACTTTTAAAAATAATAATGCTTCAATATTATTCCTAAAACTGTGTTGAACCGTTTCGACTGTTCAGCAAAACGTGAGATAATCGCACACAAACGTACTCGCCCAATATAATCAAGAATTATAAATCCCGGGACTTTTTCAAAGGCTAAAAATAAACCAACTATTTTTGAAAAAACCGGCCAAGTGCGAGTCGGACTCGCGCACCGAGGGTTCCGTACAAATCCTGTATAGATAAAAAGTGAGACTGCCATTGTGGGATCGATAGCAAAGATCAGATATAGTTATGGGAACTCCTTTACAATTTATAACGTAACCTTGTGTTGGCTTACTTTATTTTAGGTGATGAGAATTCAGTACTAATGGGATCTTTTAATTTTGAGGGATTAATCACCTAACGAGCCCCAGTTTCAGGTTTTTTTCGAAACTGCCTGACGACTTGTAACTGTCGAATTGTAACAACGACTGCTAGAGAGTAGGATTCGGGGCTGCTGGCTTTACGTTTCTAGAGCCTTGACAACAATTCTGTCCCTTTCTTTGTTTTATATAGTCGGCTTTATTTTATTTTGTAGCATTTTACAAACAAATCCAACTTCAAACATATAAAAAGCAACAAGAAAACAAAAGCAAGAAAGAAATTAAAAAGATGATAGGTGCATCGGTCTAGAAGTCGGTGTCTAGAGGATGCATCTATATTTATTTAACCACCGAGATCTAGACCGATCTTGCTGTTTTTAGAAGTTGTTTTTTTTTTTCTAAAAAGTTTTTATTTTTAACTTTTGTGAAAAGTTCTCGTCAATACGAATAATATAAGCCCAAACACGACGTTACTAAATCATACCGTTGAGGAGTTCTCTCGACTTTCTCACGTCTCCATCATCAGGTAAGCTCTAAACCTTGACTGTTTGATAGTATCACCAGACATACATCTGAGAATCAAGTTTTAATCCTATGCATGCCTACAATTTCTGATAGTTGCCCTCGATTTCTCAGGATTTCCATCATCAGATACGTCCACGCGTTCTTGAGATAAAGGGTCTTGACAGACAGACAGACAGACAGACAGACAGACGGACAACAAAGTGATCCTATAAGGGTTCCGTTTTTTCCTTTCGTGGTACGGAACCCTAAAAACATATATCAGTCAAAAATATCATCATCAAAGAAACATGAATCGGTCTATGAATCATTTTGTTTGTCAGTCAGTGCGTATCGGATAGTTCACTTTGTAAGACGGGTGAAAACTGAAAGGTCAATGACACCGTGCTTTTCAGGTGAATTTGAGGTAGATATGTATGTTCGTAAAATTTTGCAATGTCAAACAATGTATGTACTTCTTTACATGTAATAGTCCATACAAACTCACATTTTCAGCGATTTCACTTGCGTCACGAGAAACTACTTTACGTACCCTAATAAATAGTAGCCTTAGGTATTGGAAAATTCTTTCAATGTGACATAGCCCGTTTATTAAGAAAGGCTATAAGACTCTTACTTCTTTGTATCAGGATGCAGGAAATAGTTCTCATGAAAAGCAGGTGGAACCGAGAGGAACGTGTAGTGATAGGAAGTCATAGGAGAGAAACCCTGGATTTGCTGAGTTTCTGGATGTAGTGAAACTAAATTTCTGGATTTATTGGATCTATTTTAAAAATATTTTTACCAATAGACGGTCACTTTGTGAGTGTCGAGGAAAACAAGACAGAAGTTTCATGGGAACACTAGTAAAACCGCATGAAAAGCTTAGAGTATCTTATGTATCATGAGGAAAAATGTAGCCAGATGACGTGTAACCTTCATGTTTTACTAATCCAAGGATTACAGTTATGACGTTTAAGCTCAGTTACTTAGTTTTATCCTTTAATTAATTTAGCATTGGGATTTCTTGTTTCATTTAACATGGCTGACGTTAGCGGGATTTTCGGATTATTGGGCAAATCCAATTTTGTTGGCCAAATTGAATTGATAAGAGATTTTATATGTGATTGGGAACGATCACCTGATCTTCTTCTTATATTGAGTGATTAGTGGTTTAATCGACATTTGATCCACATGAAATCTGGTTCGAGTTTCAAGGGCGAGATGTCCCCTCTGGTCAGATGTCGGGGCCGGATTCGAGTACATCTGCATGACTGAGCCAGAAAACAACTCGAAGCCAAGTGGTCTACTGAAGTAAATTCGGGGCTTATCAATCACTAGTGTCTGAGGTTTCTCAAATCCACCTCTAAAAGGGAATGATATTTACGACTGCCACTGTAGCATTCAGACTTTACGTTCTGTCCCAGGCAACACGGCTTCAAAACATGTACTCTTATGTACGAAAGCTTGCAAGAATTACCTAGTAAATAAGGGTCAGGTTAAATGCAGGCCGATGCGGACCACATTATGCTGATGATAATGTAGAGTTATAAATTGAGACATAACAAAAATATCTTTCATGTCAAATGATGTCTGTCCCCTTAAAACAATTTTTAGGCCTTGCGACTTTTGCTTCATCTGCGGACCGTAACTCAAAAGTGTCACCACTAGATGGCGTTGTCCTCAAAAAAGAAAATCAACTAAAAATATTCTTATTTTTATCACAATCCCAAGGTTTTTAATTTGGCGAAGAGTAAAGCTTTTGTTTTATCAGTATTAAAGTATTGTTAAAATAGTTTATTGTACGGCAGACAATAGGATCTACTCTACATTGTAGTTTTTCTGGCAAGAAGCCAGGATCTTGATTAAAAGGATTAGACAGTATTGTAACCACGGGTTCCTTTAGCGAAGATTTTTGGGAATATTATTTTTGGTATCTGCTATGTCATAAGAGAAATTTAATAATTAAATTATTTATCAACTTGGAGGCAGTCTCCAAATTAGACAAAACCAAGAACGTTTCTAAATGGTCTACTAGACCAACTACATACATGACTTACCACGATGTCCAAATTTGGATTGATTAGTCTTTTCTCAAACTATGTTAGGTTCACCTTAATCTATCATAATCTATATAATCAGTGTCAAAAAAGGTGCATTAGAGCTATCTGCAATCTAAAATCTACCGACAGTTGCTACATGCATTTTAAGAATTTAAAAATATTAACAATGCCCTCACTATACATTTACGAAACAAGCATGTTTGTAAAAAATAATTTAAATAAATTTGACCAAGTAACCAGTCAACGTCGTTGTGATAAATTACATTTAATAAGATCTAAGACAACATTTTATAAAAAAACAGTATTTTTGCAATGGCTCCAAAAAATAACAAACTTCCAAAAAGTATAAGAACTGAACAGAATATTAGTATTTTTAAACGTAGATTAAGTAGGTACATTTCTAATAGATAAGGCATATTACTCAGCTGAAATATTTCTAAATGATAAAATAGAAACACTATGATTTTATAATGTTTAAACTCAATAGGATTAAAATTATTTGTACACCAATTCCATTTGGTAGAACATAGAGCTCTGACATGTTTGATTTTAAGACCTTTCTGTATACCTATGCTCACAAATAAATACATTGAATTGAATTGAATTGAATCTAGTTTTCACCGAACTCAGCTGAGTACCAGTGTTTTACAAGGAGCAACTGCTTCTCCGACCTTTTCAACCCGACACCTCTTGGTACTCCCGCATCCCGAAACCTCTTATTGACAGATTATCAGACTATGGCAAGCATAAAAATAAAAGACATGGTTCAATAGATAACTTTTTCCCTAATTTAAAAAGACTTGTCGGCAAAACGTTACGCCTACTTACTTTCTAATCGAATTACTACAAAATCGATCGAACGAGACTAGAAAACAGGTTTTATCTAAAACTACTTAAAGTGGGAGCAGGTTTTATTCAAAACTACTGAAAGTGGGGGCTAGTTCCTCCCCTCCACAGCCGACCCTCAGATAAATATTCAGTAGTACATATTCTGAATTCTACTGAAACACAGTGCCAAAATGGGCTTTCAGTGTGTAGCTGAGATGAAACGGTAAGAAAGAGTGGTATTAAAAGCTAGGCGGTTCCGTACAATCCTTTTATGGGGCACTAAAATTATTGTTGTTTTTTTTCTGAATACCGACTCTTTAATTATATTAGTCCTTTACCTATAATACTAAAAGAAACAAAGATCCACTTGTTATCCTAGTGTCAACGAATTACAAATCAGAATTGATTTACTCAACGTAAGTTGGCAAATGAAACCGGTAAGTTCAAGTTTTTCATCGGTATTTTAGCTAAGTATACTTTTCAACTGCAGTCTTATAAAAGTAAAGCTAACTATGCTACTTAATTATAAAGCTGTAGAGTTTGTTTGTTTGCTAGAAGGTGTATGAAGTATAAAACACATGAAAGACACAGCAGTGCCTGTCAGCATTCGAGCCCACACCAAAACATCAAAATCTTTACCCGCCAAACTTACATCAGCTGTTTTTACACATAAAACCTCGAAAACAGATGCAACGCGCATTAAACACATTCGAGCATAAAATACTCGTGCAAGATGACAGTATCACGGAGTAAGGAAACATGAACAGAAATGTCATACTGCAGATAGCCCAGGCGCTTTCGTATAGGTCAAATTCGTACAGTGGGCTTGACCAAAATGATCAGTTGTGAGTGAACTAACGAGGCGTTTGGGTACTTTGAGACTTTGTTATTGCAAATAATATATTGAGAGAGTGCCAGATTCTTGCTGACTACAACCTATAATTATGTGCCAGGGCCGCGGTAACTCTTTCGAACCATCCCGCAGCTTGTTATGGCACCTCCGCTAGTCATTTCATTCTCCATGGTTCCCGCTATTTCCAAAACGTCATTGACATAATTATGTCATCAAAATGGCGACAAATATCAGCATTATGTTGGAAACGGGCTCGAAGTGTGTCACACACTGCCAACGTACCAGCTAATATTAAAACAGGGATGTGCAAAACTTTATTTTCGTATTTTGAGGTGAATAGTATGTGTGAGAGATACTTTTTGGATTGTTTTCAAAGTGAGGACAGGTGTCCTTAGATTGGTCTTAAAGAAAAGTATTGTTTTGAGTACAGCTCCTTTTTTCGTGCGTTTTAAAAATAAAGAAGAATAAAGGCAATGTTTTTTTTTAATATTCTTTAAAGCTCATCAAAGTTATGAGATTCAATGCAAACCTTAAACCTTTTTTTACAACAGTCGTAGTTGTAGTACAAGTAGACAAAATAATTTGTTTTTTTTTTGTTTTTCCTCTATAATTTTTCTATTCGTATTTGTATAGAGATTTAGATCTCTTCAAGATCCAAACTTTGTTAATTAATAATAATTATGATCAACAAAAACATTTCACACAATTATCTCTTCTTCTTCAAACAAAACAAATATCATAAATAACTGAAATAACGTCAAGGCTTCCAAAATAATGATTATTATTCCGACCTTAACATTTAAACGAAAAAATAATAATTTTGTCATAACAAAACAACACTTTGAAAGCGGTACCCTAAAAATATACGAAACTTTATCTGAGTCAAGGCCGGGGGAATTCGGATGATTTATTAATATTCTTATTATTTTATCTATGTATTATTATAATAAATACATAGTTATGGAAAATTTCAGAGGACAGAAAAGTTGTGGATGTATAATGGGTAAAGCACCAACCTCTCAAGTATGAGTGTGTTCGATTCTACGTTAGCCCAAGTACCAATGCAACTTTTCTAAGTTTGTAAGTATATCTTGTACACCGATGACGGTGTTTCGGAGAGCAAGATAAACTGTAGGTCTAGGTTGTCAGTTGAACATCTTCACTAGTCGTTACGGGTAGTTAAACACCAGACTCAGACGACCAGTCTTACCAAGGGGTATTGGGTTGCCCGAGTAACTGGGTTGAGAAGGTCAGACAGGCTATCGCTCCTTGTAAAACACTGGTACTCAGCTACCTCCGATTAGACTGGAAGCCGACCCCAGCATAGTTGGGAAAAGGCTAGGCAGATGATAGGTACCTATATAGTTATGGAAAAGTTTTCAGAGGACAGAGTTTATATAATGATGTCATGTACTTCTAAAATTGTCTCATAGCACAGCTGGACAGTTGTAAAAGCGAATGATTGTTGTACGTGATGTTTTAACTGCATAGCAAAATGGAAATAGACTTAATTATCTCTGTAGTAATATTAAAGCTGGAGAGTTTCAAGAGTTTGTTTCTTTGCTCAGAATTTAAATGATATTTCAGTTTTATATAGATGATTACATTAGAGGAAGTCTGAAAGTAGCGCCAGTTACAGAAAAGATGAGAAGTAGAAGATTGTCATGGTATGGGCATGTAATGAGGAGGGATGATACGCATGCAACAAAGTGTGTGCTAAGTATGAATGTAGATGGATGGAGAGGAAGAGGAAGACCTAAGAAAAGATGGATGGATTGCCTGAAAGATGACATGAATAGGAAGGGAGTGAGTGTCAGTATGACGAGTGACAGGGGAAAATGGAAGAGGACGACATATTGCGCCGAACCCAAATAAAATTGGGAACAGGGCAGAAGGAAGAAGTTTTAGATAGACCATTTATCAAGGATGGCTATGAATACTTATAGATATATGGATTACTTTTAATCCGGGTTTGCGCTTTATTCCCCATGGGTTCCAGATGAAAACTGTGACAATAATGGAAGCTCGTTGAATGTAATTAGGTTTATTTTGTATCAATGAAAACAGTTCAACAGTTTGCTTACTTCAATCAGCTTCTTCTAACGGTTTCGCATTAAATTCTTAATTTGTAAAACAGACCCACACGTCAATAAAAAAAACTCAAAACACTTACTAACAAGCTATTTCAGGCAAAACCAGACAAACAAAACAGCCATATAAAACTGTTTTTATAACTCTGAAAATATTTTTTTCATCACAACGTAACAATAAAAATAGCATATTCATCATTTCTTATAAATGGTTAGTCAGTCTTTCGAGGACTTTTTAACCAACTACAGAGAAAAAGAAGAGAATGAATACAGCAGTATTTAATCATCAAGATTTCGACTTCTAGAAACATTTTCTAGTTCTAGAAACATATATTGATCCACATGACTTTCAGACAAAAGTGTAGTTGTTTCTTAATTTTTAGAGTTCCGTACTCAAAGGATAAAACGGGACCACTGAAACTGACACTAGGATTCCTCTGTCTGTCTGTCTGTCTGTCCGTCTGTCTGTCACCAGGTATTTCATGAACCGTAATAGTTTGACAGTTGTCAATAAAACACTGAATACTAGAATAAAATAAATATTTAAGAGGGCTCCCATCAACGTGACTTTTAAGACAGTTTCGTAGATAAATGGTACGGTAAAATACGAACCACTTATGAGACCGACTCGCACTTGGTTTGTCTTTTTATTAATTTATAAAACTCGGTTTTTGTAAAATGGCTTTGTTTTTCATTCATTTCCATTCTACTGATGACCTTCATAAAACAAGCCATGCGGAGTATTATACCCACTACTATGGCTTCTAGATTATGTACCGAGTTTTATCAACTACTTATAAAAAGCTTTTTCATGTACCTATTATTTGAATCTCGTTTAATATGAAGCCTTTTGCTATAACACGTAATACAAGTAATGATTTTTCGTAGACTTCGTGCAGTTTAATTTGTAAATGCTTAATACGAAAAGTAATGATATTTTAAAATTAATAAGAAATCACCGGGAAGGTTTATTGTGGTTGTGACTGATAGAAATGTATGTAGATAGTAGAAATGTATGTAGATATCTTGATATAGTAAAAATGTAAGATATTGTGTAGTGTGTGCGGTACAATTTTGCTATGGTTAGAATGCTACATAACTCCCGAGAATAGGTATATTTTATCTGGGCATGAGAAGTAATGCCTCTGGTACTAGGATGAAAGTGAGAGAAAAAGTTTGTAATTTTTATGTTATAAGCATACAACCATACATCCTAAGTGCTTATCATTTATGAGAAAATTCTTGCAAAACAAGCCAAAAAAAATTGAAAGTAGGTAGGTACTCATTCACAACCTTCCCTTTTACGAACTCGCCTGCCAAAATTACTTATACCAATTTTGTGTATGCTTGAATCATCATTTACAAATGCACATTCTCCTTGAAGCCTATTAAAAACAGCTTTATGGACACAGACAAAAAAAGCAATAACGTTTTCACATCCCTATAAAAATAAATTCAGTATTTTTTTTTTCAACACAATGCAATTGTATTACATGACTTATTAATATTTGGAGCAAAAGCTTATTAATGACATGAAAATTCTCTTGCAGAAATCAGATTTTTGGCACCAAAACTACATCAATTGATCTACCAATCCTCCTGAAAACTGATAAACAACCAAAAAAACCATAACCTTACCTAAATGTACAAAAAATCCACGCTCACAGCAAATCCAGTATTATAATCACCATCACTCGCTCCGCATTTTCACAAACAAGACATTATAATCACCAGAAAAAACGTCGATCAACACCTCGATACACCAAACACAACACTAGCACTCAAAACAGCACTATTTATCGACATTATCTTTGAGAAATACACAAAAAATTAACAGAATTTAGTGTTTTTTACATATTTTTCGTGTTTTTTACGTAAAAAAATGGGAGGAAATGTTATTTATATACGTTTTCGCGGAGTGCCCGGAGCGACGGCTGCGTACCTCGGCAATCGGATTTAGGTTAGAAACGGCGGGTTATGGCGCCACGCACACATGCGCAGTGCTGTGTGTATACGGATAAAGATTATGGAAGTTTCAGATGCGATAGCGGTTTGGAGCTTTTGGGAGGGAGAAAGTTTTTGTGTAGCTTTTAATAGGATTTGTGTATTGAGCGTTATCTAGTATTGTAACTTCAGTTATTCATTCCACATCTATGTATGCTGCAACTCGAAAGTTAAGTTTAAGTTATAAATAGTATGAAATATAAACTTTTCCAACTTGTTATTCAATCCCTCTTTATTTGATTAAGTGTATTTTCATTCCTGTTTTTTTCATTAAATGTGTTTTTTTTTATTAATTGTCTTTTGGATTAAAAGGAAACCTATACATATCTGAAAATATGAAAACTCCACCTAACGCAATATAATAAAATTAGCATTTTTTATTTCCCTTAACCATTCGCTCATCCCTTTACAAAAAGTTAGGCACATTCTTTCCCCTTCACCTACTGCCACATCTACGCCCAACAACTCTTTGCACCCTCACGCACACAAGCACACATCTTCTGGCAGACTCAGCGGCGTTTACGTAGATCGCAGCACTCTGCTATTACTGAAAATACTCGTAGATATTCGGACACACTGTAGGATGATACCTACTAGTGGAACTCACTTGGAATGGGGGTAGAGTGAGAGGATGGTGAGTATTTTGTGAGTTTTCTACAATGCGTTTAATCATCAACGTATTGTGCGTCGTGTACGTACATGTAACATATATAATTAATTCAGTGACAAATGAATTTATAGATAGCAGCGATATGTAGCACAAAATACAAAAGCCAAACGCTATTTCCATACTTCTTACCTACTTATGTCTCCATACAAATAATACGCAACACAGAGTTTTCACTTGGCAAAATGGGATTAAGTTTGGCATGAAGATGAAGAAAACTTATTTTTTTATCTGGTACACAATGTAAACCTACAATCAACACCCTATTTTTATGAGAACAAATATATGCGGTCGAATTGAGTAATCATTTTTTCTCACACTGATATCCTTTTCACAAACGCGACAATTTTCCAAGTACCAACAGTAGTCCCCAGTAGTGACGTATGAAACAGTGATTCAGGAACACGTGACCTGATGACGGACAGGATCGCGGCATTCATCACGCTTAATCACGTTTTGGTATCTGCAGAATATGTAGCAGGGATAGGCAGGCGTCGATGTTGCTTGACATCTGTGTCAAAAGAATTGGAAGAGCACCTTAGAGTTAGGCTGCGGGGTTGTTCGAAAGAGTTACCGCGGCTTTAGTACATAAAGGGCTTCAGAAGGAACGGGAAGGTTTGAGTCACTTCCTCACGCTGCACCCTCAGCGGGAAGGGTCATTTGAGGATTTCTCATAAAAAAAGCCTCTTAGTGCCAAATACTGCTGACACTGCCCGCAAATTGTTGGAAAGAGTTTCCACGGCCCTGGAGCATAAAGCTCTTCAGAAGGAACATGGGTAAAACTCATTTTGGGCTGCTTGAATATCATTGTATCTCTTTCATGCTTAGGTATGTTTTCTACGACAGAAATACCTTTAAGTAGAACTTTAAGTTAGGCAGCGTATGAGCTTTTCGAGATAAGAGTATGACACTTGTGTGCACTAATTTAACACTAGTTGACATTGACTTTGTAAAGAAGTCGAATGAACTTTACTCTCGGGTCAAAACATCAAGTGCATTTGTGTTAGTATAAATAAAATCATAGTTATTATCATTAAGGGGGCACATTGAGCGTAAACAAACACATGCACACACAGACATAATATACCTAATTCTATTATATGTATCTGAGGGCACGGCAGTGCCCCAGCCAAGACTCGAGCAAAACGGGCACGGCCGAACTATCTCTGAGGGCACGGCAGTGCCCCAGCCAAGACTCGAGCAAAACGGGCACGGCCGAACTATCTTTTCTCGAAGCGTTTCGCGGCTATTTCAGCCCCCTGTATCTTCCATGTGAACAAAGCTAAGAGTTTAAGTTTTCGATGACCAAGAGTAAGTATTAAAACAAGCTCAGTCTCAAAATTACAAGACATTTGAATAAATAGTTTACGAGTTATGAGCGATCAAAGTTACACCATTTTGTCACTGACTCACTCACTGACCGATCATCAAAAGTCTAAGGTACTTCTAGCAAACTTAGAACCTTCAAATTTGGCATCAAGATAGGTTATTAGCTACATATAAAGGGAAAATTATAAAAACCTTAAAACTTAAAAAAAAAATAGGAAACAAATTTATATTTGCGGTTTTTCAAGAACATTGTGTATGTATTTTGACTGCATTGATAACTTTGTTATTTATTTATGTACAAAATTTTACTATTTGTTTTATTGTTCCGTAATAAAATATACCACTATTGTTATTATGTATTAAATATACATACATATGAATAAAAAAGCTAGGTTAAAATGAAATGAATAATCATAAAATCCAGATAAAATCTTTCATATTAATGCAGTGCAATAAATACTGCATGCTCGCTCGATAGATGGCGTTGTTCTGGTCTAAATCGCGCTATGGTTTCGTTACATAGCTTAGTATAAGTAGTACTTAAAAAAAAAAAAAATAATTTCATGTGATAGCGCCATTTACCTCTGAAATAGATCTCTTTTATTCTAAAAGATATTCTATTCAAGAATTCGAAATGTTTTAGTTAAAAAAAATGTTGTTTACGTGCTACTTTAGGTGTAAATATTTAGTTTGTTATATATTTAGTTACTTGCATGTAAGTTAATTTGTTATATACTTAGAGAAGAAAGAGACCTACAAAAAATAAATTAGATCCCACCAAAAACATTGAATGTAAAAAAAAAGCCAATCCTCTACGCAATTCCTCCACCGTAAAAAGTTTTGAGATCGCATAGAAGCCAAGTCCTGTTCAACATTATTTGTAATAATAAATCAATATTTTGTGACTATAATATCAATAGTTTTGTTCACATTACAATAATATTGTCTTGGCCATGAGCACAAGTTAAAAGTCGCTCTTTGAAATAATGTGTTGAATTGATAAATATATATTATGGACATGATTTTACGATTGGACTGATTGGAATTTGAGATCACCATGGACTAAACATGCGCCATAGTACATGTGCAGTTCATTGATGTTGGATGATACTCACTGTCGGTCATTTAGTAACAATCGAATAAACTAAAAGTATTTAATTATTTGATTTTAAACTTCATGTTTGACTTTCACCTCTCCAAGATATGCTGTATTATATTTGTAGTTTATTGTGCTCATGGCCAAGTCAATATTATTGTAAAGTGAACGAAACTATTGATATAGTCACAAAATATTGATTTATTATTACAAATAATGTTGAACAGGACTTGGCTTCTATGCGATCTCAAAACTTTTTACGGTGGAGGAATTGCGTAGAGGATTGGCTTTTTTTTTACATTCAATGTTTTTGGTGGGATTATAATTTTACGAAATTGCTTTTTTGATCTGTTTGCTAAACAAAGAGAAAAAAAATGCACCTGTCTAAGCATAGAAGGTAAATGTTTATTCTTATGAATAAGGAATGACCTAAGTAACACAAAATAGTACGTAAATAGCAATAAAAAAAACGATAGCGGTCGTGTACTTTATTAAGTACACAAGCCAATGTATCTACTTAGAGGTATATACTAATATAATAAAGTTGGAGAGTTGGTTTGCTTGTTTTATCTAAGGAACTACATACAGATTTAAAAGAAACTGGTGAAACCGGAAGCTATACTTTGAAATAATCCTGAAACTTTTGCGCAAGCTCATTTCTCTGATGAGAAAATGAAAAGTAGCATTGTACCACCAAAACCATCTCAGGAATGCGAACAATGCAAATAAGGAGAGTGCTAGAAAACGGTTAACGATCCACTTTTATGATTAGATCATAAAGATCTGTTACAGTACTGAAATCACCGACATTGCTTGCTAAATAAACGTGATGGCCTTTGCGGAGAATGGCAAGGAAATTGCGACCTTGGATAGCGAAAATTAAAATGTGGTTCACCAAGAATCTAACATCGAAAGTGTTTTTCAAATTGGACTGGTAGCTCCTGAAATTATCGCGTGGAAACAAACAGTACCTAGTATCTGAGATTTAGGAACACGTTCAAACTAAATCTTCGGCTGGATATAAAAAAGGCTGAAAAAATAGTTACTTTGCCAATATTTCTAATATCGCTAACATCAGGAATTACCAGACCATTTCAACATTTATTTAATTAATAAATAGACCATAATATAATATCGAGGAATGCTATATGCTAATTTCTACCCGGGAACGCGGAGTAGCTCTCTTGACAGCTGGTGAAATCTCAAACGGTAGCTAGTTTTAGGAATATAAGTTAAGAAATTCCTCATAGAAAAATACATGCTTAGCCTATTCTGGCGTGCCTAGAGAGATCAATAGACTATCGAAAGATTTTTTTATCCACTACATAAACTATTGCCTCCCGTATCCACGGAAGTTAATACACAAAACAAAAGACGCCCACGCAAGAACAGATTAACATTATTATAAACATATCGTAAAGTTTTATCGTTTGCACCAAATATTATAGTAATTTTTGTTAATAAAAAATATGTTTTTTTTACGTGTAGGTAAGATTCTCGATAGATTCATGAGTCTACTAGAATACACTTGATAATTTTTATGAATAGGTATACTGTCGTAAAACATCTTTAGTCATCGGTAGTCGTAAGCCGGTAAGTCTGACAACCAGTCTTACCAAGGGGTATTGTGTTTCGGGTAACTGGGTTGAGGAGGTCAGATAGGGCAGTCGCTTCTTGTAAAACACTGGTACTCAGCTGCATCCGGTTAGACTGAAAGTCGACCCCAAAATAGTTGGGAAAAAAGGCTCGAAAGATAATAAGATGTTAGTAATGGATAAACTCAAAAACTATGGGACTGATTTTAAAAATTCTTTCACTGTTGAAAAACACTTTAACAAAATCTATATTTTACCTCGCTACGAGCAGTGTTTCCCACAGGACACCGGTGAAAACGCGGTAAAACAGCTAGTTTAAAAACAAAAATAATGGCCAATTTTGTTTACAACAAATCTCACATAACAATATGCGTGTAATCACAATTGTTGCGGTTACATTCTCTGACGTCACGGCGGCCATTAACGTTTACGCGGCAATAATAAATGCGCCAGTTTCCTAACGTTTGGAGATTTATTTTTAATTGAACGCTATTGAGTTTATGGTGAATATCGATGCTGGAAGTCGAATATTTTTTAGGAGAATTTATTTCATATATATTTGCAAAGTTTGAAGGTAATTTTCAAATTCCCGAGTCCATTCATAATATAATTATGAAGCTTGAGAAATCAAAGCCCTATTTCACATGCACTGTAACCGTGTTTTCATAAAAAAAGCATTTCTAGGACCTAAGAAGAGGTATGCTTGTACACAATTAGTTGACATTAGTTGGTCATCAATCTTCAACAGAAAACAGAAGCAAGAAAGTTTCATGAACTTTCACAAAGTTCAATCTTGAAATGTCATACAGCGCCATCTAGGAAAAAAATAACAACACCAACAAGGCTGGAGAAAAACTACCGTGACAAAGAGCGATGTGAACTTTTTACCCTAGTTGAAATCAACGCCATCTGTGAAACTTTTCAGGAACTAATTGGGGTGATTTTTCTTACATTCATTTTCATGTAGAGCATGAGATGTCGCTAGAGGTTTTACAAAATGAAAACTCGTCTTTTTTATTAAATTTTTGGTTACTTTTATTAAATTGGGGGACAAAATTCTGAAATATAAAGACATTGAAAAAGGTGTATTAACTTATCGTAGCGTATTTTATATAATTTTACAAACAGAGCTTTCACCTCTTATTTTGCAGATATTACCTATCAATTTTAATAGTTAATCTTCATAGCATAACGTAAAAATTTGAACATGGATGTTTGTAACTTTTTCACATATGTTTCCAAATACTGCCGGACTGATTTTAATGAACTTCGCACTAGAACAGCATGTTTATACAATGTACACTTTTTTCCAGGAACTGTAAGAATTTCGGGACTCGAGTGAAACTGGGGGAACAGTATCTAAATGTTAACAGTATTTTAAAGTAAGGATAGACAACTTATTCTTCCCAGAAGACAGACAGTTTTTTGCAGATGATGTCATAAAACCCGTCGATTTAACTAAACTCAGTTTTTCTCAGTAAAAAACTTACACTAAAACGATCAATAGACTTTTGTGCCATTGACCTTTCCTTTTATGTTAACTGAACTTAATAGCGCAGTTTAGTTACGTAAGTTAGGCTGAAAATAACGTGTTTTCACCTGAAAGGCTTCGCGAAATAGGTAGAAAATAATAAAGGTCTTGTATTAGGCTGCGGGATTGTTAGAAAGAGCTACCCTTACTACATAAAGTGCGAAGGTTGCCACATGGATGTCAGTACCGTTAAGCGTTAGAAAATTATTCAATCACTCAATTGGTTTCGTTTTCTGTAAGAGCTCTTTCGAAACGTCAAGCTAGTTCCACGGTTTCAAGGAGTGCGTTTTACGGAGAAGAACCGACAAGAGACACTATATACATTTTCAAAATTAGGAAAGAAAGTCCTCCACCAAGTCTATTTGTATGTACCTACTTGATAATTACAAAAACAACTGAACGGTTTTCAGTAATATGTAGATAACCGCACGGACACAGCCGGGGCATGCCGCTAATTTTTAAATGCAAGTAGGGCTTTTATTTTTTCTTATTTATCTATATCGGTTTATAATAAATACCTTTTTACACATATTCTAGTTTTAGTAATCTTAAGAACATTATACACCTATGTACTTATTATGTAGGTACATACTTTAGTCTACTACAACTTTATGAAAACTACAACGAATATTTATATCGCAATCTTCATAATTTCTCTAGCGTTTCACAGCCAGCCTTGGTTTCCAAGTTATTTATGACGTAAAAGTGTTGGCTCTCATAATAAATTTTAAGCGTTTAAAGAATCTTCACCTTAAGACCAAGTTTTTTATCTTCAAAGTAGGAATTTTTAAATTGAAGTTAATCTTTACAATCTTTTACTTAGAACTTAATTTAACCATGTAAATTTATATGGATTACAACGAAGGGCACAGCCTATCGGGGCTGCGGGATTGTTCGCGCGAGTCATCGCTGCTCTGGTACATAAAGGGCCCAAGAAGGAACATGGTGGGTTATAGTCAGGAAAAGTCTGACACTCCCTCACGCTGCACCCGCAGTGGGAGAATTCAAAATCATTTATTCAAAATTGGGTGCAAAACAGTACTTTTTGAAGGTCAATAATTTAAAAAAGACAGCCCCGAAACGCCCACCCTCCACCACTTCCTATGTGTTTTTGCTGGGAAGAAGAAGTGGCACAAAAATCTTCTCAGCAACGCATATCTGTTCAAGCGCGGATCCAGCCCTCAAAAAAGGTTGTGGTCACAGCTAAACAGTAGGAGCAGTATAAAGTCAGGCAGAAGAAATTTATGAGTTCTGTGCCACAAACAGACCTATAGAAATTATAGAAAAAGTACTGTGAAATTAAGAAGCTGTGAGCGTAACGAGCGCAAAATTTTGGAGTCTTGGGACACGAAATCAGCCAAACAAGTAAAAAAGAAGCTACTGCTAAGTGAAAAAAGCGCGAGCGCAGCGAGCGCGAAATTTTTTAAGTTTTCTAACAAAACAGTACCAAAACAACAAAAAAATGTAAAATAGTGATTATTGTAAATAATAATAATTTTATTGTAATAGAAAGCTGCGTTGCTGGGAAGTTTGTTTTGTTCTTCACCGCTTCTTCTTAACCAGAAAGTGCTGAAAGAGGGCGTTATGGGGGTGCTATCCTTTTCTTCTTTCAATTTTAACTTAAACTAATCTAACGTTTTCGACATTGGACTTAAACCAGCGCAAAGTGAAGAAGCCGCGAGCGTAGCGAGCGCGAATTTTTGTGTGCTTTGGGACACAAAAGTACCTACCTCAAAAACTAAAGCTGATAGAAAAAAAATATGGTGACCTCGAATTCGTAAACAGCAGTCATAAAATTAAATGCAACAAAAAAAAGTCTTATTTTGTTCCCTTGGGTTATCATCAGCCTATCGATTTCAAAAAACCGTTAAAGTGTGATGTCACAAGTCTAATAAGGTTGTGGGCATGCCCATCGTGCCCACAACGGTGGATCCGCCCTTGTATCTGTTTGTTAGAAGAATCTTTCAACAATGTCATTCATTTGATGATTTCTCAATAAAGTTTGCAAAGGTAGTACCTACATTTATATTGATGGTATAAATTAACCTTAATGGATTCAAATTCAGTATGTGACTACGCCGTATGGTTTTAGGTCATGTCAATAAACGTCTAGGTACTCGCCCTAGGTTAGGTCATATAATCCAATCAATACCTACATTATTTTTGATGTTAACATTGTAATAGTTTTGTATACTTAGGGCTGATTTTTCAATCGCCAGATAACTGTTATCTGAGGAATATGTTTGACGTTTTGACAGCTTTTGTATGGAAAATATGTCAAACCACCATATTTATTCCTCAGATAGAAGTTAAACAAAAGAAAACTCAGCCCTTAATGAGTTTATAATATTTTACGTGCAGTTTTATTAACACTAATCTTTGATATGCTTGGGAGTCCTTAAGCTATCTCGTAATCGGATCTAACTGTTTACACTGTGTATATACTATGTATTTAGTTTCCCTTAAACTTGTCTAAACCGTTTTCCGAAACATAGGCAATGTTTTATAAAAACTTTCGCCTAAGAGATACTTAACCATGTAAAAAAAACTACCAAAAGCGAGTAGGACTGACGCACGAAGGCCTTCGTAACTCCTACCTTGCAGTATCTACAAAATATCACGTTTCTTGTATGGTAGCCCCTAGAATATTTATTTGTTTCTATTTGTCAGTTAGAAAATCCTAACTTTCACGGTTTATGAACATACTAGGGTCCCGTTTTACCCTATGGGTATGAGACCTAAAAACATTCAAGCTAAATAAAATTGAAAAGACTGTAGCAGACTGAACGTAATGGCTCTGACTTCGCGTGCTGTGCTGAAGAAATTCCTTCAGGAATTCCAATAGTCTAGCTGGCCATAAAAACTCATGTTTTATAGAGTGAACACCCTGATATGTGGGCAGTAAATGCCATACGTTTGAATCCCATATTGCAGGATTAAATTGATGCAGTGGTTTGTTGAGTTATTAAGCTTTCTACGTAGGTATTATGAAAGTTAGATAACTTTTAATATGGATTTAAAAGGTTAGGTGGTAATAAGGTTTATTGTAGATGTTAAAAGGAAAGCTGGAATAAATAGTAAGAAAACAAGCATCTTCCTTTTTGGGAAGTTGGCAAAAAATATGAAGGGCCCAAATACTGTGTTCCACAAAAATCCTGAATAGTGCAAGTACAAAGGAATTCTTCCCTGGAAACACAAAAGAGGCTTTTCGGCTTTACACACGTAAGGCATAAAGAGGAATAATTCATAATGACGGAGGAACGGCGCTCCTCCGCTCCTTTCCTTACTATGACCTAAAACATTCCCAGCAATGCAGCTTATGGCTCAAAATCAGCTGCAATGCGCAACGCTCAAACTAGCACAAGAACCACCAAGGTAAAATACTACAAAAGTCGTTCACCCTGCTTTATGTACGCCTCAGCTCACCTACACATTTATTATCTGTCAAAATATAATCGCCATTCTCATCTCGATACAATTTTGACAGTCACCTAAAATTGATTAGATTTTTTACAACACCATTACACGCGTAATACAAAAATATACACATGAAACGTCCGCCCTTAATCAGGAAACATTATTTTGCAATTTTACGACTGAAATGAAGCAATAGAATCGATGAAAAGACAATTTAGTATCGAATTAACACGCAGAAATGTCACATTTGGCGCGTAAACGTCAAACGTCAGGCGGCCATCTTGCGCGAGCTTATTGGCGCGTTCCGTAGGGTTGTTTGCGAGGCGAACGGGCGGCAGTATAGCCGTCTCTGTCGCTCTCCGTTACATAATACGGAAATGGGTGAGCAGTGTTAAGTTTTGTGGCAAGTTCCGCATGAGGCCACTGTCGGGGGGTAGTTATTGATTTTTCAAGGAGTTTGCGGCAGTCGCCTAACACGCCGGTGCCCAGCGCGAAAAACACATCCGAATCGCGCTCGCGTTTTTACAAAAATACAATTATTTATCCTAAATTCTAATTTTACAGTTAAATAATCCGATTTCTGTTACAATCGTTCGGTAATCTGTTGTTTGTGTGGAGATTTTTGTGCTGGAAAACTCATTTCGTAAGTGTTGTACGTTCAATTGTCACTTTTTTATTCCGAGACACCATTTTAATCATGTTTTATGTGTCTTTGGAGGCTTTTTACTGTCTTTTGCTTTGTTTTTTTATGACACCTGTGATTTTAAGGCGTTTCTCTCTGAATGTTGTGTTAATTGGTATCAGCTGTGAGGCGCACCCATGCAGCTAATTAAACGTCAGAGAGCAAAAAATATTGACAATACCTAATTTTCGCACATATTGAGTGTAAATAAAAAAAATCTGACTCACCAATTTTCCCAGGCTGAAATTAGGTTTCAGCAGCCTGCTCCGAACCATAGCGTGATGCACGTTCATTGTTTTTTTTTTAACTTATTTTATTTTTATTTAAAAATCTAATGGCACGTTCAAATCAGTCGCCCGTCAGCCGTCCACTGATTAAATCTCAATGATGCATATACATTGCCGGTTGTGTATGGAGCTGAATATTCTCCTACGAATCGATAGTGTAATGTATAGTGGGACAGATCTTGGTGAGGCGGAGATGTCAGTATGACGTCACAAACCGTTAGTGACACCATAGTGACGTCATTCGTCCTTGTTAACGTCCCCCGGGATGGCTTTCGGTCTAAACCCCATTACATTTAATATGGCTGGATTAATTTGCACCATAGGAATATTAATGGCCATGATCTAAATGTATGGGAGTTTACGACTGTGTGTCTTATCCCTTATTAGATTAGGGAGATCCAATTGGTGTAGATAAGGTAGGTACATACTTACGTTCTTGAAAGTTGTTCGTCTAGGCTTAGTCTATCTTAGCCGAAACGCCTTGGTAACTAGCGGACAAAGACCCATTGCTTTGTGTAACAAAAAAACTTGAATTACGAAGAAAACTACAGTAATTTTGTCGTCATTTTCTGCATTGAGAAACAGTACGTTAATCAAATATTTTATTTTACTGCTATGGTTACTGCTTCGTCAATACAATATAATAAGGTACCTGTCTTCGAATCAGTAGGTTACATAAAGTTTTTTTTTGTATTTACTTACCTAACATCAAGTTTATAACTCAAACAAAAAAAATATTTTTTACGCCCCTTCTACCGCAATAGGTATTATTTAGAATATCTCTGAATTATAATCCTGGCTATAATATACCCAGCATTATAATCATCATTATTATCCTCCTTCTTCTTAATTTCACCGCCTCGTACCCGGTTAAAATATGGCCTATTCATCATAATCATCAGCCAAGCCTTTTTATCGTAGCACAGAAAAGGATTGATCGTTAATAACCACTCTTGCTCAATGATTGATAGAAGCTTAGAACTTTAGAATTTTATCCCCATCCGGGTATGGGAAGTAGTCACCACATGAAGCATGAAGCTAGTATTTGTAAGAATAAAAAACTTTTTCCAAAAAATAAATCCAACTTCAACAATATGCCTAAATCCTTCTAAACCTAACAAATAGGTACTACACTGAAAACCAAACAAATACTACGCTGAAAACTGCATGATTTTAACCAAGCGTGAGATAATAGCGCACAAACATACACACAGGTCAAACTGTGACCCTACTTTTTTGAAATCGGTTAAAAAACTATGACCTCTATTGACACATCCCACGTTGCATACCAATTTGCTTCTAGTTTATTTAACCAATCATACGCAAGAATTGACAGCGGATTCAGAGATCAGAGACTTACCCAGATTCCAATGTAGTATGTTTACAAAATCCGTCAAATAAATATATACAATCTATCATTTCGTATACCAATGGCCTCTGTGTATATCATTGATGTTCAAAATTAACGTATTTCGAGTATTTATAGGTTGTGGATATTTTTAATTTTGTGTCCGAAGCTAAAAATTAAAGTTGTGCCTCTTTTGAAAGGGTTAGGTGTATTTTTATCACGAATTGGCTGGTTTTTAGAAAAGGATTTATGTTGGATTGATTAATTGGTTGTTATGGTGATGATTCATGATCAGCTAATATCAATAAAAAAACATAGTCGCAATTTACACCACAAATATTCAGATACATAAAAAATTAACTCTTTTGGTCGTTCAAAAAAACAAAATTTTCAACCTTAAACATTTGATACTACTATTAACATTTTCTTTAAAAAAATAAAATAAAAATATTTATTGGAATATTTTTATAATTGTATATACATATATTAATATTGTAATTTTAATTTCTTCTTTATTGCACGAAATAAAGGTATCTTCTTACTTATTAAAATCTCAAAACAACATTATCTCAACATTAAACACAGTTGACACTATAAACAACTTAAATATGAATAAAGATTAGATTATTAATAAACAAAAAAGCTAATCATATCCACATAATTAAGAGGACGAATTGGAATTTTTGGCGCCAAGGATGTCAATTTTTCTCAGTAAATACAAAACGGATCAAAATACAACTTGGTTACCTGAAAGTTCATGATATAAACCTTATTTTGTTAGTTGTAGAAACATGATTAGGTAACTTTTATAACAGAGAAAAATATATCAAACATACCTCTTTTTAAAAAGAGATTCACATATTATGGGCAAACGGGACCGATTTAAGCCTCTTAACTTTTTTAGTAGTTGAGTATATACATACTCTTTAAAATGGTAGTAGGAATTTTTATTAAATTATCATTTCTAAATATTAAAATTACAAAACCATTTTGTCGCTTACGACTTTTAGTTATAAGCTAGCGCGCGTATTGTTATCCTCGCCCCGCTCAGACGCTCCGACCCCTTTTGGCGCCTTAGATGCGCGTGCCGGTTATGGAATTATTGTTGACCACTTCCTCGCCTTAAAATCCAGCCAATCAATATACTTGAGTGCTATCAATTTATCAGAGCCATCGAACCAATCTCTTCCATAGATAATCTGTGGACCACGGAGTAAGGAAATATGAGCAGAGATGCCATAATGTAGGTAGGCCAAGCGCCTTGTTCTAGGTCAAATACGTACGGTGGGCATTACCAAAACGATCAGCTAGAAAACTAAAGTAGCGATCGGGTTCTTTGATATATCTGTCAACGATTTTTTGGTTTTACAAAAAAGAAGGCACGTAAGGGTGGTGACAGTAACGTTTCTCTTGCCCTAATCATATCATAATCATCCGTATTTTGGCGCGCTAGATTCTTAGGAGATTTTCCATTACGGCACCTTTTTTTATTTGAAATCATCAAATGATGCCTCCCGCTGTGGGTTAGCAGCGAGAGGGAGTATCAGATTCTTACTAACTAAAATCCATCATGTTCCGTCGTAGGCATTTTATGTAC
The DNA here is from genome assembly GCA_033682625.1 of Helicoverpa zea x Helicoverpa armigera. NCBI lineage: Eukaryota > Metazoa > Arthropoda > Insecta > Lepidoptera > Noctuidae > Helicoverpa > Helicoverpa zea x Helicoverpa armigera. Next base: position 164,670 of record JAWIIS010000015.1, on the reverse strand, counting down.
CAGGGCCGCGGTAATTCTCGCGAACAATACCGCAGCCCTTCTTTGAGATATTTGTCGACGATTTTTGGTATTTAAAAAAATGGTCTGGTCCAAAGAAGGCGTGTAAGAGCAAAGACAGTAACGTTCCTCGTGCCCTGAACACCTGCATTTTGGCGCGCTACTTTCTTAAAAGATTTTCTGTTATGGCACCTCTGTTAATCATTTCATTCTCCATGCTTTAGACCTTTTAATACGCCAGCGTGAGCTGATCTCCATTGCCCATTGAACCGGCAAAAGGCATCGGCGGTTATCCGGAATACCCGGCCGGATGAAGAGCCTGATCTTCGATTTTATCTCTTCCTTGTGGTTCTACGTTATCTTTAGAGAAAGAGCTTTTATTTGTTCGTTGAATTTTGTGTACATATTGGGTGTTTTAGTTACATGGTTTATGTAATCGTTCTTATAAGACGACATGCTTACAACTACTTTGCAGTTGGATATAAAGAAGCATACTTAAAGGCCTCTTCGATAAACGGGATCATTATCGTCAACTAACTCTGAAAGAATATTTCAAATCGGACCAGCAGTTTCCAAGATAAGCTCGTTCAAGCAAACAAATTTCAAATCTTTAAATATAAATCTATAATATATCTTTATATTTAAATTTCAAATCTTCAATATCATCCATATTCCTTTACCAAAAAGCTTGTTGATTGTATCTTCTGTAGCAGCCGACTGATATACTATAGTTTACATGTAGTTTCTTCTTGCCTATATCAGGCTGCCGGGGTTGCGGGATTGTTCGAAAGAGTTACCGCGGCCCTGGAACATAAAAAACTTAAGAAGGGGCATGGTGGGTTTTAGTCAGTAAGAGTCTGACACTCCCTCACGCTGCACCCAGTGAGAGGGGTCATTTTCAGATTTTCTATAAAAAAGGAGTAGGCTAATCTTATTATCCTAACTCATCTGTAGTAATATTTCATTACTTCCATCGTTTAATCTTGGGTCGACTTAGGTTGTATTCTTAAACGTTTAGCCAGATAAGAGGAAGATAAAGTGGTTTGAAACACCCTCATCATTTGTGCTAGAATTTACGCTAAGTTATGGCAAGTTATTAAGTTTCAAGGCACAAGAAATAAGCCATGGATCTCGACGGAAAAAATATTTAAAAAATTCTGAACTGAAACGAATGAAAAAATTAAAAACTGCCACAGTAAATTCCTATGGGATATTTTCTTAGTTAAGAATGAAGCAACCTTCAGTAGAGATAACTCGTAAGTTCTGGAAAATTCTAGTCTTTCTGGTGATTTCGCAGGAACTTCCCTCACTAGGATAAAAGATTTGTTCCCAGGCTCTAACTAGACTTTCTATGTACCTACCATTTGAATCGATTCAGTTGTTTTGAAGTGGAAGCGTGACAGATAGACAGAATTACTTACGTATGAGAAATAGGTAGGTATTATTAGTAAGGACTCTTCATTCAATCACAATTTATTATGTTAATAAGTGCTATTTGTTTAAAAAATTCAGCATTGCTCTAATATTCTTTCAGACTTGAATCGCCTTAATTGCGAGGGCTGAAATATTAGTAATTCCTAACAAAACTCCGTATTTCCGAAGGTAGGATAATTAGGCTCAATTAGAATGTCATTAAGGAAAGTTTTGGAAAACCTTGGCTTCGTAGGATTATCAAGAAGTCAATGAACTCGGTATATAATATGTATGGTTTCTGATCGATACCAATTTATTGGAGACTAAATTGGGTAAGGACTTTTTTACGTGTGCGTGAAGTATCGATAAAGCTTTAAATATTTTTAGGTGTTTTTTAGGTTCTTTTCTGCCTATTATTTCAATGGGTTTGCTCATTAGCAGGTTTTGTGATATGTAGGTATATGTAGTAGTAGGCATTATTTACCACTCCGGGTTATAATGCAAAAAAATACTTTCCTCAGTCAATAGGCTACCTAAAACTGAAAAATAGGAAGCGACCGTCCAAATCTACAAACTCTTCAGTATAATATATTTGAGAATTCGCCAGTTGAACTCTTTGATTGTACCAACAAAGGATAAAGTAAAACATTTTTGGTTTGGTCCAGGTCTTTGAAATGTCCACTTGAATTTTCTATTCTTTGAGACATTGGAGAATTTCTTTTAAAAGTAAAATAAATAATTTGAAGTTTGAACACATACTTCCACCTTTTATATTGCTTTGAAAAACCTACTTTCATGTCATACATTACATAAGGATTAGTGATTTCCCTCTACGGCTGTCATTTTAACCACCTCTTCATCATTAATCAAAAGTTTTTCAGGCTTCAGATTGACTTAATGTCACTTTTCAAGGTCGAATAAGGCTTTTATCGAAGGTATGTGGCCCTGACCTTTCTCAAGGACATGAAATTACAGGAAATATTTTTTAACTGTAAATACAAACAGCCTTGTTTGACTACCTACTGTTGTTCGTTGCTTAATAACTTCTAATCACAACAATAAATATTCTAAACCATTATTTTCTTATGGATACTACTTTTTTTGTGGGGGAATAAATAAATGTGATAACTGTGGTACAATTTCTACCATACAGTTAAGTTTGTGCCATTTGCTTTTGAATTACTTACATCAAATAACTTGGCAAGATCGTCACTATTTTGTCAGTTTGGTCTACATTTAAGCCGACTTCAAAAAAAGAGTAGGCTATTAAGTCAACTTGCACATTTTTCCAACATATTTGAGAAGATGTTACTAAAACACCAATATGTAGCTCAATATTTATGAAGGTTACATGACATTATTATAGTTAAGTTATATAAAGCAGTTATCAAAGAATGCTAGACTACTAACATAATATAAAACTATTTCTCCAGCTCATAAAAGGTTGACATTATTAACAATACAAATATTTATGTAAATATCTATATGTTTATGTAAACTCACAAACACACTGCGGCATTGCTTTACCGTTATTGGAACAACAAAATTAAGCCAATGGCAAACATTTGGCTATGTGACGCCAACGTTGTACAAACATTGCCTATAGGTCAAAGGACAGATGGGTTTAAATCGATAGGTTTTCTCTCTTCTGTGACCTCTTATAGTGGTCCAAACTGTTATTTATTTAAACACAACACTATTCATTATTTATTTATTTAATCATACACACTATCATTACAGCTTAACCAATAGGTACAATAGTCGTGTCCACAGTTATTATCTACACAATAACTACTTGAATAAAATTTAACTTAAATTTACCCGTATAGTTCGTCGTATCGCCCCACAAGCGATTGGCACCGACATTTTGATATCATAGTTCATCTGTCCATCATTTTATACCTTCTTCTTCCTGCCCTATTCAAAAACCATGAAAGAACAGGGCTTTTGTTAGGTGTTAGTCAAAGTAATTGACATGAAAAAGTCCTGATTTCAATAAACGCTTTTGACTTTGAAATATGTATGCAGTCCTGTCACTGTATTCCTCGCTTCCTTATGCTTTTCTTCTCATTCATTTAATTTTTTAATCAGTGTTTGACGTATCGTCTCTTATTGTCATATACATACAGAGAATAAGCATTGGTCATCATACTTCCTGGAGGTAATGTGAAAATCCTTATCTCTCTATGTTTTCCATCATCTTTAGTCGGTGGTATCTAAAATATAAACACTTAATTTTAATGTGAAAAGAATTTATAAAAAGTACGTCAATTAGTCTTTGGTCACATTCGCCTCTTTTTGGTGAAGTGCGAAGATCATAAGAAAAGTACATGTTGCTATATTATCAAAGTCTTATATGTACTTCTATATATACTCGTATATATACCTACTTGTTTTTAGTCTGTTATTTGAATTTATCTCGGCCTAATTTGAGGCAACGGTTAAAACGAAATAAATATAAAATCTCAATTTCAAACTTCCCCAGCTTACTTCTACCTACACTCATTAATTAACTCCAGTTAATTATATTTCGCTGACAACTGTAACTAGTCTGTTAATTAGAACACGGAACCACGGCGGCTAACGATTTACTATCACGATATTATCATGTATTTTATCTGTGAAAAGAAAGTTTCTTAGCTTCGGTACTTTATTTTTCAGTGTGACAGTTTTTAATTTTTAGAATATAGAAAATTATACCATTACCAGAACCACGCTTGATAAGTTCAGCTTTGTCAAAGATTTAAAAGTAAAAGGATAGTAAAAAACTTAGGAATGATTAGATATTGTTAGAAAAACTATTGGAGCCTTGCTATTGGCGCTTTTGAATAAATTCCTTTAAAATTATCTTATCTGCAAAGGTCAAAATAATATCACTTAAAAAATGACTTCATCCTGGCCGATTTCGGCCACAGCGCTTAATTTTGAGAGCTTCGCTGGTGTGCTCTTCAGTGCCTGACAAAGCCAATTTTTGCAGTGAATGTCCGTCCACATTCACTGCAAGTCAGCACTCCTCCGATATAGGTGTATTGTATGGCCGCGGGTGGTCGGGCCTTCAGCTCATCTCGCCTAGCGTCGCTAGCTAGCTAGTAGACTACTACTGCTACTACTACTAAGAAGTAGCTTCAGACATAGCAGTAGGTAGGTATAGGTATAAAAAAGAAGTATCATACAAACATCGCTTTAAAGGCTATAAGATAATGGTAATGATCTTAGAAAATATGGATAGGAGGATATGGATATAAGGAACTAGCACTGTATGGTATTTTGGCGTTTATTTTTCTGTTAGCATAAAATTAGAAAAATCTGAACAACAAAACCGTATCACCAGCATTTTTGAAGCAATCGTAAATATCACACAAGAAGACATATAAAACCACTATTAAAAACAACCGCAAAAAATCTCCAGACACAAACAATAAAAATCCCCTCAATGTTTTTGCTAACGCTACTCTCTATAGTAATTCAATGCGTCATTTCGATTGACCGTACACAAAGTACAGTCAGCAACGTAAAGCCATTTGGCTGTGTTCCATAAAACATATAAAAGTTTTCCTTAAGGTGAATGCTTTTCTTTTTGTAGCGGGAAGTTCCAAATAAAAAGTTGTATTTTTTATGTTTTAGCTAAGCTAACATTAAATATGCGGTAATACTATACCTTTTTTATCGATGGCAAAAATCATCAAATGACCCCTCCCGCTGTGGGTTAGCAGCGGTGAGGGAGTATCAGACTCTTACTGACTAAAAACCGTCGTGTTCCGTCGTAGGCCTTTTATGTACCAGGGCCGCGGTACTCTTTCGAACAATCCCGCAGTTAATAATATACCTCATAGCAATTTTTAATGTCTTGGTTTTACTCCGAAAGTTCTTACAAATCACAATTATAATCCAGCGAACGTATAAATGTAAAATATAACATTTGTTAAATTAGGTAAAATATCAATAAACCATATTATTTTTGGATGTTTTTTCTAACAGTGGAAACATTCCCCTTAACAGCACAATAGCAGAAAATATAGAATCAAGTGTATGGCAGATAAGGACTTTATTACTTGATTTGGTAGTCTTTGTGGTAACTTTGTGTATTTAGATAAGAATTAGGTTATTATTTGGGTCGTTAAAGTAAATGAGGCTTGCGGAAATAAGATTCTGGGTTCAATCCCCGGTAATAAATTACTAATATATTGCCACTTATAAACTTCTGCCTTTTGTATCCATCATCATCATTATCTGTCTAGCCATTTCGTATTTATTTTCAGCTTCAGTTCTCACGGGATGCAGCTAAATCTGATTCTCAGTTGTTTTACATGGAACGAGTGCCTTTTTGACGTCCTCAACCTAGTTACCTAGGCAGCACCATCATAGTATACAAATAGTGACTAAAATAAGACAGCTCTATAAGCATATCGATACCAGAAACCCACATATGCATTATTGATTAAATTGAACTGTAGTTAACTCGGCAGTTAAATCGAGTCTGCAAAGTTTAAGCCTAACCGTGAGTGGTTAAATATACAAGTTTAGCTTCGTTATTTTATTTTATTTTATTTTTTTATTTTATTTATTTGGCTCACCAACAATTGTTTACACGATACAATTATTAAATACAAACATCATAAAACAATACCTGTGTAACAATCTCTTAAAGGTAAGCACAGCATGCATTATACAAATAAGTTAAAGTTAAGATTATGACAAAATACTACATATAAATTCGATAATGTGAAAATTGTAATTAAATTAAACAAAACCAATTAAATTAAAAATTACTAATTACAAAATTAATTATTTAATACAGTGCTAAAAAAAAATTGAGATCAATTAAATAATAAAAAAGGAGTAACCAATATTTTTTAAAATCGAGTTCTTTTGAGTTTGGTAAGTGAGTCAGCGTATAGGTCCACTAGATCACTGCAGCTATTAAGCAACTTACATAAGCGAGGGATAGGAGAGTTGGCACCAAGCACGGTTCTACGACGTGGAGGATACAGCGGAGTTATTGGGGCACGAGGTATCCTAGCGGGGACTCTGAGTTTTACTCGACTCAGCAACTGCGGGCAATCAATTTTGTATCGTAGAATTTTAAATAGGAAAACGGAGTCGAGTATATCCCTTCTTTTTTGTAAAGATACCATCTTAAAGTGGGTGAGCCTGTCATTATACGATCGTATTTTTTTTACCAGACCGGACGAAAAAGCTAAGTGCCACAGGAACCGTTTCTGTACTCTCTCTAGCCTCAATATGTGTGTTGCATAATGTGGTCTCCATACCGTACTACAATATTCCAGCACACTGCGGACCAGACAATTGTAGAGTGTGATCTTGGTCTTACTATGACGAAAACCAGTGAGATTCCTTAGAACAAAACCCAGCATTCTAGAGGCTTTTTTTATAACATTTTCGATGTGGGGTAAGAATGTCAATTGTCTATCGAATGTTATTCCCAGGTCCCTAATACTCTCAACTTCTTGGATCGAACTTTTAGAGATGTGGTAGTTGGAAAGCGTTAATTTATTTTTCCTGGAAAATTTTGCATGAAAGCATTTTTTTACATTTAAACTCATACCATTGTCTTTACACCACTCTACCAGAACATCAATGTCACGTTGGAGCAACTCAACGTCTGCGTCAGACTCAATTATTCTGCAAAATTTTAGGTCGTCAGCATACATATAACATTCCGAGAATTTTAACGTATGAGGGATGTCGTTAACATAGAAGTTAAATAATACAGGACCAATATGGGACCCCTGGGGAACACCGGATGTGATCCCGTAAAAGTTTGACTTGTAACCATTAACGGCGACATAAAAAGTGCGATTTTCGAGGTACAACTTCAACCAGTTAAGAAGACACCCGGTGATACCATATAAGGATAACTTTTGTATGAGTTTGTTATGGGGGACACTATCAAAGGCTCGACTAAAATCTGTATATATCACATCCACTTGTTTAGCATTATCAACGGCAGCCATTAAGGTCTCAGTAAATGATACCAGATTGGTGCAAGTAGACCTTGAATTTACAAAGCCGTGCTGGGCGCTGCTAAGGTAAAGTCTCAAGTGTGACTGTATACATGGGCAAATCAAAGATTCGAAAACCTTGGCAAAGGTAGACAAGATACAAATTGGTCTATAGTTACTTACATCAGTGTTATCGCCGGATTTGTATATTGGTACAATCTTAGCTTCTTTCCAAACGTTAGGGAAAGTTCCTAATGCAAGAGATCGATTATATATAAGCAACAGAGGCGTCGCTAGGGAAGAGGCGCACATTGAGATAAAAATAGGAGGAATACCGTCCGGGCCAGCACCTTTTCGACAGTCAAGAGACTTCAACTTATTAAGCAAAGCGTCGTGCTCTATTAATGGGGCTGATAAAGGCAAACTGAAGGCTGCCATTGTTTTTAAGTGATCTGTAGAAAGAGGTAAGTTTGTATTGTTTGGGCTACTATACATTGAAGAAAAATACGTAGCAAACATTTCTGAAATATTAGTTCCATTAGAAGAAGATGTCACGCCGTCGTTCATAGTAAGAGGATAGGAACTAGCACCTCCGCGTTTCCCTTTTATGTAGGCCCAAAACCGGTTGGGATTATTGGTGATATCAGACTCCAGGTCACTTAGGTAAGCATTGTAACAGGAAGTAGCTATAGCAGAGCAGCGTTTACTCAACAACTTCAGTTCAAGCTCATCCATTGGGTTCCCATATAACTTAAACCGAATACGTAACTTTTCTTTATCTCTCAGGGCTCTTATTAGTTTTTTATTGAACCAAGGAGGATATGTTTTACGCTTATGCGACGACGTCGGGGCATGCTTTTTGATTAAACTATTAACTTTATCATAAAAAATACTAACCATTTCATTTACATCTTGAATACCGTCAAATAAATAGTTCCAATCGATGTCATCCAAGTGCTTACACATCATATCATAATCTAATTTGAAAAAATTCGTTCTCTTATTATTATTATAGGGAAGCCTCAACTCATCGTCTGATTTAATATATATTTCAATTGGGGGGTGTAAATTGTCAACAATACTTAATGGGTTTTGAGCGGCAAGTACGCTGCTAGTGGTTAAGCCAGTCAATACAAGGTCTAAAATTCTCCCTGACTTGTTCTTAATATTATTAAGTTGAATAAGGTTGTTCATATGAGTAAAATCCGTTAAAAGGTGACCCATACCCGGGGGTACATAACCGTTATCCAACTCACCTACCAAGTCCCAATCGATGTTGCCCAGATTAAAGTCGCCTATTATACAGGTCTGGAACCCCGATTGTTCAAACAAGGTGTTACAAGAATCAATAAAGTGTTCTAGATTTGAGCGCAATACCGGTGGAGGTAAATAGATTGCGCACAGAGCTAATTGACGAACAGATTTTGCGATGGAAATGTCTATAATAACCCATAGGTCTTCACAATGAGTTTCCCATTGAAACATACGCTTAGAATTTAATGTTTTTAGAACAGCTATCAACACACCTCCTCCATCTTTTTTCCTGTTATCTCTGTCTCTTCTATATACCACATATCTGTCATCAAATAGCTCCGAGCTCAGTACAGAGTCATTCAACCAAGTTTCTGATAATATAACTACATCGTAGGTTTCGCAAGACATTTGTCGATAAAAACTTTGACATTTAGTGCGTAGTCCTCTAGTATTTTGATAATAAATCCTTAAGTTATTGAATTTTTTTATATAAACTACAATATCATGATCTATAAATATGAAAAAAGAAAAAATTAAGCTAGTTTATTTAAAGTATAAGTTATGGAAACTGCGTTCCTGTGCCTAACTTTATTTCCCGTAGTTCACGTTTAGTTCAGAATTTTATAGGTAATATAATAATGAGAGATACCTATGTAATAACCATAGTTCATTTTATGAGTATTGTGTTGTGCTTGCCATGAGAGGCTTGTAGATTTTTGAAAATGAAAAATAGAACCTTATAAATAACGTTAAGTCTTTTTTATTGGCCGCCATTAAGAGGCACTAGATCTTTTGAGAAAAGAGAAAACAAAAAAACAATGTGATGTGAGTATCACAAGCTAACTGGCTATGTATGCTTGGATTGTTTAGTTTAGAGGATCTTCTGTAATTTACAATTAAGCCTTATAACTATTATTGTCATTAATACATAAAATCTCCAACTGAGATGAAATCTCCAAATGATCTTTTTGATGAAAACTCACAGTCCTGCCCTACTTCTACATCAAACTTGATACCTCGTGCTCAGTGGGCATGGTTCTAACAACTATACCACCTAGAGTAAACTATGTACCTACCTACATATATTTTAATTTTATTTTCAAACCTGCTTACAACGCACCCAGCCAGTCAGTATCCACTTTTAGTTGTAACATCTTCCACTATAGCAAGGCTAGACAAGTTGGATAGTTGCCAAGCTACCGAGACGAAGGCTGCTGAATTTTCCTACTAAATCAACTAAGAGATTACTTTGATAGGATACAGTAGGAAGTACCTAGTGCTGTTTATTAAAGAATTGGATCCTGCAACGATTTTACATACGTCCTTGATGAATGGGCTACCTAACAGTGAAAGAATTTGACATGTCGGAACAGTAGTTCTTGAGATTAGCTCGTTCAAGCAACAAACGAAAATATTTAGAACGAATATCATCATCCTCCGAGCCTTTTTCCCAACTATGTTGGGATCGGCTTCCAGTCTAACCGGATTCAGTTGAGTACCAGTGCTTTACAAGGAGCGACTGCCTATCTGACCTCCTCAACTCAGGTACCCGGGCAACCCGATACCCCTTGGTTAGACTGGTGTAAGACTTACTGGCTTCTGACTACCCGTAACGACTGTCAAGGATGTTCAATGACAGCTGGAACCTACAGTTTAACGTGCCATCCGAAACACAGTCATTGGTGTCATACTAAGAAAGTACATACAAACTTAGACTTAGAAAAGAAAAGCATTGGTACTTGCCTGACCTGGGATCAAACCCGCGCCCTCGTACTTGAGAGGTTGGTCCTTTACCCACTAGGCCACCACGACTTATATTGTAATAGGTCGCTATATATTTGTTTAGTACATTAATAAAATTCTTTCCACATTAGAATTATGGGTGAGTAACGAAGGCTATATTTTATCCTGGTAAGTGGGGGGTTAAGGGACTAAATAAATAGCTGACGATGATGATGGTTACTATATGATTACGTAAAAAATTTGTCTATCTGTTTTTCCTGTTACTATAAACTTAAAAATGACTGTGCGGATTCTCACGCAGTTCCCACAAATGGATACATAAATATGTAGATACATACAAAACTAAGCAATGGGGTAGTTATATAGTAATTTGAAGATAAGAATGACGTCGCGTGTTACAATTAGCACTATAAGCCTAATCCACATTAAAATTCAAGCCCAAAACACTTAGGAAACGCCTGAGTTAGCTTTGATAACATAACACATAATTATACTCCTAGGGTTTGCGTATTTGCGTAATGGTGTGGGATATATGGTCTCACATGCAATATGTACTATCTGTGCTCGGGTCATTAACCCCATTGCTGTGAAGAGTTCTCTCGTATAGAATCGTGAATAAGGTTTATATGGGGGAGAGGGATGTGAAGTAGACTTGAATGTGGAGTGAAAATAAATTGTTAAATTAATTAATTGTTTAAAAATTAAAAAAAAAAACAGTTCTATGTATTCCTTCAATAATTTATTTATTGCACTCTCTTTAACAACTTATTCTAAAGCGTTCTCTTTTGAAACGCATCCTAAACATTCTATCACCCATAATCATCATCGTGATCACCCACCCCCACAGCAATGGCAAAGGCCTCTGCTACATAAAACAATGTTGAAAGGTTCTTCAAACCTTACAGATAGACATGTGTTGCTGAAGAGTTTGTTGCGCCACTTCTTCTTCCCAGCAAAAATATTTACGAAGTCCGATTTTGATTTAAACCACTCCCGTCAGTCACCTTTCTCGAAGCCACCGTTTAACAAATCCACTTATGTAATAGTACCTTGGTGGGCAACTGTACCTTTGAGCTTAAAGACACTTCAAGTGACCCAAGAGCTGGTTTTTATTTTGGTCAAAAGTTAAGCATTGCCATCCAACGTGGCAATGCTGCCAGCCTCTTGGGTACGCTCCCAGTGGATAGAGATATGGAGTTTTTTGATGCCCTATTTTTTTTTATTGGTTTGTTAGTATATATTAATAACAGGTCCCTTTACATTTCAGCAGCGAATGCCCCAGCAGCCCCCAGCAGTAAGGGCGTGAACCAGTGCCCCCAGATCCCGGCCTAGAGGCGTGCCCAGATGATTGGATCATTTTGGAACCTGTGCCGAGCGTGCCCTTCCATGCCCGTCGATAAGGTAAGATAGGGTTAAGGAAACTGGGAACTTTTATTGGGTCCTGTCATGAAAATTTACATGGGAGAACTTTACATAAGTACTGTTTTTCTAACAATTTATTTGGTGAAATATATTTAACTCTTTGAAGCCTAAAAATATGTCATTTTTCTGCAACCATTAGCAATTTTTTTACATTTCTTATTATTAGTGAATGGCATTGGAAGGGATGAAAAAGCGTGTAGCTATCATATTTATTGAAAATGTGTAAAAGATCAAAGAATGTTGTAAATATTGCTACTTAAATTGTAATCAAACCGATGAAAAATTACAATTTTCTTTGCCATAAAACAGGCTTTACTGCAAATCACACATCTCTCTCTCGATTAAGTAATATCTTCCATTATTTAAAAAAATAATACTCACAATATACCACACGAAAGAAATCCACATAATATAACTTATAACAAAGCATCTCGCAAGAAAACCTACATAATTTACTCAAAACCATGGGCGCAATTTTCTCCCATACCTAATCCGCCATTTTCCCGCGAAATTGCCGCGGATAACCTCTATAACTTATTCAGCAGTTAACACCAGGAATTCCCACAAAAACCCGCGTATGATTCCTCGTGGGATATAAGCTTAGAGCAGTCAACGAACTGGAGACGAAAATGTCGTGTCTTACCTTATGTCGAAGGTATGTGAGTACAAGAGTGTGCGTGAAGTTTATGCTTGTCAATGTATCTATACTAAAATAATAATAAGCAATTTATTTCTGCTCCTACCTAAAGGTTGATTGGTACAGAACGCCTAAAGCGTTAAGTCCGCCGTAATGCATTGTTTCTGTGTTTTTTGTAAAAAAATGTATTTTTAAGTAAAACGAATAGACAAAATAAATACAAAATATTTTTGTTAAGTTGTGCCTTAAATAAAGGCTATGAAACTACTGAACCGATTTGAAAAATTCTTTCACTATTGGAAAGCTACACTACATCCTCCGAGCCTTTTTCCCAAACTATGTTGGGGTCGGCTTCCAGTCTAACCGGATTCAGCTGAGTACCAGTGCTTTACAAGAAGCGACTGCCTATCTGACCTCCTCAACCCAGTTACCCGGGCAACCCGATACCCCTTGGTTAGACTGGTGTCAGACTTACTGGCTTCTGACTACCCGTAACGACTGCCAAGGATGTTCAATGACAGCCGGGACCTACAGTTTAACGTGCCATCCGAAACACAGTCATTGGTGTCTAAGATATACTTAGAAAGTACATACAAACTTAGAAAAGTTGCATTGGTACTTGCCTGACCTGGGATCGAACCCGCGCCCTCATACTCGAGAGGTTGGTTCTTTGCCCACTAGGCCACCACGACTTTTTTGAAAGCTACACTATTCCCAATTAACGTCACAGGAAGAAGTTCTCCCAGGACGCGGGTGCAACCACGGAGAAAACCGATGTTTGGTAATTTATTTAGTCGTTTACATGCATAACGATGTGACTGAAAATACATGAGTGAGTAATGTAATTTAAAAAAAATACTATCATGTCTTGTCGTGCCTCGTCAACACGCGTTAACTGACACACATTTTTTCGATGCTTGTGCTCACGGCGCGGCGGCTCCAATTCGTTGAATGCTCCAAGGATATAAGCCTTATATAATTTTATTAAGCTGAATCGATCCAGGTCGAAAATGGCTAATTTTTTCAGTAATATCGTAAGGTTTCTGACGGCCGGCGTTTTAGGATTTAATGCCTAAGCGATTAGTCTAGACTGGAGTATTTAGGACATGCTGGTATTTCAGGTGAATTTTATGGTATCAGGCTGATTTTAGGCTATACTTTTTGTAGAATCGAAGCAAAGCCAACTATATTTCAGTGTAAGTACCTACCTAACTAGGTATTCTGAACCAAATTCTTGCCAAAAGCTTTCTGAGTCAAATACTTAAATGTACTTAATGGTCGTTTGAACTTTTTCTTTATTATGACAATATTTGTTATAGAATCATATACGTTGTCGAGTCTCCGAGACACACAAAACAATCTACATGAACATTTACACATACAAGTATGGTTCACCCGCATTCTCGATACATACGTCCATAACCATATCTGACCATCAAATCAAAATAATTTTCTACAAGAAAATAACCCATCCTTCCCAAAGCAATGCAGTTTTCAGATAAATTTTCCCACATCCTAGCTCCTTTGAGGAGAAAAACTCAAATTGCAAACTCATCTTGAACCCTCCCCCCCTTCACTCAAGCTTCATGATAAGCAGGGTTCAGCCCCTACAACATGATTTAACATGAATTTCGTGCCCCTAGCTCCTGGCGTCCAGCCAACGCGTCTGGGCTCTCCAATCATGCGCTTGCAAGTAAAAAGGGAATTTTGAATTTAAGTTTTCTAAAAAGGATATGCGGTTTTGATGAGGTTTTTAACTGACATCCCAAAAAGTGGCAGGTATTCGCCAGAATCTTTTACTCTTAATAACTTTTTATGTATATTATGTGTTTATTAAGAATCATAATCACAATTTGTATTAACATTCTTCAAACCTAACAGATAATCATGTGTTGCTGAGGAGTTTATTGCGCCACTTCTTCTCAGCAAAAACACATAGGAAGGTGAAGGGGTGGGCGGCTGTCTCATCTACTCAATATAAAACGTTTAAAAAGTACTGTTTTTCAGAATATTTTGAATAAATGCATTTTGATTTTGAAGATTATTGAATGATATTAAAACTCTGCATACATGTATCCGTATGACCAATGGTCGAATTATCACACTTTATCAATCACAGTGCTGCATACATTTTTATCGTTTATGCCGTAGTAGAAACTATGCACATTAACTAGTCATTATAATACCAGCACAGGACTAAAACCACTTAAATTAATATCAAAGGGCTTAGGCAAATGGCTTCAACTATTGTTAAGCCAGTGAATAGAATGACTAATGTAAGGGTGCATGACATTTCATTAAGTAATGTCAACTACATTATTAATTCTACTGGCTTATGCTCGCAAATCCGTCTATGTCGTATGTGTCGTCCGTGGGTTAATGTTTTGCTAGAACTAACTAATATGCGTAAATCAAAGTGAATATATTAGCACCTATCATAACAGACTCTTACTAATAGAAAATGTGCTTAACATACGTCAGTAACTTGTACCCTTCGTCGTACTCTTTTATACATTCCCGTAACCCCAGTAGACACTACCAATTCTGATGACACTTCTAGTTTTTATCCGTATTAACTCCCCCAGGGAATGTCAATAAAAAACGCATAAACGTCTGCTATTGTAAGTTTATGTACCTAAAGAGTTATCCATATAAAACCAAACATATGCAGCTAAGTACATTAACTATACCTCTAATATTGCAACAAAATAACAAACTCGTAAAAGTTCATACAGTTGACGCCAGAATATTTAACTTTATGAACCCTGCACCCTAGTCGCAAGCTATTGAATGTTGAGAATCGCTGGCCGATGCAGACGCCAAGTTGTCGCGTCTGGCTAGCATACATGTTTGTGATGTCTGATCGAATTAAATTGAAAAGTTTTCTTTGGAAACTAGCTTAATAAATTGCATGCCGTAGAGAAGAAAATATTAGATGTGTACAAAGTTATGGAATAGTTTAGTTGGCCCTAAAATAAGGCAATTTAAATGCTGTAAAATACTTGATCTGAACACCTCTGTATTAAAAATTTGACTCGGGTAAAGGAATAAAAAAGTAAAACATTGGCAATGCTGTCTGCGTTTTGGGATTTCTCCCGATGATGAGGAAGAATTTATCGACGCCACATTAAATGAAGGTGTAATTTATTTACACTGTGTGTGGTGTGGTTATGTGCCGACGTTGAATTAATTTTGATTATTCTTGGATATGGTCTAAACTCGAGATGGCTTCGCGTACTTTTTGTGCCGTACATCAGCCTTTTTATTGCCAACTACGAGGTGCATACATCTCCTCATATACTCAAAGTATAAGAGCGTGTGTGAAAAATGAATTTGCATTAATTTTAACAAAAAGTAGAGACCTAAAAATTTCCCCCATTTAACATTAATTACAAGTCGCCGTAATCTTCAGGGACTATAAATTAGAATTTGCGTCGACGTGTAGGTGTTTCGAGTAAACGAATTAACAGTTTTATCAGGCTTAATGTTACTTAAGTATTGTGCAGAAATTACGTACGTGGCTCGGCTTTAGTACATAATAATATGTGTTGGGTAACTTTATTTGCAAGTGGTGTTTCGTAATTCGGTCCTATTTTTAGACTCTCGTGCTATGTAAGATTGCTGTCGTAAAATATTCTCACTGTTTTTTTACTGCAAACATTATTTCAGTTAAAATCTTACCATAACCTTCTGAGGCTTATGTCAGAACGAAGAATATAACACTTCTTGGCAGTCGCGTACATAGCTTGCTACATGAGTTATTTCTTTCTGTGTCTGAGATTTTACTGCAGCCTAAATAGGCTTAAGTATATACTTTAAGTAAATTTCTAACAAAATTGTTAAAAAATTGCAAGGCATGTTGATAGCACAGGTCAGTTACTCTCCTTTGCGGCCCGCAAAAAAAGGTCCCGTAAAAAAATGACTGTACCTAACATATTTAAGTCCAAAGACCCGTACAAAAGGGCCCTTCCTGGCTTCATAAAAAGAGAAGGCCGTTGTACAATAGTGAATATGGTATTCATTTTTTTTTCATAAGGTCATTACTTTTACATCTCTTGTGGGAGACATGGGCACAGGCAATTAGCGTGAAGCCAATTACTGTAGTGACAGTAACGGTTTTAATTTGGAAGAATGGTGATTGTTGCCTTGGTGTTGTGTTAAATGAAAAATAAATTAAATACCTAAGGCATTAAGTCCGCCTCTGTATTATTTTATTATGTTGCATAAAATTTAAATAAATAAATACATTTTCAAAGGATATATCTAATAAATAGTTCAGATATAATTAAAATTTTGCTGCCTTTTGTTTGTACTGTAATGAAGTTTTATCTGCTTCTGATTTTCATGAAGAATACACAGTATGCTAAAATGGCACAGATTAATACGAGTTTTTAATTAACTATATAATACACTTATTTATTTTTATGGATGAATTCTACGAATTCGTTTTAAATCTGTAATTCTACGGTTATAATTAACTTTAGAAACTACAAAAAACGACTTAGAAAAATCTTTCCAACAATTGTTTGCAGAAACATTCAAAACTCTCAAAGAAAGTGATTAGAAATATGACCTTGTCTCGTCTTCGCAAACACGAGGGTTGTTATTAAAAAACAGATACTTTTTTTGTTAATTTCTTTAATTAGAAACAGTACCAAGAACGGATAAAGGGGAGTAAATTACCATCGTACTGTCTGTCTGTCAGACTTTTAATTACACAAAAAATATAATTTTCTTGGTTTTGGTGTGGTGTTTTTCCGTAATTGTACCTTTTGTATTTAAATATTAAACAATAAATTAATGCATTTACAATGGGAAAATAAATGAACAAAGAATTTTTTAGTTTATTATAAGAGAAGAATATGTGAAAGAACTCTTTCATAAAAGTTTAAATATTCTAGGTTTAAAGGATCATAAACTTTGGGAACCACCATCTTACAGCTTACGTCACAAGCTTTGCAGACGTCTAGTCTATTGGAAATTTTAAATTAATTACAAAGAGATCAACCCCTTTAGAAAACAATTATGTAGTCTAGCTACTTATTTAGTCCTCTTTAAAAATAAATACCAGTTGAATTGAGATAATATTACAGGGTAGACATTTATATATCTAGCTGGAAAGTTGGGTGATATGGCCCACGTTGTAAGGGCCTGTGTCGAGCAGTGGTCTAATATTAAAATAGGCTGTTGATTGCAATACACACAAACCATTTTTGGCGACAACTTCTATGTATTTCATGAATTAAAGCGTAACTATTTTTGTTGAAAAGCTGTTTAAAAAAAATATTTATACGCAACAAATTTTCTTAAAGGAATCAGTAAATATAATATAATTAAATAAAACGTTTTATAAAGCTGTTCCTTTGCTGTAGAGTTATTGGAAAGGAAATGGCTCTGACGGCTAAACTTAGGTATCAAGCGTTTGTAAATCAAAGGTTTCCTGAGAATAGAAAAACTTGTAGAAGCTATCCTGTAGAAAGTTTATTTAATATTATTCTATCTTTTTACAAAATGATTTGCCTCAAACTCAAACCACAAAATATAATGAACTAGCTTTTAGCCTACGGTTTTACCCACTTCCCTAGATAAAAAGTAGTAAATTTTAAACGAATTCCAGAAGGCAGTTTTTGCGTAAAAGAGAAATAAACATTAACCCATCTACAAACCTCTTATCTCTATTTAGGTATTTTAACCAAATGATAACGACATAACTGCCCTTAAAAACAATACAGTTATCGGCACGGATATAGGGCTCAATAGCCCTGATCTTCACCTGCGCAGAAGCGATTTACTGCCTTATTGCCTTATGCGTACGGGTGCGCAAAGCGATCCCCACTCTTCCGCCGAGAGCTCAATATCCGTGCCGGTAACATACAATAACTGAAAACCATATGAAAAATTCAATATCGTAACATTAAACTACGATACAAACCTGAACAAAACACCATTATTTCCTCGAGAAAATGTCCCTTTAAAAGCAGTGCCGCTGAGTAAAGTTTGAGAGGCATTGTGCTCGATCTGTGACGTCACGCGTCTAATGTCTGCTGATGGAATATTTCAGCCTGAGGGAACAAAGAAACCTTTTTGCTCGTTTATCGACTACTACTCGACAAACCAGTATTTTCTTAATAGTACCTACCTAGAGTCTAGTGTTCCTCACAATCGAAAAAACCCTGGCGAAATAAAAACAATGGCGACTTCAGTAATGTACCTAAAACCTTCTCCTAAATTTGACAAATACTATGATAAAAACCGGATAAAAATCGCTCCAAACCTAGACGTACTTACGGGTCAAACTGCAAACCTCCTTTTTTTAATTCTTTATTGGATTATATAAAATTTTCAGGGCCACTGAGTACCTAAAGTTTGAGAGCTATTGTGCTCGATCTGTGACGTCACGCGTCTAATGTCTGCTGATGGAATATTTTCAGCCTGAGGGAAACAAAGAAACCTTTTTCATGCAATTTTGTTCTCGATATCTCGTTGAGCAGTGTTGGAAAATGTTGTCAGGGAAATTATAGTGAATGAGTAGCTATCAGTATTTTTATTTTACATATAAATGCTGCCTTTCTTGATATAATAAAAAAAATACATTTTAAACATAAAATACTAGGAAAACAAAATTATACCACGTAATGGTTGTTGTTACATTTTAAAATCATCTCTTTATCTCCCAAATTGGCTTGTTCTAGTCAACATGAATTGCACAATTTTTTTTTGGTGTTACTGTAGTTCTGTTTTTACCTTTTATCGATAAAACTTAATTTACAAACAAATGAAAGGCGGCCTCAATTAATTATTCTTCTGCTTAATTCCCTATAACACCTTTTCATACGAATAACCATACTGAATAAACATTATGTAAAGCTACACAAAAATAATCTCTCTACATATGCAAAATTATCAAGTTAAAAGAATATTAACTACTAACTTTGCAAAACGACTGAAACTCCATTTTAAATTCACAACCAATCCGATTATCTAACATTCTGAACTGAAGTGGTGAATGACCTTTCGTTTCTTATGCACTACGGCAAGCTTTAAATCTTATTACATTACTACAGAACTTGGCTTGAACCGCGACAAACGATTTAAAGCTGTTTCAATATTCTATCTATCTGTTCTTTGGTTACTAGAGATAGGACATTGACTGACATTACTTGTATGGGGATAATGACACAATTATTTCTCTAGAAAGTGAATCTATATAGAATTTTAGTAACGGCTCATAAAGTTGCTTACTTACGATGGATTTCAATTACAACATTAGCTCCATAAAGGTAAATGTCAAATTTAAATCTCTAATCGAAAAACAACGGATCGGTTATTGAAATCTGCAGTTAGCCGAACCATATAAACCTTACTTAGTTACACAAAAGCAAAAAACATTCAAAATTACCCATTTGTTACATAAACCACCATTTTCCATTTATTTTTCACTCAATTCTAACATAAAAAAGAAAATTCAGATTACAAAACACACAAAAAGGCTTCCCGATTCAATATAACCTCAAAATTCCTTCTTTTTCCCGCTTCATTATATGGGCCAATAAGGCCGCGCCTCGGTAGCCCGTGATTGGTCGATTCTCTGCGGCGCCGCGTTCCTATTGGTCGATAGCGTGGGGCAACGACCTCTCCGCCGAATTATGACCTTGAACTTTGTTACTGTGTGTCAGAAAGAATTTTAGATTGATTGTTTTTCAACGAAAATTGGATATAGATGAGTTATTGAAGTGTTTTGATGAAAAATACTGAAAGGGGTTTATCGATAAAAATATTAGATTATCAGTTCCATGCCTTTGGAAAATACAGGAGTATAGAAGGTTGCAGATGGTTCAGAGAAAAGCTGTTTCTAGATGAAATTGCTTTTCGTTCCTGTTGTACAATTTTTTTTCCATCATTTCAGTAATTGTATTGTTGCTCATTACATGGAATTCATCAAAATAAATGGATCCATTTTTATCTAAGAGGAGTATTGTTAGTCAAATTATTCGCACAAATGCTGTTTAGCTGTTCCTTTTGAATAAGTACAAATTAATAATATGCTTTAAATATTTACAGTTCTTTTTCTTGTTAAAATAATATTATGACGTGATTATATCGCTAATTATTGTGCAGCGCCATCTACATTTCTAAACTCAAACTACAAACCGTCTACAATTCTACATCGCAGTTTGGAGTGATCTGGATATATCCAGATTGCATACACATATCCAAACTCTTACTTAGTATTTATATGAAATATGATTATTAAACAGGGCTTTAAAAACCAATATTTCTGATAGTTAATAATAATTCTCTATACAGGCTTCATGAAACCTATGGTCTTTTACAGTCTCCCTTTACTATAATGTTTTCCTAACAATATTAGTTTAGGCAACCCGTGTTTTCCTTCATGATTAATATTTGGTAAGGGCTCAAAAGCGATGTAGTGTGTCCTCAGGGACTCTGGGCTGGTCGTTAGCCTTTTGTAACGTAGCTACTAACTTGAAAAATACTTTCTATGGAATTACAAGATGGCGGCGAGAAAAATAGTCTAGAATAAGATGTTGTTTATGGCAGACCATCTAAAAAAAAACAATATAGGACAATGTAAACAATTATAGATGAGTAGATACTAAAAATATTGAAGGGAAAATTAGATTTGCGAATTGGCAATTAGTTTTTTCCACGCGCATTGGCAAACCGAGCGTTTATGCACGATTGGCTAGCAGGCACGAAAGCTCTCTAAAAGAAACAGCTTTTTCATTATTTGAAAGCAATTCTAAGATACTGCAAAATCTTTCTTTTATATTTATCTAACTTTCCTATATATCTATCTAATTAACATTGTAAAAGGTATAGATATAGTATGTATAATCAATAACCATCCTACTAAAGGAAGGCTTCCAGAACCTTCGATATAACGCATCAACGGGAAATAGTTTGCACCCCAACACCTTCCCAAGGTCATTTAGTGGACAGCCTAACACCCTAGCCGATTGTTCGTGACCTTAATCGTCCTTTGACCTTCGGAGCCCGACCCTTAGTCCCAGTGATCTATTCTTAGTAATCGCGGGAGAGCGCTCCGTCTTAATAAAAAGATATAAGATTTGGACGAAAGAAAATCTTTTTAGTAAACTTTGGCAAAAGTCTATACTGTTGCCAGTCATACTTGTAAGGGTAAGTTTAGATCATGTGAATAAAGGACGAGAGCTAGAAGATCATTTTTTTGCAGAAATTAAGTATTGCTACCTTATCAAATTATATAAACATTTATGTTTGGAGATAGCAAAAGATAATTTAGAATATTTTAAATCTGTTTGTTTAAATTGCTAAACGTAATTTCCTTGTAATTCCCTTGTTCCAAGGCCCGTGTCCCGTTTGAACTACTAAACACGCTTAAATAAAAAGTAGTAGGGCTGTCTAGCACAAATAAGAACAGCATTTTTTTGTGATTAGCAGGTTCAAGCAATCAAACAAACTCTACACCTTTAAAATATACTTAATAAACAATCCCACTGCTACGCTAAATTCTTCCTATGACATACAAACAAAACCTATCAACTCAGTCTTATAAACAATTGAAGAAAATATAGCCTAACCTCACCTACATCATTTACAGCTACCGCAAAGTACCACAGGTAAAATAAAATTGAGATGAAAACGAAAAATATGTGCTACCTTTTTGTAATACTAAGATTTATTACATACGTTACTTGGGAAGCGAGGGCAATGCCCTTGCTGAATTAAATTATAGACCTAGCCTTGATATTCTAGATATTTTTCCTAATTCAATAAAGTTTGTGTTTGTTTGTCTAGAAATTGGTTCTTGGGTTCTGTCAATTCATTGTTTGCTTAAAAAATCTTGATATTAACGCCGTAATAAAAAAACTCTTCCAAATACATATTTCAATGGTCAGTAGGTATATTATTTTGAAAAAGACTAGGTGCTTATTTCATTGGTCATCTATGATGAACATTTTGGCATTTTATGAAATCTTCCTTCTCTTCATAATTGAAAGCAATCGTTCCTTTAGCTTATTACTCAATATTGATGAACTTTTCCTTGTAAATCGACTGCAAAAAGGACGAGGTTCTCATCGGAATCTTTTATTCCTTAAATATCATCAGATTGTTCAACTGATTTTCAGTGGGTTGCAACCTCAATGGACATTTACATACTTAAAACATTTTACATCAGATAATTAGAGTAATAAATCACAACGCTAACACAATCCGAAATTGCAATGCGGAAAACTAAATTACAATCCGCATAAAGCAATGAAATACACGTCAGCTAATTTTCCTATTCTGCCTGCAAAGCACTTTATTTTAGTTTACGAACGCATAATAAAAACTTTTTGTACTGTATTGGCTGTACACAGCTGCCTTTGCATTTTTATAGCAGTATCTAACGTCACTGATGAACTTAGAGCATTGAACCAACTGAATACGCCATTGCCTTGCTTTTTCCGCTGGCAAAAGTAGGAGAGGAGACTGCCACTCTTAATCGTATGTGCTATCGACCAATGACATGTATGACATACCTATATTGTCGAAAAATCATTTGAAACTGTCAAAATAATAAAGACCTTGTTTAAAATTTGCTTTTATGACCCACCCATGAAATGACATTTATGACAAATGTCATTTGGTTCATATAGTAGGTTTTGTACGTGTGTGCATTAAGTTTGTGCTTGTATTTGTCATTTTTGCCTTGTGCGTACTTAAGTAACGTAGTAATTTCTCGAATACGCATCTGAGCCATCACTGCGTTTTTCTGCCTTCTAAATTGACAGACGTTTTTCACAGTCATTTTTTTGTGTTCAGACGACTCCGGTTGGCTCAATGCTCTTGGTGGGTAACCGAACTTTTTGTTCCTTTTTCTGTTTTGGCGGTTTTTTGTTAAAAGCTGAATGTGACGTGTTCGCGTTTCACGGTAGTGACGGATGACGTAATACTTGTTCTATTTTTGAATGTGTCATACTTTTTTAGGTTTTAGATAGGTATCTGTGTTGTATTCAGCCAGTTGGTTTTTGTTTGAAATGAGTTTGAAGGTTTGGTTCGGAAGTTGGAACTTTTCTGTCTCATTAAGTACTAGCAAATTTTTTCTCATCCTTGTTTTCATAGAGCATATATAGATAATATGAACTAGTTAAGTGTGGGTAATCTATGAGTACGTATTATATAGTTATTGTTAAATAAATTAGAGCACGTATAATAATTTCAACAGAAATTGGGAACTGAAAATAATATTTTTTTTCTTTTCTAGCATTAAAGAGCTCGTGGCTAAATAACCGCCACGAGAGACGATAGCCCAAGATCAATATATTCATTCATGAAACATATCTATTCATTAGCGCAGGCGTATTTAACAAATATAAAAAGTAACAAATAAAAAAAACATCCAGATATACATATAGCGAAGGAAAGCCATTTGCAAGTCACTGCAAAGAGCATTCGCAACTTCACTTACCTGCGCTAGCCTGTAAGGGTGTTCCAATGCACGTGAGCTGTGCACTTTGCTATTGACATTCCGTTCCATTTCACGCAGAACACTCCAAAGTCTGTTTGTAAAAGATAATACCGGAATTCGAAATGGACTTTTAGAATAGCTTCAAAGATATTCTTGGCTTTTGTTGTAAAATTCAAAGGGAAAGAAGTCGGTGCTGAAAATTTTGAACCCATTTTTGGATAGATATTGCTTTGGCTTTTATCATACATATGTAACTCTTAAGTACCTGCGTAGGAATAGTTCAAACTATGGTTACTAGACATTTAATTAACAAAATTGCTTAAATACTATTTTTTGTAAATACATACTGTAAGTAGGTACTGTATATGGAACCCCAGAACTATCGCCCATGTTAATGCACATTTTTTGACGTTTGCGAAAATCGAACCCGTGAAATTCAGCATAGGACACATATACATTAACTACGACGCCATCAACAAAAGTAATAATCGCATAAAGTTTATGAGTTGTTACAGTAATATAGAAAGACACAGACTGCAGCCCCTTTTTATGGGGGTTCAAAACTATCTACTTAAACCAAATACAGTCAACAATGCAAGAGTCCTGGACCGAGGTTCAAACGGGATTACCACCGCACTGTTTTTCAAAGATAACACCCGCACCATGAAGTTGGACGCGAAAACCATTCAGAAGGGAATTCACTTCAGTCATTTCAATAATCCCTTTGTGAAACGTCTGTGTGGACGACCATTTTAATGTTATGAATGATATTTTTATTCTGTTGAAAAATTGCATGAAAATGGTAAACGGTAAGGTGTTGGTTTCCGTTCTGTGTTAAAAAGAGAAGTAAATAGTCAATTAGAGAAATAATTTAGAGCAAAAATAAATGAAGCAAACATAATAATATGCGAGAGTGAAACATTCGAGTATTTCAATGGGAGTTGTCAATGGGTGTTATTTCTGTTATTACGTAGCTATTCATGGTTGATCTGTTAAAGCATTTATTGTATAATAAACCGAATAAATCATTATATTATCCAAATAAAAATACCTCTTGTTGCCAACCTACAGTCCCAGTTGGGCGCCATTAATCTCAGTAATCCTACCCCAAATAAAAATTATTGTTGTACAAAATATAATAATTCTTTCCAAGACATTGAAACCTATCAGGCTGTAACTAAAGCCATAAGTTTACCATTATTTGTCAAGCTACATGTTCGGACACGCCCATTGTCCTGGTTTCCGTACTATATAGGGACACCCTACTGTGAAAATTTTATTGAGAACATGGAGACCAATAATGAATAACAGAGATGTCATAACGCAAAATCTCCTCAGAAAGTAACGCGACAAAATGTGGGTGTTCGGAGGACGAGGTGCGATACTAGCTCCGCCCTTACACGCCTTCTTTGGACCCGATCATTTTTGAAATACCAGAAATCGTTGACAGATGTCTTTAAGAACCCAAAGGCCTCGTTAGTTCACTCATAACCATAACTGATCGTTTTGGTAATGCGATCGTACGAATTTGACCTAGAAGAAGGGCACCTGATTTGCTGGTAAGCAATATGGCATCTCTGCTTATCGTTGCTTGCTCCGAGGTCAAGTCCCGTGTTCAGACACCCCCATTGTCCTGGTTCCCGTACTTTATAGGGACACCCTACTGTGAACATTTGTTGAGAATTATAGGATAAATCGTTTTGGATACTTTTCCTTAGCGAGATTTATTTCGTTTCAAAGTTGTGGATAACCTACTTTTGGAAAAGTTGAAAACGAGACATATTGTGTATAGCAAATGTTTATTTAGGGAACAATCATAATATTTCTGAGACTGTGATCAAACTTTGCACATAAAAAACGAAGAAAGGACGTACAAAAACTTTTGTATTTTTGTAAGACACACAAAGACGTTTTCTTTTTTGTACCCCAAAGAGTTTGAAAATATTTCTTGTTGAAATCTGCTTCACTTTTCCTAGAAGTCACGCGTATGACTTTAGTGTTTCATCTAAAGGATAGATGGCGTTAGTAGTTACAAAAATGGAATGTCAACACATTCTGAATAATGTAGTTAAACTTCAAATATGAGTATTATACTTTATTGTTTAATATTAATTTATTTTAGTTACCACTATTTAAAAGGATATACAATATATAAAAAAACAATAACAGCTGTAAGACAGGTTTTACGCATGCGTACTATCAACCGTATTAGTTCCACAGAATATCGTTATGGCGCTAGTATTAAGTTCTTACAACACTTTCAGTCTGTGAAAATAGTATTTATTGTCTTATCCTAAGAAGATGGATTATTTTTTGTTGGAAGGCACTAGCTTCCAACCGCGCTTCTTGAAAATTTTATTAGGTATATTTAGTTTACAGCTTTTCTGAATGTAGGTATAAGGTATTTTATACTGAAACGATTTTGCAAATCGGACCGGAATGATCCACGCCACACGACTCAAGTTCCGTAGATGACGCTAGTGTCTATGCGAGTGTTAAATAAGTACCTACATGTCATTATCTCATCTTCATCATCTTCCGAGCCTTTTCCCAACTACGTCGGAGTTGGCTTTCTTGTTTAGTAAGTACAAAGGTAATTACCTACAGGCAAAATAAATACCTACTTCCAGTATTTTCCGTCCGATTTGAGTCGTGGCGTGCTTATAGCCTGTTGGATGTTTGGACTATATCTTACACGGAAATAATTTTGTAAATCGAGTTCAGACACAAACAAAATTATACCTCTGCAGCTCTGTATTAATACTAATAGTTATAGAAAAGTACCTAGTTCACGTAGGATCGACCGTTTATTATCTAGTTATAACTTATAAACTTATAGATTATTTATTTATAAAGTAAAGAAACTCATATATCACTCGTATCTGCATACAATAACCATCCTAATAGAACCATAATTTATCGATTCTACCTACATACTTACTCTATACGTTTGCCACATCAAATAAAGTAATAAATCAACAAGATTACCAGTATTGCTACCGTATAAAATAGAGAGATAAGAACTGGCAACATTTTTGTGTGAATGCCAAGAGTATTTGGATGCTGGCAATGTTGCTAGACTAAAAAAATGTTTGCCGATTTGGCATTGTCGTGTGGAATCGCAGGTTTTACGGTATTTTTAGGCTTTTATACAGATACTACATTACTGTATTCTATTTTGTTCAATTCTGAAGAAAATAGCTTTAGGATATTCAGTCAGCCTATGTGACATTCGTTTAACAGTAACATTACTTCATTATCTGCCTAGCCTTTTGCCAACTATGTTGGGGTCGGCTTCCAGTCTAACCTAATGCAGCTGAGTACCAGTATTTTACAAGGAGCGTCTGCTTATCTGACCTTCTCAACCCAGTTACCTTGGCATCCCAATACCCCTTGCTAAGATTGCATGTCAGACTTACTGGCTTATGACTTCCCGTAACGACTGCCAAAGATATTTAAATGACTGCCAGGACCTACGTCCTACAGTCTAACGTGCCCTCCGAAAACTCCGTCTTTGGTGTCTAAAATATACTTAGAAAGTACATGTCAATCGCTAGACACAATATTATAGAAAATTACTACCCATTTTGACCTGCATACATAAACTATGTGCAAAGTATAAAGAATGAGGAAATGCATAATGTTTGGGTTGCTCTATATAATAGGAGCAGTATGGTAACCTACTTCCGTTGCCATAGCAACCATGTAAGCAACAGTGAGGATTCTAACCTTCAACCGTAAAACATTACTGACTAACCTGCCTTCCGAAACACGGAGGCATGTAATCATCATTGCGAGCTTAATAAATAAACAAACACCATACTTATGTATATTTTTATTTAACTCTCCTGAACCGAAAAGAAGTGTGCTTCGAAATCAGGATATCTGAAGACTCATGTGAGACACGTTCCTTTCGATTTAAACTCCCGTTATTCTTGGAGAATGACTTTATATGGCAACACCGCATAGTCTTGTCTCGTTCAATTCCCTAGTTGCCCGGAAATCTCACAAAGCAGCCTGGAAGTTGGTGATTGATACCCCCGTGCATTTGAAAGCACGTAAATGTCGGTCCTGCGCCTGATCTCTTTCCGGTCGTGTCGGACTGCCGTCACATCGGGCTATGAGAGTGAAGGAATAGGCAGTGCACCTGTGTCTGCGCAAATGCTTGTGCATAACATCTATGTCCGGCGCAAATAGCTGATCTACTTATAAGGGTCATCTTATTATCATTAATTATCGTGTTCTTTTAAGCTGGATAAAAGAATAACTCTAATTTGTAATTAGAATAGGTATATATTTTTTTAATTATATTATCAAAGGAATTGTTACCCTAATTTTTTTAAACCTTCTGTTTTCAGCCGAGGGCTTTGACCTTTCGTGGTCTACTTTTTAGGCATCCATTAACGTTTATTAAAAGCTATTGTCGTTAAGAATTAGTTTTCCCGTTTCACGCGATGTAATTAATAAGACAAATTTATAAATAAACCTACAAAAGTTTAAGTACTTCAACTTTTATCTATTTCCTGGTATAAAATGTCTTTGCAACTTTCAGTTAAATAAAGAAACTTAGTTCTGAAACTGTAAGCAATCATTCGTAAATATTTGAACTGAAAACATTTTTCGCTCTACTTTATCACAAGTTCTTAGGTAAACATTCGAAATAACAAGCATTACTTTTGTAAATTCTTTCTTTCCTGTCGTTTTTTTATGTATATCGTGTATGTAAAAAAAAACATAAATAACATTATGGTGTAGAAAGTAGACCAATTTTTTAAAAATAACCATGAAGGCACAGGCATTAAACATACAGCCTTAAACACGACAGCTCCATTATATATAAGCAGATATTGACACACCCTTGGCTATCCTACAATCCAAATATAGAGTGTAAAGCGTGGACGCGACGAGGCGGGCAGTGCGTGCGCCCCAGACTGTGGTATTGATCCCACCACCTGCCGGCCACCACTCCCACCCGCCAACTAACTTCTTCTAGTCGGCCATCGCCCCGCGCCACGATACTACACTCAAATAAAACATAAAGAAAACAATTTAAAAAATAAAACAACTGTCAATTTTGGCGCCATCTCAGTTCCAAGTTCGAATTGTGCCGCGAATCCAAGTGTTCGTTCCGCCAAATTTTTGAATTTCGATTTTTTTATAGTCTTTTTTTTTCAACCACGTGTTTCACAACAGTGAAAAGTGTTTTACCGACAGAAGTGTTACTCGCTTGTAATTGTTCGCGCAATGTAGTGACTCACCGGTGTCGACCTGGATCTTGGATGTCAGGCATTATCTCAATTTATGGCATTAAACTCGTAATTGCTCGTCTGTTAGCCGGTTCGCAAAGTTATGTAAATTATCGTCCTGAATTTTCCAGGCTCAGTTTCATTTAACTTCATAATTCCGTGTTCATTCAGACTGTAGTAGAGCATAAACAAACTAGACTGAGACCTAATTTATGCGGCCAGTAACAATCTAATTGCTTTCACCGCTACATACCGCTGCAACAATAGATCGCAAAAAGGAAATTATTATCAACCGTCTATCAGATGCAAATTATTATCACGCCACTTATCTAGACCCCTCTAGATAGAGCGAGGATGATATTCTCGTTTCGCGCGGCACACTAACCCGATCGAGCGTAATAACAGATTTTTCTTGTATGTCTATCAGCTGTTGGAGTCTGGCCGTGTAGTATCGCGGATATTTTTTCCCGTGAGGGGGGAAAATGCATAAAAATTTGCATAGTCTCACGTCACAGAGGTAGTTAGAGACGCCGACGTGAGTCAGACAGCGGACGAGGCCAATTACGTTTTTTGCGCGAACAATTTTCTAAATTCAAAACAGATAAACTGCTGTCTAGAAAACGAAACGTAACGATTCTTTTTTTAATCGATATTCTATTTTCGAATCGAGTGTTCTGTGTTGTGGATTGTGTTAGTGTGTGAGATGTGATTTTTTTTTTACACTTTTTTTATAATGGAGCGAAGTGTTTTGGCGGAGTCGAAGCACGTTCAGTGGGCTTCTGAAGTAAGTATAGTTACTGGTACAAAATGAGTCATTGTTAATCGATTTTATTTACAAATGCTTTGCAATAGTTTCGTGTCGAAGGTTAATTACTGTTGTGAACAAATCGCTTTGCGACCATAACCTGAATATTGAAAAAAATGCTCTTTTCGGTTGCATTATTACTGGTGCTGTGCTGACCTTGTCACTCTCAGTGCAGCTTTCAAATGAATGAAACTTGCTACCAGTTGCATCATTGCTGAAGTTTTTTTTACAATGTTTTAGTAATGATACCTTATTTCACATTGTTAGGTACCTATATTATTGTGTGTACACTGTACCTACATATTATATATAGTTCTGAAACGAGTTGCTTATTTTTTTGTTGATAGAGTTTTCGGATTTCGTCAAATTAGTTTGCTACTCGAAAGTTGGGGATTAGTAACGAACTTCACTATAGTAAAAACATAACGCTTTTTGACAGTGAAGTAAAATTAACTTACAATACAATAGCACATGCGCAAGGTGTCACAACGGTGATTTCAGAGCGGCATAGTTATTTGATGAAAGTTGAAAATGAAAGTTTTCAGTAATCTTTGTAAAAAATGGGTAAAAAATGCTTAAATAGGTACTAGGTAGAGTTACCTATTCTTAATTATAAATCAACACCTTCAAAGAAACTTGAATACAACAATGCTTAAAATTGTATATTTAGTAAACCTACTTCTGACATAGGTATTTGTCATTGACGAACATTGAACATTTTGTACCAAAACCTTTTTTGAAATAAAATTCTTCTTCTTACATTAAATATCACCTTGGCAGCCATTTGTAAGTTAAATATAAGCAAGTAAGTCGTGGCACTCCGTCACGTTGTTACACTTTTTGTTACAGTTTTTCAGTAATGACTTGAAGAATAGACGGCTGCACACGGCAAACTTTTAGTCGGCCGATAGTAACTCTTTTTAATTATTTTTTTTCTGAGACA
Organism: Helicoverpa zea x Helicoverpa armigera; assembly: GCA_033682625.1. Classification (NCBI taxonomy): domain Eukaryota; kingdom Metazoa; phylum Arthropoda; class Insecta; order Lepidoptera; family Noctuidae; genus Helicoverpa; species Helicoverpa zea x Helicoverpa armigera. Next base: position 133,789 of record JAWIIS010000015.1, on the reverse strand, counting down.
CTTACATATTTCTTCACACAATAATGTATCCACACAAGCAAACCTCTCAGGGTTTATCTGTGTATGACGAGTTTTATACATTCTTTTGATCTGGCCATGAGTTAGATGGTAGCGTATATACCTACATATTAGATCAGGTACCTATCCGGCCAGTATCAAAACAAATAACGACCGTTCCTAATATTCTATACATATATTGTTTTGCTTACTAGATAGAAATTTTACATTAGCCCCATACAAGTAATGCCACATTTGTATCGCTAGTGAGCAAAACCATAAAATAGAATATTCGAAACGGCAAGCCCTAGTTCACCGACTAAATAAACTTTAGTTTTCCTCAAACAATGTATTTTCACCTTGAATTTTCAAAGAAGGTAAACATTTGTTGTTTGAAAAACTGACTTTTTTCGTCTATGTGTTTGTTTTTTTTCAGGCCTTAAAAGTTTGATTGGATTCGCGATTACCTATAAATAAAAAAAGACTTTATTCAAAGTAGGCTGAAAATCAGCACTTTTAGAACGTCAGAATTACATGAGATAGCCGCCAAAAATTCAGTAATCCTTTGGCGCAACAAACTCCCCAGAAAAATAAACGGTCAGCCAACCATCAAGGCAACTATCAGCCAACAATTCAGTCGGCAGTCTGCTACTCTTAGTCGGTAGTAGAGCAGAAAAAAATAATTAAGCCATTACAGTCCATACAAATTGGATGCAATTATCTTCTTGTTACCTACATATTTGTATCGAAGAGGATACGATATTGTGAGGAAAATAAACTACTCAAGTTTTCTAAGAACAATTTTGACTATCAAGCCAATTTCGAAATTGAGAAAAGATCAAGTCGTTCGTTTGTCGCTCATAGTTGCAAAATGAGACTTTTTCACAATTCCAATACCTATTAGGCAATAGAAAAGGTGAAACTCGGTTAATATAAAACATGAAACGACACCTTCAACCTTTACATTATTATAGTTAATATATAACTCTATAATAATGTAAATTTTATATTTCAATTAAATATCTTTTACTAAAGTAAATGCCTTTTTCATGGCAATTTTAACAAATATTTAGACCTCTGACCAAGAGGTTTATCCCCTGAAATAATTCTCTTCATGATCTTGAAAGAAACTCCACCATGATTACCAGCTCCATATACAATAACCCCGCAAAGATAACCTCTTGTCATTATCATAAATAATTTATCAAGTAGACGTCAAAAAGGGCGCGCACCTTATACAATTTTCATAATTCGTCTTTTTAGGGTTCCATACCCAAGCTGGGGGTTAAACAAAACCATATTACTAAGAGTTATTGGGAAAATACTAGGCAAATGATGTATTTCTGTTGCTGGTTTAACAACAAATACTAAAAAGTAGAATAAAATAAGTATTTAACACACAAGAAACGTGATTTCTTTCCTAAACCCTTGGTGTGCGGTCCGATTCGCACTTAGCCTTTTTTTACTTAGGCACCAACCTTTGTCTGTTGCGTGTAAAACCGTGGCCACATCGTGTGAATTAAATATGTGAATGGGATTTTTTTTTATTACAGCCACACACACATATAAGTAAGTAGGTTTAATATACTGGCTGTGTCTCAGCTATTGTTTTTATTTAATCTGTGTTACAATGGGTTGGATCTCAAGAGATTTCTTTTTGTATCCTTTTTGTATATATGTATGTATGTGTTAGGTTCAACTCGGTTTCGGTTGCTTTGAGCATAATCGTATGGGTTATGGAAGGGGACCCTATTTAAAATGTATTCCTTGGGTTGTAAAAGGTCTCTACAACAATGTACTTAATGTATATTAGGCGTAAACAAAGTCTCCTGTTCGCGATTTAGCTTTAAAAAAAATCTGCAAGAATTTTCAGATGGTTTTCACCTATGGATAAAAGGATTCGTGAAAAATGCCTTGATACATAAATTTAAGGTACCCGGATCACTATTAGTTGATAGGTATAATTTGCGTAATGCCTGATATTTTCTATCAATTTGGTATAGCAATCCCTAAAAAATGCCTCCCACTTACATATTGCTCTTTTTCATGTAAATATGTAAACACCAAGTAAATATATACACTTTATAAATAATATTAAGCGTGGGCTGCTTATTCAGTAAACAAACAAGATCCCATTTCTTATAAATAAATAAGTGTTTCTGCGAAAACTTTCATATTAATAGTCTGAAGGTCATATTTCAGACAGACATACTTATTAGTAACTGTATATCTTTTTGTTTTGTTTCTCGAGATATAATGAGTCATATCTATTACAATTAAACATTATATTATCCGACTAACGAAGAAAGGCATTTTTTCTTATGAATTAAGGAGAAGATAAATAATTTCTATTGTTTCAAATAGCGGCACAATTATGTATATGGTAGTTTGACATTTTCGCTCGTGATCACCATTTTTTATTTATTACATGTATAACTTAAAATAAACAGTATGGCGATCCGAACTATTAGAGATTCAATGCATATTTTATCCACAGGGTTTGTGTTATTTTATTAGACTCTCGACAGAAAACTCTCAGTAAGCAGTAAGTAAATATTAAAAAATAAAGAACCAAAAATACACATTAAAATAAAAAAATAACTACGAAAATTTTCAGCTAGCCTTTTGTGATTTCTTTTGTTTTTCAACTTGAACTTCTATTATAATAATATTTTTTGCCAAAAAATGCTAGCACACGTTTTCCACGGTTCTATGTAAATATGTCACTCGACTAGAAGAGGGATCCTCGTGGATCCTTGTCTTATCTTGAATTAGGAACAGTAAATTGACACTTTAGCGGCCATCTTGGATTATTACGGTCACGTGCCGGTAATGTGATACGGCCGACCCTTGGGGCTGGGTGTTTCAAGTCTTCTGGGTATATCTAGGGTATATCTATTACTTATTATGTAAATAGTTATGTTTTTAGGTTAATCATTCTTAGAAATTATTATAAACGATGGCATTGAAGTATTGGTGTCAAAAAAAATGCACACAGTCAAAAGGCTACTTCAGAGAAGCAAATTTTTCATAAACTATACTCTTTGAAGTGACCTACAAAGCTTGTACTGTTTGATGATCCATTTTAGTTCTAAAAATAACTCGAGATAACATCTCACAAACGGATGCACTTATCTCACAACATGGATGAAAGAAATGCATTTGAGCACTTAATTTTTTTGTGAATGTTATATTCGTACACTCGTGTGAATAAAGATTTACGCAAATCATAAGTTGGAATACAACTTTATATTGAGATCATCAGATAATATTCTCTTTAAATGCTTTTATTGCTCATACAATAGCACAAGCTTCTTCTCATGCAGATAAAAATGAGCGTTTACCTAATCAGCATTCTTGCTGAACGTATGCCAATTTCGATTCAAAGATTAAAAATCCGGATTCTTCAGGACTTTTAATGGTTCCTTTACCATTGACCAGTTATAATTTCGAAGATATCTACACTATAAAGGACATATAAATTAGAAAAGTAATAACATTGGCACGTGGTTTTCTCTCTTTGAACCTGTGTACTTATAGGTACTCAAAAAGCCATAGCCTAGTGGCTATGACCAGCACGACTTTTATATTCTCAGTAAAAACGTGAAATTACGAAATAAACCTCAATGACTCAGACTGTACATTGACTAATGTATTAAACGTTTTAAATCTAGCGTTACATTGCACTTAAAGAATTGCAGTTTTCGTGTTAAGCAATGTTAATTACAACAAGTGGGTTATGTAATGTATTACATTACTGTATGAGGATATAATCTTAAGCTATTAATGATAATGTGACTGAAATTCTTTGCTTTTCCCGATAATAACTTTTTTTTAAGTTGACTGTTTTATATTTCTTGAAAACGTTACGGCCCATACCACTTGTAATGTTTATTATGCAAAGCAATAAAGTATTGAGTATTGGGTATACAATTATCAGTAAACCTAGTTTTGTATCCGTCCACGATTGGGCCAAATGATATACGGATATCTCCCTCTTCTCCGAATTTCTCCCTAATATTGTGGTGCTATATCATACAGCTTTCACTAGGTATATTCTGTTATATCTTGCTACAGAATCACAAAACCTCATTTCAGTTATCACTATGTCTAATGATCACTTTACAATTCAGTATTCGAACCCTGTAACGTCATTAGTTAGTCAGAAGACGCAGTTCCGACCAATAGACCAAAGAGTTTTCAATAAAATACTGAAATATACCTCTAACAACAAAACACCTGAAATTATACGTAAATAACTAACAATTATTACGCAATTAACTGTTCGGAAACTATTAATAAACGATTTATACCAATTACTGAAACATTTACATACCATAACAACTACGTAGGTAACTGAAAATATATTTCATTATTACGAAATATTTTACAGAATTTTGTTTTCGTGAAAATCCAATATGGCGGCCTCGTCGCGGTATGATGACGTATTTCGAGGTTTTTAATTACCAAAAGTGTCACAGTGCTTGCATTGTATCGTGAATTTGATTAATTGTTCGGTTTACTGGGTAAGTTAAAATTAAGAAAATAACTTTTTTTTGGTTTTAAAAATAGTCGTAGGCGTAATCCCAGCTATGCGAAGAGTAGGCGCGATGATAGGATAATAAAATTATGAATCTAATTTATGAGTCCGTCTTTCAGGTTCAAAAACATGTTGAACACGTATTTTTTTATTTTAATTAAAACGTTATAAATACATTAAGATATAAGGCTACTTACGGGGGGTTGTGACGTCACGTTTAAGTATTTGTACTTAAAAGTGACGTAACACAAAATTCAATCCTGTTGTCATTTGTTTGTGAAAGAAAAGAAAAAATAGTTGTCCATAATTACTTTTTTTCATTCACCTTACCTATTCCCTCTGGTTGATTTTTAAAGAACAGATGATTAAAAGTTCGAAAGTTTTCTTCATAGAAAATGCTTCTGAATTCTACCAACAGCTCAATTTAAAAGAAAACAAACTTACGACGTAATTGCTACTTATTAATTACACACAATGGGTCGCGATTTAACTATGGGATCGATAAATCTAACAATATGAGCGAAAGTGATGAGAATAATGAAAAACAATGGATTCCCATAGAGAGAAGCTATTGTTTTATACATTTTTTGCAAGATAAAAGTGTAACTGAGAAATTTAGAAAAACAAATAACTGGGAGTTGTTATTAAATAGTTTTGATACAATGCTTGATTGTTAAAATTCATTTCGTATTACTAATATGTAATTAGCTATAGAGTTACAGGCTTCGTTTGATTGATCACCATAATGTCAGGAACTAATTGAAAAAATGTCGGATTGAAAAAATATTTCGATGATATTCCTCGATTCCTCGGATAATAGGGATTATCCAAGTGAGGGAAATAGTTTCACGGAACAATGGGGAACTAGTACCGATATGAATTTGTCACGATCTAGCCTAGAAACCATTGATTTCCCCAGGGTACTACAAGGCTCGTTGTTTCTGTTTTTTAAAACAAACAATGTAGAGTTACATTGTATAAAGTCTATTTCAAATGCGAATTCTTATTTGAGATTTTTTTAACAGTTCCAGCCCAACCGTATGTCTATCTATGTTTGAAATGGAGTAACTACCTATCTGACCTCCTCAACCCAATTGTCCGAGCAACTCGATACCTTTTTGGTAAGGCTGGTTGTCAGACTGTCTCCCTCACTACGCAGAAGGACCGCCAAATGACAACTTAGTACCTATTATTATTTTAATCAGTTCATGACAGTACAAGAATCAATCGAACTCAATGACTGCTTATCTGTAATTGCTCATAAAATCTCATTTATCTACATTATCAACACTCGAATAAAAACAAAACCTTGTTAAGTAGCTCTCTAAAACAATGTCATGATAATAATTACAGTTAATGTAAAGTCCAGTTAATTATCATGACATCATTGTAGACTGGTGACTCACTCGTTTTTACAAGTTTAATGGTTACATGGATATGAAATATTTGGTTAGCATACTGTCTAATCTAAAGCCTAAATTAATGTTTTACCTAAAGAGGATTTTTAGTTTGTTCCTTCTCTGAAGTGGTAGGATTTGGTTCAGTAGCTTCAATGACTATACCTAGGGGGAACTCTAACCTCACAAACTTTTCGTCTTTATAATGTATTTACATTATACCTACTATCTATAGGAATGTCTATATTTCTATTTTATGCCAAATATGATAAAGATGTTTTGATTGTTGTACCCAGAAGGCTCCGAAACTACTGAACCGATTACAAAATAAGCTACACTATCCCCGAGTAACAGTATAAGACACAATATGTGAAACCGTGGGAAAACGGCTAGTTCTCAATATACCTAGTTTCAGAGACCCAGAGACCCACCCCTATAATTTCATAAAACCTCTTCATAATACATATTAGTATCTATACATAACACCCCAAATACTTAACTCTCTTAATCCTTACCTTCCTAACATTAGGGTGACAATGATAATTCTAATTCCGAACCTTTGCTCAAATGGGTGACCACACGATTACTACTGTCAGGACACAGGTGGTAACAGGGATAGGTCGATGTCAACCTATTTGATACCCGAGGGGTAGGATGGGTGCGGTAGTGGGTAGGTACATAGAATTTGGTTTGGTATGTAGGTCAGGTGGATTTTGTTAATGAAATGAAGTATAGTTAGCATCGACTTTGTTTCATTTCATATTTAATCCACGTTACACTAATTTGTGCTGATAATTTTGGTTTAATTACACAAATTTTGTGGTAATTCTGTCTTCTCATAAAAAGTGAATAGGTTATTTTTAGGCAAGCATGCTCCATTTTCGACCACGCTAACCATCAATTGAGATAGTGGTTGAACTTGTGTTTATCATCAATAAAAATAAATAATAACAGTATAATATTTTATTAATATCAATCACTGGTAACCTCTAAACTAAGTAACAAATGCATTACAATTTATTTACTACAAAAAACCTTGCAAGGAAAAAACTGCATTGAACTGCGCCTCAATATAAAAGTACCAATAACACTAAGTACCACTAGGTACCGTTTAACCGACCTCCGTCAACGTACAGTCAACTTCAGGTCAGTGGTAACAGTTTTATAAGAAACTCGTACTTATTACTATTGAGTTAAGGTGCATGACAGTTACCACTGATGTGTAGTTTACTGTACTTGAATCAAAGCTAGCCGATTTCTATAAGAGTTTAGATTCGCTACAGTCACGCGAAGATTACTTATAAAGAAAGTTTTTGCACCTAGTCTATGTTAACTATAGATTAATGCTGTTAAAGACTTGAGGCCTGTTTCAATATTCTGTCTATCTCTTGATTTGACTTACTCTAGTAAGATAGGATTTGACATTAGCCCCAAACATGTACTTTCAAAATAGGACATTGGGAATGGCTGTAAGATAACTGTAGTTAAAGCCTGCCGAAGTTGCTACAGCATACAAGGGTTTGATTATATAAATTATTATATTTCAATTGTAGAAAGAATGTCTAAATTGATACACAGTCTAGATAGAATCTAGAACATGTGAAAGTGTTAAACGTCAAAACTTCTTGGACAGAAAATGAAACCTTTTTTTACTTTTTTCTTCTTTGTTCTTTTTTTGTTCTGCACTTTTGTTTTAAAAGCTGTCACTTGGAAAATGTCATGAAGGCAAAAATTGTATTTTAATTTATTGTTTATTTTAACTAATTACTTTTACTATGATTAAAAGCTTCTAAGAAGATTATTACGCTTTGACTACTACTCACTAAAACCCTGTCTGCGAGGCATTGTTAACATTGGTGACCCCGACGTGATCGCGGCCGAAATTCAAGACTTGGCGGCGTGGCGGCGGCGGCCGTGGCGTGATGACCATACCGGACCCAGCCGTTATCATGCTCATAACGGAATGTGGTAGTGAGTGACGCGGTTTGGCCATAGGGAAGTACGCCCAATCTTAATTCTATTTACTTTGGAGTCAGATAACCCCTAATTGAAATGCCTCAACCTACTTAATCTATGTAACGAAAGTTTAACCCCCCACTTTGAACTTCTTCTACTTGCACCTCGCTTACGGACGCACCCTGGCATTTTCCAGATTCGCTGTGTACACCTACTTCTTGGGTTCCTGTGAAATGCGCTGGCACTGCTAGATATCTCTATTTGCTTGCTACAGCAAATGCTTGCTGCATCTTGTGCTGTTTGACCTGCTTTGCACGCGTGCGTCGCTGACTGAAGTTCGTAGTCGTTGCCTGTGCGCGACTAGCACGGTTTGACTTTGCTTTCTTTTACTTTACATACCGTGTCTAATACTGGAATAGCTTATTTCTTGACGGCCTGTTCAGTTCTTATAAGCTTCTACTATGTCTGCTGAATTAAAAGCTCTTATTCGGCAGCGGGGTTCAATAAAGGCTAGAATAACTTTATTTGATAAATACTTAAAATCTATTAAACTGATAGAAACTGATAGCATTACTAAACAAATTATACTTGAAACCGAGATAAAACTAACAAAATTCAAAGAATTGTTCACACAGTTTGATGAATTAAAAACTAAAATTGAAGAATTAGATCCCACACAGTTGGAAGAACATGACTTGATAGAAAGTGACTTTTGTTCTAATATTGCTAAAGCTCAATTGTTAATCGAAGATCTTAGCCCTACTGGAAATACTAACTATAATTCTTTAGCTAACTCTCAAAGTAATAAACAGGATAGCCACTATAATCACAATATTAAATTGCCTACCATTCAGTTACCTACCTTTGATGGAGACTACTTGAAGTGGATGGAATTCAGAGACACTTTTGATTCATTAATTAACAATAATGACAGTATTTCTGAAATAAATAAGTTTCATTACCTTCGTTCTTCATTAGTGTCAGGAGCGTCTAATGTTATCAAGTCTATTGATTTCACGGCTACCAACTATAAATTGGCATGGTCTATACTGACCGAACGCTTCGATAACAAAAGGATAATAACTAATAACCATCTAAAGGCTATTTTGAATTTCGACAATATAACTAAAGAAAATTACAAATCTTTGCGTTACATGATTGATTATTACTCTAAAAATATTAGAGCCCTATCTTCTTTAAATGATCCTGAATCCCGCTGGGATGTTTTACTTGTATACATCATGGCATCAAAACTAGATGGCGCCACAAGTCGCAAGTGGGAGGAACATAGGAATACTATTACCACTGCTCCGACAATTGAGGAATTCTATACCTTTTTAAGAGACCGTGCTGACGTTTTAGAAACCGTGCAGTACACTACTAATACTAATAAATCTGATAAACAATATTATTCTAAAGATATAAAACAAACCAAGTCACTTGTTTCTTCTAACATAAATGATAATAAAAAATGTGTTGTATGTTCACAAGATCATTTACTATATAAATGTGAAAAGTTTAAGAATATGTCTGTAGATGCTAGATTTAATGAAGTTTCCAAGCATAAGCTTTGTCACAATTGTCTGCGTCCTGGTCATTTCTCTACTCACTGTAGACATCACTCTTGCAAATTTTGCAATAAAAAGCACAATTTATTGCTACATAGATCACAGTCTAACACTGACAAGGCAAACTCATCTGTTGACAAGACTTCTGCAATGTCACCTCCTCAAGAAGCTAGTTCTTCCCAGGTAACTTCTACTATTGCTTTGTTCACTCCTGTGTCACACTCTGTGGCAACACCTGGGCAGATCCTGCTATGCACTGCTCAAGTCAATATAGTTGACAGTCAATCTTCTGAGAATTATACTGTTAAAGCTCTCTTAGACAATGGAAGTCAGTAGTCATTCATTACTGAAAGATTGCAGAGAAAATTGAATTTGTCTTGTTCCAATACAAACATATCAATTGCTGGTATAAATAATAAAGTGACTAATACTAATAAAATGTGTAACATAAAACTTAAATCGCGGATTAACTTATTCCAGACTAATGTAAAATGTCTTGTTGTGCCTCAGATTACTGGCACATTGCCTAATTCCTTTATTGACTCTTCAGATTTTAATTTTCCTAAATCTATAAACCTAGCAGATCCTACCTACTATATACCCTCTGAAATAGACATACTGCTAGGTGCTGATGTTTACTGGGAAATTGTCGATTCTAAACAAATTAAATTAGGAAAAAATAAACCTACACTTCAGAAATCTAAACTGGGTTGGCTCGTGTCTGGCCCGACCGGTGTGAGATCTACTCCTTCTATTGCTACTAATTCTAACTTGAGCACAAGGTGTTTTGTGCAGCTCGCATCCGAGTGTTCTAATGAAGCTGTTGCTAATACGATTAGGCATGACTGTCATGCAGATGATCTATACACTAGATCAGACTGTGATGACTTAACTACTGCTGGCTTATCTCAGGACTTCAGAAAAGAATCTTCTGTTTTAGGTTTGAAATGGTCACTTAGCCCTGACATTTTGCACTATTCAGTCGAAACTAAATCTACTCCTAAAACAACTAAACGCTCTATAATATCAAATTCATGCCGAATACTTGATCCCTTAAGTCCCTTATTTGATTGCACTATTTTACATAAAATCTTATTGCAGAAACTTCGGTTACTTAAAATCGACTGGGGTGATGAAATCCCAAATGACATTAAAAGGTCATGGAAAGAATTCTATAAAGAAACTGAATATTTCACTCACATTTAGATACCTAGATACATTTTCTGTAGTTCTCCTATTTATATAGGAGTACATTGCTTTTCTGATGCTTCACAAGAAGCGTATGGTGCATGTATTTATCTAAAGTCAAGTAATAATTTAGGTCAGATTAAATGTAACTTGTTATGTGCTAAAACTATAGTTGCTCCTTTAAAGGCTGAAACAATTCCCCGTTTGGAATTGTTAGGTGCTTTACTTAGTGCTACTAAACTATATTCCAAAGTCCTTCATTCTTTAAACCTTAGTATTTCACGCTCAGTATTTTCGATCGCGGCTTCTCTATAATAATGCTCTTTGGTGACATGGTCTTTCATTTCTGACCAAGCCTGAAGACTCAAAGCCCCAACTTAAAGTTACTTCTTCTACTTTGCCAGAAACAAACTATTACTACTGACGTTGTGCCATTTCAAAATTACTCCTAACTATATAAACTACAAAAGATATTTGCTTATGTACTAAAATTTATAAACAATATTTATAGGCTGAATACTAAACTTAATGGTGTACTTACTTACTTGTTCTGAGTTGAACAATTCACTGGAACTATTAGCTAAGGTGTCACAGAGAGAAAACTTAAAAACTTTGTAGGAGCTAATAACGAACTGAAGCGGCTGTTCAGAGAAAATGAGCGTTTGATTAGCGACTACGCGGGCGGAGAAGGCATACAATTTTATTTTAATTCTCACCCGCATATGCACCGCATTCCGGGGGAATCTGGGAGGCCGGAGTCAAAACGGCCAAACTCCATTTAAAATGTATAGCGGGTAATTCTAGTTTAATCTTCGAGGAGATATCTACACTCTCTCTCTTTCCTGCTATGCATCCCACATGGTGGTGGGGTCTGCTTTCCTTATTTTTTCCTCTCCACTTCGCTTTACCCGTGACGTCGTTCTTGGACACCTGGCACTTTCGATATCTACACTCTTTGCACAAATTGAGGCTATTATGAATTCGCGTCCTGTATGCGTACTGCAATGTCCGCTGATCCATCGGATCTCTCCGCACTTACTCCTGGGCACTTTCTTATGGGTAGACCGTTAACCTCGCTGCCATGACCCGTGACTGAGCAGATCGGTATCAACCGGTACCAACTTATTGAGCGCCTGAGACAACGCTTCTGGTCTCGAGTCAACGTTGGGCAAAGGCCACTCTACACACTCTACACACTCTACACCCACTCTACAGCAGCATGTAAAATGGCAGCGAGAACAGCAGCCAGTTCGTGTCGGCGACTTGGTCTTCGTATTGGACGACCAGCTACCACCCATGATATAGCTTATGGGGCCGCATTCAGAAGCTCTATCCTATATCTCTATCAGGAACTGACGGTGTTTGCAGGGTAGTCGACGTCAAGACAGAGAACGGCGTCATTCATAGGCCCGTCTCGCGACTAGCCCTACTAGATTCCCATGAGCTCCTTGGGGAACATGTCCCCAAGGGGGGGGAGGATGTTAAACGTCAAAACTTCATGGACAGAAAATGAAACCTTTTTTTACTTTTTTCTTCTTTGTTCTTTTTTTGTTCTGCACTTTTGTTTTAAAAGCTGTCACTTGGAAAATGTCATGAAGGCAAAAATTGTATTTTAATTTATTGTTTATTTTAACTAATTACTTTTACTATGATTAAAAGCTTCTAAGAAGATTATTACGCTTTGACTACTACTCACTAAAACCCTGTCTGCGAGGCATTGTTAACAGAAAGCACATTATAAAGTTGAGGGAAGAAGTTTTGTTGGGAAGCGAGAGGACCAGCGTAGAAACAGATACCTACTAGCATACACCTATACATCAGAATAAGACTGAGTAACGTTATTATTATCTGGCAGCTGAAAGTAGTTTCCTCAGGACACGGGTAAAACCGCAGGACACAAGCTATAAAATAAAATAATTGTCTAGCGATGCCTATAACGACTATAGCTTGCGTGCGAACTGTAATCTACATAAGTTCAGTAGTTCAAACTAAAGACAAACTTTAACGTTTAATAACTATGACAAAACAATAAAACGTTGACGTTAATAAGCTTTGACAAGACAAAGAAAAACCTCATAAAAGTTGTTTCAAAAACGTAAAGAAAAAACTTCATTGGTAGTTTGTTTAGTTTCAATAGTGGGTAAAATCCTTGTAAAGCACTGGTACTCAGCTGAATCCGGCTAGACTGGAAGCCGACCCCAACATAGTTGGGAAAAAGGCTTGGAGGATGATGATGATGAGTAGGTAAAGTCCTCATTTCATAAAATATAGTCAAAGTGGGAAACCCTTATTTCCTTAACCTTTATTTTAGCCCTACATTAAGGTAATATTCCAGGTTTACTACCTACCTACCTCCTGATTAGTCACAGAATACTTAACATCCCAAAAATTAGTCTTTAACCCTAAAACATCCCCTCTCAAACTAATTTTCCTCAGCAACAGCCAACTCTACAAAAACCACACCCTTTATGTTAGGCCGTGTTCACACTCACGGCCAAGTTCTCATTTGAAGACTTCAGTCTCCAGGCCTCCAGCTAAATGTTTTCATTATGGTATTAAATTCAAAAATCTTTATTGTGTAGGTACTAAATAGTTAGGTAGGTATTTGATGATATTTACAACTTTGTATGTGCTTAGAACTTAGTTGACAGTTAAAGCATTGCAATTTATGTTCTGGTGGATATATTGTACAGTTTCATTATACATATGTACTTACATTTCATTATAATTATCAATACAGGTGCTCTATATTTCACGCATAAGCAAAAATTCGGTGTAAGTCTTGTGTGAATTGTACTCGCATATAAAATATTCACTATATCTAAGTAAAAAATCCTCAGTATGAGAGACGACTCGCACTTAACCAATTTGTCACAGTAACATTCGTATGTAGTACACGCTCAGCTATTATCTAAACATGTCTAAACGCAGCCTTACAAAACTACAGCCCACAGATCTAAAAAAAGCACAGAAGCCCCATTATTTCGTCATGACACTCACACCGACACTCTAGAGCACTCTAGACACCGTAACATGACACTAAGAATACTGACCTAATTCTTGGGAACGCCAGTTGAATAAACGAGCTGAAAATTTACGCTGTCTTATTTTCTGAGAGATTAAAAGTGTCTTTAGTAGCACACTAGAAACTTTTAGTCGGCTGACATTTTGTTCGAGAATACCTGATGTTACACACATTACAATGATGAGATATTTTGACCAAAATCGTATTATAAATATCATATAGTTTATTGCATTCCATAATGTACATTAGGTGTAGAATATTAAATGATAGTCACAATTATGGACCCTGATGGGCACAGCAAAAGAATCAGACCGACTAAAAATTCTGATTGAATTCACGTCTTTTTTTTAGCTAAATAAATACCTGATCTTTGTAAAATGCGTACTACGATACATCTTCATACTAATTTATAAGCCCAAACAAACCATCGGCCGACTAAAAGTTTTTAGTGTGCTACTCTAAGGGGAAAATAAAAAAATGTGTTTTTTGTAGGGTTAAAAGACAGTTGAATACAAGTTGGGGGATAGCTGTTCTCTGGTAGAATTGGGAATGGGTTTTCATTGTTTTATTTTGTCTTTCAATTGTTTTTGTTTCATCAAGATGAGGTTTTCATTTAAAAGTCGCCTGGAGCGGTAACGTTTCAAAGTTTTAGAGTTTTAGAGAATAGCTAAGAGCGATTGTTAATTGTTATATTAATTGACTGGCCGTTTTCCTACGATTTTACCCGCATCCTTGGGGAACTTTTCCCGTACTAAGACGCAGGTACGTTACTCGGGTTTAGTGTAGCTTTCCAACAGTGACATATCTTTTCAAATCGGTTTACTAGTTTCAGAGTCTTTCAGCAAACAAACAAACAACAAAAATATGTCCTTTTTATTATATTAGAATAGAAGATAGATTAAGTAGTATAAATGTTCAGTGATGATGCATTCAATCGACACAATAATATTTGCATAGATTATTACCGTTAATGTGACATTGACTCTTTAGCTATGATCAATTAATGAAGGATTGACCTCCAGATGTACATAAACAGATTGACGCCGCTATTGAATCTAGTGATTTATGATTGGAAGGTTTTAGGGTACTGTCAATAGAAAATAATATTTTTTTCACCGTCGATCCAAAAACTTCTAATAAAAAATTAAGTGTAATACTTATTATTCAGGTATATTTTCATATTTAATATTTCTCCTCAAATACTTATTTAACTTAGGTAGTTGGTAAGATTATATAATTGGCGATTGTTCAGGCCATATTAAACTAAACTATTTATTGAACGTACATAGAACCTGTTGGTTTTCTTTTGATAAATAACTAGAAAAACCTACAGTGGCTTATCCAAACACGATTACTGCTACTCTCCAGAGAAATTCACATCGACACTTTACTAGCAAAACGTCAGCCGAAGCTAGCCATGACAGTTATCCGACTTTGCAGACATTTCCCAGAATGCATTGTACAATGCAATCTATCTGTAACTGTCGATTGACTAATGCAGCTTAATGTTGTTAGCTTCCTGGATTTAATGTTAATTTCTCTGAAGACCCCACAGTAGGCTTAAAGTTTTTCTAAACCAAAACCTAATTTTTCAGAATATATAAACTGTTTATGGGAGAAATTATAACTAAGTCAGAATATACTCGTACCAAAGAGTTTCACAAGATCTAGTATAACTGAGAGGAATTAATTTTTCAATTGAGTCCAGCAGGTCCTAAAATGACCGCGTTCAAACAAACTCTTAAACATTACATACTTACAGATAGAGTGGGATACTAGGTTTACTATCAAAACGTCAGCCGAAGCTAGCTGTGACAGTTATCCGACGTTGAGACATTCTACAGGATGCATTGTATAATGCAATCTATCTGTGACTGTCGATTGACTAATGCAGCTACATGTTTAATGAAGGTATTGTTAGATTCCTGGATTTGGTTGGTTTAAATTTAGTAATAGGATCTAATACCATGAAGCTGAAGAGTTTGTTTGCTTGCTCGAATGACTAATTTTAAAATCTTTTAGGGAAATTATTCAGAATAATGAAAAGAAAACTGATGTTAATAAAGGCTATCTGGTAATATTTAAATACTTGTACAGATTGCTATGTTTGGTTACAGGAGAAAATCTCTTACCACTATCCATTACTGGGACTCCTTTGATATTTGAGGCCATAAATCTTCTAAAAACGCGTGTCCCTGAGACCTATTATTACATGATTTATTACTCTTAGACCAGCATTATAAAATACTAGCTTTCCGCCCGCGGCTTCGCCCGCGTGGAATTCGGTTATATTGCGGTATAAATCACAACTATAAGAAAACTTCTCATTCCCACGGAAAAATCTAAGAAGCGCGATGTAACGCTGGATACGATTAGTTGTTAAACCAAAACTGAATGGTACACTATATTATACGTTTTCCCTTGTGGAGCAAAAACATGCAGATTTTGGGCACTGGAAACCCGGGAGCACGCTACATAGAGCTGACCATGCGAAAAATGGAGAGACGATTCTTGAGATCGGGCAATTTTCATTGCCCGAGCTTTAGATGAGGTGCTCGACAAATTGAATTGATCGTTGAATTATAGTTATTTCAGGATAAGTAGATGTAAAAAAAAAAAACAGTTAAGACGATAAAACAAATTGTACGACATCCCTCGGGAATTCCTCATTATCGAGGATTCATTTAGCTTCTAAATTTATATGTTCAAATTCATTTGCAATATATAAGTAGATGTAAAAAAAAACAGTTTAGACGATTAAAGAAATTGTACATCATCCCTCGGGAATTCCTCATTTTCGGGGATTCATTATCGTATCATTTAGCTTCTAAATTTACATGTTTATATATTACCTTGTTTTAAACGACACACAGCGCCATCTACAATCCATCCATCAAGCAAACAATATTTTTGTTTTCCCTCGGGAATATCTATTTTTTTCGGGATAAAAAGTACCCTATTATTTAATCCGGACTTCTAACTTTACGTCTGCAAAATTTCAAAGCAATCGGTTCAGTAGTTACGGCGTGAAAGCGGAACAAACAAACAAACAAACAAACTCACTTTCCGATTTATAATATTAAGGATATCCTAAGAATTTTCCACATCTTAAGTTCCTACGCTTCTATAATTTCGTTGAATATTACATTATTTATCTTTATTTAGTAGAGATTTTGTTGCTAGGGAGAAAAAACAAATTCCCCTGTATATAAAACTCAGAAAATTCATTATTCATCTACTTAAGAGTCAAGAGTATCTTCGCTGTATCCAACTTTTTATCTAATCACCAAGTTCTTCTTACTTTTATACTTTACTTTCAGGCTTGCGTGATTCTTACTTACTTTCTGTCATGATCCTTCCTTTACAAGTTTGGCTAAGTTATCTAGACAACCCGGATTCGTTTAACTTTTACAAGTGTGCCATAATTGACCTCAGACAAGTATCTTGTTATAACGAAAAAAGAAAACTTTGCGGTGATATACGAACTCTTTAGAAAGGCTGAAAGTTAATTCCTGTGCCTGCTTTTTTTTGTTATTGTCGCTATTTTTGACGTTAAATTTCATACACATTAAAATTGGGAAACTTATTTAGATCGCTAAGCATTTTAGATTGACAGTTTTATTCAATCTAGCTTGTGTCAGAACTTCTTTGCGCAGCCGGGTAAAAATATAGATAATGATATAAAATTATTATAAAAATACACTAACATTTGAAATACGGAACCATTATAAACCTCTTCATTCAGCCTAATAATTTAATATGTGTCTATTGTGCTACATACACAAAGGGAATATTTTTACACTGTTAATGTATGACGAACCTTATGTGGACTGCAAAATTTAATAGGCCTATAATAATGACATCATATATAAAGTATGTGCGAATTAACTGACTAGGTAACTGCTTGTTAGTTATGAAACATTTTGTTGCATAGCTAGGAAATATGACATTCTCCTGCGTAGCTTTTACCCAACTATGTATGTTGGGATCTGCTCACAGTTTTGCTGGTTTGGCAAGCTGACTACCAGTGTTTACATGGATCGTCTGCCTATCTGAACTCCTCATTGTTAGCCACGAACTCCCTAATATTATATACTTAATCATCGGCACGAATCTTGAGCGCTGACCTTCACTTGAGCAGAAGTGATTTATTGGGTCCCTTTTGTGGTATGAAGTGAGGCGCGCAGGCGGGCTAAAGCGGTGGTCATAGCCGTTACTCGGGATTGGTTCTTTGCTAATAATCATTTCCGCGCAGGTGAAGGTCAGCGCTCAAGATTCGTGCCGATGATTACCTATACATTTACTTACCTTTGTTAATTACCAGTAGTAGGTATGAGGAGAGTGAAAGAATATGTCGATACTCGCTTTGCTTGCTTTTCAGGTTCATATTCTGTCATTTCTGTTTTCAACAACAAGCAAATTACTTTTATGATAAATAAATACATAACTTGAACTATAGACAAACAACCATAACAATCAAATTGAACTAACATAACAACAATAACAGCGGAACAGCTAGAAATAACGTAAACATTTACATTAGATAATTGCGTTTAGTTCCGCCGGGTGTACGTAACGCTAAATAAATAAAACGTATTGATTCACTCAAATTGGTTTAGTGATGTTAGATTATGTAGTATGTTAGAACTATTATATTATTCACAAGCTTTTACCAACAGTTTTACCCAGTTTAGTATCCACTGAACTGTAGCTTTACTGTATCTACTACTCCGGCTGTCATTGAACATCCTTGGCAGTCGATACGGGTACTCAGAAGCCAGTCTAACCAAGAGTTACCTATAAGGTTGTCCGGGTAACTGGGTTGAGGAGACCAGAAGCCTGTTAGACTGGAAGCCGACCCCAACATGGTCGGGAAAAAGGCTCGGAGGATGATGAGTGGGTACTAATCTCGTGCACCTGGATAAATAGTAACCTTCTCTGGTAAATGGGCTATCTAACACTGAAATTTTTTTTCATATCGGTCCAATACACGGAAAACTAAATTGTTCGTCCTCTTATGTCACTACTGGACCTGCATGATGGCCTAGCGTATTCAAACAAACAAAAAAACACTTCACCTTCGTAATGTTATAGTATAGTTAGGTACTAAACCAGCAAACAAAATAAAATAATTTTAATTATATTTTCCCTTCGACAACCACAAATTGATGCCTTATCATAACAATAATAGCTTTTCTTCAATTATTATTAAACCCCTTCCTATACTTAATCATATATTTTATTATATTACACTATATGCCTCCTAGTCGTAGGTATCTCCTAAACTACAGCACGTAGATTACGTAAATATGACGTAGAAGCTACGTGACCGTACGCCTAGTTATTGCGGTCTGAGGAGCACTGAAAATTGCCCGAGTAGGGATGTGACATGTCGATGGTAGGAGATCGATGTTTATGTGATTTTTTGAGGATTTTTAGTTTTGTTAGAAAGCGCTTTTTCATGCGGTAGGTATAAAGCATTGAAAAGGACCTGAATTTAATATTAAAGTCCGACTTCAAAAAAAGGATGCGGTTCTCAAGTTACTTTTTGTTTTTTTTTTCTTAATTTAAACTCCTGAAAAAAACTGAAAATTGCCTGAGTAAGGATGTGACGTATCGATGATAGGATATCGATGTTTATTTTTTATTTTTGAGAGGGATTTTTTGACGTTTTTTTTTAGTTTTGTTAGGAATGACTTTTACAACAGTATTACGCATTGGAAAGGACAGGAATTTAATAAACAAATACTCATTTTGTTCTATTTATTTAAGTCGAAAAATCCTGGATTCTGAGTTATTTTATTTTCATAACGTTTAATAAATATGGTTATGCTACACTTTTGTATTAATCCTTTTATTCTTATATTTTACTCTCAGTATTGTAGGTACATTATGAAAACATTTTTTAAAATATTTTCCTTTCTTAAAGAACAATTAAAACAACAAACAAAATTAAAGAACAATAGTATTTTAAGCACTTCAAACCTTTTTACTGTATATTTATTTAAAACATGCTTTCATAAAACCTAAATTAAAAGTAAAACCATTGCGATTTAGAATCATAAACGTTCAAGTGTAGAAGCGAAAACGCGTTTTTCTCCTACATCTAGAACATTTATAATGTGAACACACTTGAGACTCCATTTTCCATCATTAAAACGAACTACACACATACCTTGCGACATCTTTCTCATGACTACACATTGCACGATTTATATTAAGTATAAGTACTACTGGTATACATACCTACATACTTTCTAATATTACAAGAATAGTTTCATGTCAAGAATAGGTACATGCGGTAGGCGTCATCAGTTACTAGAACTAACGAGGCGTTCGGGTTCTTTGTCAAATCAAAACTAACCGGTCAATCTTTTGACAAGAAGTTTCTTCGAGATAAGTATAGACTCAGATAGGGTTAAAAACGTGCCTAGATTTGATCTATAAACACAATACAAATATTTTGCATTGCATAGAAAATCGTGAATGTCACTATCGGCTTCACATTTTTTACCAAATAAGACCTAACATTGCCAAATCTCTTTGCCTGTGCTCAAAATTTTTCAACCACTGCCAACTAAGCAATTCGTGTAAAGCTACAGTCTTCACAATACTCCAATAGTACAGTCAACTTCAAGTCAGTGGTAACAGTTTTATAGGAAAATCGTACTTTTTACTATTGAGTTAAGGTGCATGACAGTTACCACTGATGTGCAGTCTACTGTACGTTCCAGAAAATTCTGGACACATTCCAATTTCGTACTGCATAAAAACAAAATCGTTCCAATTCCTGATTCTAACGGTTTTTTCGTTCGATTTTTAAATAGAATCAGGTCATCGTCTGCTTAGCCTTTTCCCAACTATGTTGGGATCAGCTTCCAGTCTAACTGCGGCTGAGTACCAGTGTTTTACAAGGAGCAACTGCTTATCTGATCTCCTCATCATGTCCTAAGCCTTGTCTTAACTATGTTGGGGTCGGCTTCCTGTCTAACTGCGGCTGAGTATCTGTGTTTTACAAGGAGCGACTGCCTATCTGATCTACTCAACCTAGGTAAATAAGCATCCCGATAGGTAACCTTTGGTAAGACTGAAGTCAGACTTACTGGCTTCTGACTGTTCAAATGACGGAAATAGAATCAGGTCAGTTGTTTTTAATTAATTCATTCATTTAGCCTATGCGCACACTGTAGACAGACGGACGACTGTTGGGCATTTTTTTTTTTGAAAATCGTGAATTCAATCAAAGTTTTTAGTCGGTCTGATACCAGACAAATACCTGATCTTTTTTACGTGCGTTCTTTCATTCATCTTCATCCTAATTTATGAGCCCAAACTAACTATCGCGCGACTAAAAGTTTGCAGTTTGCGCGTACTCTTATCTGACCGAATTAAGGTGGGTCACTCGTTCAATACCTACATATAGTCATTCGTTCATTCTGAATGTTTGTCTAATTCATTAGCAGATTCACGAGAATCAGGTTATCAGTTCAGTGGGGCGTTGAAACTTTGTTTAATTGATTGTGTGAACGTTCCATTAGGCGGAGGGTGACCAGCCTTTCAATTTGCCTTGGACATGACTTAATTACTAAAGTATAAAAATGCTCCAATTAAGGGCGTTGCGATTTGATATTTAAATATGCTCTTGGTGTCATATGTTAACGTTATATCAAAGTAATCTTAATTGGATATTTAGTGTTATATTAGATCAATAATGTATTAAATGTTTGAAAATATCGTACAATATTTAAAAGAACGAACGGTTCTGAGGTGCGCTAAAAACGAATCGAAAAATGATGAAATAATTGCTACTTTCTAATGATTTTTCAAAATTAAGAAGTATAGGTATTCTTTACAGTCCATTTTTACTATATCTACATATACAATAATTTCATTTTATACCTTCATCAAATTAACATTAGGTAAATCTCATCATTCATTCATTCTCCTCCGCTCCAATCATTTTAATTTGATTCTTCAACCCACAGCAAATAGCGAATCAATATAAATTGATTCGCCATGAGTTCTGACAAGCGACGCTGATTGTCTGCGCAATCAGACGTTCATGGCATTAACCAATTTATTGGCTCATCACTGCAGAGCGATTCGGCAAAAATGACATGTCTGATTCTATAATGAGCATACTGTTATATGATGATATTGGTAAGGATTAAGATAAATTAGAGGTTGACATAATAGGCTAGTTTCCTAAAAAATAATAATTAGTCCGTCTTGTAGATTGTCCAAAATTAAGCGATACGTATTTTTTCTTTTTTAAATTGGATCAGAACTTGTTAAGATATAGCGTGTTAAAGTTGAGTGTGACGTCACAAGTTGCTACAATAGGGTAGTTTCCAGGGTCGAAATAATGAAATAATATTTAGTCCGCTTTTTAGATAATCAAAAAATATTGGATACGTATTTTTTCTTTTTTTAATTAAACATAAAATGACAAAGATAATACGCTTCAAAAATTAGGAGTGGGGGCCTTTTACGTCACAGTCTCCTGAAAATTGTAGCAACTTGTGACGTCACACTCAACTTTAGCACGCTATATCTTAACAAGTTCTGATCCAATTTAAAAAAGAAAAAATACGTATCGCTTAATTTTGGACAATCTACAAGACGGACTAATTATTATTTTTTAGGAAACTACCCTATTTTCAGGACACTGTGACGTAAAAGGCCCCCACTCCTAATTTTTTAAGTGTATTATCTTTGTCATTTTATGTTTAATTAAAAAAAAGAAAAAATACGTATCCAATATTTTTTGATTATCTAAAAAGCGGACTAAATATTATTTCATTATTTCGACCCTGGACACTACCCTATTCATTAGTCTTTAATAATTATAAAACGACTCACACTTTCACTGATAAACCATGGGAGGTTTTAGTAGTGTCTATGGCTAGATATAATGTAAAAAAGGTATATATAGGCATATCTTAGAAATTAAGTTGAAAAAAATATATTTACAATTAATTAAAAAAAGGGAGGTTGACATCCTACTTTTTAATTATCTTGGCATCGACAAAAAAAAATATGATTGACTAGCTGTTTTCCACGGTTCCACTCGCATCAGTAAGAAAACTACCTACTTACTTCCGAAGTACCTATATACTTACTAGATTATTACTACTACTACTGTTTTAGCTAAAGAATGAGCAATGAGCATGTCCCTAAGCTAGTACAATGTTTTCTCCACTACAAAGACTCACATAGGTTGTAAGTATACCTATTATTTTCAGTTAAATATAAGATTACTTTGCAAGACTACAATCGCAGGAAATAGACAGTTGTTTTTTTCTATCAAGGTCTTTGTAAAGCCTCTCAATTTTTTGTATTTTAAACAAATCACGAGGTTTTTATTTCAAAGACACTCTTGATATTTAAATATTGCAACAGTACCTACATTATTCGTGAGAGGTTACATGCAATTTTTTCTTAATTGATTTGCTAAAGTACAGTTTGCATTTTACCGATTTAATATATATTTTTGTACTTCATATCTAAAGTTTTTATTTACCTTAAATCTATACTAAAATAAACTAAATCTATATTTACACAAAACAAGTATACGGTGGTAGAAGTAAAAGCTTTTATGTTTTGTTTCATTATTTAAAGAATTATGCCTATTTAAAACTGTTTTAAGTTTTGCTTTTGTATGATTTTCTTTGAAAAAACCATTTCAAAAAGCCTTTTATAAACCTTTGTTACTATGCAAAATATCGAAATTACCGCTCATATTATGAGAAACTTGCTTAAAAATAGAAAAATATAGCTTAAATCTGCAGGATCAACAAAAGTTAAAAATTCACAAGACTACGTGGATGAAAATTAAAAGCAAATGTTTGCGTAGGTATTAAAATTAAATTCATGTGCAATGTATGAGGCATAAAGAGAGTTATACATAGGTACTCTTTCAGGCAGCCGGTGAAACAGCTTACTTTTAAATATTATGAAACCATGGCTTCATTTTAAAACTTTTTAATGTTTTAACCTTATGATTTTCATTCAGTTTTATGACTGTATACATTACTGTACTGAATGCCGTTCATTTCCGCGGTTAACGGTTTTTTATGCGATTTTATTTTAACCATATTATGGTTATACTTGAACAGTGAGTAAACGTCTAAATTATTTAATAACCGTTGATAGATCTCAATATATCTTGGACACCAGTTACTGATTAAAATATCTCTCAGAAACCTGGACCTATGAAATCTGAAATCAACAACCTGCATTGAGCAAGCGTGGTGATTAACGCTCAGTCTTTTTCCATACGAGAGGAGGCCGCAGCCCAGCAGTGGCACGATAAAAAGGCTGTTGATGATGATGAACCGAAAACTTAAATTTCACCAAAACTATGCAAATATCCTGTCATTTCAACAAACATGGCCGCCCCACTGCCCAAGTTACCGTGTCCAGAATAACAAATGACTGCTCACCGATTGAAAATGCCACACGCCTTGAATATTTTATCACTATTTTAAATGTACACAAATCGATTTTATCGCCAAATGGCTTTAAAATCTATTTTCAGCACTTTTGATGTAGTTTTTATGGTGAAGGAAATTGGGACAGATTTTACGAGCTTTTTTAATGATAGACTAGATTGGAAAAGTCTGGATTGGTTTTATTTGTGCTCTTAGAAGTGAGAAATAAATTATTTTTAATTTTTTTTTGGAAATGATATAAAACTCCACTACTTTCTCGAATATTTAGACTTAATAATCAACTCAAATAATATGTAAGTTATTAGGGAATATGGTAGGGACAATAACTTTCAATTTGCATTTTGATCGAAACAACGAAAGACTGTCGACATAAAATGCAAGTAAACATAATACACTCTTCCATAAAAAATATGCCAAATTAAACATCAAAATAAATTACTACAATCACCCCCAGAAAACCAATTACCAATATCGATACCTTAAATATTATCGATATGGTAATCACATCACTACTAACGAAGTCATCGTTCACAGAATCGATATCAGGTTCCTACCGTCACGTGTCTATATATCTCTGCTATCCATGGAGAACAAAATGATTAGCGGAGGTGGCATAACGGAAAATCTCCTAAAAAAGCAGCGCGCCAAAATTCGGGTGTGCGGGGGATGAGGAACGTAACTGTTTTCGCCTTTACACGCCTTCTTTAGACCCGACCATTTTTTGTAATATCAAATAACGTTGACATTTGCCTAAAAAGAACCCGAACGCCTCGTCAGTTTAACGTAACTTACAGTTTGGGTCATGCCCACCGTACGAATTTGACCTAGAAGGATTCTGACCTACCTGCATTATAGCATCTCCGTTTTTCTTTCCTTACTCCGTGGGTATATCTCTGCTATCATATATTGTCGCGTCCTCGGTAATAGATTGAAGGACGGGGCGGCTGGGGGTGTTAGGGTAGGGCAAAAGGGGGGGGCGTCGTTGTTTTTGTCTCATGTGTCTCAAGGGTCTGTTTATTTTTGGAGTAATTTGATGCCTTGGGAACGTGTAGATGTAGGTAAATGCTTTTGTTATTAGAAAAGAGTCGGGTTGTGGGTTTATTATTTTTTTCTTAATATACTCGAATTGCATAGCATATACGTTCTAAGTACCTAC
Source organism: Helicoverpa zea x Helicoverpa armigera (assembly GCA_033682625.1). Lineage (NCBI taxonomy): Eukaryota > Metazoa > Arthropoda > Insecta > Lepidoptera > Noctuidae > Helicoverpa > Helicoverpa zea x Helicoverpa armigera. The sequence continues at coordinate 108,508 of JAWIIS010000015.1, read as the reverse complement.
TTGGGTTTCCGAGAAAGGGAAGTCATCCCGTTTAAATAAAATTGACAAGTCTGATTCAAAACCAGTTGCCTGACACAATTTTCAGTCACAATATGAACTGACAAATAGGTATCTGATTTTAGGTCAGTCCTATGTTGTTATTTACCTTACCAAACCTCTAACAGCATAATCTCCTTGTTACAGCTGCACTCGGAATACCGCAGCACTTACAAATGGCACGAGTACAAGGAGCAGCAGCAGGGGGTGGTGAAGCAGCCCGCCCCCACGCCCCCCTCCGCACTGCCCATACAGAGGGGTAAGTTGTACCACTTGCTTGTCAGTAGCCCCTCAGCATCATGATGCAGGAGTACCTACAAGGCACCTCTGCACTGCCCAAACAGAGGGGTAAGTATTACATCCCCTAGAACACTAGGTATATTACCTCTCGAAGCCACCAGCAAAAAGCAGCAATAACCAGTCAAAAGCTCAGTTATCAGATCTAGGAGGTAAAATGAAAGCTATGAGACTCACCTTTTATGTCAGTGTCTTGTACTTTTACAAAGGGTTAATTAGTTATCCGTCCCTTACAGCCAGTTTCTTCATCAAAAGTAAAAGTCAAAGTAATGTCTAAAGTAAAAGTAACGGTCAAATTCGTTTTTTTTCAAGGCTAAAGTGAGAGCAAAACTAGTAGAAAAAACGAATTTGAACGTTACTTTTTCTTTAGACATTACTTTGACTTTTACTTTGGCTTTTACTTTTGATGAAGAAATTGGCTGTTAATAAGACAGAGAACAGTTCATCTCCAACCTGATGTTGACTGACCTGACCGCTCATCAGCCCAGTAGATCTTATAACATTGTCCTATAAATAAAACAAATTTCTATAAGACAATCAGCATCATGCTATCCTGGCATCATGCTTCAGATACTGCATCACTACGGTGTAGGTATGTGGAAGTTTCTAGACTTGACTAGACAAAGAATAACAAAACCCAACAATAAGCTCCTATCTATACTATCCATAAGTTTTTATTGTGTCTCCAATTGATAGAAATAAATGGCAAATTAAAGCGTTTGATTAGATCAGACATTGATGAATGGTGTTATCCGATTAATTACATTAAAACTACACAAACACAAACAAAGAAACTCGATGGTGGACATTTTAGTGGAGGATGAGACGGAATACCAGATTTTTTTAAATATAGCTACTGCTATTTACCTTCAGAAGAGGAAGCTTTTATCGTCATCATCATTAGCCTTTTTACTGTCCCACTGCTGGGCACAGGCTTCTCCACATACAGTAAAGGAATAATATGATACATAATCGTCAAGCTTGCTCAAGTCTGGCAAATGGTGATTTCAGACTAAGTCTAGGTTTCCTCACGATTACTTCCCTTCACCTTTACTCAGTCATTGGTTTCCAAATTCCAATTCACTAAGAAACATAAGCTGTAATTGAACCCACACACACGTACTTGAGAGGCTGGTACTTTGACAACTAGACCACCACGTCATCAGCCTCTATATCGTCCCACCGCTGCGGGCTCCTCTCACACAGAGAAGGATTGAGTGTTAATCAGCACGCTTGCTCAATGCGGTGATGTCTGACTATACAGTCCAGGATTTCTCGAGATAATTTCCTTCATCTTCAATCAGTGATTGGTGTCTGTGAATACTCACATAGGAAGTACATAAAACATTAGAGACGTTGTACAAAAACTTATTAACAATATTCTTTTGTCCCCAGGTCCGATGGAGCCAGCGATGCCTCGTCGCAAAAAGTACCCCGGAGTGGCGTACAAGACGAACGAGCTGTTCGACCCTGCACCCGCTGATGATATCAGGCCCCAGCAGACTTCGGCCTTCGACCGGGCCAGGGTAAGTGTCTTAAGAAGAACAGCATAATTTTGACCACTTTAGTGTACCACGAGTGGGCTAGTAAGCATTACAAGTAGCGTGGTAGACTGTAAAAGACAAGGTAATCTTTCCAATTATTACGCAGTGTTTTTTCTATGAAATCGTGACGAAACCAGCTATGTAGCAAGATATTATTTTTTCAAAGAGCTCCAACGCACTTCATAAAAGGGCACCTAGATAATTTTTTTTTATATATATGACGGCGCCACCGTCGATGTGTCAACCATCCATCTGTCAACGGTGGACCTTATATAAAGCGGCGCGCGCGCACGACTCGGGCAGTGATGCCAGATTGGGGGGATTCCCCCCAAATTTGGGGGTATTTTCTGCCCACGGGGGATTTTTTGGGGGGAACAATCCTTTGGGGGGATCAGCGGGGGGATTAAAAATTGGCTTGGAGGGAGTTGGAGGATTTTTCGGAAAAGTTTTATGACTGAACGCGACCAAATTACTTACTACTTCATTTGATTCCACCATAGAACCACACACAAAAATGCAGTTGGTGATAAAACTTACGGACATATAAGCAAATTGACATTAGGAATTTTGTCGTTGCCTTTTTCTAACGCTGTTGTGGAAAGAACTTTCTCGCAAGTTGCGATTGATTGAGGATGTGTTAATTTTAAAGTAACTTCAAAGATGCTCAAGAGATTTAACTCGCAGAAAATGTATGGAACTGCAGCCGACGACGCAAGTGAGGATGCTGATCCAGTAATGGAAGCGATTGCAAAATTATTATAAATTATTGTATTTAAATAAATATTTTTCTAATTACTGGGGGGGTTTTCTCTCAAAACACTAACATTTTGGGGGGATTTTGGGTGAGATTTGGGGAGAATGCTAGATCATCATCTGGCAACACTGGACTCGGGTCAAGTTGTTTTACACCCCTGGCTGGAGGCCTTAAATTCTAGGCATCCACAGGGAAAAGTCCGGTTAAGCAGTACACGGCCTCCTAGGCTGAACTGCGAGATGCCATACCAAAAAAAAAAAAAAAAAAAAAAATGGCTCGGGTCATTTGTTCGCCGACCGTTGCCGAGTGCACACCTCCCACACAAATTCGTGATAATTTATTTCGTTAATATTAATGAATTGTAGTGACTAATATTGTGTTAATTGGAATAAACCAAGTGATTGTGTGAGAACCCCTTTGTTTTATTTAACGATGTCGGATCCTGACGCCGACATATATAATTAAATAAGAAGAATGTGGGTAACATCTATCGCTAATCGCAATATGACTGCCTGAGAAGTAGACAAAAAATATTTATCAATATAATAATTTATCTTATTTTACATTTAACCAGAAAAATACTCAATGTAACCTTACATAATTAAACCAAAAAAGAACATCCAACCTCGAACTCAAACAAAATTATTCCATTCACAATTTAAAATAACTCTCAACATTACGCCGGCTCTCGATACGGTAAGGTTTAATTCGACTGACTGTAAACACAACCGTGCCGTGCTTGTAATAAAAGGCTTACATAAACACAGACAGGACAAACATGGCCGCCGAACGTTGCAATGTCAACAGAAACTGCCAATAAACCCTGGCTGTACGTTATTATGAGTGCAAAGTTCAAAAGCAGTGGGGTATCTGAATTTTGGCAGTATTTTGGACCCTATATTATAGTCGTTGGTTTATATGACTGAAGAGTCTTAATCAGTTTTATTGTTTTTATTGTTTCTCTGTAATTATCTGAGGCTTGGAAGTCGATGTCTACAGACACCGACTTCTATTGACATCTGTTGACTGTGTTTTATTTGCCACCGACTTCTACGGCATTTTGAAAAGTTTTTTATATATAAATTGTCATTTACAATGAATCATTGTTTGCAAATAATAGCCGCAGTCCATAATTGTTATTTTTTACTATCAAAACTAAATAGGATATCCAAAACCCATGTGCTAAGGAAATGTAAATCCCGTTCTAAATGTATGAAAGTACTATGTAATCAACAAGCCAATATTCTTCTCAAAGCTTCGATAGCAGTATATTCAGATTTCGTCCTAGAATTTACGATATTGGGGTAGGATGAGCCGATTGGCCTCCTTTGCCGAAAGACAATGATATGAAGATTGTCACAGGATTGCGACTGCTGTGCATGGGGTCCCGGGTTCGATTCCCGAGTAGGGCCGTCACTTTGTGGGTTTTTTGAAACTTTTACAAAGCAGCTCGGCGTTGGTGATACACCCGTGCACAATTACAAAATCGCAAATAGTTTTAGAAACTTTCTTAATTCTCTGATGACTAGGTTATTTTGTTTTATAGTCATTATAGTTACCTACTTACCTTCCGTATTTTGTTGATTTTTGATTTTGTCGAACTAACAATTTACCAACACATACGAAGTGGTGAAGAGGCATTTTCGGAGTTGTCCTTAAAAAAGTGCAGATTTATATACTTTGAATAAATGAATTTTTATCTTAGTCTTTATCTTTAATTATAGTTTTTGTTATTTGGTGCAGAGTGCGCAAAGGAATGATGCTGATCGCGCTGGGCGGCGCAGCAAGTCGGAGGGACCTCGCCAGCCGAGGTGGACCGACACCGTCGAACCTAAGGTAAGTTAAAGTAAACAAAAATAATAATTATATTTTAGGGTTCCGTAGGTACCCTTAGCACCCTTACCCTTACCCTTAGGGCAAAAGGAACCCTTTGCTGTCCGTCCGTCTGACAATAGGAATCGGGACAGTTACACAGTTTTTACAGATGATTGATGCCGCTAAATAACAAATACTTACTGAAAACTAGAATAATATAAATAGCTATACAGATAGGATCTTAGTGGGTACCTACCTAGAGATTTTTGACCTTACTAAAGAAATGTGGCTGCAAAACGGAGCTTATTTCAACGTCATAATCTGACCTTTTTAGACAAGTGTTCAACAGACGTTTAAACGTTTTTGTGGTACGACGGTTTTTGTTTAACGAAAGCGGGTGAACCATACTAGTGTGTGTAAATGAAGATGCATCTTCTCCATGACTCGACGATAGCAAGGCTGTAACAGTAACAGTAACTAAGTACGGCTCACCCATTTTCCTGAGATTTAAAACATCTATACTTACTTCCACTTACCTAGTTTGCGTGCACAATACCTAATACTTATTTATTTATTAGCAGACTTCCTCTCCCAATCTGTTGATCGAAGAACATAGCACAACAATTTATTACAACAACGGAAACAATTATTTTATTATTAGATAGAAATAATAGCCTTTCACTAATTACGTACGTTGAGATAAAAATGATATCGACAGTTATAAGAACTGAGTATTTCTTCCTTATTGTAACTAGCATACTAACATCCATTTTTACCTAACTATTAGTCTTCTTAACAAGGGGTATCGTGTTGCCCGGGTAACTGGGTTAAGGAGGTCAGATAGGCAGCCGCTCCTTGTCAAACACTGGTACTTAGCTGAATCCTGTTAGACTGGAAACCCACCCCTAAATACCTGATCTTTGTAATGTGAGTACCACTGTTCGCGACAGACGCATCCGTGCGCCGCGAGTGCAAAATCATAATGCCTGAGTGTTCGTGTATGCGCGTAACTATTTATACTCTAACAATTTTGTGATGAGGGTAATGAGCAAAAAGTGCCGTGAGCCGCGCCAAGGTATGTTTTTCACGTGCACCCTCCTTCTAAATTGTTATAGAATTCTGTTCAGATTTTGATAGTGCTTTAATTTGTAAATTATAGTGTTTTTTGATACCAAATTGTAATAGTTTTGTAGCGGTAACCTTAACCTACCTAATTATGTATAATAAACCTAATAGTTCTGCCGTTTAAGGCCTGATTTACCCATGTAAACATTTCTTGATAGCAAAAATCCTAGACTTTCATTAGTGAAATAGTGTTTAACTGAAAGCCTAGGTCCCATTGTATAGAAAATAACTTGATTTATAGAAATATTGTTAATAGTTTAAGTTATAGAACAATAAATAATGTTTGTGTTTTGACTTTCATTTCACATGCAAATAAACAATACTAGGGCTTAGGTCACATTGTTAGGATTACTATCGCCAGATAGCCCATGAAATGCCCTAACACACACTACCTTTCGTATTGAGATAACCCCCATAGTTTGTTTTTTATCTCAAGATAGTCTCCACCTAAGGGCCGATTTCACATAGTTTTTTATAGTTATTCGGTTATAGTATTTCAGCCCTTAAGGTATGCAGGGTGTGTGTGGTATAGTTCAGTAGCGCACGTCATGGGGCGTCTGACGCTATGTGTCCTGTAATGATATCATGTACCAATTGTTTGTAATACGGCTGTTAAATTGAAAGGTCAATAAAACTGAGTTGGTCGGAGGGACGAGAAATCGAGGTGCTCGTCACGGTAAAGTTTCGAGCTCATTCGGTGCGCAAGCGCCGCCGTACAAATCGTAGTCATCGGTATAGATTTTTGATAGTATAACAAGTAAATAGTGAAAAGTAAATAGTGTAATTGTAGTATGGTAAGTACGTCGAAGCTCGTCCCTTCAAGACTCCTGAAAAATATATGAAGACTTATTATTTCACCGGCATCCCTGAACCTATAGTAGCAGAGAGTCTAAAACCCGTCTAAACGTATTCTTGTTTCTGAAATTCCTGTTTCTCGCCACATCGTAAATACAGTCCACTCGCCCAGACGTCCAAGAACCAGCGACCGACGGGGCGTCAACGTCTCGAAGCCACCCCATAGTACCTGTACAACGTCCCAAAAATATCTCGCAAGAGAATAAAACAATCGTGTCCAGAGCAAGACATTTTATTGCACATAAAACTGCATAGGTCGTATATCGGCGGAGAATCTTAACACCGCGATGTAGAAAAATGACGTTTCGGCACAGCGCCATCTGTTATCGATTTGCGGTACTAACGGTAAACAAACTTTATCGATTTTGTATGGCAGTTTCACGTAGTATTATAATTTATGTAAACAGAATAGACATTCCGCCCACCATGGACGGCACTGTCCATCAACCAAATCATGACAATATTAACTTAAATTAATTTGGTTTCGACAATGCATAATGATCTAAACTAAAGCCTTATGTCTACAATACAAGAACATGCTTTATGTAATACAAATGCAATAAACAACAAAAAAAACAAGTGAAATGTACAGGTTCATCCCTTAGGTAATATACATACAAAAAAAACAAAAGTAAAAACAAGTGAAAGATACAAAATCATTCAAGTACATTCACAAACCGTGTATAAGAAATGTAAAATAAACTATATATAAACTTCAACAATATGGTGATAAACAACAACTAAGTAGTTACAGGTAACATAATTAATTTAGATATGGGTCTTTTAATCTCACTATTTTTACAGCGTATTGTTACAACGCGAGTAATATTGTCCAAACCTGGATGCTTATTTGTAACGATACCGTATAGCCATCGAGCAGGTGGAAGACCATCTTCCTTCACCAGAACTACGTCTCCAATCTCAGGTTCAGGCTTACAATCTGTCCATTTATATCGGTGTTGCAATTGAGTTAAGTACTCCAGTGACCATCTACGCCAGAAATTTTGAAGCATTTTCTGTGTAAGATGCCACCGCTTCAGATTACTAACAGACGAATTTTCATAATTAACATCGGGTACAGTTACCAGAGGTTCACCCACGAGAAAGTGCCCAGGCGTCAATGGAGATGAGTCCTCTGGATTGTTAGAAAGCTGACAAATAGGCCTCGAGTTTAGGCAGGCCTCAATTTGAGCCAGCACAGTTGTCATTTCTTCAAAAGTCAATGTGCTGGTGCCTATAATTCTTTTTAAATGGTGCTTCGTGGACTTGACACCCGCCTCCCACAATCCTCCAAAATTTGGAGCATGGGGAGGTATGAAATGCCAAGTCGTACCATTCATAGAAAGGAAATCAGCTATTTCCGAAGCTACCATGGACCTTTCAGCGTTGAATAATTGTCGCAATTCTTTCGCACTACCAACAAATGTGGTCCCGTTATCACTCCACAGGTCCAATACTCGGCCACGTCGGGCTACAAAACGCTTAAAAGACGCTAGAAAACTCTGAGCCGTCATGTCGCTGACAACCTCGAGGTGAATAGCCCGAGTGGACATGCAGACAAATAAGCATATATATCCCTTAGTAGAGTGATGACCACGACCTTTAGAGCTTCGGACGCTGATTGGACCAGCGTAATCTACCCCACTGCATTGAAAAGGCTTCTGAACAGACACCCTGGACTTCGGTAACTGACCCATCATTGGTTGATGTGTTTGTGTGGAATGTCGAATACAAATTACACACTTATGAACATGTTGCCTAACGAGAGTCTTTGCATTGAGTATCCAGTATTTGGATCTTAAGTAATTCAGCATCAATTGCGGCCCGCCATGCAAAGTTCTCTCGTGAGCCTCTGCAATCAAAAGATTGGTAAAGTGTGATTTGTGAGGAATCAAAATGGGATGCTTCATATTATCATTAATAGAAGCGCGGTGCAAGCGGCCGCCAACTCTTAAAATGCCATCATCGTCGAGAAAAGGGCTCAACGAGGTAAGTTTAGTATTCTTATTTAATTTACGATTCTTCTTTACAGCTTCTATTTCATCACTAAACGACTGGAGTTGGCAGAGTTTGACACAGGTAAGTATAGCTTCATTTAATTCCTTTGTAGTAAGCCAAGTAGTTAGTTTAATTCTATCACATTCTAATTCCTTCATCCATAGAAACCTTCTACAATAAGCTATTACTCTTACTAACCTACTGAATTTAGAAAATCTAGTTAAAATACTATCATCAAATTCTACTGCAGTTGCATGACACTTTGTTTTTATCTTTCTTTCTTCTAACGTAGTTCCTTGAATATTTGCTCTATTATAATCTATTTTATCATTCTGCAACCATACTGGACCCTTTTTCCAGAGTTGCAGGTCACTACATTCAGAAGGACTAACCCCCCGAGATGCGCAATCTGCTGGATTTTCCGACGACACCACATGTGACCACTGACTTCTATCCATTATGGTAAGTATTTCGGAAACACGATTTGCGATGAACGTTTTCCACCGACTAGGGTGGCTGCTTAACCACGCCAATACGACGGATGAGTCTGTCCACGCATGTAAGTGCTGCTTGGGAACTTCTAGGGTTGTAGCGACTTCCTCAAGAAGTTTTGCAAGCAAGACAGCTCCACAGAGCTCTAAACGAGGGATTGATACCTGCTTAACAGGAGCAACTTTAGTCTTTGCAGTCACCAAGTTTGTATGAATGTGTCCTTCTCTGTCAATGATGCGAACGTATACCACCGCGGCGTATGCTACATTGGAAGCATCTGAAAAGCCATGTAATTCTAGAACTCTGTTATCTTTGCTAGAGTTGATCCAACGAGGCAGACGAAACTTAACAAGGTTACGAAGGTTTTCTCGAAAGTCAAGCCATTCTTTCAGCAATGGTGCAGGTAGTTCTGCATCCCATTCGATCCCAGTCATCCATATTCGTTGAATGAACACCTTCGCAGTAATGATTGTCGGTGCTAACCATCCAAGGGGATCGAATAGTCGTGCTATGTCTGAAATAACCTTACGCTTCGTAACTGGTAAATCTAGCTCCTTAAGTTGAATTGTGTAAACGAACTCGTCATTGTCTTTGTCCCACGTTAAGCCTAATATTTTCGAAATAGCATCAGTTTTTAATTCCATGTTCCCTTGTGTTTGTGATATTTGTTGACCGTCTTCAATTAATTTTAATAATTCTTCGTTGTTACTAGCCCACTTTTGAAGCTGAAACCCTCCACGTTTAAGTAACTCAGTTATCTGCTTATATATTTCTACTCCCTCTTCTATGGTTTGACAGCCTGCCATAAGGTCATCCATGTAGAAATCTGAAAGAACACGGGTTTTTGCTAAAGGGAATTCAGCGCCTTCGTCCTGAGCTAACTGCTGCAATGATCTTACTGCCAGGTAAGGCGCCGATGAAGTTCCAAAAGTTACTCGCAAATGACGTAACACCTGAATTTCGTCATCTGGATTCTCCCGCCATAATATGCGCTGAAAATCTGTGTGTTCATCGCATACCCTAACCTGCCTATACATCTTAACGATGTCTGCTACCAGACAGATAGGTTCACGACGCCACCGCATGATAATATGACGAAGATCAGGTTGTAGTGGAGGACCCACCATTAAATCATGATTAAGAGACACTCCGTTGCTGCCTACACATGATGCATCAAACACAATGCGCAACTTTGTTGTACTCTTGTCGTTTCGAATGACTGCATGATGAGGTAGGTACACAGCACTTTCCTTGTCACTATCTTGTACTATATCCATATGATTAAGATCCAAGTACTCCTTGATAACCGCTGAATACTGAGCCTTGAAGTCTGGATTCCTTAGAAATCGCTTTTCTAAGGTTAAAAAGCGTTTGAGAGCAATGTCCTTTGATCCCCCATATTTACAAGCAGGATCACTTGACCTGAAGAGCATGTGCACGATATAGCGACCAGATTCATCTCGCTTAGTCGTGCCCTTGAATATCTCTTCGCACTTCTGCTCTTCTGGGGTCAAGTACGCCTTATCGTTAAGGCCTTTGGGCTCAGCTTCTAGCTCCCAGAATTTTTTAAGGAGACTATTTTCATCTGTGAGAGTAGAATGCAGTGTAACGACGGTATTGTGGCATGTTTCGCTTTGGTTGATTTCACCTACTTGACCAGATAAGATCCATCCTAGTCTTGTGTTTTGCGCGATGAGTTGACTGGATGAACCTTTGATTAAACCTTCTAACAAAATCTGGCCATAAACTTCGGCGCCTAAAAGCAAGTCAATCTTGTTCGGCGTATCGAACGAAGGATCTGCTAAAGCCAAAGACGAAATTGTGGTTAAAACGTTTGCCATAACTTTCCTTTCCGGTAAAATAGTCGTTAACTTCTTTAAAACATAAGCCTTAACCGTGATAATAAAACTAGGGTCAATGCGTGATTTAACCTTAATAAGAACCATCGAATTTAGTGAAATTGATGATTTGTCTTGATCACAACCTATACCTGAAATTGAACCCTTAGTTGGTATTCTTTTAAGACCTAAGAGCTGGACTGCGGACTCCGTCACAAACGAAGCCTGAGATCCCTGGTCTAACAGGGATCTTAATACTATAGCAGTACCGCTCTTTGATTCCGCTGCAATCAGCGCAGTAGCCAATAATATTTGGCTATGACTATTAGCAAAACAACTTACAATATTGGTGGAATTGCTCTGGTTTGAAGTGGTAACAGCTGACCCACTACCTTCAACAACTTGATCCGGGTTGTTACTATCACCACCTGATTTGGAGACGTTTTTGAGATGAAGAAGACTATGATGCTTCCTTTTACATATATGACATCTAGAAGACTGGCGGCATGCATATACGGAGTGATTTGCCCCTAGACAATTATAACATAAACCATTTGTTTGGACAAAATTACGACGCTTTTCAATATCGAGACCGGCAAACCTTTTACAATTAGCAAGCTTGTGGTTATCCTGACAACATATACACAATGTAGTAGACACATGAAGTGATTTGACGGGCACATTACGATTGGACTGACGACCTTGACCTTTGTTATCTAAAAATTCCAAAGACCGAAATCTTTGTTCAAGAAAAGATTTGAACTGATTCATTGTAGGCAATTCGTCTGAACAATCGCTAATTTTCATCTCCCATTGTTTACGTGACTCAGTATCTAGTTTTAAACTCAATACATAAATAACTATTACATCCCAATACTCAACCATTATACCTAAATTTTGCAAAGCATGTAAACATTCATTGGAAGTATCTAATAATTCCTTAATCGCACTAGAAGATTCCGTTACAATATTCTTTTGACTCATAAAACGTTTAATTACACAATTTGCTAAATACTTTTTGTTATTATAGCGATTCTCTAATTGACTCCAACAAGTTGCATAATTACTACTAGTAATAGGAATGTGCCGTAAAAGACCTTCAGCCTCTCCAGACAAATGTGATTTCAAATAGTGCAACTTTTGAACATCGTCAAGTGCACTGTTATCGTGTATTAAGGATTTAAACAAGTCTCTAAAACTAATCCATTCAGAATAACTTCCGCTAAACATAGGCAATTCAATTTTAGGTAATTTCACAAAAGATGTCTCTTTAGAACCCTTCGCAGAAGATTCAAGCACTTTAGCTGAACTATCGGAACAAACAATTTTTTTCAATGCTTCCTTCAACTCTGCTTTATACTCGGTAAATAATTCTTCCGTAGTCTCGTAAACATTTTTTAAGTTATATTCAGATTTTTCGTAATCCATGGCCTTAACAGATGACACAATTTTCATGTGAGTTTCAAAAAAAGCTGACCAGTTAGCTTCTAAATTTTCTAGTCTAGTTTCTATATAAGAACTAGTTAGTCGCTCCTTAGGTGATTTCTTAAAATTAGACCTTGCTTTACTGATGGTAGATTGTAAATTAAATTGTAAGTTACTCAACGCTTCCATGTTGAAATATTAAAGTCTTTCACTAATTTTATACTAAGTCCGTGGCCAACACGTAAAAAATCACAAGTCTTTTAACTTATTAAACTTCGCTGCAAAATCGGGCATAGGTTCCCCGTAGTTCACTTTTTATTGAAATTATTCTAAGTCCATGCACACGTTAAAATTTTCTAAGTCCAAATTGTTAAGTAAAATTTTCTAAGTTAATAAGGTCTAAATTTGCTTGAAATTTTATTAAGTCTCAATGTATTAATTTTGTCACTTTGAAAATAAAGTACTCACAGTTTGTCTTCGTAACACAACACTTCACCACTCACTCACTTATACTCGTCGCGATGATATGCGGGGTACTCCTCCCCCGCACCGCAGCCGCTCACGCCAACAGGAACCAGCAGCGCCAGCGCCGACCGTTGTGTACCACTAGTACATACACGCGTACGCGCCTACCATGTACGGCCCGCCGATGCCGCTCGCGCTGACGTCACACTCGCGGCAGGTTGACCGTGCAACCCTACGACACCGTATGACGATGCACACCAGTCCTTCATCCGGCTCGAAGGACCAATTTGTACAACGTCCCAAAAATATCTCGCAAGAGAATAAAACAATCGTGTCCAGAGCAAGACATTTTATTGCACATAAAACTGCATAGGTCGTATATCGGCGGAGAATCTTAACACCGCGATGTAGAAAAATGACGTTTCGGCACAGCGCCATCTGTTATCGATTTGCGGTACTAACGGTAAACAAACTTTATCGATTTTGTATGGCAGTTTCACGTAGTATTATAATTTATGTAAACAGAATAGACAGTACCTGCTTCTGAGCTACGTCCGTCCCGCACATCCGTTTGGTCCTTGCGACCCGGATCGCCTGGGAAGCGAGCCAGGAACTTCAGCTGAAGATACTGAAGAGTTGTAAACAGCGAGTATGCCTGTGACAAGATCGCAAGGAAGAGCCGCTCAAGCCTGGATCATCGACGCCAGACCGGGCCGCCGCACACCCCCCATCGTGCACGACCAGCCGCCGTTCTCTCCAACCACCACCGAGGGGAGTGAGCAGCCCCCCCCTCCCCCGAGGGGGGGTGAAGACCTACCCTGCCCCGCAGCTGAGAGGGGAAGTGAGGCGCCGCCCTGCCCCCCTGCCCCGCAAGGGGGTGAAGACCGACCGCGCCCCCCTACCCCGCGAGGAGGTGAAGAGCGACCAGCGCCGTCGTCGTTGATGCAGACTAAAGCGTCGTCATCACTGAGGCCGCCTGGAACCAGTGCTGAAGAATATAGTTCAGGAGGAACACTGAAGGCTTGCGACAAGACATACAACCGAGCTGTACCGTTGACTACCCGGGTTGACGCCCGTACCGAACATAAGGCACCGTCGCACAGATCGACGGCATCAAATAGAAAAATTAGAAATGCGCGTGAAGACTTATTGAAGATTAAGTTGGAGCTAGCGCAAATAGCACTTCAGAGGGCCGAGGAAGAATCGGACGACGATTATATGGATGATAGAAATTCCAATGAAGAGTACATTCGTTCCTGGTTGGAGGAAGCTCCGGAACCAGACCCGCAGGACGCCGCCGCTGAGGGAGGACATAGACCACCAGATACCCTGGACCTGCCCGAGCCCCCCCCCTCCGCGGTTATAGTGAATCCGGTCCTGCGTGGAATAAGTACTGCTCCTGGAAGAGACGCCGCCGCCGAGGGAGGACATAGACTGCGGGGTACCCTGGACAAGCCAGAGCCCCCCCCCTCGAAGACCATCGATACTGAAGCCCTTCCATCAATGAAGAAACCAGTTGAAGATACCGCAGGGGGTGAAGGGCTCCGTCCGTTTATCACGGAACTCACCTCCGCCATCGCATCGCTAGCCGGCAATAGAATCGAAGAGAAACCGGTGTACCACAACCCTGCTGCATCGAAAGTCATCATGACGCTGCCGAACTTTAGTGGATTGCATACAGAATGGCTATCGTTCCGCGCCATCTATGAGACAACGCGACCATATTTCAACGATGTGGAAAATACGGCGAGGCTGAGAAGAAGCCTGCGAGGAAGAGCGCTTGATACAGTTAGTTCCGAGCTTATCGGCAACGCCAGGCCGGATGACATCATGAAGGAGTTGGAACTTCAGTTTGGCCGCCCCGACTCAATAGCGCAAGCGGAGACAGACAGACTGCGCGGGCTGCCACGCTGCGGAGAAGCACCGAAGGACATCTGCACTTTCGCCAGCCGTGTACGAAGTGGCATCGTCACACTGCGAGCGCTGAAAAAGGAACACTACCTCATGAACGCCGAGCTTATGCGCATCCTCACAGAGAAGCTGCCGAACTCGCTACGTGTACAGTGGTACAAGACATATACTGAGAAGTACCAGTCAACGCCGGACTTGAGTCTCTTCAGCGACTTCATCACCGAACAAGCTCGCTACTGCAGCGCGTTTGCACCGCCTGAAAACATCAGTGAAGCTACTGGACTTAGACGTGTGACGCAGAGAACACACACCACTATAGACAAGAAGCCCGCATCGAAGTGCCGCATCTGCGAGATGGATGGTCACCGATCGCTAGACTGCCACAAGTTCGTGAAGGCTTCTGCGGACAAGAAGTGGGAACTAGCCAAGCAGCACAACATGTGCTTCCGCTGCCTCCGCCATCGTCAGCACGGACACAGATGTCAGAAGAAGAGATGTGGAATCGAGGGCTGCACAGCATCACACCATCATCTGCTTCACTACAAGAAGAAGGCGAGCACTACTGAAGTCGCACAAGAAGCGCAAGAAATAGTCGCAAGTTCACGCAACCACACAAATCAAGCGTTCCTGAAAATCGTTCCGGTGCAACTGTCCGGACCGGCGGGAGAAGTACGCACCTACGCACTGCTGGATGACGGCTCAACCGTGTCACTGATTGACGAAGAGCTGGCAGACATGATCGGTGCAGAGGGACCAGTCGAGCCGATGAAAATAGGCGCCATCAGCGACGTGACTATCGACACGCCCACGTCGAAGAGAGTTGACCTCACGCTATCGACCTGCCATAGGAAGAAGATACCCTTCAGGGCGCGCACCATACCACGCCTGCACCTGTCGCCGCAGTCAATCAGCAAGGATGACATCGCTGACTGCAAGCACCTATTTGACCTGGCAGATCAGCTGACGTACAACGCAGGGACGCCGAAGATTATCATCGGGCAAGACAACTGGCATCTGCTCCTAGCAACAGACATCAGAAGAGGGCCCCAGCATCAGCCGATAGCATCGTTAACTCCCTTGGGCTGGGTGCTGCACGGTGCCCGCACTAGGATTCTGGGACAGCAGGTGCACTACGTCAATCAGCTGAACGGCGTCGAGGAAAGCATAGACAAGCAGCTTCGTGAATACTTCGCACTCGAGTCACTCATCATCAACCCGTGCCGACCAGCTTCTGACCCAGAGAAGAGGGCGGAAGATATATTACAACGCAGTATAGTACAGCTGGAAGATGGACGTCTTCAGACTGCGTTGCTATGGAGGAGTGACGAGATACAGATGCCGGACAGCTACGCGACTGCGATGAATAGACTCGTATCAATAGAGAAAAAACTCGACAAGAATCCCGCTCTGAAGACTAGATATATGGCGCAGATGGATTCACTAATAGAAAAGGGCTACGCAGAGAAAGCGCCCCTTGAACGTACACCGGGAAGAACGTGGTACCTGCCGCACTTCGACGTCTTCAACCCTATGAAACCGGAGAAGCTTCGTATAGTTCACGACGCAGCAGCGAAGACAAGAGGGATGTCACTGAACGACTACCTGCTCACGGGTCCGGACTTGCTGCAGTCGCTGCCCGGCGTGATGATGCGATTCCGACGTCACCGCGTCGCCGTCTCCGGAGATATCACTGAAATGTTTATGCAGGTGAAAGTAAAGCCAGAAGACAGAGACGCTCTCCGATATCTGTGGCGAGGAGAGCGGCGGGAGGGGGCGCCGGAAGAGTACCGAATGACGTCAATAATATTCGGCGCAGCAAGTTCACCGTGTACAGCAATATTCGCTAAGAACTGGAATGCTAAACGCCATGCGAACGAACACCCAGAAGCAGTAGAAGCAATAGTCAAGAATCATTACATGGACGATTACCTGGATAGCTTCAGAAGTACAGAAGAGGCGACGCGCACAATCAAGATAGTACAAGAAATACATAGTAAAGCGCGCTTCGACCTAACGAAATGGGTATCCAACAGCGAAGAAGTGCTGCGTGAATTGGTACCGGACCAAGAAACAACACAGATTGTTAATCTTGGAAATATAGAAAACACAGAGAAAGTACTCGGCGTGATATGGAAGCCACACACGGACGAGCTGAGCTTCAACTTAAAACTCGCGCGCCTACCTACTGGCCTGCTCGACAAGGAAACGCCCACCAAGAGAGAGGCGCTCAAGATAGTTATGTCGCTATACGACCCGCTGGGCCTCGCCTCGCCTATAACAATCAGAGCGAAACAAATACTACAAGAAGCCTGGAGGCGGGGAGTTGACTGGGATCAACCTCTCGATGAAGAACTGTCAAGCCAGTGGAGGGCGTGGATAAGTCATCTCGAACAGCTGAAGAACGTAAACATACCGCGCTGTTATCCTGGGTACAGCGAGGCTACAGAAATACAAGTACACGTGTTCACCGACGCCAGTGAGAAGGCCTACGCTACAGCGGTGTACTGGAGGTCAACGACCCGTGATAACAACGTGCACGTCAGCCTCGTCATGGCGAAGGCGAAGGTGGCGCCGCTTAAGCTGCTGTCAATACCGCGCCTCGAGCTGCAAGCCGCGGTGATGGGTACGCGCGTCGCAGCCGCAGTGATATATGAACACAACGTCAAGCCCGCCTCCGTGACCTACTGGAGTGACAGCAGAACCGTTCTGACATGGATAAGGAAAGGAGCCAGATCGTACAAGCCGTTCGTCGCACATCGCTTGGCCGCCATAGAGGAAAATAGCAGAGTCGAAGAGTGGCGCTGGGTGCCTACAAAAAGCAACATAGCCGACGCCGCCACCCGCGACGTCCCGACGCATTTTCACACCGACCACGAGTGGTACCGCGGCCCTAAGTTCCTCTACGACGACCCATCGACATGGCCGACCGAGTCACCAGCTGACAGTCAACCGACAGGCGAGGAAAAAACAGTCACGCTCATACAAGCGGGCGCAGCAAACCTCATAGACGTCGTTCCCGACCCCGCTCGATTTTCAAGATGGGAGCGATTGCTGCGCGCCACAGCCAGAGTACTACAGTTTATAGCGTTGTGTAAAAAACAACATACAGAAAAAACGTTCTACAAAAGAACAAAGAAAAACAAAGAAAACGATCCTGATTGGTCGAGAGCGGTGCGAGCGCCCCGCGCGCCCGCCGAAGCTGCGCGCGCCCCAATATACACACGCAAGTTTATTATATTGGACGCGACATATATTCAAAGAGCAGAGAAGCTGTTAGTTCGTGTGGTGCAACAAGAAGCCTTTAAACAAGAAATAGCCAGTCTCGAGAGTAACGAAACAGTCGCAAGTAGTAGCCGACTGTACCCGCTGCGCATAGAACTAAACGACGGAGTTATAGTACTGCGAAGCCGCATAGCTGCTGTAGACAAAGTCGCTAAAAGCGTGAAGAGTCCACCTGTGTTAGACGGCGATCACCGTATTACACAGCTATATATAGATTGGACACACCGTAGCCTACAACACAGCGGCACCGAGCTCGTCGTGAATGAGGTCAGACAGCACTACTGGATTGTGCGCCTGCGCCCGACAGTCAAGCAAGTCATCGCGCGCTGCCTGCACTGCCGCATACGTCGCGCGCGCGCGCCGACGCCGGCAACCGGCGACCACCCGAAGACACGCCTAGCTCATCACCGCAGGCCGTTCACATACACCGGGCTTGATTATTTCGGCCCGCTGTCAGTCACCGTCGGTCGTCAGCATCACAAGCGATACGTGGCGCTGTTCACGTGTCTCACGACGAGGGCAGTTCATCTCGAGATCGCGCACAGCCTCAGCGCGGACTCAGCTGTGTTGGCGCTGCGCAGGTTCGCAGCGCGACGCGGCTGTCCCACCGAAATCTACTCCGACAACGGCACCAACATGCACGGTGCTGACCGTGAGCTGCGTGAGGCCTGGCAGGAGGAGGCCAGCCGACGCGGCATCGCCTGGCGCTTCATCACGCCTTCCGCGCCTTTCATGGGAGGCGCCTGGGAGCGCTTAGTGCGGTGCGTTAAGACCGCGCTAGGCGCCACGCTGCACGAGCGCCACCCACGCGAGGAGGTCCTCGCGACGCTGCTCTGCGAGGTCGAGTACGTCGTCAACAGCCGGCCGCTCACCCACGTATCTGTGAGCGGCGACGACGACGAGTCCATCACACCGAACCATTTCCTGCTGGGCGGCTCGGCACGCCTGCCGAGCCCCGGCACGTTCGACGAGCGAGACATCGACAGCAAGAAGCACTGGCGGCGCGCCCAGATACTCGCCGACATGTTCTGGCGCCGCTGGGTGCGCGAGTACCTGCCCGAGCTCCAATACCGGCGGGAGCCGCACGCCCGCGGCCCCGCGCTGCAGCTGGGCGACCCCGTCCTCATCGCCGACGGCAACCTGCCTCGCAACACCTGGCCGCGAGGCCGGGTTGTGGCCGTCTACCCGGGCGCTGATGGTGAAGTTCGGACCGCTGACGTGCGCACCGCAGGTGGCATACTAAAGCGTCCGACGAAGAAACTCGTGCCGCTGCCTAAGTAACCGGGCAGTGCGGCATCACCGGCGTCGCGGCGCCCTCGCGCTATCACTGCGCCGTCGCTCACCGGAGATGCGGCATCGCTGCGAGCCAGAGCCACGAGTCATCGCTACGGGTCAACGCTTCGAGTCCCTACATCGTGTCATCGTGTCATCGTGTCATCGTTTAATAGACTAAATAGTGATAGTGAAAGTGAAAGTGATAGTGCCTACGCTCTGCCGCACGGCGGGAGAGATGTTCGCGACAGACGCATCCGTGCGCCGCGAGTGCAAAATCATAATGCCTGAGTGTTCGTGTATGCGCGTAACTATTTATACTCTAACAATTTTGTGATGAGGGTAATGAGCAAAAAGTGCCGTGAGCCGCGCCAAGGTATGTTTTTCACGTGCACCCTCCTTCTAAATTGTTATAGAATTCTGTTCAGATTTTGATAGTGCTTTAATTTGTAAATTATAGTGTTTTTTGATACCAAATTGTAATAGTTTTGTAGCGGTAACCTTAACCTACCTAATTATGTATAATAAACCTAATAGTTCTGCCGTTTAAGGCCTGATTTACCCATGTAAACATTTCTTGATAGCAAAAATCCTAGACTTTCATTAGTGAAATAGTGTTTAACTGAAAGCCTAGGTCCCATTGTATAGAAAATAACTTGATTTATAGAAATATTGTTAATAGTTTAAGTTATAGAACAATAAATAATGTTTGTGTTTTGACTTTCATTTCACATGCAAATAAACAATACTAGGGCTTAGGTCACATTGTTAGGATTACTATCGCCAGATAGCCCACAACCACTATTCATATCCATACATTTATGAGCCCAAACAAATTATACAGCGACTAAATCCGACAAAAACTTTTAAACGTCTGTTGAACACTTGTCTAAAAAAATCCATATTATGACGTTGAAATAAGATCCGTTTTACAACCACACTTTTTTTAGACTTGTGTTCAACAGATGTTTAAGTTTTTGAAGTAAGGTTGAATTAGTTTAGAGTGTGCGGGTACTTTTAAAATTTTATTTTGTTTATTTTTATTCCGTTAGGTACTCGCGTATTTACGCGAACAAATCCGCATTAAGTAATGTTGGCAACTAAGACGAACCAAAATGTATACAAAACAATGTTTTAATTTACCATGGGGCTAACCCAATTTTTGTGTATCCCGAATAAAAAATGACCATTCTCGACAAGTGAAAGAATTTTTCAAATTTTAATTGACTTTCAAAATAGTGGCAAAAAGGGCAGACAAACAAACTTATATCATTTGTAAGATTTTTAATTTACTTCAAAATAATGGCAAAAAGGGGTCGAGTTAACCTTACAGGTTTTATCATCCTCCTCGTAGGTCGTAAACCCTGTTACAGGGCACTGTTCCTCATTATACGTTTTAAACTCAGTTTTACCGTACGGACAAGTTACCACCAATGAAGGTTGGTACATCTGAATGACCGTCAAATTAGACCAGGTTGACGAAGCCTGGCTTACCTCGAGGCGACTGACCCCCGATGTTCAGCATCGCGGTCAACGCTTATAAGCAAACTTGTGTGCAAACTTTAATAGCGCGATTCAGGACCTCCTAACATTTGTGTACGCAACGTCTTAAAAAATGAGAAATAAATATGTTGTATTGTTTATTTGTTAAAGTTAACTATTTTATTTTGTTAGTTTGCTAATTAGATTCATATTTATTTATAAAAAAGAATAATCTTATTGGAAAAAATACAGGTGTGAAACTACAAAAAGGATTTCTCTTTGGTGAGATCCGAACGTATGACATGACTCAATGATTGACCAATGGCGAGCCAGTATTCTGTTTTGCATAATAAATTGCAGTTTTGAACTTTGTAAAAACAATAACATATCGCGAAATATAATATTACAAAATATGTTACTTAAGTTCAGTTATGAAAACTATATTATATTTATCTTTAGAAAAATATAACAAAAAGTAATAAAAAAAAATTGAAAGTATTTTTTGTAATTAATTACTTATTTTTTTTTAATATATGTACGTACATAAATACCTCAATGTATAGTACAAAAATTCAAATACATAGGTACATGGGTCCATCAGGATTTCGATCCTGCGGTCTCATACTTAGAAGGCGCACTCCATAGCCTCCGCGCCAAATTCGTTGGTCGCCATTTTTGTTGCTAAATATTTTTTTCTTTCTTAAAAACCTGATTGTGATGAATGGTCCCCTAATATAACTTTGTAGGACAGCTGACCATTCATATTCTTGAACAATAACTGGGTCAAATTAGATTTTTTGTGATTGAGATGCAAAATTAGGATCTTATTTTAACTTACATAGGTATCTAGGTCAGTAAAAATGCTAAAAACCACTCCAATCATATATATTCAAGCTTAACAAATACTCAAGCAAACCATAAAAATCGACCGTCTTATATCCATGGAGCAAACAGTGAATCATTTTCAAGAATAGTTCCCAAAAATTCACTGACGTCATAGAAATTCGGTATTTGCAGATTCCGATGTCTGTTATCTAATCTTCTCTTATAAGTATTATGCATTGGTTGCAATATTATCATTGTTAGTGAGATTCAGAAAACAATATGTGTGGTAAAATAGTTTAGGTGCTTGCGTACCTACCTACTTATAGTTTGTGTATTTAAATAATTTCTTTGATTTTTATTACTACCCACAATAAACATAAGTAAGTATGGAACCGCACCTATAAACCATTATCAATAGCCACATGAAGACTTTATAATGTTGTCTCCTTTTAATAACAAACCTAGAAGAAAAAAAATTCTCGCGCCAAATGAATCTTGACACGGAAATGCTTTGGTATGCTAAAAATCCTTTCTGATAACATTATCATCTTCGCTAATCTCTAATAAGGTCACACAGTTTCTTTTGTTAAAGTACCCGCACACCGCAAACTTTTAGTCGGCCATAAATTAGTATGACGATAAATGGTAGTACGAACATTACGAAGATCAGGTATTCAGCCGGTATCAGACCGACTGAAAACTTTGATAGGGATCAAGATTTTCTTTCTAAAAAGATTTAGGAACCATCGGACTAACTCAGCCGACTGTTTAGTCTGCAGTGCTGTGTCCAGGTTCTCTTAGCAAAACAAACTTTATCTTATCTTTGGGAATATCTTCGGTGCAAAATCTTGTTACATCAGTGATGCTGTGTTATCAGTGGTTAATACAATGTTTGGATCTTAAATGTCAGGTTAGTTTTTGTTTATTTTTAATAAAGTATGTGATTATAATCTAATAGCTGGGATAGATTATACCTTGCAGTAATAATATGCTTTCTTAATTTTTCGTTTATGTTTACATAACGCATTTAAGTACATAGTAAATAACAGGGTCGTTTTCAAAATAATTGTAAATAACGGATATGAAACAGATAGGAAAGCTATATTATTATAACAGAAAAGTAACAGAGATGAATTATTAGGGTTAGTATACAACGACATTATTTTAAAAGAAAATAAGTAGGTAGTAGTATTCGAATCGTTCTCTATAATTTCGCTGTCGTTCAGCTGGTGTTGGTAGCATATTGCCTGTGAAGAAAAAAAACCTTAATACGTAAATATTAAATATTTTACAACAAACCCCACAGTAATTCTTATACCCGAACTAAAGCCGTCCCTTGTAAGTACGTAGGTAAGTAGGTAAAATTATTTTTCTCAACTATCTCAAACTTATCCCACTATAATACATGATGTTACCTGCAAATATCGATTGTAAAAATGTATAACGATAGAAAAATAAAATTTAAAACTTGAAAATGTTTCAAGTTTTAAATTTTATTTGTGGATTGATTTTTATTTAATTTGTCCATGTCGACTTTTCGTAAAGATACCTCTACAAAATTATAAAATAAAAAGAAAAGTGGTAGGTTTGATTAATACGTTTTTATCTCGGTGCGTACACTGTGAACAAACCTTAACCGTTCATATCTGTTACGTCACAGAAAAAAGTAATCGATATGATAACCGATATGAATAAATTGCTTGTGTCTAATCTAAAAAATCTCTTTTTCAATGCTAATTCTTACTTTATACGAAACTTGTATAGTACAGTGATAGTATCAATATACATTTATTCTAAGCTGAGTTATAAAACAGTAAAAGTACTTACCGATACTTTAAAAGTCTCATAGTAATAAGTAACTTTTAACTGTCGAATAATCACTGCACCACAATATTTCGTGCTTGTTGCGCTTAACAAAATTACCGAACATTTTTGATTCGTCGATTCTTTTGACAGGTTAGTTGCTAATGTTTTAGGTAAAATAATTTTGATAACTACTACAAAAAGATTAAAATTACTAACGTAACAGACAGGAATAACAGAAATGAAGTGAAATCAAGACATGCTTTAATTAATTATTCCTGAATTCTGCGTGCTATATTTCATGATAATTTTAGCAAATTCCTTCAGGTTCCACAATGCTCTGCTAAGAAATAAATTATTTGTTAGCTAAAATACTGATATTGAATAATAAAATGTTTTTTTAATGTCGCGCCAAGAATGTGAACACGCATTGCTTATATGAAAACAAATGTTCTACGTTGTAGTTTTCTTTTAAAATTAATCATTCATTGAGGATTATGGAGCGTTATTTTTGTTTTTCTTAATGCTGAAATAAATGTTTATTCTGTTTTTAAGAGTAATTAGCCAGT
The DNA here is from genome assembly GCA_033682625.1 of Helicoverpa zea x Helicoverpa armigera. Taxonomy (NCBI): domain Eukaryota; kingdom Metazoa; phylum Arthropoda; class Insecta; order Lepidoptera; family Noctuidae; genus Helicoverpa; species Helicoverpa zea x Helicoverpa armigera. Next base: position 84,720 of record JAWIIS010000015.1, on the reverse strand, counting down.
AGCTATTTAAAAAAAAAGAATAACTCTGTTGGACGTTTTAATATACATTTTTTTTGAATATGACCCAACATTTTGCAGGCTAGGCAATCAACTATGTAAGTGATTAAGCTAAAATCTTAGAAACAAGTTAACTACTTATAAGTCAATTAAAAAATATATTTCTCCCCCTGAATATACTTGATCGTCCGTAGTCTGTAGAATGTTAGCAGATATATTCGATAAGTACCAATTAAAAAAAAATGTTTTTACATAGACTGATAATAAAAGTATAATATCCTACCAAGAAGTAGGTACTAAATAGGTACAATAATTTCTAATCAATTTTGCTTCATCCTCCTCCCAAATCGAAATCTCACAGTTCACCATTAGTATACCTTCATAACAAACAGATAGCACTTTGTCCAGTTTCCGAAACAACAGTTTTGGCACGTAAAACTTATTTCCTGCACTTGGGTCATGCCCAACTGGGAATTTTGGCAGGAACATTTGTTATACGCTCGCCGAATACAAAATGTCGTATATGGACCGCGCCCTTCTTGTTGTGTTTTGTAAATGTAGCTATAATATGTATGGGATAGCTTCATTTACAATACAATTACTTAAAGTAAATAAATAAAGCTGAACAGTTTGTGTGCTTCCACACGATATTATCAGGGATTACCTACTGTTTTGAGAAGGTCAGATACGCAGTCGCTTCTTGTAAAGCACTGGTACTCAGCTGAATCCGGTTAGACTGGAAGCCGACCCCAACATGATTGGGAAAAAACGCTCGGAGGATGATGATGTTTTGAAAAAATATTTCAAAATACCTTAATAATTCATTTTATCTGGGTGCGTAAAGTTAATTCTCACGGGACGCAGGTGGAACCGCGGGATTATCAAGTCAACACTAATCATTTTTTTGTTTGTGCTTAAGGCTCAGAAACTACTGGAACTATTTGAAAAATTCATCCATTATTGGGAAGTTAGACTATCCTCGAGTAACATAGTATATGTATATTTTATCCCGGTACGGGCAGTAGTTCCCACGGGACGGGGATGAAACCGCGGAGTACAGCTAGATAATATGTATATGATTACAAGTTTTAACGTTCCTGCTAAGAAAACGACCGTGAAAGTAGAAAATAACAAAATAAATAGCTAATCAATCAAACCATCTCCAAGATAGTGATCAGTTAGTCAGCAGTATGTTATCAACTTCATGCATGCATACTTGCATATGCCTAGGTAGCTGTAATTATTTATAATGAGATCTTTCTTTATCCCACGCTGAAGAAACAGTAGGTATATGGAAGTCTTTAATGCAATTTTACTACAAATATTCATTTCATCTGCCAAGTTGATGGAATTTTACTCTAAATTATTGTTCCACCAGGCAAGTTATTTTGACTTCAAAACTTTGAAAATGTTCCTATGCCATTTTTGTTAAAATTCATATAAAAAAAACACAAAAACCCCTGAGATCTTGCTCAAGTCAACAAGCACCAATCTAAATAAATTATGATTCTAGTTTTTGGGTCCATCTTGCTGAACATACAAAGTAACCTCTGCTCCTCTAATTTTAATAAAATGAGATTATTATGTTAAAAAAATCATATTACCCAATACTAGATTTCTTCCTAAAAATATCAATATCTCTCCATCGTTCTGATCACCATAAACTTTTAATCTATTTCTACCTTTACCTAACCTCCCCACTTTCTTCCCACAGGCCACCACGGCACTCGGCGAGGTGATGGCTGCAAAGGAGCCGGAGATCGTGAGCACGGAGTACCGCAACCAGTTCGCCTGGCCCAAGGACACCACGGATGCACCCAGGAAGAGCATCTCCATGGGCGCGCTCAAGAAAGCCGCTGTGGCTGAAGGTAAGCACCTTGCTTAACTATATTTGAGGATAGGTATACGGTAGTCACAGCTGAAAGATTCCACTGCTGGACTGCTGTAATTTTTGGTGAAGGAGGCTACGTTATTAGCCGATTATTTTGAAGGTTGTGGATATATTTTTAGTGAACGGTTCGCTGTGATGATATACTGTGATACAACTACGCAAAAAAATTTACTAAGAGTTTGCAGTGTCAGCAGTGTGTGGTATCTCTTTAAGGCTACGTAGGTAATTGTGAAAACTCGATGGACGCAATAGACTATTATAGTAATCTGTGGTAATAGGGTTACTTACTTTATAATGATTTGGTTAGATTGGAAGCCGACTTAACTTAGAAAAAGGCAAGATGTATAATGAATGCGTAATAAAAATATACAAGACGTAATATTTATAAACTAAGAAATTGGTATTTGTTTATTTAAATTAAGTTCATTTGTTCAAATAACAATACCAAAAATACATGGAATTTTAAAACATCATTTTAATACCTTCATAATGAATGAGACTGCACCTCAGGCATGTTAGTTGTTCTCAAATAGAAATGCCTCGACATTTAATGAATTCCTTAAGATCCAAACTCTTGAGTTCAGAACAATCTGCATATCAAGTGCATACGTCATAGCAAGTTCTGAATTTCGTAAATGCTAGGGCTGCTTCTTGAAAACTAATTCTTATAGGGCTGCCCACGTTAGACTTTTTATAGGACAGATTTTATAGGTGCTATTGCACCAATTTTTTGTCGGATGTGTGTATTGCACTATTGTTATCAGTATGTATTATTTTTCTCCTACAAAAAATTGGTCACCGATTTATCTGAACTGGGCGGGCAGCCTAAACGACTTAATCCAATGTTTTATATATTTTAAACTATGTAAGATCTAACTGCATAGTAGTAACATAACGCGACTGTTATGCAACGGGTGATGGTTTCGATTCCTAGGTAAGGTTGTAGAATCTTTATCTTAGCGTTCTCTTAATCAGTTCCACTTCATTTTCATGAAAACCCTGTACAGCTAACTCTTGTACAAAATTTTCTTAATAAATAGGTACCAGTATATAAACTTGTAGGTACTTCCACAAACTGCTGGCTCCGCAGCCCTACTCCTGAGTTATTCAAATTAGTTCGCACAACTGCGAACAACGCCTGAAATGCATTATTTATCACTAAGAACTGCTTCTCATGAAATATTTGGACGTTATTCAAATTCGCCAGACTGAGAATGGTTCTACATGAAATAGAGCTTTCTTATTGCTATTTAAATAAAAGTGGCCAGAAATATGTTAAAGAAATATAGTACTTACTAGCTTTTGCCCGCGACTTCGTTCGTGTGGAATAGTGGCTTTCGGCAAATTTTTGGTTTGACCAATAGATGGCGGTATTTGTCCGGAATAAATTTTATTTTTATATTTTTCGTAATAAAAACTATGTATGTACCAAATTACACACAAATCGGTTCAGTACTTTAGGCGTGAAGAAAAGACAGACAGACAGAGTTACTTTCACATTTATAATATTAGTTAGGATTAGGATATGTAGGTATATTGTAATACTATCGAACTTTTTGAGGAGGTCTTGGCTAAGTGACAGCCTCACGGGTCGATCAATCATAAGGTTTCTTACCAAGATCAATCATTCTTACCAAGGGCTTATAGGGTTGTCCGGGTAACTGGGATAAGGAGGTTAGATAAGCAGTCGCTCCATGTAATACACTGGTACTCAGCTACATTTGTTTAGACAAGAAGCCGATCCTTTTGTAGTAAAAAGACTGGACAGATGGTTCAATTTTTTTAGGATGCCTAATGTTAGTTGTATGGTGAAAAAACTCAAATTCAGATCGTTTTTTTTTTCACAATATTTTTATGGGTATAATTTAGGCGGTCACCAAAAATATTTTTTAGAATTTAAGCTGAGGCACCAAATAAAATAAACAACTCCAAAAAAAATTAATTGACTTTATTAAAAGGGCACTAAAGTATACTAATATTATGATCCAAAAAAAATAAAATAACATCAGAAATATCGCAAATCTCGCACAAATATTATTTTTGGTTCCCAAAATGGATTAATGGTCACCAAATTCTATCCAACTAAAAGATTAATATTACTACCAAGAAGTTAGTGACGAAAACGAATCGCTGCAAAACCGACTCCACGTAGTCTTGTCTGCCCTAACCCTAGAGTGCAATTCAAAACCGCGTAGGCGCGGAGGGGCGAGGCGGCCTGCTGGGACCGCCGGAGCCCCGCAGCGCCGGAGCCGTGACAGAAGCCATGCTTGCTCATGTTGCGTGCTTACATTTTAAACGTACTGAGTTACACACAAATTCATATAACAATAAATAAGCGACGAACGTTTGGGAACCCCAGTATATTAATTGGTCATCATCATCATCATCATCCTCCTGCCCTTATCCCAATTTTATTTGGGGTCGGCGCAGCATGTTTTCTTCTTCCATACGCTTCTATCTGCCGTCATCTCACAAGTAACATTCTTTCTTACCATATCTACTTTCACACAATCCATCCATCGTTTCTTTGGTCTTCCTCTTCCACTATATCCGTCCACGTTCATACTCATTACCTTCCTCACAACATGACTCTCATTCCTCCGCATCACATGCCCATACCACGACAGCCGGTTTCCACGCAGTTTTTCTGATTAATTGGTATTTGGGAAATATTCTAGCGATCGTTAGCTTTTTTAGTCTAACAAAGATGACCAAATTAGGAGTCATGGTTTTACATATTGGTAACATCTAAGTAGTGACAATATATAATATTTGGTCTAAAGTGTATTTTAAAGGCGTCCATATATTTTTTTAGTAGTCAATAATACGAAAAAATGGTTTTATGTAATAATATTTTTGGAAACGTTATTTGGTGACCATTTATCCATTTTGGTAACCGTTTAGAGTTTTTTTGGTAGTAAAATAGGTACTTTTTTGGGTGGTGTTTAAACACAAGCCTATTTTTAGGGTTCCGTAGCCAAAATGGCAAAAACGGAACCCTTATAGTTTCGTCATGTCCGTCTGTCCGTCTGTCCGTCTGTCCGTCTGTCACAGCCGATTTACTCGGAAACTATAAGTACTACAGTGATGAAATTTGATGGGAATATGTGTTGTATGAACCGCTACAAAAATATGACACTAAATAGTAAAAAAAAGAATTGGGGGTGGGGCCCCCCATACATGTAACTGAGGGATGAAATTTTTTTTTTCGATGTACATACCCGTGTGGGGTATCAATGGAAAGGTCTTTTAAAATGATATAAAGTTTTCTAAAAAACATTTTTCTTAAAGTGAACGGTTTTTGAGATATCAGCTCTCAAAGTCGTAAAAAGTATGTCCCCCCCCCCTCTATTTTTATAACTACGGGGTATAAAATTCTAAAAAAAATAGAGGTGATGCATGCTAATTAACTCTTTCAACGATTTTTGGTTTGATCAAAGTATCTCTTATAGTTTTTGAGATAGGTTGATTTAACTGTAATTTACGGAACCCTTCGTGCACGAGTCCGACTCGCACTTGGCCGGTTTTTATTCCTTGAGGCACTACGCATAAGGTTTCAGTTTTATAATTGTAATAAATATTCCCCAAAGTATTAGGCTATGTAAGAATCTCTTTAAAACTCAATTATTTTTACTTAGTTCTTCTAAAAACCTAGCCTGTCTTCCAAATTACTTACGCATCACCTTGGCCACAAAAAAACATTACTTTGCTTTTTCTAAGAACCTTCCGAACAACTAATAGATTTCAAATTCTATCACGCCGTGAAATAACACAAAAACTGACTGTTCTTTTTAAACGGTTTTATTTAGCTCACCCCGTTTGTTTTATTTATTCATTCTTGGGTCAAATTTAGTAATTCAAATTTCACCCTCTTCCTGTCAACCGATTAATCTGAAATTTTGTATACACCTTTAATTCCGATGACAATACAATATAGTAATATCAATAACATTGAAAATCCAATATGGCCGCCGGCATAAAATGGCGGATAACGTAGATTTTATCAATCCCATCAATATGGGTATCAAATGAAAGGGCTCAACAAGCAGAATGCAATATACTATAAAAAATTGAAATCCAAGATGGCGGCCGCTACAAAATGGCGGACAACGTAGGTTTTATCAATCCCATCAATATGGGTATCAAATGAAAGTTCTCAACCAGTAGAATACAATGTACTATATAAAATTAAAATCCAAGATGGCGGCCTCTACAAAATGGCGGAAAACAATTTTTTATCAATTCCACCAATATGGGTATCAAATGAAAGGGCTTCACAAGTAGAAAACTGTCAGTAGGTAACTCCAGCGGGGCCCAATAGGGCCAAGGCCTGCCTGGGCTGCGAGATTGTTCGAAAGAGTTACCGCGGCCCTGGTACATAAAAGGCCTAAGACGGAACAAAACGGTTCTTATTCAAGAGTCTGGCACTCCCTCACCGCTGCTGACCCACAGCAGGAGAGGTCATGTGATTTTTGGGGTCGTTAAAAAAAAAAGTATCTGGAAGGGCTATGTATTGAGGAATTACATTGTAATAAATTGTCAGGTAAGAGACCGTGTAATAATGATGCACTAAATGAATTAAATAGAATAAGGAATATTCGGTAGGCATTTTCATTAAATACTAAAAACTAGAAAATAAAAAATCGGTAAAAAAAACTTTTAAGTTAAACGGTTTTATCTTATGTGCACTGAAAACTAGAAAATAAAAAAATAGTTACTTACCTGTCAACCTACGTAAGTGGTCCCGGTCATATTAGACTAAAATAAAAACGTGGGGCCCTCTGAAATCCTACCTATGGCAAAGCATATCTTTATACTTTGGTAGATCATGAGCTCGGCGTTCGCTGGTGAAGCCGCTACGGCTGATTATTATTGATTGTCAAAATCTCCAGTTACGATTATAGTAAGTCGATGCAATCCACACCTATTATACCTCTAGAAGAAAGTACTACAGCAATAGTTAATGGGCCCCACGTTTTATTTTAGTCTAATATGACCGGGACCACTTACGTAGGTTGACAGGTAAGTAACTATTTTTTTATTTTCTAGTTTTCAGTGCACATAAGATAAAACCGTTTAACTTAAAAGTTTTTTTTACCGATTTTTTATTTTTTATTTTTTTTCCATTCGTGAGTTCCGTTTTAAGATCAATGTCAAAGACTCTAGTGCAACTCTAGACATTTCAAAAGATATTGTTCTAACGAGGTCATAAGTCTGGATTTGCATTCGAGTGTACCGATGTCGATAGATCAGGGGCCCGATTCTCCTAAGTTAATAATGTCAAAATTGAATAGAAATTAAATCGCAATAGCAGTTTTAACTACAACGGGCATTCTGCTACTAATATAGACCTAATATGAGGTCGATTGATTTGCGATTGGTCTGCTATTTTGGTGATTTTGGTCTATACGGTAATTTGCTCTACAATCATATTGCAATCGTAAATCATTTACAGACAAAATGATTCATTATTGAATGACAGAAAAGGATAAAAACGTTTATTTCAAAGAAAAAATAGCGGAATGCCACATCGCTTCAATCGTAATCGAGTCGGGATTGGATCTCAGTCAGATGTGAATCGTATGTCGCCGTAAGTAAAATAGCGGAATCGTGACCCTGTTGTCTGTCTGTCACGATTGTTTTTTGTAACCAATACTTGATGATGATGACAGGGATAGATCAGTGACAGCAATGTAATATTATCTAGATAATGGTGTTAGATTTAACAAATGAGAAATCGAAAAAGTATAAAACGAAAACAGTAACTGACATAGATTCCGGCACATAACTTGTCAAAATTCGTAGATGAACAAAAATTGTATTTCTTCCAAACTGACATAAGAACAATAGCAAGAAAATAAAGCCACGACTCTTTAGTGTCTCTAAGACCACGATGCGCGAACTTACTCTACAAGTTCATGACAAGAGTATGATTGTAGATGTATGATGACTGTAGATGAAACTATAAATTCAAATAAGTGACCAAAACTATTTAATGAACAGCCAGAAAAAAGGACAGATTAAAATATAATAAAATAACGGGCACCGCATAATGAAACAAGCCAAAGTACAGGCATATACATTTAAAGAACAAACTACAAAATGAACAGCTGAATACCCAACAATAGACACAAAAGATTTCCCTGAAATAAACGTCAGAGTAAAATTTTATTGCAACAATATTTAACTTCGAATACAAATGAAAGTGTACTCAAACGAATATAAAATGAACGAACAATACTCTGGGTTGAAAATAAGCTTTTATTTAGTGTAAATTTTCTTTGGATGCAGTAGCAAGCTTTGACTATGAAGTTTATAATTATTTAGCACTAGCAACTTCTTAAGACTATTAAATTACTTGAGAACTCGAAGCTACTTTTTATGCGGGTGCGTAAACGCCGGTGGAAGCTAGTTAAAGATATTTTGACTTATTCAATAGTGGTCCAGGTCGTGTAGTTGATAGTAAACCACAAAGTGAAGGATGCTGTCGCTAATAATTACATCATTAGGTTGGCATAATGAATGACTTAATACCAGTTGGTACGGAATAACGATTACCTATATACCCGTTGTATGTCGGATTGCATACGCGAGACACAATTGATTTTCTGTTGTTCTATAATTTTGTGACATACATATACATATTATAATTTATTTAAGGTATTCTACTGTTTTGTCGATGTGAACTATTACTGATAATGTTTTAATTATATATGTATAATAGATATATAATTTATGTATATTTGATATGGACGACGACGCTTGCTAAAAAATATCTCCAAAAAATCAAAGATAATGTAAAAATGAATAAATGTCCCATTCTAATTCCCACATCTGAAATTTCCAGGGTTAGTAGAAGCAGAACCGCTGATGAACCACGTGGATGGAGACCACGATGACCACAAGCGTTACATCGAAGACTATCTCTGGAATGGACAGAAACCTGGAGTCCAGAGGTGGGTTGGTCGAAACTGTTTAAGTTAATAAAAGATCCATTCGTCTTTTGGAAAAAAAGTTGGTTTATATAGACGATATAGTTGTTCTTCTTAAATTGGATAGAGCAGTGAAGAGGTCTGATGGACTTATAAGAAAGTCTGATTATATTTTAAATTTGTGGTCTGCAATATGTCTGGAATAAACCAACTTCATTATACAAATAGACGAATAAACTAGCATAACATTAGCATTTAAAAATGTTTCTACAAAATATTTTGTAAAAACATTTAACTTGAACAAGCTTTAGCTTCTCACATTTCCATAATGACCAAGCTTCCCATATCTTCTAGTCTACTTATAGATTGTTTCATGTCTTATTTCTATATTTCATATTAACAGCATGCCTTTAAATTGACACTCAACAAGATTTCATTAATAAGAAACAGTCTATAATCATCTACTATGACGATTTGATCATAATCACAAAAATGCTTTGCTTTCGCTAAAGCAGCAGCTTCTTAGCAATTTGAGTCATTATCAAGATCATCGAAATTATAAAATTTCGAAATATCTACACCTAAAATACTAATTTCAAGTAACACAATCACTAAATTCTCAAATTCGTTAAAATCCGTGAAAATCCGGACTACACTCAACACAATATCTTTGTATAAAACTTTATTATGTAAACCATTAGATCCTGTACATACCTTTGTTATTATATAAAATGTAAAACAAATAATCCCAAGACTCTTTCAGGTGACGACCAATTTTGATATTTTTGTTATTTTACTAAAATTGCTATAGCTTTTGAATTTTCTATGTGTTTAGCTTTGTGTAACTAACCTGGTTATGGAGGAAACTTTTTCTGTTATCTTACTAACACCCACGTCAATTTTATTGTAAAGGGCTTAATCATTAGGTCCATTTAAATATTCAATATTTACTTTTCCTTTTTCAGTTTCTTCCAATATTTTTAATTTATTTAGTACCTTTTATTTGTCTCTTATATAATTGTCAAACGCCACCTTTTTGCACCAGTTATTATGACCCTTAAAATCATTCCGTTACAAATCATGAAGATAAGTATATTAGCCCATGGATCCACCGCAATGGTACAACTCTGAATAAGAACAAAGTAAGAGTTTCCTCCACGGCCGTGTTCTGCCCCCAATTCTTTACTCAAAGCCTTTCAAAGCAGAACAAAGTCTAAATTTCGTTTTTGATATTTGCTTAACATAACTCCTCACGGTGGCGGTGTCTAGGCCGAGTAGATTTAGTTCAACAAAAACTAACATTAGTACGGAATGACAGCTAGATTTTTTAATTACTCAATGTGTCCTGCACTTTTGTCGATGTGAACGTTCATTGATACTGTTTTACTTAGAACCTGTATGTCGATGTTTCACCACACTTGAACACTGGAGTTAGATGTGAGGGCACAGGGCGGCAGCCCGCACTCTGTCGGTCCTTCTAGACTCTTCTAGGTTTCGACATCCTAACCTCACCATTGCGAGCTTGACAATTATTTGAAGCATGTCTGTACTACTAACCCGGCTCGGCGCGAGTCGTTTCTGTTGCCACATCATCATCACAGACAACAACACCAGGCGTCTAAGACTTAAATGGAATTTTCCAGAAAATCGACGTTCCGTAACGCGCTATCGGCCCTCATATCCAACGGGGAGGATCGTTCCAAAGATAATAGGAAACGTTACAAAAGCGAGTACAAAAAGAAATTTAGACCGTTCTCTCAATACGTGTACGAGGCGTCTAAAGGGACATTTACGAAATGCAGGGGAAAAGGGAAGTCGAATGAAGAGGCGAGCGAGAGGATGCTGGGGGATGCGGGTCAGGGGGTGTCGGGGAGTAGTGCGGGGGCGGGTGGGGTAGCCGGGGCGGGGGGCGGAGACGCGGGGGAGGACAGCGCCAACACGCTGCGCGCGGCCGGCCTGCAGCCGCTCGGCCTGGCCCAGGGCGACTCCTGGTACCGAGAGGTGCTGGACCTGCGCAAGCGCGCCGGCGAGTACAAGGTCTGCGCCCGATTACTACTGTAATAGCTGAGAATAGGTCCCGAGATAAATACGACCGAAATACCGATTGAAAACAAATTGTGGACAAAGAACAGAGAAGTTTTATGTCAAGCTGGAAACCGCAGATCAGGTTTGATGCTAACAAACGTACGTATTTATACATAAACCATTTATAACGGTAACTAAATAAAAACCTAACAACATGATAAAGAAACAAAAAAAAAACAATAAAAAAACCATCTTAAAATTTCTCTGTCCTATGCTCCCGAAAAAAAAACCTCTAACCTAATAAAAAAAAATGTTAAACTTATTTCTGAACTAGGTAGGTCAAAGCAACCATGAAATTCAAACACCATCAGTATCAGTACTAAATGCTTTACCATGATCATGCTTGGTATTCAATATTGGCAATATTTCGACAGTACCGCGGCTGGGGGACTGAAATGGCGCCAGAACACATCACACAGCTTTACAATAAGCAGATCGAACTCTGGTACCAAGTGTCCCGACGATCCTCGCTGTCGGCCTTATCACTAGCTTCCACAAATCACAAGTAAGTGATGCACCAAGCGATTGGCTTCCACGGCTCAAAGGACCAATAAAATACAAGACAGGACCAAAACAATCTAAATCGATAATAGAACTTATGAACAGTCACGGGTACCTATAAAAGAAATGTCGATAATAAGAGAGCTTAGTATGAAATCCGTAGTCGAAAATGAATTGTGGTTTCCACAAATGGGCTTTATGTAGTAATGGGTCCAGAACACTAGATACAGCTTTTGCGCAAATACCAGGTCCTTCGAGGCGAAAAAAACAATCAGCTTTTATATAATCATAAGTATATTTAGTGGCAATAAGGCTGATGCAATCAAAGAATGGCTTGAATGGCGGACGGAAGCCATGGTATCCCATGCTAATCGTAGCGTAGATATCATCAGCCTTTTTAATTTTATTTTAGAAAGGTGAATGGGGAGCTGGTTTGTGTTCTTAGGGTACGTGAACCAGCAAAACTGAAGTTTGACCTGCCAAAGTGTCACTAGCAGAAATGGTTGCACATGCAAATGTGAATATGGCACTACAAACACTACAAATCAAAGGAACCCATTGACTTCTTCCACCAGTTTCAAAACATTAACCAGTTCTCCAAATATTAAAGTCTTAAATTCTTTTTCTCTTCAGGGCATTGCCTCGCGACGAGAAAGATGGGAAGGAATCCAAGGGCCACTCGCCGAAGAAGTTCAGGTCGTTCCGGTCGGCGCCCCACCAGTCGATTCACGCCAAGCTGCAGGAGACGAAGGCTTTAGAGCGCTCTCCTCATAAGACCTCTCCTCAGAAACAGAGGAAGAAGCTGCAAGGACATAGCTTCGATGAAGGTGCTACCCAGGATGGTAAGTTTGGTAAAATGTTCATGATTGTCATCATAATGGATGTAATTGTGAAAGAGAAATTTGTTTGTAACGCTTTCATGCTAAGACTGCTGAATCGATTAGGATGAATTTTGGCAAGGAGATGGTATTCTGCAGACGACGATTGATTACTATCTATTTGGGGTTGGGACTTAATTTCCTCGGATGCTAAAGAATTCGCTGGCAAAATGTAATGATATGAAGATGGACTTTATTTATGGATACGAAGATGGACTTTATTTATAAAATAAACTACTATTCCTCCACCACCCAAAGGTAAACTAGGAGAAAACGCTTAAGGCGTTAAATCGTCCGCCATTGTTCAAAATATGCACAAAGATTTAAATAAATAAAAATATTGGAGAAAAGGTTTAATTCCATTCTATCTTAATTTCAGGAGCTAAAACGGGAGAGAACGCGGCCTTCAGGTCTCCCCGGCGGCGGCCTCGCTCCGCCGACCCCGCGCCCGCCGCTGCGCACGTCAAGATCTTAGCCAATGGTCACGAGCCTCACCCTGCTCCTATCAAACCTACTGGTAAGACTACATAGTCCATTCCGCTTTCTTTCCTTGGATTACCAACCCTATCACCGAGATATAGAATCGCATTTCCCTTAAAAAATTATAGCTTGTGAAGATTGGTTATGTTATACATGGATGACATTATGAAAATTGACGATAATTTCAAGACCCTGAGGGTATATAGAAAGCTTAAAATGATTTTGGTTTTGTATCAAAATGTAAGGCATGATACGTCTTGCATCATGTAAAGCAATGACTGCCAATTACTAGGTAGAATCTTTACTGACGCATACCATTGGTATTTGCTAATATCCTTGTGAAGGATCTAATTGAAGTTGAAATAGAGCGAACTTATAAATAAATGTTCTACTTCGCCATTTACTCATACTACATAATATATGTATACGAAAACTAGGCCTATCTAAAGATAAAGGTGTAAAACTGTGCAATACAACTTACACCTGCATTCTTCTGTACTCTTCATAGTTCCAAGTTGGTTTAAAGAACTTTTTGTAGTATGAATACAGTTATAAAACATGATACCTACTTTAGAATTTTGGGTTCACTTAATTAGTAGGTAACTTTTAAGGAACTTAACATAGCTATTGTAGCAATAAATGGTATTTCAGCTAAAATAAACACTCCTAAAACACTTGATGAGTAGTGAAACCTTTATTTTTCCATCTTCTACTAGATTCTGTGTCTAGAAGTCTAGATCTAAATGAGCTAATCGATGTGTGTACTAATCTGTTGTGTTCCTGCCTGATGCCTGTCCCCATCCGATGTGGCTTACTCATGAGAATATGGCTCTACTATAAAATCATTGAAATAAAGAAGCATCTAGAAAAAGCCTAATGCTCTGAGATGCTTAGCTTCAAAAAGTGAGTGGCGCAAAAATAAAAAAGCAGCACTCTCAATATGATTTTGTCTCAAAGTTGACCATTGCTTAATCCAAAAATATTCTTAGACCCAAAGAGCCTATTCTCAGTAGCCGAAAAAAGTAGAAAAAAAACTTTCTTCTGTAGGTTTGCAGTTGAGTAGAGGGAGTAGTAATAGAGTTAGGTCGACATCAAGGGGCGGACGGTCACCGTCAGCGCCGAGCAAAACTGGGGCAACTTTGGCAACAGGGGCAACTGGGGCGACTGGGGCAATCGGGGCAAATGGGGCACCGGGCCGAGGCCGCCGCAGTCGAAGCGTATCCAAAGTCGGCATAAAGTTGGGTGCGTAGCTAAACAGGTGACAGTTAAGTTGCGTCGACGCTCTATGTTCTAAAATGATGCTTATAGCCCCTGATGCTTCTGTCTTGTGACGATTGGCAGTACCTGTTTGGCCTCCTGTGGCTTTGAATTGATGTTTCTAATTTTGCTGTCCCTTTCTTAATTGATCACTGGATTTTATTGTTGATTGCCATTTTTATTCATCCAGTTTTCAATTACTAAACAGATAGCAAGACCGTTGATATGAAAATTTTCGGAAATGTTTGTTTAAAACATAGTCCATACTTACAAGCTGTCAAGTAAATTGACAGCTGCTGTCAAGCGGCCATTTTGTGACAAAAATGTCCTAAAGTCATGGAATATGTTTTAAACTTGGATTTGAAGCTTCCGTGTCTCTGTGAGCTTTGTTTTGTGTGACTGGTTAGTGCGTCTACGCAACGTCTGATCACTGGAGCAATGGCACCGACAATGGGAATGGCTTGACACGACACAAGGTGTGGTTGTATGTCCGTTTCGTCCGTGTGATCACCCTGCACACCCACTGTAGAACAAATGTTAGATTCAATGATATCAGCATTTTATATTGACCCAACACTGTAATTATTATCCCGGGCATTTTTTGTATTAGCCAAAAAATATATTTTGTGTTTTCCGAAGCAAGTGTCTGGGGTTTCCGTGAATATGGAATGATATGGAAACCCTTCGATTTCCCAGCCCAAAATTAATTAATAAAAAGTTTTATTGAAAATAATATTAAAATTGTATATTGAACAGTAGCGAAACTATAGATTTCTATGTGATGTCCAACTAGTATTGTGTGTATAGGTATTTTACTGAAAAATAGTGTTTTTGTTTGACAATGTTTTGATTTGCATGCGATGTGTATATTTACTAGATCCAGCTGATTGGCAACTTCTTGAATGTTAGACTCTAGTTTTTTTCTTCTTCCCTGATTTGATTCGTGTTATTTGAATTGTTCTAAACTATTGAGATTTTGTTTTCCTTATGTACCTATTCATTTATTTTATTTACTATCTATTTAAAACCAGATTTTGTTATACGTAAAAGTCGAGAGGTGTATTTACAACAACCTGTGTATAATTTAAAGATTGAATTGTTTTATTCAGAAAATAGTTACAAAAAAGATACAAAAGATACAAAAATATGTACTTTATTAGGTACTATTTAGAAAGGGGACAAAAATATTTCACCCACTTTGCAATTCTGCAATCATGGCACGATCTGTCATTAAGAAAACCTGCAGTTCAAATTAATGAATTCACCGACAAATGCAACTTAATAATAAAGTCCACATGTACGATTCTAATAAGTTCCACATAAAAGAGGTATCATAATACCGTAGTTTGTAGCAACCTGATATACCCTCCTAACCTTTTCCCCACTCCATATTATTCCACTGAACAATGACCAATTAGTTTATAAAGTACCAACTTAGTATACAAAGTACCATTTAGTATATAAAGTATCAACTAGTATACAAAGTACCAACCAGTATAAAGTACCATTTCAGGTGTTGTGTAAGATATAATAATTGTTGTTTTCACTGCAAATGTGTGATAGGCACGTTTTTCTGGTATGTATCGTTACAGTGGCCTAAAGATAAGTAAATAAGAATTTTACTTCAATGCATAAAGCACTGCTTGTAGCTAAAGTTTAGGTACTTAGTTAAAGATTGTGATCGAAGTTTTAAGGTTAGATCGCTTTCGATGTTTATTGCCTTACGTGGTTTTCTTTATTATAATGTCATATAGATTCACTCTTTATAATTTCCGACTTTCGGTAAAAACATAATAAGATTGGCTTTAAAAGTACCAAACAGTGAGAAAGATATAAAATGCCAATGACGAAAAAAAAACATTATAATCAATCAGAGGTTTTTTTAATAAATTAAAATATACATATAAGTAAAATAATAGACAGATAAAAATCTACGGTTACAATATAAAATAAGTTTAACTATCGTTTACATAAAAAGGCATCTGTAACGACACAACCAGACAAAAAAGACCAGACACTAACTGCCAACTGCTTTCCAGACGACGAAATTCCATCGCACCGCAGCGCGTCCGTAGCAAAGGACCATTTCTTCGACGACTCGCCCGTGGTCAAGTCGCCTCCCGAGCCGACCCGGGTCAAGTCGCCCGAGCAGATGAACATGAGGTCTCCCGACCCGGTCAACTGGACCGTGCCCCTGGACACTGGGAAGACCTTCACTGTCACCCAGAATGTGAAAAGCGGTGAGTGTAGGACACTCATTAGATTGGGTGGGAAGTTTAGCTAGATTAATTAGGTTAAGTTCGTGGAACTGATTTTATGGATTTTCTTTCCCCGATTTCTGGGTAATTTGGAGTTTGTGGGGTCTTGAAATTTTTGTGGGGAGATTCATTGATGAGGAATAGTAGTGATGCTTCAATTTGAAAATTCTTAACCGAGTTTAGAATTTGGTTTAGATGATCGGTGTGACTGAGATAAAATTAAATGTTAGGTAATATTATATTCCCTTCGTAAGATTAGTTTCACTTCATAATTTGTACAAAGGAGTATCTTTTTCTTGTAGGAGTTTGTATTTTAGATTCGACCTCTTTATGGTGATGGTGTTGCCATGTAAAAAATCGCACTTTTTTCGAGTCTTCTATCAACGTTTTATGAATAAGATGCTCTTCGAATGAACAGTATTCGGAACGTAAATATAAGATCATTGACTTGTTATAATATTGTAGGTAAGCTCTAGGTAATAACTTTGACGATCAAAAGCCATCACACTATCATATCACGACACTGGTAGTAAAGTGAATCATGATCATTCAACCATCTGGTAAAGTGTGACCACCCTAGTACGGAACAAGTAGAGCTTGCAACACTGACACAAATGAACACAATAAAATCATGTGCATTGATACCGAAATAATTTAGAGGGTAACACTCATTAAAATTCTGATCATTTAACATTTCACATCTTTTGTTCGTACACAACAAGTGTTTTATTTAATTACAGTTCTTATTCCACTGAAATTGGCACTGGCAACTTTTCACTTTAACGTCAATTTGACATTACAGGCTGTATATACTTTGCACAAGTTCATACCTTTGCCCAAAAAAAGCTTGGCTGTCATTTTCGGTGGACATGGAACGTCAAGTTAGTTCACTCCATCCGACCATACAACTCGCTGACCATTTCAGATGAGAGCATTAAGCGCCCTAGCTCTGAGTTTAAGGGTGGCTCCGTAGCCGAAGAAGCCACCGTGAAGCCGGCAGGTACGACGAACACAGCCACCGCCTAGACCATCGGCCATACACGTTTTAATGAGTGTGACAGACGATGCGACAGTGAACTCTATCCCCTAACACATAGAGTCCACTATCACATAAGCACGACACACGATCGACACCAGAAAAAAAATATATAATCTGTTTTATATTATATCTATTGAATAGTTCATGATTAAATTGTGTTACTCCAATAATTGAGATGCTTTTATTTATTTTGACCGTACTCCGCTGAGGCGTCGACCACGTATGTATTCACTTGTCTGTGTGTGTCTGTTTCAATGTTTGCGTTCACTGTCACTGTATGGCACCCCAATTCTTATTGTTTTCCCATATCATTATAATCGTTCACTTTGCATGCTGCCTGTCCTCTCCTGTGGGACCCTCGGTGTCTGCTTCATCCATCAGAGTAGTCCGTTAGTCTCATGTGGCCTATTGTCAGTTACAACGTTAAGCTAGTTATCTAGGAAACGTAGGTCTTATATATTTTATAATTATGTATATTCTAAAGCATTAACCGTTATTGCATATTTTATGGTGATCTTTTAATCAAAAGAATAGTTTGCATGTCTTCTTCTACTACAGATAGTCGAGCTATTTATTAGCGTTTCAAAGTTAGATGCAGTTAGCATGAACTCTTGTTAGGGTACTCAAATAGAAGGTAGCATGTATAAGTGAAGTAAAGACAGTAACAGACTGCATTCACAGTCGAGGATATTATTTCCTGACGCCTAAGTAACTAGGTAACATTGCTGTCCTTTAAGGAAACGTAGGTGAGTAACAGATATAGATGCTGGAAGTAAAAGTTGAGCACCCTACAATAACAGGCTAGGAGACATCTCAACCTGTACATCTTTCATAATCCTTTACTAACAAGACTAATATAGACCCTCTTAAAATTTTCGCCAAGTAACAAAATTCCGCAATTTACTAAAAAAGCATTGGGGAAAAGGGCAATGAAAGATAACTTGTATGTGCTTAATTGGTGTACAATGGGAGTTCCAAAATGTTAAATAGTAACTACTAACAAAATTATGACTTTCTTAATTCCGAAACATCTCAGAAAATTAAAAACACTTTTGCAACTCCCAAAAATCTTAGACACAAGAACAAAAAAACTAAAATAACCCAAAACTGTTGCAGAAATCGCTCCAATCCATCACCAGCAAATGTCTCCAATACGTTCGCTGAAAAAGAGCGAATCGCCCACCAGCCTCAGCAAGCGGACTGACAAGACCCCAACGACTCCCATCAGCTTGACCCCCATCGACGAGACCAAAGCCCTCGACATGAACAAGGTCAACGGAATTAACGGCGTGAACGGGGTCAATGGGGTCAATAGCAATGACATAACCCCTGAAACTCCAACTCAGGAACCGTTGAAGGAGAAGGAATTAATCAAAAAGTCTACTGAAGCCACTCAGATCGCTCCTGGAGTGGTTGATACGAATGTGGTGAATGATGCTCCGACTGGCGGTCTGACCGCCTCGGAGATACTAGACCGAGCCCGCACGAGGTTCGATAAGTTCTGGGGCAAGAAGGAAGAAGACAACGTTTAGTTGTTGCGAAGTTAGATTCACTTTTCACTGTCAAATGTGGCTGAATGAAACACAATACATTTTAACATTTATTTGTATCACATCAAAAATTGTTACGATGACTTACAATCCAATCAATAAATGTAATGATACAAATGAATTTTAAACAATTAAAAGCTTTAACTAAACGATCTTAGCTAGATAATTTTGACTCCTACAGCCACAGTTTTCAGTTCGAAAAGTTGAAAATCAATAAAAGTAGGGAAAAATTAAACGCAATGTTTAAAAACGGAATAAAAATATGAAAAAAAGCTTCGCTTTATAACGACGACTGTAATAATATGTATTTACTATAATTTGATATGTATTAACATACAATCACTGTCTATATAATAGGAGTGTGGTGGCTTGTGATAGTAGTAACGATGACGACTAGTTATTAATTATTGTATTTATTTATTATCAAAGATTATTTAATTAATTTATTATATTTATAACGACGTATGACAGATTTTCGATCTAAATACTTATAGAATAAGACCCAAAGTAATCTTGTTGAAACTTAACTCGGTACACTATTTCTTTCCGATTGCTGTCCTGTTTTACTTGATGTATTTTAATGAAATTGTTAAAATGTAGGTAAATATTAATTAACGTTAAATATTAGTACATATGACCTGAGATTATTTATTATATTATTTGTTTTTTGCTTAACATGCGAAGCTTTGCCCCAATCTGTATTACATTATTTTAATTTAACATTCCAATTTAAAATCGTTTTATGTTATTGCGTTCTACGGAAAATCATCGTTCTCAATAAAACTTTATATTTTTGTCAAGTACACTACAGTTAATTTCATTTCTTAGAAGAAATGCAATTAATAAAACTTCTTAATTAAATACAATAAACAAAGGCAAAAGTATACATAACATAATTGAAAGCCGTCCATGTAGTGTTTATTGGCGAAAATTAATTTTAGTTATCGAAACTGTTTTGGAAATAATATATTCTGAACGCATCTCAACTTTAGCCAGCCAATCACATAGCTTGTCATACATGTCAAATCGTTTTGGCGGGAAACTAAACTAGTAAACAAAACAAAATAATACGCTAGCAGTATTTTAATACAAAAAACTCAAAGAAATGGAAATATCACGAAAATCCTGTCGTTTGTGTCTCACGGAGACTGAATTCAACGTGTCTCTGTATAGCAATTACGGTCGAAGAACGAACATGGTAGACAAAATCCTAGTTTGCCTAAAAATTGTTATTGAAGAGACAGATGTCCTGAACACAATATGCTACAAATGCGCCGAAAACGTCGAAAGGTATTACGATTTTGTTATGTTCATAAAGAAATCGCAGACAAAGCTGGTAGAACCGCAGCGTAAAATAGAAAACTCTGTCAATCGTCGTCTGATCGCGTCGTATGTACGCGAGCAAGTTTATGACGCGGACTACACGTTTTCATTCCTTGACGAAGAGAAACAGGAGCCGAAAACATCTAGTCCGTTCTTTTCTTATTTCTCGCCCCCAAATATGATGGTAAAACGTACTGGGGAGGAGCCTGTGTGGAAAACTCCTAAGCCGCGAAGAGAGATGATAGAAAAACATGAAATGAGACAAGATGACAAGCAGCTGAAACGGCCGTTTAGGCCCGAGAGACCTCGCCATCATTCCAGAGACTTGTTTGAGTCCCAATCCCAAGATGTTGAGGAAACTGACCTCAAACCGTTAGACTGGAAATTGACACCAGACGATAATATCATTAAAAGAGTCAGGGATAAGTGTTTTGGTCGGTCTGAGTTTTAGATTTTTATTTCTGTTTCAACCTATATTACACTTTATAAATGATGTTGATTTCCAATTCTGTAAAATAGACTAAGGAACTTTTAATTTCAATAAGTTTGTAATATTTCATTAGGAGCCTATGTTATGAGGTTTTATATAAAGAATAAATTCCAATTGTATGACTTCATGTCCTGTCGTAACTATTTTTACATTAAAAATATGATATTGACAGTGAGAAGTCACATAATTACAGATTGGCTTGCATTCTTAGGAAGTTTTTAAATTGACCAAAACTTTTACTAAACAGCATAAAAACCTAAATAAGTATTGATTTCAATTTTTCAAATGGAATCATTAATATGGAAGTTCCTGGCATTATAGTTCTAGTGATACAATAGTAATGAAATAGGGTATTAATTTTTATCATTAATCAGTAATTTTAACATGTCTGCATTTTTTCTTGTGCTTGTTTCTAAACTTTGAACATTTTATCAAGTCTTTATTTTCTACTGTTCAAATATTGTGATTTTTTTATTATTTATTATTTCTCACTGCGCCCAGCAATGAGACAAAAACCTAACTAATTAAATTATTTACTCAAAAGTGTAATATAGGTTCCATATTTAATTAATTTTACAACAACATTTGTTATGTTTGTTATATTAATTTATTAGATTTTTTAAAGATTGATTATATTAAATAAAGATTTAATTTATTGCTTTTTTTCTGTAAAATTCTGTAGAGACAGGGTAACTGTTGTTTGTTTTTAGAGATTTTCTTGTGAATGTTTTCAGTTTACTTATTTATTGATATTTATTACTTGAAATGAGTGTAAGCTTTATGGATGAACCAATATACTAAACTCTTTCCCAGTTAAAAAGTGAAGGTGGCTATATAAAAAAAAAACAAGAACCTTAATAGTGTATGATTACCTATAAAATTATTTCAATAACAGAAATCCTAAGCTTACACTTAGTTCAAGCAATAAAAAGATTAGAAAAAATACTCTAAGGAAAAGGTATGGCAAAGTGTGCTAAACACCATGAAAGAAAATGCCCATTGATTTGAAAACTCATGCAAAATGTATTGATTTGTATGGAATATAGGAATTATTGTGAAAATTGTTTTGTAAGAAATGTACTCAATTGTGTAGAATGATATAAAAATAATAAAAAAACGTATTTTTAATTTAGTTCCTATCGAAGTCCATTCTTGCATCCTTCCATGATATATTAATAGTTTGTTCAAACAAAATGTCATTATTTTTTAAAGCTTTTTGCTCCTATGTGTATAGATAAGCACTTTGGAAATAACATTAAATCTATCAAATAAGTAACTTAAAAGAAACTTGTCTTCTATTTATAAACATTCTTTACAGCAAATTCTCCCTGTGCATTAGCCTATTTCAAATTAATGAATGAGAATAAATAATTTAAAACCACTCTAAAATAAATTCTAGAACTATGCTTGAACTTTTTCAAATCTTAATTCAGGCTAGGCCAGCTTACAAGAACGACAAGTTTCTTCACACTTGAACCCCAGATATTTTCAAAGTGCCTGACTTGACATAAAGGATATACCATCAAATACTAATCTAGAAATATATGTACTACCATAAGTATATTTAATATTGGCCTGTATTAACCTGATTGATTTTATTATTAAATACCTACCTATACCTAATTTTACGGTCCCAATTGGGTACCAATTGCTGATCAGTTTTCTGTAAGTTCCTATAAACGTGTATTGTTTTCGCACAAAATGTTTTATTTTCTCAATGGTGTATGTATGAAGCCCTGCCCAGTAAGGATATAGTTAATACTCCCTCAATAGCAGATAATGATTACAAAATTTTTAGCTTTGCTACGGGTTTATAATAGCGTGTGTTAATTTTCAGTTGTTAACATCAAAATGGACACCTAAATAAAAATTTGAAAATGTTTTTTTCGTTTTATTTACTTCTTACCAGTTTATATTATGAAAAAGGGTTCCCGTGTCTACAAATATAAGTCTGTCCAAATAGGCATTTGACCAACTAGCTACTTTATCGCAGTATCTCGTAATATAAGGATTATACGGGCATACCTACCCATAAAAAAACAGTATATAAGAACAGTTAATTCATGACTTTATTTCAGTATCCGTTCAATTCATACACATATCGTTACACTAGAGAAAATATTTCCTCGCTAAACATATTTCTCGTTTATTTATAAATCACATTTAACATTTTATACGCTAGTTTAAATTTAAACTAATTACTGAAGTACAATTTATTTTGTATGGCAGACTACACATTACATGAAGATTAAAATGTGGACTTATACTAACGGCGGCGTCACACGAGCGACTGATCGTTCGTGTGCGCCGGCCCTTATGAACATGCTCGCTACATCTGCTCGTACAGAGCAAAGCTGCTCATAAAGCATGCTCAATTCCAAAGTAACAATGTAGATTGCTTTCATACAACTAATTACGAAATAATGATTTAATCAAACAATATACTTTTCAAATTCGTGGTCCCGAAAGCAATTTATACATACATACAATATGCACAAGAATCTACAAAAAATTCATTGTTACATTTTGGTCTCCATTTAAAAAAATAGTTGCCACAATAATTAATTGCTCATAGCGCGCGAAATTAACGTTTTATGGGTAATCGTATTTCCACCCTGTGTTACCATGCAAAAAAAAACTAATTTTAGTTTTTAATTTACAAATAATTAACCGATGAGTATTACAAACAATATTTTATAACAAAATTCGTCTCAAGTGAAGTCCAAAAAGCATTTTTACAACGATCTTACTTACAACTTTGTCCTTATTATCAATATTGATTTGTTAAAAATTGATAAAAGGCTAGTTTCAATCAGAACTAATAATACATTTTCCGATATTAGTTTATAGTTGAAGCGCACACTTAGACAAAGAAAACTATGTATAAATCTTTTCTATTTTTGCAGTCATTTCAGTGTACTTTGTATTTTATTTAAAAAGCTATAAACTAACACCAATTTATTTAAAAAAAGCCTAGGATTTTCGTTGTTTTATCCATAAACTGTAAGTCTGACATGAAACATGGATGGAGCACTTATTCGTTCTTGCAAACGTACAAGACATAGACAAGTAGTCCATCCATAGACATTAATTCATTAAATTATATATTTACAATCAAAAAATTATTAAAAAACAGAAATAATTTATCTCAAATCGCGATTACATTTTGACGGAATGTTTTAATTTTATCGTTAAAAAGAATTTTAATACAATTTGTAAATTTTAAAATTATTAGCTTCACATTTGCTTTAAAATTATCTTAAGTCGAATTTGTATCTTTGCAAAGCGCTTTTGCTTTTCTAAGCAAGTTGTAAACATTATTAATATTATAAATAAATGAATGATCTTTACTTTGACAACAGAATTAAAACTTTTAACATAATATTTCAATCAGGAAGACAGTTATTAAGACCTCAATGAAAATGGTTAGTTAGTATTTGTAATTAATTGTCATTTATGTTTTAGGCAGATTGTAACTATAACAGTAAGAGTACCAACATACAGCAAATTAAACAGTAGGACGACAAGAAAGTCGGACTGATATCGGCCAAATGCCTTGTAGTTATTATGTGCTTTCTACCATTCTGACTGAATCATGAACTCGAAAAAGTTGTCGGCCGACTAAAATTCTGCAGTGTATGGACACTCTAAGTCTGATGAATTTACGTTAGTTCATGATTTTGGTAGTTCATGTGACAAAAACTTTCGTATACATTTCATAATAGTTTTTGGCAATTAATTAAAAATATGTTTAGAGTTACAATCTGCCTAAAACAATGATGTTAAATAAGAGGCTTGTATGGCACAGATATTAACTTAATGGAATGTTGACTAACTTTGAAATTAACCCCTCAACAGGGGAAGATAATTATAAATTCGTTAATGAGTTATTTAGGTTTAAACTGAAAATGTTAATGAAATAATAATGCTAGGTATTATAAACACAAATTAGTAGAAAAACGCAAAAAAAAACATGACAGTATTTTGGTGTGTACAAAAATTAATAAAAGAGTTTTCAATAGATATGCGTTATGATACAATAATTAAGATTACAAATGCTTATCATAACTAATTTAAGCAATGCGATGGATCACTTGATTTTTAAATATGTTGGTAAAAAACAATCTTCCCATTAATTAATGTACACAACAAAACACGTGAACTACAAAACTAAAAACGGTAATAAAAAAATATTGCATTACAAGAGACGCTAAAAGAAATAGTTTTTATAAAATATATCACATACGTCACAATGTCCTGTTCAGATGAGACTGACACTTCATATATCGCGCATAAAAGAGTTTCACAGAAATACTGACAAAACAATAATAGTATATGTTTTGTAATTTTTAATTCATGATTTAGTTAAAATCCTTATATTTGATAAATCATTGAGTTTTATTAAACGGTTTCATTGCCAAATAAAATGCTTCCAAAAATCAATTCTTGTAATAAAACGCCTGATCTCCAAGTAATTCGGAAAGTAAAGACTATATACAGAAAAGCGTCAAGTGTCAAACCATCGAACAGGACAAAACTAAAGCCTAAAAAAATACAACACTAAAAGCTAAAAACTAAAACTAAAAATGAGATTTAATTAAAAACTTACACAAGACAAATGACAATTACATCAGTGCGCGAACAAACTTTTTAAAAATAGTATTAATTTATTTAAAAGTAAAAGTTAAAATAAAACTTTCTTTTTTTGTAATTTTTATCAACGCCTCTACTTTGTAATACTGAAAAGCGACATAAAAAAATTAATCGCGGCTAAACATCGTGCTGGCAACACTTTGGAGGGCGCCATCTTGAATTGAGAGTAGAAGCAAGAAATCGATATTTAAAATCATTTATTTTACTAAAAAAAAGTAGACACGTATATCAAAAGAATAAAAGCATAAAATGTGTGTAAAAATATGTAGCATTAATTTCCTCGTGAAGTCCTGACAGTTTAATCGAGGCATTGAATACTCGATTTGTGTTTCGCCCAGAAGTTGACTCATCGACTGGGTCGAAGCGGCGCCCACATACCTACATATTTTTCTAAATTATCATGGATTTATTTTGCAAAAGACAAAATTTACATTACACGCGGTCCCCCAAAGCGGCAAACACGACTGACAATCTAAAGTCCATATAATCAACTATCTATTTAAACGCTATGAACAGTCTAAAGAAAGCTTACTCATTTAACAAATAGTTTTTATTTTATTTAGTATTTTTATCAATCACAACACCGAACGCCGGTTTGATTCGCTTATGAATTTTTAATAATTCTTTCAATTTCGAATTTTGGAAATCGTGTGCAAAATAATTTTAATAGAAGAAAAAAAATATTACATTTCCACGTAATATTAAGATATATTTTTTAAGTCCAAAAAAGGAGTATGTATAAAAAGTGCATGTTATTTCTACCAAAAAAAATCATTCAAGACATCATTGGCAATAACCTAATATTTTACTATACGTTGACACCTAAAAAGCAGTCCAATTAGTTTCTTTAGGCATTTATCTAATACTTTAATTAAAATTTAAATAAATTTTAGCTAGATTTTTGGCTAACTTTTTAGGCTATATTTTAAATAGGTCTTTGAAATATTATTAAACCTTCATAAGTCTATTTTGATAGCTCGACATAATCTAAAACTTTATTTATTATACTAGAATAATTACGTTTAATAGGCAGAGAAACCACACTCTTATTAAAGACCGATTCGAAGAGAATGAATTTGTATTTCCAAAATTAAGATGCAGAACACTTATTTTCATATTTATTGAAAAATTGGTCAGATTTTAGTAGAAAAATACACTATGGAAAAGTTTGATGCAAAAATCATAATTATTAGTCTATTTTTGAATTAAAAATAGTCTGAAAAGATGTCTGAATCTCTGCCTGAGTTTACCTACTATGTACACAGTCTGAGAAAAATGTCGATCTACCCTCAAACCAGCTAACACGAACAATAGTAAAACATTTAGTAGACACATTACCGTTTTATATATTTAACCTACGTCTCACTACTTGTCTCGCGAGCTTGAGTGCTGCTTACACCCCGTTAATAAGCAGTCGTGATGATAACTTATTAATATACAGGATGTTTGAGAAATAAAATTGTATTTTTACAATGTATGGACATAAATACGGACTATTGCCGCTTGATTTCAATGAGATCAAATAGATTAATGATGCCTTAATCGAAGAAATTTTAAATAGTTCCTTTTACGTACGGTAAAGGCACAAGAAAGTTAATTTCGAAGAAAAAAAACCAAGGCAATAGACAGATTTACGTCATTTTCAAAAGTTCTTAATATAGACATCCTGTATTTACAATCAAGCAAAGCTAACCACATTCTAAAAATACGATAGTTGACCTAACCCCCACCCATCTAAATCGCGACCTCACTATATTACTTAACTTCATGACTAAGCTTAGAATTTGACAGCGAAAGTCTATCTCACTTGCACTTCTTAGGTCCACATAAGTCTAGTGCTCGAACAAACTAACATGTCTCACTCACACAAAAGTACTTCTCTTTTACACTTTCAAAAAGACGAAACTGCGAAAACTATGTCCATCTCACTCGCTCTTGTACAAACTGCGTATGTCTGTCTTACTTTTCTCCGGATGATGAGCTAGACGCTCGGCCGCGGGTTTTCTTGTTTCGTTTGTCGTCTGTCTCTTTTTCTGAGGGTTTTTCTTGAGGAGTTGGTTCCGGTTTTGGTGGTTGCTGTGGTTGAGGGGGGAGGCTGCCGCTCTGAAAGTATTGACAAACAGGTGAGACTAGGTTGATACTTATACTCAAAACGGCTATGAAACATACGGAGCAGCCCCGACTTAACTACTGTAAGTTGCTTGTGTGAAAATTACATATATGTAAGTAACTTCTATCAGTTGCTAGAAATTATAAAAAAATACTAAAACTTATGAAAGGATTTTACATTAGTAAGTTTATCATTAGTTAATTATGTAAGCTACTTATGGGAGAACAACTTACAATTATAAGGTCGGCCTAAGTAATAGTGGTCTAGAGGTGAAAGCACCTGCCTCTCAGGCAAGGATTTGCGAGTTCAATTCCAGGTCAAACAAGTACCAATGTAATTAAACTAATAAGTTATAAATATGAACTTTCTTAGTTTTATAAACTTTCTAAGTTACATGAACTTTTTGAATTATATGTACTTTCTAAAGGTCACCCAATAACTGAGAAAAATTGAAGGAAAAGATATTGAGGAATCCTGGACTTTAAAGTCTCAAGAGTGGTGAATAACGCTCAATCTTTATCTGCTCATATAGAGAAAGGACACTAAAAAGGCAGATTATTATGAAAAGGCTAGACACATAATCAAACGTACCTTCTTCTTAGCATGCTTATCAGCCTTCTTACTAGGTTTGTGATCATCATCATCTCTGTCGCGGGTGCCCTTGCGTCCCATCACGCCGAGTAGCTTGCTCACCATGCTGTTCTTGCTGCGGCTTTCACATTCTAGCGGCTCTGGTGACTGCGGAAGAAGATATAAAGTAAGTTAAGGAAACTAGTTTTTGGAGTAGGTGGAATATTGTTTTGAGCTGAATATAGATTGGCAAGTTCGTTTAGTGAGTTGCTGGGAACCGCAATTGTTAACAGAAATGGCAAAAAGGTTAGTTCCTGATGCAGCCAAAAATGTTTCCTAATGTGATCGACGATGAAAATATCAGAAGCTATTTTAATTGGTCAAAGTGTAAGGTAAAATGAGGGCTGGCAGTGATAACATCGATATACATAGAAGCCGATTCCAGTTACAGTGCTTAGGGCATTAAAAACCACATTCAAATCGGTTCATGCATTTAAAAGCTACGGTTTCACTGCTGAGAGACCCACATAGCTATGAAACTTATAAAACCCCTCCTTTTAGTTTGGGGTTGAAAGTTATAGCTACCTTAATCATGTCAACAGACTCCTGCTTCTTCAACTCGATCCTCTTAACAGATTCGCTCCTCTTAGCTTCTGCTTTCTCTTGTTTCTTCTCCTTGTCCAATTTCTTATCTTTTTCCTGCTTCTCAACTTTCTTAATAGACCCCGTTCTCTCCATTACTTTATCTTTTACTTTCTCTTCTTTCACTACAGCAGAATATTCTTTATTCTCCTCCATTCTTGCTAAAGATTCTTGCTTCTTTAACTCTGGTTTGTCTTGCTTGAACTTCTGTTTCTCTTTCGACTTCAAGTCTTCATCTTTGAGGCTAGAGTCCGACTTCTTTCGGGCTTTCGTTTGGACTTCAACTGGTGGGGTCGGTTCTTGTGGTGGTGGGGGTTTCTTGGTCTTTTCTTCGATGAGTATGCTGGATTCTGTGCTGGCTCGGCTATCATCTATAAAGAAATTTTTTTATTAGTATTATTTACACTAGCATACAGGCATAGTGTTGGAAAATATAAGTGATTTTACGTTTTACTATATGTATAAACAGATAACATTGAATTTTGGAAAAATTAATTATATTTGGCGATTATGAAGTATATTACGTTTCTTAAGGATCCTAAATTCCATGTACATATCTGGAGTTCAAATGTTTTTCTCGATTGCAGCTTTTCAAATCTATTGCATGGTAGGGATATTTCTACGCATTATTCTTTACTTCACTACAACTATTAAACTATACTAAAATTACAAAAAGCTTTACTTACCCAAAAAGCCTTCTCTAGAGGTGTCCAGATTCGACAGATCGACAGAAGTATCGATAAACGACTCATCGGATAACGATAGTGAAGCGAAAGATGCCGATGTATCGAATGCGGATTTGTCCAGGCTCGTCTTAGGGGAGGATGTGAAGATACTGGGGGTTGATTGCTTGGCTGGCGTCCTAGGGGATGATTTGGTTTTGTTAGAGGTTGATTTTCAGTTGGTTATTTAAAGTCGCTGTTATGTATTAAAGTTAAAGCTCTAAAATATACTTTAAAAGGAACTTTAATGTAGGATTAAGCATGATTTCCTAGATTGGCCCAAAAAAGAGTTGAAAAGGAAATATTTTGTTTATTTTAACCTTCTTGAAATCTCGAGTGCTGTGTACCTATCACTATGTATTGTTGGATATTTCCAGTTTAATCACAAATTACTTATTTTGAATCCTAAACTTGGCAACTAAAAGCTGTTAATTTATTTGACAAATTGATTTCAAAAGAGTGCCCAAGGAGTTTTTTGCCGGTTCTTCTCGATGAGACCAACCTTTTGGAACTGTGCAACTAGTTTCACTTTTCATAAGAACCTGCTTTAGATCTATGTGAAATATTTTTCCGACTTCGAATAAAAACACGTACCTATTAGGCAAGTTTCTAGCATGATGTGTAGGCGAGTCCTTCTCCTCTGCTATCCTGGGCAATGGCGCGGACGCATCATCCCCCTTGTCTGGGGGCGGAGGCGTCGGGGATGGCGGGGCGGGGGCGGCAGCTCGCCATACGACGCCGCGTCGGGCTCCGGTGGCGCCGGCGCCGGTTGTGGCGACACTAGCGCCACCACAGCAGAGGGGCGAGATTGAGCATTTCGATTCCGCTGAGCGGGGATGTAGTCTGTAATTGTAGTTGGAGTTAAGTATACAAGAATAGTATTCAGTGTGGAACATAAACTTTAGCATCAAGGTACTAAATACACAAAAAAACATCCAAATTGAGAACCTCCTCGGAGGTTAAAAATAACGTAAAACTTTGACGTGAAAATAATAATGAAAGTGATGTGAAACGAAAATGAATAGCATGCGTTAAACACACAATGTTTGAAGCACATAAAATGTACATACAATTAACACATTCAACATAAAATATGAAATAAATAAAAAAATACCGAATATTTTATCCAATTACACAAAATAAAAGCTAACACGTATTTTAATTGTTTAAAGGTGGAATTTCAGCAAACTGATCTGTCCGCATGCGGGAGAGAACGGAATTCTAACTTAAGCCTCGTAAACACCAACTTTTGTTTTGCATAATTTACTATTACCTACATACTAGTATCTACAAATGGCATGAGTCCATCGGCTATAATAATACATTAACAGTGTATGCCGAATTTTGACTATTTTCTTTATTGTTTTCACAATTTCAAACAGATTTTTAGAAAAAAAAAACAATAACTACATACAACAAATACATATTGATTGACAGTACAAACGTATGATGCATACCTGTCAGGCGACAGCGCTCGCCTGAGCAGCGGCGAGGCGGGGTCGCGGCGCGGCCAGGCGCGGCGCCCGCACTCGCGCACCGCCAGCGGAGACGGACTGCGCGCCTCGCAACGACTACGCGGGGAGTGGTATGTGAGTGACATGATGACTTGTGAACGTGTGTTATTGTGAAACGAGGTGGTTTTTTCGCTTGTCAGAGGCCTAAATTCTCATAAAAATCATTTCATCGGTCATTTAGGAGTTTCCTTGAAAATGTTTCCAGGTAAAGTATAATTATTAATAGTTCATTCAGTTCAATGAACTATTGTAGATAATTATTTCATTGTGTCAAAGAAAGTTGGTTTTATGAAGTAAACTTCACTTTTTGTAGTAACACGTAAGTAGTATCTTAAATGACAGATTTAAATGTAAATTATATTCTATTAAGTACAATAATTGAAATCCGCTAACCAGCTTTTCATTTATTGTACCTAAGTTCGCAATAACATTTTTTTTTAAGATATGTTAACAAAAGCTTAGATTAATAAAAATATAAACCTCGTTTCACAATATCCAAAACATGGTATAAAAAGTGAGAGTTGCATTGTTAGAAAAAACTGTAAAGACTGAAGTGTACTGTATTAGTCACTCATGCGCATAGAATTACACGTTAAGACACAGATAGACATACACAAGACAAACACATATATTTCCCATGAGAAAGCATTTCCAGATGATATGGTCATAGTGACTATGGTTTTACCCAATGATATTTTTGAATTATGGCATAACGCCATAAACATAATATGTCTCCGCAGGAAATAGTTAATTTTCTTGAGTCATTGTTTAAAACGCCCTAACTTTTAGATAAGAAGTAAATCACTTCACTGAACGATTTTGCAGGTACAATTTTTCCCGTTTCTGTTTTATTTTTAAACCTATTTTAGAAAAAAAAACTGAACCGATTTAAATCAAATTTGGAGAGCACACAGTCTACACCCTAAGAAAAAACAATTAGGCTACTTTTTTTCCTCGTTGCCGACACTGGATCTCCCGGGACGTGGGTGCCTATTTTTCCTACATAACCAGTAGACCAGTTACCTGGTGGGTGAAGCAGGTTGCGGCTGCGGCGAGGGTGACGGCGTCCTGGCGAGAGGAGACAGAGGCATGTGCTGTAGTGAAGCCCGACGCACTTCACCCGCCGTGCCTACTGCGCCGCCAGCTACTAACTTGTGTTTGAGACCGTGGAGAGATGATGGTCTGGAAGAGAAATTGTTATATTATAAAAACGATAGTATTATCCCAATGGTTCGCCCAAGGAGAACCAAATGACGAAAATCTCCTAGGAAAGTAGCACACCAAAATGCGGGTTTTCAGGGGACGCGGAACGTTATTGTCTCCACGTCCACAAATGGGCGGGTTCCAAAGAAGGCGTTTGTCTATTTTTTGTAAAACCCAAAATGTTTGACGGATGCGTCAAATAACCGGAACCCCTCGTTGATTCACTCGTAACTCGTTCTAGTCATGTTACTGTTGTTACTGTTACAGCCTTTTTTATGGTCCCACTAATGGGCACAGGCCTCCTCTCACATGGAGCAGGATTTCTTCTTTCTATATAAGAAGAGTATAGGGTTCTAGTCATGGCCCACCGTTAGATCTGCCCTAGAAAGCGCCTGACCTACCTGCCTTATGGGATCTCCGCTCATCTTATTTTTCTCCGTGATGTAACCCCACGAGGTGTGAGTGAAAGTGGTGACTTACCGTTGATAGTGTGTGGTAGTGGTGGTATGTAGAGGACTGTCGGCGGCCGGGGTGGCTGGTGTTGCTGATACTCCTGCTATTTCTCCTCCTGACACCATCTAAGTAACATAAAAATAAATTAGAAAGTGAATTATTATGTTTCAGAGAAGCAATGTGCAAATGCAGAAATGTTATGATTATTCAGGCGAGATAAAAATTACTGAGATAAAAATGGGAGAACCCTGGTGATTAACAGGTTATCCGTTTCACTGTTTATACAATGTTGTTATACATGGTGAATAGAAAATGGGTATACGGAGGTCAATTTACTTGTAAAATTTACTCAAAATAAAGTCTTTGTTGTTCGGCCTTCGCAAAATCTACAGATTGTACCAATTATGTGGAGAACATGCCTACAAAGTAGCAATAATTAAAGTCCTGGTGATTGCACATACCTGGTGCATCTCCTGCGAGGCTCTCTTGGTGGATATCCTGCGGAACAGCGAGCAGCGTCTTCTAGGTCGGGGACGGGGAGGCGCTGTGGCGCGACGCCCGCACCATGCGCGACGACGACCTCCCGCCTTTAGACAGATAGATATTGTTATTATATGAACTTTAGTATGCCTATATGGGCATTTTATAGATTTAGAAGAGTAATCTCAAAATCCTCGAAGTTATTTAACGTTAAGTTCTACTTAAAAGAATATCTGTTGCAGGAATTAACAAATGTGACAGACAGTTGTTAATAAATGTGGCAAATATAGAATGATGTTTGAGAAGATTGAGTGGCATTCCAGTATTAGGACGTAAATCATTTTTTTTTTTAACATAATGAATCAGTCGACCACTTCAAAATGATTTATTTCTTAATCCTCAGTTATCGACTATCAACTTCACTACCGTTTTTTTGCGACAAAATGTAGTATTTAGTCAACTAATAATACAATAACATCATATGGTAGTAATCACCTGTATAGTAGTTTGATCCAGCGGCGTAGCGCGAAGTGTAGCGTGAGGAGCAGCCAGCAACAATCTTAACACCTGGTTAAACACAACATCAGTTAAAAGAAAAACTTCAAAATGATACAGTTTATTTTGCCATTATGTAAACTAAGCTATAGCATAAGTAATTATTACAGTGCCTAAACCTATCAAGGTAATTAGCAAAAAACTCGTCATTTATATAACTACGAGTTAAGTTAAAAACGCACCTCAGTCACCCTTTTTGGGTGACTGAAGTGCGTTTTTTAATACAATTCTGAGGTTTTTTTTTAATTTAATTTTTATTACAAATGGATTAATGATTCTCATTATTATTCTGAGCAAACTATTTTCAGACTTTGCGCTTTGTATACTCATAATTATTAGTTTCCACACAATAAAGTATAAGTAAATAATAATCTTTATATTACCATACCTGTGTATGCAACAATCCCTGCACGGATTCACCGTTGAGCTGCGTTATAAGATCGCCGGCTCGTAACCCGGCCGCCCACGCCGCTCCTTGCTCGTTCACCGCCTACAAACATACATAGTGATTATATCATTTATTTTGTATTTTTAGTAAATATAGATGTGACTAATAAATAAGTAATAGCATTTTTTTATTTCAGGCTTATTTGATAGCACCAAGTGTACTGCATTATGTTAAAAATCTTCTGACGAAAGTAAAAACGTTTTGCGTTATATTTCTCGAAAACAGTCTGCTAAAATTAATGTCTCGTAACAACCCTGTATGGAACTATTAAAATAACATAAATAAATAAAATAATCATTATTGTAACATAAATAAATATAAATAATCATTATTGCAAATGATAAACGAGTGTTTAGTGTTTCAATCTATTTTGATGAACAGCATAACAGCAGTTGCTGTCAGCCGGTACAAACAACGATATGATCCTTGGAAAACTACGACAGTCGTCAATAAAAAAGCGGTGGTTCTATAATAAGTCTTATATGTATTTTTGTTTTTATTTAGTTTACTGCCTACTCAAATGTAGCATAATTTTCGCCAACCTATTATTATTCTTATTTATTTTTCCTTTATCAAAACACTCCATAAAAAAGTACTAATACATACCGAGACCAAATGATGCATAGTATAGTAGTCTGTATCCCCGTAATACACTCGAACTGTGTGTATCGTGAAGCCGAAGCCGCGGGGGCCGCGACGGACCACTATGGGCGGCTTGGAAGACTGGATCAATCTGGTTATAACATAAAAAAGATAAGTAAATTAGAGAATTAAAAGTAAAGGATTTTTTTTCCGACCGCACATTTTTATTATTTATTTATCTATTTATTTACATTACTTAATAGTAATAAGTCATGCTAGGATGTTCTTGCCTGCTTGTTTTCCAGCTTTACTTTGGGAATCAATCGTTTTAGGAATAATGACAACGATAAATTGTACCTAGGGCTTTAAATACTGTATACGACACAAACTGTTTGCACGACAAAGCGAAAAATCTCTTTTATATACTTCTTTTATACATCAAAATATAAGAACTACATATATAGCTTTATTCAGTAACAGTACTGAGGAACTCGTGTGCACTATTGCAATTAGCGAAAAAAGGTTTTCTTGGAAACAGATAAGATACTAATTTAAAATCCATAATATTTGTTGTTTTAGGTGTTTTTGCGGCCCTGGTACATAAAATGCCTAAGGCATCATCCTAATTGGGAGCGATCGTACGACGGCGCGATGCGCTTTTCATCTCACGATCTCACTTGCGAGGTTCCGAGGTTCAAATTGGACACTCTGATGAAATCTGTATGTTTGAACTCATCGCACGACGAGAACGCATCGTGTCATCGTGCGATCGCTGTCAATTAGGACGACGTCTTAGATGAAAAACGCATCGCGCCATCGTACGATCGCTGCCAATTAGGACGACGCCTAAGAAGGAACACGACGGTTCTTAGTCAGTAAGAGTCTGACGCTCCCTCACCGCTGCTAACCCACAGCGGGAGGGGCATTTGGTGATTTTAAACATCGGAAAGTTTTTTTAAAGATAACTATACTCACGAGTGGCTCGGCAACGCGAAGGGTGAGGGTGGGTCGCGGCAAGGAGACGAATCTCTCGAAGAGTTAGTGGACGACGTGTTGCCGGCGCACGGCGACCCAGCGCCTATGCTTAACGTGCTGTCATCTGCTGAGAAATGGACATATTGTTAGCACGATCAGAACAAAAAACCCAGGTTGAAAATCACTATAAACAATTGCTGGTTTTTTAAAAAATAGTGTCCTTGGAGTTCTTTTCCATGAAACCCACTCTTTGAAACCATGCAACTAGCTTGACGTTTCGAAAGAGCCTAGATATAACTAATTGAAATTACAAAAAATTACTTAGGTAGACTTCCTTAATGTTTAAAATGTCGTATGTAATACCTAATACTATCATACGCTTTAAACAATATTAAAATATCACATGAGAGTATGTATCTCATATGTACCTTCACATTGTATCGAATGTCTTCTTTTTTAAAAGATATATAGATCTTAAAATCTACTGACTATTTTAATTTATTCTCACACTTAAATAGTTCACATTTATCTTCAAACGTACCTGGATGTATAACCAGCGACAATCCTGATGTGCTAGCGGATCTCCTCATAGACTTAGCAACGATAGCCGTAGGCCGCGATTTATCCGGCCTCTCGGGCCGCTCCGGCTTGTCGGGCTTGTCCGGCTTGTCCGGCTTGTCGAGGCTCACGCTCTTGTGCGTGTCGTCTTTGCGGGACATGTCCGAGCTGTGGGAAATAAAGATTTTTGAATGATGATTTAAAGAAATATTAAACATCCTTGGCAGTCGTTACGGGTAGTCAGAAGCCAGTAAGGCTGACACCAGTCTAACCAAGGGGTATTTGGTTGCCCGGGTAACTGGGTTGAGGAGGTCAGATAGGGCAGTCGCTCCTTTTAAAACACTGGTACACCTGCATCTGGTTGGACTGGAAGCCGATCCCAACTTATTTAGGGAAGGCTTAGAAGATGATAATATAGATATAATAATAATGGCGTCCACGGCGGCTGTTTTCATTTTAAAGAGATCATGCAGCTAGCTGAGCAGGAAATATTATATATAGTGCACGAGCATTTGCGCAGACACAGGTGCGCTCCCTATTCCTTCACTCGCATAACCCGATGGGACGGCAATCCGACACCACCGGAAAGAGATCGGCGCAGGACCGACATATACGTGCTCTCCGATGCACCCGAGACCTCATATTCGAGATGTTGGTTCTTTGCCCACTAGGCCACCACGACTTTTGATAGAAGATGATAATATAGGTATATAAGTATACTTACAGCCTAGGCACGAGTGCAGACGGCACATGCGGCAGTAGCGGCGCGTGCGCGAGCGGGTGCGCCAGCGCGTGCGGCCGCAGCGCCGCGCGCCGCCGCGCTGCGGGAGACACGTCGTCGCTGTCCGTCTGAGACGACTCCGCTGTTGATGTGCTGCCTAGGATCTGTAGGTGAGGGAGAAACATCGTCAATGATAAAGGTAAAGTCATTTATTTAAAGTAAGGTTGAAACTTGAAGGACAAATTTACAAAAGACAGGAACAAAACGCTCGCAATTCCACAATCAAGGAATCAACTTCAGTGGGGGTAATCCAGAGCCAAAGCCTGTTGAGGCTGCAGGATAGTTTTACAGAGACACAAGTACATAAAGAGTTTAAGAAGAAACATGGTGGGTTTTCCGTATGCTAGTGCTTTTTGGGGGATCTACCTTCATCAGTGGACGGCAATTGGCCGATACGATAATAAAGATTTAAATTAGCCCCACGTAATTGTCGCGTGTGACCAAGGTTTACGGCAGACGAGAGTATAAAGAGAGAGTATAAAATCTCAATATTTCTTCTCAATCATCGTCTTCACAACTTTTTTTTACTTCTGTATAAAAAAAAAACATCGGTCAAAAACATGGACGTAAAAATCTGTTAATGCCAAATTGACTCAGCGATTTATGGTCTAAGTTTTTATGTAAAAACTTTATCCAGGAAGTAGGTAAATAGAAATGTTCAGATAATCTAACCATATTATTTGAAAACGACCTATCAATTTAATTTCAGAATCATAAGCCAATCGTATCTTATCCTGTTCACAATTTCATTTGGCTTCAGTCAATAGTTCCTAAAAATCATCAAAATTCCTGCAGATATTTTCTACCCTATTAAGAACATTTAACACAATACGTTTTCCTTAAAAAAATGTCCGTAAAAAAAACACACACACAATATTATTTACTTATAATTTATGTTAACCAAAAACAACCACTTACCGGGCACTTAGGATGGTGATGCAACGGCGCGGTCGGCGTGGTGGGCGGTCCTGCACTATCAGGCGTACCCGGCCACGAATCCGTGCTCTGTTAAGAAATAATCAGCAAATAAACAAAAGGTTTGAAGCGAACATTTACTACTGAAAACGTGAGAAGAATGATGAGCTTTTGATAGTTGAAAAATGTAGAGAAATTTTGGGGGGTAATTTTGGCTTGAAAAGACGAAGAAATTTGGGTAATTAAACATTGATTTTGTCATGGTTATCATCCTAATAACATTTTAAATGCAAAACTTTGTAAAAAGTAAGCAAGTGTTTGTGACGATGTAACGAAAAAAAACACAAAAGAAACTTGGCAGAAATACAGCATATCCCTCCCAAGAACATTATAGGGTACTTTTTATCAAGGTACGGGAAATAGTTACACGGGGAAAGCGGGTGAAACCGCTAGCGAGAGCTAGTTATTCCCGTAGTAAATATATTCATCAATTATTCCCGTAGCATAAGTCTGGAATTCCGGCCAGGGTACCAAATAAACCAGTAACAAACTATGCTTGTACACGATAACAAAAACGATAAACTTCAATAGAAATTCTTTACATGAACAGCATTCACCTAACAAGTTAATCGACAGTTAATAGACCGCAACTAATTATTACACGACTTTATATACCTAAAAATATTTTTCGCATCAATTTTAACGTACCCCCAAACTATTTTTACCAAAAAAATTGAAAAAAAAAATGTTAAAAAATCTTAGTTCTGATTTTCTAACTAGATGGCGTTGGCGTCGAATTAGAAGTCGCTATGGTTTCGTTACATCGAATAGTATATGTAGTTAGAGTGATGTTAGGTCGATCTGCCCACAAAGCTGGACATAGGCCTCTTCTATTTATATTTTTGATAGCGTAATCGTCACTTGGTTTGACGACCGCTTTATTACACAAAAAAAAATAGTGAATAAAAATAAGAGCGAAGATAAAAGTGTAAAGGAAATATTTGATTTGAGATCAATAATTACGGACTGGATCCAAGATTACAAACTACCTTTGCTCTCGGTTTAAACCGCGTCCCGTGGAAACTACATCGCGTTCCCTATGTACCTTATACGATATTTTTTATCCGATATATCTCGGGTAATATAGGTCATAGGGCCCATTACATGTTGGGCATAGTGTAACTTCTTAACCGTGAAATGATTTTTCAATTCGGTTCCGTAGATTTAGGAGTACAAAAAAAAACTTTATAAAATTAGAATAGAATGACTAGTACCTAAATAATTTGGAAAACTAATATTTTTCGAACAGTTATGCCAAAATTGAGAGTGACGTTGATTGCAAAAAATCGTGGAGAAACACAGCTGATATAAGAGAGAAACTCTTTATACATTTACAAGGACTGATATTGATTTTTCTCAATCTTATAAGGGGAGTATTATATTAAAAGTATAGGTTATATAGGAGAGATTGTCTAAAAAGTGAAATACGCAGTATATTAGATGGCAGTCGCTATATGTAATGCTTATATCTAATAATACTGAAATGCTTAGAAATAGTTTATAGTATTAAAAGCAAAATTAACATAATTATTTAGATCTATAAGTAACTACGTGATTACTACTAGAAATAGGTGCTAAGTGATATATGTTTAGTTTAGAAGGTTCTAGGGCATTGGGAAAAGCATAAACTAGGGTACCTGGGTCTATACTCTGTAGACTTGTGTAGATAGATATACAGGATAACAGATGCATCGATGCCTTATGTTAGGTATATTAAGATGGAAATAAAAGTACCAGGGGAAAACAAATCACTGGGGTTTCATGACTTACCTTTTGGTTGATTCTGATTACCTTTTGGTTGATACTGACCTATTTCTTAAAAAATAATTTTGCTTTTTACTTAAACAAATTTTTCAGCTTCAAAAATTTACATCGATCTGCAGACCGTACTGCATAAAAGGCTAGTTTAGTGGTGAGCAGGAGTAGACCAGCTTCTTCTATCATAGCTTAGAATTTTTTCTTATTTTCTAGTTACAGAAAGTGGTATATGGTACTTACGAGCGTTCTACACACGAGTAGTAGACCAGTAGACCGTAGTCTTCTCTTTGCTAAAAAGAATTTCCCATAAAACACAGATATGGGAAGTGATATAAGTATATAATACATACCCTGGAATCGTGTTCGACACACGAGTGATGGTAGTGTCGTCGCCACTGTGGCGAGGTGCTGGAGAAGGCGGCGAAAAGACCGGCGTCTTCTGCCGGCTCGGCGGGCTCGGCCGCCTCGTCTGTGTCCACCTCGCTGTGGTTGTAGCGGTCGCAGCGAGCTGGGGATTTTAGAAGTACATTGTTAAGTAAGAAAATCGATAATTTTAACTTTAAATAGGAAATTGCTACCGAGGCTGCGAGATTTTTTGAGAGTTATGGCAGCCCAGATACCAGCTCCAAAAGAAATATGGTGGGTTTAGGTAAGTAAAAGGTCTGATACTCCTTCACGCTGGACTTACAAAGCCAGCGGTCGTCTGATTTATCTTACCTCATAGAAAATAGGAGTTTGACGGGTCTTAGGAAAATTGCATACTACATTGTTGTTCGGTTCCTTTTAGATTCCGCGAATATGTTTGTTTATGATGGTTTTATATTAAAAAGATACTGCTGGAGGAAACTTCTAAAAAGTTGAGATACTTTATATCTACATTTAGTTGTAGAGATATCACACTGAATCCAGTGAAATTATCCACTGAATATAATATGTAATAAAAAGGGGATATTATAAATTGCATATCAAATAAATAATCGCCTATCAATAAATACTCATCATTTATATTCTTTTTTACATCAAATAACTTACTTCACTACAAATAAACTAAATGTTTAACAAAACTCAAACTGCAGATAATTCGAAATTATACATCAATATGACATTGCTTTTTTTATTATAATGCAATACAGTTAAATTTATTCTTGTACAAAAATACTACATACATAGCATTAATACTGACTGCACAGCAAATTTTCCATATTTCATAGCAAAATAACTATCCCAGTCGCATATTAACCAGTAAGTACAACAAAACCTATTCATCATATTGGTCTTAATTTTCAAGAAGCCATGCTCGGCCAATTTAATGATTATTATAACAAAAAAATCCTGTCACATTGCATTATTTCTAAAACCAGAACAAATTAACTGAAAAGGTTTGCGGCTTCGCGCGCTTTTTCGTCACTGGAGTGCAGAGTAGCGCGAGCGAGTAAGATAGAGTTCAATTAAAAAACATTGTATTAAAAATTGAAGCTAGTAACGAAAACGAATCGCTGCAAAACCGACTCCACGTAGTCTTGTTTACCTACCCCTAGAGTGCAATTCAAAACCGCGTAGGCGCGGAGGAGCGAGGCGGCCTGCGAGCTGAGGAGCAGGTAGTTTTAACGCTCGCCGACGCGGTTGAGGCTGGCCGGCTCTGCCGGCCAGTAAGCCGAAGCTGCGGTGGTGAGCGTGAAAATCATCTGCGACGATAAGCTCGCATGGGACCGCCGGAGCCCCGCAGCGCCGGAGCCGTGACAGAAGCCATGCTTGCTGCATGTTGCATGCTTACTTCCATGTTGCATGCCTGCTTACATGCTGCATGCCTGCTTGCATGCTTCAGGCTTGTTTGCATGCTTCTTACAGGAAAATAAAAATTCCAAAACTATGCCAAAAGATGATTCTGACTATAAACATTCTGAAATATGATATTATAGTAGTAGCCTTTTAATGACTACTTATATGAAATGTATGCTAAAAGGAAATACTGACAATGCACCAGCCCCATTTTTTTTAAGAACTATAGTATGTATGTGCAAGCATATCATCGGACTTGCGATCCGACTCAAGTACGTGGCGCCACCTGCAGAAGCTAAAAATGTTGCCTTTTGGGCAAAAAAGGAAGCGTGAACGCTTATAAATAATTCAATAAATTACAATTTTATATTTAATTTTATATTTTTTTGCTGATCTCATTATGCCGTAATTAATAAATAATAAGATGACTGTGACTAATAAAAAGCCGTTTTATTCAGAAAAACTGCTGTAAATAATATAAAAATAGAAGCTATATTTAAAAGAAAAAGAGTTAACATGTATAATGTGCATTAAGATTATTAGCTGTGCATTGATGAAAAAGCTTTTGCTTTAGGAAAAATCGCTGTACGCTGCGAAAATAAATTGTAGAGTGTTTAGTGATATTTTGAGTTGAATATTTTGCTGTGCAATCAGTAATTTTGATGGGAATTCGGAATCTTATTGCAGAGAAAAAGGATATTTTTTGATTTGCGTTTAAATACTACCCAATAAAAAGCACTCACTATCAAAATAGCTGGTATCCTCATCATTGTCGAGCTGTGGAATGAACTCCGCTTTCCTCCTCAGCAGGTTGTTCCAGTCCAGGCCACAGAAATATACGTGATCCTGAGAAATATATTGAGATTATTAACAATCAACCGACTTGAAACTCACAGAAACATTCTCAAATCACATCTCAGGAAAAAAACACTCCCTTTTTTCCACGAATTGTCACCTATCTATTCAATCCGCCAACGTTGACCTTTTTTTGGGCAAATTTTGAAGTTCGCCAAGAACTAAATTCCATTGGGGCGACCTCCATTTTCAATAGGGCGCTAAGAATGAACTTCAATATTGACCTCAATAATTAGGTAATAGAATAAAATCCTATTTAAGCGTCTCACTTTAACTTGATGCGTCCCGCCAGTGCCGAGCCTGTCGCGCGGGTTCCGCGCCAGCAGTTCTGTGATGATGGCACGAGCCTCCACTGCTATGGGGAAATCCTCTTCTGACGGCCATTCGATGTCATCTGTAGAAATAGAATTAAATGGAGTAATAGTCTGTTGTCATGTTAAGTTATTTAAATAAATAAAAAAGTATGTACCACTATAGATTTTTTTAACACTTGGTCATTCAACGTTTCTTAATAAAATTTGTAATCCACTTTGTATGTTGTGTAGACAAACAATGTCAATTTGTACTGTTGACTGTACGTTTTTTTATTACATATTTGACATCCACTCAAAGTATCATACTTACTTTCTATCAATATATAAATAAACTAGTTATGACTACATACCATTGACAGTGTGCGCGAACAGCTCTTCAGGAGTGTCTCCGAAGAAAGGCACACAGCCCACCAGGAACTCGTACAGAATGATACCCATCGACCACCAGTCCACTGGCTTGCCGTAACCCTGGAACGACATTTACTTAGTTATTATTAAGGAAATAAACTGTTTTGCAGATTTAGTTGCAAGAACGACATTTACAAAAATGCTGGATTTGATTTTGGGATACGTTATAAAAAGGTTTGGTGAATTTAGTACCGATAATAGTATAATCTATATATAAGTAACATTTTTTTTTTGCTTTCTATATGTTCCGAAACTATAGAACCGACTTGAAAAAATATTTCATTGTTGGAGAGTTGCACTCTCCCCAGTAATAAAGGACATAGGCTATTTTTATCTGGGTATGGGTATTAGTTCCCACGGGACGAACGGTTGAAACTGCAGCCAACAGCAAGTTCCCAATAAATGTGAGCCTTTCCAAAACCAAGTGCAAATAGGTCCTCTTTCTTCGTACATTAAATAAATCACAAGGTTTCTCACCTGTCTGAGTATAACTTCAGGCGCGATATATTCGGGCGTGCCACACACTTGCTTGTCGGAGAACTGACGAGCTTCTCTATCCGCGTACTCTTCGTATAGATTTGTTGCCACTGTAATATTTTGAAGATAAAATTATTTACTTTATTTGATGAAAAAACATATACGTATATTTTTTTATGAACGGATGACTGGCGTATAGTAATATTCTTCTCACATAATAGTTATTAAACTTGTTTCGGGGCTGGCAAAATATGCGCGTTCTAACTACTAATATTCCCTTCCTTCTTATTCTTCATTTAATGCCAAAATTCTACGGTTTTTATATGGTCTAAGTAGCACAAATAATTGATACTTACACGACATCAACCCCATTTTACTGAGTCCGAAATCCGTCAGCTTTATATGACCGGTCGCCGTGATCAGCAAACTGGAATACACAAAATGGGCAAGTTATTGTATGTTGCAATCTACCCTAGATAACGTAAAAACTGACTAATCGATGAAGCCCAGAAGCTGCTTGATCTACCTAACAATTAGTGTTTTCCGAATGTTCCTTGACACAAAATAGTTCCTAAAAAAAAATATTTTCTTGATAAAGTCTACTCACTTGTCAGACTTTAGATCCCTATGCACGATCCCATAGGAATGTAAATATTCCACAGCTAAGACAGCTTCGGCGAAGTAATGCCTCGCCATGTCAGCCGGTAGTGGTCCCGCGCGAAGTAACGTAGCGCAGATTACCATGTCACTACTTAAATATCATATATTTTCCTGAACCAGCAATCTACCCTTATATAAATAAATATCCTATACTTTACCCATACATGAAGCAAAAACCTACTAAATAATGAATTTCAGCCAAATCTGCTTGATCTACCAAAAAAAAATAATTCTCGAACGTACCTCTACAAAAACA
Source organism: Helicoverpa zea x Helicoverpa armigera (assembly GCA_033682625.1). Classification (NCBI taxonomy): domain Eukaryota; kingdom Metazoa; phylum Arthropoda; class Insecta; order Lepidoptera; family Noctuidae; genus Helicoverpa; species Helicoverpa zea x Helicoverpa armigera. The sequence continues at coordinate 40,311 of JAWIIS010000015.1, read as the reverse complement.
CGCTTCCAATTGTTTCTTTTTCAGAAAAGATAATCCTAAGGTTTCCACTCACTTGTCAGGCTTCAGATCCCTATGCACAATCCCATAGGAATGCAAATACTCGACGGCTAAGACAGCTTCAGCAAAGTAATGTCTCGCCATGTCAGCCGGTAGGGGTCCCCGCGCGAAGTAAAGTAGCGCAGTCACCTCCTTCTACGAATTCTAGTACGAAGCAGAGATGGCGTTTGGTTTCGAATGAGCAGTACATTGTTACCTGGAAAGAGAGAAGGTGATTTGTAGATGTATATATAAGAAAAGCAGTCGCTAGATTATAATATATTTAAACCATTTATGAATGTTTATTGTTTAATGTACATTGTATTTATGCGTTATAACTACGCGGTTGCTAGAATAAGAGGGTAGTTGCCAGGATTTGAAGGTGTGAAGCGAGATACCTATTTTCAACTACTGAAGTACGCCAGCAATGCTCTATACTATTATCTCAAAATAAGTGTTATTTAAACAATGCTGATTTTTTGCTTTTGACTTTTGACTTTTACAATACACTTAAGAAATATTATTAAATATACTTTAAAAAATATTTGTTTTTAACATGATTTTAATATAATGTCAGTTCCAGTACAACATTTTTTAAACACTCGTTGAACGTCAGATTTTCTTGTTTTGGGGGAAACATTTCCAAAGTTATTCACAAAATGAATATAGTCAGCTTACCACGAAAGGGTTGTCGGCAAAGCTGAGAATATCCCTCTCAGCAAAGGCCTGTTCCACCTGATTCCTCAGTATCAAGTTGTTTTTACTTATTTTCTTCATCGCGTACCTGGAAATCAAAATAAACGAATGTAAATTTTAATAGTTCCATTTAATTATGTTATGACTGAATACTGAACACTGCAAATAAACCCTCTGACTTTGAAATAACACTGATTTTCATTGTAGTTTGATTAAATGTGTTTACCGACAAAAAAAGGAGTATCTCAGTCTGATCTGCGAATTTTAAAAAGGGTGACTCTCAGTTTAAACCTGTTTATACGTACCTATGTATGTTTCAGCGCAATTATCTCACGTTCTCACTAACCTGATTTTTATGCGATTTTTAGTCGGATTATTTTTTAAAGTTTTTTTTGTATGTACTACTGCCCACCATACCTAGTCCTGGTCTGCTTATGCTTGACTAGATAGACGGCCCCGTAGGCGCCGTTGGAGATGAGCTTGATGACGTGGTAGTCGTTCTCGGACGGCGGGGCGCTGGTGGAGCCCTGCCCGCTGGGCGGGGACTGCCGCCCGCGACTCCTGGGAAAGAGAATTTTGGAAATATAGTGACGATACGACATTAAGAAATAGAAATAATGTTGATTTGAAGCTGAAATAAATCAATTTTGGTCCTATTTCTGAAGGCTTAGTGGTTTCAGTGTCTTAGATTCGAACTAGCTTTTGGCAACCAATTTGAGATCAAACTCTGACCTCGAGAAGAACAAACTCAATTTAAAGAAACCCATTCACACCTTATTTCTTGTAAATACTTATTTACCTTTTTTGACTGTAAAAACTATTCTTCACATATACATTCTAAAACAATATACACTAGGAAGTTGTGAAAGGGTTTTCAGGGTCCTTTTGTAATTTTTGACATAAGAATGAAGTGATCATTCAACCGTTTTGAATTGAACTGTAACATATTGCACTTGGTACTCACTTAGAAGGCGATATATTTTGCGGCGGCGGCGGCGGGGGCGGCGCGTGTAGTTCAGCTAAGGGATCGCGCGACAACCCCAGCTTGTGAATTATGTACTGAGGGATATCCGTCGTTATGCCCTGCGGGGATAAAGTTCATTTTAGTTTGCAAGGATATATGTGGTGCTTTTGAAAATGGGCACTTATTAACCAATACTAAGTCTGGTGAAACATATTAACAGAAATAAATAAATCAATTTAAAAAAAAAAATAGAGTGACCGGACACTAAGTCAACCAGGTAGTAAACCGACAACTGTGTGAATCGTACTTATGTTATACAATTAATATTAATAAATAATTTTTATCTTTTTTTTTTTCAAAAAAAGAAAAACATCTGCCACTGTGTACCACAGTAACCCACCGCGATAGAACCACTAATTAACCACCGACACTAAAATACCAGTTAGTTCCACAGCTACCACTATAAAGTACCACATTGACCCACCTGCTGATGCTTTGCATGACCCTCAGCGGCTTCTAGCAGCTAATAGAACCGCTCTTTCACCAGCCACTCTAAGTTACCAGCTAGTTCCACAGCTGCCACTAAAAAGTACCACAATGACCCACCTGCTGATGCTTCGCATGACCCTCAGCGGCCTCTAGCAGGCGATAGAACCGCTCAGATCGAACTCCAGGCACTCGAGCAGACGAGCCGGTCGTGCCATCGCGAGTATTAATCGGGTCACTAAAGGTGCCACTTGGTTACCGGCTTCTGCTGATTTTTCGCGTGTCTGGGAAAGGAAAGTACATGGGGTTTAGAGCTCATCATCTGTTCGATCGAGTATTGATTTATAAAAAGTTAGGTTGGAAGCGGCCTGCATCCAGTGCCCACCTATGTCAGATTGTCTGACCACTTCCAAGTAGCCATCCTATGCTACATTGTTTGTATGGCCCGTGGTCTCCACTCAAGTACCTTTTGGCCCCACAAGCCATCGTTTCTGATATGAGACTATATATTCAAAAAGATGTGGATTCAATTCATTTTCATTACACTTTTTAATAATTTGCTCCAATAAGGTAAATATATATTTTTATAGGTAGGAAACATAAACTAGAATCAAACTTATTTATATTTTTGAAGTTCATAAGTGCTTGTAAAAGCCTAAATGAAATAAATGACCTGACATCACCAGAAAACCGACAATGCGACACAAAAACTTTAAAGCAAATAATAGTTTTTAATATTAAAATAATAGTATTTACCTCAGCGAGCAGCCTGTCTAAGCTATCAGCCATGTCGTAGAAGTAAGTGCTGGTCACCTGCTTAGATTCCGACTTGTGTAAGCAGTCGCGAGCCATCTCTAGTACCTGAGAACATTTTGATATTATATTGCTTATATAGTTTTTTTTTTTTTGTATTATTGATATTATACGTAGGAAATGGTCAGAAGTATGCGTAATCATTACATTATTTTATTACATAAGAAATAAAACTACTAAGTATTTTATTTGAAAATATATTAGACTTTATGCTCAAAAGGATTTATTCAAGTCATATACATTCAAGGCATACGTTTCATGGGTTGGGTACCAAAAATTCAATCATGCCAATAACTATCATGCAACCATGTAGTCAATAAATTGCTTGGCCTCTATATAAAACATATTTTTCATATTTTTAATTATATTAATTGAGAAATAGTTTACCTGTCTCTGAACAAATCTCTCAATAGGCGGCCTGTCAGGTTTCTTGTCCAGTTCCAGCACTTCATCTATCAACCCTCGCAACCTGAAGACGTAAGCAGAAATATATGATTACTTAATCTTCTTCGAGTTCCTGATTACAAATTAGCCTCCCTCGATACTTGGACTAGCTAAAACTGAAAGATTTTTCAAATAGGTCCACTAGTTTCTGAGTATAGGCAATCAAACAATTTCTGTCACAGGTTTTCGCTCGCGTCCCATGGAAACTACTCCCACTCACTCGGATAAAAGCTTATAACCTTCCTCGATAAATGTGCTATCTACAATGAGAATTTTTCAAATCAGTCTACTAGTTTCTGAGGTTAGCGCTTTCAAGCAAACAAGTTTTTCAGCTTTGTAATATTGGTAGGTATTTCATGAAGAATTGTTTTCGTTACATCAGACTATTGAAGTACTACTGTAATAAGTCACAAATTGTCCGATTGATAGTCTATTGCACAAGTTTGAATAATCAAATCCTGTTATTTTTTCACAATTTTATAAGCGTGAGTCATAAACTGTTTACAATGGATGTTACTTATCTCATACATTATTCAAGTCGTTTATATATAAACCAGGTCAAAAGGTTAGGGCTATTTCGGGCAATTGAAATAACACTTGTGAACTTGTGAAACAGGAACTTTAAGTACATAAACAATACATAGAATTACATAATATTTGCTATTGTAGGTGGATTTACAATTAACGTATAAATACTTTTCAAAGTAGTTACTAAAAAAATACAAAATATTTCACAAAGTGTTTACAATTTAAAGTATACTCGTGTAAGATTGTCGATATCAATATCTAACTTCTGTAAAAAAGGTCTTCAAAAATAAATACATAGATAGATAAATATGACGTACATTCCAAATTAGGAATGCACGTCATATTTATGATTCCATCATATTTTCATAGGCCTTATGGGTCATTTCCATATCTCATCACATAATACTCACTTATCATCCATAGCCCGTTGCGGGCTGGGAACCGGGCAGCGAACAGCGCAGACATGGCGGAGACCGCATCATCTCGGGACCCGGAGCCGCCGCTCGAACCACCACCACCACCAGTGCGGGATGGTGAACTGGAAGCAGAGGATATGGGTGAGCTTTCAAGAACATTCTGAAGTCCAAGCTCATCGCTTCTTTGAATAATGTTTCAAGCATCTTGCCCTTTTCTACTTTCTGATAATAGATGATGATTTTTTGTAGGAGAAAATAGAACACACTGATAGCAATAGTGCCACGCACATGTCCTACAATAAAGCGGTCAAAAAATCCTGGTCAGAACATTCTACAAAAACTTGGGTCGATTATTTATGGTTGGCTACAAAAAGTCGTCGTGGTACGGCAGCCTAACGTTTGATCCTTCTCTGGATGAGAACAGGCTTGTGGCCAGCAGTGGGTCGATAAAAAAAATTGTTGATGATGAAGACGGCTGTGAAATACCCGATAGTAAATCCATGTATATTACTAGTTAAATTGGGGGGCATCCGTATAAAGTTAGGAAAAGGCTGGGCAGATCATAATGATGAAAAAACCTACAGTAAGCCTGGGTGACCTCACGCGAAGTTGATCATATCAATTCTCCGCACGGCTTGGTTACATCACATATTAAACTATTGAACGATAAACAACATAGTTGCCAAGATTGCTGACATTCAACGCTGTCTTCACTGACTCATAGGAATGTACTAACAACCAAGTTCGCGTTCTAATAATTTTTAACCTTATACCTACTTGAAAGAATTTGATAGCTTACTGTTGGGCAAAGACGTCTTCTCAAATAAGCAAAACGCAGCTCTATATAACGCCTTAGAATTAGGTTGCTCTAACTGCCCTCGAAAAAGTCACATTCTGTTCATGTTCTCGTTTTATTAGGTTTACTAGATGTTCCCTGCGGTTTCATCCATGTCCCGGGGAAAATACTTTTCGCCATTGGGTTAAAAAGTTTTCTATGTAAAGATAAAGCGACTTTTTACCCCGTTGCGGAGAAAACTATCTATGGTGTAGTTCTGATGTGTGAGCAAGACAGACAAATAGTTACTTTAGCATTTCTCACTATGAGTCAGGATTTGATTTCGGTGCCTGAACCACGATCTATTGAGTTATTACTAAGCGGGGCGATGTCAAACTTGCTCATCTACTAAAATATTTGTGTCCAGGACTATAGTAGTTACTGACACAGATAGTAAGACAAACGGTATGCCGTACGTCTGTCGTACGTCTGTCGTCGTAGTACACCTAAATACATTATTTACTAATACTAACACACGCCAGTAGTTAGTGACGAGAACAGGTGGTAACTACAGTTGATGTATGTGTATTTTGAGAGTAACTAATAGTACAGCATTACATAGTGTATGATGTTCTCTTTGGTTTAGAGGTTACAAACGAGACCTGTAAAAATCGGGTCGCGAGTTTAATTCCCAAATTGAGCAGGACTACGTTTTGGGAGGCAAGTTCAAGTCGGTTTCCAGTTCTTAAGGAATCATCGCCATCTGCCCCTACAGTTCTCCTCACGGCACGTCGTATTAGCTGTTAGTGCCGTACACTGTTATTACTCTTACTCTGTGCAGTTGGTTTTACTATTCCATTCCATGTCCAGACCTTTCAGGTGTGGGTAATAAAGATGGCTTCGACACTACGCATCTTCTTCCTAAACCCTTACAGGCGCAAGTATTAAAAATGACCTTAGACACTATGCATCTTCCCCCTAAACCCCTGAAGGCGTAGGTATTAAAGATGACTTCGACACTATGCATCTTCTCCTAAAACATATACTGTTACAGGCCTTTTGACGTGACAACGTCTTATAAATTGGGTTTGGCCGGGTGACACTTCAAGAAACTGCGTTACGCTCCGCTCACGTTAAGCGCTCACAATGAGAGCGAGTGAGAGGCACGCGTCCCTTTCCACTCGAGCACAGTTAGCCCGCCTAAGAGCGAGAGAGAGAGAGTGACATTGTCCACGTAAAACTTTCGCAAGTATATACCGACTTTACAGGCAACCAATTTTTTTTTATCGTCCCACTGCTGGGCTGCGGCCTCCTCTCACACGGAGAAGGATTAATCACCACGCTTGCTCAATGCGGGTTGGGTAAAACATATAATTACCTCAAACTCCTGCTGCGCACGCGGCGGGCCGGGCTCTGCGGCGAGGGTGCGCGCGCGGCGGTGTTCCCGCTGCCGCCGCTGTCCGACAGCGACGCCAGTTGTTCATGCCGCTGCCTTGTGAGCTGCTATAGAAAGAAAAATAAATAAATCAGTATGGTAGTTTGTAAGTATAAAAAACTTTAACTGTAATAAAAAAATCAATTTTTGAGCCTCAGTTGTACCTGCAATTATTGACCATTGCAAGACCTCACAGTACCTTTCACACTACTAATAAAGTTTTCATTATCACACGAGTGGTTTAATATAGAGGACTGTTTTTTTCTCAACCCTTTTGTACCTTTGGTACAAAACCAGATTCTCGTCCCAATGCCGGGCCAAAGGCCTCCTCTCACACGGAGAAGGATTGAGCGTTTCCACTTACTTGAGCGAGTTCTGATGCTGATGGCAATGAGGACACGGCGCCCGCGGCGGCTCGCACACCGCCTGCACCGGCCAGTAGCCTCTCCTGGGACGAGCATTGTGGACTGCAACAAGTTTATTATAGCACATTAATGATTGCAGAAATAGAGGTCTAACAAGGCACATCATATATGGTAAAACCAGTACAACATTTCACCTGTCCCTCTACTTTATTTAAGTTTAATTTATCTTAACGCCTTCTTCTTCTTTCTTGCAAAGACACTATCATCATTATTTATTCATTTAAGATCTTCTCTTTCACTTTCCCTCTTCACTATCAATGATCTGCAAAGATTTTTGCAGACTTGCCAAGAATGACTCAGTCCCTTTCAACAGTAATATGCCAAATTAATGAGTACGCAACAGTCAGTAATAGGAAGAGCATTGTTTAATCCTTATTAAGAATCCAGCTTGAGTTCATTTGTACTTATTCATGTTATATATGGAGAACATAATAAAATAACTGTGGTTCCATAAACTGCTCTGCGAGAATGCCAGGCAGAGGAACGTCCAGTTAAAAACTTATATTCCCAACATCTAGTAATTTTTCTTCCACAAGGGACCTATAGAACTTAGTCTATTACCAGTCACACCTAGCCTGAAACACTCCCACAATTTTCGAGTACTTTAATACAAAACGAAATAAATGTAGTGCGTGTACAAACACACAGTTTGACACCTTTGGGAGTTGAAGGCATGACCTCATGCAGAACACACCTAAACAAATGTTTTAGGTGGACTAACCAAAAGGCTGGTGACTGTTTTTAATTAAATTTTAAACATTCAATGTTTCATTTAGAAAATAAATATTTTTACAATTCGATAAACGGATATTACAGTGTCGTCATAATGAAAAAAAAAATCCGAAGTTTTTCAGTAATAATGAACAGTGGACTTTTACCACGTTTATTTTCTATCCTAACAATGTACAATTGAACTAAAATTCTCATGAACAATACCGCGATATCACAAAATATTGTGAATGCGTTTTACATTTACTACAATACATTAATTAGGATAAAATTGAGTACAAAAAACAGACATGGAAACTTATCGATAGTTGAAATATAATCCACAACAGATACTATATACGTATACTAGCTTCTGCCCGCGGTTTCACCCGCGTCCCGGATGGTGACAAAAACTATCTATTCTATCCTATGTCCTTCTCCTGGCTCTAAACTACCTCCCTGCCAATTTTCAGCAAAAATCGGTTCAGCCGTTCTTGAGTTATAAGTGGAAGTAACTAACACGGCTTTCTTTTTATATATATAGAAGATATATCGTTTATAAAATCCCTATATCCATTACAAAAAATGTCAATGTATGCAACATTTAAATCTACAACAATGCCATAAGATGTCGTCATTTCACATTCACATAAAATGCAATAAATATCCTGGCACTAGATCTGATACTGCCAACGATTGGTAAACAAAGAACAACGTAACGGTAGTATGCGCGGGGTGTTCCTCATCCGCTGTCTGAATACAAACCCGCTGTCAATTCGGATGAGGACACGATCATAGTAAAAAAAAAATATATAATAAAGCCCCGTACAAGAAATAATAAAATTCTTTAATTATGTCACATTTCCTCATACCTATAATTTTACAACTATTCAATAAAGCAATCTCCAAAATGGATTTTAATTTCTAAGCTCCAGAAATTTTTGCATCAATATTATATTTCTATCTTTGACACTTTACTATATCTAGTACATAAGCACTCAAACAACAACATAAGTACATACCAACATAACCACGCACAGACCTGCCAGAATAATTTGAGAGCAACCGTGTCAATCACCCATGATATCTAACAAAATATATGTTCACAGAACAAATCTCAGATATAAATAGACAATCACAAAGATAAACAGAGATTTATCGATCAACAACATCTTATCAGAATGTTGGATATCATTCAATTACTGTTGACACATCTGTTTAGCAATAATGATCTCTATTGTAAGGACTTTAGGTCCGTATTCCGTTGATAGGGTTGAATTTGGCAAACTTTTGATAATGTTGATGTTGTTAAAGTTCACATAAAATGTGTTAATGTGCGTTTGTCTGGATAGTGTCAAACAATAAAGGTTTTCTTTTAAATTAGTTGTCTGTTGAAAAACATAAATACACAATGGGCCTTAAAAATCTGAAGAGAATTGTAATATTGAATCGATTCAGAATTGCAACGTAATTCTATTCAAATCCTTAATATATGAAATCCGAAAGTAACCCTGTTAGGCTTTCACGGTAAAAATACTGAGGAAGAAGAGCTTGAGCAAGGACCTAGGCTAGGGTACGCGGGTGAAATCGCGAGGAATTACTAGTGAAATTATAAGTTTAACTGGTGCTTTGCTGAACGTGGTTTAAAAGCATGTGCCCTTGTTTTAGCTTTACCAACCACGGTAAGCCATATAAACTATACAGGCTAAACTTTCCCCAAGCCAACCCCATCTATGAACTCGTTCATTCGTTTAATTGTCCAATGGAGTAGAAAAATACGAAGCTACTAGCTGTGTTTACCCTTAAATTAAACCAATAATTTTGTAAAGAATCTAATGGAGTAGCCCACTATTTTTATCAGCTATAGTGATTCATGAGTTTGACCACCAGTCTTAGCAAGGGGTATCGGGTTGCCCCGACTATCTTGGTTAGGACCAGGTCAGATAGGCTATCGCTCCATATAAATCACTGATACTCAGCTGCTTCCGGATAAACTAGAAGTCGACCCCCAACATTTTCGATCATCATCATATGCAATGTGTGGAAAAGGGCAGACGATGATGATGATGCATGCATGAAACCCTGACCACATATTCAAGGGAAAACCGTAAATATTTAGATAACGTAAACTTCTTCATAAACGGTTAAGTTAGTTATGCTACTAAACATTTCATTCGTCTTTCCAACGTACCTAATCATTTCATTAATCGCTTATTTATCGATCAGCACCAAAAAAAATCCCAAACAGCAAACAGCCAATTACGAGAATTCCACGTCCAAATCAAACGACTAGACCAAGAATGATGTAGCGAAAAAACAGCTAAATCTCCTTCGCAAGATAATCTATTACCCTTTCATAAGAGAAAGCGTGGTATAACAATAGAATACTCATAGAGAACAAAATTATTCGCGGATATGCCATTTCAGAAAATCTCCCAAAAAAGTAGCGCGCCAAAATTCGGGTGTGCGGGGGAACGAGGAATATTACTGTCTTCGCCCTTATACGCCTTCTTTAGAGGCACCCATTTATCGTAATACCAAAAATCGTTGACAGATGTCCCAAAGAACCCGAACCCCTCGTTAGTTCACTCTAGTAACTGATCGTGTTCGTCGTTCACTACCGTAAATATTTCACCTAGAAGAAAGCGCATGACCTACCTGCATTTTGGCGTGTCCGCTCTGTCTTTACTCCGTGAGAATAGTATTCAGTTTCACGGAATTGTTTGGCGAACGTATTAAAGTGGGCACATGTTGTGTGTCACCAACGGTTTGTAATTAGTTTTTGTGGCTAATGAATCATTGTACTGGGAAATTAGTTTATTTTACACATGTGTGTGGTATAGGAACTTAGGATTGTCCGGTTTGTCAGATTTCGGGAAGTGCACTGTTATGTTTGATGTATTGGATTTAAAATTGTGGAAGACACAAAATGGGGTTTTGGAAGTTCCGTAATAGTCAGAAGTCTGGTTCATACCCGCTTGCTGGACAAAATACATGCTGGTTCAACCTCCATTGAGATTAAATATACGAAATTGATACTAGTATTATAAACAGGTTTTTTGTTTGTTTGTTTGTTTGTTTGTTTACCCTGAAAATGCCCCGACACAGAACGGAAGTGAAAATTTATTTCATTTTTAGAAAGCTGAACTATCCTGGGGGTGTCGTAGACTATATTTTATCCGGGTACGTGAAGTAGTGTCACAGAGCGTGCCTATATACTTGATACGACTCTGCTTTTCGGTGAAAATTGATATGTAAATGATTTTCAATAAATAGATATCAGCTCCTAGCACCCGTGATTACATTGAAGAATTCACGTGAATTTCAAAATATCGACGAATAACATTAGCGTCACGTATCATCACAGCTATTTTTAGTATTTCGCTAATCGACACGACACACAATTTTTTGATAACATTATTATATGAGTCAGTAGCACAAGCCCAACCTTTTTCTAATTATATTGAAGTGGACTTTCTGTTATTACCAGCATATATTTTATGTGAAAATTCCTATATCTACCTAACACGGGATAATTCTAGGGCCAGATAGCATTGCTAATGTCTTGCTCATTGACCCGTAAAAACAAATGACAATGCAGCTTCATGTACCTAATAATTCTTTCGGTATGCAGTGAATGGACCCATCCACAGGTTTTGTTCAGCAAGCTTGATCTGCAATACGAGCATCATGGCCCATTTTCAATTTCGCGACCAATAACTTAGTGTATATATTAGTGGTCAGCATCAGAGAAGCAAAGTTCATCGTCCTCCGAGCCTTTTTCCCTGATGGGGTCGGCTATGTTGGGGTCGGCTTGCATCAGAGAAGCAAAGTTATTAGGACTATATTGTATGGCTTTAGCTTCTCATACATTATAATACTTAAGGTCTGAGCAATGGCCGATTTGATAAATGGGCTGCAAGTTCTCGGTTGGCTGTTTTATTGGTTGTCTTTAAATGGCGTAACTTATTCTTAGCGTTGATGAATTAAGAAATATTATAGACTTACTGAAAGACTAGAGCTGCCCGGAGTGGTCCCGTAGCCGGAGGAGGGGAGCGACGCCACCGACCACCTGCGACCATCGCTGTACACAAACAACATACATTAGAAACACTTTAACAAGATACATAGATAAACGAAATTGGTGTATGGTGTTTTTTGGGGTAAAGGAAAAGAATTGTCTTCATGAGGTAGCTTCATGAATATTGTTGGTGGATTTTTAACATGAAAATATTAACCAGCCAATTAGACTAAGTACACCGACAAAATAAACGTTAGTTTTCTTAAAACAAACGTTTCTGTTGTCCGTGAACATGATGAACGTTTTATCCATTGAGGAAAACTAGTGGTTTATTTTAGTTCCTTAGGTTCATTTAAACTCAGTGGCCACAATAGCATTTTTGTATGTAATCACGAACACATTACATAAAAAATGTGATCATGGAAAAATATACAGAACATCTTAATATCTTCTCTTTTCACCCCAAGAGGAGTTTCTAAGCATTCGGCGCAAGGAAATCTCAAGTTCCTTAATAAACATCCAAGGACAGAAAGGGTATATTTCATTTTCCTAGAAGGAACTGATGAGGAAATATAACTGTTTCCTAATGAATACAAACAACAAACAGACAACTAATTACGACAACAAATAATAGAATATGTACAGTACAAATATAGGCATGTGATGCGGAGGAATGAGGATCATGTTGTGAGAAAGGCGATGAGCATAGATGAGCATAGATGAGGATGGGATATAGAGGAAGAGGACGACCAAAGAAACAATAGATGGACTGTGTGAAAGTCAACATGGCTAGAAAGAATGTTACTTGTGAGATGACGGCAGATAGAAAAGTATGGAAGAATAAAACATGCTGCGGCGAACCCAAATGAAAATTGGAATAAGGGCAGGTAGATGATGATGATGCACAGTATAAATATACTTACATATCCTTAGTTCTAAGTCGGTTAGACATGTAGGCAACACAAATGGGACATTAGACAATTCTGTTTCTCAATTAAACTTCCTCAAAGTGATAGATGTTTTGTGAAAAATAATAGTTATGCATGTACCAGTGCGAGAAAGAGACGAAGCTATTATGTGAGTAGCACCATCTCTTTTCGGAATATGATCTGGTGTGTACTGTCAATCTGGCTACACAGATTAGGTCTTAATTGCACAGTTTTCGTCTGCACATTTTTGAATGAACAGATTTGATATCACAAATATGCTTTAAGCTAAACAGTTGCCATCATGGCAATGTGCAATTATACCCCAATAATGTATAGCTGGGCATCCTAATATAGCCTTTTTTTTTAGGAATAAAAATAACGAAATCTGTGACAAGATATATTCAGATAAGGTGTCACGATGCGTGGTAAAAACCTCCAAAGACATTTGAAGATTAAGTTCAAAAGAATGAAGAGATAGACGTAAGAATGTAAATGAAAATTGACTTGGGTCATTAAGTAACTTATCGCAGTCCAAGACATTCGTTTCTTTCTAAAGAATTTGGTAACTTCTGATAGTAAAAATGATTCTAAGAGTGAAAAAGAAAGGCAGACAGATGTAATGACCACATGCAAATCCATGGCATGCAAAAATAGAAAAAGATGGAGATGCCGCTAAGTTGCCTAGAGCAGAACAAAATAATCAGATTCTGAATGATATAATAAATCGTGTCGATCATGAATATATGGATTTCTACTGATCCTATCTAGAAAAACCTGAACTTGTAGTTTGTCCAATGTCGCCGTACATGAAACAGAATGATATACAGAAAGAGGGAAGAATATAATAATAAACAAGATATAGTCAGAGCAGATACACCTTCGCGCAAATAGGAACCTGATGTAAGAAAAAAATGCCGGAATTGTACCTAAAGACCTGTAAAAAAGTACTACGTTTCACCATTGTAAGATTAGCAGAGTATACCTACTACAAAAAAAAAAAACAATTTAACTCAAACAAGACCTCGATCCTTAATTTAACCAATATGGAACTATACTCAATCACAGATCGTGAGTATCGTTTCTAATAGGCTTTCTTTGTAAGTCCCGATTTAACAGAATTTGGTATGTGAACACCCAAAAAACCAGAACTGCGCCCGTTGATTCTAGTCAATGAGTCAGATGGCATTTTTGCTTGGTCTACAATCAGGCAGAATCGTCCCAATCAAATCCCTCAAGATTTATAAAGGGCTGTCCCAAAGTAATAAAGTAGGATAGCCTCCAACTATGACCTAAGCCACACAGCAAAAATCAACCGTTGTAAGCCCCTTTTCCAAAATTAGCAAAAAGGTAGGTTACTCCAAGATACTCACAGCTCCTTCCCACGCTTAACACTGGAGGACAGGAGAGCAATGGTGCAGAGGATGAGGATGATGCACGTGTGGCCAGCGAGGACCCTCGGCTGGGGAGAGGGGCCCTGTGCCTGGGAGCTGCACCGACCTGACCCGACCTGGAAGAGAAGATGGGTTTCTTGAGTGGAAATTTTGTTGCATGTGGTAGAAGCTGTGTAAGAGAACTTCTTCGCGCATCGGATACTAGAGGTAAGGTCTAAATATAACTGCTGAATGTCTTCTTTAGGGTATAAAATTGGCTTGAGATTAAATGGTTTTTCCGAAGGTGACCTCTGAGGTCTGTTCTATCTAATTGAGACATGCCATTGGTACCTTTGACAATGAGTGAACACTTAAGAAAACGCAATTTAACAGAAATACAACGATTACTATTTTGTTTTCGCAATAACTTACAAGAAATAGCCAATTCCAATCTCACCTACTTGGAAGTGAGCCAAAAAAATTATATCATTAACGACATAGCCACAAAATAATTCGATGCTTTATGTATATTTTTTATTTACCATCACGTTTCCACATAACGGCACCACCATGGCAGCGGGCCCGTGGATGTTTATAGAACAGGTGGATGGACAGAAGTTTCACTTAATTATAACTAGCTTTCGTCAGCGATTTCGATCGGGTCTTGTAGCACTGAAGCATATATCAAAAGTAGCCTATAATAGCTTTCCTCGATTACTGAAATATATTTTGAATGGGACCCGTAATTCCTGCCAAAAACATTCAACTTTACGATATAAGTATAGCCAATAGGAAGAACAATATAGAACTTTTAAGAGACTTTTATGATTTTTTCTATCGTTATTGTTGCCTATCGTGATCTGTGGACTGCTTACTAAAAGGAAGTTGTACAAAATGGTACTTCTGTCATCACACTTCGATAGTGCAAAAAAATTAAATGGGCATTTTTTGCTAGTTTTATCAGATACATAAAACATCTGGCTGTACGGCTGTACCAATCATTACGTGTAAGGAGAAACTTGTTTGGTTTGGAGTACAATGGCTTTTAGATCATGGACACGTTGGAGATACTGAGTAGAGAAGATTAATATCTTTACATTTATCTATACATATAACGTGTAGCTTTAAACGCGCAGAATCTCGAATCCTTAGAGAGGAATACTAAAAACTTTATGAGCTGCTTAGCTTTTACAGCGCTATACGTGGTATAAAAATATAAAGAAGAAAGGTTTTGATTGTTCGATTGCTTGTTTCCATGGTATAAGAATTCGAGAGTACAGAACTGATTTGAAACACTCTTTCACTGCCGGGAAGCTACACTAACCCCGGGTGTTAATAGGCTTATATTTTGTCCACGTTTGCACTTTAATATCTGAACTACCGATAAGTAACTAAGACTGCTGCTAACTAAGAGTGCTTAGCTGCCGGTGCAGGTTAGACTGGAAGCCCAACCATTGTTGGGAAAAGGCTAGGCAGATGAAGATTTGCATTTTAATATCTTGATGTATGATTTAATTGAACTTTTTCTTTATTTTCAGATACAGAAATCACTTTACCTTTTGAAGTTCATGTGGTTATACAAAGCTTAATAAAAACACAATGAAAACGCAAACTTTGTGTAAGAAAAGGAAGGCGGAGACATTTGTAACGGTTCAAAGAAGATGTTTAAAATAACAACCGACTTCTGCTTTAGTTCAGAAAGATAATAACATCTGTGTTATTTGAGACTTGGAAAATTGTACTTGTTTTTATTTTTATTCAGCTTTGTTTTAAGTTAAAACTTCAGATATTTCATATATTTTAAGTAGACTTCAGAAATTTTTCGGTTTTGATTCAAGTGGTTTGAAAAGTATATGTGACTATATTTTTTCCTCCTTTCTTACAAATGAAGCAAAATAAATGACGGAATATAGAACACTATTGTAACCGACTTCTTAAAAAAGGATGAGTCTCAATTCTGATGTTTTTTTTACGAGATTATGTTTTCTTCGTTCAGCATTAAAATTACAATATTATCGAGTATATGTTTACTAACGGTTATTATTATCAATCACCACACAGGTTATTATCCTAAGTAATTAAATATTGTCCCAATTAGGCGTAACGGATAAGACGCGGTTATAAGATAAAGCAATTAACTAACTCATATATTGATAAATATAGAATTTATCTATACAGATATCTTTGTTACTATTTAATTAGTTACTTAGGAGGTAATCTATGTCCGCCTCAAAGATTGCTATGTCAGAATACAGAATGTATAAAAAAAATCATTTACTCTATTTTCAGCATTACACAGAACCTAGCTCCTGCTTGGTATGTTTATTTCATAATCATCAAAAGTACTTAAACCATTTAGATATAAAGTAAAGGCATCAAATAAACTTATTAGCTACCAGATTTGAACTCGCAACATCATGCACATAAGGCAGGCCTCTTAATTCACTTCCTATACTAACCAATTTAAGACAAGACCAAAAACTATATTATATTGGACGATAACAAAAAACCGGTCAAGTGCGAGTTGGACTCTCTCACGGAGGGTTCCGTCTGTACAAAAATGACGTTTGTGGTATGGAAGCCCTTAACATTCTTATTTTATTCTAGTTATCGTATTATTTCTTGTTAAAGCGGCAACAATAATACATCTGTAAATAAAATTTAACTGCTTAGCTATCACAGTTCTTGAGATACAGCCTGGTGAAAGACGGACGGGACGAGACAGACGGGCAGCAAAGTTTTATAGTACTTAGAGCACATTTTTACCGTTTAGTTAAGGAACCCTAAAAACCACAAGTTTCAATTATCCACAGCGATAATATAACAAAGATGGAGCACATATACCTACATTTTGTTATTACAATCTTCACCTTGACAGATCTTTGACTCCATGAGTCATAAGCCCATAACAGTCCATCACGTTTGTTATTGTTTTTATGTAGGAACTCGCTCTGTTATACATAATGCAGGTTTTTTTTTGTTTATGCGAAAAAATATAACAACGTTTGTTCATTTGTTATGCTTGAAAAGCTGTACATCATTGTAGAAGCTAGGTAATGAAAGGTACTGAAGATTAGATCTGATCGCAGATAGCAACGAAAGTAAATAAGTTTGTTACTCTTCCCAAAACAGCTAAACAGATCGAGATATGGCACGAAAATATGTAGATTAGACTCTGAAAGACGAAAATAGGCTACCTTTTATCCGGATGCAGAACGTAGTTCTCTCGAGACACATCGAAATCGATGGCAAAATAAACTGTATTTACATTTGTATCTCACACCTGTATCAAAACCTATCAATCAATACGAGAAATTCAAAACACTAAAAAGGAAACTAACTTTTCGACACCCAGAACAAACCAGTTCCAAAACTCGTCACCACAGCTGACAATATCCAAGTGGAACAGTTAGGAGATAGATAACACAAAGACGGGATAAACAATAACTGTCGTTAAGTCAGGGTTATCAGGCGAGGCCGGAAGTTAACGGACATAGAGGCCGTTTTATGATACGATATAAAGGTTCAGTTAAAACAGAAGAATAGCTAAAGAAGTTATAGTTCTAATTGTTTTCCCATATAAGGCCCGAGTCCTATACTCGGATACCTATTTAACTATAAATATCATAGAGTTAAAGTTTGTGAGGTTCTCGACTTTACCTAGTGATCTGGTGAATCGATTAATTTACCTATAGTGTTTCAATAATAGACTGCTACGTGCAGATTGCATCCTGTTCGTGGAACAGAATCAAAGTAATCTACTACTCATAGAATTTTGCGAATCATTTATCTTCCTAAACATACCGTAACGAGAGCCGCTTACTTACAAACTTCGTAAAAACATAGTTTAGCTTCTAAAACATACCGTAACGAGAGCCGCTTAGCCCTTACCTTCATAAAAAATACATATTTCATAAAACCAGGACACCAATAAACAAGGCTTTACTAACAGATTTTCACTAAAGGCAAGCAATAAATCATGACTAGTTAACAACCCTGTATCGGTTTGTATGTAAACAGTAATAAGTGGACTATTAAACGTGCCGTGACGCGATACCACTTAAGAGCTTAAGGCAACATTGTGGGTATTTGTTTGTAATTCTATACAGGTTATGCTCCAAGTTTGTAAAGGGACAATTATAACTTGCTAAAGAGATGAAAAAAAAGAGAAGTATGAAGACTTTGTTATCCAAATTGCCGTTAAGTTTGCAGAAATTTATCCTACCTACCCTTTCAAGCAAAAACGACAGAATAGATTTTGCTGAAACTTGGTACTAATATAGCTTATTAAAATGTATGTATGTAATTAGGCCACTTGTTATCAATGTGGCGAAAGCAGATCCCAAGGGACACGGGACGATACCACAAGCGGAATGGATGGACTCAGCAGACGTGAAAAATTCCGCTCAAAAAAAGTCACAAGAAACATAGAAATAATACAATGCGAAAATTCAACAAGTCCCAGGACAACAGTCGAGGTAGCTATATTTAACTTACCGCACATAAAACGACAACATGAAAACAAACCAAGAACATTAGACATTATCTCATTTATCTAACACCTTATTAAGTCTTTGAAAGGGTTATAAAGTCGCAGTCAGGTCGTCTAACAATAGTTCTGCATGCCCATCCATTCTTGCGAGAGTGGTAAAGCCGAGTCCAGACCGGTGTAACGTGCTGGCAAGATTGTTCGAAAGTGTTACCGCAGCGTTAAGTGGTTACCCTGGTAATATAAGAGGCTTAAGAAGGCACATGATGGGTATTACTCAGTAAGAGTTTGATACTCGCTCACGCTGCACCCAAAATTGCAGATGGTTAGAAATGATGGTGAGATGATGGCAGATAGAAGAGTATGGAAGGAGAGGACTATGCTGCGCCGACGACCAATAAAAATTAGGATGAGGGCAGGAGGATGACTGACACCCCAACAAACAAACTACTCTTATAAAATTATATGTTTTAAGGGTCTAATTTCTTATAGTTGCTTTAAAATCGCTTTCATTATGTCAATGTTCCTTATATGCACAATATAAGAAGATTTGGCTAATATACCTTTACTCTTATAATTTGGTTGGGTTAACCATAACAAGTCCAAATTACATGATTATAATAAGGCATTGAAAATGTGTTATTCTCATAAGCGCATTTACAATGCTTTTAAGCCTTATAATATTCAAAACCCTATAAAAGCTTGTCATTTGGCTAACTGTTCTTATAATAGTAAGCATAAGCTAACTATGACACTTTTAAACTCATAGGGAGCATTTCATAAGAAGTCTACCCAACAAACAAAATTCCGGCATTTTATATGGTCTTTACAAGAATGAACGCAATCCATAATCACTTACATAGTCATTAAATACTTATACTTATAGTCATAAACCCGATACCAACAAATCACTTGAAGGTTCCGTCAATGATTTTATGGAAGATGACAATGAAGTACAGAAATCAGTCAAGAAGAATATAACGGTGGTGTAGTGAAGAAGACATAAATTTTCAACTAAATTTGAGTTGAATAAGATGGATATCGGTGGTGATGTCAAAACTGGGCAGTAAAAATAAAATTTCACAATGGCTTTCAGTGGATCTATTAAAAAAATATAATCTATTTATTAAAATATCTATTTATTTACACTTTTTTTTTAATTAGCCTATGCTGTCCCACTGCATACACTTACCTAGTAATAATTATTTTTCATTGCTAGGTATTAAATTTTTTATTACTATTGAGAAATGTGTAATAAAATTATGGATTACAATATTCACATTCATCTCACTAAAGATCATAAATCAAATACTCTTTACAATTTTGACAAAACAATAGTAGCAAAACTTCTATTTCTTTACGACCAATCACAAAGTGTGAAGTGTATGTTTGACAAAGTCTGATATTTGCAATGAATACATTTTCTTCGTACGATAAAATGTGTCAATTCCATGGCCATCTCTTGTTTGAACGTGAGATCTTCTCCGTAAATACGAACCATTGTGATAATACCTAAAATGTAATATAGCTAATATTAATACAGCTAGGGGAATGATGAAAGGAACCCTAACGGTAGATAAAATGGCGATGCAGATGGAGTAAATGTTGCAATTACTGAGCTTATAATCTTATAGATTTCTATTAGACGTTGTGAGAATGATATTACCCTTGTAAAAGCGTTATAAAAAACATGCCGTTAATAATTATTCACATTTTTACGTCAAAACTACTCAAATTCAAGGGCGCGTTGATATAATTACACTTTTTGTACCACATTTTTATCATACGTTTGAATTCCCACACAGTTTTCTCATAAACAAGCACAATATACTCTCGGATTCAGGTACACTAAAAAAAAATAAATGAAATTAATCATGGCTCTTGTTTTCTTTAAAATACTCGTTGACGCTGCCAAACTGTGAAAAATCACTCAACAAAACATTTGTTGCAGAATCTCAAACACTGATTTTAAGGCGAATAGATTTTAAATAGAATTTGTCTTGCCGCTATAAGTTTTACTCCCTTGTTGCTCGCCATTATAAAACATGTATAAGAGTGGTTGGTCTTTTTAAGAGCAAATCCTTTTGCTTTTATAAGTTTGACTCCCTTATCGCTTGCTATAATAAAGTACATATAAGAAAAAGAAGCTGACAATAAAGCAAATATAAGGGGGGTTTGAGGTTATTGTTCTTGTAATTTGTGCCAAAACGCACCCTTATTAGCGTTAATACGGCTCTTACAAGAAATTTATTTTTGGCATTTTTAGCCACTATGAGAGGATTTTTTGTTTGTTGGGCAATTGGCATTGACACACTGTCGATACAAAATTACACGTAATCGTACGTTTCAAGCTACATTCGTCTAGACCCGGCCTAAGATCACTCTCGTACAATATTACGTAGACATGTAATAAACTTGGTGTTTCAATGACTAATCCGACGTTGTAAGTAGAATACAAAATAGAAACTGCTAAGTTTGTTCTGCTGCATTTTCACAATAGCAGAAAGTAAACTATGACTACGAAGTAACAGGTTGTCGTCCAAAAAACTTTGTTACTCCGAATTTGCGTCCTAGTGACTATATGAAACAAAACAAAGAGTGAAAATTATAGCTAACTTCAGAGAGGAAAAAATATTTAACAAGACACGACTCATTGTTAAGAAGCTCCATGCCTGATAATACCATAAGTCCACAAGGTATCTCAATATCAAATCTTGCTGAGAGAAAAGGATATAGTCATATTCTCAACAAGCCTTATTACGCCTGTTACCGAGCGTATCATAAAACCATAGGAAAGGTAATCAATGGCAAAACACAACAGTTGTATTTATGAAGCTGGTATAGCATTTAATTGACCGACTGAACTAAGGTTAAATGGACATCGTTGATCGATTAGCAGTGCCATTAAGTCTACTACGCTAACTAATTGATGACTAACTATTTAATAAATGTGTGTTCGAGTAGAAAGAACCCATGTAAGACACCAGTCTTACAAAGGGTATCGGGTAAAGGAATATGGGTACTGGGTTGAGGAGGTCTGATGGGCAGTCACTCCTTGTAAAACACTGGTTCTCAGCTGCATCGGGTATAGACTTGGAAGCCGCCCCCACCATAGTTGGGGAAAAAGGCTCGGAGGATGAGTTTCGTTGGCGAATCGATTTTTTAATGAACAAGAACAGTCCTCCTTTTTGGGGAAGTCGGTCAAAAATATTCGTAAGTCGCTAATTATCATATTGATTACTTTTTTTGTCATTTACTTGACTAGCAAGTATAGAGGATCACCATACACGTGATGAGCCCTTTTAAAATTGACCTTCAGATGCCGCGCCAATTTTTTTCTAGGTTTTGTTATAGTTCATTTACATATAGTAATTACAACATTAACTAAGATGGCTATTTCATAACTACCAAAAAAAGGCGAACCTCCCAATTTTAAGTCTGTAAAAAATCGAAATAAGGTTTTGGATGGCTTTCTAGATGGCTATTTCACGATCACAAGTGAACCTCCAAATTTTAAGTCGGTTAAATATCAAAATAAACTTTGTGACGTCTTTTAGCTCAGATTTTCCAATTGCAGGCTGTTTATGAACAGACAGTAAGTTGATATCTGATGACTGATAGAGAGGACGAACTCAAGGTAATATAGAGGTGACATGATGATTATAATTATACTACTTTGAAAGACACAGAAGATCATTTACGCTGATCTTTAAATCGAGAGAAAAAAAAAACGTTAACGATGAGAATTTATCTTGATTTTGGGAGTTAATGGGGCTCATTTAAAGGATGGGAAATCATCAAACTACTACGGTATTTGAGCAGCCTATCTCCTTCTCCGTAGGGTTACCAAAACAATTGCCTCTCACAGGCTTGCGGTTTGGCCGTAACTAGGGCTTTCAATACGGTATTACGGGATCCCGTAATACCGTGATCACGGGATATACTATATTTTGGTCTTTTTTTCAATACCGGTATTGACGAGCCAATACGTGATTACGGTATTACAATCTTTTTATAATTTTAATTATTGGTGGTTTGTTGTAATTGTAATAAGTTAGCAGGAAGGTTGTATTAAATAAGATAAATAACTACGTACTCGTAAGATGTATGGTACTCGTAATATTATTTCTCACACTTCACACTTGTGTATTAAGCGCCAACTTTTATCTCCAGCATACCCCGCCCGCACCTTTCTTAAACAATCGGTTTAGTCGGTCCAGCGAGCCAAAAAGGCGTTATTGTTTTTGTTAGTCAGTACTTAGTAAAGTGACATCTCATCACTAGGATGTATCGCCAATCTACTTGGCAACGCTGCAGGGACTCCAGAACAGACTAGATTTCAACCGAGTCAAAGGCCTTCTCATAGTCCACAAATGCCATCAACCCCTGTTGTTGATTATACTCTTCGGTCTTCTGTATAATCTGCCGCACTGTGTGGATGTGGTCTATGGTGCCGTATCCGCTCCGAAACCCAGCCTGCTCCGGTGGTTGGAATTCGTCGAGTCTTCGCGCAAGTCGGTTCGTGATCACTCTTGAGAACAGCTTATATACGTGGCTTAGGAGGGGAAATGGGTCGATAGTTCTTCAGCAGGGGTTTTGTCTCCCTTTTTGAAGAACAGGACCACAACACTCCTACTCCAAGCCTCTGGAGTTTCTCCTTCAAACAGGACGGCGTTAAAAAGCTTCTGGAGCTCCCCAGTACGGGCTTACCTCCTGCTTTTAATAGCTCTGTTGTAAATGCCATCCTCGTCAGGGGCTTTTCCATTTTTGAGCTGTCTCAGAGCGATCTCGATTTCGCCACTGCTGACTTCTGGCAGGTCTTCGGTGAAATGGGCGTGTTAATGTGGCTCTAGAATCCTCATTTCCGGGATCATGTCGAGAACGAGATGCATGCGATGCGTATAACCGGCCATAGAAGTTTTTCCTCACTTCCGAAAGGACTGCCGGCACCGAAGAAATGACTTCTCCTCTTGTTGTGGTCAGCTTCGTCAAGTGGCATCTTCCAAGAGATTGTACGAACACCTTTGAACCCCGATTCAGCTCAATTGCTCTTTCAATGTCAAGAGTATTGGAGCACCGGAGGTCGCGTCGTACGTGCTTGTTGATCTCTTGGTTTAGAGCCCGCTTAGCTGACGAAGTGACATGTGGGTTTTCACGTCGTTTCTTCATAAGCCCTAATGTCTCTTCCGAAAGTCTTGATTTCTTGCCCTAAGCGCTGCATGTTACAGAATCTCGAACCTTCCTCCCTGAGGATCCGAACCACATATTCGTGGTTCTGGTTAACGTCTGTTGTGGTTTTCCACGGCGGCAAATCGGTTCTCCAAATTTGACTGGAACGTTTCAGATCCTGAAATGGTTTAGAGCAGTGTTGGTCGGAGCCTGGCCTTCATCAGACGGAAACGTTCGGCCTTGAAGTTGATATTCAGAGAGCCTCGGACAAGTCGGTGATCGCTACCGGTATTAAACCTATTGATCGACGGAGACGGTCTCTGAGTATGTGCCTCTATGTTCGTCATGATGAAGTCAATCTCATTTTTGTCATAGGGTCGGGGCTATGATTGGACGCTTTTTGAAACTAAAGGATTGTGTTTTAAAAGTTTTAATCGATTTAAAATTAAACTCCGATTTCGAATGTAGACGAATTCCATTTGACAATATTTAAAAACTATTTACAACAGCCTTTCTGTAGTCAAAGTAACTGTATTAGAAATTTGTAAAATTATGTTGACGAAGTTAGATGGTCAAGCTAATGACTTATAGATAAAATCTTGCAAAAGTACTTCGAATGACGTATAAAGGGAGCGTACGACTTTTTAATATTTGGAGTATTTGCAATATTTGCATGACCGACAATACCGTGATCACGTGATCACGGGTATTGAAATTTCTAATACCGGTATTGATTACGGAATTGAAAAAATCCGGTATTTTGAAAGCCTAGCCGTAACCAATTTGGGTAGCATGCCAGATTGTGGCAAACATTCCGCATAATTGCTATTATTGTATTATAAGGTCAAATGAAAGGCTCAGTCTCTACAGGTCTTGATATGATACTTCTGGATCGTGTATCCGCAATATAAATACATCCTAGAAAACTAGACTCAAAAATATTGTAAATATGTACTTAAAATAAAAAAGTATGATTCAGGTCACGCGTCACTTCACCAAGTTGTAATACTTTTTGATAGGCCTAAATTATTTTTTTACCGACGACAACAAGAAAGAAAAAAAAACTATTTCGTTATTTCTTACGAAAATGAGTCTATGAAAAGCTTTTTTGTGCGTTTCTCAAAACTATTGGCAATCGAAGCAATATCTTATTTTTTACTTCCAAGATACTATAATAGAGTACTGATTTTGTGTTTTCATTTCATATTGTCATTTAATATTTTTTACTAGCATTTCATCAAAAGGTTCAAACCTGATTGCAAGTTTTTTTTGATCAAAACGTCATAGGTTTCAAACCTGATGCAAGTTTTTTTTCGTCAGAATTTATAAAGATCATCATCCTCCTCCTGTCTTTATCCTAAATTCTATTCTGGGTCGACACAGCATGTCTTATTCTTCCACATAGTACATTTCTGTAACGTCATATAAAAGGGAAATACAGGTGCAAAAAATCGAAGACAAGGTCATCAAAACCCTGAAAGGCCAGCCCTTGGTCACCGTTAGGATTCATCGCCTTTAATATGAGCCGTAACCAATAACTGTTTTTAAGGTTGTTTAACAGAATCTGTGAGGGCAAATACTTAATTGTTTGAAATATATTTTCGAACATTATAAATAGGGGATACATATCAAGGGGTATTGGGTCATGTCAAAACCTAGTACTCAGCTGCATCTGATTAGACTGGAAGCCGATCACAACCTAGTTAGGAAAAAGCTAGGCTGATGATGATTGTAGTGACCAACTCCCCATAAAGGGGGTCACTGTTTCCCAAATGCAAATTGAATTTTGCCAAATTAGCGATTCTAATCCAAAAATTATCACCAAATCTGAATCAGCAGACTAGTGGAATTTGCATCATTTGACAAATCCGTCTAGATTTAAACGCAACGCATCGTCTGAGTATTACCGGTATTACATACTTGTTTATTTTAGTTCTGCGACTAACGCGTAACAATGTGGAGATTCTTGGAGATAATAGTCCACGATCATGCGATGGACGTAAATATGTATTTCTGTGCGCGTCGGAGTATGCTTGAGATTTTTATTGGCGTTAATTTTGGCGCGATCTTTACGCGGTTCTGTTGTTTGATTTATTTGCGAAGCTGACACGCGAAGGTGTATAATGTATCTGGCTGGTTGTGTCTCGATGTCTGTGGGTATGTCTGGTTTCTATCAGAAACATAAGGGCCAGCGGGTCCTACCAATTCTGAATGCTTTATCACCAACACAAATGCCCAACTTGGTGCGTTTGGGGCCAATCCTTTGTCAATCAGTTCAAAGTTCTTCGGCAGAAACTTTAACCCAGACCTTCTTGTGAATATTATCTGCCATTATTTCCTCTTCTCATTGTATACTTCAAAACCCATAAAAGTAGACTTATAAAGATGATCTCAGCACACAATATAAACTTAGGCAATATTCAGAAACTAGGCCGCAAGTAGTTACCAACTTTCCGAGCTCAACAACCAAATCAATGAGTTCCAAAGTGCCAGAAGTGGGTGCGCCCAATTAAAATATTACGTCGTACAATTATCTTTAACATTGTAATCTTATCATATACTTAGGTATTTACTTTGGAGTGTGATTACATTACAACCAAGATTTGGCACTTGTCAAAGACCTTATGAAATAATCGTAATTTTATTTTTCTCTCATTTCACTAAAACATAGGGGTACCTGACCCTACCTTCTAGCTGGGGATATCCAAAGTCAAATTTATTTATTGAAATTAGGCTACTTAAATTAGCACCTTTGTACATCAAATTACATAGAAACTAGCATCCTCAGAATCCACCTTTTACCTATAACCAAGTTACTAACTAAATTTACTTGAAAGACCCGTACCCAAGGCCTGCTACTTCAGTAGACCGCTCTTCTGCCCACTACCAAGTAAGGCAGTCTTCAAAGCCAGCCTTTAATTAACAAATTGAATCGAAGCAGCAATTAGCACCGTTTTCCGTCAAAGTACGGACTACGGTGTTCAGCGCTTGACCTTAACCGTCACGTAAGTCAGTTACGTATGTTACGATAACAACGTTTATTGTTGAACCGATGCTGGCCAGCCGTTTACAATGCGCTGATTACTGTTATACACTTCAAGGGTATATGCTGTGAAATATGAATTGC
Organism: Helicoverpa zea x Helicoverpa armigera; assembly: GCA_033682625.1. Lineage (NCBI taxonomy): Eukaryota > Metazoa > Arthropoda > Insecta > Lepidoptera > Noctuidae > Helicoverpa > Helicoverpa zea x Helicoverpa armigera. Next base: position 13,480 of record JAWIIS010000015.1, on the reverse strand, counting down.
ACGTAAACAGATGAAATAAAAAAGAAATAGTAAGGCAGCAGATCGTCGTCTGCCTAACCTTTTCTAAATATGTTTGGGTCGGCTTCCAGTCTACTCGGAAACAGCTAAGTAATGATGTTTTACATGGATTGACCCTCTCACTCTGACCTCATCAACCCAGTTACCCGGACAACGGGGTACTTCTTTTTGTATGACTGGTGGACTTTGGTTACGATATTCTTCTCGAACGGGTATCGAAAGGTAAGGTACTCCTAGACATCAAAGCGTGGCTACTAGACCAGTTAGTATTCCTTTCAAAGAATAGCTAAAATAACCCTCATTATAATAAGTCTTCAAATCCCGCTTCGGGATTGTTCAAAAACTTTACCGTGGACGTAGAACATGGGCTCCAGGAAAAAGGTAGTCTGATACTCCCGTCTGCTTAATGTATAGCAGAAGAGGTAATGAGTTTTACAGGTCCTCAAAATTTGCAGACAAAAGTTGGTCATCAAGTCATCAGCTTAATAGTGAGGTAACAAGAAATGATACAATGACAATGAAAACCACATGTATCCCCTTATATAGTAAGTAGGACAGTTTTTCAACACAGCCATGGCGGTTGAAGAATAAACCGGCCAAGTGCGAGTCGGACTCGCGCACCGAGGGTTCCGTACAAATCCTGTATAGATAAAAAGTGAGTCTCGCGCCAACCGTTCACTTTAGAACAATCATAGTTATGATTATTTTATGAGACCAAAATAGTTAATATTTTTTATTTTATAATATAACTAAAATAGTAGGCCAGTACCTTGTAAAAGTTATTTTATTAAAGTTATTTATATACAACATTTTGTAGTCATCATTCAGAAATCTGATTGAAAATAGCTAATTAAGGTCATTGGGCATATCTGACCCATTTTGTAAAAACTGGCGGACATGAATCAAAGTAGTTTTAAATCGTGGAGAATGGTATGACGTTTCTTTGAATATAAATATTTTATAAAAAAAAAGATTAATTAAATTCCATGGAGACGAATGTCCAGGATCGTTTGAAAAATATAAAAGACAAGCAGTTTCAAAGGATTGTACAGGTTGCAATGCTAGTTTTTATTGTTAAAGACTTTTCATAAAGAAGGAGGATGTCAATTCGGATGACTAGGATCTGATGAGGATCTGGAAACCCTGAGAAATCGAGGGCAACTCTTGAATATTGTAGGCACGCATCGAGTCAAAACCAGACATGTGAGTGTATTTTTGAGGGTACTGGTAAACAGTGAAGGTTTTTAGCTGATTTGATAATGGAGACTACAGAGAGTCGAGGGAATTCCTGAACGGTATGTTGCAACTACCACGTGTTTGGGCTTATTTTATTCGTATTGGCGAAGACTTTCCACATAGATAAGTTTGACTGCCATTGTGGGATCGATAGCAAATATCAGATATAGTTATGGGAACTCCTTTACAATTTATAACGTAACCTTGTGTTGGAGCTTATTTTATTTTAGGTGGTGAGAATTCAGTACTAATGGGATCTTTTAATTTGAGGGATTAATCACCTAACGAGCCCCAGTTTCAGGTTTTTTTCGAAACTGCCTGACGACTTGTAACTGTCGAATTGTAACAACTACTGCTAGAGTGTAGGATTCGGGGCTGCTGGCTTTACGTTTCTAGAGCCTTGACAAAAGTGAAATTCTGTCCTTTTCTTTTTTTTATAAAGTCGGCTTTATTTTATTTTGTAGCATTTTACAAACAAATCCAACTTCAAACATATAAAAAAGCAACAAGAAAACAAAAGCAAGAAAGAAATTAAAAAGATGATAGGTGCATCGGTCTAGAAGTCGGTGTCTAGAGAATGCATCTATATTTATTTAACCACCGAGATCTAGACCGATGCATATAAACAGTTTTCTTGTTGTTTTTAGAAGTTGTTTTTTTTTTGTGTACAAAGTTTTTATTTTTAACTTTTGTGAAAAGTTCTCGTCAATACGAATAATATAAGCCCAAACACGACGTTACTAAAACATACCGTTGAGGAGTTCTCTCGACTTTCTCACGTCTCCATCATCAGGTAAGCTCTAAACCTTCACTGTTTGTTAGTATCACCTGACATACATCTGAGAATCAAGTTTTAATCCTATGCATGCCTACAATTTCTGATAGTTGCCCTCGATTTCTCAGGATTTCCATCATCAGATCCTGACCTGATGACAATGGAAATAAACGGCGAGTATACTCTTTTACTACAAAGAAATGTTTTCTCAAATCCGTCAAACTTGGTCGTTTAAATTCCCCATTGAAATGAGGAAAATATTTGATTAGATTTGATAATATTTTAATATTTTATGTAACTTCAAATTTATTCATTTCGCAATTTTTCCTTTATCTGTACTATATAACGGTGCTTCTTGCCGAATTTCAAGATTCTGAGTTCACGGGAAGTACCTTGTAGGTTTTGATTCCCTAGCGTGTGACGGAAATTCGTCTAAGGTGTCGGTATAACTACTGTATCTTTTGATCGCGTTAACTTAGAAGTTTGATTTTTTCACCGCCTAAAGGGACAATAGACCTAGGTATTTGGTATAAATTTCAATTTGATACCTTTATTCGTTTGTGAGAAATAAGGTAGTAAGTTTCATTTTATTAAAATATTTTTTTTACATTATATAACTAAAAAAATGAGATTTTCGTAATTTTTCCTATATTTGCATTATATGACAATGCTTCATGCCAAATTTCAAGACTCTGAGTTTACGGGAAGTATCCTGTAGGTTTTGATTCCTTTGCGAGTGTCGAAAATTTGTTGAAAATATCGACATAATCGGATGTATCTTTTGATTGGCTTGGCTTAGAAGTTTGATATTTTCACAGCTTAAAGGGACAATAGACCTGAGTATTTCATGTGAATTTCAGCTTGATACGTCCACGCGTTCTTGAGATAAAGGGTCTTGACAGACAGACAGACAGACAGACAGACAGACAGACAGACAGACGGACAACAAAGTGATCCTATAAGGGTTCCGTTTTTTCCTTTTGAGGTACGGAACCCTAAAAACAGCCTTATTCGTAGACATTAGCATTTTTATATGGGAATGGAAGAAACAATGTCTATTGCTTGTCAACCTAACTATGGGTAGTCGTCTTAATTGACGGATTAAACATGATGAAGAATTTTCACGTGATAACAAGATAAATGACAGAAAAGATGGAAGAATATTTCAGATGCATACATGTAGGGATTTTGACAAATTCCAAAATACCTATCTTTTTAGTTTTGCGTTTAGTTTAGTGTTCAGACCAATCAAAGCAGCAGACAGTCATGTAGCTACTGAACAGAACTTGCAGTCTTGAAAGAAGCATTACAAAATTCTGTAGCATCGTTGGCTATTTGACTTCTTTTTTGGAAGTGTTTGGTCACACATCCGTAAGACATGTAACCTTCTCCAATCTGTCAATATAGTTCATACTCCCACATTGAGTGGCAATTAATAATGTTACAATAACCGCAAATCACCCAGATGTTTCCAGATTTATCACGTTATAATTCAGGGTCGATGTGTTAATAACATGGAACATGTGCGTCTGCGCAAGTGCGCATACACCGTGACAACACTGCTACCGTGGAAGTAATACCATACGACTTGTATAGTAAAGGTTATGTATAGATATAACGAGTATTTTTTCTATTTATAGGAAGAGTTTCAATCGCCTCCAACAGGTATCTGTGGAAATCTAAGGGGGAGGACTATGTTCAGCAGTGGACGTCCTACGGCTGAGATGATGATAATGATGAGGAAGAGTTTCTGAGACAATTAACAAAATAATGTACGAAGAAGATATAAAAAATATTATTTCACGTAAGACGTATATGTATGTATTATTATGATCTGGTAATTTTGTATCGCGGTAACTTCACTTAATCTGGATACGTCGGAGATGAGTTTAAAACACTTCTTCGCAGATAAGACAAGTATCGACAGTGGAAGGTTATTTAAGATAAAGTAATTGCCTGAACACGAGTCTATGAGAAAACTTCTGCCAATTTAGGCACAGCAGCAAATTGACAAACATAAACTTGGAGATAAGAGTGGCGCTCATACTTTCGTGTCTTTAACGATGGGGAAAGTACGGCAATAGCGTCTCCGGTTATTTAAATACTCCAAGTAAAAACTACTTGAAAACAACCAAACGACTAGGTAATACTAATAAATAGGTATTATATAAGCCGATACGTTTCCTATTACGCGGTGCCGCGGTTACTGCAAGGACATAGTGTGTCATTGCGGTGTAAGAGATCCGGTCAATTGATATGTACGGAGATAATAATATTTTATATATATTTATGTACATACATCGTTATATTATGGACTACATAATATGTGTTACCTATAGAATTTTCTTTACTAAGACAAAGTTTTCTTGAGTAACATAAGGGGCCTGCACAAACATAACAAGGTCTCCAGCCTATTTTTTTATGACCCAAAATAGAGGTTAAACAGTGGGCCAGTTAAAGTTACTCTAAAACCTGCTTTTCCCTTAGAAAACTATAGAAACCCTATATCTTGTCCCCCTTAATCGTCCTTGACAAATAGGAAAATATCAAGTTTACTGCATCAGCTACTTACTTCCGCAATTTTATGGATCCATAAACATCTATAAAGTGTTCATAGCACTTCTGTAGTCGTCAATCTTCGCTTATGCTATAATAAAAAGGTGTATAATGTTAATATCGCGTATAATTGTGCATGTTTCACTAACATAATGACTAGAATAAAAACTTTTTCAATCGAATCATTTTCATTTAAACAGAGAAGTTGAGGTTCTCTCTGAGAGTACCTAGAAAGACATAATTTATCCATTGGCCTTCTCTCTTTTAAGATTAGAAATAATGTGACAAAAAACGACAGACAGACCTAAAAATATCAAAATCTGCTTCATTCCCATATAAAGACAATTCTACCTCTATTACTGCAAGATTTTCACAAAACAAATCCTAAAAAGGAGCAAGGAACTATCCGTCCTTTTATAACCTCTAAACGGAACGCAACAAATTAAGATTTATACTCCTACGAGAATAACGTCCCTCCAGTGAGTTAAAAACTCCAGCAACGGAACTTTCTCGAAACTACGTAAGAACGTTGACAGAGGTTTTATGAGGACATACGATACCCTTCTTACTAATAAAAGGTATACTATGTTTTATTGTGAATAACGTTAGTGTAGCGGATCTTTACTTATCCCAGCTAATATTATATAAACTGCCTCGTTGGTCTAGCTGTCGCAAGTGCGGCTGCTGAGCACGAGGTCTCGGGTTCGATTCCCGAGTCGGGCCGAAATCGCTTTGTGGGTTTTAGAAGACTTTTACAAGGCAGCCCGGAGCCTGGAATTTGGTGATTGATACACCCGTGCATCGGAGAGCACGTAAATGTCGGTCCTGCGCCTGATCTCTCTCCGGTCGTGTCGGATTTGCCGTCCCATCGGGCTATGAGAGTGAAGGAATAGGGAGTGCACCTGTGTCTGCGCAAATGCTTGTGCACTATAATATGTCCTGCGCAATTGGCTGATCTCCTTAAATGAGAACAGCCGCCGTAGCCGATAATCGGCTAGGAGGACATCATCATCATCATCATCATCATCATCATTATATAAATGCGAAAGTAACTCTGTCTGTCTGTCTGTTACGCTTTCACGTCTAAACCACTGAACTGATTATAATTAAATGTTGTCCAGAGATAGAGTTGACCTTGAGAAAGAACATAGGATAGTTTTTATCCCGGACTTTTGAATAATTCTCTTGGAAACGAATACCGAACTCTACGCGGGCGAAGCCGCGGGAGGAAGCTAGTACGTTATAAAAGCTGATGAGTTTGTATGTTTGAACCCCTCAGGTCCTGGTTACGGCCCTTTATCGTCCCCCTGCTGGACACAGGCTTCCTCTCACACGGAGAAGGATTGAGCGTTAATCACCACGCTTGCTCAATGCGGGTTGGTGATTTCAGACTATATAGTCCTCCTATTTTCAAAAAAGGTATGTAAGTGTTAGAAATCCCAATTATCGAGGAAGGGTATTAGACTACGTTTTAGCCAGTTTATGCGAAGTTGTTCACACGATGCGAGTGACACCGGTGACGGAAGCAGTTCAGTATTATATAATGACGTGACAGAGTTTGTATTATGACATTCATTTACATTTCCTCTCAATAGTCTCAATGAGACTTTGATTCACAGGTACACTATCTTTAAGCATTTAGAGTAGATATAATTAGTTAGTGATAGCTAAAGCAACATAAGATTGGAAGAATTTGCATTGTCTTCCGTTTTTTGCTATCATTACTTCCTCGCGCGCTCAATCTCAGCTCAATTTCTATCAATCTTTATAACCATTGCTCATTAAGGTAATCTAATCTTCGATTCATTTTCCCAAGAACTTGTTATCGAATTGATTAACTGTTCTCGTAAACCCACACGATCATTGTCATTAATAATATGGATAAAATTCGCGAAAGTCACTTTCGCTATCTATTCGAGGAATTGTTTTGAGTTCTCTATACTTATGTTAGCTTATAGGACGTCTACACGTGTAGAAAACTTATCAATATATATCATCAGGGAGTACGAGTAATTGTGCTACGCCAATTTTAGGTTGTAAAATTTTACAAGAAATTGCTGACAGTTTATAGGTACTTACCACGTTTCATACAAAATCTTTCAGGGTGATGTTAACTAAAGGCCATGAAAGGATACTCCGTTTGGGTAAGCACTTAAGCAAAGGCAAACAATCTTCCTACGACTATTTATTAAACTCTAAAAATCAAAATAACAGTTACTAAATGCATTGAATCATTATTTTCAGCAGTACTCTTATGTGTTTGTGAAAACAAGCTTGTTTACCTTTACTTAAGTGCCTCAATAGTCTACAGTAAGTAACACTTATAAGTAATCCTCACCACTAGTGACAGCCTATGGTGGGGGGGGGCGGCGGCAGACGCGACGGACGCCGGGACACCGCACATGTCTCCTTCTGCAAACATTGTTGTGCTGTTACTTATGATTCTAAGAGGCTGTAGATAATGGAGAAAGGTTAGGGTCCACAAATAGTGCTGATGGAAGAAATTTGTTGATAATAGTGTGTTTAAACCAATTGAAAGATCTGGAGCTATACCAAGAGCACACTTTGGCATATTTTTTTAATTCTTTGCAAATTGTATTATACTATAGGTAATTTAATGTAAACAAACGCAGGGTATTTAAATGTTTCTTAAAAAAAAATTATATGGAAAAAGTATAAAAAAGTAGGAGGGGAAAATGATGAGAATTCATTCGTGTAGTATTAAAGCACCCATAAAAGAAACTTATAACCAAACTTCATTACTGCAGAAGCATTGGTCGTGGCCTTTCCCAATGTATTTAGAAAAAGTGCTTTATCTCTCATACTATAAAATACTGGCTCCTCTTTAAATATGTGTTCCTCGCAATCTATCCATTCACTATTTTATCTACGTCACTAGCAAAAAAGCCCTAAAGCATGACTGTTCCAATCCTCAAATTCGTCGTAAAAATCACATTGTTTCTTAGAAACTGTTTTCTTGTTAAGTAGGTTTAAACCTCGAGGCTACACCCTTTTGATCTTCTAAAAGTCTTAACCGCCTACAACAGCTATTGTAGGTTCTTAATACCAATTAATTGTGTTGTTCCACCCACGTCTTAGAGAAAATATTCCTAGAACTTCACTAGAGAAATTGTTTGCTTCTGAGAAAATTTAAAGTTCTCAAGTGGGTGTAGCTTTGTGCTTTCTCGCTAAAATTGGATGTAGTCTCTTGGAAATTAATTTTACTTTAGTATTCAGAATATTTTTTTATATTTCTTTTCGCATTACAAGAACTTGGTTATAAAGAAAGCACCGCAAAGTTGTGAATAACTTTTTTGCTATATTTTAGTTCCTCAGAGATAGATGTCTTTCTGATGAGATTGTAAGAAGTTCTTAGTATCTAAATTCTATTTATTTACTCATAAGTTTTCGATCATATTTTTTATGCAATAATAACACCACAATTTGTACCTAAGTAGTCAAAATAATGTGTTCAGTAATAATTTTAAACGCATCAAAATTCTTGTTCGAATCAAGTAAACCTGTAGCTTTACTATTTCTTGTTTTTCTATCATGATCGAGGAAACTGCATCGTGACTGCGTTTTCTACAAACCAATAAAGCCTAGGCCTTAGTAAGGGCCTTAGTAGAAAATGTTGAGACCTTAGTTCCGCTGTGTGAAAGGGATAGTGATATCTATACTCTTATGGTCGTTCCCAATACGCTATCTTTCTTTAGATTGCGTTATTATAGATAGATTTTTTTAGCGTAATATTGTGTAGTGTCTAAGCCTGTAAGACTATTATTTTAACCTTTTTGTAAACTAAATCTATACTATAATAGTATAATATAATATTATATAAATATTGTTATAAGTACATAAGAAAGTACATAAGGGGAGTACTTAAGAGAGTACATAAGGGGAGTATATAAGAGGAGTACATAAGGGGAGTACATAAGAGAGTACATAAGAGGAGAACATAAGAGAGCACATAAGAGAGTTCATAAGAGGAGTACATAATACACTCGGCGTCACAAAAATCGCACCTCTTCAATAATAAGTTTAAAGCATATCCCGCCAGCAATGAATACATTAAACCCAATTAATATTAGTATCAATTGAAAGCGTGTTTAATGACCTTTAATTTAACAACAGTTAGAATTCCTAAACATAACAGATCTCATTAGCACGTAACGTTAAAAAAATGTTGTCAAAATACGCATTACAACGGCAACTAATTGAACCTCCCTACAAGGGTATAAAACGAGCGATCCAGGTTAAATGTGGGTCATTCGCTATTCAGCCTTTGAAGTGAACACACGTGATGAGTTAAAGCAAGAAAAATACCCCAGAAGATGGATACTACTGCAGCTGAAGCCGCTCAAGTCATTGCACTACTGCAATCAGGGATGCGGCAGTGTGATGTTGCTCGGCAGCTGAACTTGAGTCGTTTTGCCTTTCTACGAGTGTTCCAACGCGTCCAAGAGACTGGTGGCTATATCCGAAGACGTGGATCTGGAAGACAACGGTGCACATCCGAAAGAGACGATCGCTTCATTGTTACGACGTCTTTACGTAATCGGTTCTCCAATGCTGTTGAGCTGCAACAACAACTGCGATCAGCTCGCAGAACTTCTGTAAGCGTCTCCACGATTAGAAGAAGGCTGCAGGAGAAGAAAATTGGAGCTCATAGGGCTGCCACAGGGCCAAAATTGACTGCACAGCATTGGAGAGACCGGTTGCAATTTGCCCGTGACCATGTGGATTGGACAATAGATCAATGGAGGGCTGTGCTCTTCTCGTATGAGACAAGGGTGTGTCTTTTCTGCAACGACAGGCGTTGAAGAGTGTATAGGAGGCAAGAGGAACGATTCGCGCAAGCCTGTATTCAAGAGACAATGGAATATGGGGGTGGCTCGTGTATGTTCTGGAGCGGCAAATCAATTGACGGCAAAACGAACCTTGTGTGTGTTTCTCGGACTGGAAGTGCTCGCGGGCAAGGGTCGCTGACTGCTGCTCGGTACGTAACAGAGATCTTAGAGGAGCAGGTTGTCCCTTATGCGGGTTTTGTTGGCAGTGGGTTCACGTTAATGCACGATAACGCCCGCTGTCACACCGCTTTAATTGTAAGAGACTACCTCCATGAAGTTGGAATCCCTGTTATGCGCTGGCCGGCGCGAATTCCAGACCTGAACCCTATTGAGCATCTTTGGGATGAACTGAAACGGCGAGTACGGGCACGTGATTCTGCCCCTACCACTCTTCAAGACCTCCAAGATGCCGTGGTTGCAGAATGGGACAACATTTCGCAAGAGACTGTTGTCACGTTAATCAGGTCCATGAGAGTACGCATGGAAGCAGAAATCATGGCCAGGGGGGGTAACACTAGGTTTTAAGTTGTTTTAAAGGACTTTGTTGTAATTTTTACTGATAAAATAAAATTTTCCTTTTTTAATGATTTGCATTAGCTCGCGTTTTTTATATCCATATAAACAAATAACCACATCCATTGATTTATTCTGAAACTTAAATAAATTGCCTTTCCAATGATACCTCATAATCATATGTCTACCATTGATTAATAGGGTTAAAATGACTTTGAAGGGAATTTATAAAGAGGTGCGATTTTTGTGACGCCGAGTGTATGAGTACTATTACATCTAAAACAATAGAAAACATAAATAAACAATTTATACTCACGACGTGAACCGAGAGCGTAGGTGCCGACTTCCCGAGCGCGGACCGGCGCATACGCACCAAGTTCGACAAACGAGGAGTTTTTGTCGCATCTGGAACAATACAAACAGTATTATTAGAAACTGGTTTAATTGATTTATTGGAAGGAAACACTTTTAAATCTGAATGCATAAGTTACGCTACCAGAATCGAATGCCAACGTCCTGAGAGATACTTACCTATCGTAACAGCGAGTGACTTTATTTTTTTAAGTGGCAAAACATTAGATCAGATTTTGATGAAAAAGTTGTAGCTAGAGTTTAAAAGTAGCTATTTAAAATAGTTACCTAATATCCGGGTGCTGTAAAGAATTTCTTAAAAACGCTTTCAACTGCATTAATAAATACTTCAGCGAGAAATAGCTAGAGTTCATTATAAATGTGAACGTATTACGTAATTATTCAGGCGCGTCTTGCTGTCTCCCACACGTTAGATTAGTACAATTATTCATCCAGTCCATGGAGAACAAAATGACTAGCGGACATGCCATAACGGAAAATCTACTAAGAAGGAAGCGCGACAAAATGTGGATGTTCGGTTCACGAGAAACGATACTGTCTCTGCCCTGTACTGAGAAGGCGTATGAGCCTTCTTTGAATCCCTCACATTTTTTAAATACCAAAAATCGTTAACAGATGCCTCAAAGAACCCGAACGCCTCGTCAGTTCACTCGTAACTGATCGTTTTAGCCATGCCCATTATAGGTACATATTTGACGTAGAAGAAAGCGCCTGTCCTACTTGCGTTATGGTATCTCCGCTCATCTATCCTTACTCCGTGATCCCATCTTATACCAATGACGCAACAACCGTCATACTATTTCTCAAATCATAAAAATACCCACTACATTTAAAGTGTGTGGTATTTTTAAAGTCTACGGAAATAAATACGGTTTATTTTTACGTAGACTGTCGTATTTCATCGGAGAGTATCGAATGTAAACAACTGTGGCTGAAAAGTTGAGATAGATTGGTAAAGCTCTTTACTACGTCAATTCTTCTTATGTTATCTTTCTCAAAGAAATTGACATGAACAACTTTCGATTTTTTGTGTGATAGGACCATTTTTATTTATAAGTAGACTGTTCTCTATATGATCTAAGCACAGAATCATATGGATCTGTCGAATTGATTTTCCTGTGAGATATTTTGACTAACAGCCCTGCCTGTTTCATGGTAAGAGTGGCTTCCTATATCTCAAAACATAGCTAGATTTAAATTCCCATCACACCTTTACTTAACGGGGAAAAACAAAGTTGAAATATTTATCTAATCTTTAATAATAACCATACAAGTTAAACAGCTATAATACATTGTGTATGGTAATCACGTCTATACTCAGATACTCTTTATAATGTACTAGCTGTTGCCCGCGACTTCGTACGCGGATCCTGTCCCTTATGCCAGCGACTACGAGGTCAGCAAAATCAAAGATCTAAATAGTCTGATATTGAATTTTAAGGGACCGAAGAGAAACGTTCTATATACGTAATTTTTGTACTTTAACAGCAAAAGCACAGCAGACTAAACAAAACGCTGAGAACTGAACCGCAATAGACGTGACCATAGGGATAAAAGTAGTGATTCTAATTAGTCCGCATTTGTGTGTGGCAAAAATATTACACAAGTATTATTACGTAAAAAAACATTAAATAGATGACAAAGTCGTGGTGACTTAGTGGAAGTCGTGGTGGTTTAGTGGGTAGAGAACCAATCTCTCAAGTATGAGCGTGCGTCTTTGATTCCAGATCTGGCAAGTGCCTGCCAATGCAACTTTTCTAAGTTCATATGTACTTTCTACGTATATTTTGGATACCAATGACCGTCATTTGGAGGGGATGTTAAACTGTAGGTTCCGGCTGTCATTGAACATTCTTGGCATTCTATAGTCCCGAGGTCTGGAAGAGACATACAATATAATAATGAGATATAACGCAACAAAGTCGGAGAGTGGGGGCTCGTGACGCCACGTCTAGGTATGTAAAATTTGTATTAAGCAGTGAATTCAAGCGTTGTTGTATCTTCGTTATTATTTGTTTGTGAGAGAGAGAAAAGAAAAATACGTGTCTAAAAGACGGACTAATTACTTTTTTGATTCACCATACCTATTTCATAACATTCATTTCTATACATTTCAAGTGTAGTATTGCTCCTGAAGTTCCACATCAGGTGTTCCAGATTTTCGATGTTTATACGTCAATAGAGAGTGCATCAGATTGAACCACTTTTGCTAAAACGTCATACCTCTATATGCTATAGTCTAGCTGGGCCCCTGGAGTTCCACATCAGGTGTTTTAGATCTTCAATTTGTGTAAGTCAATAGAAAGTGCTTATCAAATTGAACAACTTTTGCTAAAACGTCATACCTGTATATGGTATAGAGAAGCTGGGCTCTTGGGGTTCCACATCAGGTGTTCCAGATCTTAAAATTTATGCTCTCAGCTGAAAATGCTCATCACATGAAACAATTTTTGCCATGGCACCATTTTTGTATCTCTAACAGTTTTGTTGGTCTGTAGGAGTTCTGCATCAGGTCTTCAAGTTTCGAAGATAAATTATAGCCTATATGTTGACCAGGTTTAATACTGATACAACAAAGAAAAAATTATTGAAATCCGTTCAGTAGTTCGGAAGATTAGCGTGTACAAATCTAAGAAAATGTATACAAACTTTCATCCCCTATTTTATCCCCTTAGGGATGGAATTTATCAAAATCCTTTCTTAAGGGTTGCCTACGCCATAGTAGCTTTATGCATGCAAAGTCTCAGTCCGATCGGTTTAAAATTGACAAAGTTTCATACAAACTTTCATCCCCTATTTTATCCCCTTGGGGGTAGAATTGATCAAAATCCTTTCTTAGCGGATGCCTACGTCATAACATCTACCTGCATGCCAAATTTCAGCCCGATCCGTCCAGTGGTTTCAGCTGTGCGTTGATAGATCACTATGTCAGTCAGTCAGTCAGTCACCTTTGAGTTTTATATATTTAGATTTGAAAGTAAACGTAAGAGAAACTAACATCCTCTTAAGAGCGCTATTACAAAATCGAATCGCTCAGGTTTAGGTAAATTAGACGATAGCCGGCAGCACTTGCGCGCGTGTGCGTCTAGTGAAATACGCAACGCACACCTGCGGACCGCTACGCGGCACAAACAAACTTGAGACTTTGCCACTTTTTTTC